>CM018077.1:153742593-155073843 GCA_008658365.1 Alca torda | reverse complement strand
CTTTGGATGCAGCACAGGATATGGTTGGCTTTCTGGGCTGTGAGTGCACATTGCCTGCTCATGTCCAGCGTTTCATCCACCAGTACCACCAAGTCCTTCTCAGCAGGGCTGCTCTCAATCCCTTCATCCCCCAGCCTGTATTGATACTGGAGGTTGCCCAGACCCAGGTGCAGAAACCTGCACTTGTCCTTGTTGAACCTCATAAGGTTCACACTGGCCCACTTCTCCATCTTGTCCAGGTCCCTCTGGATGGTATCCCATCCCACAGGCATGTCAGCTGCACCACTCAGCTTCCTGTCATCTGCAAACTTGCTGAGGGTGCACTCGACTCAACTGTCTGTGTCATTGATGATGATATTGTACAGTTCTGGTCCTGATACAGACCCCTGAGGGACACCACTTGTCACCGATCTCCATCTGGACATTGGACCATTGACCACTACCATCTGGATGTGACCATCCAACCAATTCCTCATCCACTGAACAGTCCACCCATCAAATCCACATCTCTCCAATTTAGAGAGAAGGATGTTGTGGGGGACCATGTCAAAGACCTTACAGAAGCCCAGACAGAAGATGTAAGAAGTCAGACAGTGGGAGAAGTAATTTGAGGGGAAAGGGTGAAATATCTGAGTAACCTCAGAAATGAGGAAGATTTTACTTCTATTTTGCCTGTAAATTGGATTACTAACTTTAATACATTGTGCAAATCCCCATCACACATAAATCAAATGATAGGAAAAGTGATATAAAGCTCCAGTGATAAAAAACTGGCTACTGACGGATGGCTAACCAATGCTCCAGCTCTTATTATCTATGGTTATTTATAATTCCTGTCACTAGCTAGCAACTAGTAACCACACAAGTGACTGCAAAGATATTGTTTTCTTTGTAATTCCGAAGTCTAAACTACCTCATAACATGATTTTGTCCTGGGAAATAATTACTGCTCTATACTATAGTGACAGCAGTAATGCTACTTCGATAAGAAATTTTCCCTTTTGGTAAAGTGTCTCAAGATCCTTCCTGTGCGGTGAGAGATAGCCCAGGTAAGATATGCCTGGCAGCAAATTACAGTGCATTGCTCTACCTGCAGCCTTTTTTTCCACTACCTCTAACAAACTTAACTTGATCTCACTTGCCTGCAGCGTGTGCTGTGTTTGTTCATTCTCTAGCCTCTTTATGCATAATTGCAATCCCACAGAGACTGGATGTTTTACTAAAGATTTTAAATGTTACCAGCAATCTCCATTAGTATAAGAGACCACACAGAGCTCCAAAGTGCCTTACATTAAGGCATTAAGTGTGTTACTCCAATAGCTGAGGTTAAAGTTTTCTGACCTGTTTGCTCACCGCATGGCATTTGCAGAGATGGACGTGATTTCTGGGTCCTATCTGTAAATCCTCTTCTGTTCTGTGTTGCCTCTATGGGCCAGGATCAGTTCCGCATCCTGGGACTGAGGGGGGATTGGGTTTCCAGTATCCAGCTGGGAGAGCAGGGTTCCTCATAGACCTTGTGGTATACAAGCTGGGGTCATGCTGATGTCTTGATAGCATGTCTCAAAAGGTGCTACATGTTTGTGTTCAGGCAGCTGCATCATGTTTGATTCAAATTTACAAAGCTGAATTTGCTAACCACTTCAATAAATCATTTAGGTGTCTCAATATGGATGTTATGCCTCCATTTAGGTATCCAAATTTGAAAATTTTACTTTAACAGAATCCATGGATTACTTCAGTTGTTATTTAGCTTTCTGTTTGGGCAGATCAATGAAGCTCCCATACAGTTATTTTTGAAATTAGCCTGGAATGTTTTCAGATTATATATAATTATCTAAACCAAGGCTACTATATATTGACCACTGAGCTAATGGATTTGTAATTTCTAAATCTTGTTCTCATAGTGGAAGTAGAAAAGGTTGGCCCATGTTGTTCAGCAAAGTTTTGTTCAATATTGAAAAGACCACAGCTGATAAATAACTGTTTGGGGAACTATGTTTCTGTTTATATCAGAGCTTGTCAGTAAACCAGCTAACAAAAGTTTGATAAGATTAGGCGGGGAGTTTAATGACAGATAGGTAGGATGGCCTTAATCTCAGTTAACTTTAGCTGCACACACCATAAAAAACTCTCTCTCTGATTTTAAAATAACTTAAATTCACGATTTAGTCTGTGGAGAGACAGAGCACTTTTGGAGCAAAAATTTCTGTGTTCGCTTTCAGACTTTTTGGATGAGGTGTGTGATACCACGTTTGCCTCACCGACTGTGCAAGGAGAAAAGATGACCAGGCCATGTGTAAATGTTTGCAATAGGTTAGATGAGCTCCATCCATACAAATAAGCGTCTTCACATCACCTCACGTTAGACATCAAACTCAGTGTCGAAACTAGGAAGCAAATCCCCCTGCTTTCAGTCTCTGTACACAAAGAGAGAAACGTTATCTACTCCAACAGGTGATACGGAGCTAAAGTCTAAAGAGTATGTATTGACCAGCACCAAAGAGTCAGTTCATCTCCATAGAGCTATTCTGATCCAAGGAAAGATGTTCTAACTTAGGCACCCAGATACAGATGTCTACAGTTAGATGGTGGGACTACTTCCAAAGATGGAAATTTAAAAGCAAGGATCATGTCTTTCCTATTTTTTCTCCCACAGATGTCACCTCATTTTTTTAAGTACAAGCTGAAGTTTTCCTGGGATATTCGATCCAGATGTTTACAAATTATTTCAAGCTATTTGGTTTTAGGTATTATGAGATATTAAAGTAGAACTTAAAATAATATATGCATGGAGGTTTAATGTAGTGGTGTTATCTCTGTGGTTGCACCATTTTTTAAATCTTTTTTTCCTTTTTCTCTCTCTTATCTAATGTGTCATCTGAAGGAATATGAAACTAAGACTGGAAACAGATCAGAACTTATATTGGGGAAGAAATCTGCAGTACATGCACATTGCACTGATATTTTCTTGCCTGCAGCAGTAATTTTTTTCCAAAGGACATTTCCTGTCTTGCAATTTTCTTACCTGCAGTAGAAAATAGTAATTTAGGAAAAAAAAAAACCCCAAACAAACAAAAAACCGAAAAAACAACAACAAAACTACTACAAATCTCATTTGTTTGGTTCTGACAATCTCATCTGCTTAGGTCCCACACTGCCACTGGCCATTGTTGTTCACATCCCTGTTAAATCATTGGAACACGCGTCTGAATGTTGTGTAGTATTGCCTCTGCTGGAAAAATTCATTTAAAATGTTGAAGTGGTAAGTTCCTCTCTGCAGTAAAGGCATAAGCAGCAGTTATAGATAGATGTGAGAAGGTTCAGGGAATGAATGTGCATCGCTTAAGTCCAAGATCTCATTTGGTATAAAACAGCAAGTTTTGAATAAAGTAAAATAAACCATCTCTAGATGGTTTTACTTTCTAAGGACTCTGCCACAGGTCAGTGGTCTAGTGAATTCACCCTGTCTCTCCAAAGACAGAGTTTAAGTCTGCAATAAACCACTATATAAATTGATTTACAATTTTTTATTGCTGTGTTTATCATTGCTTAAATTCTTACTCTGCAGGTAGTATTTTGGTAGAAAAAACATAGGTGCACTTTGGCCAAAAGGTTTGCAAAGCACACTGCCAACTTCATGTGCCCTTCACTGGAGAAGCATAACAAAAAGTAGCTAAATGTATTATATGGATTCTAGGTCTGTTGTGTACATATATAATCACATTTTCCTACCTTTTTTCCTTCTGTATTTAATTCTATTTTTAATATTTGCTGCCAGGATTAAAATGAGGTTGCTTTCTCCCAAACTGGAAATTTCATCCTTTTTGTACACTGCTATTAGATTTCACAGATTTCACTAGTTTTCATTAAAGAATATGTAATAATGCAAATCTGAAGGATTCAGATGATCAGTTCACTAGAGTCTCCAGGAGGTGATTGGGATGTTGGGAATTTCATTTTGGGAAGTACAATTTGTTCCCCTGAAGAGGGAACGTGAATGATCAATGATGCCAGATAGACTGTCAACAATGGGAACTAACTGGTGGATGATCACCTCAGTAAAACTAGTGAGGTTTCTACAAACCTCTGGTCACAAGTAGTGTTCCTCAGGGTTTGATACAGGGCCAATACTGTTTTGCCTCTTCTTAAAGAACTGAGCTGGGGAGGTGGAATGCATTCCCTGCAAGCTGGTGGATAACACTAAACCAGAGGGAGCCCAGTTTGGGCTGCCCAGACATTGATGAAGAGCAGTAAGTTGAGCAGAAGGCCGTCAAGTTGGTCAGGAGTCTGGAGCACCTGACATATGGGGAAGGACCTACAGTTCTTTCCAACCTAAATACTCATTCTGCAATTCTAAGTAACCCGCAAATGGCATTTCTCTTTCTGTTGCTGTAAATAACTGACTGAGAAAGCTTTGCTTTTATCATTTCTCTTTCTCAATGATGAAAAAAAAAAAAAAGGAAGAAGGAAGTAAGCGTGAAAAAATGAAGACCATGTGAGAAGAAGAAACCTTAATCCCATGTATGGAGTTCTCATGCATGAGGTACATAGTTCAACATGGTAAATATACCTGCCATGACCTGTTAATTTTTCATTCCCATTGTTAGCCATGAGTGTAGCAGAGCTGTGAGTGTTTGAGCTCTCTCTCCTTCAGGATACTCAGGAACTTGGGCAGGGGCTGCTCCTTATGCTGACCTGAGAATTTGCACTGTGCCATGGCACTGAGAGGCTAGACCTGAGACAGCCAAACCAATGCTTTTGATGTATGACACAGCCTGGCTCCGTTAGCTACTCAGTGTCTTCTTTAGCATTGTGTCCATGAGAACAGGAAGACATTACTTAATTGTGCCAGGATGAAGAGGCACTTTCGTAGAGCTGTTGTGGTATTTATTGGCATTTTCTATAGAAAGTAGTGTGGTTAAATCATCTCTTTTAAACTTCCTGAAATACAGCCCCACAGAAAGGTAAAGCCGTGCTATTTTTACTCTTTCTTATATTGAGTTGCATCCCTATATAAATTTTTTATGGATCCATTTTTATATAGTAGCATCCTCTCAAAAGTACATAACATTGTTTATTAACAGAAACCCGTGATTGTGGGACAAGCAGACATAAAAAGTAAAACTGGAAAACAGGCCCAAAGGCCTTTAGAAATTCATGTTTCTAAATTGAGAATGAAAACATAATAATTTCTTATGTATCTCAATGCAACCTTCTGCGCAGCTGATGTGAATTTTGCTTGGGCATTAATGTCTATACATGCTGTGGAGTGTTGGAGCACTGAGCCCAAGAAGTCGATGCCCTGAACTACCTGTAGACTTTTTCAGGCAGACGTAAATTTTCCCTTGATATAGTTTATACTTACCAGTCCGTAAGGTAGAAACAATCAAACTAGGATAACTTGCTTCCTTCCTTTGTGCAGAAATAACTCCAATGCAGACTGATGAATGCTTGAGGGTACAAAGTAAAACACTCATAAATGAGGAAACAACACAGTCAGTATGGCCCTGGGAGTGGTGATTTGTGTATAAGCATTACAATGCCGTGTTGAAATACCTGATCATTTATTATTTTGCTTCCTTGCCCTTGGATTGAGCCAAACTCATACAAGAGAGGATTTTCTTGGGCTTATTGCAAGAATGTCTTTTACTTGTTGCAATAGAAAGGCAGTTTTAATAGGACGACAGGTTGAACTGAAGAACTGGACCCTCCCTTTCCCTCTGCTATAGATTTTATGTGATGATGGACAAGACTACCTCAGAAACCATTGTCCTCTGAGCTCCTCTTTTACTGGGAAGGTGCCAAACAGCAGACCCTGAGGTCTAATTTACTCAAAGGCTGAGTGCTTACAGCTGCTACCAAAATCACTTCAAGCTATGCTTTTAGGAGAAAAACAAAGAAAATAATCTAAACATCTCAGACAAAGGAGATATTAAATGTCTCCATTGGGCTGATAGCCAGAAGGCAGACGAGTCAAGATTGTGCTTCTTGCTGTTCCAGTCCCTTTGAACTATAAACACCTGTCCACAGCACAGTAGAGAGGTGCCTGGGATCCGAGCATCTGAGATGGCCTGTGATCTGCAGAAGAGCTTCAATAGAGCCAGCAAGAAGTCTTGCGTAGGTCCCCCCTCTTTCTGTAACATTTTTCTTTTGGAATATAGTAATTGAGTCCTGTCCTTTGCCTCTGCTCATATGAATGACCACTTGATAGCATACAGTACCAAGCATACAGCTGGCCTTCAGGTGTGCAGACTGACCCTCTTGCATCAGGATGAGGAAATAAATCTTCATGAGGACTACCACATTGCTCTGAGGTCATCTGAGCTCCTCAGAACTGTGGTGTAGCCTCCAGAAACAGGAGTTTAAAACTAGAGAGAGGTACTTGAATGTGTGTGAACCACTCTACTTCACTGGTCCCTGTTGGGGACAGATATAAAGCAGAGTGTGAACAAGAGAGTACTCGGGGTTAAACGAAATACCTGGAAGCAGTAAAATCTTATCTTTCTTATGAAAAACTATCTCTCCAGTAGGACTCTGCTTAAAACCCTGTTGGCATAAAAATAAAGGGTAATTGCTATATTTTCTCTTTTTTTCCCCCCACTTTCTGATTTTCCATCAGAATGATGCATTTTCAGTTTGGAATTGAACAGTTTCATCTGAGTGGTTAATTGTACAATGACCACTAAAAGCTCAGCAAGCATTTGTGCACTTCTGTCCTCTCTGACCTTATAAGGGCTGTCAGACAATAGAGTTATGGAATTTTGATTTTTATCCCTATCTTTAGTATTTTATAGTTTGGTGTTTTAGTGTTGCTTTGTGGGTTTCTTTCACCTCTCTCCTTCAAATGTAAAACTCAAGTTGATCTCTCCAGAAATTAATGAGGCCATACTACTATTACCTTGCTAATAGTGAAGCAACGTGCTTTTAGCTTTGCTATACGCATTGAACATTTGTGACACAATCCACTCTTTTGAGGTGCTCAGTCACATTTGCATAGCTTTACGAATCCATGAACGCATAGCAGGGGGAATGTATAATGTATAAAAATGCACTTTGCAGAAGGTTTTGATGATCACATTCATTTGATGATCAACACTGCTGTGAAAAAGCTCAAGGATTTGTCATCTAGGTTTTGGGGAGAAGTTTAACATCAGAGTTAGTGTGATCCAACTCTATCACCAACATGATGGCACCTTTTTCCCCATGCGTCCCAGCTGTGAATTCCCATAGTCCTTGTTGCCTTCAATCTCCTGATTGTGCCATCTCATTGATTTACAAGAAAAGTAATTAACTTCGAAAAAAAAGTATTAATTTTCCTTCAATTAAACAAAGGGATCAAGGTCACGCTGGAGACAAACATTGGATTTGATGCAGGGGAGGAGGTGGGAGATCTGCGCTTCTGGTGGCAACCTGACTTTAGATCAGGTGAAATACAACATGAAATTGCACATGTACATTCGGTGCAATGGTCTAAAGAGAGAAATATTTCATGGCCAAGGGAAGAGAGATTGTAAAGGCTCTTTCTGTTTCTGTGAACAAATCTTGTAGCTGTCTGTAGGTGTGGATGGAGAAACAGTTACCAGATAACAACAGGCCAGAAAGAGGAAAAAAATGTAATTAAAGACATTTGTATGAAAGTTTGTGGTGGACTGACAGGTACTAGGAATCTTCTGTTGAATTTGTAAGAGTTGATGAACTCACAGCACCAGAAATCTGCTGAATCTGTACAAGGACATGAGCACACACTAATATCAACGACAAGTTGTGTAACTCAGGCCACATTCAAAAGGGGGTGGCAGCCATATGCACATGAAGACTACAGGAGTATATATATATATATATATACCTGGTGAAGCAAAGGACCTTCTGAGGGACTTGAACACTTACTGAGAAACTAACTGTATTTCTGAGTGAGCAGCTGAGGTTGTTTTCCCAGCTATTGCTCCAAAGGGTAACTGTGTGAGTGAGCTGAGCGAATTAATAACTGAATATGTTGTATGAATAGCTATCTGCTACCAGCAATAACAGCTTAATGAATAGCAGGTATTCTAAAAAATGTGGATTGCAATTTGTGCTTTGCCCACACACACATACAAACGTACACCTGATTCCCTATAAGGAAAAAAGGAATTTACAAAAGAGGTAAGCAATGACTCCATTGTGCATTACCTTACCTACAGCGACAAAACTATCCTAGATCCAAGACCCAAATATCCAGGAAGACAAAAATAATGAGCAGTTTGGAAAAGGCAGAATTTGTTTCTAGGATATGTGGTAGGTAAGTCATAGAGGAAGGAACAGAATTCAGAAATTCTGATTCAATGCCTCTTGCTTATCTCTTCATAATGAAGAAACATGAAAAGCAAGGGAGCGGACTAGATTTTGTAAGGGAAATGTATGTCCTGCCAACAGCCACCCTCAAAAAAGTTTCAAGGGAAAGTTTTGCAGTTTCTAATATCCCTTGCTGCATCCCTGAATTGCTAACGTACCAAACAGTTGTTGCTAACATGGGGCATAGGAATTACAATTTCATTTTGCCATCTTCTCTTTCTCCCCACAAAGTGAGTTCAAGGGTGGCAATTCTTACAGATGAGTTTGACAAAACATTCAGTGGCCACAGCTCATAGAAAGAGCCCTCAAATGTATATTCAAACATATAATTAATGGATTTTCTAGGCCACAAGCTACAAATGAAGGAAACTCCTGAATTTGTGAACAAAGACTCTTCTTAAGACAAACGAGTTTTTAGTAATAGAGAAATGAAGCTGGGATCACAACAACAACTGTTAATAAAGAGCAGGCAAGGAACCTTAGTATATCGTTGTGCGGAGATCTAGATCTGTTGCCACACATGGGATTAAAGAGTGTGTCCGTGAACCCATCTGTGCAGGCTTCTCCTGCGTTATGGCCAGGAGAGACTCTCTTGTACATGGTCCCAGTGACCGCTTCATCATGCCCCAGCCTCCCCACCAGGATGTAAAGATAACAGCAGCTGATACCTCCCTGGCACTTATCTAGAACCATTTATGAAGCTCCAACATGAATAACCTGTCTTCCTTACAGCTGAGAATGAATTTGCCCCCCCTTTTTTTCATATTTACTTTCCCAGGATCTTAAACACAATAGCACTTCCTTCAATTACTCACAGCTGCCTAATCAGCCTTGACATTAAAAGTTCTGCTTTCCTTTTCTACCAAAGGAAAACGAACAACCAGCCTCTCCCTGCATCAGAGACTATAGATTTACCTGATTTTCAGATAATGCTTCTCCACTTAACAGGCTCCCCACATCTCCCAGACAGCAGCAGAGCTCTCTAGCCCTTACGATACAAGTATTTACAGTAAAACCAGTCATAATATCTGTTTCTGACTAGTTCCTAATTAGTTTCAAAGTCAGGTCAGAGAAAAGCCCAGCTCAAGTGCAGAAGCACAGTGGTCCTGAAAAAGCTGTAACAGTCAGTATCTTTTAATCTCCTACTTCTTCTCCACTACTCCCCCAAAATTTGTCTGCTTTAATATAAAACTGAAATAGAAAACCGGAAATGGTACAAAGCAACATTGTCCTGGAGAGCACTCACAGAGGTTCACCCAGCTTGGTCCTCAGCTGTTTTTTTATCAATTAACTAGATTGATTTCAGCTGCACTCGACTGCTTTCTGCCATCTGAGGGCAGGACATGGTGCTCATCTGTTCTGTTCTTTGATTCATAAATAAGTGAATAACTGTACAAACAAATGAAACTCATGTCTCTGGATCTGAGGAAGTTCATCCAGGACCAGCAACTGGATGCTAAGAAGGTAACACCCCAGGATTTAAAAATTAATTCGGTATTGATATTTATTGATATTTTTTAAGAACAAATGTGGGTGGGTTTCATAAAATAAGAGATACATTTATATGTGAGCAAAGGCCCCACTACAGGCCCCCCTTTCCTACACTGGTAGACAGTGGTGGCACAAACAGAAGTTGTGAACTTAGTGCTGGCACGCAGAGGGGAAAGACTGAACGGAAAAGATCAATTCCAAGCTATTTAAACTGAGGAGAAACAAGGACTAAAAAAATTACTGTTCTAAAGAGATGCACAGGCACTGTCACTGAGCACTTGCATATTACTTTTTAAAAGCAGGTACCAAAGTGCAGCCCTCAAGGTCAGCAGACCTTGCTAATCCTTTCCTATCCTTTAGCTCAGTCCTTTAGCTCAGTACTGGGCTAAAGGTGCAATGGAGCTGGAAGGGGAACAGCTGGAGCACGTGGCCAAAACTAGAAAACATCTACAAGCTGCCAAGGATGAGGCGGCAGCACACACGGCCACTGCCTTCAGCCAGAGCAGCTGGGATGTGCTTTCGGTAGTGTGGGGAGAGGAGAGGCTCCTCTCAGTGCTTCCCTTGTGCTGCACTGACCTGCAGTCTGCAGCATGGTGGTCTCCTCATGGAGGAGGAATCTGGAGGTGGGAACCTGTAAGAAAGCACGCATCTGTGTCGTCGAGGTTTCAACTTCTCTCTGCCACCAAGGACCTGGAACAATCTCGCCCAGATGAAGAGGTCATTCTCCCCACCCCAGGGAGGGTTCAGAAACAGAAACCAAGCTACACCTGGTCACTGCTAGGATGTATGTCTCCCTCCTGTGCCTCCCACGGTGGTTGCACAGACTGTATGTGCTCATCCTGGAGGTGACCATGTCTTTCCTTGTGCTCCTGCTCCAAGCCTCTGCTTCTGTCTTTGCAAAACGGACTGCTGCTTAGCTTGATGGGTTGTCATAATGGCTATACTACGAATTCATCAGAGTCTACCAAAGCACCTTCTGATTCAGGGCAGGCAAGTGTTAAAATAACGCCCACAACAACAAAAAAACAACATAGGAAGGCCAGGAGAAACTGCGCTGTGCTGACAGGAGCTCTCTAAACCAGGAGCTTTCCCTTAAATCATGCCCACTGAGAGCTTCTGCCTCAGGAGGTTTGCTCTTTGCACAGCACAGACTTTACCTTTGGTGACAAATAAACAGGTTTCAGGGGAGTGCAGGATGCTTTAGCATCTGTTGTCTGTAGCCATGAATTAACTTCTTGATGGTGCTGTTGATAAGCTTGGCACATTCGCATACCAGGAACAGAGCAATAGCTATTGGCAACAGCATGTATGCTCATTTATCCTGGATTTTCCCAGCTGTAAATGGACATCTGGTCATTCAGCTGGGGAGACTGATATCCATGTTACTCTCCTCTGTGCCACTGGATACAGGAAATAGACACACTTTCAGTCTGCTTGGACTGCTTGGCCAAGAAAGCCCAGGCTGCCATTTGCTATGGAGGTATCAAGTTTTAGGGACTGTTTTTGTGCTAAACGAGTACAAGGACAAGGCAAATGGCAGTGTTCTCTTCAAATTCAAATGGGTGAGACAAAGCAATTCAGAAAAGGCTGAGAAAATAAAGATGCCCTCTATTTTTAGCTGCTGGTGAAGCACTATCACATCTAACTCCCTGTATGGCTGTAAGCCTATCAGACAAGATTTACAGTGGTATCTAGACCTCTAAAGACAAAGAGGTGTCAAGGGAGAGCTATTATAGCATTCAAATGAGTTTCACCTTTACCTTCTGTGAGATTTAATGCCTTACCTGGATGGATATTTTTTGCAAATCATCCAGACATCTTTAAGGCACTTAGGGACTCCAGAGTCCTGCAGGAAGGCCCCATTTTAAAACCAAATGCAGTGTCCTGTGTACAGCAATGGCTCGCTTCTTTCAGGATTCTGATACCCATGGGGCATATTTCTGTGGATCCCTGTACATATCTGGTAGCTAACTTAGATATTCGAAAATGCCCCTTGTAGGCCCCTGTGTACTGGCCACATGTAATATCTCATACTGGTCCCCTGCATTGTATCTAAAAGATCCAGATGGTGTGAGTGCTGCCCAGTCAAAATGTCTACCATGTTATCCTTATTGATTATGGCAGGAGCTAAGGGCAGGATAGTGTGCCAAATAAAAGCTAAACATCCTTTTTAAGTTTGTCTAACTTCCCTCTGAAGTGATAGAAAAAATAAATTTCAAAAAAGCAATTCATCCCTACTATAATACCTCACTCTTTAGATGGCCTGGGTCACCCACCAGCGATAGTTAGTTGTCTCCAACAAGTAAGGAGGAGGCAAGATGTTGATCTCACACAGCGACTCAGGCTTTTTAGAAGGTCTTGACTTTCTTTTATTCAAGCATTAGATTCTAGTAGAAAAAGAGAACAAGCTTATAGACAACAGACCCTTAACCTGAAGAAAGGTTGGTGTACCCGCAAACTTGTTTGGGTTGTTTTTTGTTTGCTTTTACAGTTTTGATATTTAATCTAATAAAAGATACACTATTTTTTTTTTTGCCATAGTCATGTCTATAAACCATAATGGCTATACTACAAATTCAGAATAGATAGCTGGCTAAGAGCTGAACAAGAGCTTGTACAGAATGAGTCTCCTGTGTCAAATCACAGTTAGCTTCACGGTACAAGAGAGGGGCTGCAAGCGTGGTGGGTTGACCTTGGCCAGCAGCCAGATGTCCACCCAGCTGCTCTGTCACTCCCCCTGTTCAGGAGAACAAGGGAGAAAACAGGCTGAAACCCTCATGGGTTAAGATAAAGACAGAGAGATCACCTACCGTCATGGGCAAAACAGGCTCAATTTGGGGAAAATTCTTTTCATTCATTGTCATTTAAAATAGATTCAGGTAGTGAGAAAAAAAGGCAAACATTAAAACACCACCTTCCCACCCCTCCTCTTCCCTCCCACCCCTCTCCCCACCCCGAGGGGCGCAGGGCTGGGGATGGGGGTGTGGGTCCGTCCATGCCAGCCCCTCTGGGCCGCTCCTCCCTCCTCACCCCTCTCCCTGCTCCAGCGCGGGCCCTGCCCCGGGCTGCAGTCCTTCAGGGACAACCTGCTCCCGCCTGGGCTCTCCACGGCCGCAGCTCCTGCAGGAAAGATCCCCCCGCTGCGGCCTGGGGCCCTCCCCGGGCTACAGGGGGGGTCTCTGCTCCAGCGGGGTCTCTCCAGGGCTGCAGGGGATCCCTGCTCCGGGCCTGCAGCACCTCCTGCCCTCCTCCTCCTCCGCCCTGGGGCTCCCTCTGCTGCTGCTCCCTCCTTGCCTTCCTCCTCCTCTGCCTGGGCTGCCTTCGGCCCTTTCCCAAACCTCTTTTCCCCCCGGCGCCCCCAGCTTGGCTGAGGGGCTCAGCTGTGTCCTGTGCTGGGGCCCTTGGAGCCGGCTGGGACCAGCTGTGTCTGGCACAGGGCAGCCCTGGCCACTCCACACAGAGGTGTCCAGCCCCAAACTGCCCCAAACAGTGACACAGACTGCTTAAGGAATTGCTCACAGCCGTGTGGAGAGAGACCCAGACCCCTACTCCTCAGGGCACCCACCTGCTGCCCCCGGCCCAGCCGTGGGGTGCAACAGGAAAGGTGAACGGCTCACCAAGGCAGAGCTCTCTGGAAGCATCCACACCTGACGTACCCACACAGTCCTTCAGCCTGGAGCTCCTCTGTTTGCAGAGGACAAACAGTCTGAGTGTTTGAAATGGCAGCATCACTGGGGCTTTCTTCCCCTCTTCTCTTGCTAACACAGAAATCCCCAAAATTAACGAGGAATGGGGAATGTTTCTTCCTTTTTGTACAAGAGACATGGGCAAACATAACCAGTGGTACAAGCGGTGTTTAAAAATCCAGGAGGTTGAAAGTTGTCAAGGCAGTTGTCCACACAGGCAGGATGTCACTGAAGGTTCTATATATCACTCCTGGACCTGTCAGCTCCTGCAGTTGCATGATCCGTGGAAGGTCCTTTTTCCCACCACACCTTCCTCCAGGCTTGCCCCAACCTAACTCCTGTTTATAAAAACAGTGATTTACATGAATGCCTAATATCACTTGGGCTTTCCAGCATACATCCCACCTGAAGTCATTATCCTCTGTCTGAGTCTTCCTAATCATGATTCCACAGCAATCAATTAGGAGGTTACTAACAAACAATTAGGACTTCAGGAGAGTGGATAAACACTCCAGATGCTAAGATCTGGCTTCACGTAAGTATGCTTTGCAATCAAGAATGAAATCAAAGAACAACAAAATGTTCCAAAACAAGAATTAGTCCTCAAATAGAACAGTGGAAGATAGATGAGTGTGGCCTTTTGCTGGCACCCAGGAAGGTGTCATCTCTGCCCGCAGGCTCTTTCCAGGGATGTCAGTAATGTACTGAAAGAGAAAAGTTGCTCATGGAGTCGTACCCAAGGTGGATTTAAAACCAGGAGATTCTTAGCCCTGTAGCAACAGCAAGAGGGAAGCCATCTTAACCTGGGTCCAGCACAGCTACGGAGCAGAGTTAGCACTATAGTGGCTGGCCAACCTCCACTGCTATTTAAAGGTGACCGAGTTGCACCTATGTAAACAACCTTCTTTTGGTACATCCCTGAGGAGCAACGTTTTGATTTCCTCGGGCTGTGGCAGGTCAACCCATCTATGAGCCCCTTAGCTGTATGATGGAGGTGAAAGTCGTGTTCCTTTATTTCAGAGACAGGCAAAAGGATCTAGCTAGGTGTGTGATTTGGCATTAAAAAAACTCACCAGGTCTGAGTTGAAGGAAATTATTTGCTAATTTTACCTAAATTCTGCCAACTGACTTTAACTGGGGAAACCAATTAAAAAAATAAAAATTAAACTGTTTATGCTTCTGGGCCTGCTGTTTTTTCATAGACTGCATTTGATATTTTGCATTTGGCAGTGGCATTTCAAGACATGATGGACCTACCTTTATCTGGCAGAGGGGGAGAGGGGGGAAACAGGGAAACAGCTGAAAAAAAGGTATCCAGGCAATCTTTTTAATGATTATTATTATTCTGTTGGCTTGATGAGCAAATCAAAGATGGAATCACTTGCATATTGTTACATATTGTTATCATTTTCATTCTTTACCTTTTTTTTTTTTTTTATTAGGATAACATATATGCTTTTGGACTCCAGGAAAGGGAACATCCTTGGGGCAAAACTCCCAGCTGCCTCAGTCCTTTGTGTGAGGTGTGCTTTGAGTGGGCCAAGTGGCCTCTCTGGGCACATGGATAAATATCAAACAATCTGACTCTTATTTCACTGCAGTCCACAGTAAAGGATGGGCCCTGGGAAAGGTGAGGACCCTTGAAATAAAAAGTTTCATCAGCTCTGTGCAAGAGACAGCTCACTAAATATCTTTTTGGGATGTTTCCTTTAGTGACCTCCTGAGATTGTCAGGGCTGTAGAAGCAGCTGTCCCTACAGGGATCCTTCTGCTCTTAAATGAGCAGATGGGGACACAGAATGAAGCTGGAATAAAAGTTCAGCTCTTTGTAAATTGTGAGTTTGGTTTGGTTTTGTTTTCTTTTGTTTTGTTTTGTTATTTTAGTGGATGGCCCAGAACGCTGGTTCTTCTGGCAACAAATCATCTACCAAGAGCAAATAACTTGGGAAAGCTAGATGCAAAGCAAGTGTCAGGGAGGTTTAAGGCAATGTATCAGCCAGAAGAATGGAGAGTTTGTTTCAAACATGAGAAAAGGTCTGGCACAGCGAAGGTCCCAGGTGGAAGAGAGAGAAAGAAAGGCTGTGGGAAGAAGAAATTATTTTTTCCAAACTATAAAGAGAAAAAGCAAGGACAATACTGGATTTGATATTAAAATGAAATGGAAATTTTCTCTACATGTAGTGTCTTTGGAAAGTACAGGTAGTGCTGGATTCCCTCTAACAACAATTTCTCTTCTAGCCAGTGGTAAGAGAAAAAGACTAAACCTTGTGTTTGTACCAATAATTTCAGAATAACCAGGCTCAGTGCTTAGAGTTTTTATCTTGACTTATTAGTACAGAAAGAGATTTGCTAAAACCTCCACAGAAAATTGCAAAAGGGTACTGTGAATGGAGAATCTCAGTTCAGAGGGTTCAAAAGACCCAGAGCCATGTCAGCAGGGCTTTATGGAGGGATATTTTGTTTGATTGCTCACTGAAGAAAACTGAGGTCTGAAATTCAAAAAAGACCTTAAATTCAATAGGAGGATTAATGGGTACCAGAGACTTCATCCCTAGATCTCACTGCAGAAGAACCAGAGTCTTAGCCTCCACAAATCAGAAAGAGGTACAAGTTCATGGGCTTTGTATCTGCCTTAGTGGATATGACTGAACTGTAGGTGCTTTTCCTTATACAGGAGAGGTAACAAACCTGCAATGTGGGCGCAAGATTAACAGCTGCAGTGATAAACTGCCAGTCTCACAATATCTTGTATTTCCTGAAGCTCTAATTCCTAGAATTATTTTTTTCTCTATTCTGTTTGTAATAAAAGAGACCTGAATATGACAAGATGAATTAAAAATCTCAATACTGTTATTTTTCTTTTTGTTTCAAAGTATCTTGCTGCTTAAAGCAGTCTTGAATTTTCCCACTGTCTGTCTCCTGACTCCTGGATGCCAGGCAGGAGGACTAGAAAGGGATGAGCCATCACTCAGGGTGCCTACAGCGCACTAAAATAGGAGCAGGCTACTCCAGTGCTTGCCCCACTCCTAGTGCCCACTACTCTCCTCCAAGGCAAAGTATCAAGCATCACTTAGTTCTGCTCCTGTCTAGCCTCTTCTCTAAACCAAAGTTACTTTAGTTTGAAGGGGATTGAAGAGATTTAATCTTCTCACCTCCCTGCAGCTAACAGGGGGCTCTGACAGGCCAGACATTTTTCTCATTGGAAAAGGCACTTAGCCTCGCCCTGTGTCTCTTCACCCACCTAGAAAATGAAAGCAGTGGACTCCAGCATGGGCAGTGATTGTATTGGTATTATTATTATCAGTATTTTCCTGTCAGGCTATCCGACAGATATATCTTCTCTCCATCACTTTTTGCTCCTAAAACACATAGGCCACTTCAACTAGAAGAACCAAAATGATTGCTAAAACAAGGAAAAGTAAACCAAAAGTCAAGAGGTTATTGTTAGCTTTGATTCAGCTTTGTGCTATTACAGTTATCCTCCTTTTTGTTCATTCAAAGTACAGGACAAAACTCGTTTCCCAAATGTGAACTGTGATATTAAGATATTCCTGAGCTTAATGGGCTAGTGAAGTGAAGGCATACCATTTTCTGTGGTGGGTGACATGCAAAGAATAGCTAAGCACTTCTAATTGCACTAAACCACTGGGTTATCCACCCTAAAGTGGCTCAGCTGGAGGTAGCCTTTAATACAAATCTGGAGACTTACTAGAAATAGTGCCTCTGTAGCAAGGGTCACGTAAATGAAAATCTTACTTAAGCTTTCAACTTTTTCTCTGTATTTCTTGCAATGTTGATAGTAAACTCCAGTTAATAAGTCAGCAGTTTGTATGAACATTCAATTTTCTTTGCCTGTCTGAGGCTAGATTGATCTTGCTCCCAGTCTGGATTGTGTCTGGGTTTACGTCCTATTTTTAGATTAAAAATGTATACTTTAAAATTGAGTCTGATAGTAGAAATGTTGGATGGTGAATACTTCCACTGAGCACACCTGCTTAAACCATTTTTGAGCACTTAAATTATACTGGACCGTGACTTTCTGAGCATCAAACTTCACTGAGTCCATACATTTCCCAACTCCCATGGGAAAGAAAACACAAAGCCCCAGATTCATCCTGGCTAATTGCAGGCACCAGGCAGAGGTGCCCACGTCAGGGAGCTGTCAATCTAAATCTCACGTATTCTGGAGAGAGACACATGTATCTCCAAGAAAGCAATGTTGTCTGCCTACCTTGTCTGTATGAGGGACTCCCATCTCTCTCCATGAGGGAAAATGAGGCCATCTCAGCAACAGCCTTACATTAAAATCACTCAGTTAAGTGCCTACTAGCTGTAATGAATCTGGACCAAGGAAAGTGAAGTTTGTTGGAAACAGCAAGAAACACTCAAAGACTACAGCTACTTTCCTAATTAATTAAACAGATTGAGGGACCATCAATGGGTACCAGACCCAGACTGGATGTATTGCTGTATTCTTCAGACCAGCATAGGTTTGGTCTGGGACATCTGGCACTTCTCCTAGGACATAGCAGAGGGCAGAAACTACTCTCGGTAACTAGTCCGTACACACCCCTTTAGAGTGTGTGACACTAATCACCCTTTAGAGATGAAGAAAAGTTAACAGTATGGACATGGGCTGTTCTGTGCCAGTCAGCCAGAGTACCAAAGAATGATTTTGGACAGGGGCAGTTTACTAGGGTAGATGGAGCCGGGGCTTGGATCAGTCCCAGCTGCCTCCAGACATCCCCTAACCAATGCCAGATGCAGATATTTTCAAGCTTCTCTTTTGTTAAAATATCACTGCCCATAAATCAACACTATAACAGCATGTCATTTGAAAAATGTGGGCAGCACTTTGAGCTATTTCCATTGCCATGTCACCGGGTTGTGATCTGCTTGTGATTTAAATGTTCTGATTGTTTTTATTCAAACCAAAAAATTTATGTGTCTCTCTGTGACCTTGCCAACGTAAACATGCCAGGGATGAGGAAGGGTCACAGTCTGAGAGACCTGCTTGCATGCACATAGGAAATGGCTCTCAACCAGACAGACCTGACTTAAAGAATCATTTGCTTTTAATCAAATGGAAGCCTTCACTGTAAAAACAGAGCTTGATGCTTAATAAAATGTCTGAAATAGAAAGAAAAATAATAAAGAATTCCCTGGGTTGTTCTTCAGGGAATAGTATCACCAATCTGTCATCATCAAAGGAACACCAGGTGTCCCAAGAACATCTAGCACTATCAGAGAATGGAATGAAATTAGGTGTATTTTTTTTTTTTTTGGTGTGTACATGTTCACTTTGTCCACAATGAACACATTTAGATAAAGCAATCTTATTTTCCCAAATACTATAAAAATGCAAATGAAATTCTACCATGTCTCTGTACCATATACAAGTCAACGTATGAATGTAAGTCAAAATGAGTGTTACCACTGAGCTCAGTGGGAGTATGGCCATGAGCATTCTGGACTTTTAAGAACACTAAGGAAGGTCATGGGTCAAACATTCAAAACTTCTTCTTTTTTTTTTTATTATTTCTGATGCCACAATGTCTGCAATCTACAGTTTAGACATGCAAGATCAAATTCCAAGACTATTCAAACACTCACATCAGGTAGGGTCTTTAACTCTGAAAACTGTATCTTAACTCTGCATCAGTTGAAATATATGCATCCAAAATTGCAGATATTTTTTTTTTAAATAATGGCTTTACTTTTTTTTCAATTATCCCATGTAAAACAAAGATGAAAGTTAGAAAATTCCTGCTCTGTTACTCAGAAATCTAGATCTTATCTCTTTCCCCACATCACATTTAGTATCTCTATCCCATATTCAGGTTGCTGGATTTGTTGATGTTTACTCTCAAGATTACTTAGCCTTCACTAGAGTCATTTCTTAAAAAACAGACAGACATAGGAAGTTTTCTCTAATTTCTGAAACTGCACAAGTTTCTCTGACATGTCAAAAGCAAACAAACCCTCTAATTAAAATTATAATGACTTTTTTGATATTGAGAAATTCAGCCAGTTTTGTAGCTCTTTAATTTATTTTTCCCCAAAATTGTCAGTTGACCTTTTCAGGCTGTTACCATTAAAACTTCATTATTATTTTTTTATTATGAATAATGTTCTTGTACCTATAACTGTAGCCATAACACTTCTGCAGGTTTTGTTTGGCTTAGAATATATTTATTCTTTCCAAGAGTAGCAGTTGAAATAACAAAATGATACTCCTTTTTTTCTGTAAACCTTGCTTTTTTGTTGGTTTTGTAATGAACTATCTCGTCAGCAGCTCAAATATCAGAGAATTCCAAGCAGACCTCATTTCATATGTAAATTAATTTGTCTGATCTTCATTTATTTCAAGTCATTTTTTAATAAAAATCTTGAGAAGAACCAAAGCAGAATGTTAATGTCTCATTACTAGGTTTCACATAGCTTTTAATTTATGCCTTTCAAGCAGCCTACGGACTAAGCAAAGTGTAATCACGTGTTTGATTTGCATCTTGAATTGCATAACATTCTTTGTCCTCTAGTAGGCTTTCCTGTATTTTACCTAACAATTGTTATTACAGAAAGGCAATTAATAAAATGCAGAAGTAGTTTTTTGGGAATTAGGAGCAGAACCAAGTTTTCCTCCCTCACCTGTTGTGTGCTGTAACCACAATACCACAATTGTGTCCTCATTTGTGTGGTTTTTCAAGATGTAGAAGCCCCTCTTTAGAAGCATGGGGAGAATGCCCTTCCTTAGCAAGGCTGACTGGCTAGTAACTTCCAAACCTTTAAAGTGGAGGAAAAGACGCAAGCTGAACCTCTCTAGTTCTGCATCGAATCATCTAATCATTCGACTTCTACATAAGGGGAGCCAAAGAGGACCATGATGGGCACCACTGTTGGTTCATTAGTGAACAAAAAATGAGAAACTTCCTCTTTTGAGAGTCCCAGTTGGGTTGAGGCACTTAGTGATTGGAAAGTCGTCCACGGAGTTCAGGAACATACAGGCTTTGGTCCATGGACTGACAAACTTCATGACCTTATCCGCCACCTTTTTACTATCTTGTAAAACATGCTTAGAGATTTCCAAAGGTGCTAGGGAACATAACAGTTTCTGTTGGCAGCTGGTCATCAGTGGTGTTCCCCAGGGCTCGGTATTTGGGCCAGTTCTCTTTAATATCTTTATTAATGATCTGGGCAAGGGGATTGAGTGCACCCTCAGTAAGCTTGCAGATGACACCAAGTTGCGCAGAAGTGTTGATCTGCTTGAGGGTCGATGGCTTTGCAGAGGGATCTGGACCGGCTGGATTGATGGGCTGAGGCCAATGATATGAGGATCAACAAGGCCAAGTGCCAGGTCCTGCACTTGGGTCACAACAACCCCATGCAACGCTACAGGCCTGGGGAAGAGTGGCTGGAGAGCTGCCTGGTGGAAAAGGTTGTGGGGCTGTTGGTTGAGCTGGCAGTGTGCCCAGATGGCCAAGAAGGCCAACAGCATCCTGACTTGTAACAGGAATAGTGTGGCCAGCAGGATTAGGGAAGTGATTGTCCTGCTGTACTCGGCACTGGTGAGGCTCCACCTCAAATACTGTGTCCAGTTTTAGGGCCCTGACTACAGGAAAGACATTGAGATTCTGGAGCGTGTCCAGAGAAGGGCAACGAAGCTGGTGAGGGGTCTAGAGCACAAGTCTTATGAGGAGTGGCTGAGGGAATTGGGATTGTTTAATCAGGAGAAAAGGAGGCTGAGGGGAGACCTTATCGCTTTCTAAAACTACCTGAAAGGAGATTGTAGCCAGGTGGGGGTCAGTCTCTTCTCCCAAGTAACAGGCAACAGGATGAGAGGAAATGGCCTCAAGTTGCACCAGCGAAGGTTTAGACTGGATATTAGGAAAAGCGTCTTCATGGAAAGGGTTATCAAACATTGGAACAGGCTGCCCAGGGAACTGGTCGAATCGCCATCCCTGGAGGTATTTCAAAGACGTGTAGATGAGGTGCTTAGGGACATGGTTTAGTGGTGGTTTTGTCAGTGTTTGTTAGGTTGATGGTTGGACTCGATGATCTTAAAGGTCCCTTCCAACCTACACAATTCTATGATTCTGTGCCCAGGCACCCCCACTTTTAGACAGAAAAGCCCCTCTTTTTACCTTATACCAATCAACTTTGTCTGATTCAACTGTTACACACTGTTGCCCCACAAGCATGTATGCAAAACCTGACACAGCACTGGTCTTTGGTGGTCCTGAGGAGAGGAAAAGCTCTTTTCCTTTCCCAGTAACATGTAGTTGAATTTACGCTGTGCTGAGGCAGCGTCAGCTCCGTTCACGCCCAAGAGCTGCATGCACTTCTTGGGTTTTAAGATGTGCCGCCATTTGATTTGGCAATACTTTCTTCCCACTTTATAATAACTTTGTACATATGTACAGGAATGTAGGCCTCAAAAGACAACCTCTAAATGTACAAAGAGGTGCTTGAGGCCTGAATTTCTTCTTGGACTCAGTTCAGGACTTCCTAGCTTCCATAGCCAAAACTCTGCAAGGGTTCACATTAAATGACTGAATGACCTTTTCTGCATTTCAGCACTAAATGGAAAAAGCACCCTAGGATAAGAACACAATCATAGAAAACCTTAGGTTTGAAAAGACTCCTGGAAATGTCTAGTCCCACCCCTCTGTTCAAAGCAAGGCTAGCTTCAAATTTGGCTGAGGCAGCTCAGATCCTGATTTAGGGTTCATCTCAGACCCTGATTTAGGGTTCATCTCAGACCCTGATTTAGGGTTTAGTCAAGGTCTGAATATCTCCAAGGATGGAGCTTCTACCATCTCTTTAGGCTCTTCTTCCAGTGGTTAACTGCTCTCATGGCAGTTATTTTTTTCTTTATGTTCTCACGTTCCTTATATCCTAACTGAAGGACAAAGCGTTCCCAATGATCAGGAAAACAAGTGGGGTTCATGAGGAGATGCTGATTAGAGAGATCAGGTAAATGGTGTGCAGAGAGAAGACTTGAAGTGCTGCTTGCCAAGGGAAGCAGCCATTTGTATCAGCACTTTGGGATCCTAAAAGGACTGTCAAAGGAAGAATGAGAGCAGGAAATAATCCTGCCCACCAGTAGGCCCTGAGCCAAGGTTTTCAGATGAAAAGCTTGATCACAAGGTGAGCTTTGCAAAGCTTTCATGCTTCTCACTCTCACAATAATGCTCCAATTATCAGAATCTTAATTACCAAAACAAACTACAGGGGAAAAAAAATATCCAGCATTCCATTTTTAGCTGCAGCCAGCTGCAGCTGAGCATGAGTATAATAGCAATGATTAGTCGCCTATGGAAATTACAATGATGTTTGTGAATAAACTTCCCTAAGTTGACATTGGGAGATTATTAAAAACAATATGGTCAGTTGCTTAGTGGGACCAAGCATTTAGAGATTCCCTAAAGGTGGCTTCCCAGACTCTCAGCCATGTTTTTAAAAAGCAATAATTTTATTGCTTCTCATCATCTGTCTGCTAACCCTGTGGGCTCCCATGAGCTCTTCAGACATAGCCAAATGATCTTCATTTTTCTACTTATTCTCTTTATGGCACATGGATCTCATTTGGTATTTCAGGGAGAGTATTTCCAACAGACATTGGAACACAGCTGAAATGTTGAAATCTTTCCCTCCTGCAATACAGAGAATAACTACCAACCCAGCACGTCAGTGTCATTTAGATTGCTGGTGAGACACTTCAAACTGCTAGGTCTGTGGAGAAGCTCACATTAATCTGTAATGCAGAGGACTTCAGGGAGACTATTTTAATGTGGCACGACCAGTTAATTAACAACAGAATGACCTCAACAATTCACATTACACTGGGATAATTGAGTGCATCAGATCATGCCTCTGAAGTGATATAAAAGCATAGCTTATATGTACTGAGCGACAGCAGAAATGCAGAGACACCACCACAAACTGATCTACAGGTGAAAGTTGCCATCAGTGCAGCTGCTAATGTGGAGTCACACCTGGATCATTACAGTAATCCCAAAGGCTGTGTGAGTACATGTTTCAGCAGCAGAACTGCTTAATTTAGACTATCTTATGACTGGGTCTTAAAGGCATAAGCTGTTTGCCAGAGCTATTTTTTGGAATAACTCTTGCACTAAAGCTATCCCAAAATAAAAATCTCCATCATTATACAAACCAAACTCTGCATCACACCCCTTTAGTCCCTTTTAAACACTGCTGTCAGGCAATCAGCACTCTTTCTTTCACTTCTGTCAAGGTACAGCTGCTCGGGAACTCAATCTCATTCTCTCAGCCACACTTACACCTCCAAGAAACTCCTCCAGGAAGCTTTTGACCAGCTGCTGAGGAAAGTGATGTAAAAGATCTTTGTCAAAATGAAGTATTGCTTATTTACTCAAACAGCTGCCGGAGGAGAGAGTTATCCCAAGAGCAAAGCTTCATCAAGTCTAACTAAAGTTCACAATCTCCTCACAAATTTAGGATGCTCCTGTTTAACTCGAACAGCCAGGCTCATTGCCTGGAGCTTCCTGGTGCTCCTCCGCCTCTCTCGGTCTCACTCCTGCAACGTCTTCCTCAAATAGTTTTTTTGCTGCCTCATTTACTCCCCTATGCCAGCTCCTGCTTGCCCCAAAACTATCTATAGAAATGTTTTTTTTCTTTTTATTTTTGATCTTAGACCCCCAGCATTGGAAAAGAAAACATGCCTGTGTACTTGGCTGCAGCCAGATAAATAGGCACTTCCCCTAAGGCTCCTCTGTTCTTTTAAGGTCTTCGGATATTTTCTTTGAAGATATTTTCTCTCTGCCCTTGTTTCATTTCTGACTGCTCTTACCAACAGCCCTTTGTCTTTAGTTCCTTCTAGCAATATAAACAATACCAAGTAGGTAAACTGAAGGATGTACACAATAATTAAAAATTAAACAGACACCTCCATCATCTATGAACTCTTTTACAAGATACTATTCCAAAAGCTGGCTCCGGGCTGAAATAATTGTGGTACTTTGAAAACAAAGTAATTATTTCAAATTAAATCACTTTTATTGTACAATTAGAGTGCCATATGGAAGAGTTTTTGTCTTCAGAACAGCTAGAAGTCATCTGAAGGATTATAAAAAGGCTGGCCCATTCCCCCTATAGAGGCAGGAGGAAAGTTCCTCGGGAACAAGCCTAACTCATCTGCTCACTGACTTTTGCAGCCTCAGGTAGCAGTTCAGCTGTGATGAGTTAAAATCTGGTTCAAATACATTAGCACTCCTTTTAAGCTCCTCTGAGAGAAAAGTCACAACTCCTTATTGCAATGTTTCCAACTTCCAAGCTGCTTTAAGACACTAATGACAGAAAACAACCTGACATATACTTCTGGCTGGTAAAAGGTGAGTAGGAGTCTGACAATTTTTTCATTCTACAACTGGAGAGGTTAAGAATAGAAATTCTGAAAAAAAGAGGAGCTGGCACGTACAAAACTAATAAGCTTTACTGTCCATTTCTCAGAAGAATGGGAAAAACCACCACCAGTGTTGCAACGAATAAATAAGAGTGAGGGCAGGAGAAATAATGAAAAAGCACCCCCTCCCACTCCCAGATTAACTAATTTCAATGCTAACTGTTCCCAGGCTTTCTGCTTTGCCGCAGATGTTGACTGTGCAGGGGGATCAGAGCAGCAAGCTCTGGTGCGGCAGTTCTGAGAGGTGGCTGTGAACATTAGGGGCTGGTCCATGATGGGAAGGAGCTATCTCACATCAAAGCAGCTGGGTCCTGCCGTGCAGCTGTTTCAGTCCAATTAGTCTGCTGTTCCTTGTATTTCCCAGGTAAATATCTGAGGTTCTTCTAGACTTATTTTTATCCTTCAGAATCTTAACTGAAGAGACCATTAAAACTAATGACCTAAAATCTGGACTACAGCTGCTTCTATCTTATTAGATGTGTAATGGCAAAAATTACAAAGGGTTTTCCCTGCCCTTTGGCAGACATTTGGGTGAAATCTTGTTGGCTGTGCCAGTGTATGGCTTACAGATTGCATAGTGCAAATGCAATTTGTTTGTATGCACCTACGTACATTGAGCATGTGGCATCAGACATGATGAGCTGGGAGCATAGCTTCATCAAAAACAAACCCCAAAGTCTGTGATCAATTTTTATCCCTTCTCCAGTGCTGTAAACTGTTTATAACTGCTTTTTGACATTTTCCAGCTTTACTCCACAAAAGCCAACAAGTTACATTACATGCTTTCAATTCATTATTGCAGAACAGGTTTTTTTTTTATTTTCATACATGTTCTTTTTTCAAGGTTTATCAGGAAGAGATTCTAAAATTCCAGGCTTCAATAATACAGTTGTCTCCTCAATAGAGCATCTTTTTATGGTATACTTTATAGTTCTTAACAAGACTTTGTTCTTTTTCCCTGTGTCTCAGATAGGCTTTAACAAAGAGGAACCAAAACCAGTCATGCTCTACAAAATGTTCATCGAGGAAAGACCAAATGAAACCTTTGTATGAATTTTTTTTTTAAAGTGTTTAGCTTTCACATAATCATGTTCTCACTGATTAGACTGAGTTTTTTTAATCCCACCTTTACCTCTTCTCGATGTTAAAATTTTGAAAGAATCATGTCTTAAACAAGATTATTCCAAGCGCTAGCTGAAAAATTTACATCAGAACTACCTAGTAGAGGAAAATTTGGGCTACCAAGGGAATTATTATTTTTTATAGTGTCTGATTTCTGCAGAACATTTTGGCTTTTTACTGAAAATGGAGCACAAGTCAAAATACTTCCCTTGGTTCTAAAAAGCTGCTGTAGTGACTCATGATGATTATAGCTTAAGTGCACTGTTCTGCTTTCTGGACAAGTTTATCTGTCAGCATCCCAGTTTCCATAGTCAAAGATGTGCTGCCAGTGTAACACAAGCTGGTTCTGAAGCTGAGTATTAGTATTAGGGCTATAGCATAGCAGCAAGCATGGGGCTGGAGTGCATATAACTGAGGAGGAAGGGGGAGGACTGGATCAAAGGGTTTCCAGGACAAATGTGGTCTTCTTCCCCACCTACTGCCCATGTTCCAATAAAATCCCTGTCCTAGTTTGAGTTTGAGTTCAGTGAATGGTTTGTCCATGTGATGAAGGGAGAGAGAAAAGGAAGAACATGAATCATCTGCCAAAATCATCATGAGATAAGGACTTCCAGAGCTGAGCATGAGAGACAAAAAAAAAAAAAAAAAAAAAAAAAAAGACCCTGGAAAGGTCTCATCTCCATGTTGACTTTGTCAGACAACTCATTCATGGTATCTAAAATGAGCTTAGATACTGGGAATAGGTATTGAATATTGAATGCCATGAACTGTTCAGCTCTGTCTGCAATAGCCATTGACAACATGACTGTCTGACAGCTGAGATGCCCTAGAGATTCCCATGTGGCCTCCAGCACTTCAGAGATGTCCGCATTGTCCCAGTCAGCTCCCTGTAGACGTTTCAGATATGCTTGTATGTGGCCTATGCCTATGTTTAGGCAGATTTATTAAGCCCTAGGTGCATATCAGCTCTAATGGAGCTTGGACAACTATCACATGTGCACATGGATAAGAAGGTTTAGGTGCCTTAACCTTCAATCAGTTACCATCCTGAGTAGATGTGTGTCAGGGCCCCAAGGGCCCTAATAAACCTAAAGGTCACTGACCAGTCTTGGCTGTGGCCTCCACCTGCACCATCTACCCACGGACCCAGGAGGCCCAATTCAGCTCAGCCCTGGGCCTTCAGACCCTGATTTCTCTCTGCGGTAGGGGTAGCAGTCTCTAACCATCTCTGGCCCTTACACCTAGATGAACCAAATCCCTTAGATGCATGCTGTATCTTGTCCACGCCCTATCTTTAGTGTTGTCTACTGGATGGACTTGGGAGCCCAATCTTGTTGGAGACCAAATCTCCAGTCCTGTCCCTTGCTTCATCACCTTCTACTCATGACTGAAACCACTGCGTGGATCCTGGGTATGGTTCATCATTTGCCTTGTCTGGGGCTGCCAGTGCATGCTGTTACCTGCACCCAACTCCGTGCACCGTGTCAAGACCACGAGGGACTCTGCCCCATTAGTGCTGGCACTGCCTGCACAAGGATCACCCTTGGGTTCTCTCTCTCTCTCCTTTAGAGAAGAGTCAGCCCTCCCCTCTCCCTGACAGCGAACCACATTTGATTTGATTCCATATTTATACCTTGGAGTACATAGCGGGACACAGACACCCATGAAGGTACCTTCCTCCCATAAAGTAGCATAAACAGGGTGTAAAAAGTATGTGAGAAGCTTTATAATTGTTCTCGAAAATCCCGCTTTCTGACAGGTTGCACTGAAAGCTTTCAAAATATCAGGCAGAAAATAATCTGTCTGAGACTACAGAAAACCAGGAACAACATATCTGAAGGAAGAAAATGATTTAGCACCAGTGGGACAACATATCTTTACAGCTGCTCAGTGCCAACATGTGCTATTCTGCTGTTTGCGTGATGTGAGAGGAGAGAAAACTTTTTCATAACATAATAGCACATCAAGGTTAGCTTAAATATTCCAATATGGGAAGAAGGAAAGGCTTTAGAAGACTACCTGGAAGGGGGAGACATGGAAAGTTAAGCTGTTATTAACATACAATACTACTGTGGGGAGTCATCATCGGTTTTCCTGACATGCACGAGCTAAGATTTCCAATATCAAGAAACCACTGCCCACTGGGAAGGAAAACAAACAACATGCTTTGTTCTAGCATTTGTTACATCCTAAGTTAGGCAATAACAGAGCATGTGTATGAAAAATTTGGCACAACAACCTCTACAGGCAGCAGGAGGCTGAGAGAGTACTGAAGTATAGCACTGATGGTTAGCACAGTGATAGGGTTCCTCTCATCCTCAGTGAGGTAGGATTTTTAAATTACATGCAAGACAAAAAAGGCATCTGAACGTGGACACCCTCATGGGCTAGTAAAACTTTACATTTTGGAAATGCACATTGCTTCAGCTACAAAAAAAATCCATGGAATTGTCCTGAAGAACAGACCTGTCCTGGTCTGT
The DNA here is from genome assembly GCA_008658365.1 of Alca torda. NCBI lineage: Eukaryota > Metazoa > Chordata > Aves > Charadriiformes > Alcidae > Alca > Alca torda. Next base: position 155,045,291 of record CM018077.1, on the reverse strand, counting down.
TACTTCTGGATCTACTGTGACTTAGTTTAATCAGAAAAACAAAGAAATAGAGCCACAACAGTGGGATAAAGATATAGTACCTCTTTGATAAAATGCTTGCTTGATCTATTGACTTCTCCTATTTCTAGATGATGCCAGTGCATCTGAGAGGCAACCTGCAGTTCAAAACATTATAGATTCTAATCAGATGTATTCATCTTTCATCCTTATCCTTGGCAATTATAATAGAGGTATAGTTATGCCAAGAAACCTCTGTTTTGGAGGAAAGAGAAATATAAACATAATGTTGTGTACACACAAGCTGTTCTTTTCCCAGCCTTGAAACTCCTTCCACCTGCTCTGTTGAATACTGAGGAGACTGTTGAAAAGGCAGAGAGTGTCTAAGTTGACCCTTTGGTAGCCCCATCAGGGAAATAATTAAACCTATCTTGTGTATTCTAATGCTCAAGGGATTTGCTCTTTAACACAGTTTTAAGATCTTGAAGAATGTGTGGGGATCTAAGCTGGGGAATATGCCTACTGAATCAACTTAGAGAAACAAAAATACAGGGGGTTGCACTATTTCAAACAAACAACAAAACTGAGGAAGTCATTGCTTGATCAAAGATAAGTAAATACACAGGAGACAAAAATATCTGTTATTTTGTTCCAGAGATGGAAGGACAAAAGTTATTTTATGGTGGAGGAAGAGAAATAGAAGCTACAGAATGACAAAGAGCAAAAATACCAGTAGGTTGACCTCTAAGAAATAGACTAATGGAAATGTCTTTTAGCCAGAGAGAAACATGCCAATGGTAGGCAGTGCTTCATTTGAGTCGTTGAAAACTTGGCAAAACCGAACAAGGAGTCAATCTTGTATAAGCAGAGAGATAGTGGAGGTTCCTGAATAACAAAACTTTCCCTTCAGTCTTATCTCTGACTTGAAAATACGACAGGCAGTCAGGAATGAAGCTGTAGAACAATACACGCTAAGTTTCATTGTCTTCAGGAGGATGCGTGTGGGATTGATTTTGTATTTGGCAACTGCAAACAGAAACTCTTTTATTCAAAGACAGGAAATAAAGAGAATGGATGATTTTTTGATTGCAGATGAGTCAGAAAAGTCTCTAGATCTCAGTCAAAACAGACCTGTTAAAGGTACTGCAGTAACTGCCGTCACAGTTGGTAAAAGCCTGGTGACATATTCAGCCCATCTTGCTGCCAGTCTGAGTTTCATCCTTACATATACTTGTTCGACTCTGTTTCCCAGTTTAGTCATGGAGGCTGATAACAAGAATTCAGGACTTATCCCTGTGAGCTCATGCTGCAGATCATTACAGACTAAAGAAGAGAAACTTTCAATCAGCAACTGCTGAGAAATGTTTGAATAGTTTGGGCTGACCCCGTGTGTCTGCCAATTGAAACTCAAACACCACAGTGTCCTTAATCCTTTACAATACTGAACTTTGTGATTGCTGAACTGCTCCTTGTTTTGTCTGGGTTTCTCTGTCCCTGTCCACTAGATGACCCGATTGGGGTAGATGAGGAAGACTGCTCCAGCCTTGCAAAGGGAGTTGGAAGGGGGAGGCCCTGACAATGTTTCCACCATAGTGGATGGCACATCAGCGTGTCGCCACACATCAGCTACCATCAGCAGGACACCCAGAAAGAGGCAGAGTCAAGTGAAAGATGTTCCAGACTGAACAGCCCATTCATAGACACAGCGCCAAGCAGCTCTGACAGATCCCAGGAGAGACAAGAGCAAGAAAGCTTAGTTCCTTAGAGAAACAAATTTCTCCCAGCTGTATGTCATGAAGCATTCAACCAAGATATCTCCTGGCTCCTGACTTCTTTGTGTGAAACTTCTTCACCCAGACACTTCCCACTCTTCTTCTGTGTTCCCAGGCCTTCATAAGGGCAGGCAACATCCCTCTAATTGCTCCTCTTAACAGAAAGGGGCCTCTTACCCTATCAGCAGTCTCATTTCTCTGACTAGAGTAACATCACCCTTTTTTTTTCCTTAAAAGCATGAGGCAGAAATGCAAGAAACTCACTCCATTCTCCCCGGACACTCAATTAATCTTCATAGCCCACTTCCCAGCACTTAAGTGTAGCTTTCACCTCCAACTCATCAAGCTATGGAGGAGCTATGTAAGTTCAGATCTCATTTAGATAAAGGGTCTCTTGAGTGTGTCCTCTGCCTTGGCAGTTGAGATCCTAGCCACCAGCTCTCCTCAAATAAATGAGAGAATTTAGCTGGATCATGGATAATAATCTTTTGTTTTTCTAATCTGTTGACTTGAAATTCTGCCTGGTGTTTTTAGGATCCCACAGCTCTGCTGAAACCACCTGTTTTCAGCCTAGATCATTCTGCACATTTACTGCTCATCCAACTACAGTGATTATTATTCTGCATTAGAAATATTCATTTGCATTTCATTCTCTTCATTGCAGTGAAATCAAAGGCCTAGTACAATACAACTCTAGCCTCCAAAATTGCTGTGGGGACAGCAAACACCTCTGATGTCAGAGCATATATTTTAGGGAAGACATTGCAGGTATCTATCATCCCTGTTGTTTTTACCAAGTTTAATGGCATGAACCGTACAAATAGTACTATCTCCAGCCCATCCAGCATTCCTCTGGCTGCACTGTACTTTTAGGGGGAAAAAAACATAAAGGTCATTCTGTTTTTCTGAGGCAGCTACTCTAATACAAATGGAAAATTTTTGAGGGTGCCCAGCAGCTTTTCCTACATCCAAAGGACTCAGAGAGTGAAGCGGTTTCAAGTAAGATATTATCAAAATCATGTTGGTAATCCTGGCTAAATGTATGATGTGAATCAAGTGCTTAGGTGAATGAAGCATTTCAAGGGGCAGAGTGAATGACATTGTGGTATCCCCCTACAGCTCCTGGCACGAACTACTTCGGTGTGAGGCACAGTCACAAGTAGTTGGGAAAGCATGGAGTCACTCTGTATAGGTCTGTTTCATGCTCATGTTCAAGCAGTTCTCCTTTGTATAAAGGGTTCCACACTCAGTGGGTCAGACAAAGACTCTCAGTACCTTTCTGATGAGGGGCCCACAAGACATCTAAAGATCTAGCTTCAAATGATGCCCAGCATCAGACACAATAGGAGCTGGAAGATTGATTTCCATTATTTCAGATGAGTATCTAAACCACTGCTAGAAATACCTTTGAAAGCCTTTTTCATTTTGACAAGAAATGCCAACAAACCTTTTCTTGGTAGGGTTTTGTGGGAAAAAAGATCTTTGGTCAAACATGCCTGACTGTGCTATGACGAGCACTGAGTAAAACACCAGTGCTGTTCTTTGGTGCTGTCTCAAGCTCCTGCCTTGGGCCATAGTTGTCGTATACTTCTCTGGTACTTCCTCATTTACAATTTACTTCTTCTTTCAGTGGTTTGAACCAACCTTCCTCAAATTCCTCTCCTAGAAAAAGGACAGTAGAGTCTGGAGTTTTTCCTTTGGGCTCTTTTCTTCGCTTTGTGTAACGTGGCACAAGTGCATGCTGCTGATCTTCTCTCATGAATCTCATAACACTGGCACCTCCCAAGGGACAAAGATCTTCCCAAGCACCTACATCTTCCCAGATCCTATCACCACTATTCTTTTTCCTTCTCTGGACTTGCGCCATAATCATGTATAACTCAAGAGACCATTGGAATGAGAATTTCCCTGTGTGCTCTGGTCTCACCACACCATCAGCTTCTGAAAGCCAGGACAAAGGAAACAACATCCACCACATGATCCTGGGGTGAGCTAAGAGTTTATTGGGAATCCAGCTGTTCAATATACCTCCTCTGAGGGAAACCTCATTCTACATTAAAAAAGAGGAGGCAAAATGACAGTCCTATCCTAGATTACGATTTACCCTAGTGGATCATTTCCTGAGTGTCCTCAGCTGGTCTATAGCCAGGAGCCAGGCTGAAACACAGATGCACAAGTCACAGGCATTCCCTGATGTCACACTTCAGAATATGTAGAAAAATGACTCTGCTTGCTACTTCGCAAAGAAGCAGCAAGAGCTCTGCAATGACCTATCTTTGAAGTGTCCTTTTGTTTGGTTACAGGCACTACCTGCATAGAAGTCCCATTCCCCAACGTCCAAGTAAATGAGTTTCAGAACATAGATTATCAGTAATGGCATCAATCATTCAATGATATTAATGTTAGAATTTTGTAGCTTGAGGCATCTGGAGTTCAGCATTGCACTGATACCCCAGGGCTATATAAAAATAAATTGGGAGACAAGCTGCAAGGTGGAATAGATTTACTCTTTGTGTGAATGTACTGCATCCCAGGAGAGTGCAGCCAAGTAAGATGCTTGCAAGCATTTCTGTACTGAGAAGACCAGAACAGGTGTCAGTGGAGTGTCTTAGGAACAAATGAGTTCAGAAGAGCTAAAAGATTCAGCACCGCCATTCAGCAGTCTTTGTTCTGACATTCCCAAGGAACCCTTACAGCAAATGAGAGGTAGTAAAGAGAGGTCCAGCTGAATGGTCTAACGTTCTACTACACCACTATTCTAAGATACAGTAAGAAATAAAATACATATCGACACATGCTGCACCCCAAAGGGTGAATCCTGCCTTCTGGGGATTAGTCTCCTTCCAGTGATGAGCAACGATGTTGGGTCTGGCCCTATGCCAAACACAGACTGGAGAGAAGCAGTTGGAGTTCTGCCAGGCTCTCTCTTTGCTGAGTCAAGAGAGTCTCAACGGAATGAGAATGTGGCCTTGCATGTTCAGCTCATACAAAATACTGAGGTCTGCAAAAATACAAAGCGTTATAAGAGTAAACGTACAAGTGTCTATGGCTCTGAGCTATTGAAATAATGAAAGATGAATAGCTACATTTCAACAGTTAATAGCCCATCAAGGATAAAAAAAGAATTCCTCCCTGTGCTGCAGAAATTGTTAAAATTGAGCTGCTAGAAGCTGACATTTCTTTAAAAGGAAATTCTTAACTTGTCCCCTTCCCATACTGCTCTTTGTATTATTTAAATTAACAGAGAGTAAATGAAGTGTTGAAATGGAAAGGTGAATATGAGTCAAGAATACATTATGCAAAAAGTTTACATATGGTGATAACAAGTGTCATCACATCTAAGTAACATTCACCGCACTCTTCAGAAAATTACTAATGCAGTTTGAATGCCTTCTTTCTTTAGTGATATATGTATCAGTCAGATAGAAATACCTAAACAGCAATATCCTCTACAGTTATAAAACATTAATGATTGCTTTGTATTACTTTACTTCTTTACTATTCTTATAATACTGTTCTTTAATTTTATTAGGAGACAACATATGAAGGCAACACCTGAACACAGCCAAATAAGTCATCTTTTGGCAAGAAAAACAAACTTTTCTGCAGGGTTACATTTCCTACATCTCAGATCATGCTTTTCTTAACTGTTTCTAGAAACTCCAATATTTCTTGATGTGCAGTTCCCAAAACTGGTGTCCGGCCCCTGAGGGCACCAACAGCTCTTTACTGGCCCTCATCATAGAATCATAGAATCATAGAATGTGTTGGGTTGGAAGGGACTTCTGAAGGCCATCTAGTCCAACCCCGCTGCAGTAAGCAGGGACATCTTCAACTAGATCAGGTTGCTCAGAGCCTCATCAAGCCTGGCCTTGAATGTCTCCAGGGATGGGGCCTCCACCACCTCTCTGGGCAACCTGTTCCAGTGTTTCACCACCCTCACCACCTCACCCAGGGCCAGCCCCACCCCTGCCCATGGCCAAGGACCCCATTACAGCCCATCAGGGCCATCAGTCTCTGCCCCAGCGATGCCATAAGATGCCAGTCCCCAGCTTCGCAGGTTGATGTCTCAGCCTCAGCCTGTCTTTGTCTCCACAGAGGTGCCTGGTGACCTGGGCTGGGGCTGCACAGCCCCACCAGGGGAATGTCCCTTGGACCCATCCCCCAGAGAGTCTCCAATCCATGCTGTGCCCTTACAACTGGACAGGGTCCAGCTACGACCTTACCAGTATTAAACAGAGTGAAAGGATTATTTCACAAGCCTTAAAAGACTACCTTTCTGCTTATGCACCACAATGTTTGTTTTTCCTGCAACAGCATGACATTGTTGGCTCAATTTCAATAACCCCCAGATCATTTCTTGCAGAACTGCTATTTAAGCAGCTGTTCCCCATCATGTGCTAGTGTAACCGATTATTTCTGCTTATATACAGTAACTTCCACTTGCCCCTGGTGAATTGCATCTTCTGTTCTTCTCTTTGTTTTTCTGGACTATATCTTGAATTAGCTAAAATTATTTTTAAATCTGGTTGTGCCCTTCAACTACTGGTGCTCCTGCTTGGCCTGGTACTTAGTCAGAACAGCATCTATTCCATCATCCAGGCTTTTACCCCTGGTAGATATTTTAAAGTGTAAATAATGCAATGCTACTGAATTTTAAAAAAGTAAATGATCTATGATCACGGACAAAATGGTCCCCCAGGATGTTTGTTAAGAGTTCCCAATTTTAGCTGGAAAAAATATACAAGTTGAATGATCAGGAGTACATTTACCGCTGGAGTGGTTTCGGACAACTCTTAGTTCAAATCTAGAGAAAGACTTCAATTTTCTATCCTGAATTTGTGTCACTAAAGCTTCACCACTTTGCCAGCCTTTTGCTAAGGCTCTGTCAGCTTCTGTAAAAATGAGGAAAGCTATCGTCTTGCCCACTAAATATTTAAATACTTCCCTGCCATAATTCCTGCAGAAATCTCAAAAGAAATCAACTTCTATGTAAAGGCCATTCCTTAACTGCAATGGCCACAACTGCTCCCACACATACTTCTCTTCTTATCTGTTATTCCGTACGGTTCTTCACTATGTCTAAGTGCAGTGTCCCATCCTGGGCTGCAAATCCATTGGAACCAGAATTTTTTTGTTGTTATACATTTTTAAAGAGAGTTATGCAATGGGGTTGTAGTCACAAGTTGAGACTGTAATTCAAAGAAAAAAAAATATATGCAAAACGTTAGAGCAATCAAAACCACACTGGGCTTTCTTGTCAGAGACACCTCTCATATATTATGATGTGAACCGTATTGGAGTAACACTTGGGATCAACAGGCAGTAGTACCATAGCGTTCTTTTACTGCTAAAACAAATGTCTGAGCTGCTGCATGCTGAAAGCATTCACTGAAAATGTCTTGATTAGAGAGATGCCAAAAAACATACAGCAGAGTGCAGTGTAATGTGGAACTTCCTCCTTAAAAAGCACTGGAATTTAAGATATTTGGTCTCCCATTATCATTCCAGAACAAATTATTTTGTTTGCTTCCCTGTACAACTGAGAGCAGCCACAGCCACTTTCTGTGTAAATTATTCATGTTGCCATGATAAATAACATTAATCACAATAACAGTACCTGTGGTTTGATTCTCATATGAAGCTATTTAACCTGGCTTTAGAGCCCTATATGTGTAACATATAGGCATTCTCCATGCCTGTTTCCTGGAAAAGGTTTTTGGATTTTCTGTAGATCCCTGTGTTACCTGGCAATTAGGTGATATTCTCCTTGGCTCTTAGTAACCTCCTAGTGTTGTAAACAGAGTAGATGCAGCCTTTAAGGCTGACATCACCTTTTCTAGTCATGTAAGAGAAGATCAAATTAATCTCGTGTGTAGGGTAGACAACCTACAGGCCAGTTTTAAATCTTCGTCTGGAAGACCAACAACCTGCCATTGCTATCAAAAGCAGACCAGATTTAATCTGCTACAGCAAATCCTGTAACACTAGAAAATGACAGGTTTTGGTGATTTAGAGAAATGCAATATCAAATAGATTGCTCAAACATGAATCTGTTATCCTCCCCCTATGCCAAGGAAGATGTTATTGAATGTAAAAACAAGGTAATAGAAAGGAGAAACAAGTAGTCTGCTGATCCTGTACACGTTAATAGTATCATTTCAGAGAATGACTAAAGATTGCCATGAGTCAACGATTCCTCCTAAACATTTTGTCTAAGAACACCTACCATTCCCAGCTTGACTGGCAATGAGCAGATTAACATGCTTCGGTTATGATGGGAGCTCAGTTTGAAATAAATCACTGTTAATATCAGCACAACAGGCATCAGTGTTGTCTTTGTGATACAGCAAGTCACTTAAAGCATTATATTACATACTGTCCATTTTCTAATATAAGTAACCTTCATATAGATGATAAGGGAGTGAGGGGTAAGAGTTTTGTTGCTGGGGAAAAGTACTGCCTAGGAACCCAGCTGAATTAAACCTTGTGCCTATCTGCAGGCCAGCAAAACACAAGTGCTACACATTTGCATATGCAAAGTATCTGATGAAGCAATGTTTCAGGAACATAAGCCAGGTTCTTTCAAAAACCTGCCTGGCATCCTTTGAGCTCTGTAAAGAGCTGCTTGAGAACTCAACTCAGGGGCTTTATATGTAAGATGACATAGTGCAAGTCTTTTTTGGCCCAGAGTCAGAGTATTTCTGTAGCTTTTACTTGCAACACCAACATCCCTGGAAGGTTCCAGGTTCCCTGGTTCATGAAAAAAACAGAGATGCAAAGAAAAGAGTTCCCAGGAGCTGAAAAGTTGGCTTCATATTTTATTTAAAAATTGAACAGAATTATTTTCCCCCAGACAGAAGGAGAAGAAACAAAAAGGAATTTCCTTTCCCTTGGAAACATGAACGTTTCTAGGTTTTGTTCCTGTTCCAAGGTTTAATACACGCACATAAGCACATGCATACACAACCCTAGCAGACTTTCCCCTCTTTGATCTGGCTGACAGGGGGATTTCCTCTTAGGATATGTCTTATACTGCAGTAACTGCAAGATACTGATCTGGATAGATTTAAAATCTCATACAATATAACAGCTCCTGATTTGCAGCGTAATTAGATTTATCGTATACATCCACAGGAAACATCTCCATCCTGTAACAAGAAAAACACTTTGAGATGAGCTTGTGAAAACCTCTACATAGAGCTAAGAATTATTATTCCAAGTGAAAAAGTTATACAGAATAGACTTGTGTGCTTTTTTTTTAGATTTTTAATTTCTTTTGAATATTTCAAATTCAAGTCTCCTTTCTAGTATTAATTTCAATTGTAGCTTCACCCATCAGGCTATCACTCCTACCACGTGCTGCTTCAGATAGCAAATCAAGACTAAAATTCTTATGAATGGTCTGTTTGCTGTAGATAATAAAGATTTGACTTGTAGTGCATTGAGAGGTGAATTTAATAGTTCATTTCCTTTTAACTTCTGTTGCAATTAACATGTAAGTCAAAGGTCTTTTGTATTAAAACAAAAAAAAAAAATAGTCTCTTCTTCAAAGGAATCCCATAAAGCATCAAGAACTGTCTACTGCTTTGTAAAAAGTATTATTCATTCAGCAATGAAGGTGCCCCAGGGTTTCACTGGTCTTAACAGCTTTACAGGAGAGTGATGGTGTGCCTAGAGGGGAGAGACAAGGGAAAAAACAGCTACTCTCTGAAACACAGTTGGAAGAGGGTGAAAGGGTGTAGGGAAACTTCTGGGTGGCCCAGAGAGCAATGTGAAGGACAGCAGTTCTGTTTTGGGAATTTTTTTCGAATTACTGAATCTGCACTTGATTTTGAATTAGGATAAAGGATCTCCTTTCCCAATGAAGAGTAACGGTCTTCTTTTCTAATCAATATCTTCTTTGTTTTAAGGATTCCATCATGTTTCATCTCTGATTCTGAAAAAAACCTATCATCCACAATGAAAAATTGAAAGAATCATTTGGAAATTAAAAACTTAAGTTCTCTGCTTTAAAAATGGGGGTTTTTTTCTAAGACTTGAAAATTTCCATCATGTTAATACCTTTCTGAAGGTTAATTTTCAGGGAAACTGCAACAACTGCATGAATAGTCAGGCCAATATTTTTCAGTACAAAACAGCCTGGCTAATTTATTCCTGGTCAGCACCAGTGCCAACAAAGTCCTGAGTAAAAGAGTTGCAATGGTCACAGCTGCTAATCCATTTTAAAAACTGGAGTAATATCTGGGTGGATGAGGAAGAAGTAGACCAGGAAGACACAGGGGGGAAACACAGCTCCACCCATTGATTAAAAGGTGGATTATTCATCTCCAACTCCTTATCTCCATTCATAAAATCCACATACTTACACTGCCTGCTGACCCTTGTACATGGGTATGTGTATCTGTGAAGGGAGAGAGAGAGAAGAAATTCATTTGTGTATGAGAGAGCTGTTGCTTCACAACATGGAGAACCTATAGCATGCACAGAAGAAAGAAAAAGTAAAATTAAAAAAGAAAAAAAGTAAGAATCTTGTTTTAAAATATAGGCATTAAAATTGACATTTCTTGCCACCTCTTCATTCTGGAACTGACCAATTTTTTTTTCTTTCTTTTTTCTTTTCTTTTTAACTTTTTTTTCCTGCCATATGGTATCACTGAGGTATGCAATAATTTAGCTTCATTCCCTGCAAACTTTAAAATATTTCATTGATGTTTTCCCTGTAACTGAGAAAAGTCATCTGCAAACCCCAGCAAATGTTGATTGTTTCCATCATCTGTTAAGCGATGCGTCCTTGTCCTCTTTCTCTCTGATCTTTCAGTCCACGAAGCCTTGCTTTTCTTTTACCATGGCTTTCATTAATCAGTATGAGTGCTTTTACTAGCTAGTGTTACAATTTTTACTCCATTCCCTTATGCCCTTTACTTGCTTTCATACAGACGACATATTGAGATATGCATTTGAGAAAAATGATAGACAGGTTTTAAAAAAGGAGACTCAATCAATACCAGAAGCTCTTTTTTTTGTTGTTTTTTTTTTCCTTATTATTAGAATGTCTAAATTGTTGCCAAAGCGAAAAGAAAAAAAAAAAAGTTGTAGAAAAAACCCACCAACCAAACGGGTAAGGAGGAAATTAAAGCTAATTTGCTCATATTCTGTCTTTTCCATCATTACTGAAGTTTCACTTTTCATGTATGCATGAAGAGATAGATAGGCTATATGTCTATTGTTCACTTTTTTAAATTATTCTGTGAAATCTGTATTTAAATAAAGATGTACAGCAACACTAGTGTTCCTTCATAATGTGTTAGATATTGAAGCTGCCTTCATTGGAGAACCCTGGAGTGCTTTGCAGAGCACAATGCCAGGCTTGCAATCCTGAGGACATAAATAGTCCCACCAAAGTGAATGAGATCATTATTTGCATGATTAAATATCGTAACATTAAACTGTATATAAATGTTACTGCTGTGGGTAGAGAGGGGGAAGGAGGAGAGGAGTGTGACATAAACTTTCAGGTGACAGAAGAGGAATGAATTCTGCCTGATTTCATCCTTCAGAAGCCTTCTAGTGACAGTATTATTTTTAAATGGCTTTTAGTGATTTTGTGACACTGCCAAGTCATTTAGCTCTATTTTTAAAAAATCCAATAGCAACAAAGATTGAATAATGCATGGTACTAATCTAGGGCCCACTGAGCCCTATCAAGACTTAACAGGACTCAGGAGCTATGAGTGAAATTACCTTGTTGGACCCCCATCTCGTCAACCCTTCAGTAGCAACCAGGGCTTCATCAGTCTTATCCCTCTCCGGCTCCCCAGGATGGTCAGCCGTCCTCCTTACTCTACAGAGCCCAGAGCATTCCTGCAGTGGGTCCCTATGCTCAGAAAGATCTTGTCCCCTCTCGGTAGCCCTGCATGAAGGTGTCCAGTACTTCTGAGGCTGAGATTCAGAAATACATGCAAGAAATGTGTACACCAACTGTTACCTAAATCACAGAATCATAGAATTGCAGGGGTTGGAAGCGATCTGCAGAGATCATCTAGTCCAACCCCCCTGCCAGAGCAGGGTCACCTAGAGCAAGCTGGGCAGGAACACATCCAGGCGGGTTTTGAGTATCTCCAGAGGCGGAGACTCCACAGCCTCTCTGGGCAGCCTGTTCCAGTGCTCTGCCACCCTCAAAGGAAAGAAGATTTTCCTCATGTTGGGATGGAACTTTGAGTGTTTCAGCTTGTGTCTGTTGCCCCTTGTCCTGTCACCAGGCACCAATGCACTGCGCTACTTTGCCATCACCACTGGGGAGAGAGTAGGCTCACCAAGCACACAGATGGCACAGAGCTGGGGAGGACTGCTGGCATGGGGGAGGGCAGGTTTAGTGTTCAAAATGTTCTAAGCAAACTGAGCACACAGGATGGAAAAACTACAATGCATTTTGGTGAGGGCAAATGCAAGATACTTCATGTAGGCTGTTATGCACATATGGAGCAAGTAACACCTGCCCAGGCCGTGAGGACAGCAAAGAAGTTTCAGTAGGTCATCGGTTGTGGATAAGCCTGTGATGGGAGGAAGGCAGACATCTCACAGGATATATAAATAGGAATGAAGATCATAAGACATGGTTAGTAATCTTTACACTGTAGAATTGAGTTGAGTTGTTGGCATCTCACAGAGGGGAAAAAAGAAAATATAATCATGAAACAAGTGTACAGAATCCAGAACAAACCAAAAAGAACAATCAGGGACCTAGAAAAAGTGACCTGGGCAGAAAAAAAAAAATACAGAAATTAGGTTGTTTAGCCTAAGAAATGAGAAGGAGAGGAGGGATTGGATAGAAGAGACATTCTTTAAATATGTATAGACTACTGCCAGGATAATCTGTTCTCCCTGTCCGTGGTGGACAGGACAAGAAGTGAGGTGCTTAGTGAATACTGCAAGGAAAATTCAAGTTAGATATGAAAATTATACGGATGGAGAGGCACAGAAATAGACTGCCTGGGGAGGTACAGAGGCTCCATCGCAGGAACGATGGTAAGGGTAGAGCTCACTCTGCCATGGGGCTCAAGGACCCTTACAGCACTGTGATTCAGCAATTACAGCAACATTAGAGAACTAGGAGCTCCCTATCTTGGCTTCATCTTATCTCTTTTGAATGCGTGTCTCCTTAAGCTGCATTGTATATCTGTCTCTTTTTCCTTTGATATAGCATGATTTGTGTCGAGCAATCTGAATGAGCAAGATGCCTTCTTTCTGTGCTCTGAGGTAATACCACTAATAATTATAATTTATTTTACAAAAGAAATATATAAATCTTTATATAAGACTTCCTCACTTACAGTAACATTTTTATCTTCAAGTACTGCTACTATTTCTATGGGATTTCTCTAGCAGTAAGGATGTGTGTCTCTATTATTATTGTGAAACTAGTATTAACCCTTTCCAGGTTAGCAGGGTCATGCTGAACCACAGGAAAGACCCATCCCTGTTCACAAAAGCACCACTCGTTCCTTATCTGGGCTCTTGAGGACAAGAATTTCCTCTGCTTATATCTGTACAAAACCTGCCTCACACATGGGACATAGACTTGGCTGGAATCCCCAAATCCATTGTAGTGCAAATACAGAAACAATCAGTGAAATCCTTCCTAAAGCTCTGTGCCTTCCTTACAATAATAATAATAATAATAATAATAATAATAAGTGAATTAAATAATGACATTTGGAGGGGTGGTTGTGGAGGCTCAGGCCCATGGAAAGTCGAGCAACACAAACCATGTTCAAGCACCTGGACTCCCAACAGAAGCCAGAGGTCCTAGCGAGAGAATACATCTCCCTTCCAGGCACTGCCACACATCCTCACTGCTGACAGAAGGCAGCTGTGCATTTATCTCAAAGAATTCACTAAGCATCACTCTTCTCTTTTGGAACACAAAGGAAACAACTCTCCCTTAGTTTGCAAGAGTCCAGTGTGTAAACTGTTTCTCTTTCACCTGCTTCTAGTGATGGGGTTTCAGTTCCAAAACTGCCTTTCCCCAGGACAAGGCTCTGACACTTTAATAAGGTTTATTCTGGGCAGAGGAGGGATGGGAGAGGTAAAGACGGATGCCTCCTACCCTCTTCTCCAAGCTGTGCCACCGTGCACAAAGCATCCAGGTTTGCTGGCACAGACAGAGCCCACAACCAGAGGAGCAGGAACAATTTCATCTGCCAATATGGGGGAGTGAGAAGTATCTCTAACTCCAGTCTCTGCACGGGACGGTTTCTGGTCTTAATCCAGTGGCTTTAATGTAAATGCTGACAGGATAGGAGACATCAAACAACACACTCACTTAACACAGGGTGGTTAGAGCCACAGCCCTGGCAGCTTTCTCAGAGGGTCTGAGGTGGCCCAGGTGGAGGTGGAGTGGTTCCCACGGTCGCCCCATCCCAGCAAGAGCGCTGGCTCCCGAGCAAGGCCCGAGGCGGCTCTAGGTGGAGGGATGCCCGGCTTCAGCATCAGCTCTGCTGGGCACCGCGGGACAGTCCGTGGCACCTACAGAAGTGCAGCATGGAGAAACCGAAGTGAGACACGGGAGGAGCCTCCTGGGACCAGGGAACCCGGTGTCCCGTCCCCCCCGTCCCCCCCCACCAGCTTCCGCCCGCCGCCGCCCCCTCCCGTCGCCGCGGCTGCGGCTGCTTTAACGGGGCAGGGGGGGTGCGGGCAGCCCCGCCGACGTCGTGGGCATCAGCTGACCGCGCCGGGCTCTGCCTCCTCCCGGGCCGCCCTCCCGCAGTACCACTCCGGCGGCGGCGGCTGGCGGCTCCGCCGGGACGGTCCCCGCCGCTCCCGGGGCAGCGCCCGCCGCCGGCTCCCCGCAGCCCCCTGCGCGCCTGTCCCTCGCCCCTTCCTCCTTCTCCTCCTCCTCCTCCCTGCCGCCGGGGAAAGCCCCAGAGCCGGAGCCCTCCCTGCCCTGACCCGCGGAGAAGTTGGGATGCTCCCAGCGGTCTTCCCAGAGCTCTGAGTTTAGGGCGGGATTTTTCTTCCTCGCGCTTTCGCGCTTTTTTTAGGCTTTTTTTTTTTTTTTGTGGGTTTTTTTTTTTTCCCTTTCCTTTCTTTCTTTCTTTCTTTCTTTCCCTCCTTTTTTGTTCTCGTTACCAAGCAAGCCAAGCGTCTGCGATGGATGGCAGCCCCGAGCCCTCCCCGGGCAGAGGCGCTCCGTGAGTCAGGGCGGCGCGCCCGCCGGGGCATGCCCCGCCGCCGGGGGGATGCGGGCGGGCAGCCCCCGGCCGGCGGCTCCGGCGCCGTGACCGAGGATGCCCGCGACCCGGCCGCCTCTCCCCTCCCGCCCCAGCTCGCAAGGCTCCTGCTGACCGCAGCCGCGGGGATTACAGCAACTCCCGGGGACCAGAGCTCGGAGCGGAGCCCCGGGAGCCCCGGAGAGAGGAGCTGCCCGCTGTGAACGGCTCTCTGCAAGGCGGCTCCCCCCAACCCCTCCGCGCCTCCAGCCTCCGGATGGGGCCAAGGATCGCCCGCCGGGCAGCGGGGCTGCGCCCGTAGATGCTCCGCTCCTCCCTCTTCCTCCTCTCCGGATCCGCGGCTCGGTTCCCTCCCTGCTCACCGCCCCGAGGAGGGCGCGCACGCAGCCCGCCAGGGCGCCGGGGCTGCGCCGCAGCCGGGCTCCGCGGGATGCGGCTCCGCGGGGCTCCGCGGGCGCGGGCGCGGGGCGAGGGCCGCCTGCGCTGAGCCGGCGCAGCCGCCCCGCCGACCCCGGCGGCAAACCAGCCCCGCCGCCAGCCAAACCGCCGGACCCGGGGACCTGCCTATAAATGTGATCCCCCCACCGCCACCCCGCCGCCGCCACCCGCCCTTCTCCATCCCCTCCCTCCTCTCCCGCGGCTCCATCCCTCCCCCCGCTCCCCTCCCCAAAGACGGTCGTCCCGTCGTCCGTCCCCCCCTTCCCCCCCTCCTGTGCTCTGCCCCCCGCCAGTCACCGCCATGGAGCTCTCGGAGGTGCGGTGCCTGAGCGACAGCGATGAACTTTACACCATCAACAGGACCCCCCCCGGCAGCGGCAGACCCCAGCGCCTGCTGTGGCAGACGGCCGTGCGCCACATCACCGAGCAGCGCTTCATCCAGGAGCACAGCAGCAGCAGCGGCGGCAGCAGCAGCGGTGGGGGCAAGGGCTTCAGCTCCGAGGAGACCTGCTGCCCCAACCACCACCCCCACCCGCCGCACCACCACCACCACCACCACCACCTCCGGCGACAGTCGGCCGGCCGGAGTTTGGGCGGCGAGCGCCACAACAACGGAGGCACCAAAGTCTTCCCGGAGCGCACGAGCAGCAGCGGGGACCTGGGCTTTCTGCCCCTGGACTGTGCTCCCAGCAACTCCGACTTCTTCCTCAACTGGGGCTATACCTATCGCGGGGTGATCTTCCCCACTCTCCGCAACTCCTTCAAGTCTCGGGACTTGGAGCGCCTTTACCAGCGCTATTTCTTGGGCCAGCGGCGCAAATCCGAGGTGGTCATGAACATCCTGGACGTGCTGACCAAGCTGACCTTGCTGTTCCTCCACCTGACCCTGGCCTCTGCTCCCATGGACCCCATTAAGGGCATCCTCTTGGGCTTCTTCACTGGCATCGAGGTGGTGATCTGTGCCTTAGTGGTGGTCAGGAAGGACACGACCTCGTACACTTACCTGCAGTACAGCGGTGTGGTCACTTGGGTGGCCATGGCCACACAGATCCTGGCAGCCGGCCTGGGCTGTGGCCTCCTTGGGGACGGCATTGGCTATGTGCTCTTCACGCTTTTTGCAACCTACAGCATGCTCCCGCTGCCACTCACCTGGGCCATCCTGGCTGGTCTGGTCACCTCTGTTCTGCAGCTCGTCATGCAGCTGGTTATCCCCAGGTTGGCTGTGACTTCCCTCAACCAGGTACCGTGGTGAAGAAAGGGTGGGAACCTTCCTCTTGCCCCATCACACTGGGTGAGAGGAGGTGTGGGGTGTCCCAAGAGATCCTCTCCCTTTCAGTCAGGTGCTCTGAGGTTTGTTACCTGGAGGGGAGACCATAGGCAAAATGCAACCTTCTCGTCTCCCCGTCCTCGCTCCTCCAATGCCTGTCCCAAAGTTTCACCTCAAGCTGGGGATAGGGACACTTCCTGACCACTCTGTCCTCTCTCATTTTACATTCACTTCACTGTTGTCCTTTGAAATAGCTTTGGGGAGGGGAAATCCTGGGGCAAGTGGGGAGGATGGGTCATTTATCATTCCCCCTCTTACTTCCAGCAGTTGTCCATGGCATGACACGACTCTGTCTTGGCCAAGCTCTCCCACTGCTCATCTGTCGTTCTACTTTCTCATGCCTTTTAACTCTGAATCTGCTGGGAGGACTGGTACTTTCATAGGTGCAGTGCAGCTTGATCTGGGCTACGGGAAAACAGGAGCAAAGTGTGCCACTCCTTTGCTGGGAGAGCAAAGCAATGCCCCAGTGAAATCAGGGGAAAGTTCCCCTCGGAGGTTTGGTGTGAGATCCTAGGCTGTCTTTGGAGGGCACCAAGAAGCCTTTTCTGCTGGTGGTCGTGGGGAAAACATGCTGCATCTTTACAAGTGATGTCTAGGACAGAGTAATGGTTACACGGGGGAGTGGTGCAGTGCAAACCTCTGAGAAGAACTGGGTCTGAGGAGTTAAAACCAGGACTAACCTGAATTCACACTCACCTGGCTTCTTCCACATGAAAGTGAGAGTGCACCGAACTCCCAACATCCCTGCAAGGCAAGAAAACACTGCCTTTCTACGGCAAATTAATCCTGGAGATCCTTGCTGCTCCTTCCCCCCCCCCCACCCCCGCCCAGGACTGCCACAGTGCTACCAATATTTCACAGCAGATTATCATCTCCATTTGGCTAGCTCTGGGGAGTCAGGGAGAAGGGGGTGGAGGTACTGGCAGATAATCCCCAAATGAGAGAGGGTGCAGAGGAATGTGGTGTTGGTGGCATGTTGTTTACATGATGAATGCCGGGATGCACAGCTGGCAAGTGGCTGGTCTTGCACCAGGAAGTTTTGATGATGATGGTCCTTGGGATACGTGTGCCTCCCTCAGAGCCTAGCCCTTCTGACACCCCTGTCCACTGCTGTCCGTCCCCTTCCTCCATGCACTTGTTAGCTGTGGGTTGTCTTGACCTCAATTCCCAGCGGCCAGGCTCACCCTGTTTCGGGAAAAGCTGTCCCAGAGTGTTGCGCCTGGCTGAGCCCTACGGCTGTGTGACAGCTAGACTCCGCAGAGTTGTTCCCCAGATCTCGGTAACATGCTGATGAATGAACTGCAGCCACGCGCCGCGTCCCTCTCCCATGCACTGCTTGGTCAAAAGCTGTGTGAGTTATGATGATTTCTTAATTTACCTCCATGGCCTATCCTGGAGCTATGAGTAATGCGCTGCTCTCTCATTATGCACAGGTGTCACGGCTGTTTAGCCGGTACACACACACACACGCATTTCCCACAGACATTCCGAACAAAGACATGTCTCAGGAGAGATACTAATATCTTCATTTTGCAGCCCCGGTACCTTGCCAGTTGTGTGAATGAACTTGCCTTTGAGCGGTGCACAATGAGAGATTACCAGCCAGATGATTGCCTTCATGAACTACATGTATAAATCTCCTTAACAGGATCCGCACAGCTTGCCACACGTCGGTGTTGATTTACGCCTTCCCAGAAGGCCCAGTTAACGTCGCCTAATTAGGCGCCGCTTCGGCCCTTTGCCTCCAACCCGCTATGGGAGAGGCCGGGTCCTTCCCCATCCCGGGGTTTTCTCCCCATCCCGATGGAAGGGCGAGCTCGGAGGGGGACGGGGACCCGCTTCCCCCGCCCCCCGGAACGGCTGCCGCGGAACCACCGTGAGGAGATGCGCGGGGCGCGGAGCGCGGCGGCCGGGGCGCTGTCCGCTGGTGCGGTGCTGAAGCCGCCGCGGCTGCTTGCGCGGCTGCTGCGCGGCTGCTGCGCGGCCCGGGGGCTCCCTCCAGCGGCCCCGGCGGGAGACTGCCCGCCGCCTCCCGCGGCCCCCGCCTCCTGCGCACCCGCGCACGGCGCTGCGCACCCTCCGCGCCTCCCTGCGCTGTGTCCCCACTGCTCGGGCGAGGGGCTTTGGCGGGGGCCGGGCCGGGCTCCTGGGGAGAGGCGCATCCCTGCTTAGTTACTTTGTAGTGCTGCACCGTTTTTTGTACTTTTTCCAGAGGATTGCAGAGCGCTTTCAAGTGTTACAGAATAAAGGCTTTTATGGCTTGATGAAGGGTATATAACTATTACTTCACGGGTGAACACAGAGAATCTAAATGACTGTGTCATCAAGGTTATATAGGAAATCTTTCAGGCAACGCAGATTTCTTGATCTTGCAGGCAAAGCACTCCCTTTTATCACAGAGCTTATTTTCCCAGGTAAAATACCGCATCTTCCCTTCAGAGAAGCCTTACAAGACTAAATGAACTATTTGATTATGTAGCAATATCTGTGACCATCTCGCTGTGCCTCAGGATGCAGACAGCTGCTCACACTGGACCAACACCAGGAGTTAAAGTATACAATGAAAAAAAAAAAAAAAATAAAAAGCAGAGGGCAAAACTCTGATCATGGTACAGATAAGGGGTTTTCCACTGATTTTTATGAGACCAGGATTTCATCCAGAGGAAATACTGAATTCAATTCTAAACAGGAAGAATTGTCTACCCTGGAGTCAATTTATTACTGTACTCAATAGTATCCATGGACACAATGGTTCTGATTCTTTTCTCAGTCACACGGGTGTAAATCAGTTATAAGTCTATCTAAACTCATAAAGTTGCAACCATTTATACAAGAGGAAAATCAAGTGCTGTGACCTCTTTTCCCTTAATCTCTTAATTAATCTTAGTTTTCATTGATAAATATGTTCACAAGCAGTTCAAATCATTAGTAATGCTGAACACAAGCATGCAGTACTACTGCCTGATTCAGCTATTTGTTGAAGTTAACAAAGTATGCATTATCATGAATAAAAACAATGCCCACTCTTCCCCATTATTTTCTTGCAGTAATGATGCATCTTGCAGATGACTGAAGAGGTCATCTGCTTTTTCTTTCCTTGCATCTCAAAACTAATTTGAACCAGTATCCTAGGTAAAGGCGAAGAGGAAAGACTGCCTTGAGATTTGTTGGTTTTCTTTAAAAAACAAAAAAAAACAAACACAACAAAGAAACATAGACTCACTAGTTTCAATTCTGCCAAATGCTCAGTGCTTCTGGGAAGATACGACCACCCTTAAATGCAACTGACCCCATCCTGAAATATTGAGCAATGTGCTGCCCCTCAACCAGGGAAGAGCTATGGAAAAAGGGCCTGATACCATGATTTAGGTAAAGGCAACACTGTTACTGAGTTGACTAAAGATTCTGTCAGGAAACAAATGAGAAATGCAAGATATTACTGGTAAACAAGTAAAGTACGTTGATTTGTGTGCCTGGTCAGATACCATGCCGGGGTGGTGTTTGCCTTTGATATTATCCAATATGAAAGTTTAATTTGTATTGCATACATTCTTACTTTTTCCTTGGTGATAATGTGGTATACAATCCAAAATTTCTTAGACCACATATGTGTTTCAGGCATATGGGGAAGAATAAACAACTCAGAGCTCCTTAGTGTTATGTAACGTAGGCAGATGATAATATAGATATGAATTTTGACAGGCTTGGAATTACGTAAGCTACAAACATACTCTGGATTTTAATCCTTTGCCTGTGCACTCTTCACTCACGTGAGCAAATTCCACTGGAGTCAGTAAGCCTACTCCTGTGAGCAAGTCACCTGCATAATGGATGCCTTGAAGGATCAAATCCTAAATTACGCATATTAAATCAAACTTTAAAAATACATTTAGAAATAACCTTGAAGGGGGTAATACCAAGACTAGGGAAAGTCCTTCTTTTCCCTCTGTTAGCATCTGTCTTTCCAAGTCTATGCAGTTCTGTGAATTAATAGAGAGATTTTTGCTTGCTTGTTTTTCTTCCCAAAGCCCTCTCTCAGGGCTATTAATAGAGGAAAAAGCAGGATTCATGAAGTCACAAGGAGTCCTATAGAGATAAATCTGTACAATTATACCGTGGCAATGGACAGCTTTTATGTTCATATTTCAGCTACAGGTTTTCTAAAATCTGATCATAGATATCAGTACATGAGTATGTACAAAACACACTCATCTCTTCAAAATTTCTGCCAAATGTTTGTGGAGTATCTGTTAAATCTGTAAGGTATAAGGATATTTCTAAGTTGGCTACCATCTGAGAATCGGAATCAAAACACTCCATCTTTACTCCTATGGTTGCTTTCATAGCATTATTTACTATTCATTTTTTTGCCATAGTCCGTTGTGGGTGACTTATAACCTGACTGTGTGCCTTTAGACTGGATTATGTTCCGGTTTCCTTTTATATCTTGTAATACCACCTGACCAGTATCAGTGGGTCACAGCATAATTAGATTAGAATTGGATACACTTTTCTCTAAAGCAGCTGCATCATTGTTGTGCTAAGTAGGGCAAATACATTAATTATATTTACAATTTGATGATTAATTTCCTTCAGAGAGTTCCTCCATTTTGGAGGAACTCAGGCAGAAACATGAATAAAACCTGCTTCTATCAGTGAGTTTCAGCCTACAACAGTTCGGGCACTTGTTCTCAGTGAAAGTTACTTTGCTAGATTTGATGTGACATTTTCTGCTGTCAGGACACTTCTGGGTTGTTTTTAAGGTTTTGTTTATTGCTTGCTTGTTGTTTCTCATGGCCTAGAAAGAAGCATACGCTCTAAAATAGCAGTGTCTAACGCAAAATAATCACACACCAGAGCAGTGCACTTACAGCTGACAGTTAGCAGCAGATCATGCTGGAATGATCCTTATTAGCCTGCACAGAAGACTGAAGGGGATAAACATCTCCAGTCAATCCTCTTACTGCACTTCTCAACCCTGTCAATGATGTGATCTGAACAGGGGCAAAACTAGAACTGTTTCCTGGATTCTTCTCTTTCCAGAGAGGAGAGAAGGTGGGGAGTGGAAGAACTCATTCCTCTGTTTTCCTTATTTGTGTAATATCTGGCTAAGCACAAGAAAAACTAGAGGGTTTCATGTCAAAGGTGAAATTTAGTATACAGAAAAGAATTAAGCTTTTAAAATGATGCTTAGGCTGAGGGAAACTCCAAACCTGAAAACCATTATTCGTCTCCTTCCTACCACCCCATCCTTGCAGGCACCTTGTTAACATCACATTTCTTTAAGTGCAGTCTTCTTGCACTTAACTGCACTTGTGTTTCTGAGCATCCCGTGAAGTGCCTCAATGACTCAATGTTAAACTTACCATGCAGCCTAGCCAGAATCCAAACACTGTTCTAGTGGGAACACATTTTGCGATTATACCACGCACACAGTGCCTGCCTGATGCCAAAGCCAGATGAGAAGGGGATTGTGCTCTTCCTCTGTGTAACAAACGCAGTGGTGAAGATGTGGCAGATGTGGCACATCTGGGATGTGGCAGACCAAGGTTTAAATCCCTTTTTCCCCAGAGGGGTTTGAAATCCACCTCTTTTGCCCCACCAGAGAGTTTCCAAATTAAACCTTCCCCCATTCCTGGCACAGATGTACTTCTGGGAAGATAAAAGGTTAAGATCCATCAGGCCAAAAAAAGAAAGAAAGAATAATCCTGACTCTGTAACCAACTGATTAAGGAATTCATCTCTGTTGGTGTCCTTGCTGAACATTTTAGTGTTTTATATAATGTTATTAAATCATTCCCTCAAGCACACGTCCCAGCCAGCAGACTGTATGATCTGGTCCCCTCTCTCTGACCCGATGAATCTTGAATGTCTTTTTTCAGGGTGGTACGGCTTCCCCAGAGAATTTTCTCCCTCCTTATCTGCTGCCCCTCTGTCTCCTCAAAACCAAATACAGCCTACAGGGAGGACATTTGCTAGGGAGGCAGGAGATACTGGATGAGGGGTGAGCCTCCAGCCATTGAGATGCTATCCAGAAGATATATAGCTGTTTCAAAAGACAACGGTAGTCCCTGTTCAAAGTTTGAACAACATTATATAGGCAGTGCCCTCAGGGGTGGTAGGGAGTCTGAGCAGCCCAAAGATAAGGGAAAAACTTCACAGTGAATCTTCAAATCCTGGGGAAAAAAGAAGTTTCAGACATACTCCCTGCCTTTCATAGTTCCCTTCTAGCCAGCTCTCCTCCCATTCATCACGCTGGCTACTTTATATTCAATCAGAGACATCAGATTCTTTTTGCATGTTGTGTAAGGATCCGTAAGAGCATGGAGGCATTCAACATAGGTTGCTGGCTTAAACTCTAGTAGTCACGTGTCTGCAAATTGAGGTGCACAAGGACCTTGTTTTGTGGCTTCTGAACCTCTCTCTCTTTTTTTTTTTTCCATCTAGCCCTTCCTTCAGAGACAAACTCTGTTGCACTTACTCTGTTTTTGGTGCAGTGCAGCTGGTACCCAGCCCCAGCACAGGAGGGACTGTAGAGTTGCAATCTGGCCCAAAGAGGGAGATGAATGCAAATTGCCAAGTTAGTGCTGCAGTGAATCTTGAGCATTTTGGTACCAGCCTCACTCATTCAGACCAGGGATAAAAGAGACCTGGCTGGTCAAAAGGGACCAAGTACAAAAAGTACCGAGTACTTAGCATTTCTTGGAACTAAGGATCTTACTAAGGGATCTTATTAGGACCTGAGTGACCAAAAGACTCCCAACAGCCTGATTTAGGGACCTGATTTAAAGCCAACAAAGTGTGATATACTCCCACAGACATTAGGATTTTTAGGTGAGCCAAGAAGAACACTTCTCAGGACCCTCTTTAGGGAAATCCTCTGAATCCTGAATTCCTCTGAATTGCTCTGAATCTGCCTTTCTTCTGAAAGAGAACACAAATGTGGACATCCAGCTCCTCCAGGAATCTCTTGGAGTGAGTTCTGTCACTCTTATCTCTCCAAACACCCAGGTGTGCAGACAGAGATACCGGTGTGGTGCTGCCTAATCTAGAACAAAAAATATCAGGCAATATACACAGGGCGAACTGCAAAGCCAGGCAGCCATTGGCTGACAGACTAATATTTCATCATGCGAGTTTTGTTTATTAGCGACTATTTTAAGAAGTGCTGCTATTTGATTTGCCAGATTTTTCTGCTGCAAGGTTTCACACAGTTAGCCCTAGAGGAGAGAGGAAGGCTGCTGGGTTCATTAATTAACCATTGCTGCAGTCTGGGAAACAGCTGAAACATATCAGTGTTAAAAAAAAAAAAAAAAAAAAGGCAAAACTAACCCAAACCATTTTTTTTTTTTTTTTCACAATCCCAACAAATAATTGTACTTCTCCCAGATAGTCTGGTGTTGCTGTTATAATTTTATGTGATGCTCTCAGTTTTAATCTAGAGAACAGTAGCCCCAGGTATAAATGAAATACTATTTGAATGAGTTTAATGATTTAATTATTTTACCTACTCAATTTTCTTTTTCAATTTTGATTTAATCATTACTTTACAGTTCTGGATTTTTCCGTATCTTTATTTTCCTTATTTTTAACAGCATAGTCCCTTAAAAATAAAATACAGAAATCCCTTTTTACTGAAATCAGTGTAAGCATTCAACAGTGGCAGAATCCTGATTAGGAAAATCTGTTTGTTTCTTTGGAGGGATCTTTATTATTTCTCCTTTGTTCAAACTCTGCTGCTTTGTTTACCTGGGAGCTACTCAGGGATGGAGCTATCTATTCTGTGCCATTTGCTTTACTTCTACAACACCAGGAGCCTCATCCATCAATCCAGAATTACCATCACAATGCAAATAAGAAATAATAAGAACCAGGAAAATCAATCAGCACAGAAGAACTACATGATTTTATACTGTGTACCACGTATTTTATAACTCTGGCATAAGGATCTTAGGTAAAGAAATTACTTGAATCCTATGGCAGTTACTGAAATAACTGCACAAGATCTAGATTTACACGTTCTTTTATCCTATGATTCTCCATCACATATGACAGTATCTCTAATGATTACTAGTGTTAATGATCTTCATAAGAATAATAGATATGGTTATAATTGACATAGAAATCATCCCACACCTGCTCAGTGTGAGTCTAATTTAATGTGCCAGACATGCATATTCTTTTAGAGTAAGGAGTGTTATTCACCACAGATTTCAGCTAGGGACTGGGAACGAGGATCAGTCCCATTTCATCACTAAATTTATCATTGGCCTGTGCTGACCCACACACATCACTTTGTGTTTCTGTGCTTCATTTTATTTGAAAATTTGCCTTTCTCAGTTGCTGCAATATGTGACTAATACATTAAATTGCTTTGAGGTTTTAATGCAAAACATGCCCATCATCTTCCATGATGCACCAAAAGAGAAATACTGCGTTGACTTCTGTCAGCCCCACACGTTTCTGTTAAATAGTGAATACATAGAATGGAGTGGGAATGTTTGCATATAACTTTACTCTTTTTTTAAAAGACTTGGTTCCATGTAATTCTCTTAAGGGCTGAAAAGCATGAGAAGCGGTTAAGGACCCTGGGCTTGCTAGTTTGGAGAAAGGAGGCTGAGAGGTGACCTCATTGCTCTCTCCAGCTTCCTGAGGAGGGGAAGTGGAGAGGGAGGTGCTGAGCTCTTCTCCTTGGTATCCAGTGGGAATTCCCAGGTGGGAATGTTTCAAAGCTGCATCACAGGTCAGCTTTGTCCACACTGGACATTAGGAAGCATTTATTTACTGAGAGTGTGGTCAAACCCTGCAACAAGCTTCCAAGAGAGGTAGTCAATGCTCCAGGCATCAGTGTTTAAGAGGCATTTGGACAATACCCTTAAACAACATGCTTTAATTTTTGGTCAGCCTTGAACTGGTCAGGCAATTGAACTACATGATTGTTGTAGATACTTTCCAACTGAAGTTATTCTATTCTATTCTATTCTATTCTATTCTATTCTATTCTATTCTATTCTACTTCAGCCCAATCACCTGTGATGCCAACATCCCTTTACAATAATCTATCTGTGCTGAGGGGACTTTAAAGTGGATGCTATATAGTTTATACAAGCACTGGGATGCAGTGCCAGCAACCTCCTCTGCTGTAACACTGATTGTAACCCCATGCTTCTTGCTTTCACATGCATGCAGTGGGCCAGTTTCAATCATAGGAATGGAGAAGATTCCCACCTTGATTAATTTGTTGCCTTTATAGGTCTCTTTCTTAGGACTGGCGTTCATAGATTCAAACTGCCTCCCCTAGAACTGAGGGAAACCTAGAAATCAAGACCTGATCTTTGTGAAATGCTCTAAGCAAGAAGAAATTCACTCCTTCCCGGGCACTGAGTGAAATTGTCTGAAGATTGTTGAGCTCTGTGCCACCCAAAGAGTTAAGCAAAGTTACGACACATTTTAGGATTCAGTCCCTCCCTCTCCCCAAAGGCTGTAGTTGTATTAACTCCTCCCAAACATGGTGCCTGCATCCAATCCATAGGAAAAGCAGGTCTACAATGACTGCCGAACTACATGTGGGAACTGCAGAGGGAGGGTTGGTTGACCAAGGCCAGAACAGTGCCTGTGACCATTCTGGTGGTTTAGCAGCGTAGATTATTGCGTTGCAAAGACATTCCTTTATGCTGTTTAGCACACTGGAGGGATGCAGCCTCCTGGCCTGCCTGCCCTCCTCTGAATCGCAATGAAGCTAAGTGGGAAGTATATACTTGGTTTGGCTGATCCAGGTGCTAAGTGCCTATACTTGAAGCATTAAGGGAGCAGTATATCCCAAAAAGGAACAAAGAGATTTATAGTAGATTCCTCCAAGATCTGAAGGTCCTTCAGAGCAGCCAATGAAAATTGTTCTTTGGGACTTAGGCAGAACTTAAGTCATATGAATCTTGCCCAAGGACATCGCTGTAAAAATTTTTTTGACATTTCCAGAATGTAGCTAAATGTTACTCTGACTGATGCCATGATAGTTTCCATGTTGTCCACAGTCCCCAGAATAATAGCAGCTTGTTGACAATAACGGGAAGAGAAGAAAAATTTATTATGTGTATTTCACTTGTGCTAATGTAATTGCTTTTGTCTGCTATGTTCCATTACCCACCAGGCCACAAGAAATGGTAGAAAAACACATGAAGTCTTCCCATTTTCTGTATGATGGTACCGGATGATAGGGCTCCAGTAATCTTCTTATAATATTAATAGCTCTTCATGCTTAGAAATTATTTTTCCAATGACTCATTACTTTCTTTTGTGTAAAAATGTACTTGCGTCTACTTATGTTTAAGGGATAGTTATGCACATTTTTTTAATGACAGCCACTCTTTGCTATTCCTCCATAGCAGAATATCTAACGTAAGCATTCAGTTACTCCAAATCCCATCAACAATCAACAAAATAAAATTTAAAAGCTTTAAAGAGACGGCTCTTAGAGATAATGTGACTTTGGAAAAGAAGTGTAAAAGAATGCATCTTAACATTATGCCAATTATTTTAAAGTCAAGAAAAGCATTCATAGGCATAAAGATGGGTATAAGTTTAAGTCATTTGATATCCTGAGGCCTTGAAACTTAGTACAAGGATTGTTAAGGTATCTGTTCCTTCCTCTTCAAGCAGCTAACAAAGCTTTTGCTGTCCGGGTTCTTTCCATGACACCAGAACATGCAAACTTCCTCATTGAATTAGGAATCGTCTATCCCAGTGTTATTTATTAAAGGAAGAAGGAAGAGTATTTGAGATCACTTCTGGTTTTCTTCTGCAGCACATGACTACTGTAAATAAACTTGACATAGTTGATTTTTTAAAATCCCAAACCAACCAATATATCTAATAAAATTGAATAATATCCCATATTTAAATTTCTAAAGGTTCAAACCACTTCATAGATTTACATATTTTTGTATTAGGTAGATACAAATACTCAGCAAAGGCAATGCTGTGGAATTTCATGTTTTATTCTTTTTTTTGTTACTTGCTTTCAGGTTCAGTAATTACATTTGCAAGTCAAAATAATATTTACTATGTTCCTAAAGCTTGTGTATATCTAAAGAGAGTTTATAGGTACAATTTAAAAATGGAAAATACACACGCCATTAATTAAGAGACATTTTTTCTAATTACTATCATTTAAAACTCAAACTGTAATCTGGAAATCAAACTGTTGTCTTCTGGCTAACATCAGTATGGACTCAGCAGTTGCAGATTTGCAGAGAACTTGCAAGATGCTTAGTCAGAGCTTAATGGCCTTTACCATAAAATGACAATTCAAGGAATCAGACAAAAACCTAAATGCTAGAGCATCCTGCAAATAAGGAAAGGATTAAAAATCCAAATCATAAATACACACACAAAAATATTCTCACAGACTTTGTATGAACCCTGTGGTTTACAAAACAGAGAAAGATAGCTGGTCATAGCAGCTATTCCCACGGCAGTCATCTGGCCTAGAGCCCATTTTTCAATGTGATCTAGGGACTTAAATGTATAGGGAGGTGGCAACTGAGATTTTCATCACTCCACAAGCTAAGGGACTCCTTAAAGCTGAGGGACTCCTTAAACCATTTAAGTGGTTATAAGAGTATCTCATTATAGTGGTTATAAGAGTATCTCATGGGACTCCTGAAGTTCCACGAACTGCTACCAAGCTCAATAGAATTAAGCAGTCGTACACGGTCCAGACAATACAAAACTTGGAGGAGTGGCTAGTACACTGGATGATTGCACTGCCATTCAGAGGGGCCTCACTGGGCTGGAGAAATGGGCTGACAAGAACAGCATGGAGTTCAACAGAAGGGAAATGCAAAGTTCTGCATCTGTGGGGGAATAACCCCATGCACCAGTACAGCCTCGCAGCTGACCAGCTGGAAAGCAGCTCTGCAGAGAAGGCCCTGGGGGTCCTGGTGGACAACAAATTGACCATGAACCAACAATGTGAAGGCCAAGGGCCTCCTGGGCTGCATTAAGCAGAACATTCCTAGGAGACTGAGGAAGATGATCCTTCCCCTCTGCTCATCCCTAGTGAAATGCATCTGGAGTGCTATGCTTAGTGCTGGGCTATCCAGTACAAGAGAGACATGGACATACTGAAGTGAGTCCAGAGAAGGACTATGAAGGGCCATCTGACAAATGAGGAAAGGCTGGGAAAGAGCTGGGACTGTTCAGCTTGGAAATGAGAAGGTTCAGGGGGAGGTGTGTGTGGTTAATCTGATTAATACTTATAAATGTTACTGGGGGTAGTAAGGAGGATGGAACCAAACTCTCCTCAGTGGTGCCCAGTGACAGGATGAGAATCAATGGGCACAAACTGAAACACAGTAAGTTCCACTGAAACATAAAATACCTTTTTTACTCTAAGGGTGATTGAACACTGTAACAGGTTTCCCAGAGATGTTGTGGAGGAACAACCCTAGGAATATTTAAAACCTGACTGGACAAAACCCCAGGGAACTTGCTCTGGGTGATCCTTCTTTGAGGAAGGGGGTTTGACTATACGAACTCCAGAAGTCCCTTCTACACTCATTTATTCTGTGATTCTGTGATAGCAGTACAGGTATTGTTCCAAGTAGACAGTTAACGAAGATCTGTTGAGGATCTGCAGGGCAGAACTAATATCTCTGAATCCAGTCTGAAGCAAATACACAGCCAGTGCAGGGCACAGCTCCTGTGATTGCAGTGAGAGACCTGGTTTAATATACGAATCACGCCTTCTGCACTCACTTCAGTCCATTCCAGCCTCGAGTCCTACTGTTGGACTTAACTGCAGGTCTGTACCATAGAATCATAAAATCATTTAGGTTGGAAAAGACCCTTAAAATTATCGAGTCCAACCATAACCCTAACACAACCAAGTCCACTACATGTCATCACCTGACCTGGCACATCACTTCTTCATGAGAGTCGTTCTATTGCTCAAAGCTCAAAGCAGAATCCTTGCTTGTTCCATCCCCATCTGGTGACATCAGGCAGTCCCCGAGCACAAGGTGATAGCAAGCATCAGGCACATGCACACTACATGCTTCTTTTGGGGAACAATTCTGTCTCCACTCACTAGATCTCTGTGGTATGTGCAATATTACAGGTGGGAGAGTTTGAGGAATAGCAGTAGCACATGTCTTTTCTTTTCACCAGCAAAAAGAGCTCCTCTATCAGAACCAACCATTCAGTTTCAGATGGTCAGATCGCTACATAAGTGTTAGGAGATACCTGATAAACCTGTGTGTGAACTGTGGTCTCACTATGGCTTTCTCAGCAATCTTAGCTGACAAGGAAAACTAGAGGCAGGTTTACCCTTAGGCTGTATACCAATGCCAGGACAATATGTTGAGCAACTGGCACTATCCTTCTTTCAAAAAGCTAGAAACTAACCTTCTCCCAACAAAGTACTGATGATCTTTAAACATACTGTTTTCAGTTTCAGCAGATATTGTTCATTTTCACTACTTCTGTAGGAAGAGGATTGCTCTAGAGGAAAGGAAGCCGAAGGGAGACTGGGACAGCCTTCAAATATGGAAGGGGTTCCTACAGACAGGAAGAAATTAATTGGGTTTTGTTTCACCTATAGCTATCAAGTGATGATGTTTTATTAAGTTATTATAAGGAATATTTAAATTAGGTAGTAAGAGAAACCTTGTAACAATAACTTAATAACAATAACTTAAATGATCTCATTTTGCTTGGGAGGCTTGACCCTGAGGTATGATTAAGCAGTTTAGAGAGGTATTTTTTTTAGGAGTGATTTAGATAATATCCAGGACCTGGTGCATGGGTTAATTGACCCGTCAAGGTCCTCTCATGCCCTACTTTCTATAATTAAATGATACTGGCTCCTAATTCTGGCTATGATGCAAAGTGTTCTCAACCCGCAGTTTCCAAAGGAGCAAACCATTTTGTATTTCTAATGATTGCCACACTGAGTCTGATGGATTAGTCTGAACTAGCTTCATTCATGTAGCCTGAAATGCCACAGCTTCAAGGATTTATATCTGTGGTTTGCTAAGGACATGTTGGATCAACCATTAGCCAATAATATTGCTGATGGTGCAAGAAAATGACAGAATCTAATAATCTCTTCCAAGACGGTAACAACTGGTGAAACGACTGTTTTGTCAATAAAGTCCAGTTGAAGGCAAAGAAACGGCAAAGAGTGAATCTGCAGAATGAGGAGGGGCAATATTTACATATTTTTCAGGTCATCATCAGCTCATCATCAGCTCATCATCAGCTCATCATCAGACCTTCAGTCTTCCTCCTCATGTTGTAAACCTGGTCTGATGTGTTTAATTTTTATATCTCTAAAATAAATATGTAAACATATTCAGACGATCATCATTATTGTTGACTCTGTTCACTATATACATTTGTGGTGGGTATGCCACTTAATTACAAAGAATAAGAATTTTCCAGGTTGCTCCTTCTCTAAGCAAAATATGTAAGTACTTGTGTACATTGAAAGATATGGACATTTTCTCTGACATCTTTGGAACTACAGCTGACTTTAGAACTATTCTTAGATATATGGCACACACAAATAATGGCCATACAGTGCCATAAGTAAATATAGAGATTAGTTCATGCTTGCTGAGTAGCTGGAGCATTGATGAGAGGTGGGAGCATCCTGGCTCGTCCTTTGCATCTATATCCACCCTACACACTGGGAAGCCTCATGGGGTAGTTTGTCTCTTGCAAAGTTTCTCCATGTGTAACACCAGCTATGGGCCACTAAACCTGAGGTGCTTTCTGTTACTGGATTAACACAGCACCTTTCCCAGGGCCGAGCATCTCACCCTGCCAGAAAGCAGGGAATTGGGCTTTTACTTTTGAACAGACAGAAAATGTTCCCTTCCTTCTGCACTAAAGAAGCAGCACACAATTGTAATTCAGGGAACATGGTGGCTAATGTTCTCTTCAAGGCCAATAAACTCTGACTTTGCCAGGGTATTTTAATCATGTTTTTCATGTTGTGAAGGGCAATTCAGGCTTTCAGCAAAACGCCTTTATTTCCAGACTACAAAATCAGCATCAGCAGCTCAGAGCAAGTATACAGAAACCTTTAAAGAAAGATTTTTAGACAGCCTTTTCTAATCCTGCTGGATACAGGAATCTCTTTGTAACAATGAATACTTTGCAAATTCGTGCTGGGTTTTCTGTTCAGAGTAAAGGATGTCATAAAATACACGTGGAATACAGGTATTCTTGTTCTTTTTGGTGAAAGTAAGGTGGTAGGTAGAAGTACATCATCCTGGGTTTTTTTTATCATTATCATAATTTTGAAGAGAGGCACATCTTCACAGTGTATGGATTAAGACACATTCCTCCAGAATGTCTGGATGATCCCATCCAAATCCAGTGGTACTGCTGCATTCCTGCAAGCCCTGGACAGGGCTGGCTCCTGAGCTACCACCTGCCCTTGTGGTTCAGCAAAGAGTTTTCACTGAATACTGAGGTCAGCAGGAGCCCCCACCTCCCAGAGGAGGGATTTTGCAACTCTGAGTGGTAATGACTCTTCCATTTCAATTTCCAGTTGTACTCAGTTGAAGCTGGGAGCTGAGAGCTATCTTATGCTGCCCACATACTATAGGTGTCTTCTGAATCTTAAATATCTCTAGGTAGCCATATTTTCCCTTCTGGGTGCCACCAGAGTTGTACCAGTCTAAGAAAGACATTTGCACACCTACAAGGTTGAGCTGCCCAGAAGTCCAGTGGTTGCACCTCCTTGCTGCTAACTAGAGAAAGGGAAAAAAAATGTGAGGGTTGTTTTTCTTTTATAAAATCTGCCAAGAACGGAAAATGTTAACACACACACACACACACACACACACACACAAACACTTTTTGGTTTTCATTAAGGACATTTTTTTTAAATAGCCGTTCATAAAACTTTTCTGGTTCTCCAAATTTGTCTTGCCTGTCTTCAGACATTGTTCCCAAATTTATTTTTTTTTTCATATCATCTTGTGAGGTATCTAGTCTGACTGGTTCTACTTTTTTATTAATATTTTTCTCCTTAAAAAAATAAATAATTGGCATGATTTAGAGATTTCCTCTTTTTTATAAACTCTTTGTGGAAATAATACATAGGAACATCAGAAGGCAAGAAAGGCCAGAATGCATGACAAAAGTTATTTGTGATACAACACATTGTGTGTCTATTGCAAGATTATTTTAGTTTTATGCTCACATAATGATGAATTGAGCTGACTTTACCCAACGGATATGGATGTTCACGAGAAGGGGATGTTCATGAAAAAGTCATTTGAGCTTGTTCTTGTTTTTACCTGGAATTTAATATAGGTTACACATGTGGTTACTGTACAGTGTCGGCCATCAGATGTCAGTTTAATATCGACACCTAGCGTGTTTATAGTGCTGTCTATAGACATGGTTTTAATTGCTTTCGGCACTGCACTATCTAAACTAAAATACAAGAACTTCAACAGTGGGGCCTGGTTGGGGCCTTATTTTCCTTTAAGAATAGAAATTCTGATTTTTTTTCAGTTTGAAATATTTGTACGTACCTTGGAAAGGGTGGTCACTGTACTGACTGGCTGAATGGCAGAACTTACACTCTAAAAACTCAGTTAATTCTTCGAGGGAAAAAAAATAATCAAATTGTTATCAAGAAGGAGGCATAAACAATTCCCTGGGATATCTGAAATGCTTCATTTCACTTGTGTTCTGATAGCTAACAAACCAAGACTGTTGGAGGAAACTGCTTTAAAAGCCATCAGAGCCAGCAGGCATATCTCCATCAAACAGAACAGACTTTGGATCAAGCATTAAACAGTAGAAAATATCTCACCTTGTCACTAACTGTGTCCTTCCTCCTTGGGCCCTTTCATAGATTTAACTATTAGCTCTGTCTGGCTTCCAAAAACCATCAAACAAATGGGAAGGTCAGTTTCTAAAACAGATTGTCTTTGCTTTTATTTTTTAAGGGTCAGAAGTAATGTTCTCTCCACGGCCTTAAATTCCAGTACAAATCCACTTTGACAGGTAATTCTTGACTTAAATTCTGGGGTGTTTTTTGTGCGCTGAAACAGAGCGTTGTCAGCCTTGGTATTCATACCCCAGCATGTCCAAGGCCACACACAATTTCTTTTCAAGGACTCATCTGCTGAGTGCTCCTAAGAGAGCAATGTTTACATATCATGACTATATTGATCTAAATAGTAGATATGTGAGCTAAATACTCATTAAGACCAAGCATTGCTTTGCCCAAGCATATTTCCCTTTGAAGCCAATGAGTTTCTGTGTGAGCAGATTAAGACTGACCTTGCTCCTGGGTTGGTGCCTTTAAACAGCCTGCAAAAATGTGGAGAGCATTCTTTGGCCATGCATTGGGTCAAACCCTGTATGAACCTATACACAGCTATGCTGACGTAAAACATCTCGGGGGCTTCTCTCCTTAGTTTATGTCCACCAAGATTTAATACTCCCAGCAGCTCTCACTGGTATCAGCAGGATTCACTATTCAACATCAGAGACAGCGGTTGTTTTGTCTTGTATCATTTATTTAATATTCCATGAACAGTCCAGTTTCTATTTCCCATGCTTACACAAGCAGTGAAAACAAAGGCATGGTTTGTATTATCAGGCAAGGAGAACTTGGCCAATGGTAAATATCAGGGTTTGATGTTAATCCCATCCTTGTTTTACACCAGAATAAGCCACTGCCTTCAAAGGAATTAGTCCTAGGTCACATCAGTGTCAATGCAGAACGAACCCTGCGCTATATGTCTCCTCTGCTAGCAAAGTGGCAGAAGAAGCCTAATCCTTCATTATTTGTCTGTGGCATATTCTGCCAGCCAAAGGACTGAGTCAACGTTTTCCCACAGCACTCTCTGTACTTTTGATGTCAGTCTGACTTCTTCTAGCTCACCACACTGAAGCATTCACCGTGACTAATAGCAAAACAACACCCACAGGTTTCACAAAGGAAAATGTTTGTCCTCGCCTAACTCTCTGAGATAAAGTTTTAATCCAGCTGGTCTGGAATGCTGTAACCTCTCATGGCTTTTGTCTGGTACATTTCCATTTGCTCCCATGTCCCTTGCCTATTTTCTCTCCAGGATAGTTCCTAATTGAGAGTTAAAACTATTGAGATAAAGCAGACTTAAAGAGAATAGTGAGTAACATTAGATAGTTATCAATAAAATTCCCATTTAACCTTGAGTGATTCATGTCTCTCACTGTGCCTAAGCTGTGTTCAGCTCAGCTCTGGAGGACAAAGCCTCCTGGGCCCTATTGCCCATCCCCAACCATCCTAAAGTTTTCCTTGCAGGTTCATCCGTATCTATTTCCTGTGGTCTCCCAAGAACTGGTTCTCAGTGTGGTTAAGGATGTCCAAAATTCTGTGTACTCTGAAGGCAGACTGCAGTCCACCACCTTTATGCTACCCAAGATTTGGGTAGCAAATGATTTGCTATGGTTTGCCATGTTTACAGCCCAGTGTTAGCATCAGGGATAGCTGAAAAAGTAGGTGATTGGGTTTTTTTTTTTTTGTTTATTTTTTTCCAAATGTTTTACTAGGAAAGGACTCTAAAAAAGTCATTGCTAAATTCTGTCTTGATTTTTATCATAGCCAACAACAAAATGAGATCCCGAGGGGAAAAATAAACACGGGGAATACCAAGTTGCTTTCATTGGGATTTTCAGGTCACTTCTCCAAAACTAATTTAAAATGGAAGCATAGCAGCCATAATGGGAAGTTTGGAGAGAGGAGATATTTTCCGTATCATGCCTGGGCTAGCAAACCTGCAGCCTGATCTGGGATCTGTAAATCTACTCTAGTCTTCCCACACATCGATCAGCTGTAGATTCAATGGGCAAACTCTGTCTCTGATGGCACCTGTGCAAAATGACAGCCACCTGCAGGTGCAACTGTGGGAAAAATTTAGCCTTGCCATTGACCTTTAGTTAAAAATGCTGATAATAAAATGTAAAGAGCCTTTGTTTCCAGCACTGTTCTGCCTTTTTTTTTTTTCTTTTATTTTTTTGGTAAACATTCTAAAAAAAGAACAGCTGTGGGGGGTGGTTTCTTTGCCAGCAGGTATAACTGATTAACACAAACAGCTGATCAGCAGAGCTTCCCATCAGAGTATGAGCAGGCTTTGAAGGTCAGGGGTTGTTTAGAAAAGGACACTCAACACGATGATATCCCTCATCTATTTTTCATTACCGGTATTTTCAGTACTATTTCAGTTAAACCAATTTACTTTCTAATAGATATTAGTCTCACCCTCACCCGGACTGGAGTGGCTTTCATAAGGCTGTCTTTATTTCTTGATAAAGAGTCCAAGAGTAATTTTAGATCATCACATTTTGCTATTACTTTCCTTTTCCATTGCAATACCAGAGGGGGAAAAATTATTTGCAAAATCTTGCTTCTTTCCTCCACCTATGGCCACAGCTTGATAATTGAGAGGAAAACACACATGCCCTGGCTTCACGTAGCTAGGAAGAAAAATGAAAAGCTTCTCTTGTGCAGGCTGTTATAACTCCGCAGAACACACCGAAGCAGGGTAACCTGTGCACGCATCATGATGATTCCCACTTCCATTGGGAAGAGACATGGCGTGCATACTGCAGGTAGTTGCTGGGACAGGCATACATTTGATCAGATGAAAACAGCAATGTGTCAGAAAAGATGAACTGTTGTCAGCCCTACAAACATAATTATTGCCCGCTCGCTTTTGACATCCTACTTTGGATAAGAGCCATTATCTAGAGCAATAAAAACAGCTGTGCAGAACACCACCCCGAACTCATTTAGCAGAAATGCAGACTACCTAAGTCTGTTTTCCTTAAAATGTAGTTAAACGCTTTCCAATGCTGCAAAGCAGCCTTGATGATTTTTTTTTTTTTCCTACCATTACTCCTAATCAGTTGTATAATCTATTAAGGGAAGTACTAGGAGTTCTTCTGCCTTGGCTATCTTGCATTGACTTAGACAGAACTACTGAGATAATTTGAGGAAAATTTCCAAAAGTGACTTTTGCTTTAGACGCCTTAATTTTACATTGTCCAGGCTCACCCTAGAACTCAGTGATGCTCTCAGACATTTCCAGACTGGGTGTCAGATTAATTTTTTTGTCACTGGAAAGTTATCTATGCCTCGTCCCCAAATAGTGGTACATCTGAATTGGAAGACACGTATTGACAATTCAGATATCCATGTACATTATGCAAGGGGAAAAATTAGCTTTTGGTAAGGGATGGTTCAAAAAAACCCAGGATTAATTTTTCATTCTTAATATCTAGGATGTTGTGTGCTTCCCCATTTCAGATTAATTTATTATAAATCTTTGTTTAGATGCTGTAACTGTTATTAGGAGTAATTTATTTCTCCAGTGGCTTTAAATGGAATGTGGCTTCTATTGAATGTAATTACTTTGGTATGTGTTTTGAACAGTAAATGTGCAGCTTGTAAGGGAGATCAGCTTCGCATAAAAAAATGCGTAGGGAACATTTTAGTGTCAGGCTGAGCTTCATGAGTCTGAAAAATGGAAGTGCAGAAAGAGCAACTCCACAGCCACTTTACACTCCCTTCTGAGCACTGAGCAGGGCAATACCATCACTTCAACAGTTTCTTAACCTACCTTGATCGCCACGGGCTGCTTCCAGTGTGTTTGTTGAGCCAGGATTTGTGCTGTGCCTTGTTTTTTACTGATTTTTGTGGGTTGTTACAGGATCTACCCCTGGTTAGACAGCACAGGTAATTTCAAGTAATTCTGTAGTACATGTACTGTGTTTTCAAGGTCACATATATTTAAAGAAGAAAACAGAGATTCCTGTCTGAGTCTTTTACATTTACCTAAACACACCAAATGGGGCGAAGTTTTTGGACAATAAAATGGTGACATCTGGAAGGTTTGGCTTTAGGATTCTCCTTGTTATTACCCTGCAATGCAGCTGTCTCAGAGTACAGGCGGAGGGTACCCAACCAGGACACAGAAAACACTGAATAGGGGAGATAATTCACGTCAAAGAATAAGATTGTCCATTTTAAATAGGAACATTTCAGGTATCCGCAATAGCATCCTGTGTGCAAAATGAGGACAAAAGAGTGCTGTGCTGCTCAGTGAACAGGAGACGTGATCACCAGATTTCATTGTGCAGTTCAGGATCAGTTCCTAGATGAGGGTCAGAGAGTTCAGCAGAGTACCCTGTAGCCATGGAAAACAGTTACTAAAAATTGAAGCTCATTTACCCATCTCTGTCCATTCTCCTGTATGCATGGGCTATGACCCTACTACTGACATTGTCCCAGACGTGTCTAGTCACTTTAACATTTATAAAAAGCACCAAAAAAGGTTATCCAACGTCCCAGAATAGATTTTTTTTTTTATTTTATTAAGATTATGCCCAAATCCTAAATTTTAAACAAACTCAAGGGGAGTTAGAGGAGATGTGCTGAAAAATATTTGCCATTTGGGGCTGCTTGATGGCACTAGCAGGGTTATGTATTTGCTTGACTGCCTCTGTGCATCACTCCAGTTATGTCAGCCCTCATGTGTCTGATATGATATGATATGATATGATATGATATGATATGATATGATATGATATTAAGTTCCTGAAAGATCTCTTGTACCACACCGTGGTGCAAATGTCTTGCCACAGTTGATAGCTGACTGACTTACCAAATTGTGTGGTTTGAGCTACCTATGAACAACTTCATCAGACATTCAATCTTCTACTTTTCTAATGGATTAAACAAGAGGAAGAGCAAGAAGGAAATAGCTATTTTTCTAGCAGCAAATTAAAGTCTTGTTCTGAATGTTAAAGATACATATTTCTGAATTCTGTCTTGAACTAGAACAATTGATTTTATGCAAACTTGTCATTGTTCAGAGGGAAAATGGTTTTTGTTTTCTCTATCGTTAGCAGTGCAGGAGCAATGAGCATATTACAATATTCTTCTGTAGAATGGAGAAAAACGTGTCTGAGACCAGTTACTCTCATTGAGGGTAATCTAATAATTCTTTGGTGTACACCCTGTATTTTGATAGGACCAACTTGCCTTGCAAGCTACAGATTTCATGCACGTTAAAGGCCAGACTGTGTCCCTAAATACAGAGTGAAGTCCTCTAATGCCTGTTCTGGAAGCAGCAAGACCAGACTTCTTAAAAGATCTCAGCTCTCCTAGAGACATAAATAAGATCTGAGTTTTTGAAGGATGAGCCAATGTTCCCATGGGAGCTGTGCACAGATGAACCACAAAGCTCAGTTCTAAACACAAAATCAGGAGGTGACGCTGATAGAAATGGCTCCTTTCACAACAGGGGGGGTAAAGCGCTACTCTTAGCCCTCGTAGTTTGTGCTTGACTAAATTTACCAAGAATAAACCATATACCTTTCTCCATCCCTGTTTTCTCAGGCCTATGGTATCTCCTGTCTTTCAGTAAGCTAAGTATATGTAGATCAGATAAGAGTTAGCACTCACTCCAGCTGTGATTAGGAGTTAAACAGCTGTTGTACTTATGCATTGGACAATATAGAGGATGAGGGACAGACAAGCTTTCTGGAAAGTCATGGCAGCAGTTTGGTCACCTTTGTCAGATAGGTCAGTTTCCAATAAATGTTGAAGAAACACCCACAACCTAAAACAAAAAAAAAAACCAACAACCTTCTATCATGGCCATTGGCATTTAGCATTTAGACACAGGAGAAATCAGGAGGAGTGAACCTGCGGAATAAAAAAAACTCCTTACAAGGTGATTTAACAATAAGGCAGCAATGATTTCAGTTTAATGAGTTGGCAGCAGTGCCAACTATGAATGTTCACGTGCTTCCTCTCCCTGTGGAGGCTGTGCTGTGAACTCAATCAGACGACTGCTCTAGATAGGAAAATCACTGCCAACGCCAAATGTTTGTTTTTTAAGTTGGCCAAGTTCCCTGATATAGTTCACAGTATGGTCCCACAAATAATTGATCTGGCACAACAAAGGGGAAGTTGTGCTGAGGGATCAAGGTGGGCAAGAGGCAGTACAGAGATACAGGTACTAGTTTCACTGCCAGGAGCTTTGATTCATAAAATCATGGTCTCAGCTGGAGATAGCGGTGCTGCAGCCCAGCAGTGAGAGAGTGGTAGAGTCTGCGCTGCCAGATGTTCCTATTCTATACAAAGTAGAGCATTTTGGTCTCAAATCCCACACTTCTCATGCAACGCTCAGTTCATTCCTGGTGATAAGTTCTAATAAGAGCATAAGTTATTTCCCTTCAAAGTAACCTAAGCAAGGGGTGATGTCGAAGGGAGAGAGGGCAATGGGGTTTCTGAGACATTTTAGTTACAAAAAAACAACTTTGTGGTGAGCAGCTATTTTTAGTTAAACAACTAATGATGAATCAAAATGCTTCTCCAAACCTAATTAACCAATAATAATTACCATAGCAACCAGTTCTTTCTGTGGCATACGCTGAAAACACTCTTAAAGAAGCACAACAGCTTTACTTTCTCAGTTTTCCCAAAACATACAAGAAGTACTCTAATCCATTGTTGAAGCCAATCCAAAATTAGGAAGCAAAATAGGAAAAGAATTAAATAACTTCCCACAGGCTCATTTCGTGAATTAATGAAATTCCTGCTTTTTAGGACTGATCTGCCTTGAGAATGTCGAACTGGAGATCGCATTGAAAACCATTTCTTTACTTTTCACGTGTTTTGGCGAGATCAGCCCCAGCACTGCTCTGTTTCTATGCAGCAGAACAAAATTACCTGCTGAAGAGGTTAATAATAGGTTCATTTCTGCAGAGCACATTAGGGTTTCTTTCTGCACTTGAGGTAGTAACATACAAGTTCACTGTCCTCCTGGGTTTGAGAATTATTTCTAAACTTTATCAGCTTTCTCTCCTCTACCTTCACTGTGCTTTCCATGTGAATGTATGCTACCGTTGGTTCAACTACTCATGATGAAGACTGTCTGCGGCAATGACTATCTTTTAAGACTAGCTATCAATCAACTTATTTCTAATCTGTTGGATATGTTGAATGTTTCTAAGTATGCACTTCTCCTCAGATGATGGGCTCTTTGGAAATGCTGAACTCAATCACTATACACTCCATAGATGTCTAAACTCCGTAAACAGGTCTTAGAGAGCACTGAATTAGGAGACTCTACAGCTGGCCTTATGGCGTTATGTAGTTGTCCCTGATGGAATGTCCCTGATGGACATTCCTTTTCAAAGAGGAAACTTGTGTCAAAATTAAAACATATTTCAGTCATGATTTTTGAAGTTTTAAAATTTCTGGCATTTGCAAACCCTTCTCTAACTCACTCCCCATTTTTCATAAACAGGAACCTGTGCAAACTCCAAATCAAGGCAAACTCAGTTCGGTGGTCTTAACAGCAGAAATGCCTACAAATTGCTGTCGTTACGCTTAGCCCAGCTCTGCTCTCACTAACTCACCTGTACCCTTCAGAAATTCCCATTTCCTGAACTACGTTCAATTCTGTCTTGATAAGCTGTCTGTGGTCATGGTTCACCTACCACAACAGACTTGTGAGCTACTTCACTGTGTTTTCAATGAATTCTGCTTTTCCTGTTCTCTTACATTACTATACCGTACATACTTTGACTGATATTTCTTCCTGACCAGCTGTGTCTAGAGCCTTTTAAATGTTTTTTTGTCTGAGATCTGGTGGTTACAAATCCACTCAAAATATTACCCTGGTTTCAGTTGTCTTGGCTGAGCCCTTTTTATGCAATGAGTGACAGATAAAAATGAAATTATTTGAATCAATGTGTACTGTCAAATTTAAACTTAGCTTTCTTGTCTGACCTGCATCTGCTCCTTTCATTACCTTTGTTTTTGTCTAGTTTTCATATCAATTTTGCAAAGGGCTCCAAGGTGCCTGTAACGAAGGACACTTTACAGATGCAAATTTATTTGCCAAGTGATTTCTCTGTGAACTAAGCTCTTAATCGCCTCCTATGAGAAATATGGGAAGCAGAGTTTTGGTGTAAAAATTTTAACGGCTGCTTCTAACTACCTGCATGATCTTGTCAAGTAACTTTCTTTAGCTCTGTTCATCCTATTATGCCATTTGTGCAACAGCAGGTTCCTCAGGGACAGTGCTGGTCCTGTGACACAGATATTCCCAAGCAGCGTGGTGACGGGTACCTTCTTTTTGCATTTTATAAATATTCAAGAAGACCTCCCCAGAGCCCTATTTAACATCAAAACATATCACTCACAGCTTTTTAAGATCACTTGCTGTCTCTGGTGCAGTTGCTTATTTGAGTGCTGTGCAAGGTACAAATAGACTAAAGAGCTTATAAATGTTGTGAAAATATATATTTTTTTTTCTTCACATGATACCTCAGCTTTCCTACTGT
The DNA here is from genome assembly GCA_008658365.1 of Alca torda. Classification (NCBI taxonomy): domain Eukaryota; kingdom Metazoa; phylum Chordata; class Aves; order Charadriiformes; family Alcidae; genus Alca; species Alca torda. The sequence continues at coordinate 155,003,148 of CM018077.1, read as the reverse complement.
GTGAGCATTGATCATCTTCAGGCCAGTCAAAAAGATATGAAACTGTGTACGTCTTATAAAATCAGTCTGCCCTGGCTTGTGGCCCTGACGATAAGCAGTAGAAAATCCTGCAAGACTTCTGGAATTGGCCACAGTAAAATGTAGGAAAAAGAAGTGGCAGTGAGAGACTCGAGTCTTATATGTCTTTTTTTATTCTTTTATTAACAAGAGCCAGAGATTAGTATCCTTGCAAGACGTAGTGCTTTACTCTTTAGATTGGTTTCAATCAGACTACTGTGTATGTGTAAAAAAAGCAGATTCTCCCTCTGCGTAAGCTGTTGTTTTACCTGTAACATGTTTTCCATAATTCCCTTTGTCCAAATCAAATTATGTGCTCATGAAATCTAATTGAAGGCCAAATTCTACTGCCTTTGCTCTAAGGAGATCTGCTGAAGTGAGTGGCACTAGTCCTGAGTATTAGCAGAGGCGGGCGACTGCACTGGGTTCATGAGGAACCTGCAATCGCATTTGCAAGCAAACGAGAGCACCCTGCCACTGCCTTCACTGTTGAAATGCACGTGTCAAATGCTGTGAAAGGCTTTTCTTTTTTTTTTTTTCGCTCTATACCCGAGCTTTCCTAGTGTGTGAGCATCGATTATCTTCAAGTCAGTCAAAAAGGTATGAAATGTTGGCTGCTCCAGCCACCCACTGCTGATTGTCCTGCTGAACAAGGTAATTCTCAACTCGTCCTATCTCATGTCAGCTCAGCATACGCCTCTTAGGAGCCTGCGCCAGAAAGAAGTTATCTCATGGGCTGAATTGCTGTATTCTCTGTTTTATCTTGGAGCAAAGGTGGAAAGTGGGGGCAGCTGGCTAGTCCAGAGCACCCTGACTCCAGTAAAAGAGGGCAAGGTAGAGAGATAACAGGGAAAAAGCAGTAAGCACAGAGGTGGAATAGTGACAAATGCAGTGACACTGAGTAGTCTCAAACTCCTCCCTTTTAAAAAATAAAAGGCTGAGAGGGGTCATGTTGTAAGTCAGTAAAATCAGGAATGGTGAGAGGAAGATGAACCGGGAATGATTAGTCACTGTCTCTCAGATTACAAGCATGATGCGGCACTCAAAGAAATGATAAGGCTGCAAATTAAAGGAAACAAAAGGAAACATTTTATCACAAAGTGCCTAATTAAATTGTAGAAATCTTTGTCATTGAATGTCATAGGAGCCAAAGGTACAATTAACTTCAGAAAGGCATCAGAAAAAGTTAAGCAGATGGATAGAGTATGCCACTTCCAGCTCAGAGGTGCTGTAAACCACAGGATCCTGGAAGCCAGGAAGATGCAAGGATCATGCTAATCATGCCCTGTTTCTCACAAGCTTTGCCTATTACATCTATTACTGGCAAAGGTTAGACAAAACTTCAGTTGGAGCCAGGATATGCATTCTTATCTCATCATGGCATACAAATTGTAACTGAATTCCCTGTATTATCATAGAACAATACTCCAGATTCAGAAATACGGGAATATATAAAGCTGACGTTTCTGCCAGATGCATTTGGTTTTATATAAAATCTCACTTTCAAAACCACGTGAATGTGAGGAGTGAGACCTGCAGATCTGAGGCACAGCGTCACAATGAGATCAGGGAGTTTTCCTAAATGTTTTCTCTCTTCTATTAGGACAAGTAACACTTTGATTTTAGGGGGACTTATTATCAGATAACACCACAAAAATGCAACCCCTAGCCCATGATGTTCTGCAACCACAGATTGCTGGAGTGTTCAAGGCTGTTTTGACAAAACATCACTGGATGTTTACTTTATTCTTGTATTTATGTCTAATGTTTTATCCTTATACTCCTACCTGGGCACTCTCTGTTGTTTGCTGAGACAGAATCCTGGCTGATGAACACTTGGTCTGTCCTGGTGTGTCTGTTCTGACATTGGCATGATGCTGTAGGTATCACCCATAGCTTTATGGCCCATAGCTGTCAGAGGCTGGGTGGCTCTGCTGGGCAGGTACGTGGGGTAATGTAGCCCCCGCCTGCTCCCAGCTGGTCTCCCACTGGGAGAGGGCTGTGATCCCACAAGGCAGGGTGCACCCAGCGGGACCTCATCAGCCCAGGGGCTGTGACTGGACCCTGGCAGGAGCTGGTTTTCCAGACTTTCAGCTGGTTCACTGTGCCCTGATGGCTTCTCTAGCTGAGGTAGCAGTCAGAGCAGTTTCACCCTACATGCTGCATTTGAGGAATGTTAACGGCTTCTGGACATATTTTCACTCCTGACCCTCTTGTGAGTTAAAAAAAGGCAGGGTGAAATGGAAACTGAGAGGAGTTCACATGAAATCACAGCCTGTAACAGGCATGAGGTATTGGAGAAAGCTGCTGAAACTGCGAGTCTGCGTTCTGTCTCTACTGCCTGCAATAGTAGAACTTTCTTACTCAGCCTCCCAAGCAATCCTCACTTCAGCGGTGCCGGTGTGCCCTGCCTTCCAAACATACAGAGCACAAAGAGGTATCAATGAAAGACAAATAAACCACTGAAATTTACACTGTCCAAGGATCCACTCCCACTTGGCTAAGTTCACACTGCAAAGGAAGAAGCTGTGATGCACCTTCTACAAGGAAAAAGAGCACGGCTCTTAGGGAGGCATCAGCGAAGAACAGGTCTGTGGGCATAGGCACAGACTACCCAAGAATTTGGTTATCCCGTCAGCTTCCCCTGTTGAATGGTTCAGGAACCCAACTGTGCAACTCATGCCTTGGCATCAGCTGAAAATGAATTTATTTAATTTGGTCAATAATAACAAAATAACTATTATCACCGATATTAATTCTTAGTTTATTGATACTCTTTGTTTTCCTTAATATGGCTTTGTTCTCTAACTAAGCCACGGAACAAATCACAAAGTTGCTTGTACAGAAGAGGCAGTGCAAAAACAAATTGTTAATTACGTTTGTAATCATTCCTGACTAGAGCCCTGTGAGTCAGTTCTTGGAAACATCGTTTGTGGTTCAGCTAGAGTTTAATGCCCCCAAATACTGTGTATTTCTTCCTCAAGGCAGAGAGAATTTTACGTTTGATGCCTCTAATTAAGATCCAAGAGATTCTTTTGTGTAAACTTTCCTAACGGTTTAGTTTTACTGCCTACGTGACTGCAGAGGAGTCATTTGCTCACTCTCTTGCTCGCTCGCTCTCTCTTTCTCTTTTTAAACAGGTGTTTTTGCTTCTCTTATCTGATCAAATCCTATTTGTTGTTCATTGCAGATAGCGGCTCAGGCAGTGTTATTTATGTGTATGAACACTGCAGGAATCTTCATCAGCTACCTATCAGACAGAGCACAACGTCAAGCCTTCCTGGAGACCAGAAGATGTGTAGAAGCCAGACTGAGACTAGAGACAGAAAATCAGCGACAGGTATTGGAGAAACAATCCTATTTTTGAATTAACTGGAATTGATAAACAGGACATGACCAGGCTTTTGTAGCCCCGATAACTCCAATGTGATGCCCACCTGATTTGTGCAGGTTAAGCAAGTTTCATGCTGTTATTTTCCTGGTGTGTATTGATCTGATATGGCATCTTAAAGATTTTCACTGGGAAACAGGATGAATAGAGAATGGCTGTTCATTGTCATTTCCCATATAAGAAGAAGAGGCCATCAAATGAAATGGCAACTGGCAGGTGTTTAAAAATGGTTCTTTAGACAAGAGGGGTTAAGCTGGGTACTTCATGTTTCAGAGAGTTGTAGATACTAAAACTTGTATCAGTCAAGTGAAAACTAAGCAAGTTCAGGGAAATGAACTCTATCGAGGCAGAGAAAATGCTAAAACGTCACCTCTGGCTCACAGATGAATTTTGGAGCTGGGAGGTAACTGCAGGGAAGTATCACTATATACTTTCTCTGTTCTTAAAATCTTCCCTAAAAATCTCCTCTTTCCCACTGTGTGCAATAACATACTTGGTTAGGTAAACTTTTGATCCGAGCAGGGATGGTTGTTCTTAGATACATCATCTTTTCCAATCCAGAATAAGAGGCATTGAATAAAAAGAACTTTGCTACTTATTATTTTGTATCAAGGGAGCAGAAATGAGATGTAGCATGCTATACATATTTTGCATTCCCACTGAAATATCAGAAAATTCACCTGCTGTTTAAAAACCTGCATTAAGATAAAGATACAACCTGTGTATATATATGTATATGTATATATGTATATTTTTACACTGCTATTTCATTCTCAAATGAACTTAGCTATTAATTTTGTCCCATTGTATAGATATGTATATTGCTTCTCAATTTTATTTTATTTACTTCTTGAAAGCCATGCTTTTATGCAGAGATCTAGGAAGATACCATGTTCAAGGCTTTACAGACTAATGACTCAGTGTGGATGCATGACTGTGCTGAGCAATGCAAATTACCTATGCCAGAGCACCTCTCCAGCCACTGCTGACTGAAGAAGCTTTGAGGGATGCTGTTTAGGATGCTCTGTTCTCATTTTAACTCTTGGACCACATTTTTATGACTTTTGGGGTTTTTGTGAGTTTGGGTTTTTGGTTTTTTTTTATTTTTTATTTTTTTGCATTTTTCTTGCTGTGTCTAATCTTTTATAAAATAATATTTTGTAAGCTTTACTTTGATCATTGTTTTGTAGAGATCATTGTAAAGATCTTTATAAAATACTAGCAAAAGATTCCCCTATTCGAAGTGATTCTGAGGATTTTCCATTAGAATTATTTTATTTTCTCATGAAAAATGAAACATTTACAAAGATAACACTTTTTTTGAGAAATTGAATTTTGCTGAAATGTTCCTATTAGGAAAACAAAGACAGATTGTTTCCCTTTGGGTGGGTTTAAAAAAAAACAGACTTTTTTTTTTTTTTTTGGTGAGGTGGGAAGTAGGGTTTGGATCTGAAATATTTGTTTTTAATCAGTCAGTGTTGAACTGTGCATTTTATCTTGGCCCAGTGCCTTGCAAGGCTTCAGGATTGTGCTGTCCCCTGAAGGCAGAACTTCCTGGAGAGTTACCTCACTAGAGTTGACACTCACCTATAACCAAAAAAAGTAGTGTGTCATCGACATCATATGACTGGAAATGCATAAGGGAAAATGTATTTGGGCCAAGAAAAATGCCCACAAGAGAAACAGACAGACATCAGGATAACAAATGAAAAATCTCTTCCAAAACACTCTTTAATGATAAACTAACCCAAAATTTAGGAAAAAAAACATTTTGAGATATTTCCAATTAATTTAGTTGGAACTTTGAAACTGTGTTACTGTGCACACCTATAAATATATACATATAAAATATATGTAATATATTTTTAAGCTTTTCATTTGTATTTGGGACAACAACAATGACAAAATATTCCAATACTGGAATGTCTGGGGAATTAATAACCTGTTTCCCTCAGTTTCTGTCCTTTCTCTTTGCTTCTGAAGTAGTGGCTCATTTAAGCAATTTCTAAACAATCTTCTTTAAGAAGGAATGGCAATGTCACATTTTAGGTGACAGCTTTTCTTGAGCGCCTTGTTCATGGTCACTTGATCAGTATCTGCAGGCAATAATTCAGTGACTGCTAGACTGCTGGCATTTTTATATCTTGAGACACATATTTCATGACACAGGGGATCTGTATTTCACATGAATGTAAAGTCGTATTACCTGTTAATGCATGTCACATTTTAAAAAGTAAGGATAAAATCCTGGTGAAGTTTCATAAATTCATTCTATACTTCCTAGAAGACAGCTCTGATACATGAAGTGGGGGAGAAAGAAGGAAAAGTGTGTTCAGGCCAACAGTTGTGATGTGGCTTCTGAAAATTTCTAAAAATATGGCTGAGGAGCTAAAACTGTGCAGAGAAAGTAGAGGAATAATTATGTATGTAATTCCTCCCAGATAATAATTCCAGGAATTTTGAATTCTGTTTCACTTTGATTTATTTCCCCTCCACTTCTCATAAACTGTTTAAACTTCAGGTTCCTTACGGCAGGGTCAAGCTTTTTGTGGCTTTCGGTGGTGGTACTGCTACTTTTGATAGTAATGGGTGACATATTAAAATCTCTCAAGGTTTGTTTCCACCCCACACAACTTCCACTTCTTAAACTGGAAATAATAGATAATTACAATGGGTAATTGTATTGACATGTCCTATGTATGACACTTCTTATGAAGTATGACAGTTACCAGATAGGTCTCGTAGGGTTCTGTTTTGTCCTTACTTTATTTAATCATAAGACCAGTAGAATTAAAGTAAGAAAAAAACATGAGTTTAAAAATGCAACAAGGAATGGTATGCTCTTCCATAAGTAACTGCAGAATAAGACTCCAATTTTTTATAACTATGAAGGTTATATAAATGCTTCATATATACTTCTGTCCATTACTGTGCATTGTTAAAACTAGGAAATCCAGTTTCTGCACTCGCAAAATGACCCTCCAATTTCTCAATATCCCTTAGATTTGTCACCTCTAATCATTTATCATTCTAATAACTATAAATGCTGTTGCTATCATTATTCAGTATTGTGTAATACCTAAAACAGCCAGTCACGGAAAGTCACCCAGTCGTGAGCCAAAATATTGTATAATCTATGTTTTAGAGACAAGCGAGAAGTACCATCAGACACGTGGAAACTGTACAAGGAAACAATAATACTAATAAGTGAGGACTTTTTTGGATTTCATGGATTTTAAGGATCCCCTAATGAGTGCAGATTTTCTGGAATACAAATATAAAGTTTCTGCCAGCTTGTGTCTTGTGGTGGAAAGCAAGAGATGGTTCTGTATTTCCTGATAAATTTCACATAGATGAGCTGAATTTTTTTCAGCGAAAGCAGTTTCATTCATTCATTTGCCATCATAACGTTTTTGTAGAGTGCATGAAAATAGAAGACGAAACCACCAAAATCCCACTAAGGAGAAAAGAATCTTTTTGTTGTTGTTGTTTATGCCACTCTGAGCTGAAATTTGGACACTTAGATGTGATAGTTTGTTTCCCAGATGTCGTTATTTTCCAGCAGTCTGTGATCTCTCCTTCTGCGGGGTTTTCAGGGTTTAAGGACTCCTTGCTCTATTTCAGTATTGCTATGGGGTTTTCCAGTTTGACAGTCAAAGCCATTTAGCTCTGTCGAAATGTGTGCGCCGTATTATGGTCTCAGCTGAATAGCTGTAAATCTGAATTAGCTCCATTGGTTCATTGTCAGATGCAAGTTCAGCTTTTACACTAATTGCAATTCATTCTCTTACTGCACAGGAAGGAAGAGGGCGAAGTGCAGACCTCTGTGATGGAAAAGACTTTAAGGAGCTTGGCCAAAGTTTTTCAAAGCCTTTGAGCTTTTTAATTTCCAGTTTCTATGTTTCCAAAACCATGCAATTGAGCTCCTACATCTTTTTTCATCCTTCCTTCCCATCACCATTCACTCTCAACACGACTTTTGAGTAAAATTTTCAGAAGTATTTCAGAAAGTTAGGAGTTTATTTGTATTTTCAAAAGTGACTAATTCATCAAGGATCTAAATTTTAAATTTTTATTTTTTAAGCACCTGGGGTTGTTAGCAAGTACCTATCAACATTTTCAATTACAATGAATATTCTAACTCCAATCACTCTACTAATAAGGTGAACAGTAACAGTGGATACGAAGGAGAATTACTCCAGCAGTCATTGTCAACATTGTCTATGCACTTAGCTGTATGGTATTATCTTTGTGACACCATTTGGAAATCCCAGAACTCTGTGAAACTGAGGAAACATCTGTGTCTACTTCTTTCCCAATTTTCGTTACAAAACTATAATTTTGGTGAAGATCTAAACATTGCAGAGCTTGTCTTAGTTCAATGGGACTCCGCTGCTGCTGAATACCAGAAAAACTGTATCATAGAAAGATAGAAATGTCAGAGAAGCAAGCTAGAGAAGGTAAGCACAGACAAAATAATATGTTATAAAAAGAGTCTCAGTTGGCCAGTTACTGATAAAATCATTAATTTAAATATTTTCTAATGAAATGTAGTTAGCCACTTGTGCTTAATATACGCGCTTATATCAACCAACCAAAAATGGCAGCCATAAAATGTCCTCCAGTTTTGTATTCAACACATCGCAATTATGAATAAACAACAACATGAGGTTCTCAGTTTTCTTAAGTCCATTTTGTTCCAAGAATATCATCATTTTCCACTACCTGTTTGAAATTTTGGGTCAATATTGTGATTTAATATCTATGTGTTTCAAAAAGGTTGGCACCCAGTGCCTGTACCTGTTCATAACCACTTCAAAAACACCGTCTTCCTTTTTACCTTGATTTTATTGTAAGAACACAGCAGGTAATTCTGCTTTCATCATATATGGGCAATGAAAATAGAAAGTATAGCTTACTTTCTTAATTAGCTACTGCAAAATTTTCAAAAACAAGGAATACGTCATTTCCTTCATTGTGAACATGCTGTGAAATTGCCCTCAATGAAGAGCAGTGACCTGAATTAAATTTCACTTTCATTTTTATTTCTCATCATACAAAATCCCTAAGTTTTAAATGAATGACATATTAAATCCAGACACATATTGAAATGATGACTTTATGAAGAACTGAACTTATAATGTAGCTCTGGTGTCCTCAGCTGCTCTTTCTCCAGCAATTCACCTTTACTTGAAATTTGTCTAACATTTTAAACCCTCAAATATTACCACTTAATTATAAAGAGTCTCTCTGACAACTTTGTCGCTTCACCACACATAGATATGCCACGTTTTACATACCTGAAAACAATTATTGTGCAGGAGGTTAATATTTGACTTAAAAATTTTCTTATGACTGAAGCTGGAAATGGAGGCTTTAAAATGACTGGGAAGGGAACAGCACAGAACTTAAGCAGATAAATAGCTTTAAAAATCAGTCCAGCCATTTACCTCTTCTCTTGTAATAAGATCACAACCTTACAGGACCACTAGTCAGAGAAAGTCATTTTACTCATAATTAAGAGACTTCTCTTATGTGATGCCCACACTTCTACTCTCCATCCAAGACCTCTCTAGACCAATGAGACAACAAAGCCCAGACAAAGCAATAGGGAAATATGGGTGGGAGGCCGCTTTCAATCTAAGCAAAGCTGTTGGACTGTATCCTGCTAACATGAATAATCTGTGGATTGGACTAGTGTACAAAAAAACCCAAACCCAAACCATAAATACTCTCTGAAACATTTTATTTGTGTTATTTCTGGTAGATTTAGAGCACCTGATGGCATCTTATGAAAGAGGGATCTTCTCTGCAGTTGTTGAGATGACAGGTGAAATCAGTCCAGATCTGTGTGATGCTTATATTCATCCTCTGGTGAGGTGTTTGTTCTTGTTCTCACTGTAGCAGCTTCTGCATCATTCATGAAAAGAAACTCCCTACCTGCTGCGCGGAGCTCACAGCAAAGCTGCACTGCCACTGCTGTGCTGGGCTACTGGGAGGGACTAAGACTCAAAGCAGAAAGAAATCTTCCAGTTTTTAAGCTCTGAGAAGCCAAATAGAGAAAATTATTCTATTTTAGCCCTACATTTGTGCAGTTTCAGTGGAGTTAGCTAGTGCTAGAAGGTACTAAAGCCACAATGCACTAGTATCTTTAGCTGTATTTTTCACATCCCCCTCCAACATGGTCTTTAGAAAGCAGATCCCTTTCTTCGCAGGCATCATCTCAAATTCCACCAAGGGAAGGTCCTCTTATATGGAAATAAAACTTCTCAATGTCTTCCCTAAGACTTATGAATATTTTCTTGGGTGTCTAGCACACTGGCAGAGGAGATGGAGGTGAAGGCTGGAAGAAGGAGTGATTAAGACAGAGAGATGGTAGGGAAAAACCAGTGCCTGACTCTTGTCTTGCAAGGAGTGCTCAGGCGAGAAGGTCCAGGCTGGCATCATACCCCATCCACCTGCTTCTGGGGATGCTTCCAATACAGGTGGGTTGAAGACCAGGCATCTGCAGTCATAATTATGGATTTGGTCAGTTTAGTGGGGACAAGAAGAAACTATTTTCTTCATAAACCGTCTAATGAGAAGAGTCATCTATGAGAATACGCTAGCAGACATTTCCTCCTGGCAAGTCCTGCCACTGGCTTACCGGACACCTACTTTCCAGCTAATCTCTTTCTCATAGGGGACTCCACAAATTCAATTAAGTTCATATTGAAAGTTAAAGCAGTTTGGATAATATTTCATTTGATTTCTACAAAGGATTTGAGCTTAACCACCCTAAAGAGCTATTTGTCTGGGTGAGAACAGGGTTGTTTTGTTTCCTGGGTATGAACACACATTATATTTTTCCAGTGTGGATACGAGGGCTGTAGAAGGAGAAGGCACCCCTTAGTCTTCAGAACAGTCTGTTGGCATATTTAGTCTCTCCTGCCTGTTATCCGTGGAAAAACTGTAATCCTATCTTAATCTCTTTTTCCATTAGAAAGCTGTTCTGTTTGACCATTTGTTTCCTTTCTACCTCTACTTCCAGAGGATTTTTTTGGCACTTTACTCTGCAACAATCTCTATTTCCCACAGCTTTAAGAAGCTCTGTGGAGATTGATGAACTCTGTTGTGTTGTGTTTTTGTTTTTTTTTTTTAAAGAAGCTTACATGTTGTGCAGGTTTTATCAAGCTCTTACAGATCTAGATTTTAATCAACTATCAGGACTTTGCAACCTCTAAAGTAAGAGCAGATTGGACTGGGATTGAAAAGGACACTTTAAGAGGGTTAAACACTATATAAGTCATCTTTTTTTTATATTGACGCTAAGAATATGAAAATCCCTCTAAATTGGTATGAGGATAAAGTTCAGATTTGGTTTAAAAGAAAGAGTAATCTGAATTTTAGAGATCACATGACCTTTTCCTCTTCATTACAAAAGCAGTTTAAAATGCTTCATAAATAAAAGGTATGATCAAAATAATTGATGTTTTATTTTTAAAGGGCAAATAATAACCTCACAATTAAAAATTCTGTGTAAACCTCTGGTTAAATATTGCATTTTAGTCAGCTTTTTTTCTTTATAAGAAACAATCTGTTGAATGTGAGGTGCTCAGAAATGTTTCACAGTTATCAAAACTTTCTTTAATCTTGGTGCATTTCTTTAAAGAACCACAATCCCAATAGGAATTTGTTTCCGACATTGCTCCTTTGGTACTTGGACGATCAAACTCAAAGTATAACATAATAGTTAATTCAACGAGCAAAGGAATATGTATATTGTTCTTCACAATCCATACACATATTGTGATTCAGTATGTGACCTGTTTCTTAAGTCCGTTGACAGACTTTCCTCCTTACTGGGGTGGGGGGAAGCAATCTTTACATGCACTTATGCTTTTATACGTACCAGGGAACACATCACAGGACCAACATGTATATTTTCTACGTCTTCTTGTCTCAAAACACCCCATCTGCTTGACCCACTTGCAGTAGGAAACACAACATTTTGCATGTCAGATTTCAGATGTTGTTCCTTCACATTTGCTGCTGATGTTTGTTTCTCATCATCAGAGCATGACCCCCGCATTTTGCCTTCAAGTAGAAATCTAAGACAAAATGAAGATAAAAATCATTCTTTGCCCTCTCTCTCATTCTTTGCAAATCTGGAGTAGTCACATGGACTCAAACAGAATAGCAAGATTTACAGCCAGTGCTGGAGAGATGGAATCAGCCCTGAACTGCAATTTATACAGGGGAAAAATAATCCCAAAGAGTGTCAGACTTCAGGCATGGGAGCTCTCCCTGGAAGAAACAGGTGAGAAGGAAACCTCTATTTCCCCTCCGTAGTAGGATTCATTAGCGATAAAACTACTTTCTGAAAACCTGTATGGTTTTTTTCATCTATAAACCAGGCTGTTCAAATGCTGTGCTGGTCGATAGTGAATGGGTCTGATAGCTCGTTGATCAGGATTTGGTGACCTGTGTCTCCCATGTTCTCAGCTCCTTGCTAAAGAGAGAGGTGTCTAACAAAAAAAAAAAAAAGCCATTATCACAGCTTCCACTGACTAGCGACCCTTGTTGATTGTCTCAGGGAAGTGGACAAAGGTGAAATGTGGAAGGGGAATGAAATAGTTTCAGCCCCCTACAGCAATGAGACACTTCTGCCAGCTGGTCTGCAGTACAGTCATCTCTGCTTAAATAAAGAACTCCAGGCTCCAAATTCATCAGACTAGTACCTTTCCCGAGCTCTGAATATACTTACTCATTTTAAGGTCTTTTTTCTTTCTTGTTCAGGATCAGAACTTTTAGGGTACTAAAGAAGGTTTATACCAGCTTTCCTTAGTACCCTGAAATGAATGTAGGAGGAGTCTAAAAACGTCCTTACAAGCTTCACAATTAATAGAGACTCTGTGGTCCAGATAACAGTTTTAAATTACCTGACCATGAGCAGTACCAACTTTAAGCTAGCCAGAGTCAAGTCAATGATGCCATTGCTGACATAATTTAAGGTGAAATAAAAATTTTGGATTAACAATTATGAAAAGGCTGAAGGTCTTTCACACTGTCAGTATTTAAGTACCAACCTACAAGCCTATTAAAAGGGATTTGATTTTCAGAAAGTGAACTTCCCAGAACTTCCCAGGAGGTTTCATCCAGCCTGTGGTGTTTAGTATTGAAATCGTACAAGTCTCCAACAAGGTGTATTCCTTGATTTGACCTCCTAACTCTTTTATATCTTGTTCTACGGTCATATAAAGCTGAAAAATAAATGGCATGTGAATTTCCTTTCTGCCATTTTCCATGTCATTACCTGCAATAACTAGTACTGTTGAGAGATGTATATTTTGCTGAAATTGCCTAGTAGTTTCTGAAACAGCAAAAAAGTAACAAAATGGAAAAATGAACATTTAAATGAACAGAAAGTAGAAACAGAAAGTAGAACAATTACATGAAGATTCAAGAGCAGACAAGTCAAAGCAGTCCTAGAGAAATGACAGTGTACCAGGGCATGACACTACAGACATTAAAGTCAGATGGGACTATTCTGATATTTTAGAACAAAACTGAATTGTAGGAGATGTTTTGGTCTCATTTTCTATTCCTTTAAAATAAGGAACGGCTTAAGGTTATGCCATTATGGAATCAGTCTCCAGTAGATGTAGCTATCTTTCTCCTGTTCTTAAGGTATGGCTCCATCCTTTCTGTCCAAACTAACCGGAATTTGTGGAAGTCAAAACACTAGAAGACAGTACAATACTTTTTGTTGAGATATGTGTCTTATTTCCATATAAATGTTTTTCTTCTGGATATTTTTGTTCTCTACAATTGTTTACTACAGAATAAATAAATAAATTAAAAAATCATCATGAGATTTGGAAGAAACAAAATTGCACAACCATAAAATTTGCCTTTCCATGTATTAGATATGTCTAATGGATTACTGTGGGGCTGGAGAGTACCACTTGTAAGCATAAATGTTCATGACAACAAGGCAGGGTGGTAATACAAGCTGTTTCGTAACTCCCGCTTTTCACCACGTCTTTGTTACATGGTTGGGTTTCACAACGCATTGTAATTATAACACGCTCTTCATTCAAGAGGTAGAAAACCACGTGTTAAGATCCAGAGGATCTGGGATTACTAACCATTGCTCGTACTCAATATCGACACTGGCACTGTAATTCCTATTGTCTAAGCTAAGAGATAGCTCAAGTGACAGAGCAGTGTCAGGAGATTGTGTCGTGATGTAGCCTGGCAGATCTAACAGGTGTCCACTGCAGCCTTTGTCCCCAGACACATGCTCCCACTCACTCCTTTTGTGTGGGAAGTTAGTGGTGATCACGTGGCCTTTCGGTGAGCTGATTCATCGCGCTCCTGACATACAGCGTAAGCATCAGCTGCACTTAGTTTCACGATTAATTGTGTTACTTTTAAAAATAGTTTTATAAATATTTTTTAAGTATTTTATAGGCGAATACAATTTTTCACTTAAAAGATACATGCAGCAGCAGTAACAGGTACCATGCCAAACAAAAATTGACAGGGAGGGTTGTTCCACCGCTTCCCAGCATGTTGCAGGATGAGCTAAGTGTTCATGAAGCCAAAACGATACTGGGAAGGCATGAAAACACAAACTGGCAGCCCTAGAATCATCCTGCTACAGCTCAGGGAGCACAGGGCAAGCAGGCATTAAGATTGTGATATTCTCACGTAACCCACTGGCTGATGAGAAAGGAACCTCCTTTGACACCTGGCAATAGACTCTTAATCATCAAGCTCTGCCAAGACTTTGTAATGTGGCTTCAGGTACTAGAATCTTCAAACCATTCATCATCCAAGAAAAGCAAAGGACCAGAAGTATCCTGCAGTCCTTCCCTTCAGCGTGTGCTACGTGCTGTTATGGACAATAGTATTGAGGAAACGATCGGATAAAACATCCTTCCTACAAGAAGTGTGTGGAAAAAGCTTTTTCCTTCTTGCATTACCATGAACTTTATAATACTTTTTGGTTAACAACTAATTAGACACCATTATAAAAAGTCATGACTCTCAAAAACACTGGGTTATCAGTTTGGATAAGATTCTAGCTATGTTTCATAGCCAACAGCTAAACAAAAGGAGACTCCAAAACCTCCTGTGTGATCTGGCATTGTTTCTCTTCGAGAACAGCAGATGCCTAAATGGAACATGCAGCCAAGGATGGGATGACTGGGAATGGTAACTGCCTGAATTCAAATAAAAGAAAGCTGAAATTGCATATTGCCACAGTAAGTAGTAAAAGTTAACAGGCAACATCATAACCCCACAAGTCTGAACATATTAGATATTGCAGTTCCTTCAATATTTTTAATTACTTGCCATTGTCTAGATAACGCACAAGAAAGTACAGCTGCAAATAGACTGTCCATTGTGTACTACATAGCAATGAAGAAATTTCTCTTTAGAGCTGTTCATCGTAACGAGAGGTGCTAATTCCCATTTTCTAGAGTGGCATCTACAATAATTACATCTATTCTGAACATTGTCAGTTTTTCAGTAGAAAAGAATACCATTTTTATCTACTTGTCCTAAACATAACAAAAGCTCATGTACTCCGGAAAGCCTAAAGCCACTGCTCTAATCAGGCCTTTTCTCATGCTATCACGTTCAGTACTTGAAACAATAAAGCCTCTATGATATGAATTGGAAATGTTGTTAAAGCCAAGCTTAATGGTTCTAGCAAAATGATTCTTAAAAATCAAGATGAAAATTGTGAAGTAGTTTTTCTGGAGTCTCTGTCAAGTTAAACATTTCTGGGGTATGTCCACTCCAATTTAACAGAAGCGTCTTGGGAACAGCCTTAAGCAACTTGTTCCCCGATCCAAAGACTTCCTCACACAAGATACATGTAAGTTTACCCATCTGAAAGTATGTGTAGAGGAAGAAGAACAAACCTAAATCAAATTGTGATTTAGGAGGCGACTTTTATCCCTTGGCAAAGCCAACCCTGATGAAGATGTTGAGAAACAAAGGAAAATCCCAGGTCAGTGCAGGCAGCATTTCATCATTTGCCGTGTATCATCTAAGGGGAGTCGGTGCAGGGAGGTTATACAGGCAGCAGACCCTGCAGGGGTGATGCCCTCACATGATCTGCAGGGAAACCTTGGGGAGTTTGACCTTCCTCTTGGCAACCTCCTGCAGGCCCCAGGTTGCTTGTTGATGTTTTGTGCTTGTTGGTATTTTGTTTTCTTTGATCAGCACAAGTGGAAAAGTCTCCAGTTCAGTTTTTATTCACAGGACTGAGACCTTGTGCACTGGTTAATTGTCTCTTCTCAAAAAAAAAAAAAAAAATGTTCCAAAGGTTGTTATTTACTCATCAGGGACACGTTCCACTTTTCCATGAATGTGCCTGGCTACATTTGTGTAGTTGTAAGCACTGCTGATACCCCCTGGTTTCAGTACAAGAGACACAAGGGATCAGTGCACACAGACCACAGAAAAGTTGTTCAACAAAGAACGACTATTGCAGATGCATAAAGGAAGAAGTGGGCATTAGAGAAAACATCAGTGTTACAGTTTTGGGACTTTAAACAGTCATGTGACTCATGAAGTTAATTTGCTTTTTCACTGCAGGATTTATTTCACTGTTTCTAAATTTTCTGAAGGAGTAGATTGGGTAGGAGTGAGCTCCAAAACCTAAATTAGGTAACTACACGCTCTTTACACCTTTGAGCTCCCGATACAGTCAGCTGAGACCTAGTCAATACAGACAATGGGGCCCAGAGAGACCTGCAGTGGCACCAAAGTAGTCACTTACATCTGATTTGTTGATATCTCACCAGGCTCACTGGAGAGTGACCTACACTCTAGTCACCAAAATTCAGGTGTCTGAATCCAGAGCTGAATTCTACCATGCGTTTGTTCCATTGAACAATTTCTACTGGTCTTTTTTCTTTTACTTGGTTATTCTTTGGTTAAAGGTTCTTTTTTCATTTATTTATGCTAAACTTTGACTGCTCCGTATTAACTAGGGCTGATTCATGTCATGAAGGGTTAACAGGAGAATATATCACCAGCTCTTTTATAACATCCCTTTGTTGCTATCATCTTCTTTCTTCTATGTCTTTTTTCTTGAACAAGTATATCTCTGTTCCTTTTCAAACCACTTACCACTGCTGCTGTTCACCTTTGAATTGTCTCCACTTTGCCAATTGCTCAACTAGCAAGCTTTCAACAAAGATGGATAACGTAGTTTCCTGCACCCTAAAGATCATGCCGCTTCCTTATTAGGCCTTTCTCTGAAAAAGAGAAGATACTTTTTTCTCATGTCTTTCCCTCCCTTTCTGAGTATGGTTTCTAGAGAGACTGACTGGAAATATCAGGCCTCTTTCATCATGCATATAGTAAGGAACAGAAGACTATAAAAGTTTTCAGTTTTCTTCCTTGCGATCTGCTACTGTTCTTTTGCACATTTGCACTGTTCTTCTGTGCCACGGTATCTAAATCTGTGAGATGGGAATTTAACTAGTTAAAAGGGGAGTTATGTGGCAAGGACCCTTATATCAAGGGACAATGACCTGACACTCAGATAACTGAAAATCTTCTTTCACTGCTGGATTGAAGCAAAGTGATGTGAAAGGCCTGTCAAGAGGGACACATCCTGGTCCATAGAATATTAGCATCAGCTGTAGGAAAAGAAAGGATGGACATGATCTACACTAGTGTCTGATTTCTGGAAGAGGCTTGGTTCAGCGTCCCTACCATCCTGTCAGTCTGGTGTGGTGTAAGAGCAGCTTGGAACAGCAAAAGACAGCTGATGCCTGTAGAGGGAAGAATTTTCTGTCCTTTGAATGTGTCAGTACCAGAGAAATCGACTAGTCGTTGGAGTGCCTCCTAAAAATATATAGATACACACACTTACATGGTTTTTTTCTTGTAGTGTTCCTCTGTAGCATGACATACGTAATAGAGAACAGTGACATGAGCTGTATGTGCACTTTCGATTGTGATCCTGACAAGAGCTCTTCACGTGCTACAGTGTTAATAGGGGAAGACTGCAGCAGAGGCATACTAATTAACCTCTGTTTTTACGGGTCATTGCCAGATCTTATGAGCAGCCAAGGACGTTTAACTTACTGTAATGAGTAGCATGAAGGGTAAGATATCAAATGTGCTGGGCAAATTTTTCTTGGCTTAGTGAGCATGTGTCAAGTGAACTATGTTTTATTTTAAATAAATATTCTAGAACCATTGCTTGATACCTTCTTAAGTGAATGCAAACAAGGAGTATAAGTTTTTTCCTGTTGTTAAAAAGGTATATTCTCCATTTTAGCCATATGTCTATGATGAAATGGCCTCTTTTTAGGTTCTCTTATCACAGATTTCATAAGAAGTTCAATAATAACTAGGATTTCTCTTTGTTTTCTTTCTTTTATCTTCTTTTCTTTTTGAATTTGTATTCCTATTTGTCTTCCTACAAGGATAAGGTAGGAATAACCTATTTCTTTTCACAGCGAAAAGATTTTGTGCTATTGTGAAAGTATCTTCACAGGAACCCATTGAACCCTTTAATCATATGGCTCCTTGAAAGACTGATCTGATTTATTTGAAGGATGGATTTATTGTATGGTCATATTGAGAAATATATCTTAATAGTGGAGAAATAGGAGCATATATAGCCTAAATGCCTTCTGTTAGAGGAGGCTGAACGACGCAAAATATCAAAAATATTTCTCATTCCTGGAGTATCAATCAGCAGCCATTCCCAAACGTGCCATCTTAAGATGCCATGGGACATTTGCTTGAGAGTGGAGCTATCTTAGGGCTAGACATTCCTTTGAAAACCTGGGTTTTCAGGAGTGTAAAGGACCCCCTGGGGGACTGGTTTTCTTCTTGCTATCACAAGCACCACACCCAGTGTTGACACATCAGAAGAAGAGTGAAGGATAGTCGAATTTCCAGGTGGGAAGGGTGGAAAAAAAATCAAGACAATGCAGATGTGCTAAAATTAGTACAACCTGTATGGGGAAATAGAAGGTCTGAGCTGGGATTTTTAGCAGAATAAAGGATGAGCTCACTGCATGGTAGCCCACTGCCTGTTCTATATCAGCTATCACTGCCGCGCATCATTGCTTTTCTCTCCCTCCTGAAGGCAGGCCTTGATTTAGTAAAGGTTTGCAGGACAGGTGGGTTTAAGATTAGTATTGTCTCCATTCTCTCATCTTCCATGTTAGCATACTATGCAGGCAGGAGCCCAGGAGAAAGCTGCCATCTCAGAGTGGAGCATTACACGCCTTGACTCCAACAAAAGCTATTAGCAGCATGTGTTTTGCCTTCTTAAGTAAAAGTACAGTTCACCTCAGCTGGGGCTGCCATCCAGACAAATGAGGGTGTTTAGCCACAATGTGTTTTCATGGTAGCTGAGGATTGTTTACTAACTACTAAGACACTCAGAACAGGAATTCTTCATGATCTTCACTGTAAAAGTTGTAAGTTAGAAATGATATTGCCTCCTACAAGTGTTGAGGTGAATGTTCCCACTTCGTGTCCGAGTTCAACACTGCTCTCAGTTCCCAGACTTGCAAAGGGCCTTTCTGTAAGTGTGATGGATGAGGTGGAGTGGAATGGAGAAAGAGTTTATGGAAATAGTTGCCTTTCCTAAGTATAAAAGGGAAGAGTTGGTCTGGAAACCGCCTCAACCCCCCCAATATTGCTTAGTACTAAGTAAGTGCTTTCTCCACAGTATTATCATTACACTGCTTTGAAAATACAGGAAGAGATTCCCACTGCACTGTATTTCCTCCATGGGAATTGCCTGGAAGAATATTCTTCATTGGTGTCTTCCTCCTCTTTACAGTCTCCACATGTGTCTGATTTGGAAGTTCACATCTGGCTTTCCCTAGACCTATCGTATCCTCCAAAATGTCATCTGAAATTTGGTGATAAGTAGCTCACAGAACTGGCATTCTCTTCTTTAGTTCAATAAGATTTCACTCTTTGCAATCCCGTAAAGCAAAAGATGGTTAATAATTTGGAGCCAGTTCAGTGAAAAACCGCTAGCTTTGCCTCAGAGTGATTTGGAGCGATATATCCCAATACTGGGGAAATCTGGTTAATCTAGAAAAGAAGGACTGAGGGCAAGAGGGCACAATAACAGTATTTCAGTACAGAAAAAATGTTACAGGGGAGAGGGTCATCAATGATTATCCATACCTACTTTGAAAGGATAAAAGAAAGCTTAATTTGCAGAGAAGCAGATTTGGGTGGGATACTTGCAAAACCTGCCAGAGCTGTCAAACTGATGAGCCACTGCAACAGGGACACTGTGAAATCTCTCAGGGGATGATCTAGTGCTATCATGAAAGAACTGAATAATCTTTTGAGACCTTGCCTGGCCCTACTTATATTTGGTTAGTAGTTGTATTATGACAGGGGATGGAAAGCAGCACTTTTGTGTATATATACACAAATATATGTACACATATGTGTATACTTATACATGAAAACTAAATGTATATGTACACTAATATATACAAATTACTAACGTGAAACCACCCTGAAAGCAGGAGATTGACTGAAACTTCACAATTAAACATCGATGGAGTCTCACAGGAGCTGGGAATTTGAGGCAGTTCTAGAAATTCCCACATGCAACTCCTGCTTTGTCTAGTCCCATTTATATGTTTAAATGTGTTAATTAATATTCTAGGTGGAGTGGACCTTTTCTAGGTCATTCCTGCTGCTGAAGTGATTAAATTGTGCATAGATAAGACATTTGTAAATACCCAATGGAAACTGCCCTTGCAGAAATGATCTGTGGAACCGGAATTGGTCTTTTGTAGGTAGTTTAGATATTTAAGAAATGTTTAGTTTGTGGTTAAAATATACGAATATTGACAAAATGTGTAAGACTTGGGTTGTCACACAGGACCATGGGCCTGCCAGGTTATAAGAAATGAGCAGAACAGTCATATGAGGAGTCTCTGCTGACCTAGCTGAAGACACATGAGGACCCTTGCAATGGAGACTCCCACAAGCACCAGCAACCAACTGCCTGTTTTGCAGACATCCCAATAAAGTAGTTTCTTCTTTCTCGACGGCACTCTGCCATGAATGTCCATACAATGAGTGAGTGAAAGCCTATCTGCTCCCTCAGGATGTAAATGGCCAGGAGCAGGCTGTCATCTGCAGAACAACCTACTGTCCCCACTCCCACATACCTTTGGGAGTGGGAGAAGGCTGTATATTCCATGAACTGTTCTGGTGGCTGCTGTTGTACAGCCATTACTGTATGATGTGAACAGATGTGAATCCATTATGGGACAGGGAAGTCGTACAAGGCCTTTGGGAAAAAGAACGGTCAGCTCTGGGTCAGCAGAACAGCTCGGCCCAGATCTGTCTGGGGGGATCTACAAAAAAGAGGTGAAGTGGGCCGCAAGCAAAATGAGTCATCCTGGAAACCTGCCTCACTGTCACATATAAATACTTATTTGTGAGATTACATATAGAGATTTCAAGGAACTTTGAAACGCAGTCCCATTTATCAAAATTACGTAAGCGCTTCGATGCCACAGACTGAGAAGATTCTGAGATTCCCAAGTTACTTTAAAACTTAGTTGCTGTTAACTATCGTAACCCTATTAACATATAAACTAGTTTATGGATAAATCTTTCCCACAAAACATTTCTTAGGTGTGCATTAGTTTATATTATCCCTGTCTTTAATCTCTAACAATACAACTAAGCTTAGTCTAAATGCTGTCCTTTTCACTTAGTGAAGAGGAGTCAGGTTCCTCTGCCTATTTTTTGCTTTATTTATTCTCCAGCTTTATTATTAATTATACAGTTTATGAATACTAAACACACGGTCTGTAAGTTCTGGTAAATAAGTAACAATAAAAATGTGATCCTACTTGCAGCTGAGGACTTTGAAATTCCTCTGGTCCATATCTGTTAATCAAGCTACCACTGCCTGGAAGGGAGTGCTTGATAGGTTTGTACGTGATGTTTAGTGAGAAGCTTGTAATGGAGGTAATAAGTAGGATGGATCTTTAAACAAGGAAGCTTGAAACATTAGAGGGAAGAACTTCTAGGAATGGAAGGAGAGAGAAGGGTCCATATTCTGGACTCAGGTTGGTAATGTGAATTATCACAAATGGTCTAAGCTAGAATTTTTAGAAGGGAGGGTCACATCTTAAATTGCCAGTTATCCAGCTCTTTAAATAGGGCAGAATTCAATCAGTTTCCTGTAAAGTACTAATTCAGACTGATACTGACACTTTGGTTTCCTCTTTGTTTTAGGAACGGCTGGTGCTCTCTGTTTTACCACGGTTTGTAGTCCTGGAAATGATAAATGACATGACCAACGTAGAAGATGAACATTTGCAACATCAGTTTCATAAGATCTACATTCATCGTTATGAGAATGTCAGGTGTGTGGAGGAGACTCTCTTTAATTTTTAAAGTCTCAAATGCTGCTAAGTGTCTCTTGTTTGAGAATTTACCTTCTGTTGCTTTATTAAATTAGAAAATCAGTGTACCTTTGTTCAGTGTACCTTTGTTTAATCCCTGAGCAGATAAGCAATTTGGTGCCTTCTTTTACTCATTAGGATGGCTGGATGCCTTTGCCCTGGGAAGATCCATTTGAACTGAACACTGGGGGCTGGACCATTTGTGTATTTTTTCACTTTAATTAAGTGGTCAGGGTTGCACAGAAAGGTTGCACAGAAAAGATTCTGCCACAGCATTCTGTTTGACCCCACACACTGAGAAATGAGATAAAGACTTGTAACGTGCTCTCAAAGATATAGACACGTCACCTGGCTCCTCTGCTTAGGTTTCTCCTCTGCTTTTTCATTCATTCTTATTGTCATTTTCACAATTCCATTTTCTTTTTTTTTCCACTCTCTAAATTCTGTGTCTCCTGAAATTAGTTAGTGGGAAGGTGATAGTAATCCTGTGAGCTGCTACTCAAGGAAATAAGTCCTCATTGTAGATTTACGCCAGAATGATCAGCTTCCTCTCCATGATGTTACAGAATCTCTGCTTTTATTGTGGTTCCTGACCATCAGAATATTTAGCTAAGCCAATAACATTTGCCGTAATTTTGTCCTAAACCACAAGGACAAATACATGAGTAGCCATTAGTGAAGTGAAAAATAAGCATCCTTGGATATGATGGGACATGGTTTGCTAGGAAAGCATGAACTCTGTCTTTTGATGAAACCCAAATATAACTTTGTCTGGACGAGTTCAATAAACATAATTTGAACTTCTGCAGAAGAGTAAATTGATTATCTGCTGCTTCTGTGGCCTTGCAGTAGCTCAGACATATTATTTTATTAAATCTGGTGGAAAGTATCAGGGACACTTACAAAAGATTTGAATTGCACTAAATTAAAATGTCTTCCATTACCCTATTTCATTCTCAGAGCAAGTGTTGTTGTAGGAGAATCAAAATAGGGAGATGTCCCCTTATGTTTCAATGGGAAAGAGTTATAGTCAGGGGTGAAAAGTTGAAACATAATTTATGCTAGAAAGAGATTTAGAATGAAAATTCTCTGTGCTTTAGAGTACAGATGCCAGGGACTAGATCTTTTCAAAACGGGGTTTCACCCTATTTTTTTCTAAATGTTGAGTGTTGAACACTACCTAAATCAAGGGAATATGAAGCCATAAAATTAGTATCTGGTTAGGGTTTTTTGTTGTTTTGATAATGAAAACTGGAGAAATTTTATTTTCATCAAGTTAAACTATTATTAATATTCATTCCTCTTCAGGTAGTTTGATGCTTTACCTTTTAATTTTGTTTTTTCTCACTGGTAAAAACCTTACCCAGTTAGTGATCCTCTTACTTAATCGTCACCCATACCCTTACCAGCCCATACGTTTGAAGATGAGTTGAATTATCATTAGTCATATTTTATTGTCCACCTCATCATTACTGTATTTATTATTGGTTACATTAATGATTCTTCGACACTGTCAAATTGTGGTCTCGTTCAACAGAAATGAAAGACCTTCAGCTACTCAGGTTGTAACACCAGGCACTAAGTGACTTTGAAGTGCTAAGGAGGTTCATTTGGGTTATTTCCAGTCTGTGCCAGCATGATATGTGGCTTTTTGAATGTTCCTACTTTTTAAAGTAGGCAATACTTTCCTTTTTTAGCTTCTAAGTACTGAGCTGTTGCAAGCTTTGGTCTGGGTGACAGCTTGCACACCACAGACTTTATGTGTGTGTGTATGTTTCTCTATATTCGCTTCTGCTCATTGTCGGCATAATGAACAGCCAAAGTTGCACAGCTAGAAAATTCGCTGGCTGCTGAAATATAGATTAGAGCTCTGTTTGCAACTAGTTTGTTGACAAAGATTCTACCATAACTTTAGGCACAAGATTTGATGCACCTAAATTCAAAGAATAATCACACCAGGCTCCCTGTGAAGTCAGTAGAAGGAACAAGGAATCATCCAAACAAAGATTCATAACTTAAATAGATGGCACTATACTTCCAACTCAGATACATCTGTCAAGTCCCTAAAATTAGATGCAATAAAGCTGTCCTGAGCCTGGGATATATCAAGACTGTCATGAATCTCTCTGTTGTCTTAGGATTTGAGATTTGTATGACACAGAGATAAGTAAAGCATGAAAATCACACTAAAAATTGAAATCAATGAAATAAACCCCATTGTAAAGAACAGCTATAAATAAACCCACCTTCAAAGAGCACTGTCAGATACTAACATACAGCTGGGTGCCAAGTCTGTCTGTTTATGCAACCCTCCTATGACTCAGTCTTCTCACTGATCAATGGGGACAATGGTGCTCATTAACGTTTAACTATATCTTCCTGAATGAACTGAAATTCCAAAATTGCATAACATATTTTTGGCAAAACCTTTGTAATACCTGGTAGTATTTCTTTAGTCCCTTCAATATTTGTATTCAGTACTCCAGAATCTCCAAGTCTAGAGCGAAGATAGCATGACTTTAAAGTGGTCCTTCACTTGTAAATTACTAGAAAGTAACTTAGCACATTCAGTTGTCAAAGGAAATAGACAACGATATTAATATTTATTCTTTTTTTAGCATTCTTTTTGCAGATGTTAAAGGATTCACCAACCTCTCCACAACTCTGTCAGCTCAGGAGTTGGTCCGAATGCTGAATGAGCTCTTCGCCAGATTTGATCGACTAGCACACGTGAGTTTAACACAGTTTATTTGCAAAAGGAAGTGAATTCAACTCTGTATTTGGAAGCTTTGGGAAATACTCTATGAATTTGAACAATATGATTTCAGATTTTCCCCACTGGGATTTTATACAGCCACTGAGGTTGGAAGGAATTGACAAGTTTTAGCAAAAGTGATGGGTCCTGTGCAAGTGAAAGCTCAGATAGTCATCAGAACTTCGTGCTTCTGTAGTGCTGGATCAAGAATGGCATGAGAGTAGATTTTCTACCACAGTTTCTAAGGAAGTTTTGTAATTCTGGTCCTTGCTGGAACAAATTTTTTTTTTTAAGACCATAGTTTTATTTTGACTTTTCTTCTAAGAACTGAGGAAGAAGACCTATTCATTTAAAGGACATATAATCAACCATCATTGCAATGGTTAGTTACTAGCAGGTTTTACAGTCCTTAGGTTGGATTCTATCTAATGCAGCAATAAAATTAATTGAACACAGTAGTGGAATTTATTACATTAGGAAAATTAGTTGCTACTTAATCAGTACTGCTTAGAAAAAGAGCAAAGCACAAAAATACAAGCAGAAAACATGCTCAATTTTGCTAGGCTTGCACTTTCTTATCTTCTTTTTTATGTTTATTTGGTTAAATTTTCATTTCATGTGATTATCTTTAGGTGTAAACATTTGAGATAGATAGCTAATAAGGCTGCTAGTGTAGGTAATGAAGTACATTTAATGGAGTTTAGCTTATAATTTAACCAACCCAATGTAGACACCTACTATGGGAAAACAGAAGTCAACCTGAATATCATTGACCATGGTCCCTGTTTACTATAAAGGGAGCCAAGAGTGACTTGCTCTGAAACACATCTAGATCTTTCGCTGATTTTTTTACATTTCTGGTTCAGTGGTATGGGGTATTTGTGCACATGTTGCATCAGTAAGATACTTGGTGTTGTCTCTTAGCTTGCAAATCAAAGTCAAGAAAGGCAAGACTTCCGTAATTATTCACAGCTCTTTTGAGTCAGCTATTTTTATCTCAGATAGTAATGTGTTTTCTCACGTACAGAATGATGCTGTAACCCATTGCCTGGACACTGGTAAATTGGTAAATGCAATCTACAATATTTGTTTTGCAAACAAAAAAACACCCATCGACTCTGATCTACATTAAAACCAAGCAGAGTGAAAGAAATTACCTCAGTCCTGTCTTTTAGAAAGCTTATAGGAGTAATGTCCGCTTCTCTATGACTTGACAAATATAGTTACCCTAACTGAAGAAATGTATTTCAAACCAATTTAAATGTACGTATGTCACAGAAGTATTTTAGGAAGAATATGTACACCATATGATTTATTGCCTTGCTTTACACTTCAGTTTTTCCTAGCATTCTTGGCAGAACAAATTCTTCTTTCATGAACATTAACCATATTTTCTAATCACTCCATAAATGATATTTAACCGATAGAGATTTCGTATAGAAGGACTAGATCCAATAAAGGAGTTAAGAACAAGGAAGGCATTTACATCTAAAAGTTTAATCCAGAGAATCCTCCCTCATTTCTGCTTAACCCTGAAGGCACTTCCCTGCTTGGTTTTAATATTTTATAGGAACTGAAAATTTTGCTTCTTTAAACACCCAGAGGTTTTCCCCTTATCTGTGGTTTGTCATACATCTCCTACTTAAAACTTCTAGAAATCTTTCTGTTGCAGTCCTAAACTGATAAATCTTCATGGAGAAAACTGAATGCATCCCAAAGATGTAGGTGAGTTTATTTTGAAGAAACAGTAATAAATATGCCAGTTTGCCTAACATAGCTGAGAAGTTAATTTCTTACCCAGAAATTTGCAGTTTGGGATGAAAAAACTTGTCTGTCTGCAAAACTTCATCTCTCAGGCAAGTTTCCCAGTCACTCAATTCAAGACTTCAGGCTCCTTCATGCATTTTCTTTCCCAGTCAGTGCATTTGCTTTTCTCTTCTACGTATCATTGACGAGACTAATCCAGTTGTCTAGATCAACCCTCTGAAAGGTGGAAGACTCAAGGAAGAATCACTGAGAAATTGAACAGATTTAACTACAAAGATTAGAGTTATCTAACCATGACTAATGGAACTGTATTAAAAAGAAGGGCATTTTGATTGTGTTCTTTGGTTGTGGCTCCTGGATGTCATGATACTTGCCTGATGTCCTGGCAATAGAGATTCCCAACAGCCCTAGAGAGGAACAGAAGCTCTACGTTGTTTTTGGTGTTTCTGTCCAACCCAAGGAGCTGAACTCTTCCTCTGTACTTTATCGGAAACCAAGACTCCTCACTCAGGGTTACGGAATTTTATGGAGGGACCAGCTGCCTAAAACACAAAACTTAACTTTTGCCTTTAGAAAATTTTGGAATTGGACACTGACTGGTCCATGACCCAAATATTAAGGACTTGTGATTTACATGGACCTATCAACCTACACAAATGATATTGTATGAAGCTTTCACACCTGGCAAAGGTGTATCTTTTGGAAAAATGCCCGATCTTCCTGAAGGTCCCAGGAGATGGAGAAATACTTGTGTATTTTGTGAACCTATTCTGATGCCTTAACACTGTCACTGTTAATTCAGTATGGCTTTTTTCTCATTTGATTTTTCCTGACTTTGAATCCATTGATTCTTGCTATGACCCATTTTTCCTAGACAAAAGGACCATCTTGTAGCCACTGATTTTCTCTGGGCATACATTTGTGTGCTTTGATCAAGCCACTTTTCAGAGTTCCTTTTGATAAAAGAATCGGACTAAACTTATTCTGAGGCTTTTTTCTCTGTAAGATTTATTCTTTCAAATAACTTTTGGGCCTAGTTTTCTGGACTGCCTCCAATTTTTCAGAATCTCTTTTAAGGCATAGGTACAAGCACTGAAAGCAATATTCCTGGACTAACCTCCACTAGTGTGGTGGAGGCAGATCATCACCATTCCTCCTGTTCTCTCTTGACCATTGCCCAAAGATCACATGTTTCTGAACTTACCGTGATGACATTATTATACCAAAACATAATATTTTGCATTTTTTTTGGTCTTGCTGTCTGGTTATGACCACCCTGCCTCCATGGTAATTGATCATCCTACCAGTCTTATTCCTTCTGCAAATGTTATTAGCAATGGTTTCATACTTGTCTGTAAATCCTTGACAGGCCTTTTGGAAAGCGGTCCTTTCAAAACCTCCCTAGAAGGATGTACCACTAATGAGGATTACACATTCACATCTAGATTCAGAACTATCACTTAACTAGTTCTTAATCAGCTTAGCTAGAGTCATCATACCTCTTTAAAATAGATACTGTTACTCAAACTCTTGGGTTTTGCTAAGAATTATTGTCGAAACAAAGAGGTAAATTGCAGAAAGCTTGAGGCAGTTTCTTTAGATTTTAAGGAAAATCCATATAAATCCTTATTTACTTCTAAATAAAAGTACTAATTTATAATCCCACATAAAGGATTGTTTGATCTGCTCTATCATCTTATATAAATCATATAATATTAAAGAAGACATTATTTCACAGCTTACTGAAAAACATAATTTAGCTTAGTTTCTTGTATCTCTTATTCAGCCTTTTTTTTTGTGCAATGCAGAAGCAATGAGAGCTCTGAGATTTTTTTTAATCTTCAGCTGGTTACATGAGGTATTATGGCATATATTGGCGCATATAATTAATAATAACGAATTCCATAATACTTGTATCATTATCACAGAAGACTTTGAATGAAAATTAGAACTCAGTTCAATATTTCTTATAAGAAACTTAATATTGTTATGTACAGCTACTTCCCCTTTCTAATCACTCTATGATATTTGTGAAAGATTTATAGTTATTAAAGAGAAAAGTGACGGTTAGAAAGGAATAAGTTGGCATAAAACAGAGATGAAGAAAACATTTCTCTATATATCCTTCTACTGAAAGGCCTAAACAGAAACTTAATTAATATTAATATTTTCCTTAGGCAGAAATTTTGAGGAGAGAAGGGAAATAAGATGACATTTGGTAAGATACTTGAGCCTAAAAAAGATCCTGCTTTGATGAAATAATACTTATTTTTGATGTTTGTTTTTCCTCTGCCTTCTCTGCAGTGCTAGATATATCTTAGCTATGTCAGCTGATATGATGAGTTAAATTTCTAAATGTCTACGCTGTGTGGAGATTCAGTTTCCAATATTACAAAGAGGAAAGAGTAAAACCCTAAACAGTGAAGCAGACATCTGTAAGCTTTGTTGCAACAGCAGCTGAGATGTATCATCACTGAGACCTAAAGATAAAATCGAGGCACGGCATTTTAGTTTAGACACATGTACAAAGATGAACACAGACAGTCTTAGATTTGAGTTTGGACCCATTCTTAATATGAAATATTGATGCTGAAACAGAAATCTTGCCCTGAAAAATTAAATTCCATGGGTTTCATATAAGAGTAAAATCACTGCCCTGTAAGACACTTCGTCTCTTTGCAGTCTCATCAGCTGTCATACGGTAAAACAGAATAATAGTACTTCTTACTCAGAGGAGCTGTAGATGCTGAATGGAAAATTCACACTTTAATATGAGCCTTTTTCCTCTTTATGTCACTAGCCTGGTGTTTGAGGGAGAGTTATTTATGTAATGTGAATCACAGGTTGCTTTTACTTATTAAAGAACTGAAGGTCTATTTTTTTTTTTTCTAAATAAGGTGGTCTTTTTCTGTAACCTTGGTTAAATTCTCTCTTGAGAGATTGCAGACAACCTGCCAAAAATTATTCCAACAGTGTATTACCAGTCTTACTTGTGACCAGTGTTTCCAGGCGTGGAAACCAGCCTAACTGGCAGGCTCAGCAAGAATGCATCGTTGTACGGCCCCAGTACACCACCTGCACCAGCTGGCATCAAAAAGGGAAGAGTGGAGGGCATTAAAGGCTCTTTTGTCTCCTCAATAAAGACACTCCTGTTGCAGTGCTTTACTTTTCCCTTAACCTCTGAGCTGGCAGTCCTTTGTTCTTTTGTGAAATGATCTTCAAGCATATAACCCACACAACTCTAGAGACTCCCTAAAAATCTCTGTCTGTTTAAACATATATGCTAGTAAATAAAGGTGTGAATTTCTTCATGCGTATATTTGGGATACTGTATTAAGAAGAGGAAATAATTGTACTACGAGTGTACATACATGATATTTAGTTAATTATGAGGGTATGTATGAATTTCAGTTATGGGAAGGAATGAATAGGTCGAGGGAGGTGATTCTGCCCCTCTGCTCCGTTCTGCTGAGACTCCACCTGGACTTCTGCATCCAGGTCTTGGGGCCCCCAATATAAGAAGGACATAGTCCTGTTGGAGTGGGTCCAGAGCAGGGCCACAAAGATGATCAGAGGGCTGGAGCACCTCTGCTATGGGGACAGGCTGAGAGAGTTGGGGCTGTTCAGTCTGGAAAAGAGAAGGCTCCAGGAAGACCTTATAGAGGCCTTCCAGTGCTTAAAGCGGGGAGGGACTCTTTGTCAGGAAGTGTAGTGATAGGAAGACGGGTAACAGTTTTAAACTGAAAGAGGGTAGATTTAGATTAGATATTAGGAAGAAATTCTTTACTCTGAGGGTGGTGAGATACTGGAACAAGTTGCCCAGGGAAGTTGTGTTCAAGACGGGGTTAGATGGGGCTTTGAGCAACCTGCTCTACTGGGAGGTGTCCCTGCCCAGGGTAGGGGGGTTGGAACTAGATGATCTTTAATGTTCCTTCCAACTCTAACCATTCTATGATTCCATGAATGCTCTTTTTGCAGTGCTTCATTCTAGAGTGTTTTCCTTCCTCACGTGTGTTAATAATTGTCTAATGTGAGTGAATAAACAACACTGTTAAACAATGCTCTTACTAAAGTTACAGCATTTCAGATGCTAAAGACCCCAGTAAATCATCAAAAGACCTGCACATTCAAAAAAATACCCAGTCCACAAAATGTTTTTAGAAGTGATAGTCTACAGGTATTTTATGAAAAAAGTCAGATGAAAATGACAGATTAAATAAAATTTCAGTTTCAAAATTTCTTCGTGATTTAGGAATTAAGTTATGTAAATCCAAACCTAAAAAAAAACCCCACTTCATTGACTAAATTGGGATTTGACTGAAATTTAGGTTTCACAATTATATTCTTGTGAGTGACTGAGGGAGCGGGGATTGTTCAGCCTAGAGAAAAGGAGGCTGAGGGGAGACCTTATCGCTCTCTACAACTACCTGAAAGGAGGGTGTAGAGAGGTGGGGGTCGGTCTCTTCTCCCCAGTAACAGGCGATAGGACAAGAGGAAACAGCCTCAAGTTGCGCCAGGGGAGGTTTAGATTGGATATTAAGAAAAATTTCTTCAGCAGAAGGGTTATTAAGCATTGGAACAGGCTGCCCAGGGAAGTGGTGGAATCATCAGGCCTGGAGGTATTTAGAAGACGGGTAGACATAGTGCTTAGCAATATGGTTTAGTGATGTTTTTTGTCAGAGTTAGGTTAGTGGTTGGACTCGATGATCTGAAAGGTCCCTTCCAACCTAGACAATTCTATGTTTCTATATTCTTGAGAAATGTCTACCCTACCCTTTATGTACATGCAGTCCTAGAAATCCCTAAGGGGTAGAATTCCAGGTAGAACTGATCCTGCCTTAGCAGGAAAGAAGCACACCTTGAATCTTTCTAACAGGGATTTCTGTGCCTAAAACCACTTATGGCATAATCTACTAGTCAACACTAGCTGGCAAGAATGGTTGCTCACCAGACACAACAGCCACAGCGGTTTTTCTTCCCACAGTATGTCAAGGGACAGAAGTGTTGATATAACATATTAGAAAACTCACACAGGAATGTGCGTCAGTTACTTCTGCAGCATGAGAGACCCCAAACCCATATTTTCTGACAGCCTGGAGAAGTCCTAACCATGCCGCTATAGGGTAGTCTCAAAAAGAAAGAGGTTCTTGTGTGATCTGTTAAATTATGTAAAAAGAATTAAATAAAGGACTACATTTAAGTATTCCCTAGTCCAGGCAGAGGATGAGTGTGGCACTTTTTTCCCTTTATGAATATAAAAAATAGAAACAGTCCTTGCAACCATAAGCCAGGAACTTCCCTCCATCTGGCTCTGTCAAGGTCCCAGCTCTGTTTTCCAAAGAGACAGAGCTGCAATAGGAGGAATTTGGATGGGTGTCTCTCTCCAGCCCACCCCAAAACAGCCTGCTGATTAAGAGTGTTGGACTAGACCTCATTTGTGTTGAGAAAAGGACTTTTATCTAATTTTTCTACACCTTTGGCAAATGTTTCAGGAACTGAGCTATTGTACACAAAGGCCAAATCCCTGCCTCCTCCCTCCCACTCTGGTCACCTTTTAAAAGGAGATTTACGTGTATGATCTCTTTGTTCTGCAGCTCAGCCTCAGTAATTTCTCATCCACAGTGTTCTAAATTTTTAGCTTGAAATTATAAAAATTGTGAGGGTGGACTTTTCTGTGGGCTGTTCACTAGCCTACGGGATTCCCTTCCAAAGTAGGTGAAGTGATTAATTCACCACAGGCAGAATTGGAAAAGTGGCGTAACTTACAAAACACAATCACTTTTTTCCCCTCACCAGAAATTTAGCCCAAGGAAACAAGAAACATTAATGAAGTTTCTGACTGCGTCTTTCAGTAACTTGATATTGGGGCAACTGATTTCTTCAGCTCCACTTTATGCTAATTTGCTTTGCTTCCTTTCCAGTCACTAAGGGTGTATTTAATAAACTTAAACATAAATCATTCACACATATGAGGTAATTATTTATGAAAAATCTGCATATTTTCTTTTGCTCTGGAATAAGGTGATTTGGAAAAAGATTTCTTATTGATTGCCACTCAATTGATCTAGAATTATTATTATTACTAGCTGAGTGTTTGAGTCCGCTCAATATCACCAGGCAAAATTTCTACTGATTTCAGTTGATCTTGGCAGAATCAGGCCACTTAATCTTTCACTTGTAGCATATGAGAAGCTGCAAATAAGGGGGAAAAAAGCCCTTATTTGTGACATACTGAGAAATTAATACCTTCAGTAAATGGCATTAATGAGTGAGTATTGAGAAGGGTGTGAAGCTGATGGATACTGATGTGAATGTCTGTACAATATCAGCTGTCATTCACATGCCCAAGGACAAGTTCTGGAATTGGTGATGGGAAGGGGAAGAGGAATAGAATAAAATAAAGAGAAGATCATAACAGCTTCATAACAGTGTAAGGATTTGACACTGTAGTGTAGTATCTGCTGCATCAAAATTCCTGTATGGCCATTTTCTTTACTCATTTTACAGTTTCTTCATACACGTTTATATTTTTCATTCACTTTTAATTTAATATCAACTTGCAACTCTTAGATACCATTGCAGTGAAGTTTTAGGAAGTGGGCTTGAGGTCTAGAGTGTGAAGAAAATCTTGCATGCTATTATTATGCTTTTATACCACTGAAAAGCAAGTAGGCCCTTACACAACTTTTTACAGTCTCCTTTTTACAACTACAGCATGGCTACCCACATTAGCCATGAATCCAACTTTAATGTACTAATACGACCAGCCTGACAAAGCATCTAATCTAAACTGCAGATGTGATTAAACTACAGAGCTATCAGCGGGAATCTCAGGAGACCACGCAGCCTCCCTCTGCCAAAGGCAGATGCCATAGCCCTCTGTCCTTCCTGGCAGTTGTTAAATTATCTTCTTCTAGCTGAAACATTTCCAGTGATAAAAAATCCACAGTTTACTTTTAAAATAGGTATGATGGGAATAACAAGGGAAGAATAAAAGGGTAAGGCCCATATACTCGGACTGTAACACAGTTCATGTTTAACAGTCAGAATGATTTGACTAGCAGGAAAGTTAAGGAAGACAAGGAGTCATTTAAGTGCTCCTTGTGGCTTCTTGTGGCAATAGAGACACCTTTCCCGGCCCTTGCACCACTCCAGAGGGACATACATCTTACGTCATGTCTGCTAGTCCTGTGTGGGTGCCTCACACACCGAGGGGTCTTACCGATGCACCATAAGTTTATGTATAGACATCTGAGCTGAAGCCCAGCCAACTGTTTTATCTGTGAGCTGAACCCCTTCCTAGGCTTCACTGTCTGCATTGCCTGGCTCTCCTCTGACTGTAATGGCAGCCTCGGCTGCTGGCTGACATATGGATACCTATATATAGTCACCTCCATTTGGATATTTCACTCTGTAGATGACTTCCTGAGCTTTGGCAAATGAGTGTAGCGATGACATACCATGACAAGAAAAAGCATACACTCATGTGCAGCTGAAGAGATTTCCTGTGTCACACACACGCACTCACATCTGCATACATCAAGCCCTCATTAACAGGCCATTAAGATTCTTCTTTCTTATTCTTATAAAAATCACATATTTGTGAAGTGGTCTGCCTTGTTCTGATTTTCAGCAAATGAGGAGACATGCAGCCAGGTGACAGAGGTCTCATCTGTCTTTAATGGAATCAGCACTTCAGCCAGTTTAAATGAGACATTAAGAGCCAAACAGCTGAGGGTTTTTTTTCTGTTGAAAACTATGTTCTCTAACCATGCTGAATTAGATGCTCACTTAATGGGGGATTCCAACATCATCAGACAGGCAGGTGCTATAGGTGCAAGACCGCATAATAAAAGTTGCATGTAAAAATGTAATTGTAATACTAAAATATGATAATACTTGAGACTTGTCTGTCTTCCTTTCTTTCTTGGAAATTGACTGGGTTTCCCTTTTTTTTCTGTATTATACTATGTGGTTATCAGCTGTAACATATTTGTAGTGGGTCTGAATGGACTTAAAGTGCTGCCTTTTGCTTTACTCTACCTCAGTCAAACAGATATGGAGTTATAAATGCTCCTTTTACTTTGTAGATATAAAAGCAAATGTCAATTAGAATATGAATCAATTGAATGGGACTGTTAGAAAAACCAAAGAAGTTTAGAATTTGTGTTTTATAGTATCTTTATCTCTTTGAACTTTGTCTACCCAGAGAACACAGAGAAGCTTAAGGAAGCCTGCTAATAGTTTAACATGCACTGATTTATGCCACTGAGTCCTCGATACTTGATTAACATTAATGTTCCTCATTTCAATCTACAGAAAAAAAAATATGTGGAAAGTGCGGTAAAATCTAACTCTTTCATTTGGGAGGAAATATGTAAAAAATGAATGTTTTGATAGATTTCGGGATGTACAATTTCAGTTACAACCATATGAAAAATACAGAAGTGCTCACTTGTCTGAGTCTGCAGAGGGTTTGAAGAGAAGGGGACAAGGAAAGGGGGGAGTTACATATGAATTTTGACCTTTAAGAAACCTGACTTTAGTCTTGAATTTCCTTGTGAAACTTGGGCAGCTAGGCATTGCACTCTGAGAGCCGTCAGTGGTATTAGCTGGAGACTTACCCAAAGCTTCAAACACAGTCAGCTCTGACTGATTGTTTAAGGAGATTTCAGGGTGAATCAGTTTATTTTGGCTCTGTGCCCAGAGCAGCTTTTACCCTTGCTGGCATGCTTACAGCTTCAGCTGGCTTCTGCACAAGCTTTGGGTACAAGTGTGTAGGTTCCCTTTGACGCTCCGGGATTTGTAAAGACTTGACGGAGGTTGACTACAAAGCTTCATTCTTCCTAGGCAAAATCTCAGATAATAACCTGGAGTCCCGTTCATTTGGCCAGTGATCAGTTCCTGAGGCACAGTCAGCATTCACGTTTGCTCCTACGTCCTACTTAAAGTCCTCTCTTCCCCAGGGGGTTTAGTGTATCCCCACTCCTTTGATTAGTGCAGCCTCCACCACAGATTGCTAGAGAGAAAGAGAAGAGAAAAGCTGAAATAAATACAGTAGACCAATTTTTTTTATCATCTAACAAACTGGTTTTACAAGTTTTTAGTCTGCTCCCCAGTAATGACTGGTATTCATTTTAGTGTTCTGTCACTGGAGCCTTTACTGATTGAATGCTAATACTGCACTTATTATTTTAATGATTCTCCATCATAAAAATACTTTCCTGACTCAACTTGTAACACCTTCTGCCTCTACACACTTGCAGCTCTGTCCTCAAATTATTATAGTCTCTGCTCCTGTGCATTGATCATCTCCTGTGAGTGCCAAGCCAGCAGAATACATTGGGCAAGTTTACAGCTGATCTTGGGGTCATCTGTTTTGCTTGTCTGGGAACTGCAAAAGTTTCGTGTAGTTCTGCTCACTAGAAAAGAATCTTCTAAAATAATGATCCAGTCGCACAGTAATATGCTGTTTCAGTCTATAATGATGTTGTTAATATGTTTTTAAAAAATTAAGTTCAGCATTTTCTCCTAAGGTAAAGGATGTCTCTGACTGTATGACAAATAAATATAATTTCTCCACAGTACAAGCCTAATGAAAGACACCTCCTCTGATATCTTAGCATGCAGATACTTGATCAGGTCCTATAGCTGTTGGGAATGCTTGAGGGTGATAGTGGAAACTGTAGGTGAGAGGGGATTATCAGTGGGAGGAAAGAGGTTTTTCATTTATTTCCAGTGTAAAAAGGGGGCAGAAAGGATGCCCTGGATGAATATGGTCTAAAATGGGTTATTCATTATCTCAGCTGGCATTTCGGAATCCTTGGCCTCGCTTCCAGACTGACTCGGATGAAACTTTTCTCACCATCAGCAAGGACAGCTCTGACTAGCATAACACAAAAATCACTATATTCTTTTCTACTGGAAATGTAAAGATACTTTATTCGAAATGTGAAATAAATCAAGATTGTACTAATCACACTCAGGAAACATCCAGCAACAAGCTTTTGAATTTTTCTTTTCAGTACTTTTTTCAACCACTTTCACATTCACCTTAAAATTATGAAAACATAACTGCAAATCTTTTCTCTCTTTTTGATACATTTACATATAGGAACACCATTGCCTCAGAATAAAGATCCTGGGGGACTGTTACTACTGCGTGTCGGGGCTCCCAGAACCTCGCCAAGACCATGCACACTGCTGTGTTGAAATGGGGCTCAGCATGATCAAAACTATCAGGTAATGCATTTTTTGTTGGGTTTTTTTTTCTTCTTCTTCTTCTTGTTTCATTGTTTCTGACAGTGTCCTGAACTTCTTATCTGAGAATGCCATTACTAGACAAGTAAACCCTATGGTGGTTCAGAGACCGTAGGATTATCACTGTGAAAAGGGCAGGACTTTTTGGATCCATGTAATGTGTGGGAAGAGGTACTAAATGTGTTTTATTAACCTGTGCTGTTTCAGAGCGTGTAACACGACAGCTGTGTGTGCATTGCGAGCGTTAGGTTTCACAGATCTTAACAGTTCTCACTTTGTACTGTTGTCATTTTTAGGAGAGGGCTGATGAGGAGGAGACTGAATTGCTTCCAATAAACCCTTTAATAAAATCAAACAACAATATAAACCCTAAATATGCATCTGTGGCAATACTTCAGCTTGGAAAGTAGCTCATAGACAAACTCATAAGCATTAAGATTTGCCAGATGAGCAAATTTTACTTGTTAAATTAGGTGGGTGCTTAAATCCACTAGGGCTGGAAGAGTTTTAATTAAGGGATATGTTCCCATCATGTAAATATAGTTGTGTTGTTGGTAATTATTGTATTTTGATGCAATTAAGGTTAATAATAACAATGTTTCAGGAGTCCATGTATAGAGCTTGTCCAATGACTTACTGTGTCAGTGGCCAACATTTAATGCTCCAAGAGAGGTTTTATCTGTCTTTTTTATCCTCTATATGAATGTTGCTGAGTTCCTCTTCTCCAAGTCCTTCTTCTGGTGCTGTCTTCCCTAAAGCAGTGTTGCCTAACCCAAGCACTCCCCTCTTTCCGTGGATGTTTTGCTGTCCAGTCTCTTTGTCTGCTTCTTTTCCAGACTGCTTTCCTCCTTTAATCTGTCTCGTTATGTACAGTTAATGCGTACTGCAGCTACATTACTGAGATCTTAATAGAGAAAGAATTTGACAAAAAATAATTAATGGAAAATGTAACTGAATAATGATTATATAACAATGATCTCTAAGAAGATTGGATTCAATTATCACAGTCTAAATGTTGCACAAAGTAATCAATATTTTGCTTCTGGAATCCCCACAGTGAAAGTGAAACACGAATTAGAGAACAGACACAGATGAAAAAAGCTACCAGCATTGTGAAAAATTCTTGGAGACACACATCCAATCATTTGCATTTGCTTGGTAATACCATCTGCAGCAAACCCATTATAAGTCAGATTTCTTCTAAGATAGTAAATTTCTCTAAATCTCCTTACACATGTGGAAGTCTCTAACACCCCGGTACCCGTTTATGAACTGGATCTCAAAGGCAGTAATGCAGTAGAAATGCTACTGTACTTTTAGTTTTTTAAATTACAGTTATATTCAATGGGAGCTGAGAAACCAAAGTCCATGAGGACTTTTGTCATCCCAGACAAATTCAGTCCAGATTGCCTTAATTTATTTGATAACATCAGTATCTGAATTTCTGGCCATTCAATGAGCACAATTTCTTTCCCCAGGCTTTTCCATTCAGAGTATAGGAGCCTTATGTTACTTATCTTACTATGTGCTCATATAGTTCACAGGGAGGACCAATCCTTCCATGGGATATTGCAAATACTTCAGTCCACATTTCTGAGAGAATGTGGAGTTATCTACAGTCTATTAATTAGAACTTAGATTAGTAGATATCTCTCAAAATTAAAATGAAAAAAAAAAACCCAAAACTTATTTTGAAAACTGAGTTTCTACTATATTGGTCACTGCAGAATTTTATCAGATCTAAAACCTACTCAAAATGACGTTTTGATGATTACAATTTTTTTTTTTTAATCTTCATCTGAAGATTTCACGAAATAAATATTTTGTATGTCCAAAATAGTAGGGAGATGATCCAAGATATGAGAAACCATCATTCAGACTTCAGAATTACATTGAAAGTATATAGGCAAATTGAAAGCCTTCTTGCAAATCAGAGGAAGTTTACAGGGAATTTCCAAAAAAATTCACTAATCACAGAGCTTACGTGAACAGTTATTTCTTCTCCCTCTTGCAAAGCTCCATTTTAACTTTCAAATCTTAGCTGTATTTTAGCTCAAGCACTTAACCTAGTTTAAGAATTAGACATTAAAACAAAACCCAGTATTTATGCTACAACATCCCACCTATAATTGGGATTTAGGCACCTAGGCTGTGGAGAGTAATCCAGGCACTTTTAGAACCCCTGATTCTTGTACCAGTTTAAATTCTTTGTGCAATTAATGTAAAAGGAAGCTTTAAATTAAGCAGGCCAGATTTTCCCCTGCAGGTCCTCCAAGATTCCTGTTCTATCCATTGACAACAGGTAGTTGGTAACATTGCAAGGATCAAGGCCCACACTTTTGGTGAGGCACTGCCCCAAAATCTACCATCTCAGGCTACCATTACTGAATTTTTCTTCTAGTCTTCTTGATGATTGCATGGTCAGCAGGAATTGAAGAAGAATTTCAAATCTATTCATTATAAAACATGTAAAATAAATCTAATGGGCAGATTGACTCACAAGGGACTTCTGAGTGTTTTAATACAGCTTGTATCAATACAGCTAAAGTCTTAATTCATTGTTAATTGAGTCTCTACAACTTGATCTCTTCAGCTCATATACCACGAATCTAGACGTGAGTCTTGCTGCTCCACATCTCTCTTTGCAGTTGTAAGGAACTGCTCAGAATGCAACAAAAGAATCCGAGATCATTATTTTCTCTGTGATGATTTTTTGTATCACTGTGTCGTGTTACAAGTCTTATAAAAGAAAAACGGTTATTTTTATTCCACTCTGTCTTGTACTTCGCCCCCATAACATTGAGTACTACTGAAATACAACTTTCAGCCACAGGAAGGCTCCATGGATTCTGATATTTACTCTAAAGCAAGGAAGTTTTGCCCCATCACATTTGTGCATGAGCAAGAACCTTAACTCCTTCTGTCTTGCAAAACCCAACCTCCTGTACACTGTCTTTAGCTGCAGCTGGAAATGTAAATTAAAATGAAAAGAACAAACTCTTCACAAGGGTTCATTTATTCCGCTGGTTCTCATATCTTTTCATATGCAGCGTAACTCTTCCTGTATTTAACTTTATTGTATTAATGCCTGTCTGTGCTGACAGTTGGTAGAAATGAGATACTAGTGGAATGTTTAGTCATCAGATGATAATACTTCCATCAGGCACAAGTTACTGGAACACAAACAAGCACGAGTGGGTAAAATGTACCAGCCCGTGTGTCACAGGGTACCAGGGTGGACGATGTGGCTGTCCCTTCTGCTCTTCAGCTTGGGACACAGTGGCAGCCCAAGCGGCAGGGGCTGCCTCCAGGGGTTAAAGGCTGCTGCTTTCACCACCACCTTCTCAAATGTCCTTTTTCCTAAAATCCCTGTGACTGGGAAGAGAGGGGGGAGAGAGACTGTGGGAGGCCCAGTTCCTCAAGGACTCGCTCACATGGTGTAATGATGGAAATCCCAAAGCAATCCACATAACAGTGGAAATTCAAACAAACCTATTTGTTTGGTAAGTCAAGGAGTTCTGAGTGATTTCATATCTTGGACTATTTCCCACTAAAATGCCAGCTGAAAAAGTAACTATTATGACAGAAAAAATAGTCTCAGCATACAATGTAAGCTAAACTCCAGAAATTAGACAACAGCTTGTCTTCATTAAATGTCTGTAATTAACTACTAATATTAACATCAGTTCATGAGAGATGAAAAAAAGAAAAAAAAAGAAAAACAACAAAACAAAACATAAAACCAAACCAACCAAGCAAAAAAAAAAAAATACCCCAAAACACCATAGCTATCTTAGATGACCTCCGTGACTGACCTGGCAGTTTTCCTGCCTTTCGCAGGAAAAACTGCTTTTAATGTCATCTGTCAGGTATTGAAAAAAAAATCATGAAGTGATCAATGCTTGTTAAAGAAGTTACTTAGGCAGTGCAGCAGCCAGGAATTACTTTCATATTCCACAACTAATAAATCATTATTTAATTATATAATTATAAAATAATGTAATTGATCCAGTTCTGGATTCCTTCCACAGATTATTTCTTGTATAACATACAAGGCTCAGCCTATGTTGTAATGATCCCTGATTCACAGAAGACAGAATAATGTTTCACAAAACCAAAACCTATTGCTTACCTTCATTTCTGTATGGTGGTAGAAAGGGGCTTTACAAGACATCCACAGATTCAGCCAGCATTTTTCACAGAGGCCGTGGAGTGAATAGGTTTCACACTGGGACTTGATCGCCCACGTCACCTCCATGTGTCCATTTCAGCCACTGACTGTGAATGAACAGAGCGCCAGGACAGTAGATCTTTCCCCGGTTTTGCTGGGTGACTACATGAATTGAACAGGGTAGAGATTAATAGATTCATGTACCTCTGAGAACTCTTTTCTTTGAATGTGCCACCAAACAGAATCAAAGCTATATTGGCAAGATGACACAGAAGTGTATATATTTATACAGCTTTTTATAAAATAGCTTTCAAACGAAAAAGCAGACTTCTCATAATATTGTTTGTAGCCCCTTGTGCTATGTTTGTTTCCTGCCTCTCAGAGAAGACAGACATAAGAAACAGGAACACAGCAGTGGTTTAACTCTGTCCATATTGCTATAGTATCCATCTGAACTCAGAGCAAGTCACTTATATTAATAAGTCTGACGATATGAAACTTCTCCAGATAATAGTTTCTGCTGACATTGGAATCCAGCTCCAGTTCCAAGGTAAACTAACCCCAGAGCTATTTTAAACTGGCTTCTTGGGATAATGTCAACCTTAAATTGTAAATTCAATGCTCTGTAAAGTCCATCTACAAAGTGTTATATCCTGTGAGTCATAGTACCTTAGCTGTATTCTTCAAACTGTTCAGTAGTTTAGCGCACCCTGTTACTTCACTTTTTAAATATAATGGATGGCTCATTCGCAAGCATGACACAGTTCCCAGAATCACACCAAGAAGAGCACTTACCTCAGGTCACCTCCTATCCTCTCATGTCAGCACCAAAAAGCATTTGAGTTCATTTAGGAAAACTCCACAAATCTGTGGAGTCCAACGCAAAAGTCTTCTGTATAATTCAGCCTTAAGGTCATAGGACAGTTCAGGCTGGAGGGGGCATCAGGAGATCACTAGTCCAACCATCTGCTCAGAGCAGGGTCAGCTATCACCCTAATTTACTTCAAATAGAACACACAGACTTTCCTATTACATCTGCATGAGGATGATAGTGGCTGTGTCTTGACGGGTAAATTAAACAGCCCCAGGGAATGTCAGCTGTCACCAAGAAAAAGTGGCACAGACTGACTAACTCCATTATTCTCAACTCTCTTTGCCTCCAAAATCAGGCAGTTGGCTACTGAAACTGTCTTTGACACACATGAACTCTTGAACCTGGGACGAGGTTTTGAGAGAGCTAGTTGACCAGGAGATAAAAACAACCAACCAAACAAAACTCAAACATTCTGGGGCTGCTTTAAGTAACCCAAAGCATCGACAGAACCTTGCACAGTTAAAGTGGTCAGCGCAGATGTAGCCAATGTGTCACTGTCTGAAGATGCAAGTCATGAATTCCAGGGCATTCAGATTTTGGCAGCTACAGAAAAGGCTGGAAAGCAGATTTCGGATTTTTGGCTCACCTTCTACATGTAAATAGGAAAGTCTCTGATTAGCAGTACGAAAATCAAATACCCATCAAAGAATGGTGGCCAGAAGGAAACACCAAGATCCAATTAAAATCAATGAAATTTTTATCACTGACTTGACTGAAACGAGATATGGCATGAATAGCATCAGTCACAGTTGCCTCATCCTGGATAAGATATCAGACAGCCTGTGAGGTAAACAGGTTATCAGACTGCTTTATAGATCATCAATAAGGCAGCTTCATGCGCACACTTTGTCAAAGTATTTGCAGAGAGCCTGTAGAACAGTTGAAGCAAATACTTTTCTTTTCTTTTTTTTTTTTAATTAGAAGCTTCATTGATAGTTGAATAGATTTAAGAGGCAGAAGAAATAAAAGCTGTGGAACACCTGAACTTATGCAAAATAAACCCTCTTCGTTTTTTTCAATATCTAGTACATGCATTATTTATGCGAAGTTTTTTTTTTCTGAAAAAAGGAGAACTACCCCTATAGATGAAGGTGATCCAGTGGTTGTTGTTTCAAAGTTTTTAACTGTTTTTTTCCTATAGCAGCATATAAACAAGATCTCTTAAAGTATGTGGTAGTGTGGCTAT
This sequence comes from Alca torda, assembly GCA_008658365.1. Lineage (NCBI taxonomy): Eukaryota > Metazoa > Chordata > Aves > Charadriiformes > Alcidae > Alca > Alca torda. The sequence goes on along the minus strand of CM018077.1, from coordinate 154,960,253 downwards.
TAGGGAGATTGATTTGAGCATGATGAAGTCCCCTTCTCTACATAATTCAGAAATCAGTTTCACCCCATATCACTCCAAATTTTAAAGAAAAATAATAATTCCATGGCTTTTTACATACTAATCAATTACCTCACTTTTAAATTACACCCACTTATTCTTTATTCACTTTTAAACCTTACGACAAAAGTTAAGTGAAAACTGATGTCTCCACAAACAGGTTCTCAATCGGTCTCATGTTGCAGATAATAAAGCAATGGGAGCAGGACCAGATCGCTGTTCTGCTTTGATTCATGTTCTGGACAGGGTCTGTTTAAATATATCTCAGACTGCCTGTGGCTTGATTCAGTCAGGTCCCCTCATGCAATTAGTTTCCTACCTATCAACATTAAGACCACGTTGCTGTGAAGGTCGAGTAAGAGGAAGACGTGAAGATGGGGGTCCTGCAGGTGCACCAGCACCGCAGCAGACAGAAAAACAGAACAGCCTTCAGTCGAAGGATGCAGGCAGGTAACCAAATCCACACTGACTGCAGATTGAGAGCTGAGATTAAATATCACCTGAGCAGCACACAGGAATATGTTGCTGGGATGTTGTGAAAGACAACAGATGAGGCAAAGGGGATAGGACCTTGATTAGGGTGTCATGCAGGAGGCGGAGTGGACAGCACAGCTATGTGAAGTTTTGAACAAATGTAGAAGTCCTATGTGGCTGACTGAGAATGCCAAAGCCTTTTCAGGCCATCATCACGTTTTTATGACAAAGAAAATGGTAAAATCCATCAATCCTTAGTGAACACTTTGGAAACAGAGGGATGCATTGCTTAGTTGCACCATCGTTTGTACCTGGTCTCTCCAATGAGATCTGTGTGTGGTAGTTCCGATATAGGGTACAAATACAAGACTATAATTTATAGTATTTAAAACTAATAGAATAGAATAGAACAGAATAGAATAGAGTAGAATCATTCAATTGGAAGGGACCTACAACCATCATCTACCAACCATCTAGTCCAACTGTCTGATCACTTCAGGGCTGACCAAAAGTTAAAGCATGTTATTAAGGGCATTTTCCGAATGCCCCTTAAACACTGACAGGCTTTGGGCACCGACCACCGCTCTAGGAAGCCTGTTCCAGTGTTTGACCACTCTCTCAGTAAAGAAATGTTTCCTAATGTCAAGTCTGAACCTCCTGTGATGCAGTTTGAACCATTCTCATGTTTTCTGTCACTGGATACCAGGGAGAAGAGCTCAGCACCTCCCTCTCCACTTGCCCTCTTCAGGAAGCTGGAGAGAGTAATGAGGTCACCCCTCAGCCTTCTTTTCTCCAAACTAGACAAACTCAAAGTCCTTAGCTGCTCCTCATACGACATGCCTTCCAGCCCTTTTACCAGTTTTGTTGCCGTCCTCTAGATGCATTCAAGGACCTTCACATCCTTCTTAAATGGTGGGGGCCAGAACTGCACACAGTACTCAAGGTGATGCAGTACTAACCCTGAATACATTGGGGTAATCCACTCTCTTGACTGGCTGGTGATCCTGTGTTTGATACCCCTCAGCAGCTGCCAGGGCACACTGCTGGCTCACATGGAGCCTGCTGTTCACAGAATCATAGAATGCGCTGGGTTGGGAGGGACCTTTAAAGGTCACCTATCACAACCCCCCTGCAGTAAGCAGGGACATCTTTAACTAGATCAGGTTGCTCAGAACCTCATCAAGCCTGGCCTTGAATGTCTCCAGGCATGGGGCCTCCACCACCTCTGTGGGTAACCTGTTCCAGTGTCTCACCACCCTCATTGTAAAAAACTTCTTCCTAATGTCTAATTTAAACCTGCCCTGGTCTAGTTTAAAACCATTGTCCCTCGTCCTGTCGCTACATGCCCTTGCAAACAGCCCCTCCCCAGCTTTCTTATAGGTCCCCTTTAGGTACTGGAAGGCCGCTATAAGGTGTCCCCGGAGCCTTCTCTTCTCCAGGCTGAACATCCCCACCTTCTTCAGCCTGTTTTTGTAGGAGAGGTGCTCCAGCCCTCTGATCATCTTCGTGGCCCTCCTCTGGGCCCGCTCCAACAGGTCCATGTCGTTCTTGTGCTGAGGGCTCCAGAGCTGGACACAGTACTCCAGGTGGGGTGTCACGAGAGCAGAGTAGAGTGGCAGAATCACCTCCCTCGATCTGCTGACCACGGTTCTTCTGATGCAACCTAGGATACAATTGGCCTTCTGGGCTGTGAGTGCACACTGTTGGCTCATGTCCATCTTTTCATCCACCAGCACCCCCAAATCCCTTTCTGCAGGGATGTTCTCCAGCCATTCTTCTCTCAGTTTATACTTTTTACTCCATCCCAAGTGCAGAATCTGGCATTTGGACTTGTTAGATTTTATGTCGTTGATGATTGCCCAATTCTAGTATTTGTCCAATATTAAATACTAGTAGTTATTAACAATGAAATACTGTAGTACTTAAAAATCTAAATTGGTCTAATAGTGTGTGTGTGTATATATATATATGGAGAGGGAGAGATTACATAAATATATGCTATTAAACCATTTTATTAAGCCTAAATTCCTCTTATCGTGTGCATTTTTTGATGAAAAGCTTTTTTTCTCAATTATTCCTCCGTATCCAGTTAGCTTTTTATTTCAAGATAAGGAAATCAGACATAAAATGAGAAATAATTGTCTTAGTCTGAACAAAAGAAAAAGGCAGGCTGGGGAAATGATCATGTGGGGAGTTGTGTGATAGTTCCTCTGACAGTTACGAGTGGGAGTTTAGATATTTTTGTAGCGTATCTATAAAAAATCTTCAAAACACATTACAAATTACAGTGGTCTCTCTTCTCTTAGCTGCTCTCACAACATTTTAGGCACTACTTCAGTGTGGAGGAGTTTTTTCCATGTCCTACCTTCCAGAGATAGGTGTTCATTAGTTTAATTTTGGTATTTCAGGCCCTCTTGCTTGCAAACCAGTAAAGAATTTGTAGATGAAAACTATAAGCTCGGAACATCAGAACATAGATAAATTCCTTGCAAAAGCTTCTTCTTTATTATTTTATGATTAACTCATTTTAAATCTCTTTCTTTTAGACATCTGAAATGTGTTAGTTTCCTGATATGATGAACAGATCTTCTGTAGTAGGCAAACTGCACTGGGACATACCATATGCATGCTTTTCTCTAAGGTTTCGGAATATGCAGGAAAGAGAAATAAAGATGAATTACTGATTTTCAATCCCTCGCATTTTTATATGACTAGTTTATCTCCATTTTGAAACTCTCATTTCTTTTTTTTTTTTTTTTTTTTACCCCCACAAACAGAATTGATGCCCCACTGCAACAATGAAAGGCCAAGTATTGAATGCAGTGAGAAATTTACCCTTTTCTCCTCTCGAGAGGTTCTGTCAAGGTCATGACTGAGGCATCTGAGGTGACGGTAGTTAGCTTCAGAGTTGTGAAATAGAGCTGTTTATTCTTTGCCTGCTCTGTTGTGTGATCTTGCTGTGCTGCTATTGACTTCAGTGACCGCAGAACTGGGACTCTTTACAGAGAAACAGCAGCCTTGTTTGTAGACCAACAGTAGCAACGCCACGCTTTTCCTATCCTGAGCATGCTATTCAAATATTAATGAACGCTAGCTCTAACAGTATTTCTGGTGCAAATAACTGTCACACAGGGAGAACTGGAAAAGTGCTCTCTTTGTCATCCCAATGGATACAGCTCATTTATTTTAGTTGTGAGCTTCCCACGGTGATGTGCTGGAGGATCTCAATACCGATTTGGAAGAGGCAGTCTTAGGTCTAAGACAGTACTAGGGTACTTGTGGCTATGAATGGTATATGTTGTCTTGTATCAGAAAAAGAAGATACTGTTTTAACATGGTAAAATTACCTTTATAACCAATGGACATATTAATTGAAAACAGTGCTGGGACAAAGTCCCTTTTTTGAGACTGTTAAAAAATACGCCTGCATGTGTCTACTTTTGAAGAGGTGAAATGTTCTTTGCCATCACATAGAATGAAGAAACAAATTTTAGAATCACATTACTGTCCTAACAGAGCAAATGGTATTCTGGAAAAATCTACTGAAAATAATTCACCTTTGGACACTCTGGAAAATTTCAGTCAATAAAGTAAAGAGAGGTGGTGGAGTCTCCGACTCTGGAGACATTCAGAACCCGCCTGGACGTGTTCCTGTGTAACCTGCTCTGGGTGACCCTGCTCTGGCAGGGGGGTTGGACTAGGTGATCTCCAGAGGTCCCTTCCAACCCTACCATTCTGTGATTCTGTGATTTTTGAAATATTGAAAATTATTCAAAAAAGCACAATAGAATATGAAAGTATATGCAGGTTTGATGGTAGTAGGTTTTGTAATGTTGTTGAATGCTCTTTTATAATTCCAAGCTAAAGGGCTCAATGAGTCCAGACACTTCACTCAGACATCTTTTTCTCTCCATGTCTTTCTCTTTCTGTCTGATCAGAATAATAACACGTCACTGACCCATGCATACAATTAAATGCTTAATGATAATCTGGCTTTTAGAGTCATTTCATCACTACCTGTACTTTTCTACTAGAAAGCTATCTCTTCATTTTACAGACTAAATGGTTCTTTATAACAAATTACATTGTATTTTACATTGTACCCTTTTCTAAAGGACATGAAAAAATGTGGCATGTATTTTCATGAGTCTGGCCTTTTCTTTTTCTTTTTTTTTTGTTGTTTTGTTTAACAGATATGTGAGGTCAAGAACGAAGCATGACATTGACATGAGAATAGGCATACATTCGGGATCGGTTCTGTGTGGAGTGCTGGGCCTGCGAAAGTGGCAGTTTGATGTCTGGTCTTGGGACGTGGATATCGCAAACAAACTCGAGTCAGGTGGAATTCCTGGGTAAGGCGACGTGTATTTCCCACAGTCAGAAAACACTGCCAACACAGTACACTGTTAACCTTGCCAACAGATTAACTGTCTTACATTATTTCATCAACTATGACTTTTTTTTTTTTTTTTTTTTTTGCTATTTTGTGGTTGGCAGCGATTTGTGAGGCCATAGTCAAAATGTTGAAATGGCCAGCTTGCAGAGGCATTAGAAAAGACAAAAATATTTCTTTTTCTTTGCCAGCTATGATTTCCTGAAAAAAGTCAGGGGTTGTATTCAGCCCACACAGTACTCAGAGGTAGCCCAAATTTCCCAGTGAGGTCTTGACCATTCTTGAGTTTTTCCAGGCTTCATCTCTTGTCTTTTGTATTCAAATGCTGTTCTGAGGCACAAGGCTGTAATTTATTTTCTTTCATAATGCACAAAGTGTGGGAAGAAGCACATGTTCATAGGTCATTATGCTAATAACAAGGCATTATGGACAGCAAGCTCCCTAGGAAGTCTTTTAAATAATTTGATGCTTTAGTAGATGTTTTGAGACATTTATGTCAGCCTGTCTATATGTGAAAATATATGGTTTTCCATTGAGCTGCCTAGTTTTTCTTTGTCTGAGGTGGCTGATTCACCTGGAAGGTAGAATGTTATTTCTGCCTGACGTGGTATATATCTCATGGTAGCTTGGAAGTGACAAATCCTAAATTTGAAGCAACAGTAATAGTTGTAGGAATCGTCTGTTCATTTTCCTTTCCGCTTTCCATTGATGAAAGATGTAGCAAAATATCCCCTACAAAAATACGATTTTTGGCCATGGAACGTAGAAGCAATAGCAGCAGACATCTTTATGCGGAAAAAGTCAAAGTGATGTTGTCATTTTGAGTGAGAGCGGTTTTAAGTCATCAAATATGAGTCATGTGCTGCACTCCCTACACACAAATCAGGATCTTTCAGAGCTGTCATGTTCCCAGGAAGTTAGAAAGATATTTGCTTTATATTGTACTTGCAAATGCAGGCCCCTTCTACCGTTCCCCAAAGTAGATCTTCATAGTAATATATAGTCTTAGAATCAGCAGAAAATGAAACATTGCACACTCTGAAAACAACTTCTGTACTCCGCATATGTCACCAGTGTATAAAACTGAGAAAAAAAAAATCTTTCCCTGCTGCTTATCCCACATGATAACCCCAGATGACTAAGAAAGGTCACATGCTGCTTTGTTAACATGAGCAAATCAATCAGCTAAGTTTCACCGTCCGCACCTGCAAAAAATCTAGTTTATTGCTGTGAATGCATGCGAGTAGTACGGCTATTAATGAATAACACAGAGAACACACCACCTTGCTGTGGCTGACAAAGTGCCTGGCTGGGTTGCAGTCTATTGGAGCAGAGTGATTTCCACTCCTGTATATCAGTTTGCCAACAGAACAAAGCCTGTATGTGACAGCAATTCACTAAGTCCCTCAAAACAGTGATTTACATCAGCCTTTCCTAGTGTGCAGACCAGATTTAATAGAGCAGTTAAGTTCGCTTCAGCCTCTCCTTACTTCTCCTTGCCACTAGCATTCAAATCCCCCTGCCTGCCACAATTCCGAGATCATTCCCATTCCCAGAGCTGCCCTGAAAAGCTGCCCTGGGGTTATGAATGGTCCCGTTCCCACAGTGGGAAAGAAGAACAAAGATGGATTCCAGCCCTTTCGGGAGTGCACAGCTGAGGGAGGCAGCTCTCCTGCCTGGGATGGGGAGGATCCCTCCACCCAGTCTGGGGGCAAGAGAGGCGGGACTCAGCTCTTCCTCTGGCCAGTTCCATATCACCCTGTGACCTCCTAAGCATGGGTGATGCAGGGAGAGATTGCCACTGAGTGAAGGAACATAAGTGGGCAGTCCAAATGTCATGGAAGGAGGCACTCAGGAGCACTGACAAAAAGCAATCATTTCTGGGTTTCTGAAAGGAAAAAGATGTGTCCACAACACCTGAGAAGGAAACCATGTAGGATCCTACGTTTTTATTTCAGAGACAGTCTTCTGCCAGGACCTCATCTTCTAATAGTCTTCACTTGGCATATCTAGATATTATCTATGGTATTTAATTGGCATAAGACTTAGCTAATAATTAATTTTCCAGGATGTATCAATGGCAGTTATAATCGAAAACTTTGGACCTGATATGTTTTTAAGAGTTGGACAAGTTATGCTTCTTTACTTCAATGTTCAGATTCCCGATTTACTGCATTCATATAAAATTAGAAAGACACTATACATTTTAAGGTTTTTTTAAGTAAGCTGTACAAAAGGTGAAACCAGAAAATATTTTTAATCTACCAATTATTTATTAATATTTGGTCCATTTAAGGGTATTACATCAATAGGAACTGGAACTCTACGCTCCAGTTCAAGCTGTTATCATTTCCATTATAAAAAACATATTTCAGGGCTTTATAATGCAGTCTTCACAAATTGTATTAGTGGAAATTCAGCACAAAGATAGTCACCCTGGCAACTAATGTATCTTTTTCTTTTTCTTTTTCTTTCTTCTTTTTTCCTTTTTTTTTTTTTTTTTTTTAAGTAATACTTCACTTAAATCAATTTTGTCTATTTGGGTTTCTAAGAGCCAGAAAATGCATTGTCTTTCTGAGAGATCATACAATCTGGTTTTAAAGTCCATGCCAAAAGTTGCTTATATCTGAGAGACATTTTTACTGTCTTTTATTGTCGGTTTTACTGACATTTGACTACAAAAGAGTATTGATCTCTTAATGTGGACATCGTAATGGCATGGCTTTCAGTAAAGTTGTACAAAACCTGTATTGACTTAAGCTGAGGCAGGTTAAAGAATGGCTGAAATACAAATTTTTGATCTTTTAATTATATACTGCTATTTAATACTCTACATAGACCCAGTTTGTGCTAAATTCCGATACGCCTGGGTGTTTCACAATGGTTAAGACAACCAGGACTTTATATGTGCTTATAGTCTTTCTACTCCACCGATATTTTATGCAATTTAACCCTTCAGTGGCATCCTTTAATTTCCAGAAGAAAGTTCCCAATGGGCGTGCTAGAACCATTTCCTTCAGTGGAGACAAGGCAATTTGTGGTGCCTGAGAAAAATGCCTCAGCATGTGTCATTAAGAAATTATCAAGAATTTCAGCTGACCGAATTTTAAGAATCTTTCTGCAAGCCCGACTTTCAAAGTGTCATGCATCCAAATTTGAGAAATGAGCTGCTTTTAAAGTATTTTAATGGAGCCACTACATTTATTTGCTGGAGTTAGCTAAGTGCCTAATGAACTAATGAACATCTCCTCTTATTGCATTTATGAAGCTGCATTATAAAGTATAGCATGGCTAACCAGGTGGATGTGTTTTGGAGGTGTCTGCAATTTACCCTACATGTAGGAAGTTGAAGATTTCTTAAAAATAGAAATAAAACCTACTTATTCTTTTTTTTTTTTTTTCACCTGAACTTCTTCGTGTCCTCAAGCAGTCATAATTATGGTTGAGTCCAGGCGGCTCCAGGTTTGATTGTAAGACATCTAAAGACTTATCACGCTTTTGCAAAATTTGAGCTTTTTTATGTCATCTCTTGGATTCAGCTTCACTTTTGCAAAAGCTTTTTGAACTCATCACTTAGTTTTAGAGAAATTATTACCCTACCTGTCTTTATATAGTTTCCCTATTTCCCTAATTCACTTCAGATACAATCAGACCACTGATTTAAACTGTCTAAGCTACCTCAGGAAACCGAAGGAAATTAAAGAGCTTTCACACAAACTGCTCTAATGCATACCATATATTGTCTTCTCTCCATATTTACCTGAAGTGGCAATTTTCGTTCACTCTCAATAGTATTTTACTCAGGAAGGTTTCCCATTAAACTATTACTGTGAGAAAAAGTTTCAGGTGTGAATATCAAAGTGTTTTTCCTGTGAGAGGACTTGGTGCATCCATGAGATCCTATTGAGGTGAACACACCTTGACAGTATTTGTCCCCAAATTAAGCTCATGTTTGTTGAATAAACTATTTCCTTTATAGAAATCCTCATATACAATAGAAAACCTTCTATTTATCCATCACGTTAAAAATGATACAGAGTTCATAAAATCCTTCTTAACTATGTATACTAGAGAACAATCAGTATTTGCTACTACTTATTTCACTTTTGCAGGAGAATTCACATCTCCAAAGCCACTCTGGACTGCCTGAATGGGGATTATAAAGTTGAAGAAGGGCATGGCAAAGAGCGTAATGAATTCTTGAGGAAACATAACATTGAGACTTATTTAATTAAACAACCTGAGGAGAGTCTGTTGACTTTGCCTGAAGATATTGTGAAAGAGGCTGTCAGCTCCTCCGACAGGAGAAACAGTGGAGCAACATTTACCGAAGGATCGTGGAGCCCTGAACTTCCATTTGATAACATAGTGGGAAAACAGAACGTAAGTCAAACTTCCTTTAATGTCATCAAGTATGAACGCATGCTTCAGTGCATTTCAATAACGGAAGCCTCAGAGGAGACAAATTCATCTCTAACCTTTATTCTAATGCGTACTGTGACAGCAGAGGATTAAACAAATTGTTTCAGGGCAGAAATAAATCATGTATCCAGACTGGGGAAATTCCAGGGGCCCAGAGATTTTGTGATTTTTCCAACTGAAATTAAATGCTACACAGCTTAGTTTTAATTGAACTAGTCCATAAAGAGGTAAATTAAAAGTAAACCTGGTTACTAAACTAGCTGGGACATTCTAGTCAGAGTATCTCATTGCATAGCTTCACTGCACTGCCATCAAAGTAAAGGCATGAGTGACCGGACATTTTGCCAGAGGAAAAAGCATAGTGTAGCTTGTGATATATAAGGGAAAGAAAAAAGATCTGCCTTAAAAAACCACCTTGTGAAAACTGTTTGTCCATTCTTCTTTTTTTTTTTTTTAATAAAAAACATAAAAAGTCTAGATTTTAAGAAATAATTTATGTTCAGCAGCAGGTAAGTTAGACTCTAAGGTCATGCATAGCTCAACAGAAATATGAGATAATAAAAACTGCTCCTGATCAGATTTTTTCCAAAAGCATTGCTTGGCTAATTGCTAGCACCCTGGGAACCAGCAATATTAGTGCAGTCATAAAAATCACTTATAAATTCTGCTTGCTTAGAGGAGTTAGAGATGGAAAGGTTAAAATGCCCTCAGACACTCCTCTCTTCACTGCTTTTGAAAGATTGATGAGTCTTTATGAAACAAGGTCAGCTGGAGTTTTCTTCCATTTTTCCGAGGGATCTGTAATGACATGATATATCCTTTCTTCTGCTGCACATCCTTAGTCCTACTTGTCTCCACTGTCTGTTGAACTTCAAGCGTTGTTGTGTGAAGGTCTTGCTTTGTCAACTATCTTCTGCTTCTTACAAATCTGCTCAGAAGTGATAAACCTTCACCACCAGTCAGCCCATGGTGGTCTCTTTGTCTCTTCAAACAGAACTGGAGCATGGCATAGTTTACTGTTATGTAAAACACCTGTTTTATATATGTTCTGTACATCCGTGTATCTGCATGTACGCTGCCTTTTAGTATTCACTGTAGTTTGTTGACCTGTCCCTATACTCTCATTTCATTAGGAACAGAGGCTTGAGTGCATGCTGCTGTGAATATCTTCTAATATCTCTCTGCTTCTTCTTCTTTCCCTTTAAAACATTCCAATTTCTGTAGTCCAAAAAAATCAATGCAGAGCAGGCTATCATTTCATTGATCATTTTCTCAGCTAAACCTGACCTTGATGCTAACAAAGAGGAGGAATGAAATTAAGGATCAGGGTTTTTATTCTATTATTGAACAACTTCCACTCAATAAACTAGTAAAAATTCCATGAAAATTGATGAAATAGGTATAACTGAAGAGTTGGTTTAAAGAAAATTTCTGTCTTATGACAACAAACAATCCATTTTTGGGATAGTTTCTCACTGTTTTTTTAAGAACTTGTTGTTCTGCTGGAAATGACTATAATTTTATAGTACACAGATTTACAATATGCTTTTTGGTGGAGGCAAGATTTTAAAAATCTGCTATTCTATGTGTGATTCAATTATTATGTAATTTACAATTTTGAAGTTGAGACAATAGGCATTACTGCTCATAAGTAATGTATTTCAGCTCAAAATGCAGATGGTAGATTTAAATTATATTAGGATATAGTAGGTTTTCCCAGAGGTGTGTCAGCCTTGGACAGAATAAGCATTTAATAACATTAATTATGCCACCTAAAGGTCACTGGCAGCAGCAAACTCTGAGAATCCAAGTAACAGCAACCCAACAATGAATCACTCTGTATGTCTCAATATTTGCCAATACCACTTAAATGGTTTCTTTACCCAATACCCAAGTTACAATAAAATCTGAGCAACTCTGATCACGTGTCATAATTCTAGCTGTAGTTATATTAGGAAGAATATGAAATGGCAAAGTCTCTGGTGAGTTCTCTTGCCAAATTCAAATTCATCACAATCCTCAATTCATTACCTCATCCTCATTTTCTATGGGCAGCCTAAGACAGTGAATTGAAGTTGTGTTGCTATGAGTAAGGAACAGAATACCCACTCTTTATGTATGCAGTCACAGACATTGAAAAAAGCTGCATGTGCCTAGAGCACTGTTAGCACCACGTGTCTTAATTCTGGTGGTAAGGATGCAAGTGTCTGCTCCAAAATTCAGATCATGGCCGGTATGGATGCAGTTTTCTGTTATTGAAACAGATGTCTGGGCTTTTTTTCTAAAGCACAGAAAGTTGGACAGAAGTTGTTTTATGCTAAGGCAGTGAAGGCCCATTTGCCCAGAGAGACTGTGGATGCCCCATGCCTGGAAACGTTCAAGGCCAGGTTGGACGGGGCTCTGAGCAACCTGATCTAGTTGAAGATGTTCCTGTTTATTATAGGGGGGTTGGACTTTTAAAGGTCCCTTCCGACCCAAACTATTCTATGATTCTAAGGCCTCCTCCTCTAAAATAAATTAATAGCCGATGAAGTTGGATTTCTTCTCTGGGCATTCCAAAAGAAGTAGCTCAAAGCATAACATGGTCACTGTGTGTGGTGCTGGAGGCATCTGATGGGCCTGTAATGATGCGAAACAGGAAAAAAGCAAATTAAAATGTCTTTGTCTTGTAGAAGTGTATTTTAGTGATGGCTGCAATGAGTCTTACCATTTTTCACAAAAATTATGCTTAAAGACTTGTCAAGATGACAGACAAATATAAACAACAGGGCAGGATTCAGTTCAAAACCAAGGCACCTGCATTTGTATGTCTACCAACTGTCCCAGGTGTCGATGTCCCACACAACTCAGCTCCTAAACATAAGGGTCTAGTGCTATATGCAGTTCTCTAAGGTGACTGAGACATCCATGTGACAAGGGGCTTATAAAAGACCTGTGATGATCTGGACTATCAGTTAGAAGCCAGGTATTTGATGTCCCAAATAGTGCTAAACACCTCTGCTGAAACATGCTGAGTAAGAGCTTGGTTCATCTTCCTAACTGTGGCTGTCTAATGCAGTTTGAGATACCCTAGCACAATCCAGCTGGTCCCCACCACCGACCAGCTGTGCATGGAGTTCCTGTAGGTGGTGGGCCATATCTCCTAGCTCCAGACTGTTGTCCAGAACTCCCTAGGGCATCCCGGCTGACCATAGCCACATATGATTGGGCAACTGAAAGTATCCAGAGTGTATATTGCCAGTAACAGAAGCTTAGACACCAAGCACCTAGACAGTTTTATTTAGGTGTTTCCTCTTGAACAAAATCCTACCTGTATCCTGTCTCTTTAAACATGTGACCTTGTGTTTCCCTATTTCTGTTCAAGACCTGGTGTTTGCAGTATGAAAAAAATAATCTGAAGCCTTCCTAGAGTTTTCTAAACTAATAATTTCACTTCTTTTTGAGGCCAGGATGCTTGGACTTGTTGCATGAAAACTTTGGGGGAAGGAAGTAAAATGTAATCCCAGCTACCTTTTTTAAATCTCTATATAAAATATTTAAAGTTGGAGTTTTATTATTTGTTTGTTTTAATTCATCCTATCTTTTAGCCTCAGATGCAAGTTTTGCTGGGCTTTTTCCTAACAGAACCATGTATGTGTTCCTGTGTGATGAGTGGTTATTGTCAGCATCAGGAAAGTTCAAAAGCCCATTGTAGGGTTGACAACTGTTTCTTTCAAAAAGCTGTAAACAAAAGTGTAGGAAAGGTAATAGGGAGAACCAATATTTCCTTGCATTGGCATAAGACAGACTTAAAAGATCTAGAGCAAAGAGCTGGATACAGAGACAAAAAGTGGTTAGAACATGTTCTTGGGACAATAATTTGCATTGTATTTTTATTGTTATTACTAATTACAGGGAACCCGTTTTCTTGGGTATGTGTGTGGGTGTGAGGGAGAGAAAACCCCACTAAACTCAAATATGAATTTCCTTGTTATTCTCTGAAAATAAATGTAACTTCAGAGTCCAATTTTGCACCAATACTACGGGCATCGTTGCCATAGTGGTGATATGTCATGTTCATCTACCACGAATTGTAAACCACTTCATACGTTCAGCAAGAAGACAGTTCTTCATGTTAATCAAATTTTAAAATATAATTTGAATCAAAATGTAGTCACTTACTGGGGTGAACTGAGATCATTCTGCTCATGTAAATAAAACACAATGCCCAACAAAAACATTAGGGATCTTATCCACCCTCACTTCCAGTGGCGATATGGCAATATGAACTAATTCTGAGGAATTAATGCACACAACAGCATCTGATGTGATCTCTTCCTTTGACAGTCACTTCAGAGCCACTTGTGTGATCTTAGACACCACACATTGATGATGACTTTTCTGCATAGCTCGGTTTAAAAGAGATAAGAACACCTAAACAGAAGTAGAGCTTTAGTGTTAGTATTTATCCAGTTGGCTCAATGGATTGTTTTCCTGTGATTTGGCTCTAACCATAGTTTCCACCTCAACTCCAAGACTAAGAAATAGATCCAGACATATCTGAAACTTTAGTATGAGAAAAGTTTCCTTGATATTTTTTTTTCTCCAAATGTCGATGATGTTGATTTTTTGGAGAGAAGATGAGGAGATTTAAGTAGAGTGGTTTGCCAAACCTTCTCTGTTGAAGTCCTTTTTCTACTAAAACAAACAGGAAGATTGCTTTTCACTTCAATAGACAGAAGATTTCAGTCCTAATATCCTTTTCTGCCTAAATTTTGGGCTCTTAAGTTACTCATCAAAAGATGGAATATGAGAAAACAAGATGCTATCTGTGACTACAGAGCCCTTGGACTTTATATTAGGAGTGTAAATTTGTCACTTGGGGTTTGACAGTTGGTCCCTGAGACCCAACCTGTGTTTTAATGTGCTCTCCAAGATTCATTAGAATATAACTGCTAACTACACAACTAACAAGGGAAACCTCACTATATCATTTGCTGTACGTAATCCCAAGATCCAAAAGAATGGTTTTTCCAGAGAAACCTAGTGACAAATCCATCCCAAACTCCTGTTCCCAACAATGCCCAGTAGGAGGATCTTTCCAGTAAAGACCTATAGCATAACATTTCTCAAGCAGAAGTGTATTTCTTGTCCATAATAATTCTGAAATGTCTTATGCTGTGATGTATGAAGGTTTATATCCTTTCCATTATTCATTAACATTTGTTAACCCTTGGTAATGTCACAGGTAGTAGAGTTTATTTTCCCATTCAAGTGGGAAAGTGCTGCTTCACTGGGGTTTGTGTAGTGAAATGGTACCATGAAACTGGACTGAGTTATTCTTTTTATGAAAGCAAACTCTACCTCTTTCGTGAAGGTGAAGCACCCTCCATACTACCTCTGCTAGCTTTCCTTTGTGAAGCTGTGCAAAAGTCTTTTCCTTTTTTTTTTTATTAGTCGATGAAATACCAAAGCAATAATGCATTTGAGATAATATTTAAAATAATAATATGAATTACAGTTAAATTAAATCCTATAGCTTAACTGTAATCTAGACTGGCTGAAATATACCAGTAGTGAAGAAGAACATATTATTTGAAAACCTATGCTGAAGTAATAGAAATGTCACCTTCTTCACTCCTGCCTTACTAATCTGTTCCTTAACTACACACATCCAGTAATTTTAAGATCCAGAAAAATATCATTACTCCTGTTTTGTGACTTCTGTTTTCTGTAGCTTCCGTTCTTAGTTGTTAAAACACACCATTGAGTTAGGTACCCTGCTGTGATTTTGGTGTGTACTCCCCTCATGCATGCTCTAATAATTAATTACCAGAATCTGGAAAGGGAAATATATTTCCAGTGTTCAGTGCAACAGCAAACCTCTTAGTCTGTATAAAAGAGGACATTAAAGTACTCCCCTTAATGTACTGTATGTGTTTAGTGGAACAGACTTCTTATTTTAAACTTTTATAGATTTCATTGAATGAATTGCATGGAATGCTGTAATGGTTTGCGATGCAACATGATCTAAAACATTGCATTTTTAACCCAAGGGGACCAGCAGGTTTATTCTGTTTGCATGTGCTTTCCCCTAGACTCTGGCTGCCCTAACAAGAAATTCAATAAATCTGCTTCCAAACCATCTTGCACAAGCTTTGCATGTCCAGTCTGGGCCTGAGGAAATTAACAAGCGAATAGAGCACACCATCGACTTACGGAGTGGCGATAAATTGAGAAGAGAGCATATCAAGCCTTTTTCACTGATGTTTAAAGACTCCAGCCTGGAGCATAAGGTAGCTGGGTCTTGGTAGCTGCATTATTTGCAACTCAGATTGTAATAAATGTCCACTGAAGTAGAGAAGCTGCAGGTTCTAGCTTGCGTTGTTTGTTTTCTGGTTCTGTTTTTCATTTTGTTTCAGTTTTCAGAAGTTGGGACTGAGCTAGAGGTCATACTAGACAGTGTCATGATGCAGGTGTTATAATGCTGCAATAATTACATTTCATTGTCGGAAAATGCCTACACCGAGCAAACTCTGCTTCTGAAAACAACAGCCATTCGCCGGGTTTCATCAACTGCCTAGTACAAGCAGTTTTCCATCAGATGACAGGTTGCTTTGGCACAAACAGTGATTGAGCATATTAATAAATTGACACTTCTATTCAAAACATATATCTATATTTATATAGATGTGTTTCTTTTATTTAGCCATGGGATCCATCTGATGTTCTCTAGGCAGCTGCTATGTTTATTTCAAGTCAAAACTAATTTGTCAGCTCTTTGTTTTAAACATCCTTTTTTTAACATCTGCTTCTAAGAGGTAAATATTGTTCATGTCTTTGCTGCTCCTCAAGAGTAGTAAATTTCTATTGCAGTCTACATGCAGATGTAAGTTATAAGTTAAAAAAGATAAGGCAATGGGAGAATTTTCCTTGTAAACTGATGACATGGGGTGGGTTTGCGCAGGTCTCAAATGATTTCATTGACTTGTATGCTATTACAGTGCAGTAACCGCAAGTCTGGGCTAGGAAGCACACTTAGACTGAAAAGAAAGAAAAATAATGGGGAATTGCAAGTATGGAGGCCCATTTCTCTGTCATCATTTTAACCTCCACTGGAAAACATGTTTTTTTACCTGGCTTATGGGAGACCAGTCCTCAGGTGGTATCAGTGGTGAGAGCTTAACGAAAACCACTGGAGAAGAAAAATTCTACTTGAAGTATATATAAGTCCTTATTTCACAAACTATCCTGCAGAAGGAAAAAGAAAGGTTCATTTAAAAAAAAAAAAAAAGAAAATATTCAATTTCCCCGAGAGAATATTTATGACACTGAGACACAAAGCCGAATTTGCCACTACTGCTCCAATAGAAGATATATCTTTCAGTGCAGTCATCATGTAAAGCTGACAGGGAGGCAGCGGAAGTGAAATCCAAGATTTCTGACATTCTGTGAATTACCACCAAAAGGCCCCAAAATCATGAGTAATCTTTAATCTTTTCAAGGCATAAAGTCAAAAGATAAGGTAAAAAAGTCTAGACAAAACAGCATTTAATTTAGAAGATGGGGGATGATATATTAGAAATTTTGTTGTGCAAAAGAGAAAACAACCTGGTCACAAACAACTTGCTGAATGAGCAAGCTATTCAATGGTTCACCTAGTCTTACATTACTATTTAATAAAAATGAGGCCTCAACGTGGGCTGGAGTAAAGGAACACTGTCCAGAATCAGATCCTGTATTCAGAATATAAATTTTCTTCTAAAATTCTTCTTCTAAAAATAAATTTTTAGACTTCACAACTAGCAGCCACAAGAAAAATCTATACAGAAAGTGTGGATTTTCATTCAAATGCAATTTAAGCAAGAAGGGAAAAAAAAAAACCAACCATGCTCTAATCCATCACATTACATAGGCCAGATTTTAAATATCGATAAAGTTTTGAATTGCACCTGGATGACAAAAAAAATCTATTTAAAAGCAAATATTTTGAGCAGTTTTGATACATTTTCTTCTCAGTATGACATTTCCAATGCCAACCTGTACTGCAATGCTTAGAAACTGGTGCTTTCGTTCAGTATTTCCTTAGGTGCTAGTCTCAACCAGTAAGCACAGGCAATACAAACACCAAGTCCTTCCCGTAGGCAGACTAAATCTTTCTAAATCAGGCTAGGGTTTAGCATTACAGTTTAGTTTAGTTTTAAAAACTATCAATCATTAGCACTGTTTTACTCGCTTGGGTTCATCCACCTCCACCAGTTGGGTAGCTGCTGGCCGGCAACCTCCTTGCTTGTGTTCAGGGTGCTGGGGCACATAAAAAGATCAGGAATGCACCAGAATGCAAAGGGATCATGTGGATTCAGGAAAGATGAATCACAGCATCCTCTTCATTAGAGGAAGGGGCAACGTCTTGTGGGACAATGTGGGAAATGTCCCTTCCCTCCTTTTTTGTCTGCGCAGTATCTACAGGTTTGTCCCAGTAGCCTTAGCGTTAAACCATAGTCTACAGGCAGTCATGAAAAAAATAGTGTGTGAACTGCTACAGAATGTAACTATTTCCTCCATATTATCTTGTATTACTGTCACTTTCTCCCTTCTTCCTGCTCATTTAGGAAACAAAACAAAAAAAAACTCAGATTTAAATTGGAGTCTCACAAAGCTATTTCAGAAGCCTTTTCCCTCTGCTCTCCCCACCCCTAACCTTCCAGTCTGGAATTATGCTTTTTTCTAGTCATTAACATTTTGCAACTGCTTACATGACCTTCTACATCAGCATCTTAAGCTGCTCCCTGCAGCGCTGCTGAGCAAGTAGACAGTGTGTCTATGGACCACCCATCTCACATGGCTGTTCTCATTTGCTGCCACTCACCTTCTTTTCAGACCAGGGGCAGCATCAATTCAGAGGTAGCTCTGAACTAAAGTAGCTTCTCCTGTGTAAAATCTTGTGCCCTCACAATTAGCCATCACGCATTCAGACAACACACGTTCAGGCAGCACTGGCATCTGCCTAATACTTATTTCTTTTATCTGTAAGTACTTCTCTCCTCAGACTTTACAGTTATTGAGTAGGCAGAACAACCAGTACCCATAGCTGAGATCCTGATCAAGAAGTGTTATGTTAACCTTGTTCAATAACAATTGTGTTAGTGCTCTGTACCTCAAACCACAGAGGAGTGAGCAACCATGTGAACAATAAACTGTGTTTCTTTCTCCTGCATTAGTAACAGGACTACCATGCCATCAGATCATAAATCTTTTGGGGTGACTGGAATAGATATGAAATGTCATGCTGGACTTCTGTTTAAACAGGCTAGGTTGTTTTGGGTTTTTTTTCCATTGTAAAACAATTGCAGACAGCAGATTTATGCTAGCAATGAAAGTGTTGTTTTTCTTCCGTTAAGGTTTCAAAAGATAAAAATAAAAAAATTTCTGGAATCAGCATGCGCAGAACTACCGTGGGAGCTAGCACAGCTCTTGGTTTACAATGGTTTAAACAACTGGTATATCACAGCAGTTTAAGCCATCCGTACATCTTCTCAGTCCCCTCTTTTCTCATTCCTCTGTGTCCTTCTTGTTGGTAGAGTAAATGTAGATCCCACAGCAAGGAGTACCAGTTGCACTAATGAATGGGTTATATCCCTGATGTACTACCTGTATCTCCACATTAATTTTGTAATGTTTCATTTTTCAGAGAATTTGTGCAGGATCCCCACCTGGTATATTTTATAGATTCTTTATCCAAATGGACTAGTCATTACTAATCTGTATTTCACTCATTAGTACTTGATATCTCATTTAGAGATTAATTCACTCTCAATTTTGCCAGAGGTTATTTTCACAAATAAGGTATAGGCAGATAGAGCAAAAGACTCATCACAAGAGAGGACTTCTAATGATAGCATGAAAATACACTAAGGGTTTCCAAAAATGGAATTGGTTATAAGAAAAATCTGATACTACTGTAGATGCTTTCCAATAATTAAAAGATGCCATTATGATGCTCTACCTTAATAGCAGTGACTTGGAAATATCAGTACCATACACTTTCATACAGGATAAATCATGGTAATGGGGCCGGAAATTTTACGTGCTGGTAGGGTTTTTGTTAAGGAAAGTTTACAATGTAAAGATTTGGATAAAGATATTCTGAATCTTCCTGCATATTTGTACTGGGATTATAAGTCAGACTGGGCTTAGAGGTGAAGCGTCTACATATTTTCCGTGAGGTGAGCACACTGAAAATATCAAAAAGGGCTTTGAATTTCGCAGTACGGATTTTGTTTTGTCAAATATTAGACCTAAGTATCTGAGTTTCTCTGTTTCAGAATTTCTGATGGGTGAGGTAAATAGAAATTAAATGAATAGGAAACAAATTTTGCCCTTCTCGCATGTTGTATCCTTGCAAACATGAGCCTCACCTCTTTCCTTCAACCCAGAAACTTCCAATGGCAAGAAGGTCTGTAAGAAACACTTGGCAAACTCTGGGCATGTTCAGCATCTTCTTTTCTGTCATTGGTCAACAACTGGATCTGTGTCTACTATTTGGTCTTCTCAGGAGTTCATCCATCTCTTCTCCTTCCTTGGGCTTCCTGATATATCTTCTGTCCCTCCCCTGTACTGCACAAACACAATTGCTCTGAAGAAAAAAAAACATGGTCTTCCTTTTCATCCATAAGGTCCTCTCTGAGTCGAAGAGCAGCAGTGAGACCAAAAACCTTCCTCCCCAGTGCCTTCTCTAGGGGAACAGGGAAAGCCTGTTGTATTACCGGTACTCCCTTTCAAAGAGCCTTGGGAAAGAGAGGAGAGGTGGGGAAAAAGCAGCATGACTTGGCAGTGGAAACTTGGCCTTTCCTACGCAAGCTCAGTTTCAGCTAGCTGGCTGGGCTGGCTGGTAAACAGTTCCCTTCCAACAGCGGAGGCAGATGGGACCCATGGGAAGGAGGGTGAGCCTTCGCTATGCCATGAGGAAGTCATGGCAGCGCCGGTAGCAGCGAAGGTTTTCATGGCAGAGTAGGGCACATCACGATTCTTCCTACCGCTCTTCATGGCTCTAGTCAGCTATATGCCTCCCCCCATACTTATGGAAGTGCCTTGAGGCTTAGTCCATCCTTCAGTTAGTTCTCCAAATCATTAAGGGGTATCTTTCTATGGAAGTGCTACATTTATCATTAATGTTTGTGCTGCCTCAGAGCTGCTAACAATTTCTCCTCACAGCATTGTTACTGATTAGACCACAGCATCCATCCTTTTGACATAATGCTCAACACAGCAGGCAATTCCATGTTTGTGTTTCATTCAATTAGCTTTCTATAATTTCCCCAAGGAACAGTTATGGGATTTCATGTTATATTTTAAGGAACATACATACCTTTCTTTCCCCTTTGGTTCTCTTAGTGCTGCAACAAAATCAACAAAAACAAAAACAAAAACAAAAACAAAAAGGAAAAGAAGAAGAAGAAAAAGGCCTGGTCCATTATATAAGGGGACTGATGCAGTTCTGTTTTCCTGCAAATGAAATCAGGGTCGGTGCCTCTGTGCTTCCAGGAGCAAAATTAAGCGGAGTTGCCTGTAAGCACCATCAAAAATCATGTCAAAGTGATATTGCTTCTGCCAACATCAGGCACAGGATATAATCCAGCAAAGAAGGAGTCAAAATGAGGGACACCAACAAATAAGCCCCCTCTCTTACTCATAACAAATGGGAGCAGGGAAGAGAGAAGCTTTTTCCCCATTTCAGGAGCCTGAGACTCTTTTGACCAGATGTTTATAACTGAGATGAAGTCACAACCGAAGGTCCATGTAGTGAATATCACCTAAGTCTAGATAGGATCTTCCTTCAAGAGCAGATTACATATAAAATGCAGTTCATAATTGACCTCTCTCAATGTATGTTCCTGATACATTTCTTAATCGGTTTTAATTTTTCTCAATTATAATGCTCTCTAGGCATTTGTAACTGCAGTTTGCCTTAGTTTCAAATTGTTGGAGAAAGAGTCTGATATCTGATATCTCTTTGACTTTGATTTCCTTTTGTCTGGACATGTAATTCTCATTGCTTTCAAAACTGCAAGATATTAAATAAAATGGAGTTATCATTCAGACGAGAAAAAATTACCGGAGCGAGCATCTGTGGGATTTTTTACTAGGTGAATAAAATTTAGGGGCATCAGTATAGGATAAAAAGATTTACAAAAATATGCCTATGGACCAATATTCATCTGCTGTAAACAATTGGAGTTTAATTGAATTAGCAGTGATAAATACCAGCTGAGGACTTGGGTAATTTTTAACTGATGTACTGTGATTCACCAATGTATCTGTTACTCCTTTTCTAACTCCTATGAAAGGGGAACCTGCTAGTATTATCAGTGGTTTGATATGCTGGAGAAAAATACTTTTGCAATAAATAATCATCATAATAATACACCTCAAATTGTCTTTTACATAATATCTTAATTTTCTCCTTGGAGAGTGCCCATATTGCCAAGTATCTGCACAGTCTCTGGATAAGTTAGGATACAGAGATCATGACCCACATCCCAAATAATCACAGAATGTCCCAAACTACGTACTTTTCTTCAAAAAGAAAAGTAAAAAAGAAAACATAACGGCCTCAATTTGGCAAGCATGGAGACACCCCCGTGATGACGTGCACGCAGAGTTGCAAGTGACTTCAGTGTTTGCCTTCAGGTGAGGAAATCCATGGGTCCTCTGGTTACGCTATTAAGTATTTAGTATTCTACTCAGCAGCACAAGCCCCTAGTATCTACCTGAGGATTTTTCAAGCAAATAATTACAGAGTTTTGCTTATCTTGCTTATTAATGCTTATTTGCTCATCTTGCTTATTAATGATTTATTTGTTGTGTTTCATTTTTAAAAACAAATTCAGGTTTATTGATTTATTAGCTCTTCCTGATAATTTCCTGAAGTCTCCTATATGCATCAGTCTTTATTAAACCACTGCATGGGTTAACAGCTAATTTACTCTTCTGGTTTGTTTCTATTCTAGTATTCTCAAATGCGGGATGAAGTATTCAAATCAAACTTGGTGTGCGCATTTATTGTTCTTGTATTTATCACCGCTATCCAAAGCTTACTTCCTTCTTCCAGGTAAATACAGAAATATATACAGGTGTTTTTGGGGAAACAGCGGGATAACATTGCTAGGACTGACATGGAATGAACCAGTAAAACCTGCTTGTTCCCCAAAACTGTTCATAAATATTTTTTCCCTTTTTCCCAATATTAACTACTTTTGTATCACATTATCTGCAGCTACATGTTTTCACGTAAGACAGCAGCACCTACTGCCATTATGTTGTTATGTTTTTAAGCAGAACCCCCACTGAGATAAGTGGGAAGTTGGGTTTACAAAAGTTTGACATGATGTGGCCTGCTGCTTCCAGTGTTGAAGTAAAACATGATCCAGACTCATAACAGTGCCTCTTTGTTAAGTGACCGGGAATCAGGGATTGTTTTGGTTTTGTTTCTTACGTGCTACCTAAGAAAATTGTACTTTTGTGCTTTGTTGCTGATGATACGTGTTATCCCACTGGGGAAAGCAATCTTGTGCCATTAAGAAGCATCAGGGAGATGATCTGGTAGATCTTTTCTCACTGCTGCTTTTACCTGGGGCTGACCAAGCAACAGCTTCCTATCAAGGTGATGAAAATGTGACATAGTTGAGACCTGTGCGTCCACATTTTCCACACAAACTCATCAATTGGCATTTTTGTCTACTATTTAATAGTGAGAACACACGAGTGACACCACAAGGACTAACATCAGTTTTCTAGCATCGTAGCAGAGACAGCAGAATATGATTGCCACTAAAACATGCCTCTGGTCCCATTTGACCTTTGTCAGAGCAAGTGCTAAAATAGAAGTGCTCAGGCAAAAATAATTCTCAGGTGGTTTCTAACACTCAGATGAACCTTAACTTATGGCTACCTGTAGAATAACCTTGAAAATACACTATGTATATAAGAAATAAGACATTTATTGTGTTACAGTAATGCAGCGATATTTCTTGAATCATCTCTGGAAGACCTGGTTCACCATGTTTATGTTTAAGAACACCAAAATGCTGGTTAGATGCAGGCAGGAAACTCTGCAGCAGTGGTGTCCCATGTATTATGTAGTTCTCAGCTGGGAAAGTACCCAGAGTAGTACCTGACTTTCCGCTTCCTTATGTCCTATATTGTTCTAATACTAGTAAGTTTGTTTGCTTTTTTAAAGTTCTTCTCCCAAAACACATTCAAAATTCTTCACTTCTGGTAGCTGTTATTTTTATTTTTTTCTTGGTATGTACAAGAAGATTTACGGATCTTATTAATGGAACCTGTTTTCCAAAAAGATTTCTGCTGCTATATCAATCACTGCTATATCAGAAAAAAACATAATGACATTTTTTTCTATCTACACTGATTCATTTCTGTTAATTCTCGCAAGGGTGTCTAGTGCCATTGGAATTAGGGGAGAAGGAGTCACATGACCACATTGCCTGCAGCTGTCTCACTTCTTGTTTTCCCATCTTGCACAGTAGTCTTGTGCTTTTACCTGCGCTTCAGAAATACTTTGTGGGCCTTTCTGTCACTGAATGTTAAAGAGGCTGTAAATACAAATAGGTTCAAATAAAGACTATATAATAAATTCCTACAAGATAAGATCAGCAGAGGTTTTTGCTGGAACCTGGGAAGATATTTAGGGAAAGGATATTTACCACTATCTCTTTTGTGAGAGAAGATTTGTAGCAACATGGGTGTTTTATTGCAGTTCTTATGTTCTTTCAGGAGCTGAAGATCACTGTCAAGATTTAAGAAGGCAAATTCTGCTCTTAATTTTTCAAGTTCTAATACTCTGCTTCAAAAAATGTGTTTCGGTCTTAAAAAAGCATGCCAGTTAAATAAGCAGAGGTCAACAGACGAGCAGTCCTAAAATAACAGGATGAGGGGGTTTGAGTCAGAAGGTTTCAATAAGCTTAAACATATTGAATGAGGAAATAATCTGGAAGTTCAAATTTCCAAAGTTCCAGATCTAAAAAGAATTCAAGGTACGAGCACATGAACAACCGATCACAAAGTCAGGCAGAATTTGGATTCAGAGAGTCTTGGAGATAGCTTCATGCTCATCTGCTGTATCTCTAGTGGGTATCAGAGAAGTAAACTACCACAGTGGAAAAGCATGGACATCGTTTCCATGGAACAACTGACAAACTGTAATTCACACTCCTCATGGTAATTTACTCACTTCCTAACAACACATTTAAGTGTCTTTCAATGCATGCTTCAGACCTTTGTTGAACAAGGATGGCATTTTATATTTGCTTAAATATTTGAATATTTTTCTAAGCTGAATCTTTTGGGGATTTCTGGAAATTCAGTGAAAGAAAACGTTATTTAGATCATCATAAAACATATCTTATTAAGGATCTTCAGGGAGTTTCCCAGATAGGTTGCCTTAGTCTGTGTGTTAAAGGGAATCATCTTTCTATTATTGCATCTACCATGTATGGGAGTTTCAGAATTTTATCTCAGTTTATGTCTGTCTCACGCAGGATAAATATTTGATCCATTCATACTTTTCCCTGACAGGGCAGGCACATCACTGCGTATAAAAATCTTTGCAATAGTTTTCATTCTTTGAAATATCGAGTTGGGGAAATTACTCCAAGTGACATAAATTAATGCCATATTTCTGCTGTAATTATCCTTTATGAAGCCATTATGTTACATTGCCAACCTTGCAGTGATTCATCTTCTCCATCTGAGAGGCCTGGGAGTTTGATTCATTTGCTGCAATGAACTTTCTATATGCTCACACGGGCAATAGATCATACTAGAGTAGACTGCTGAACTACTCTTATTTCTGTCAGTTTTTCACTGTGTTATTCTTGTGAGGGAGGAAAAATAGATTTCACACAGTTGGTCATTTAAACGTCTGCATCTTTTGTTTTATGTAAGCTTTCCTTCAGGCTCAACTCTTGATTTGCAACTGTATGTAAAGAGGGAAGGCAAAAGATCCATTTCAAACTTCACTTGACCTTGACAGTAGGGCAACCCCTAGAAATAAAGGCATTTGGTTTTGAATCTCTTCTTGAATGAAGAGGGGATCCAACCCAGGTGTCCCCGTTCTGGGAGAAGTTCATGAAGGGAAGAGTATTATGGCTGTTTGTTGCTATTCCTCTAACCCTGGCTGTGCCTTCTGCTGTACTTGATCCTATCAGCATGCTGCCAACAAAATCTTAACACAGATACTGGATTGATCCTCTAGGAGGTCATAAGTGTGCAGACTTCAGTTTTGTTTTTATCTCAAGCAGGCTTAAACAAGAGAGAAACACATCAATGTTAAACCTAACAGCTACAGCGGAAGAATTTTTGTTGCCTATATATTTATTATGAACAAATACAAGACCACGGTTTCTCAGGCACCTAAACAGGTTATGCTGCATTTTGGACTGAAATCCCAAACTGAAGTCCCTAAATGCTCCCTTTATAGTACCTTAACTCAATAGCACTGTGTCTTACACGTAGAGTTTGGCAGTCCAAAATAAGAACTCATGTTTAGTGTCCTCAGGTCTGACCTCTTGAGGCTTGACCCCAATCTTTTTGAAAGCCTTAATTTGGTTTCATTGAGAGATGCGTCAGGCTAGGTCTGCAGAATTGGTAGGCTACATCCGCATATATAGACTGTCTATATTTATCTGAGATATAGATAGAAACTATCAGTTCCAAAGAGGATCTCAGTCATATGGCTTTGGAAAGCAAGAAGGCTATTGCAGAATATTGCACTTGGAAGTGCAGAAGTTTCCCTGGAACACCCTGATAGTCCACTTTCAAAGCTTTTTTTCTGTGAGACATTATGATTTAATCACTGCAGTGTACGGGCACGTATACAACTACTTTACTAGAAATTTTAATTACTTAATTCAAAACCTTAAGTTTAATCATTCGCTTGATAGCAAAAAGCCAAGGGAAAGTAGCGTGAAGAAGGGAGAGGTTTCCAGGAGCCATGGAGTTACTTTTAATTTGCATGTGTTTGATTTCTGGGAAAAGAGACACAGAAGGACAATGACTGGCACAAATGGGGACAAAAACACTTGACTTGTGAAGTGCTGAGTGCTTTCTTCTGAGCAAAGTAAAACAATTTACTGCATTTCCCAACCACATCGGTTACTTGATTGACTTCATGTCCTGGATTTAAGCAAGAAAAAATCATAAATTTAGAAAAATATAATGAAAGTTTGACCAGAAGAAATTACGAGGTTTAATGGTCTATTCAAAGCAACTGAACCATCTATTCTGTGTATGCATTTAGCAATACTTGATTAAGGATCATATTTGTAAGAATGAAGTTTATAGGGTATGCCGAACAACATATTTAATTTAAATGTTTGGATCATAGAAAACATTTTCATATGCTGTATATTTTAAAGGACTTCCATGAAAACAGTAGATTAGTTCTTTTACTTATTTAGAAACCAATGAGATTCTTAGCTACAGAGGACCCACTAATAATTAAAATGAGGGGAATCTTGCATTTCTGTAATTATTATATCCTGACTTACTCCAGAAAACAGGCTGCATTATTGTACTCACTTTAGGGTCTATGACCCTCAGTATAGTATGAGTTTAAGACACCTGTGTTGGGCTGTATACAAAATAACACTCTACTACACTGCCACCATAGAGCAGGAACCAGCTCATACGTAAGTGGTATCAAGACCTTAGAGGCTGAATAGGTTTGTTCTGAAAGAAACTTAAGGGACAACTGAGTCCCACAAGAAAGGACATTCCTGCCACTCAAACTCTGTATAGACAAGAGGCACTGCCAATGATTTCCCTGGCTTGTTTCTTCAACACAGTTTCTCAGCAAGAAACCATGTGAAGCAAGGGCAGAGCTATGGAACATGAACAGATCTTTGCTTCCTCTGGGGTTTTTTTTTCCTAGACTGTCTCAGATTTATGACAACTGATTTTTCCCAGTCTTAACTGTTTACACATTTATTTTTATTAGCGGTGGTATTGTGGTGAGGTTTAATGCTGGGTTCTCTTTTTTTTATTTCCCAGGGTGATACCAATGGTCATCCAGTTTTCTATTCTGATTATGCTGCACTCCGCTCTTGTGCTAATCACTACGGCAGAGGATTACAAATGTTTACCCTTAATGCTCCGGAAAACCTGCTGCTGGATTAATGAGACCTACCTGGCCAGAAACGTCATTATATTTGCATCCATTCTGATTAATTTTCTTGGAGCTATCATCAATATTGTAAGCTTATAGGGAACCAGGGAATATTATACAGGAAAAAATTATTTATGAATTATTAAGCCTGCTACAGGACTTGCTAACTAATGTGTTTACAAGCCAGCTATGATTTAAATATAAAAGGCAAAGTACCACAGCTTCAGGGAATTCAATCTGTTGCTTAAACTGTGTATTTCTGAAATATCTAATTATTTCTCCCTCGTGAGTATCATCTATTTTTAAAACCCTTTTGCTACTTTCTGTTCAGTATATCTACCCTTTGAGGACAATTTGTAATTTTCTGGCATGCTGATATACTTTCTTAAAGACTGTCAATCCAAGTAATGCTTATAGGTATTAAATTCCTCATCTCCCATTAATTAGACTAATAAAAAAACGAGAAGCGCCAAGCAACCCCGGAAATACCTTCAAAGAAAGCACGAAGCAGGCCAAGCTGAGCCAGTAACCATAGCATGTAAAAAGAAATTACAAAGCATAAATTCTGAACATATCTTGCCTTTCTCCTTTAGCTGTTTGACAAACCCCTTCAGCCCAGATGCACCTTAGCTGAAGCACCCAACTATGGGCATAGTCACCCTCAGGTTTCTTTGTCAGTGCAGGCAGTCAGTGCAGAAAAACAGGCATCCCCAAAGATTTCTTTTGATCATACCGGTCTCAATAAAAAGATCTTTCTCTCTCCACTGCCCACATAGGGAGTTTAGTCTGATTTGCCTCCTAATTTACACATCTCCACTAAGACTCTAAGAGTGACAAATCTGGAGCAAAGTTTATCAGCGTATCTGTGAGGAAAGCTATATACCAAGCTTTGCTTAGTAACTGTGATTAAATAAAGATATTGGTAATTGAACACTTGTGGGCCTAGCTCTATACAATGTCGCAGGATAAAAGAGTGGGGTCTTGTGTGCAAATACAATAGAGCTTTGATTATCTGGATGTCTTCAGAAATATGAGACAGTTTTGCATGAATTAAGCGGATTATCATGTCAGACAACCTGGCAGGTGTCGAAGCCTGAGCCAAGAAGAAGGTAAATGTCTCACTGATAGATTAAAAGTAAAATTTTCATCACTCTCTGCTCTTGTAGGGCACCTTTTGATAGCAGTGTTCTTAATCTGAAATTTATTCTTTGTAAATATTTATTTTTTCTAGATGACACCAGGAAAGCATTTAGTCACAGTAATAACAATAGCAACTATAACAACACAACAGCAAAAATAATTATCCTGTAATAATTAATAATAATTATGATTATATCATTGGAGTAAGTATGCTGAAGTCTGATACTTCAAGCGTTTGCCTCGTCTTTTGCTAACAGATATGAGATTTTATTATGTTCTATTGATGTCATTCTTTCATGGCTGAATTCAAGTTACCAATATAAGAGGACTCAGCATCTGTCTGGGTTTTTTATTAATATCATGCAGTCACTGATAGGAGAGTTAGTCAGAGAAAGAAGAATGTAGCCAGTGATTGCTGTCCTTAGAGAGAAAATACAAATATGGTAAATGACAGGAAGTTCAATAGGGCTGAAAACTTCCTGAAGAAAAGTACAGTGGTACATTACAGTATATATCACTATGGTGTGTTGTAGAATTTAGAGTTTTTTAACTCATGTTTGATAAATACCTGTCAGGAAAGATTTTGTTAACATCTATCTTGGTTTTGAAACAAGATGATCCCTTATGGGCTATCCATACCCAATTTGCTATGGATATGAGGATAACAAGATTTTCCTCTGACGTTGTGGGTTATTTTTTAAGATTGTGTCCACTGCAATCTTGTGGTACGGCTAATCCAAAAGATGTCAAAGGAAATGTAATTCTTTTTACTGTCATACCAGTGGGTTTCTATAAAGCAGTAAACAGTTATATTTATTGTCATATATTTAGAACGGCAATGACTTGAGTCACCGAGTCCTGACCTCTGCAGGAAATCACAACATTCATATCGCCTTATTATTTCATATGTTAAAATTCTGCCACAATAATAGTTTGCTCAGGAGGGACCTGCATGCATTTAAGAAGAGGTAATGCAGCTCAGCCTTGCAGCTTTATGCATCCACTGAGTTCAAACGCTGCCAGCTGGAGTGGGCTAAGACTCAGATGCTTTCTGGTAAAATCCATAAGGCTTTGGCTTCACCCGGGGGCCAAATGAGTCTTGCGGTTCTTTACATCAAGTACATGCTTATTGTTATGCAATTAGAATAAAGTTTCTGATCCTGAAGGTCTTTTTAAAAGATACCCAGAGTGGTTCTCATGGCACTCTGCCATGCAGAGAGGTGCTGTACCCCTCATAAACTTTCAGAAGGTACCATCACCTAACTCTCTGTTGTCACAGAGGACTGCACTGCACAGGCGACTTAGATAATGTTGCTGCATTGCAGAGATGACTGAATTGCTGAAAGAACAAACAAGAGAGTTCCAAGTTCAAAATTCATTAGAATTTAATTATAAGAAATCGGGCCTCATTAAACAAACTCTCTAACTCTGTTGGAAAGACAGACGGGGGAACTAGCTTGTACATACCAGGTTGATGAAATGACCTAGTATAAACATCCAGATTGGATTAATATATGTAACAGGAGACTCCATCTGCTTTAACTGTCAAAATATGAAACCATTAATGAGTTTTTTCCCTGTGTTCTAAGAGCATGATGTATTGCAACTCCACACTGCTGTTTTGTTTATATTTAACAAAATTGGTTTGAAATATCATTAAAATGAATGCAGGTCATAACAGCAAAAGGCAGTATTACATTCTCAAAACCATTGTATCGTGAATGAATTTTCATTCCCTTCCATTCTAGGCATCATAGTTGCAGTTCTGGGACTATATTATCTTTCGGCACAAGCCAATTCTTCATGATGCCATGGGATTTTGTCCCACATTTAGAAGGATAACACTGTCCATAGCAACGTAGCAGAAAAAAAAACTGCTTGTAAACAAGTGCATACATACAATCTGATTTTATGCTCCCAATTTAATGATTTTCTCTACAGTTTATAGCTAAGTATAAATACTTTGGGAGGATAGTCCTTAAGAGTCCAATATCAGTCCTCTGAAACTCCTGGAGAAGCTCATCTCTCCCCTTTGGCAACAAGAGAGTATAGGAAGGCTACTCACATGCTGAATGTTTGTAGCATGAATAGTTCCTCCCTTTCCATTTCATCTTAACAGTATGTCTTCTTACTGTCTATTTAGTCCTTGGTGCCAGTTAGGGACCCGGCACAGAGAGCAGCAGGTCAACCAATTCCACCCCTGAACCCAGCCAGACAGCCACACATGCACTTAGTCCTCAGTGCACACAATATAGCCCTGATTTTGTTTTCTTTCTTCACAGCTATGGTGTGATTTTGACAAACCAGTAGCCCTGAAGAACCAGACGTTCAATTCATCTGCGTCTTTTACAGACATCTGTTCCTATCCTGAGGTATTTCTGAGGGTACTTTTGAATCTGAGGCACAGATCCATAAAGGTTACATGGCAACCTCTACCTAGAATCAGTGACCTGTGTACTGATGGTGGAGTCAGGTGCCTCGACAACACCGTGAAGCTGAACTTTTGTGTCTATCCATATGCTGATAGAAAAAGCAGAGGCGTGTTACAGAAGGAATTAATCCAATGGTCCAATGGGGCATTACAACCAAGTTTCAACCTTTGAACTTCATACAGAACCTTTATGTTGGAAACACATCCAGTAATGATTCAATGAACCTCGTGCAATAAAACACGCTACTTTATTTGTATGAAGCTACTGGAGACGAATGCCTCTTACACAGCAAAACCAGCAGTCATTCTGCTGTAGTTATTTTAAATTTTCATTTGGAGTGAAAAAAGTCTTCTCTGTGATGAGCAAGTAGGCAAGAAACTCAATGGATTGGTCATGCGTAGATAAAAGAAGGGTGTTGCTTAGAAAGTCGTATGGCAGTGTCATGATACTGCCAGCACTATGCTGCAAATCGCAGGGATGCACACTTTCCTCCGGAGGAACTGTACTAAAGAAAAACTGTACTCAGAAAAATGCATGCTATCTCTCCTAAAGCTGTGTGATAGGAGTTAAATTAAACTACATTTGGACTGTGGGTGTTAATGTTGCTATTTTAAATCTGAACAGCTCATGGCCATGATTGTCTCTCTATATCCAGTATCAGCTGCATGGATTGCATTTGACAGATGACTAATCATTGAGAAAAATAAGACAATGAAGAGATTAGAAAATGAGATATGAATAAAACTTCCAGGCATCACATTTTAACTAAGCTCGGCCAGCAATATTAAAAACAAAAAAAATTAAAAGTAGAACACCACCCAAACCTTATCCTCTCTTCAAGTAGCATGGGAAAATGGTTAAAGCAGGAATATGATTCTCCCATCCTGATTAATGTGGGTCTTGTGGAAGTTCAGAATCCAAAGAAATATAAATTATTTTCCCTCAGCTGACTTTTCATTAGCAAACTACTACAACTCTCCCTTTCCTCTTTTCACTATACAAGATGCCCTTTCACTTCTAATACAATGAAAATGCCATAAAGGCTCAGAGGAGGATTTCTGCTAGCATGGAGGTGCCATGAAAAATAGAGAATTTGTAATTTCACACTGTATTTTAGCAAAGCCTTTATCGTTGAAATGCCCTGTACCCTAAGAAGACTTAGCTGAGCACTCAAATCCAGAGCAATTTTTTTTATACTTCTGATCACTTGATCATTTATGTAGATATTTATGGAGTGAATATGTAGTCACTGATCACCAGAAGTAACCACTGCTGTTTTCTGTTCAGTATTTTGTCTTCACTGGTGTGCTGGCAATGGTGACTTGTGCAGTCTTTCTTCGTCTGAACTCTGTGCTGAAGCTGGCAGTACTTCTCATCATGATTGCGATCTATGCTCTGCTGACTGAGACCATTTATGCTTCCCTTTTTCTGCAATATGACAACTTTAACCACAATGGAGAGTAAGTGTTCACAGCCCCTTTTAGGAACTGCTTTTTAATAAGGTAATGGGTGAAGACTTGCCAGAGTATACACATTTTGGAGGGCACCACGGTTAAGTATGGAATGACAGTTGCAAGAGGCAATGACTAATCCAAAAAGGTTTATAATGTGATTCTTTCTCAGGCCTATATATATAAATATATATATTTAAATCTTCATTTTATGAGGACATTTACATATTGAGCAAGGTTTGTCTTTTGTGTCTCCCATAGTCTATCCATGTTGTTAAAAATATGCATTATAGTGCATATACATTGGTTGCTGGTTGCTTCTATTCTTGAAAACTGCAGAGTACTCATTGAAACTCTCACCTCAGTTTAAGAAAACAGGAGCAAACAATTGATTTTTTTAGGGGCAGGAGTTCAACTGTATGACTTTCAAACTGTAACACGTAGTTGTAAAAGATATGAGGAATACAGGGATGATTCCATTTCGCAGGAGAGCATTTGAAGGACAGAATCCTTCTCCCATGCTTCCTTCCCAGCAAGAGGAGTTGAAGAGGAGGACAGAACTACAGTAATTTGCAGAGTCAGAGGTGCATGGAGTGTTTCAATAACTGAAACTAGAGCAGAAGTGATTTAGGTCATTCAGAAAAACACTTCTTCAATCTTTGCTACTTGGCCAATTTAGTATTGCAGTTGCTTGTGTTTGTAAGCGTGTGCCAGATGAAGATCCTCAGAATGACAGAAAAGCATGGATATGCAGTACAATTAGTTCTCACAAATGCCTCATCTTTACACATAGTAAGGCTTTGCATGCGTATCTTTCCTTACTTTCCTTTCCTTCCTACAGTAGCAAGGTACTAAAGATTTAGGATGAAATTCCTTTTTCCAATGCTAGTTACACTGCTACAGACTGATAATGTGATATACAGCATATTCACAGCAGAGCCCAGCAAATACGGCAAATGGCAGTAAGCAATACATTGGTTAAGTAACTAGAAGTAGAAATCATGATCGTTGTCTTTAATTTTTGTCACTGATTGGGCATGGTAAAGAAAGACTCTCCCCAGTGTGAAAAACTTAGACAATTCAGAGTAGTTTCTATTCCTTGTGTCAATGAAACTCTCCAGTGACTTTTGTCACAGAAGAGTAAGAAAGAGCCGGGAATACCCTCTAGAGTAGCCAACAGACCAGGACATAGGGAACTCAGCTGAGATGCTCCACACTCAGGACAAGGACCTGAACTTCAGCTCTGACATTAGGAAGCATGAGGTTCAAGGCTGTGTGCCTAGAAACTTATCTGTTCTCTAACTTATACCAGTTAGCTGAATAAGAGGGTTTGCAGCTCCCTACAAAACTCATCTAGCTCATGTATTTGTGGCTATAGCTGCATTACGATGATACACAATAACAGATGAATTCATAACTAAGACCTTTGAGGCTTTTGCCCTTAGCCAGTGTACAAGGGGTCCCTCTGGAATGAAATCTTTGGGAGGCTGTGTTTCTGACAGCTTCCAAATAGGAAACATTTTAATTCCAAAATATTTGCAGATGACAAAGATGTTTCCTGCCTGTCTTTTGCTCTATACCTATGACTCATCCCATAGTGGCACATTTACTCACATAAGACTCTTCATTAGGCCCATAAACTCAGTTTAGTTAGCTCTGTCACAAGAAAGTTTCCTTTTGGTTTAGTGTCCATAAAGCTCTGCTATTTCTCTCTCTCATTTCTCTGTCATAGGAGTTCTCCTCTGACAAATATCACCTGACAGTTTTTTTCAAAATTACTGCAGAAAATGCATTCCAGGTCTGGACTTTGCTTTATTCTTAGATCTCAAGATAGACAGAAGAGTGTCCCAAAGTCTCTTCCAACTTCTGCTCCTTGTTTACTCCTTTATTAACTTTTTTCATAACTTCAAGCTTTAAGTACTTCTTAACCATTTCCTCAGCTTTCCTCATCTCCTTTCAACAAAATAATTGCCAAGTATCTATGTTCAATTCACCTCGAAATTTAGTTCTTTCTCTCTTTTGTTTTACTATAGGATTGGCCCTACCATTTCCCCAACCTTTTTGTTTATGTCTTTTTTCCCTGGGAAACATGTTTTTTTTAAAATCTCCCAATATTACAGAGATACTCACTTTCTTCAGTTTTGTCATCTTTCCACATAACTGTAATTTCTCTTGAGAATTGAAACCCCCTTTAACTGCTCTGGACCCCTTTCACCTTATTTTCTCACAGTTTCTTCAGGGTCCATACACAGCATCTCAGCAATTTCATACAGCAGATTTCGTACAGCCAGTATCTTGGATCATTTTCTTTGCTTTCCTACTGTCTGCAAGTGTTTCTTTTACTTCCCATGTCATAGGCAGATACTTCTTATCCGCTCTCCTCTCAGTAAAAC
This sequence comes from Alca torda, assembly GCA_008658365.1. NCBI lineage: Eukaryota > Metazoa > Chordata > Aves > Charadriiformes > Alcidae > Alca > Alca torda. The sequence goes on along the minus strand of CM018077.1, from coordinate 154,925,328 downwards.
CAGTCCTAATTACTGTTTTCCCCCTTTGATCCACTCCCTTTCCTTAACTCACCTGTCATCTTCTCTGAACCTTCCTCACAACGTGGGAATGTTTAACTTTCAGCACCTGCCTTGGGGTCCATCTTTTGTCTCTAGGCCCATTCACTGGGCTTTTACTTTCACAATCTGGAAGTTTCCCTTTCCCAGCTCCAACCTCAACCTTTTCCCATCCAGATCCCAACTCCTGTACTCCGCAGGGGCTGCGGTGTTCATGGTTGTTGATCAAGCTCCCAGGAAAAGAGACTGACTGACACAGAGTTTGCAAAGCACATTTGAAAGAGAAAGATCATCACCTTCTGTGTACCTACTGTAGGCTAAAATTTAGTTATTTAATACATTTGTCCCTGAACAGTGAGCACTCTTAAGTATAATCCTGTTCTCTTGAAAGAATTATTGCTAAGTTAAATTTTCTAATACAGGGTATTTTTAAAGAATAATAAAAAGTACCAGGGTGCATTACGAAATGAAATTTCTGAATAACTACAACACTGACAAATCAATAACTGTATTTTACTTTGGATTTTTTTTCCAGCACAGACTTCCTGGGTACAAAGGAGGCATCTTTACTGCTGATGGCAATGTTCCTTTTAGCTGTATTTTATCATGGTCAACAGGTAATGCAAACATTTGCTTTAACCGTTCCCTGTATCACTTGCTATTGCATGATGTGACAATAATTACTTTCAAAATATCAACTGCCTTTTTATCCACTTGAGCATATGACCTTTAACAATTTAATAAACCATATGCAGAATCTGATTTAAAAAAGCCCACGTCTGACACTGCCTAGCGTTCTTAAAGAACATGTGCAATATTATATTCAGCAATGCACAGGCTATATTGCATTTTCTAATAGAAATTGAAGGAACAAACGGGACTTTATTTATCTTAGGTACATGTACAATTCTAGTGGCATCTGACTGCTTCAGTGCACTTGAGTAGGCATAAAACCAAAATGAAGAAAGGGAATAAAACTCCCATGAAATAGCTTAGTATGTTCATAGAGGAAAAACACCAGGTTTGAGGAAATGATGAAAATTTGTGGTTAAGCATCAACACTAAGTTCTTTGGGTCATGGACCACTTGCAAGAATCCTTTCACATGGACCAAGATCATAACCAGGATTTAGGGGCCTCAGAGCTTTAGGATTGATATCCTTGAGGAGAATCTGGGTATTTCAAGAATCCATACACAGCGCACAGGGAGAGTGAAGTATGACAAACTGAGATTTAAAACAACAAATGCACTGAGTAAAAGCCGCCTAAAGCAGGCTGTTTTCTCCACCACTTCTGGCTGGCAACCTCTAGGCTGCTGCATGTCAAACATGCTGACTTCAGGCAGTGTCTGTTCACATAAAGGCAAACTACATTAAAGGAAGCAGCAACCACAATTGCCTTTAGACATTGTTCTGCATGTTCAACTTCTTTAAAGATTTTCCCTTAAAGAGCATTAAGCTGATTAATACCAGCATTTCTCAATCCGAATTTGAGTGAGGCAATAAGAGAGGAACATTGCTGCGATGAATAACACAACATTATACAATTTATTACAATACAATAACTTTATAAGTTGTGCAGGTACCTTCAGGCTCCATTCCTTCCATAGAAGAGCAAAAAAAGGTGAGATCTAAATATTCTAGTAATTTTCTTCCTTTTTATCTTCATTTTGAGGAAATGAGGAATGAGTGAGTAGTGGAAGCAAAGGATGAAATGTGCTTTGTGCCCAGATTTAAGTTTGATGGAAAACAATGTACTTTTTGATAGATCTTTATCAAGACATAAAGCCCATTTAGGAAAAATATGCAACAAATAAGAGCTAAATATCCCAAATTTGTGATAAGCCTTATAATATTCCTGATGATTCCTAAGATATGCAAAGATACTTATCTAAAGATTGGGAATGGTCTAAAGTGAGAGTAAATACTAAGAAAGAAAACACTAAAGGAGTTTAGGTAGAGCAAGGATTAGGCATAATCCAGGCAATGTTCTTCAGGATCACAGTTCTGAGTTAGTTGTCTACAAAAGCCTGATCTGGGGTTTTTGAAAGTATTTTCCAGCCCAGATGCCTGTTATCACAGCACAGTCTTTACCTATCCTATTAATCTTCCTTGTTCCATAAAACAGGGTGACTGCACTCAAACTAGCGTTGGAAATGGTCCCTGAGATGTGCTAACTGCTGATTGTTCTCCTAAACAATTCATAAGGCCACTCTGTCAATTTGACAATATCCAACAGCAGTACTCAGGAACATTTCCTTGTATTCCTTAATTTCCTATTACAGAGTTAATGCGAACTAAAATATATATATATAAAAAAAAAATCATCCAGAGCACATTTAAAAAAAAAAAAATCTCTGCAATAGTCTGAATTGATGGGGAGCACAGTAAGTCCAATAAAGCTGTCCTCCAGCACAGCTTTGCTTCTCACAAACTGCAAAAGTATTCTGAAGTAGAATAGCTTAAAACTTGCCTCGTTCTAGGTGGATTTACAAAAAAACATTCCTTTTGCAAGATTAAATTTATGGGCCTTTAATTTCTGAACAGCTAACTACTGTTCTTTATCCATTGTGATTTAAAATTAATCCCCACTTTTGCACACAGAATTTTAAGATAGATTCAAGAAAAAGTTGTGTGAGACCATCTAATTAGACTCAGAGCTTTCTTAAAATCTTACTTGTACTTCAGACAATAAATCTCACGGGTCTCTTGTGCTAAACCCATAATTAAAAGTAGTTGTGTTACTGTTACATGACATTAGGCTAAATAGACTGTCCCAATTAGAAATCCAAATTCATCTAGAAGCACATCTTTTTAACACAAGTAATACACAAGTAATACACATTTTACATCAGTGTTTCCACAAGCTAAACTTGAGAAAAAGCACATGAAAGAGTGTTGAGGATAATTTCAAGACTAGACTTATTCTGTTGTAAAATGTGTTCATTTACTGCTTTATCTTTTTAATGAGTTCAGTTGAACGTTTTGTATGAACATAAACTATCCCTTGAAATCTTACCAAAATACAATACCATATATAGTCTTCTCTACTAGAAATACATCTCTAGTGAAAACACACAATATAAATAACTTATTAACCCTGAGGGAAATCTTCTGCCATGGCTTTAAAAGGGAAGGTTTTACCAACTGCAAAGAGGCAATAAAACTGCCCCCAGCAGACGCAGTGCCTCCTCTCCCTCCACCCCAATTAGACCTAAAAAGAGGCCTTATAAAACAGAGGGCAAAACCCTCTCTAGTTGCTTTTAGATTGTAGATCCCAGTGTAGATCTTGCCTACGCCAGATGAAAGTTGTGGTGTAGGCAAGTGTTGACTGACTGACTGGTTTGTTCCTCTACTTCTGGGGCTCTTTGGTATAGGGGAAGCCTTGAACTTTGGCAGCTTAGTTCCAGAGAGCCTTGTGGAAAGGGATGAAGATCTGACACCCCTACACAGCAATTAATCTGCAACAAACCTGACCTCCTGAACCTTCTTCATACTTGGGAAAAAGAGAAGGAATGAGGAAATGCAAAGAGAAGATTTTTTCCAATTGAAAGAGAAAAAGAGAGGAGGAGACATACCTAATTCTGGTATTATGCCTTAGATCTCTTCATTATCCTTTCTATATTTGGATTTCAGTGAAGAAAGGATATTTGCTTGTTTTACCTGGAGTTAGACTGTTTTCAGTGGTTGAAAGTGTCCCTTTGGGATGTAAATCCTCTTTTCTCGTTCTCTAAGGAAGAACATTCTGCCCCTCAAACACTGGTCATTTGCACGTGGCAATTGCCTTCAGAGAGGTTGGGTTCTACAGCATTTAGAAGACATAGGCAGTGTTAGGCATTCTGTGTAATATGTATTCTCTATTTTCTTCAGTCACTATAAGAATTAAGGGTGTTTTGTAGAGCTGTTAGGGCAAGAAAACCTGGACATTTCAAGATTTATGTTGCAGACAGTCATTTTTATTGACAACACTGTGACCAGGACGTGCCCATCTCTTCACAGAATCAAAAAATAAACCCAAGACTCAACCTTATAATTTTTTTAGTTTTAACAAAAATCAGAACTCAGCAAAGCATTTTCTTTCTATTTTCAAAGCTCATATGTAGCACACCCTTTTATCTCTGAACTGACGGTTTCATCTCAGTTGCCCACTGATGATGCAAGAAAAATCTTTCATGTTACGATGTGATTATAGATAACTGGAATGGTGTTATCTGAAATGTAAAGATTAGCTGCTGCTATTCTGAGCTAGGTTTAGAGCTGTGAAATTTTCCTGTACAGCAGCATATAAAATCAGCCGTGAAAAATTGTACTACAGGTTTTTGCAAAGCTCTTATTGTAGTGGCATTAGATATCTGAAACATCAAAGAACTCAGAATCCACCAGCAGCTCCTGCTCCAAGCCGATACCTTTAGAACTCCTTGCAAAATTATAGTCAATGTTGCCTTCACAGAGATAAAAATCAGCTATAAGCTGGTACAGGCTCTGTCTTCCAGCACAAAAGGAAAGGGGAAGGAAACTGAAAAAGGTTTAAAAAATGATTTAAAAATATTTTTTTCCTGACCTTCTTTTTCTGTTTAGTTAATTTAGGGAATTAATAGACACAAGATGGAAGATCAAAATATTAGAACTAGAAAAGAGATTAATCATTTCTAAAGATGGCAATAGCATCCAGAGGGCAAGTAGATCACCCCTAAAATGAATACAAACTTTGGAAATTTATATCAAGCCAGGGTCACTTTTAGCTTTTAGGAAGGAAATCTCTCTGGAATACAGTCAAGCTATAAGGCCCCTTGCAAGGTGCTTTACATTTTCTTCTGAGCAGTTTGCCATTGATCACTGCTGGTGAGAAGAAATGTGGACAAGATGAGTCACTGAACAATGCCTGAACACCCTCTCAGTTACTCCCACCCACTGCAGGCTTGCCCTTTACTTCATCTTCGTATGTGAATTATATCCCAAACACTTTCTTAATCCCAGCACCTTTCAGCAAACCATTTGATGTCTCTCCCAATTGTAAAATGCATTTGTTTGTTGGTATGATATGCTTCTCTGCTGGGTGCTTGATTATTATCTCCGGTTAGAGCATCTCAAGCCTCACAAATATATTTTATCTTTCAGTTTACTACACAGAGATATATTTCCATCATTTTCAATAAGGCCGTAGCTTAATAGGTCACCCCTTGTGTGAGCTCCAGTATCACCCGCCTTAAAATCTGGTTAAAAGTCTCCATCAGTGTAACGTACCCAAAAGTTCTGGCAGTGTTGGTCTTGTCCATGTGCTGACACATGTGCCTCTCAGGCAAACGTGATTTTTTGACATCTTCCTGCTTCAGCTAGCAGACAGTTGCCATTTATGTATATATGAATATGCGTTTATATATACATATAAAAATACACAATGCATATACATATGCATACATAAGCTGTGCTGTGCAGGAATCTTCCTTTTGTTCTGTATACATACAGCACTGAAAACTATTTAACTTTGGTTTGTAGGTGGGGGTGTCAGGCACTGCCACTGTGCACGTACTAAATCGGGACTGCAATTCTGGACCCACATTACATCAGGGACAGAGTGTTCAGGGGGTTATCAAATAGCATATATTTCACTATCTTTTAAAAGACCTAAGCTGCAAATAACTGTGTGTCCCAACAGTAGAAATAATACCTTATTTTGGTGCCACAGGTTTGAAAGTCCTCTTTGGGAGTGTGTTGGGCTGTTATATATAGATTTGCTGAAAGATACTCATCCTTGAGAAGTAAATTATCTGTCTCTGCAAAGTGTTTAGAATGACCCTTGTGCTATTGTCTCATGAAACCCATTTCATTTGAAAACACATATGAAAGGGAGAACAAATTTATTTCATACCAATAACTTCCAATACCTTATGTCCTGACTCCATTATCTAACTAATAAAGAGTTGTTTAAAAGGAAAATAATTGTGACATTTTCTACCCACTGTAATATGACAAATATTATTTTGCCTAAGATTCCTCTGGGACACTCACCATACACAAGGCAAAGAAATAATCTCTTTTTCTGACAATGAAATCAAATTCTTTCAGAGTCAAAGATCTTCAGCAGCACTGAAGGTGGTTACATGGCAGGAGCAGCCTGCCAGGATGACAATACTATAGCTACTCTTATCTTGTCAGGTTTTAATTTTGCCTTTTTTTTCTTTCTGGAACTATAGCTGGAATACACAGCAAGGCTGGATTTTCTGTGGCGTGTTCAAGCAAAAGAAGAAATCAATGAAATGAAGGAGTTAAGGGAGCACAATGAAAATATGCTACGGAATATTTTACCCAGTCACGTTGCCCGTCACTTCCTGGAGAAGGATCGGGATAATGAAGTATGTATCAATTCAGTTTCTAACACTTTTTTCTAAGTAGCAAAACAAAAGCAGATTTTTTAAGAAATTCTTAGAACCTAGGTCTCAATAGGATTCATTACACAAACACTGCCAATATTTGGGATCTGATCCACATTAAAAAAACATTCAAGTTTCAAAGTAAAGGATTCTGAACTTCTAGGACCACATCTGGAGTGGTGTTTCCAGGTTCAGGCTTACCAGTAGGAGACACATAGCTGCACTTCTAGTGGAAGGCCACCAAGATGATTAGGGGATTAGTGCACATGACATGTGAGGAAAGGTTGAGAGACCTGGGTTCATTCAACCTTAAGAGGAAAAGACTGAAAGAGGATCATTGTCCTCAACTGAAGACAGAGCCAAACTATTCTCCAACATGCAAGTAGAAGGACAAAAGGCAATGACACAAGTTGCAGGAAGAAAAATCTCAGTTAGATACAAGGGGGAAAAAAAAATCCCAGGAAAGTAGTCATTGCATCGAGGCTCAGAGAGGTTGTGAAATCTCCAGATTTGGAGATATTCAACTCTCAACTGAACAAGACCACAAGAATCTTAACCTAATTGGCCCTGCTTTGAGTTGGAACTATTTTAGATGAACTTCAGATGCCTGTTCCAACCTCTGGGTCTATGAAAATCTAGAATTCCTAAAAAAGAACTGTGAATTTAAAGAATCCCTGTTCAACCTTACGACAAAAGTATTATTAGAGCCCTGCCAGTTATTATGGAAGGAATCTGTGCAACAGGCTGCGACAGACCTGACCCTCTTGCATCTTCAGACCCAAGAGAACATTTCTGCTGTTTCATATTGCCCCTGAATTGCCTTTTCAGGGCAGTTAACAAAACACTCATTTCAGAAACATAGTTTGTGGCTATGTTCCCGTGTTCCTATGTTCCAAACAAACACTAAAGAGTGTTTGTAGTACACAAAGTAAAGCTTGGTAATGGAGTCTCTCCCTACTCCTAAGACAGAATTTGAAGAGACATTGCTGAAGGGGTAAAGGAAAGTCCAGAATTTGTTTCTGAAAGGAGCAGTAAGTCACTCCTTATCTGAAATGAGGCAAATGCATATTATAATATTATCTGTGAATAAGGGCTATTGTATGATGAAACTGGAATTTTCTCATGTAATATTGGAATTATCTTTTATAATGAAGAGTTTACAAATGTTGCAAGATTCAGGTTGCCAGCACTGACATATCTATTATTTGTGCAGCAAAAAAGAAATGAAGGCTACCCTTTTTCATTGTACATTTTGGAAACAGGTGCAGCCAGATGAATTAGACTGCACAACGAGGAATCATTGTGTTCTGAAGATGTGATTTCAAATACCACCTAAGGAAGGATGACATAGTGAGAAACTACAAAGAAAGACACTTTAGAAATCAGCCTCTTGAGGAATTTTACACTCAGTGGGTATTAAACTGCCATAAAAACAGTGCTCTGCACATGAGAAAATATGTGTGTGTGAAAGCAACCAGGTTAAAACGCTTCATTGCAAATGGAGCAGACCTCGATACTACCCATGAGTGTGTTCTGGTGTATCTGCATTATGGATTTTCAGGGAATAGGTGTCCTCTCTTACACATTCATTCACATACACTTACATGGATAATAATCTTCAAAAGCAAACAGATGCCCCATGGATCACTGCTGATGCTTCAATAATTTGCCACTGAATTCAATTCCACCACCTCTGCTTTTTGTAAGGCAATTTCCAGAGTGACTCTACTTGGGAATGATTTATGTGTGAGCCGGCTGGCTGTAACATCTACCAGATTTCAGTACAATCAATCCTGCAGTTCATGTCTGACCATTAAGTTAATTTCTCTGCTCTCAAAAAATGAATTACCAAATGTGTACTGTAAGTGTTTTCTTGTGGATGTATTATTCCTGTCTTGATGCTTCTTACCAAAAATAGAAAAAGTGAGCAGCTGAAGGCTCAGCCAGTTGTTTTCTGTCTTCACAATCTGAGGAAAGAGTGTGCCTGCGTGTATACATGCTCCTCCTAGCACATATTGTCTAGTCTTCCATAGGCATCCACGGACTAACGTGTGTATTACTTTTTCTATACCACAGAATCACAGAATCACAGAATGGTTCGGGTTGGAAGGGACCTTAAAGATCACCTAGTTCCAACCCCCCTGCCATGGGCAGGGACACCTCCCACTAGACCAGGCTGCCCAAAGCCCCATCCAGCCTGGCGTTGAACACTTCCAGGAATGGGGCATCCGCAACTTCCCTGGGCAACCTGTTCCAGTGTCTCACCACCCTCACAGTAAAGAATTTCTATGAAAGGGAATGAGTGTCCTTAGAGTACGGCTCCCACAACCCTACAGATGTTCTTCAGTGAAAGCAAGTGTAAGAGCAGGAAGGGAATTAATCATGTTTTTTTCTCAATCAAAGCTTTGCAGTGTCCTTGGGAACTAGCAAAATTTCCCCACTTTTGCTGTAGGACGTATTGTTAGAGAGTCTAGATAAGTAGAAGCATTAGCAGCACAGCAAAGTGCAGGGCAGGGGTTCAGGATGCTTTTCCAGGGAGAAACAGGATGAAGGAAGAAGAGGAGCCTGAGGTGTTCACATCAAGTGTATGGGGTCCAGCAGTATGTGCTTTTGTCATGATGACCAAAGCACTGAAATTTACTAAAGCACAGTAACAAGAACATTGAGAAGCAACTACTCTAGGTCAGAATGTCGTAAGTGAAGCCTCAGAACAGAAATGAAAGTATCTGCCATTGGGTAAAACTAGAGAAGCTGAAAGTAAAAAAAAAATTAAATGAAAGAGAATGCATATGGTTGTGGTATATTACCCACTAGAAAAGCATATCAGGAGTTGTGGGGGGCTCTGTCTTTGGCATTTTTAAAGTTGAAATTAGTTTTGCTCCTAAAAATTTGTTTAGGCGCAGAGAAGAACTGACCACATTTTCACATATATAATGACCAGAACCCATCCATAAATAAATCTGTCTTTCAGTACCAGAGTGAATTATATGGATAACGGAAGTGGAAGCTTATCCCAGGGCATACTTTATCCTAATAGCCTCCTGTGTCCAATCTCTTATAAGCTGCTTTCTGCCCCCAGTAACTCCATTATCACCCTCACTTCTGTTTCTGCCTCCTTTCAAACCCTAATAGCAGGAACCTCTCCCAAAGCCAAATGGCTCCATGGTCACCTTGGGAGAGCCACAGTTTACCACAGAGTAAGGGCTCACTGAAAACCTGTTAATAGATAAACTTGTAAAGAGCTGCAGTAGTGTGAAGTATAAATTGTCCACCAGAAAACCAGAGTAACTGAGAGGATTCTCTACAAAGAGGTCATATTAGACATTTTAAATGGTGCCATTTGATCCCTGTTAATCAACAAATTTAGAAATATATTGTCAACCGCAAACATTTATGAGACAGACTTAAACAATAACATATAATAAACATTAAGTTCCTTTTACTTGCCTAACAGTGTTTGATTCTCTGGTATTTATGCTTGCAAATGAATCCTTCACTTCTTCAAGTGGCTCCCCATATAAATCAAAAGAAAAATTCTTTCATTTTTGTCCCCTGACCTCAGAAGCAGAAAGAGTGGGCTTTCAAAGAAAGGGCAAACCCTGAATACAATCCGTGCTGAAAATGTGAGAGCTATCAGCCTGCTCCTGTTGAACACGGCTAACGCTTAATATACTAATGCTAACCTCAGATATTAAGATATTACGCATATAAAAAATAAGAAACCTCTTTTAATTGCAGCCATTTATGTTCTCTTCCCTATATTACCACTTCAACTATTTTTTTCTTTATTGTTCTTTTAGGAATTATACTCTCAGTCCTATGATGCTGTTGGTGTGATGTTTGCTTCTATTCCTGGATTTGCTGACTTCTATTCCCAGACTGAGATGAATAACCAAGGAGTAGAATGTCTGCGCTTGTTGAATGAAATAATTGCAGACTTTGATGAGGTAATAAGAGCTAGTAGTGAAAATTTGATAGTGCTTTACACTGAGTTCACAAATACCAAATATGTCATCTCATTTATGAAATTTAGTAACAATTCTACTTCCAATAATTGTCTGGGGTTTTTATTCCAATTACAATTGTCTATTTTGCTTTTTTGCACTTAGTCTTGCCAAACTTTGGTCTGGATGACCTAGTGAGATAGAATGAAATCAATAGTTACTCGAGTATAAGCACACATAAATAAAAGCACAATCTGCTCCAGTGTTTATAGAAGTAGAACACGCTGTAATTCTGTAGAAAAAAGAAGGATGAAGATATTTGCAACAGTAGTGGTCTAAATGCAAACAGACGAAGGTATTGTTTTGAAGACATTGCTTGAATGGACTCAATGAATGTTTAAGGTAAGACAGTGTCAAGTCAAATGTGAAGCACACAGCTCAGAAGCAAATGTTGGGTAGAGAATGAAAGGTGGTGACATATTAACCACCAGGAGACTTGTCTGGTCAGGTATGTTATACAGAAATGAACAAAGTAAAGCTGCTTGCTCTACTGAGGAATTCAGAGGTAAAGGGAAATTAAAAAAAAAAAAAATAAAATGGAAATGACACAGAAAGGAAAAATAATTTATTTAGGTAACCCGTCCAGTTAATTTCAGAAAGAAAGCTGAGGAGGTGATAAGGTAAACAGAAGAAGAAAAGTCAGATCCTCAATGTACATATTCCCAGGTGGAAGCAAGGAAAAATTGAAAAGTGAAGAGGAAGTCAGGAGCTAATTGCATAGTTGGTATTGCATACTCTGACGATGAGTCAGTAAAGATGCTTAGACAGGCGGTATTATGTCCTGCCCAAGAAACCCATGTTCTGTTTAATCTCTGTTTATCCCAAGGAATTTTTTAACTCATTTCTCTGTTGTGGTGGAGAGTCAACTGGAGAAGAGATGTCAGTTTAGGATTAAGATGCAGTTCAAGAAAACAGAATTTGTTCCCTCAAAAGGAGCTGTATCTGGATCTCACATCCCACATGAGCTATGTAACCGTGGAGCAATTGTCTAAAACAGAGAAGGAAAAAACTCCACTTAGGCTGTGGCTTGAAAAAAGATAACATCTTTTACCACTTTGGCCCTAAACTCAAAAAGCATTATCAGAGTGCAAAAAATAGAGTTTTTGAGAGAAGAGAAGGCGGCATAGTTAGTCTTTGCATCTGGACCAGAATTCCGTCCATAAAGACTGTAGAAAACTTTTTTTCCAGGAAAATAAAGCATTGGCAGAGTTCAGACCTCTCCAAGGTTTAGAATACAGCTGAATGAAGACTTGAGAATCAGAGTCTTCTTTTTTTTAAGATTTATTTAGTTCTACCTCAGTCCTACTTTAAGCACCTATCTCTCTTTGAGGATCTAGTCTAGAGTTTTTGTTTTGTTTTGTTTTGTTTTGTTTTTTCTTTGAAGAGCAAGTATCTCCAAGGATTTTAGAGGAAGGTACTGGAAGAAAAGATGAAAGTGGAAGGCATACAACTGAGAAAAAGAGATTAGGAAAAAAAGCTTCTGGTTTTGCTTTTTTTTTTTTTTTTTTTTTTTTTATTCCATCCTGAGCAGCAAGTACCTAAGGCCTCTCAAATATTTTGAAGAATTTATTTTCAATTTGCTCCTCTAGTTAACTTCATTTCATAAGTGGAAAACAAAGCCATGAGAGGGTAACTGACTTTCCTACATTTTTTTGAAAACAAAGATACCTGTTCCCATGCCAGAAGCTAGAAGCTAAATACGAACCTAGATCAGGGTTTTAACTGCACCTTCATCCTTCTCCATCCTGAGCATCTGCATGGGGAATGTTCTTAGAGTGGTAGCTCACAAAAACTGGACCAGGGTTAAGATTACCAAACTCTGAAAGACACAGAAATTGATATTTTATCCATATAATTGGACAGATACTAAAATTACTAGTGGGAAATAGATGAATTCACAGGGGATGCATCCCTGAGAATTTTAGAAGAATACAAAACTACACTCCTATGAGAAGAACTCTGTAACATGCTAAGCTCCAGCACTGCTTTCCCTGTAGGTATAAATAGAATCATAGAACCATAGAATTGTGAGGGTTGGAAGGGACCTTAAAGATCTTCTGGTTCCAACCCCCCTGCCCTGGGCAGGGACACCTCCCACTAGATCAGGTTGCTCAGAGCCCCATCCAACCTGGCCTTAAAAACTTCCAGGGATGGGGCTTCCACCACCTCTCTGGGCAACCTGTGCCAGTGTCTCACCAACCTCATGGTGAAGAACTTCTTCCTAACATCCAGTCTGAATCGTCCCATCTCTAGTTTTCATCCATTTCCTCTAGTCCTACCATTACCCGACATCCTAAAAAGTCCCTCCCCAGCTTTCTTGTAGGCCCCCTTAAGATACTTCCTTCTTATCTCTGAGATCTAGCACAGCTGTCAGCATTCTTCTTGATTAATAGTTTTGTTTTTCTTTCCAGATCTGATTAAAATTATTATGGCTCAAACTTAATGCAAAGGCTATTGGTATGAATTAATTTAAGATATTTTGTCATGCACGCTCATATAATCTTCACAACAAAATTCCATTGCTGCCATGGCGATTACTGAGGACAAGGTTTTCATCAAAAGCCCTAACACAATATTGCATCCAGGCCCCTAACACCTGCTCTGTAATTAATAAAGGACCTAATTAGGGACTTTATTATGTCCCAGACATGTTTAGTTGAATAATAGATGTGTTCTTGGTACGGGTAGTAAATGAAATTATGTGATCCCCTGCTGATTGCTAGCCTTCTTCCATCATGGTCATGCTATTAGTTTATTCTGCCTAAGCAATCTGAAAGGTGATATGCCAGACAGAACAACTGAAGTCAGTAATCCTGCCCACAGAGAAGGAACCAGAAGTAATTCCAGGTATGATGTTTCAGGGCCAGTAATCTTTCCATGTAACTATTGACTGACACTATATGACGTCGCTATTCCTTGTTTCTCATGATGTTTCTTGCCAAGATTGCCTGCTGTCTCAATACAGCCCCAGAAGCAAAATGCAGATGTGTAGCCTGAGAGCAGAGCAGATCTGTTAGACATAGGAAAACTTTGCTCCTCAGCATCACGTGAACACCCCTGTAGAGATACCCAAATGTAGAAGTCTTAGCACAGGAGTGTAAGACTGGTGCTAGGAGTGTTCCTGGTGCCATTTGAGATATCCTAGGTGATTTGAGACACCTATATGGGATCATCAGGTCCCATACTGCACCCTCAGAAAACTCATGGTGTTCTGGAGCAAGTCGTTGGAGGTTTTTCAGGGAAGCATGCTCTAGAGGACACAAGGCATCTATGTTTAGACAACTGAATTGAGTTCCTAATCTCAAATCAGTTTCTACTGTGAGTCCCCTCCATTCTTTATGTAGATAATTGTGGGGATGCTGTGTCCACAGGGCCAGAAAGGTGTTTCTGAAATAAAGTGGTGGCAAAAATAAAAATTAACCTAGTTTGGAAAATATGATAAGTGCACGAGAAGGAGATCTGGGTTATTTCTTTCTTCTTTTTAGAAGAGTTGCCTTGTTACTACAAAACAGAAAGTTTACAATCCAGATCTGTTATTTTGTTTTCCAGGTAACGGATCTATGTTAGAGAGTCAGGGGCAGTTAAACAAAAAATAGTGAACTGTGGAACAGAACCTGCCACCAACAACTGCATGGGGCAGGAAGACACAGAGGAGCCAGGCTGTGACTGGGTCTGTCTTAGGGAGCCAGTGGAACCTCGTCCAAAATTCGGTCTTGGGGAGTAGGTAATTGACTCTTCTCAAAGCACAGCCTTTACTCAGGGTTGTTTTTTTTTTCTCTGGTGGCCCACAAGTCTGTTCATTTCCAAATGATCCAGGCAGGCTTCCTATTGACTGAGGCAGAATGGGAGGTGTTGGGTTTTGGACTGAAAAAGGGAGATTATTTTTTTTTAATTTGACATAGCATCATTATAGAATACAGTTATATAAAATTTCCTATTTTGTACCCAAGCACAGAGGTGCTGACAGGGGCAGTTCATACATCAAAAAACAAACATGAACATTGCAAATCTACTTTTATAATTACCCATTTGTTACATGACTGTAGTCTTAAAACACATACAGGGCTAAACTCCCATCCTTACAGATGTTGCACCAAAAAAATAATATTGGAACATTTCTCCTGAAGATTATGAGTCTTTAAGGATTTTTTATTTATTTATTTAATATTCTTTCTAGCCTTTTTAATCTATCACTTATGTACCTTTGTGATGTTAAAGTTGGGATTTGTGCTTTAATAAGAGCTTCCTCATTCATGGGCTCTGTTTTCCCCCGTTTTCTTTATCCGGCAGTGATTTACATGGTGTTTATGAGAACAGATTTTAATATATTGTGTTGCCACAAATAGAAGTTTCAACAGAACGCAGGATCCTGCTTTCAGACTTTGCTGATTGCTTTGCAATTGTGTGCCATGTCCTGGAACATTTTCTTTTGTACTACTTTGTACATGTTTCATTGCATGTGTATATCCTAGGGTCTGACCTCCATATAACCTTGGCTGTACATGAAATGCAGCAACAAGCCATTAGTTGCTTTTCAAATACCAACCACATTCTAGTGTTTGAAAATGTTCCCTGGACTATCTTGGTAAATTAAAAAGCCTATTTAAAATGTCGCAACAAATAGCAGCTGATTTAGGACTGTGTTGGAATATCTTTCCCAAATATCAAAATCCACCATCCTGCGAAGAAAGTAATTGGTAAATAAACCATTATTTGAAGAAGAAAAGAAGCTATCTAACAGACACGATAAAGCAGGAAAAAAATAGAGATTTGGAAACAATAATGAATGAGAAGAAAAAAGATAACTTGACATTATTTCTTCTAAATTACCTCGCAGCCAATAGGTCCTTTCTTTCTTACAGAGTCATTTTAGATATTTAACATACATTTAAAATTACTGTGCTGTTTGCTGTTGCTTCCAGCAACCATCTGGAAATGAAAATATAGGCTGTTTTCAACCAAGACCATTTTCTCCCCTTGCCCACACACCTGGTGCTCTCAGACTGCTCACAAAAGCAGAGCCACAAGAAGCGATCTTTTTCTTTAAGAAAGCAGTTGGAAGAGCTCCGCTTGTAGGAGGGAAACGTAGATAATGGGCTTCTCTGGTAGTTTGAAGAAAAATGAGAAGCAGGTCAAGTTTTTGGACTTTCCTGACTTGGAAGGGAGCCATTAACCATATGGCTTTGTATTCCCTGCGCGCAATGCTGTGCAGCCTCCCATTAGAGACAGATGGTGCGATATCTGTACATGAACAGCAAAGCTTCCAAGACCCCGGCGCTCCGGCTGACGTACTCTGTGGTTAGTTCAATGTCAGGGGATATTTCATGTTATGCCTTTGGTATGTTTCTCCCTTTGAATTAAATAATCCCTTTAGTTTTTAATTGACAGGAAACTCAAGCACACAAGATGGAAAAAAGAATACATGACAGTGTTTAAAAATGGAGGGAAATACTTCATTAAATTTTTGCCTGACCACAGAAAGAATTTTTTTTCGTTTAAATCCCAACTAAGTTGAGTCGTTAGAACTGAAAGTTCGAAATTCCTTTTCTCTGTGAACTGGGTTTTTTTTCTTCCAGGACTGCCTAAACATATTGATACCTAAATGTATTAGATATCATATTGTTTATCATGAAGTTCCCTGGGCTATTTTGGTATTAACATCAGAAATACACATTTCTAAATCCTGTGATGAGGTGATAGATGCCCATATCCCACATAAAGCTCTATTGCCATTGATAGAGTTCACAACCTGAACTCTGCTTAAGTCTCTCAAGGAATGTAAGGCTCTGGCTTCTATTTCATGGAAAGTCCTAAGTTAAACTGTGAATATGGACTTGGAATAGGGACCAAACTGTCACTCCCATTCCACTCAGTGCTTTAGTCACTAGACTAAATTTATTCTTCCCCTTGCAGGTTCTCAATCTGACAAGTTCTTTATGGCTACTTAGCACCTATAGCTGTCCCAAATAGACACAGGTGTTTACCACTTCCCATTGGTTCCCTGTATTTTTTGTAGAAGGGGAAAATACGTAACAAAAGTGTGGACTGAATGACCCAATGGGCATACCAGTGTTAGGTCTGACAGTAAGTAGAGGGAAGCATGGGATACAGGAAGACTTGATTTCTCATAGAAGTTCTTTGGAGACATCTACCTCCATCCATTGACTGTGTAAAATTATTAAAATGGTTATTTGAAGTGGACTGAATTCCCTTTAACACAGGTCTCATGACCTGAATTGTTCCTGTAGCAGCACTTAATTTGCAAACTGAGTTCCTCCAAAAAAGATTTAAGAACACTTAAAAGTCTTCTTATATTCACACATACATACACAGTCTGCTTTCACTAATTTTCAGTGATTATACCTCAGGAAACGCAGGACTCATCTACATTTAGGTTAGGCTGGAATATGCATGTCTTATATTATCCATTATGTGATTTACCAAGCAGCTTTACAGAGCATGGCATAATTTAGCTTGAATGCTCTCTGTGAGTAGATGATGTTGCAGAAGTCCCAGCTCAGTGTGCCCCAGAACCCAGAATGAACCGTGTGCTGTGACCAACTGGAAGATACCATAAGTGTATTCTTCATTTCAATATCTGTAGAAGCATTTTGCATTAAGATTTACAGAATTAACAGTGTTTTTTTTACGTATATATTAGTTACTAGGTGAAGAGAGATTTCAGGATATTGAAAAAATTAAAACGATTGGCAGCACCTACATGGCCGTGTCAGGATTATCACCTGAAAAACAGGTAAGAGAATTGTTTTCTCTAAGAAGCAAAGTTTTTGGTGTGTCCAACCATTCATATTAGAGAATATTCGTGTTATCTTAATGATTTCCACAGAGTTGTGTTTGCTAAAAGAAAACAGACATTGGGGGCTTCTGGCAGAGAACAGTTGCACTTCTTGATGAACTGAAATGCCATCTTGTGCTCAGAACAAGAACCATATGGATTCTTTCGTCAAATTTAGGTTTATAGGAGAGAAAAAAAATCTCCTTTCAATCACACTGATGTGAATCTAGAGCAGGTCTATCTATATCTTCGGACATACTCTAAAGTTACCACTGTAATTCAGGCTGGAATCTGGCTGACAGCCTCCAATGATATATGGAGCAGATCTATTAACTGACAGCATACTTATGCAAGTGTAAGGCTGCATTTATACATTTTTGTGATGATGTAGCTGTATATCTAAAGACAACATGATAAACTATGCATCAAAAAGAAAGCAGACTCATCAGTTCAACTGAAGCATAGAATCCTAGAATGATTTACAGGGGAAAAGACCCTTAAGGTCATTGAGTCCAACCCTAAACCAAACACTACCAAGCCCACCACTGAACCATGTCCCTCAGCACCACATCTACTCATCTTTAAAATACCTCCAGGGATGGCGACTCAACCACTTCCCTGGGCAGCCTGTTCCAATGCTTGACAAACCCTTTGGTGAAAATTTTTTTTCCTAATATTCATCCTAATCCTCCCTTGGAGCAACTTGAGGCCGTTTCCTCTTGTCCTATCACCTGTTACCTGGGAGAAGAGACCGACCCCCACCTTGCTACAACCTCCTTTCAGGTAGTTGTAGGGAGCAATAAGGTCTCCCCTGAGCCCCCTTTTCTCCAGGCTAAATAACCGCAGTTCCCTCAGCTGCCTCTCATAAGACTTGTTCTCTAGATCTCTCACCAGCTTCATTGCTCTTCTTTGGACAAACTTGAGCACCTCAATGTCTCATAGTGAAGAACCCAAAACTGAACACAGTACTCAAGGTGCGGCCTTACCACTGCCAAGTACAGGGGGACAATCACTTCCCTAGTCCTGCTGGACACACTATGTCTGATACAAGCCAGGATGCTGTTGGCCTTCTTGGCCACCTGGGCACACTGCTGGCTCATATTCAGCTGACTGTTAACTAACACTCGCAGGTCCTTTTCCACCAGGCAGCTCTCCAGCCACTCTTCCCCAAGCCTGTAGCATTTTATGGGGTTGTTGTGACCCAAGTGCAGGACCCGGCACTTGGCCTTGTTGAACCTCATATCATTGGCCTCAGCCCATCAATCCAGCCTGTCCAGATCCCTCTGCAAAGCGATCCTACCCTCAAGCAGATCAACAATTCTGCCCAACTTGGTGTCATCTGGAAACTTACAGAGG
Organism: Alca torda; assembly: GCA_008658365.1. Taxonomy (NCBI): domain Eukaryota; kingdom Metazoa; phylum Chordata; class Aves; order Charadriiformes; family Alcidae; genus Alca; species Alca torda. The sequence goes on along the minus strand of CM018077.1, from coordinate 154,906,767 downwards.
GTGCACTCAATCCCCTAGTCCAGATCATTGATAAAGATACTAAACAGAACCAGCCCAATACCAAGCTCTAGGGAACACCACTTGCAACTGGCTGCCCACTAGATTTAAATCCATTCAGCACCACTCTTTGGGCCCATCAAGCCAGCCAGTTTTTTACCCAGGAGTAAGTGTACTCAAGTGTACTCCCATCCAAGCCATGAGGAGCCAGTTTCTCCAGGATAATGCTGTGGGAAAAGGTGTCAAAGGCTTTGCTAAAATCTAGGCAGACAACATTCACAGCCTTTCCCTCACCAACTAAGCAGGTCACCTTGTAATAGAAGGAGATCAGGTTAGTCAAGCAGAACCTGCCTTTCATAAACCCATGCTGTCTGGGCCTGATCGCCTCGTTGTCCTGTAGGTGCCACGTGATAGCACTCAAGATGATCTGCTCCGTAACCTTCCCCAGCATTGAGGTCAGATTGACAGGCTTGTAGTTGCCCACATCCTCCTTGTGGCCCTTCTTATAGATGGGCATCACATTTGCTATCTTCCAGTCAACTGGGACCTCTGGTTAACTGGGGCTTTTGATAAATGACGGGAATTGGCTTGATGAGCACTTCTGCCAGTTCCCTCGGTACCTTTGGGTGAATCCCATCCAGCCCCATAGACTTGTGTGCATCTAAGCGGTGTAGCAGGTCATTAACCACTTCCCCTTGGATTATGGGGTCTTCATTCTGCTCCCCAACCCTGTCTTCCAGTTCAGGGGTCTGGATACCCCAAGAACAAATGGCCTTTCTGTTAAAGACTGAGGCAAAGAAGGCATTAAGTATCTCAGCCTTTTCCTCATCCTTTGTCACTGTGTTTCCCCCTGCATCCAATAAAGAATGAAGATTCTCCTTAGCCCTCCTTTTGTTGCTAACATATTTATAGAAACATTGTTTTATTGTCTTTTACATCAGTAGCCAGATTAAGTTCTAGTTGGGCTTTGGCCCTTCTAATTTTCTCCCTGCATAACCTCACGACATCCTTTTAGTCCTCCTGAGTTGCCTGCCCCTCTTCCTAAGGTTATAAACTCTCTTTTTTTCCCCCTGATTTCCAGCCAAAGCTCTCTGTTCAGTCAGGCTGGTCTTCTTCCCCACCAGCATATCTTTCAGCACACAGGGACAGCCTGCTCCTGTGCTTTTAAGACTTCATTCTTGAAGAACGTCCGGCCTTCCTGGACTCCTTTGCCCTTCAGGACTGCCTCCCAAGGGACTCTGTCAACCAGTCTCCTAAAGAGGCAGCAGTTCTGCTGATCCCCTTCTGAAGAACATCACAAAGCCAGAAATCTACATGCTGCTCTCAGTTGCAGAATGCAAACGAAGTTGAGGGAAAAATCAGCCACAGAGGACACATGCACAGCCACAGCCGTAAACCTCAGATAAGTCAGATGAGAGAAATCCATTCGTAATTACATCCAAGAATATGCCTAGAAACAGGGTCTCCAAAGGAATAAAATGAGGCTCTAAAATACCATCCAGCGAGAAGTCGGCTGTTGCTGAAATCTGTCTTGCTTGGCAACTGGTGCTTCTCCCCAAGGAAGAGCACCACAAAAAAGGGTCTGCTGCCCCAGATTAACCACAGAGTGGGGATCAGATCTGCCCACGCTGATTGCAACTACCAGGAAAGCAGAAGCCAGATTAGCGTAAGCTTTATTAACTAGAAAATTGCCATTGTTTATTTAGAATACATTATAAAACATGTGGAGTGTAACTAGCTGAGCATCTCCCACCTACAGAGTAACAAGTGATGCTGACAGCTAGAAATCCACAAAACTAGACATGCGTGAGATATTTTTTTTTTGTTCCAACTCAAATTGCTTCTGTGCAGAGACGAGGAAAGAAGGACTGAACATCAGGGAGGTAGCTGGTTATAGCTACACAGCTCCTAACCACTTTTTTTGACTCTTGATGTGGGTAAAGATTCAAAGGGAGAAAATCTTTGCAGCATTTCCAAGACTAATCCATCCTTTTTCTATAACTATAATAGCCTAATGGAATTGTTATATATATTTTAAATATACTTATCTTCCAAAATACATGTCTATCACCTTGTCAGCATCTAGGAAGTGAGGGCTGCTGATGGAGGTTGGCATGCTGTGAGCTGAGTGAGACTGAGGACAAGGACAGAGCACAGTGTGAACAGAACAGGGTGATGCCAGGGAGATGCTTATGTTCAGTATTAAACTCTGAGGATGATGAAAATTGCAAATGGCTGGACTGCATGACCCAGGGTGGGGCTCTATTCCTATGGACTGGAAACTTGATGAAAGAATTACCTGACTTCAGAATAGAATAGATGACATCATACCCCTATTGGGACAAAACCAGGGCTGTCCCTTACTCCACTGTGTACTCAGAGAAATAGTTAAGGAATTCCCTGTCCTCCTTTGAGAGTTCCTGCCCCACCATCTGCTCTGTTGGTGTTCTGGGAAGATTAAAACCCACTCCTGGTCCCCATCTGTATATCAGCTGCCTGGTAGGAATGGAAATGGAGGGAAAGGAGCAGGGAATGACTTGACTGCTCTAAGCAGAGGTGATTAATGAGCTACAGAATAGCCTTTTCTCTTCCACAAGTCCTGGATTGCCTGGCTTGCCCTTTTGTTCCTGTCACTATTGCATCCCTGGGAGCACTGGAATTAGTGCTTTTCCTGGGTGACAGTTTCAGCAAAGGAGAATTACATCTTTCACTTCTTTCACTCTACTTCTTGCTTACGTGGATCATCCCTGGTTCTCACTAGTTTTTGTCCCTTGCACCTAAGCTATCTCAATCTTCTTTATACTTTCTTTCTCAGCCTTACATAGATTTCACAAGCCTCATTAATTCCCATGATTGCCTGTCAGATTATTGACAGGAAATTACTTTCTTTGGTACTTCACTCTAAGCTTCTCTGTATCCAGGTATACAAGTGTTTTAATATAAATGGCAAGCATTACCCCAAGAGAAGTTAATAATACCTCTCTTGGATCTAGTATGTTGGGACTGTTCTTACAAATCCAAATTCAGATACTGGGAACGTGGCAGGGATGGGTGGGAGCTGGGCAAATGCAAAACTTTTCTCACATATTGGTTTATAACTTACTCCTCAGCAATGTGAAGACAAATGGGGGCATTTGTGCGCTCTGGCCGATTTCTCCATAGCTCTGAACGAAAGCATACAGGAGATCAACAAGCATTCATTTAACAACTTTGAACTCCGTATCGGTAAGCATAGTTCAAACGTGAGAACCAAAATGGGATTTTGTCTGCAAGTATCTGACTCTCTAAGTGCACCCCAGGAACGTTGCAAGGACGTGTGCAATTTAAGAGACTCCAAATACTGTGCCCTCTGTTTTAAAATTTACTTAATCCCAGGCAAAGTCAGAAATAAGAAATACTCCGTTTGCAGAATACGGGCCCTGATTTGGGGACTGCCTTCTAAGGCTTAGTGAATTGTGAATGGGTACCATAGTTAAGCTACTGTCTTTAGCAAGTCTGGCCAAGACCCCATAGGTATAACACAAAAAGTGAACTGGGCAGCCCAGACCTAACCCCAGGCTTGATACTGGCTTGCACAGTCTCTAATTAATCTCACTGCCTTAGATTCTTCTTCAGTAAAGGGGTAATAGTAGCTTACTCTAAACCCCGCATGTAGTACTTTGGTTTTGCACAAAAATTAATTTCCAGTTCAGACTTGACCTGTCCCAGCGTCAGCAGCTTTGAATTGCTGTGATGGGGAACCTATTATACTGGATGGGATATTCTGGATGGTTAGTAGGATGGGACGTGAAAAGATGGCACGTAGCAGGAGTGAATCTGATGGTTTCTCGTGTTAACTGGACCACTGGCCAAAACCAAAAATCACCTGGAAGAAACATGTCCTTTACAGGCAACACTGCCATAAAAAAGCTAAAGTATATTCATCAGTCACAGCTTGAAGGGTCGCAGCACCACTATCTGTGATCTGCGCTTCCTTACATTTTTGAACAGAAAACTCTCAGTTCCCAAGATTTCTCAGGGAACATGCATCCACTCTTAGGAAGTGTGGATCACTTGCAAAGATTTCATAGAGCCTGAATGCAACAGTATTTGGAAATAATTTCTATCATGAATTTTAAAAAAATATTCTTTAAAAAAAAATCTGAAAAAGCTAAGCCTTTTTGCAAAGGTGTGCCTTTCACTATCACTAGATGTATTCTTAAATCACTGCTGTAGAAAAAAATAGTCTCTTCTATGTTATTGCTTGTATTGAATTTATGCAACAATCTTACAAGATACAGTCTTTCAATAACTTTGTAGAACACTTCAATATTTTCAGTTCATGGAACATAAGAATGTAATTTCTTGACTCCGTAGCACTAAGAAGGTTGCCTTCAACAAGTGTAAACCCAGAAATCCTTCCAGAGAGTTCTTTTCTACTACATAAGTATCAGTTTGCTGGGTACTTAGATTCTGGCAATAGTGCACAGAATACAGATGATTCACAATAGCTGTGGTTCCACTGTGATGGGCGTCCTGTAAAATAACCCTGTGGATATCACTTTTCATGTTTTCTAGCTTTTCTGGCTTTTTTTCTTACCTTCTTTGTATATACTCCTCTTCTTTAAGCTTAGAGATAAGTGTATCTGAACCAGGCTTCATCTGGTTCTTAAGCGCAAATACAGTTTTCAGCCATTCTTGTCTAACTGACTATCTCTTCCCAATTTTTTTTTTATTTTTTTTTTTTTTTTAATAGGGATTAGCCATGGCTCTGTCGTAGCGGGAGTTATCGGTGCTAAGAAACCCCAATATGATATCTGGGGCAAAACGGTTAATTTAGCAAGTCGAATGGACAGCACAGGTGTTAGTGACAGAATACAAGTGCCTGAAGAAACGTATCTGATCCTGAAGGACCGGGGATTTGCCTTCGACTACCGAGGAGAGATTTATGTCAAAGGTATCAGTGAACAGGAAGGAAAAATCAAAACGTATTTTCTTCTAGGAAGAGTTCAACCAAATCCTTTAATCTTACAACCAAGAAAACTGACTGGACAGTATTCATTAGCAGCTGTTGTATTAGGACTTGTACAGTCTCTTAACAGGCAAAAACAGAAGCAAATCCTTAATGAGAACAATAACTCTGGAATCATAAAAGGACATTACAACCGGAGGACTTTGCTCACTCCCAGTGGGCCTGAGGCAGCAGCCCAGGCAGAGGGGGCTGACAAAACTGAATTGCCATAAGCAGCATTTTGTTTGTGTTCTTTTTTTTGTATTTCTTTTATATATAAAAATAAATATACAAATAAAAAGGGTTTAATTTTTTTTTAGAAGAAGTGTGATTATTTTCTGGTGTGATATTTCGCTGAGATTCAAATTCCTACAGTTTAACAAGTGGTGCCGACATCTCTTCCCCAGGCTGTGATTAACCTCTGAATGTCCAGACGTAGTAGCTGTGTCAGCTACTTGCAGAAAGGGGCAAGAATGAACCCCTGACTGGAGGGATTTAGAACATAAATTGTACAGGGAGTTAATTATGGGGAAAGGAGGGAATACTGCCCGCACTTTTTGCGTGAAAGCAAAGGCATAAGGAGATTGAGTAGGTTCTTCTCACTTTTAGTTGCATTTAAGTAGAGTTATATGCACCTAAGCTAGTTGCCTGGTCTCCATAAGAGCCAGAGAAAAGCTAGTCAATACAGCCAAAGGATTTTAAGGTGTGCTATCTGCCCAGATGTGAGGATCTGGGAGATAGAATAGGTGGAGTTTGCCCTAAACCCACTGATTCAGTTGAGTCCACTGGCTCTTAAAACAGCCTAAGATATCCTCCTCACAAGCAGGTGACTGCACTGTAGTCGGATAAATTGCATGTTGGTATCCACCTAACCTCTTGCACCCAAGCCAGGAGGTTGAGGTTCTCCTGTAGGTACTGTGTCATATCTGTCAGTACCGTCTGGAAGGCTCAAATGCACTATGGTATCTTGACCTGCACAAGACATCTATGAGCAGATGACAGAATTACACCTTGAATGACAGCTCAGCCTCCAGCTGAGTCTATTGTCCAGTCAAGAAAGTAATCAAATTCTCTGGAGACGCTTTCCAGAACTTAGCACATCACCAGTCTGAGTTCTCACCAAAACAAGGGTTGTCTGAGGCTGTAAAACGAGTACGCATTGAAGTAAAGTAGGAGATGAAGTTTACTGCTGAACTCCTGCTCATTTACCTCAAGAGGAGGAGAGGCCAAGACTGAGGACACCCCAAACGATTTGTGTGCCAGCACAGACACAGTCCTGCTGGGATGTGGCAATGGCACACCTCAGTGTTACAAGCCCTGCATCAAAAGCAGGATAACTTTTTGGGGGATGGCTAATCAACTTCTCCTTGGAAATAGTAAATACATAGCACAGGCTCCTATAGGCACCAGTGCCATGATTCACACTGAGCTATAAAGTGCACAAACGAACCTCTCATCAAGTCTGTATGCTCAAAGGAGCTGGTTTTGTCTCAGTAAATATTATCTTTAAAGTAAATCACGGATGGAGGCAGCAGAACCTGTAATCACACAGCAATGCCCAGATGAGACCTTACACAACCAATACAGTGCGACATTCGGATTCTTTGTAAATACAGGCCTTGCTTTTTGCAGGCTGTTACCCAGTCCGTAGTGAAAACTGGGGTTTCTTGGGAGCATCACCACTGGATCAAGCCCACTTTTAAAAGGTGGCAAATATGGCTAGGAAATATCAATTCCTTCATTTTATAAGACACTAATGTATACTCACAAAAGAGGCACCAAAACATAAAAGTGTTTAATTATAATAAGATAAAAATAATGCTTTTCATTGTAAAATAACCTGATGAATGGGTTTGCGGGGCAAAATTTAATCAGCCGAGTGCCATCTTCAGAAATAAAAAATAATAAAAATGACCAAATAAATTCCACAGAAAATTGTATCACTGAACAATCGGTCTGAGCACAGAGAGCAAAGAGCAGTCCGAAATGTCACACCCTGTGATGATGCTGCCAGTAACTGAGCCCTCATTCCAAATTCATTACTCCTTTGAATCCCACAAAAATCATTTTTTATGCCACAGAGGGAAAGCTGAGCCCCTCAGCTCACCCAGGCCAGTGCTGACACTATAGGAGATGAAGACAAGGAAGGGCTAGCATCTGAAGCAGTTAAATTAATTTCACAATTACAGTGGTATTTGAGGCACTAAAGAAGTAAGTTTTGGCTGCTTATTTCTGTGCTGGATTGGTTCACTTCTCCTGGTTCTCTAAACATTTAATTCTTGCTAATATCCCAGCTGAACTGGTTTTCTAATTCCCACCACTGCTGACAACCTCTGTAATGATAATTAGCAGTGAACGGAAGGTGTTAACTAGATAACAGGATTGGAGACTGGGGCTGGGAGGGCAACTTCACTGCTTCTTAGCACAGGCCTGAATCTCCTGCTCCTTTTCACAGACACGGATGGCTTTCTGTGTTATCCCTCTCAAAATCCCCATTAGTATAACTGTGTACCCAAGCAGAATTGGCTGCTAATGAAGCCTGAGTCTGTGTTAACCAGATAAAGAGTTTGCTAAATCAGCTCATTGCCGTGAATAATTCTTTAGTGAGGAATTTCACCCGTGACTGCCACAGGTAAATCCCTGCTCGGGACTATTTTTCTCCACTATTTATCTATTTGTCACCCCAGCAATTACACTGCTTGTTCCTTTTCCAAGTGTGATGACCTCAAAGGTTCAGCAATGTTATTTCTCGTTGTAGCATCTGTTTTCAGTGGAGCAGCACCTATTGCTGCTATTGCTCTCAGTCTTCTGGTTTTACTCCATGACTTTACGGTACCATTAGAGTATTCAGCTTTCCCTCACAACTCCATCTTCAGAGTTACTTCTTCATACAGGGTAGAATTGCTCATACAAGAAGGACCTATAAAACCAAAACATCTGGTTAATAGCCTTTGAAACATGCATGCCTGAATTAATAAAGGCAAATTGCCTTGATACTGTAACTTTTTGGCCAAACCAGCTAGCCAACATTGAGACCTTTCCTATATTTTCCCCACTAAGAGGAGAAAACCTTGGCAGAAGCTGACTATACTCTTTGATGTCGTCTTATTTATCTCTACAAATGTGCACTACAGAAACAAACAGCAGCCAGCTGCTTGCTCAGAAATTTGTACCTCGGTCCCTCCAACAAGCTCCGTGCCATAAGCTCTGCTGACTTAAATGTTTTCTAAACAAACAGGCTGAAATCCACAGCTTTCTTCTCTGAAAAGCAACATACCATCAACTACATCAAGGGCAGTTTATGCCAGCTTTGCAGTACTCATCCTTAATCATGAAAGCAGATGGAATATTGACCGTCTGGACCAAAATAATTTCTCTGTACTGCTCCAAGTGCATATTTGCAACCATCACTTCTATATTCCAGCTAACAGCATATCTATGGCAAGAGCACTTCTTTGCAGGACAGCGAAAAGGTTTGAGTGTCGATTAATTTATGCCATTCATCAATTTTAGTAATATCTATTCAGAAAGTCACAGTAAGGTACTGATAGCTGTGAAGGTATCTACTCTTAGCTCACATTAAGAGTCAAGACAGAAGAGATTTTAACTCTTCTGAGAACAGTGTGATAGGTGTGATACCATTTAGAAGCGTGTGCTGAGAAAAAAAGCAATTCAAAAAATAGCCCTTGCACCCAGGGGGGAAATACCACTCGCTGCCCTCAGCTTTCATTCGTTCCTGATTACCTCTCAAGTCATTTGCACATTTTTAAAAGCTCAGGAAAAAAAAAAAAAAATAAAAAATAAAAAAAAAAATCTCATCTAATCCTTTTCTCATTAGCAGAACTTCAGCTGACTTTCCTAAGTGCAATGGGAGTCAAGGAGTTTGTACGAATACAGAGTGCAGCAAAGGTGGCTAATAGCCCCCTGTCAAGCTGCAGCGCAGGGAGGGCAGAGCCCGGCTCCAGAGCCGACTTGACGAACACGCAGCGAAATGATCAGAGGAGCAGGAAATAACCACATTAACCATCGTCAGTGCTACATGGTAAGCATTATAATTGCACAGCCAACTTGTTAACCTCCCCATCAATCTTTTTTTTTTTTTGCTGTTGCTCAGTGGCAGTGACACGATTAAGCATTTGTGGTTTCCCCAGCTCTGCGCTTTGCGGGAGGAAGGGAAAAAATATGACTGCGGAGCAGTCGGCAGATGGGAGGCAAGGGGTAAAAATCCAATATGCATATCTCTAGGCACTTGAAACTTACTGCCGTTCAGTTAGGATTTAAGGAATGCTCTCATTAGCTCTCCTGGTGGAAAAAATATTTCCTTGTTTTATGTAACTTTAGTAGATAAGGCCCGGTTTTTAAAAAAAGATGGGTTTTTTTTTGTGTCCATTTTCCATTAAGCTTTTTTTTAGGTGATGGCTGTCAGAGTTAGAGAGACATCCAGAGACTGATTCATTCAGCTCTTTCGTGTGAAAATGACAGCAATGTGCAGTGCTGGTTAGACAGCATCCCCTGTAAAATGCCACTCATGCTACTTCTGCTGACCCAGATCTCCCTCAGACCAAGGTGTTTTTTTCTGGCTGATAAATACTTTAATATTGATTTGCTGAACATCTCCCTGTTTCACAGTCTGTGTACCTTTTGAGGGTCTTGAAATCAGTGCCCCCTTCAGCTTTGCAATATTAAAAAAAAAAAAAAAAAGGCAAACAAAAAAACCCACCACTGTTGCCAAATGGAGAAAAAGAAGGAATGTCAGCTGGTTTGCTGAAAATCTAAGGTTCTAAAACATACGACATGTGTGAAATTACATTTGATTGCAAAACCCACCCCCAGCAGCAGCGACATGGGATATGCCAAGGGATATTTTCACAGCAACAGGATATTAATTATCATGTTAATTACCTCATCAGTTACTTAAAATAATAAAAATACAACAGCCTCTTCCTACTGTTCTTTCCTCACAAAGACTGTTGTTACAGGCTATCAGCTTTTGAAGTTTCTATAAATCACCAGGTAATTTTGCTTCAGATGAGCGATTACCTCCCCTGGGTGTGCTCAGGTCGATGCTCTAAAGCTCCATCCAGGACGCAGGAGTCACATCCTTGTCTCTGGCGTCAGCGCACTTTGTATGTCTAAGACCAGAAGTCGCAGTGACCCCAGCTCTTTCCCCATGTCCCTCTTCCTTTAGCCTGACCTTACCTGTAGCCTAACACTTCCCATAGGAATGAGGGTGGGAAGCGGACCGTAGCAGGACCTATCCCACAAAGTCAGTCAAGACACTGGTTTTACAGCCCATTCTTCGTTAACAGCCTAGTTACCTGCAAGTTGCTATAATGACCACTCAGCTGCTTGGCTGTCCCAGACCTGCTCACGGGGTAATGAGGGCACAGGGAATATGTCCCCCACGCCACAGTTGACACTGCCATATGCAGTCATCTGCTGCCTCATTAAACTCCCCCTTTCCTGGTAATTAACTTGGTAGGACCCAGTAGCTCTCAGAAACCATTGTATGGATGTTAGCAGGCAAGTTTTTACGGAACTATCTCTCTCCAACAAATACTTTGGTGGGTTTAGGTTTGGGGTTTTTTTTATACTCTGCTTCCTCCAAAACAAAAAAAAAATCTCTATTTTCATAGTTTCCATTTTATTTATTCATTCAGAATTTATTCGGAAACAAAAAACACACCCATGTCCAGTACTTAAAAATCAACTTAAACAACACGCCTTTTTCTTACCCTCTCTTACCGCTTGCTGTCTCCACATTTAAGCTGTGTTCCCATGCAAAGCATAGTGACATTAGCCAGTCTTGGCTAGGCATAGCAACCCATTGCCTTTGTATTCTCTCTTGTGGGGCATCACCTGACAAACAAACAAGAAAGAAAAATTCGATGGCAACAGCTGCAATGTGAACTTCCACTATCAGAGGCTTAGCCATACCCTAATCCGTATTCTTCAATGAGGAGTCCAAAAAGCATCTTTACAGCTCTAATCTATTATCCATTTTTTTTTCTAAACCTATGCTGCAATGTGTCTTGTGGATGTCAGAAAGCATTGTGTCTTAGCACCAACACAGTCGGGAAGAAGTTGTTTTTGCTCCATGTTCCAATGGTTAAGTAATTACCAGTCAAACAAACAAACACAAAAAAAACCCCCACAAAATAAACAAACAAAAAAACCTCAACAAAACAAAACTCCTAATCTGTCTTTGGAGCAGGGACTGGTATCCAGGCAGAGTTCCTTCTTTGAGGTAGAAACCACTACATCTAGACAACAGCCATCGTCACCTTTGCTCAAGGTCATGACTTCAGATTTGGGCACCTGTCTTCTGTGTAAGTCCATTTTAGATGTCGGGCTCTTTCAGTCCTGGTTCACAGTTCTGTAATAGTCTTAATTGCTCCATCTTGTGATCCCTAAGACCACTACAGATGACAAAAATGGGTTCACAAAAACTGTGCTGGAGGTCAGTGGCAGAACTGGGTCAGGCAATGTGGCTTATGGAAATAAAGTTTTTGCTGGAGTTAATTGATTTAATTCCAATACATGGAAACTTTCATGGGCCAAAAATAGTAGTTTCTTCAGACATCTTTAAACCAGTGAAGAAAAGCAGAACAAAAATGATGATGGGAAGTTAAACAAGGTCAAATTGGAAACAAAGCACATACTTTTGACAGCAAACATGATTAACCACTGGAACAAACCACCATGAAAAACAGTGAATCTGTTATCTCCTGAAGAGTCCAAAACAAGATTATAGCGACCTCTGTGGAAATTATGCTTTCTTCAAATATAAATGCCTGAGTCCACTGATAGGGGAACAGTGAGGCTTTCAACAATATGCAAAGTCCCGACAGGCAGACTGTATATTTCAAGATTATTTTTTTTTTCCAAATCCATGAATTTGGCATTCTCTTTTCACCACTGAGATAAACAATCAAAACAGGAGGCAAAATCTTCAGCCCTGGGAATGTCTCAGAGCTCTTGTTAGTACGGGCTGAAGATGAGGAAGGCAAACCTTTTCCATTTCATGAATTGATTCAGAGGCTCGAAAAAACACAATTTGTTATATGTCTCCCTTTGTGGAAGTCACTGGAAACGTTGCAAACTAGTGGCTCAGCTCACTGTCAGACACTCTACCAAGCTATTTAACTTCCCTATCACTTATACAACTGCTTCATTGATTTTAGCAAAAAACTCTGTAGTCAAGCATCAGGAAAGAAATTGGATTACTCCCCCAGTTGCGTTCCACCATTCCCACTCCCACCACCCCTCACTGTGCTGTTTCTCCTTACTTACCCTGGTGCTCAGAGCAATAATTCCCCACTGCATTTCTTCTAAGTAAGGGGTGTAAGACCCACTGGGGATGAGCATTTGTTTCTTAACAGGAGTCCGTTCACAGAAGATTTAGTGAGATCTCAGGAAATCTTTGTGGTAGTTGAGTTGTGTGAACTTGGATGCAATGAGGGTGTTCATACTTTCCCTTATAACTAAAAAAGTGGCCTTGAGTTAAATGAATGAAGGGTTCGCCACAAGAGTAGGTTTTTATCATGCTGTCTCCCTGACATTTTTATATAAGAATATGATATTACGTACGTAAGATACCCAGCCTGATAAGGTTTCTGGAGGCTTTTGTTTCACAGCCAGAAAAGCCTCTGCTGAATAGAAAACATGGGATGCATTAAAAGAAGAATGGAAATAAAAGCTTCCTCTGAAGTTGTGTGGAGGGAGGAAAGAGAGGCATGTTAAATGCTCAGAATGTATCTTCCAAATAACCGAATTACCTATTTGCAACCTGTAATTCATGATGCGTTTCTCAAACTTCTCACAAAGGCCGACAAGAAAATTTTTTTCCCCTTCCCACCCCAAAATGCACTGTTACCTAATTCTGTCACCAAGATGAGAACAAGTTAAGTCCTAATATTTCACTTGGATTAGTAGTTCCCACCAAATGACAGAGGCGAGAGATTTGTACTGGAAAGTAACAATGGCAAGGCAGAAGAAAAGCCTCGGCTGCTTTGAATTACTAATAGAGCATCACTGCAGTGCACACACCAACGACACTCTTTCCTGGTGCCTCAGGAGGAGGGAGCATAGTCTCTAGCATACTTCAAGCCTTTTAAAACTGCTTTGAGTCCACCCAGTTATTTCAGACCAGGGACAGTTTCAGGCCAGGGCAGACTTCTCAAAGACACATCATCCTGCTTAGGGACATGAAGTGAGGATTTCACGTGGGTTATTTTGGGAAGGCATTTTCAGCAGCATCTAAAAGGAAGCAGAATAGTTTAATGCTCCTAAACCCCTCGGGCTCTGTTAAAAGAAAAATAAAATTTGTAATTACAATTTTGTCTGAATTGTCATGCACTATGATTCCCTTCTGCTGATTGTCTTTATGCAGCTTATTCCACAAATTCTGATGTTTAGTCTTTTCCTAATGCATCTAGCAGGCTGGAATGGTATTTTTGAGGCAGAGGAGGAGCTTCTTCAAGAGAACTGGAAAGTATTTTGCTGGACACCTATTCGTGGTGTCCTGGTGTCATTGTGACTGAAGGGAAACACCAGCAAGCCCAGCCCAGCGAGCTGACAGTGGTGTAGTGTCCACATGAATGTTCTGAAATAGGACAAGCTTGTTTTCTAACTAGTTTGAGGTTGAAGCTGCAGCAGACTAGAGGCACATCTTTACTTACTCTCCTATCTCCTCTGAAAAGATGAAAAGATTCGATGTGTGACAGCTTGCAGGCAAATCATGATTCTGTCTTATTAAATTCATTTACCTAGAAAACTTAGGATTGTATTTCTATGGGCAGAGGGTCACTTTTTACTTGAAGAAGAAGAAAGCATTTAAAACTTGAAACAAGTAGAAGTGCCACAGCAATATCTTTTTGCACCTGCAGGCAGGATGAAACTATTGGGCCGAGCAATGGAAAATATGAAGCACACGTAGCTGACCAAGTCACTAATTTTGAGTCCATAGCAGGGAGTAGCCTTGCCCAGGATAAATCCAACCTGCTTATCACGACCCAGCCATAAGCTGCTTTTGTGTAGGTAACCTCTTCACAATTCCACCACAAGGAGATGTAGGGATAATGTATACAGAGCTGTGGACGTTGCCCGTGGGCACAGTCTTTCTGCAAATTACATCCGTGGACCAAGGTTTTTATTATCTTGCACTGAAAGTACCTTGGACTAGATAATCTAAATAAGTGAGTTTTGTGGCTCAGCACAAAACTGACATTTATTTCTGACTTTATTTGCTTTTAATCTATGACCTGGAGCCTGTCTGTCTACCAAGTCCTGCAATTTCTATCCCAACCAGGGAGACAGCAAAGACTTTCCTCAGTGGTACATATATTGCATTTCCTCAAACATTCACGGGAACCTAAATCCTTGCAGTTGCATCTAAAGACTCCTTAGTCAGTTCTGGCCTCTAGTCTTCTGATGCAAATCCCAGTCACAGAGAGATGGATTGGAGATCCATAAGAATAAATAAGCCCAAAGTTTTACTGGAACATCAACCAGTTCAACTGAGACCCTTCTTCCCAAGCCAAAGAGTATAAAATGGCTATTGGTATCTCAGACATCCCTGTGAATTTTCCTCCTAATCGGATCTTTGCTGTCAACTGGCCCTCATGATCATGATCCTACCAGTATTAAAAGGCCACTCCGGGGAATAGTCTTGGCACTTTTTCTGTTAAATCTTGTACTCCTGCTGGATTCAAGCCCTCAAGAGCGTGATGTTCACTACTGGGGTTGCCAAAGCACATTAGGGACTATTAAAGTTGAAGAGGTTTTTTTTCCACAGCAATCAGATCATAACAGATACCTTTCCTGACCTTTGCTATAGCATTTGGCTGCATCACATCAAGTTTGGTGCTGAAATACTTGTATATACATTCATATAAAACAAATTTAGCAGATGAAACTTCCCACACTTGGCATTACCTGAACACTTGTTAGACTTCAGTGCAAATTCTTCCTTTGCTTTTGGTAAGACAGCTGGTGCTATGATCAAAACGACAGAGCTATAAAGAGCCGCAGGTACTAGAAACAGAAAGGATGCAAAATTGCATGCAGAACATGCACATGGGCAAACACAGGCTCAGACCTGGATATCTGAGACAAGCTGCCATGAAACCAAGACACTTCTAAGTGTCACCTCAGTTTTAAGTTGATAAAAACCAAAACATTTAAGATGTTGGGTGGGGAGTGAGGGGAGAGACAATACAAGCTCCTGTTGGAAGCAGGGAGCTTGAAAAAAAAATCAAATAATTTCAGTAGGGTCATCTTAAAAATGGGTCTGGAAAACTATCACATCTGGTGACTATCGCAGTCTAATTCATCTGAAAATCTGTCATGCCGCTTGCAAAGGAAACCCACTAGCATTAGAAATGCTTCCAGTATTTTCTGGGATCCATTTACTGTGTAATCATTGTTTAGGTAGCTACAAACAACTTTCCCTCTTTCTTGCTTTCCTGTGACACCCTTAAATAACACTCACTCTTTCACCAGCACAGAACGCTAATGTGCAAAAAGGTCAGCTGTGTCTACAGCTCATCATTTTTTAAAAGGAGATCTTAACTCACATGTGCCCCGAACAAATAATCATCAGATGCTCTTCTCATGCCCAACACCCTCTGCCTGGAACAAGGAGGCCAGATACATACCCCAAAATATAATGCTACTGTATTTATAGCTGAGCAAAAAGTTTAGAGCACAAATTAAAGTGCATGGAAATCATCTGACTTTGCTTAATGATAACATCAGTTTTGCAGAAGGTCACATAACGTTTCTGAGGTTTTCAGGTCAGCTGTAGGGCCCAAACTAACCTAGAAAGGTTTGGCATATCAATTGGGAAATGTGTGGTTTTGATGGGAAATCATCAAGCTTTGAATGAGATAGATAGGAATCAAAATGAGAAGGATGGGGATGGGGAGAACAGATGGACTTTTCTAGCCTGATTTTCTCCTGGCAATCCCCAGCATTTCCTGTGTTTCCCTTCAGCCTGAGTATCTTTGTCCTATAAAGCAGCCAGATGTGTCATTAAGACTTAAATGAAAATAACCGTGAGCAATAATACCCAGATCACCACCGTTCTCCCTGCTGGACCTCAGTAAGCCCTGAATTTATAGGAGTGCAGCTACCCAGTGTATACATCTCTGTATGTTTAACACAAGATGCTGCAGTAATGAACACAGCCATGCTCCAGTTGCACAGAGAAATTGTTGTTCCCCACAAAGGCACCAGTTGCCATTGACTGGGTGCCTGCTCATAGCCCCTGGCAACTGCAAAGTAAAGTCTGGTTGTTTAAAACAACCTTCATGACATATTGTGACTCGTGAAGTTCTGGGACCTCCTTTGTTTCTGACCAGGAGAACACATACCAAGACCCTGCCCAAGTCTGTGAATGGCATCAGTCATTGGAAGTCATCTCAATCACCTGGGAGAAATAAATCTTGCTTAGTAGTTTCACCTTGTGTATCACATAACCCAGCACTTTCTGACATTAAAGCAGAAAGTTAATATTAAAAACTCTTTCTACTGGAGTCATTGTACTAGAAAATCCTGAAAACTCTACCCTATGCATTTTATTCTCCAAAACGTTCTCTTCCATGAACAAGATGCAAGGCCCAAGCTGCCTGGCTAGTTCATCCTACACTGGTTTTATATTACGCCAGACTCTTGTTGATTTGTACTACAGTCTCTAGCCAAGGTTGGAATCCCACTTTACTCCACTCCATATGGTGTAAATGGAGTTAATTATCTCTTCAGTGCCCGTGGAAATGTTGTCAGACACAGAGTCACATGCAGTCACACTGTGGATGAGGGGAGGCATTCAGCAGGGTTCTTGCACTACTACACATGAAGTGCTGACACCCCAGAAGACACTGCTAAAGGGAGAGAGGCTCCCTTGGTACCCCTCATCTCCATCACTGCACACAGATACAGCACAGCGGGACTCCACGAGATTCTGAGTGGGTCTCAGGTTGTATTAATCACTTCACTAGATGCTTCTGGAAGTGTCTATAGTGACAGCCTTGAAGAGTTTGCAACCAAAGTAGACAAATGGGATGAATAGGGAAGGAAATCAAAAGCCCTAAGCACCAGAGAGATTTGTGTGATGCTTCTTGGCCTGTTAATGTCAGAGTCAAAATTGCATTTCAGATCCTTGTTCCTAACGTTGACCTAAAGAACTGAGTTGTGTCACTGCAGGTAGCGTATATGGTTTTTACAGGCTGCTTTGCTGAACTGACCATACACATCTGTCAAACTTCTCTTTCTCCCCATAAACAAACCCTTATAGAAGAGTTCCTGCCTGAGGAGGCTAATCCTCTTAGAGCCTCAAAAGAGACTCACATGGATTTTTGTCTGTTTTCTGTCACTGTTAGAGGATTTGATTGATTCTTTCATTATTCTTCTAGCTCAGAATAATGGAGAGTGGCATTTTGCTTGGAGAGACGCACATTGGCTTAAAAAACACTCCCAGTCCATCCATCTGCTAGAGCTCTGGAGAGCCGAGCGATACTTACTATTTCAGATGTTCAGTCTAACATGAAAGTGTTATACTGAGTGCATGGTTGTATCCCATGTGTGTTATTCTTTTGGGCTTAACTGGGGCTTGGCCAGGGCCTTTCCTCCCCTGGAATAGATTTAGGGTTGATTCTTGCAACCCTGAAGGCACAGGACCACGTACCCCATCGCAGCAAGCCGTAGCAGAAGCATGACACAAAGACCATGTAAAGACACGGTGTCCTGCTGCCAGGCAGATGTACTGAGAAAACTTTTGCACAGCTGCAAGCAGGTCCCCGGCAGGACCCAGCCTGCTGCCCACGGTGGGGCGTAAAGCCTGAAGTTCTGCAGTGAATGTTGGACCAGGTCAGTCTATGAGTAGCAGCAGACAGGGTACGGTGGTTATCGTAAAATCAGAGAATCATAAAATGGTTTAGGTTGGAAGCAGCATTAAACATCATCTAACTCCAACCCCGCTGCCCTGGGCAGGGACACCTCCCACTAGACCAGGTTGCTCAAAGCCCCATCCAACCAGGCCTTGAACACTTCCAGGGATGGGGCATCCACAGCTTCTCTGGGCAACCTGTGCCAGCACCTCACCACCCTCAGAGTGAAAAATTTCTTCCTGATATCTAACCTAAATCTACCCTTTTCCAGTTTGAAGCCATCATCCCTCATCCTATAACTGCCAGTTTAAGTTTGAGGAGTGAGGCTTCACCAGGAAATCAGAAATAGGCTGGTTTGCAGCAAATGAGGCGGGACAGAGGCACACAGAGGTAACATAACAGCCTTCTTTAGGGTGACCTTCCAGGCAGCCAAAGTTGCCCCAGTCCCAGTTAAGACATTGGCTCTGTACGGCCACATCTACCACAGATGGCAGTGGGGACATGGTCCACTTCTCCATCTGAGCAGCAGGTCAGAGGGCTGGAGCACGTTGGTGCTTCCCCTGAGGCAGATGCTCAGGTTTCTTTTCTGGCCATCAGGCACACGGTGGAGGGATGCCCAGGTCTCACACCCAGACCCAAGAGCTCTTGGGCATCATTTAAAGCAACAGTTTATTTGCATCCTCAGCCTCAGCTAAACTGTAATGTTACACTTGCGTCTTTCTGCATTTCACATCTCATTTTGCCGCATTCATTGGAAGCAATCAGCATGGAGTGGGATCCTGCTTTGATTAAACAAACCTGTCCCTGTGTGGTCCCTCTTATTTGTGTCCAGGTGTCACCCAGCGCATGCTTTCTGTTAGGTGCAACATGGCAGCAGTGGCAGCAGAAAACACCATCATCCCGAGACGACAGAATGGCTGAGATTTGGGTCTGCATTCAAGCCCTAATGCAGCCCTTGGAAAGATGCCTTAACTTTCCTGTGCAAGTTTTTTTTTTTTCCTCTGCCTTCTGTTTGTCATTTATTTAGAAGCTGAAACATTCAAACATTCAAAATGGGGAAAACTCTCCTGTATATTTTAAAGGTAATTAACATGCTGGTGCCCTGATTGCCTGCAGGATTGCAGAACGCATGAATGAAAATGTAGGATGCGGCAAAGAACCACTTCTTTGACTAAATGTCTATTTGCATTCAGCACGGCTGCTGTGGCACACAGACACTCCCCCAGCAACTCCAACCAGCTGTAACACCCTGGCTCCTGACTGAATAGCTCTAGCTAAGGCTGCCGGACAACAACCCCCGCCCCCACCCCAAATCATGATTCCTTTATTACTTAGGTGGGATCTTGGGTGAAAAGTGAGATGGTTTCATTATCACCAGGTTGTTCTTCAAGTGTAACCTTCCCCATTTCTTGACAGTGCTTCCTCAGGCAAAGAGTGGTTTAGAAAGGGAGGAGGGGAGGGATTTGGGTGAAAGCACTTAAATTCTGCGAGAATAGAGCAATTAGCACTAGAGATGAGGATGCTGAAGCCCAGGAGACCTTGCTTAGCTGCTGTGCTATTATCACATGACCGGGGAGCATATTTGAAGGTAATAGCAAGTAACTTCATTAAGCTCTCAATAGATTGGGAAGCTTGGAGAGTATTTGGAAAAAAAAATGTCTCTTTCTCTCACCAGGTGGCTTTCTACAAGCTCTCCTAGTTCCCCCACAATGGTATTTTCAGTATCTTATTAAACACAGTAGGAAACTTAAATGCTTAAATGTCCTTGAATGTTTTTGTCTTGTGTTTTGGCAACCATTTTCCTTTGCTGCCCTCTTGTGGGATAATAGACAAAGCGTCCATTCAGAACAAAAATAAAAGGCTTCATTCACCAAAATCTATCCTGACCTAAATTCGTGGAGACTGGAGATAGATCTCTGTGAAAGAAGTCTGGTTTATTTCACACAATTTCTGCACGAGAGGAGGTTTTCTTTGAATGCCATTCTCTGTCTCGTAAAACACCTCAAATGTAAAATATCCATGTTGGAAAACAGCATCGTTGAGGCCCGGTGAAACCAGCGAGAAACGTTTTTTTCTTGAATGAGCTGCAGGGGAATATACATATATGCATGTATACAGTATATACCTGTATACACAGGTATTATGTAAACATATACATATATATACACATATATATGCATCTATAGAGAAAGTACAATACACATAGGAGTTTACTTAGTGCAGCTAAAGCAGAATTCTCATTCTTACTGCCATGACTTCTAGGACAGACAAATAAAATATTCTCGGATGAGCTGTGAAGCCAATGCTGTTCTTGAGAGATTGGTCCCATTCCAGAGTTTGAAGACAAAGAGTCAGGCAAGATTAACAGCCAAATTTTGCATTCCATTAAATATGAAAATGCTGAGGTGAAAACCCAATATATGATGAAGACATTAAATGTTCACAAGCTCCCAGTGAGTGAGGCTGAAGAGTGATCTCACACACCTTCATTGTGTTTGAGAGCCACACATTTATCTGCAAACTCAGGTCACAAGACAAGTTTGAAGCCCATCAGTTCTGGGGATCTCAGTGGCAGTTGCACTGTGCTTGCATCTCACATTACAGATGAATTTCACCTCTGCAAGTACATTGTTACCCAAGATTTTCCAAGAAGAGATCTATTCTTTGGGGTAATGCAGCTTTAACCCTGAAAAATAGCTGAAGAAAGATCATTCTTGGGTTTATCTCTTTATGGAACTGCTTGAGATGATGAATGCTGAAGATCATGCGAGTCCTTGTTTATTTTGAGGGAAACATTTTTTTGTTGGCACAGATATGATTAGGATAATAAGAAGTACACTGTACGATTGTCCATGCAGTCTTCTTATCCAAAGTAGGGAAAGAACAGAAAATCCCCCCAAAAAAACAGAATAAACATAAGCTAGATCCTCAAAGGACTGCTAAAGTTGGTATGAATGACAAAAGTCACAGACAATTTTAGGATGTTTTCTCCCAGTGGCATCATGAACATATACACTATAACTTTATGGTGGTAAACCATAAGAATTGATCTGAATGTTTTATAGCCATAGTAGGTTCCCTTTCACAGTACTAGTTTATTAACATGTTTAATTTCTGAGTAACGGTGCCACATGATCTTTATGTATGAGTAACCAAATGTTATTATCCAATACAGGGTGACCCAGAGCAGATAATGCAATCATCTCTGGATGAGCTGCAGCCAAGGCTGCTTCCAGTTTGCTTCACTGTCAAGGAAAATATCCACAGACTACGTGACATAAACCTGTGAGGCCTGATGATCTTTATGGCATTTCAGCAGAACAGTGTTGTAAAAGTCTGTGGGACTGCAGGGCTCTGTAGATACAGCTTTGCAATGAGACTCGACCTCTCAATGAGGCACTGAAAACAGCATCAGCTGAGACACTTTAAGTGTGTTATCTCACAATTATTTCTGCCTCACTTTTCCTCTCCGGTTAAAATTTATCTCTTTAGGAAGACAAAGATTGAATCCTATGAAAAACAGGCAGATATTTACGTCTTTCAGAAGTGCCTGATATTTCCAAAACTCAGGCAGTCCATACTACACCAAACTCTTCCCATGAGTTTTCAGCAAGATGCACCAAGTCTCTCTTTCCCTGGGCATGGCCTGTCATCAGTCTGACAACAAAACCAAACAAAAGCTTTGGAGTGGTCATTAACCCAAGCAGAGGAAGGAGCACTCTTCTGTAAATCCACTACAAACCCCTTTCAGATGTCTCTTTGGGCAAAGGTGGCACATACGAGCAGGCCAGGTTAGTTGTTTGGGGGTGCCTTGGGTATGCTAAATGTAAACCGTAAGGGAGGTGGATTTGGGGGATTACCCTACCTCCCCCTTCCCCAAGCAGATTTATTCAGGAAACCAGTGCATTCTTTGGGGTACTTCACAGTCACTGCTGAAGTAAACCCAAATATTAGACTTTTATATAAAATAGTGGCATTTTGAAACGTAGTGAGTTCACCTGAGGGGATGTTTTCAAAGACCCCCCCATCAGCACCCTGCTGTTTCCAGAGGAGAGTATCACTACGGGTCTTCCTGGTGGACTGTGCTGCATCTCAGTTTTTAATATGTGAACTCCAATATCCAGGACAACTACAAATGCTTTGTGTTCATGATTCTGTGATCATTCAGAGAAAAAAAGAGTGTTCTTTGTGTAAATTCACTGGATTACTTAAAAAAAGTTTAAAGGGGGAGACCACATATCCTAGAAGAGGACATGTAGCAGATGGAGTGAGAAAGTTAGTCATCAAGCAATTCATTCATGATGCTGCAGTAATGTAGATCAGAACCAATGAAAAATACATTGTCAAAAGTGGTAAGCGTTGTGAGCCAAGACCTCGGTTCAAGAGGGTGAATCACTGCAACAGAATGGATTCATCTACTATGAGACTGGCACTAAAATTTAAAGCTTTCCAGCTAGGGTCTGTTAGAGATAATGAACTAGGCATCACGAGGATGTTCTTTTCAGCAGTTTATTCGAAAATGTTTTCCAGTGGAGATCGGCAACATAGCCGTAATTCTATAGATGACAAAACTAAGGCACAGAGAGGCAAATCAATTTATTCAAGGTCACGCAGCAGGCAAGAAAACTCCATCCTTTGAACTAGAGACCAGTAATCTGCCCACTTGACCACACTGCATAATGTTTGCATTCTCTGAGGTCAGAAAATGCTCTATTTGTTCATGTAATGTCTAGCATAATTAGCTGTGAGTGCCTTACTATGGGTGATGAATGCTATTCAGTGTGCAAAATAGTCTGGCAATTCACTGATGCTCTCCACTCGTGTGAACTCCAAGCTCTCTTTACCTCCTCTGACCATGTAATAGCACACTGTAAGAGACAGCACTACCTTTTGATGGAACCAGGCAAATGTTATCATCAGCAACTTGCTGCGGTAATTACTGTTTTGTTTAAATCAGTGTCGGTTCAATAAATTCATGTACTGCCTGTCATATATCTCATTAACAAACAGTCCAAACATGAAGAGCAAAAATACCTATTGCATTGACATGTACGGAAGGTGTGCAAAGGAAATCAGGATGCTGTTCTAAGCCAATGTAAATTTCCGTAAATCACCAATTGGTCCAAATTGGTATAGCTGTGTTGCATCCACTGATGCTACATTAATTTACACCTGCAGAAATTCTAGCCCGTAAGTCGTTATTTTCCTCATGTCTAATTTAAGGAACACCCTAACCAATCTCATGCTCTGAGCACTAAAAACAAAATAACACCTTCAGGTCCCAATTTTCTGCAATCATTTTTTTTTTGTGTGTCTTCATCCAGAATGTGGCAAAATGGGTGAACTCAATGTAAAATCACAGTTTTCCACTCACTGGCCCCACAGTAACATTTAACACCCACAACACACAGCATAAATGATGAGAGAAGGAAGTGATGCCAATTAGTATCTGACCTGTTGATTTTCAGTAATGAGCAACACATTCAGTTCTGCAGCAATTCAGGGACACACGGAAGAGTCCTGGTTGCCAAACTGTAATGACAGTCCTGCTTATTCATACTTCGTGAATTATTTTGACTGTGAACACTAACAATACACTTATTGACTCTAGAAAATAATGTATCTTACTTACAGGCCTTTATTTTTTTTCGCTTCTTTCTTTTTTTTTATTCTTTTTTTTTTATTATTCTTTTTTTTTTTTCCCCTGGCAGCAGAATCGTTCGAAATCAAATGAATTGAAGAATCACATTGTACTATGTTATGGCTGGAAGAGTCACTACAATTTTCTCCTAGTTACTTCCATGTTTCAAAAACTTCTTATTTGTGTTCCTCGTGAGAACAGGCATTTCCATTAATGTTTTTCCTTCATTAAATACATCTATTATTGTCCTATATAAGCACCAACAAAGAGCAAGGCCCTTTTACCTTTCTAGGTTTGTAAACTATATCCTTTGTGTGCTATCCTTGGAGTATAACACAGAGCCTAGGATAATCCCAGTTCCAAAATTCTCAGATTAAAAGGAGTGGCACAAGCTTGAGGTGGGTATAAGAGGTGTGAAGTGAGGCAGGTCTGGTGCCTTCTACCCTTGAGGTGGTGGTGGTTGTCTTGGCACGTGAGGTTTTGTAGGGAAGAAACAGCCAAATACAGAAATTAAGCCAAGGAGAAAAATCAAAAGCAGAAGCAGGTTTGGAGTGATGGATGGGACTCAGTCTGAGAGTACAGCAAAGTGTCTATGCTGTTTATGGCCACTGCTTTCAAGAAGGGGCTGCCCATGCTCACAGAGAAGGACATTGGACAAAACCCCAACCCCAGGCCTGTCTGACTTGTCTGTGCATCTACTCACTCCCAGAACCCTCCAGAAAGCACAGTGACCCCTATTCACTCCGCATCAGCTGCATGGCCGTGCCAGTTCTTGCTTCCAACAACAACCCATAAACAAGCTGTTTTCTAGGTGACCATGTCCAGGGAGATTCTCATGTTCACAAACTCCATCCACCCTGGGCTGATGCACTCTACTACAAGGACTTCAGTCTTCCACCTCTTGCTCCTGAACTATTTTACCAGTGCTTTAAGCTGACATCATCACCATTCAGCAGCTTTCCCAGGAGCTGGTTCTGCTGTGCCCCGCAGTGTAAGCCCAGATCACATCTCAGGGGGAGGTTCTCCTAGGAGTCTTCCCTAAGCCCACACAGTGGTGAAAAAGAGTTGCAAGGTGCAACTCTTTTTTCACCACCTTACACCAAGACGTGCAAGGAGATGCTGGGTAGGTCGTCTCTGCATGGAGCTGTAGGCTCCAGGAGAAGGAGTCGTCCTTACCTTCACAAGCCACTCCTTAGTTTATGCCCTGCTGGGGTACTATTAGTCTGGTCTGATGAGATTTGGAAATGTTCAGAGAAAAACAGCTCAGTAACATCCCAAGGAGAATCTCATCTATTAATCTGAGATTGACCTGGGAGGTTTCCAATCAAAAGAATTGCCTTTGAGCTGCGTCTCAGCTGGTGACCAGAGAGGATTGCAGTTGCCTGTGATGGCAGGACAGCAGCCTGCAGGGTTTATGAGCCAGGTGCACGTAACGAAAGAGCTTTGTTAGAGGGTGCAATCTCTGCATGTCACAGTTTTCTCTGCCCCACAGACACACAGGGAGTCCCCTGCACAGCATCCAAAATGAAGGGAGATAAGAAACACCTGCCCTGCATCTACAGATAGAGATGCTACTTTGTGTTGGGAAAGACTACCTACCAAGGCAGGCGGGAAGTGATGTCCCATTTTATTCAATTCCCAAATATTCTGGGGGCAATTCAGATACCTATAGTGACATTTTTGATTCCCCAGGGTATCCTATTCATGCACCAGCTGGTGTTCATGAAAGGTGCAGGTCCCCCACCCACCCCATCTCTCATCTGCTCACCGTGTTTGGGAGCCTTGCGCTACAGTGCACTGACACGTCTGAAAAGCCACCGCTGAGCCACGGTGCCAGGGCATGGAAAAGCAGCTCTTGTTCATCTGCTCTGCAGCTCCACCCAGCCCTGGTTACAAGACCTTATTTAGCTAGATTAATTTAGCAACTTATCTTTTCTTTTTTATTTAATTCCTCTGGTTTCCCAAGTGCCTTATTTTTTGGTTTTTTTGAATCTTCAGCATTTTGAATGCATGGACCTCTGTACAATGATGCTCTGGATATAAAGACTGACACTTCTCAGCTGAATGATCAGTTTGTTTTGCTCAGTGTGTTTATGCAAACAAAAATGTTTCAGTAGCACTTTGTTGAAAACTTGCAGAGCTCTAGAAAATAGGACAGAGAGGAAGAAAGCATCTGGGCCATCCTCATGATCCAAACACCGTGACCTCCCACCTATAACATTCCCATAGATTTCTGTCTCTACATTTTATGCAGCACCATTAATTTTTAATATTCCTCTACCCACTGCCTAAAACAAAAATCATTTTCACTGGGTCATTTTGCTTCTTTTCCTCCAAACCAACCCTCATTTTGTTATTCGCTAGCAGCTTTATGTCCTTTTATCATTATTACTTTCTCCTGCCTGGTGTTCACTTTTCCCTTCAATTTAATAGTCTAAGAATCCCATTAACAACCAGCCTACTCAGCTTTCTTAGACCATTAACATGGATGCTAAACAAGATTGACTCTAACGGTAACCCATCAGCCACCTCTTCAAAAATGCTGCAGTTTCAGTAGTTTTTAGCCAACTTGCCTTCAAAGACGTTTTGAATTAATGCTTTGGGTAAGATTTATTCAAACAAGATGCACAGTATCTCCTTGAAATCCAAAGACGATTCTCCCATTTCATTCGTCCATCTAGATCCTGATGTTTAAGGAGAGCTGCAGAGGGCAAACTTTTTCAGTGTAATTCTGTCAAAAGTCAAGTCTTCAAAACACGTCCCATGCTTTTTTGCACACAGTGTCACTAATTTTTTCATTTCCAGATGCTCTCATCACTTTATTCGTAGTTTAAGGAACAGCAATTGCCAGGATCATTTTCCCTTCATCTTCTGAGCACTCTTCTCTAGATTTTCAGAGCTATCCCAATTGTCTGATGCTTTTCAAGTTATGGTGTTGTTCACTTGAATGAATGTATCTCTTTGTCATTCAGACTGTGCCTCAGCTCCAGGGAGGTGAGAAGAAAAAAGAGCCTCTTTCATAGTACCTGATGGGGCAGTTGGACCCTGCATCTGGGCACTGAGTGCATGGGAACAGAAGGCAGTCACAGCCCCGAGAGGCACTATTCAGCAAAACAGCACAATGGCTCTTTTTCTACTGCTGAAATGCTGTAGAAGATCCCATGACCCAAGGTGGGTGGCTCTCAGAAGCGTGGCACACCTGAGAGCTCATGTCTCATCATCTGAACCACTCAAGGTGCTTGCTTGCCTTGGGTCCTTCTGGGACTCAGTTCTCCCCAAACCTTCACTCGCCGTTGCATGAGGCCAGGATACCTCAGCGTCAGCCCATTATGAACAAGTGAGTGTAGATTCAAAACTGTTTCTTTCTAGCTGATATCTGCAATCCCTGAGCCGCAAAGCTGCCCATTAACGGCTGCACAGACCCGGCAGATGTCTCTGCCTTGAGGTGGCTCACTAGCTTCAAACCGAATGGTTTAAAAGCTTGGCTAAGAAAGGCTAATTAGTTTTGGGAGATATTCTTCTATGCTTTTAATTGGGTTTATGCTTAAGGAAATTTAAGCTGTGAGAGATTTATATTTTCAGGCAGCAGAGAAAGCATTTATTCACAGGAATAAATGCCCAGCTCTGCAAGTAGGAAAAAGAATTCCAAACCTGTGGTTAGATAGCTTGAAGAACAGCAGCACAGTTATACATTTACCAGTCTTAGAACAGGAAATGATCTGTGTAATAGACTCCTAATTCAACCACCTGCTTTAATCAGGAGAGAATGCAATTAACATTGAAATCACTGCCTTGAGACATAGGTTTACAGGAAGAATGAACCACCAGTCAAATTCAAAAGTTAAGGATATTTAAATGGCCATTTCACATCCAGGAAATGTTTCTGAACTACTAAACAATGACTTTTTATCACACTCTTGATGAGTTATATTTCACTCTTTTGCTGTGGCATAGGAAATATTAGCAAAAATAGTGCTTTCCTAAAAATATATCAGAAATACATTGTCATCTGCTTAGAACTAGCCCTCAACAGATATTCACAGAGAACTCATCCAGCCTTACACAAAGGCTATATGTCTCTCCTCTTTAAAGTGAGAGAAGTTTCTGCAAAACCTTGCATAAACTTCTTTAGACATTTTCCTTAGATGTCTCCACACACAAGCTCCCATTTGTGCACCTCAAGTCTAGGAAGTTTTTCTAATGAGATCTGAACTAGCACACTAAGGATGTGTGTTTTACAGAACTGGTAAAACAGAAATTTCTAGAGAGATACATCAGTAATTGACAGTCCGTGAAGGGGACTCATTTTTATTCCAACAGAAGGCTTCCTATGGCAGGGATATAAACCATGACTTTCCTGTCAGCTCATTGCAAAGTCTCACACTTAATGCCTAACTAAAGGCTTCTCTCCTATCTCATTAAAACCAGCTGGAGTCTTCCTGTAGTTTGACCAGCCCCCAACCAGCTACAAAGACATTGTGATTAATGTTTAACATTGGTAAATTCAATACAAACAGCAGCATGGGTAGAAACTGACTCAGAGAGTTTTTAATCTCACAAGCAACTGGTTAAAATTAATTCTACTTGAAGACTTCTGGGTCTGGTTTATTTCTGTGTCAACCCATGGGTACGACGATGCAGGTCCACTGTGTCAAAACACCGCACCTTGAGAGTAACCAACGTCATGGGGTAAGTGGGCACAAAAAGCTATGGGAGAGCACAGTGAAGTACTAAAAACGGAGTTTAATCCACAGTGTTTCTGTCTGCTTACTTATGGACTGGCATCTTGCAAGCCAGACCCCAAGAAGGAATTCATCCTAACTGTTGGCATCTATCTTGACCAGCTGTCTAAGTGCCCTTGTAGTCAATGACGAGTCAGTGGAGTCTGGGTTGTGACCCATAAGGTCAAATGTGGGCACCTACTTTGCAGTAAGACAAATCACACCCCACACTCTGTTGACTCTACTGAACAGATCTCCAATGATTATAAAGGGATCCCGTGTTCCCATATTGGAGTCTATATTATAAACATCTAAAACTAAACAAGATATATCCCTCCACAGGTACCTCCCTCCTGGCATTTGAGGGCAGTGGATATCACACAAAGTTTCTGGTAATGCAGTGCAAAGCTGAACTAGGATCCTGGAGAAGAGGTCAGCTCTTCCATTCAAGGAGAACTGCAAGGTCAGAGGTCTGGCTCCTTCCTTTGGAGAGAGAGCTGGGTTGGCATTTCAATACTTAGTGTCCATACACAA
The DNA here is from genome assembly GCA_008658365.1 of Alca torda. Lineage (NCBI taxonomy): Eukaryota > Metazoa > Chordata > Aves > Charadriiformes > Alcidae > Alca > Alca torda. The sequence continues at coordinate 154,877,997 of CM018077.1, read as the reverse complement.
GATCTTCCAAAGTCATTCTACCTTCCCTCGCTCTTTAATGGCCTCAATAAAATGTAATGATAAAATCCTACTATGCTTTTATTTTTCAAGGCCTGATGGCTCATTATCTTCCCGCTTTGCTTTTCACCAAGCAAATTGTTTGTTTAATTCTCTAGCTAATGTTCAAGCTGATATTAATGTACTTCTCTTCAGAAACTCCTTTTTTATCATTGTTATTAATATGATGTCTATCGTTCAAAGAGAATTAAGGTTTTTCGTAAGGATACTATATAGGGAATTAAAGATGATCTCTTGTGGCTGCTGGAAAAAAGTTCCTCACTATTATCCTTCATTATCATAATGAATTGTCACTACTGAAAGAAGCGGTGTAGAATGAGGTTTAAAAATATCCTGCTTCTCAAAGTAAAGTTAATCAGGTCACCCCTAGGGATGGAAAGATTTTAGTTTGTGGTGTCTGTCAAACCCTCAGCAAGGGAAATAACCTGTACAGGTATGTTAGAGGGAGACTTCAGCCTGCAAAGCCAGGGGATTTTCTTCATTAACAGCAGGATACGAACCCCAAAATGTGATTAGTCTCCTTTAACTTTTGTCTTTTTGAGGCCATGCAGCAGCTTTACTGTAAGAGAAGACTACTGAAGAAGTGCAATATCTGTATTACTTTAGGAGTGCTAATGTATGAAAAGCCTAATTTGAGAAAGATCACAGAGAATGTGTTAAAAGTCATAACTGACCTGAGGCCTGAGATGTTGCCTCACTCACAGGAGCAGCCTTGAATACTTATTCTACAGCTCTGGCCCGTGTAAAGCTCCCTCTAACCTTTTACAGTGTCAGTTTTGACCTATGCAAAAAAGAAAGGCCCAAGGTCCAATTCTTCCAAATCAATTAATGTGGTTGCTTCCTCAGCCCACAGAGTGGGATTTACAAATTTGTCTTTTAATGTTTCAATTACCTTGTATAAGCACCTAGAAGTGCAGCATGACAAAGAACTGAATACCTTGCTTCAATACAATTATTTACCAACCATATAACTACACCTCCTTTAAAATCCCGGAAAAGCTGCATAGTGTTAATGTCCGTGTTGCCAGGGTGTTTTATCAAGCCCTCACAATTACATAGTCAGCAATCAATGAAGACATTTCACTTGAAGAGCAATTATAGTTCTTGCCATCTAATCAAGATAACTGTGATTGACATTGCTGCATCTTCAGATGAAATAGATTAAGTTTTCCTCTCGTTAATTTATGAAGGCAATGCCTTATGCATCATCGTATTAGAACCTCTCCTCAGACACCACATACAGATGTGTGTCTGCTCATAATACACAAATATCTTTCCTTACAAAGAAATGGTAGTTTTACCCAGAAGATGCACACCTTGAAAACCTAATGTAAATTCATATTTTATGCAAAGTGAAATTTATGAGGTTAAATTTTGGAAGCAATTCACTAGATCTACTTGGCTAATGAAGCCTCAAATGCAATAAAAGCGCATACAAAGTGAATATAAGTACTGAGCTAAATGATTTTACATAAGCTGAAGAACAATGGGAAATAAAACATTTTAAGAAAAAGGGGAGAAGTTTTTGCATTGCCATGGGAAGTGAACCTGCCAGATATCCATTGCAAGCAACTGGAGCAGGCTAAGTGCTGGGGTTAGCAAAGGACTTACTGTTTTACCAGCTATGTAGATGGTCAGCTGAATTAGCACCTAAGAAGAGCACACATAAGTGTGATACGTGAAAATTGGAAAGTTATTTGAAACTTTCTCACATGATATTCCCATAAACAAATGGAATATAGTCTCTAATTCACCTTAAAGTGGCTGAACAATTGGTTGATAACTGCCTTGTAAAGTTCCACACCATTAGCTGGCTATAATGCAGAAACAACATTTCATGTGGAGGCTTAAAAGAGTCTCTTCTGCCCTGTCCTAATCAGAATTCTCATTAACAGCTTGATTGATGTAATGGCACGCACTTGTAAAAGCACTTTAGATGAGGGACAGAGTATGCATGATTTTTTATACGTTAGCTGAAGTTCAGTAAACAGATGTGTCACATTGCATTTCTGGAGGAGAAAGAAAATATGCAAATACAACATGAAGATCAATGGGCTTAGCGATAACATGGGAAAAACAGACTTTGGAAGCTGCATCTGGGCAGTGATTGCTGTTCCTGTCCAAAAAGAAGAATTTCTTTCCATGAGGAATGAACAGGTGTGATGTGTCTAAGCTGTGGGACATCATCACTCTTCTAGCCTTCACATTACTGAACCATCAGTTACAGAACTGAGCTCAGGGATGCCAGTGAGAGTCTAGAGGAGAAAAACAAAAAAGATAAACACTCTGCAAAACATGGCCTCTGAGAGTGTTTTTAAAGAATTACTGTATTAAGCCCTGAAAAGAAAAGTGCTGAAGTGGAGGGGGAAAAAAAAAAAGGAAGGAATGTGAAGGAACAAGAGCAGATGAGTTCATACTAAAAGGAATTGCTGTCAGCTGTTTGCTAACAGTGCTCTTAATTCCATTTTCCACATGCTCCCACATGAAATCCTGAGTTTAATTTCCAGTGTGGGAAACCTGGTTAAATCTGAGAAAAACCCTTCCACAACATGGGTAGTGAAGCATGGGAAGAAGATACCTGCAGAAGGCCGTGGACCTTCCTTCCACAGCGATTTTGAGTCCTGATTGGGCAAAAACTGTTTCCCATGAGATGGTCAAACTTTAACCCCCCACAAGAGCAACAACTTGTCTTCTGCCATTATATCTGTCACAGCTTTGCCCACATTCTCTGTGTGCTCCTGTGGTGTTACCTGCCAGGGACAGCCTGGATACACTTGCTCCTATTTTAGTAACAAGGTTCTTCCAGCCCAGTATTTTTGTGATTTTTCCCCAGTGAAAACAGACAGACAGACAAGTACCGTAAAGTATTTACGCTTGGTGTCAATAACAACAGGTTATTGTAGTCATTGTAAATACCTTCAGTGAAAAAGTTAAAATTGGATGACGATTCCAGCAGGTGATTGCAGAAGTACTACTTTTATTGCTGTAGATGGAAGTTATGATGAGTTATTGTTAACAACTCGTGTAAAACAAATAAAAATAAATGAACTGGGTTTAAAATGGACAGTGAATCTTATGAGATAGTTACAGAGCCCAAGGAATGAGCTTTCACCAGGGCTGTGACTAAATTAGCTTTAAAATTTACAGTTTTCTTATTCCCTTAAGGGTTGAATTGTTCATTGCCTCCCTAATATAATTTTCCACATCTCCAATCAGCAACCTCAAGAGAAGATATTGCAACTAGAGGTTTTCCTAATCTTTGCTGCCAGCTCTGACTGATCTAGTTTTGGTCCCTTCATTGTGTGTCAGGGCTGCTTCCTCCCCTGTGTTTGATGGCTTACCTGTCTTACATGGGTATCGCATCTGGTTTGCAGAACTCACTACCTTATAAATTAAAACTTGGTTTAAGGGTAAGCACCCGTCTAACTTTCTGCTATCCTTCCAGATTCTGGTGGCTTTGTTTCAGAACACTTCCTCAGACAGATAACATCTTTTCAACTTGTGGAGGAAATTATGACATTATTCTCAAGGGTGACTGATTGGTTATGCGATTAATTTTAGGTGAAAGTAATAAATGACAATTAATTGAGAAAAAGAACATTTTAGTTGCATATCACTATATTAGATCTTTTAAATTTACTTGCAATTCCAACTTCATGAGACCAGAAGGAACCTCACTTTGTACAGTCATTTTTGTGACTTGTGGGATCAAAAAGAACAATTTTTCCACTTGATAGTGATTTTCCACTTCCGTGAAATGCTGCATGCCAGAAAGGAATGTGGTAACTTATTTCCTGCGCAGAGCAAGACAGGAGTAAAGGAGGAATTGCGTTGTGACATCTTCCTTAAAACACTTTTGAAGGGGTTCAGAGAAACGCCTTCAATGCATATGGCTGAGCCAAAAGACTCAATCCAATCACAGCAATTAAAATTCAGATAAATAACTTAGTAATGGGCTTAGGAGGGGATTTTGTTCTCCAGTTTCACACATACATTGTTACAGAGGCAGCCTGCATGTGGTTTGCTTTTTCTTTCACTAGCATTGTAATTCCTCAGCCTTTGGTCACTGTAGGGAGGCAACTGCAGAACAATGAAAGTTTGGCAACGTCACCCATAAAAATGTTACAGCTCCAGCCGTCCTCTCTTACACAGCAGCACACCCTTTGCTGCCTTCATGCAGGTTCCTGGAACGTTTCACAGGAATACTGTTCAATGTGCTGTCCCAAAACAAAGCAGTGCTCTCACAGGTCACAAATGCATCTGCAAATGCTTGGTAAAGCTCTAACACAGTAGGATACATAGGGCCCTATCCTATTCTATTATGCTTTAACCCCAGATGGCAATGAAACGCAGCCACTCGCTTACTCCCCCTCGGTGGGATGGAGGAGAGACTCAGAAGAGTAAAAGTGAGAAAACTCATGGGTTGAGATAAAGACAGGTTAATAGGTAAAGCAAAAGCTACACACACAAGCAAAGCAAAATAAGCAATTAATTCAACACTTCCCATCGGCAGGCAGGTGTTCCACCATCTCCAGGAAAACAGGGCTCTGTCACACACGATGATTACTTGGTAATACAAACGCCATCGCTCCGAACATCCCACCCTTCCTTCTTCTTCCCCAGCTTTATATACCAAGCATGGCGTCATATGGTATGGGATACCCCTTTGGTCAGTTGGGGTCATCTGTCCTGGCTGTGTCTCCTCCCAGTTTCTTGTGCACCCCAAACCTACTCTCTGGTGAGGTGGGGTGAGGAGCAGAAAAGGCCCTGATGCTGCGTAAACACTGCTCAGCAATAACAAAAACATCTCTGCATTATCAACACTGTTTCCAGCACAAATCCAAGCCATAGCCCCATACTAGCTACCATGACGAAAATTAACTATACCTCAGCCAAAATCAACACATATTCATACTGCCAGTTGCTAAGGGGAGCATATAAGGAAGATCATATGCAAAATGAAATAAAGTGCATTGCACAGTTATGAGCAGTGATTGAAAAATTGCAGCTGGAGAGGTATAATCTGATTTCCACTGCTTTTTATTTATTATTTGATACATCCCATATCGTGTCTCTACCATAGCAGCAGACTACAGCTCGTACCCCTCTTGATTCATTGCTGCAAGCATTGCCACTGAAGATAATGATATTATTATTTTACCAGATTCTATACATAACAGAGTCAGACTGCAAGATTAGTGGTATGTCTTGGTCTCTTGGCTCCACCTAAAGATGAAGAAGAGGTTGACCTGGCAGAGAGGCATAACCAGCCTGTGAAGAGAGTAAGTCAGGGAGGAGGAAGGAAATCTTCTGGAACCTGCATGTAAGATCAGCCCTCCTATTCCCACCTTAGGCTCATGTAGCCACCCTGCACTGGGGTCAAGCCCCACAGACTCTCTTCTGTGGGAAAAACACATGGTGTCTGGCATTACAATTGTAGTAATTCTCCAGCATTGTGTATTGGACACTTCAACAGGAGAACTTACTAATACACCAATGAAAAACTTTTACCTGCATTTAAAATTACTAACCTTTTAGGGCCACATAAGAATCTTATTTTCATTTCCTCACATGTATTAAAAAATTATAAGCATAAAGATAAAAAAGTAACTGTACCCTGAAATATTCTGGTTAAATACTGTGTAGTAAGTAGCCCCACTAAATGCCCTCTCTCACTTTCTCACATGCCTTAGTGTTTATTGCTTTTATATTGTTATACTGAAAATTCATCATAATTATAAACTTTATCTCAGAGTTTCCATTAATCAACATGTAACAAACCACAGATAGCCCTAATCAGATTACGGAATTTTTTAACTCCTGAAATCTCTTAATTGACAGATCACTAGCTCAGCTAATTACTAGATAGTAGTCTATACACTGTTTTAATTGATACATCTCATTAATCAGCTGTAGCCCTATAAAGGTTTCTTCAAGAATCTGCAAATGCCATCTGATTACTTCTGGGACTGGTCTCAACAGCACTGTCCAAGAACTGTTTGAACCAAGATAACTCTGATGAGTTACTTCCAAGGAGAGAAAAACTACGCAAGGCTTTGCATGGGATCTTTCACAATATAAGGAATATAGGCTGCGCCTGCACCGCTGAATCCAGCTTCAAGACCAGACTCATAAACAGTCCATACTATGAGCTAACACCTGAGGTGTGCCCAGGTAAGTACCCCATCACCATGAAAGTTATTCACTCAGCAGTTTTGGGAAGAAAGGGACAGGACGGGAAGCATGAAGTGCTACAGCCACACTTCTCAGTGTATCTGTATGCCAAAAGAAAAAGTGGGAGAACCCACAGGCTTCCTACCAGTACAATGGCAAAATTCCACATCTAACCTCCCACTTACACCCTAACCTCATTGGGGTAATCCTTCATCTTGCTCTGTGCTCCTCTGCATCCTCAAACTAATGGTCCATGCCCAACACTGCATCACAGGCTGGACAACCATCATGGAAGGCACCAGGCTTCTTCCTCTGTATCCCAGCAGTCTGTGGGGTGGCAATGGGTATAGATTTTCCCCCCCAAGTGAATTGCACAGTTCAGGAAGTGTGGAGGGAAAAGTACACCGTGTTGAATATAAAACTAGCACAGCTTTCCCCAGACAAGAGTGGGAACTGAGGAGCACGTTGGAAAAATTACTCAAGTGATCTAGCATGGAACAAGCATGTGCCGTTGCCTCTTCAGAGATTTGATGAAAATCTGAGCACTGACGTTGCATAGGCACAAAGAGGAGCTTAAATAAAGGATAACATAAATAGAAACATGTTTTGCAGACAAGATCTAAAAATACAGAATACTAAATACATAGGCTCTATTTGTTCTTCTTTTATCTAGTCCTGTTGGATTAGTATATTAAACTATTTAGGCTGGATTGTTTAACTAAACCTCTGATTTCCCTTTACATCTTACAAACTTATTTTGTTGCCTGCAGCTGGGCACAACTGTTTGGCTTTTTTCCCCAGTATGTACTGCTAAGCAGAAAGTTAATATGCTCTTTGCAAACAGCATAATTATCTAGGTGATATTGGAATGTCTCCGAAAGCCTCAGCAAGTGCAATGTGCTCAAATCTCTGCAGCAGCAGCAGAAGCCTTTAGGGATAAATATTAAATGTGCTGTGGTGGGATTTAGCTCCATGCCTCCTATTACCTTTCATGGGAGGCACACAGCTGAAGCTTTCCGCACCATGTTAAAAATTTAGGCCTTGATGTTTAAATATTGAACAAAATGTTTAATGTGAGAACATCAGTTGCTCTTTCTTTGTTGTTAACCACTATCAAAAGGGGACGGAAACAGTTCATGAGCTTTAATATTGGCTCCTTTCACCGATGCTGTTATAAATGAGGATACCCTTCAGCCAACTTATGGCCCCCAGCCAATGGCACAGAAACGCCAATTTTAATTTCTTTCATAGTTCATAAATGTACATACAGGGAACATTAGAATTCCCACCCTGGCTTTCCACATCACAAGTGCCACAGGTTGACAGACTGCAGGGGAAGACAAAGACATCAAATTATCATCTCAGGAGGGAAGGTTCGGCCTCCCACCAGGTTTAGGAAGTACTGGCTGAAGGAAGTGTGTGTCAGCCTGGGGAAAGTGCAGCTGCCGTATAAACAACAGGAATAAGGATCATCCCTGCACATCCCCTCGCCACTTGCTGTGCCCTTTTATCTGGAATTTTATTGATATCTGCTCCCACGTTACTCTTTCACTGTGTATTTGTCATGCTGTGGAAAGGACAGCAGCCACAGAATTTTCTCCTCTTGTTTCACTGGAAGGGTCACTTTAGGCAATCAGTAGGAGAGGGTTTTATATGAGTACAGGTTATTGGAGTTGGCTCTTACGTGATAATGTAAGTATTTAGCACCTGTAGGCTAATCACAGTCTTCCAAGACCTATGGAGCTATGAAGGTCCCAGGAGCTCCAGAGAGCTATGAAGAGCATGAAGAGATAAAGCTTCACACAAAGGATATAAGCTCATCAGACTCAGTAAATGGTGGGAAGACAGAAGTGGCCAAAGGGTTAAAATAGATCTATTGCTAGCTTATAATGTGATCGGGTCTGTTGGTGTGTTGTGGTGGGTGGCTTCTGTGAGAAGCTGCTAGAAGCTTCCCCCATGTCCAATAAAGCCAATGCCAGCTGGCTCCAAGACAGACCTGCCGCTGGCCAAGGCCAAACCCATCAGTGATGGTGATAGTGCCTCTGGCACAACATATTTAAGAAAGGGCAAAAACTGCTGCACAACAGCAGCCAGTGGAGAGGACTGAGAATATGTGAGAAAAAAAAACCCTGCAGACACTAAGGTCAGTGAAGAAGGAGGGGAATGTGGTGCACCAGACACTGGAGCAGAGATTCTCCTGCAGCCCATGGTGAGGACCATCCTGTCTCACTGAGACAGGCTGTTCCTCTGTAGCCCATGGAGGTTAACGGTGGAGCAGATATCCACATGCAGTCAGTGGAGGGCCCCATGTCGGAGCAGGTGGATGCCCAAATGAGGCTGTGACCCCATGGGAAGCCTGCGCTGGAGCAGGGGAAGAGTGTGAGGAGGAAGGAGCAGCAGAGACAATGTGGGATGAACTGGCCACAACCCCCATTCTCCATCCCCCTGCACTGCTCACGGGGAGTAGGTAGAGAAATCAGGAATGAAGTTGAGGCTGGGAAGAAAGGAGAGGTAGGCGGAAGGTATTTTTAAGATTTGGTTTTATCTCTCAGTATCCTGCTCTAATTTGATTGGTAATAAATTAAATTAATTTCCCTAAGTCAAGTCTGTTTTCCCTGTAAAAGTAATTTCTGAGTGATCTCCCTTTCATCGTATTTTTCTCCCCCTGTCCAGCTGAGGAGTGGGAGTGATAGACCGGCTTGGTGGGCACCTGGCATCCAGACAAGGTTAACCCATTGCAAAAGAAAACTCCAAAACAGAAGGAAAAGAAGTCAGATTGTGCCCAGTGCTTCTGAAAACATGGAAGAAAAAGTGAGAAGACGATGAAAGCGAAGAGGTGTGCAATTGGGAGCCTTCAGATATTGCTTAATGCTGCGTGTCCTTTTTATACTAACTGCATCCCAGGAAGAGTCCAGGCTAACATGTGGGGTACATCAGTTTAGGATAATCCATCAGCATTTTAGCCAGAGATCCTGGAAATTTGTCAGCATGGTCTTCCTTCCTGGTTAGAGGTCTAAGGAGCTCAAAGTTAGGCAGTAGAAAATAATAAAATAAGTAGACAATAGGTGATCAGACAGGTCTTCTGTGGCAAGTGATCACGAAAACATACTGGAAGTCTGTTTTTCTCCATAACATCATCTTACAGGTGAGTTGACTTTGTCCTGTGAGTTCTTGCATATAGATTAATTTTATCATTTGTGTGGCTACAAATGGGAGCCGAAGTAAATCATTTGTCAGTGACAGCAGCCCTATGTATTTTCTGAATAAATGGAGGAGTTATCTATGAAGCATTGCATAGAAATGAAAGTCAGACACCTGTGGGGTTTTTTACAACTCACATACTTAATGATGATTGTGTGACATTCCCCAAGTAACCTTATCTCTGTGACTTTTGTCAGAAAGGGGACGGTAATGTTTTCTTCACAGAGTCCTCGGGGCCTCTGAAGGCAGCGTATCTGCTATTAATGGAACTGAAAATGGAGAGAAATGCCTTTTTTTGCTTTTTCTTCATTTACTTTCATGATATTCTGAACTACATACACACTCCTAAATATTTTTTTTTTCCTGTTCATTTTCTCCCTGTTTAATAAGAAACAACTCTAACAGAACCAATTAAGCTTAGCCACATGGATTTTAGCAGGAAACATTAAGATCATCAATTGCAGTTGTATGGCCTAAGGCTGCAATGCCCCTGCACAGTCCTCTGCTCTGATGCCAACATAGTCTTCCACAGCAGTAGCTGCTGCCACTTTTTAATGGTCTCCTCTAGTGGAAAACCTTGCCTGCTTGGGCCACTGGTTTCTGAAATCCAGGAACTGCTTCTTTGTTTTAAATTCTGCCAGCCATCCCAGTAGAGTGCCAGGGGACACCTTTGCTGCTGTTAGGTCACCAAGGACCTCCAGCTTCAAAAGCATGAGCTGGGACCTTGCTGGGGACCGTCACTGAAGACCACCTCCAAGTGATCCAGTTGTAAGCAGGTACGTGATCACTCACGCCAAGAATTCCAGATGGGCAGATGGAAATGCTGATCATACCTTCCCCTGCCCTTGTGTGCTGCTAGCTATGAAACTGGAGTGACTTCTCTCAGACAACCTCTGAACCTCACCTGATCGAGATTTTTCTTAGATATTAGTTGCCTGTTTTCAGCAAAATGGATTAGATCATAGAATGGTTCAAGTTAGAAGGGACCTTAAAGATCCTGTAGTTTTAACCCCCCTGCCATGGGCAGGGACACCTCCCACTAGACCAGGTTGCCCAAAGCCCCATCCAGCCTGGCCTTGAACACTTCCAGGGATGGGGCATCCACAACTTCCTTGGGCAACCTTTTCCAGTGCCTCACCACCCTCACAGTAAAGAATTTCTTCCTAATATCTAATCTAAATCTCCCCTCTTCCAGTTTAAAACCGTTACCCCTTGTCCTATCACTATACTTCCTGATAGAGAGTCCCTCCCCAGCTTTCCTGTAGGCCCCCTTTACTGAAGTCCATTCTAACCTTATAGTCTATGATTGCTAGTTATTAGCCAGAAGAAATGACAAAACAGTAAGCAGTAAAGATATAGAATGACTCAAAACCTGATAAGTTTATCTAAGGGAAGATGAATTATACAGTGTGATCTAGAACATATGCAAGATGGACTCTTGCAATATGTCATTTAACACAGGCTACATTAAGGTTCATCACAGTGACTAAGGATGCACTTTCATAATAAAGAACTGTGTTTTAAAAAAAGGCAGCTCCTACTTCCCTGAGGGTAACCAGATGACACTGACTCTTTTTGCAATAAATAACTAGACAGACCCAGCCTGATACGCAACTGTGGAAAGGAAATGATAGTCAGGAAAAGGAAGACAATATTATCTTTGCATGAGGAGCTCAGTGTTAGGTTACTGAGCCCAGTGCTAAGGTTTGCACTTGGAGAATGATGGGTTCCACCAACCGTACAGTTTGTGAGATTTTTTTATTCATTTTCTCTAGTTTCTAAGAAACAATGGTTCCAGAATGGTCTAAGGAAAGGTTGGAGACAGCACTAGGGAGGGAGATTAAAGGTCAATAGCAAAACTTAATAAAAAGGAAGGTGAGAAGATGATTTGATGACAGAGTATAAATGCTTCCATGAGGAAAAGATGACCACTATAAAGATTGTTTAATGTAATAGAAAAGGACAGAATACAGACTCTTTTACAGCTAGGCAAATTCAGACCGGAAATAAAATAGCATGTTTTAATGGATAATTAGTCACTGAACACCTTTTTTTACAGCGTGATTAAATAACCATCACCCTTTAAATGCATATTCGGTGCCACTCTGCCTCTCTACAAAGATATTTTTTAACTTAGTCATGGATGTGAAACAGAATCATTGAGTGATACTCTGAGGCCTGAGTGACCCAGGAAATCAAAGCACAAGAAAATAATGATGGGTTAAGACAGTGGGACCCAATTCTTCCAACTTTTTGTCCCAATCTACAATTGTATCCTGCTTCTCTAAAACTCTTGCATAGACCTAATCTTGCTGTGTTCTCTAGATAACGTTTCCAGTAGGTGAAGTTTCACTGATCTCTGTGAACAAAACCTTTGATCACATCGCAACATCAGGAGGTAAAGGATATTACTAGTGATAATGTCCTGAGTGATAACCCTGTCTTCAGCAGATCCACCTCCATTTCTCCTTGGACCATTTTTGACTTAAGAGTATTAAAAGGCATCTGTCCCTGGAACTGTCCTCCAGATCCTTAGACTGCAGTACATAATTGCTACGACTAGCAATATTTTGTGCATCTGCCACTGAGAGGTGCTGAAGAAAGGGAAAAAAAAAAAAAAAACCAACAAGAAAAAACAAAAAGATGAGGTAGTTTCCCCAACAATTTCAGTATGCGTTTTGTGTTTTGATCTCCCTGACAAGATAATATTTAGAATTTCACTGGTTATCCTCTTGGTTGCTAAGTGACAGCAGAACTGAGGTTGAAGAAAACTCACTTTGCAGGAGAGCACCCACAGAACGCTGCTCTCAGGATAACGCTTTTACTATTACAGTGCAACACATGTCATGGAAAATGATAAGCTAAAGAACATCCAAGAAAGGGACTTCTCCAGCAAAGCTGACAGTTTGCAAATTTGACCTGAAACAGTCATTGCTAAAAAAAAAACCATGGGTTTCAGAGTGCGATCCATGCTGTCATATTCAATTGATATTTCCAGTTCATACAGCAGCCACCCCAGGGCTCTGATTCAGTGGATGCTTAAGCATGCTGCCATAACCCAGCCATGCAAGGACATGTGTGGTATCAGGGGCAGGCGCAACCAAGGAGTGCTCTGTCTCCATGTGGCTGCCTCAGAAAGGGCTGAGGACTGCCTCTACACTCATCGTTTGGGTATGACTGGGCATGTTCTGCAGGCGCTGTAGAGGACATATCTAAATCTGTGTCTGCTGGCTTGTGGTGCACACGGACTACTATCCTGAGAAGACCTAAACTTCTCAGGGACTTATCCAGCTCTACATTCAGTGGGCAACTTTGTTGTGGATTTGGACCATATGACAGCGCAATGACACAGCAGAGCAGTACCTTAACACAGCACAATTTATTCTTTCAGAGCAGGAAAGAGGTATGTGTATATCTGACAAATAACAGGAATCCCTTGCCAAAATTTTGTGTGGTGAGTCATCTTCACAAGTATAAATCTTCCCAGCTTTCAGGCAGCATAGAGTGCCACTTGCCTTCTTCCTTTCTCCCAGTTCTCGTTCACATGAAGTCTGCACACACTCCACCTGAAGAAGCATCTCAAATCTCAATTCTAGCACATCTGCCTGTGTCCAGACTGAAAACTTAGAGATCTCCCAAATGCCCACTAGATAGGTAACCTTTTATTCAGATTGAGAAGGCAGTTGAAGGACAATCAAAGCTGACGTTTCCAAACTGCTTCCTGTGTATTTACACAGTAAATGTGGGTTGAGACGAGGGGCTTGCCCTCATGTCAGACAGAGCCAACTCCAGCCAGCTCCAAGACAGACTCACTGCTGGCCAAAGCTGAGCCCATCGGCAATGGTGGTGCCGCCTCCATGATAACAATTTAAGCAAGCGAAAAAAACCACTGTGCAGCAGTTGTGAGAAAGGAGTGAGAAAAAGTGTGAGAAACAGCTTTCCCTGGCTTCAGTGAGACCGTTCTTCTACTTAAAACTGCTCACATATTTGAGACTCCTGTTTAGCTACACTCCATGGACAGCACAGCAATTGATTAACAGCTAGGGTTAAACCTAACTGCAGTCTAATCTTAATTGTAGTCTAAAGACACAGAAGATGATACGAAACTGTATATAGGAGGCAACCTCAACATTAATTCTACCATGAAGCCAAAAGCCTCAGGAACACCTCTTTAACAGTCAATTCTAATTGAGCCTCATCAACAGTGGTGTTCACTGACCATAACTGTATAGTTATTTAATGATAATATTTAATATTTTATTTAATATTTTATTTAATGGCCATAATGGGGTTTGTGTGCATTGTCTGCCTTTTTCTATGCTTTGCTACAACAGGGTCTTTTTTCAGTACTAATATTAATTGTACTTTTTTTTTTTCCCCGCCCCCCTTAAATTACCTTGGTAAATATTCTTAAAAAAATTATTGGAAATGTGTATTGTCCTAAATTAAAAATATGTTTTTTATATAAACAAATGACATATCCATTAGTCTTAATCATGCAGTTTAAGATTACCTATTCCAAAATTCTTACTTAAAAAAACCCCAAACAAACAACATAGGTATGTAGGTATATTATAGGAGTATAGGCTTTATGTTTTGCAATGCGGCAGAATAAGATTCATTTAGAGCTCCGAAGAGCAATTTGGTTTACTTTCTTGTTTTGCTTTCGTCTTGAATCTTCCAGCGAGGTGAAAAATTGTATCCCATCTGTTTCATTTTGCACCACTGCACTCCTTGTAGCACTTCAGTATTCTTCTGTGTTGCCTTGCCCACTTACGGGACTGACCAGCTGGCCACGGATCCGATTTCGCCAGCTGTTAGATGCTTAAAGAGGGACTACCTGTGCTAGGGAGGGGTACGAAACTCATTTGCAACCTTCATATAATGTTGTGAACACCTACTTGTAAAATAATCCTTCTCTTGCTGGTTCTGTCAGTGGATTAATGCAGTACTTCTCACATTTCAAAGTAGTTCACAGCTTGGTGAATATTAGCAATTAATTTATAAATATGACTTCAGAAGACCAGCTTGGTTCAGTCTATTTATTGACTGAAGCTATAAAAGGCCATAACTAATCATCTTTAAAAAGATATGTGTTATAAAACCCTTTGCTCTTGTTCCTGCTATAAACATCAGATCAAAACGAAGACAAATTTTAAAAATGCATAGTTACATTTATATTCACTGTTCATTAGTTAATTGCATGTTTTCTGTAGGCTGACATAATCTCTATTTGACCATTGAATAAGCAGCTGTACCAATCTACTAAAATATTCATCATAAAGACCACCTACAGGCCTTCCTGTTTTCTAGCAGCCATCTGGCTGTTAGAGAAAACCTGGCTCAGAAGGGAAAGTAAGAAAAATGCAGAACTCCGAAATAGCAAGCTCTGGGTTAGCAATCCAACAACCCTTCTGCAACCTGCTAGGTGAATCATGAGATCTCAAAAAGTTTGTCCAGGCCTGAAGCTGTGTTAGCAAAGCACATTGCAAGTTTGTGACACAGCTTGTCATAAGCACGTAAAACCTTATGCTAACGAATAGCCAAAATAATGGATGATAACAGGTGTAGCTGAGACAATATTTCATATTTTGAAAGAGGCAATGAGATTTTTATAATAAACTGTGACTTAATATACCAAAGTGTCTGTGTCAGACTTTAATTTAGCAAAACTATAAATCCCACAAGAGGAACAGAGCCAAAAACTATGCTAAAACTGCAGGGTAGCTTTCTGACAGATCTTCATACTACCTACAAATGTCCATGTTATTGTTATTTGACAGCAGTTTCTAGGTTTGGCTTGCAGCGAGGAAGATAGGACATGGACTTGTACCTCTCCTCTTCAAATCAGCCACCAGGCTGGTGGCGCTGCCCTACGCGTCTCGGTAGGAGACTTACAAGTTGCTAAATGTTGTTCCTTCCTCCTCCTCAGACTCTCTCTTCTCTGTATGCATATGGAAGTGTATATTTGCACTTGTATATACAGGGGTTTTATTTATGATATAATTGCAGATTTTGCCACAGCACTTTGAGTATTTAGTGTTCTTTTGAAAAACCAAAAGTCATTTTATAGCCTTATTCTGGTCTCTTAACAGAGCCTCTCCATGTGTTTTCCCAACTGCAAAACACTTTGTTGGTTGCTATGAGGATTAATGAGTTGATGTTATGAGAGTACATGGAAAGCAAAAAGTGCTATATCAGATGATAAATATGGTTTGTATTATTATTCATATGTCAAAGTCTTTGGTTGAACTTTAAATGCCACCGGCTATCATGTGAGGATTTTCAGTCCTGTTATGTATCATTTCACAAAAACATTTTAATCAGAGCAAGATAAAAGTGGTTTCTTGATAATAAGTTTCATCACTCTCATTTTCTTATTTTAAAATAACCCTAAACTTAAAAAACCCCAAACCTAAAAAAAACCTAAACCACAAACAGACTGTGTTTTAAGAAGGACACACAAGTCTTTCTCTCCGTGGTCGCACAAACTGGGCCACCAGGGGAGCAACCACTTCTCCAAGTGTTGACCAGAGGCCTGATTCAGCCCTGGAAGCTGTTGAACACTCTGTAATCACTGTGCAACAAGACAGGATTAAAATGGCCCTTACTTAGAACCATCTGGACTGCTTTGCCTTCCTTTTAATTTCTGATTGTGGGAGACACGATTGGGAACCTGAGGTGATGTCTAGCTGGGATACTGTGGCCTGAAGACAATTCACATGAGCTGAAGGAGTCTGCCCCTCTACAGGGAGAGGATGGTTATTTGGGAAGAGTACCTGGGAACCAGGACCAGGTATTCCCCCACATTCCTCCTTTCCCCTACTTGTTATTTTGTGCTCCCCACGTACAGGTTTTGGGAGATAAAATGAATGTCTCTGAATTATTTTGACCATCCCAGATGAGAGGTTTGAACCAGAAGCTGGATTATCACAGGGTAAGGTACAGTATGGTCACAGCGATAAAGAGGATCGTCTTGACATAGGGTGAAGTTGACATTTTTTTTCCCTTTGGTTTTCTTTTCACAGTCAGTATGGAGTAAACCAGGTAATTTTTCCTGGAATGATGAGTTGTCTCCTTGGATGCTTGTGCCTAAGCCTAGATGAAGCATATCCAGAGGTCTACACAGATCCAGCTTTCCTTGTTTTTAAATCAGTGGGAAACCTCTTGCTGCCTGTGCTAAAAGAAAAATGAAGCCTGTGTTCAACTGTTTTGTCTCCAAACTACTTAAATTTCAGTCTTGAAGATAAATCGAGCACCCTTGCCAGACAGCTTTTTAGAAGACTGCAGCAATTAGAAGCCCAGGAAGAACAGATTTGTTGCTCTATTCCTATAGTTGCCCAGACACTGTCAATAAAAAAAGAAGCTGGCTGAGAACAAGGCGGAAACTCTGAACTTTCAGACTTATCAGTTCTGGAAGTTGCTCATGAAAAAAACTGTATTTTCAGACCAAGTACTAGCCAGATGGAAAATGTCTATTTATTTAAAGAAGACTGAGAGGGGTTTTTTTATCATATGCAGGATACACTTTTTTCCAAAATTCTGATCTTCATTATTATTATGGGGTAAATATAAGTATAGAAATGGGGGGGTGGGGAGTGGGGGGGTGTGTGTTTTATTGTGGTATAAACGTAAATATAGTGGACAATACTATAAAAGACCAGAACTTGCTCTATCAAGTGCAAATTATCTTTTTAAATTTATCCATTTCATGTCAACAAGCAAAATAAGGAAGATTTAAAATAACTCCTCAGGATGACTATAAAAATTAGTAGTGATTGTATGTGTGTATATATATATACACATACACAAGTACACACATACTGCTTTCAGATGTTTGTCTGTGTCTGGTTTCTGTTCTCCCCCTGTCATAGTCATTCTAATTTCATCAGATGGGAGGGAAGAAGCCTGAAGTAAATGTTAGTTGTTCAGAAACTCCATAAGCAATGTCCTGACAGCTCTCAGCAATTCACTTAATATGAGAGTGCTGCTGGATTTGAAGAGATACACCAACTGTCTTTTGATCTGACCTGTGTAGGGCAGAGGCACATTCACTAGGGGCATGTATGGGGCAGATATTGTCCTTAACAATACCTGCCAGTCGTTAATTCCAGTTTTCAGAATAAAAATGTAATTTTGCTCTAGTCCTGGGATGGTAAATTAGACATTCTCTGAATTAAGAAACACGTTGCATGTTCTGCTTTCTCCCTCACCATTTGGCTAATATGAACTTGGATATGAATTGCTGGGTGTTTGATTTTTCCATTGAACCAGACTTGCCTGTAAAGCAAAACTGCAGTTATAAAAACACTTCTTTCAAGCTACCTGGGCTACTTGTGTGCATGTATCGATACTCAGCATCCCAATTTCTAAGGCCTACAGTGAACTTTTGATAAAATGCAGGAGAAAAGGCCTCTGGAATAAATAAAACTCACAAAAACATCAGGATGTTTCCACTCTGAGCTCTAGTAGAAAGCCAGGGTTTTGGCTGGGAACTGCATTCCCACTCAGGACAGCAGTTCAGTGCCCATCCTTGTTCCACACAACCATTCTCCATGGATGAAGGCATGTGTTTCATGGCTTAGTGGAATGGGGAGCTAAATGGCTGTTGCCAGGTGCACAACCTCCTGAATGCAAATGTCTTGAGATTTCGGATGTCATAGGAAGAAATGTTTATTTTTATTTCAAATAGTTCTGCCTTCCCTTTTTCATTTCTGTCTTGGCCCCTTTCTTTTCTCTGTCTTGGGGATGAACGCAATACAAGTCTCTCCGCTCTGCAGACCTTCATGGAGGTAGGTCAGTGATGGCATTTCAGTCGTCTCAGGGAAAGAGAGGGAGAAGAGGACGATGGAAAAAGAAACCTACTTAGCATAGGAATGAAACATTTTCCCTTTTTCCCTAGCAGGTGCTCCCTGGTAGAACAGGTTTGTATTTCAGAGGCCTCGTCTGCCTGCAGGCAGGTCCTGCTATCACTAGGGCTCGCAAGAGAGCTGCTGGAGCCAGCCTTGGAATTGCTGCTCCTCTGCTAAACCCAGGCTGGAAGGCAGGTACCTGTGTCTGCCTGCTGCCGGGAGGAGGTGGGAATCTTGGGGAGGCAATCTGCACAGCAGGGAGTCCTACAGCCCTCCTTGCAAGAGATTGGGGGATGCGCGGTACCCGAAGGAACCAGGCTCAGGGGATGCTGTCAGCTCTCTCCGTGGAAGGGCATCCATCGGGGCTCAGCCCTGCCCTGGTCTCTGCTGCTGCCACCCCCCGTCTGGGTGTGCTGCCTCTGTTCCCGTGCTGTTTGTGAGCTCTTACCGGGCAAACCCTGGTATGCCTTTTTTTTTCTCTTACGTTCCATTCCCATGCAAGCCCTGGCAGAGCGAGAAAAGGATTTTTCTGAAACAACCATGCTGTTCCACCCAAATAAACACCTCTGAGCAGTGAAATGCCCCATGATCATTTCATATTTAATCATATGGTGTCTCCCGGCATGGTGGATAGCACCACTGCTGGCACCAACTAAGTGTGGATTGCATCTTGACACCAGCACCAGCATTTCACTGTCATCTCCCTCCCATTCCAGCATCCCCGGAGAGTGCTGCTGGGAAGGAGAATGTGACTAGCTGCATTTCTAAAGCACATTCAAAGCCATTCCTGTATGCGATGTCTTTACAGGGCTGGGACAACTTGACATAATTATTGTGCCACACAAACCCTTTCCTAAACAACACAGTTGCTGTCAGAAAGCTCTTTGATAGGCACTCACTGCCAGCTTTTAAAAATAATTGGTTCATATTTGCACAGGTGCTGAGGTTGTTTAATCCCAGTCATTTCACCGCAGGGTAGGGTAGGTGAATTAAGAAGGTGCCAAGGCATCACCGAGGTAAAGGGGATCCCCCCCTCCTGGACTTACAAGAAAAAGCGAGAAAAGTTCTCCTACCTACGTCCACTTAATTAACTTCTCATTTGTATTTGGCTACACAGCTGCTCAGCTGCAATCCCAAAATGTGCAGTTCGGAGATATGGGGGGCCCTGAAAACAGCAGTTGGGCAAACATTTATTTCCCGTTGCCGGTTGTGTGCCTCAGACCCTGCTAAGCCAAGCAACTGATAAGACTGAGACCCACGCGCTGGGAAGATTTGTGGTTTACTGGCCATGACAGTGGCCTGAGCAGGGCAAAGACATGGTTTATCCCCCTGTTCTGAATCCTAAAGTGCCTTCCCATGTGTGAGATGAGTGTCTGAGCACTATTTGGTGGAAGAAGGACAGAGCAGCATCTTGTCCCTGTTTTAAGATTCCATCCCCTTGTGACTCTGTGTTCAGATGAGGACATCGCCCCTAGGAAATACACAGTTTTTGTCATTCCTAAAAATTGTTCATCACATTTGATTTAGATGAAATTGCCCTTTGGGAGCACACAGATGATTCACTAGTAGAAAGTCAGTCTGAGCTCAAGACTGCTTTAAAGAAGGGGCAAAGCAACATCCCCAAGCCCTGTTGAAACCAAGCCTCTTGCTGACGTCAAAGGCTTCTCGGAGTCAGGATCTTGGTCTTCATTTTAGGTGTCCCAGCCTCTTGCTGACATCAAAGGCTTCTCGGAGTCGGGATCTTCTTGGTAGTCATTTTAGCTGTCTTAGACTGGTCTTCTGAGCTAATGGCTAAAGGAAGGTGTAAGAGCCCTTCAGGTTTTCTGAACCTGTTGGGTCACAGAGAACACAAGAAAAGGCTGGGAGAGCTGTATCTGATGGCTCCTGTAGAAAAGACTGGTCTGGGAGTGATGTAGAAAAGCAGAAAGCATCCATCAGTATCCAGGAGTCACTGCAGCTGGAACATGAAGCATGGAAAGCTGGAGAGCTGAGGAAAAAGAAGGGTCTTCCAAGGGCTGACATCCTAATTTCTGGGGTATGTCTCCAAGCCACTCAAAAACCAAGAATCTTTCAGGTCTGATCTGTGCATTTAGGAAACCAGTTGACGCAGATAAGAAGTATAAGGCCTTCATCATCTTTCCGTTTGTAGGCTACCGGCAGGAACAGCTACATTCCTCATAGAAATAAAAAGATAAAAACATAACAGTTCCACCCCGAATATATCACTGTATGAAACAAGATAGGTGCACTGAAGTGGTTTGACTGGCTCATACCAGGGCTGCTTGAGCAAGAGGCAGAATAGAGCAAGGGGTGAAGGGAAGAAGTCTACGGGCATAAAAAAGGGAAGGATCGCACTGAATGAGTCTGAGCTCATTCTGGAGAGAAAATTAGGAACTTTTGTGTTAAGTGCTGGGGTGGTTTTTGAATAGAGAATGGGGATGCTTTACTCATTTCGTTTCTCCTGTGTCCAGAAAAACAGGATTTTGTACATAAAAAACAAACAAACAAACAAACAAACAAACAAAAAACCCAAACAAAACCAAAACATAAAAGATTTGTGTCTACCATCTCTCTCCCCTCTTTAAAGAGACAAACAGCAGTTTGAATTCTCCTGTCCACGTGGGCTATAAAAGGCTGATGCTACTTTTCTGGCTCAGAATGATTCTGCGAATTATTAATTAAAATGTTTGTAAAGCACTTGGAACCTCATATTAATGACACAGTATCTGTGCATTTTATCACTTGCTTAATTGCAGTCCTGGAAACAAGACAGTAACATTTCTCTTCTCTGCACATTTTTGTCCTTTTACCTTTCTGAAGCACTGCTCTCTTTGCTTTCTCTCCTGGTTTTTAACTATGATGAAGTTTAACTTGCCATCTTTTTTGGTTACATCCCTGTTCAGCAGCATCCTCATTCATTACCTGTCAGTACAACACCAGGAACAGCAGTTTCAGAAACCGTTGGTGCAAATGTCTCCCAGTCCTTTATCAGAAGCAATTAGTCACTTTGGGTCAGAACCATCTATCTTAGTGCCCTCCTTCTAAATATATATGCACTGTTGTTCCCTTCAACAAACTTCCTGTTGGCCAAGCTGATGCACACTGACAAGATAGCCATGAGAAAGTAACCTCCATAAAGCAAAGCAAACCTGAGTCCATGATACAGTTTTTGGAGTAATAGATGATCTCCACACTTTGCTTATGCAAACAGTTGGGAGCAGGTGCAGCTGCTTGTGGGAGAGGCGAGGTTCAGCACATTGATGAAGTATGTGCCAACCCTAGAGCACTTGAGACTTGCCTTCCCAAGCAGAAGGTTGGGGCAGAGAACAGGGACAAAAGTTCTCGCAAACTTAACGACAAAGGTGAGATTCAGCTCCCATGTCTTCATTCACCTCAAACTCCAGGTTCCCTCCAATCATTGGAAAAGTGGGACCAGGCACCATATTGAAAACTTTCTTTCATGATTCCTTCCCAGACATGCTCTTCTGCACTCACTCCAGAGGGAGCCTCACATTTGCCGGCTCGCAGAGCGCTACCAGTCGAATTCTACAGTTCTCACTTCCCAGCCTGGTTAGCAGATGCAAATGTCTCACCATCTCACAATTCCAAGGGAATTCCTTCAGCAGGGCTGAAGGTCCCAAATACAAACCTTTCTGCCTACCAGTGCAGCAAAATTGTACATGGAGCATCACTGGGAGACCACATGGGAGTGCAGCATCTTCCTACGGATTCTGCTGTGGCAGTTTGTTCATGTGGGACATGCTCAGAGCAACAACTCCACTTGCCACTTCTGGCAGACTGCCTATGACTTGGTACGTCAGTCAAAATGTTTAAATAGGGACCTTCTCCATCACTCAGTGCAAAAAAAAAAAAAAAACCTCAAAGCAGAAAACAGCTGCTGGAGACATATACAGAAACTAAAGGTCCTTCCTGCCTATGGTGTCCATCCCCATGCCCGGGGGCTTGGAACAGGATGATCTTTAAGGTCCCTTCCAACCCAAACCATTCTATGACTCTGTGATTCCTTTCTCCTTCATCCCTCCCTCCCTAGGTTTAATGATAATTTTTAAGCATTTTTCTGCATGCATAAATCTATTACAATAAAACATAAATTAACATAAATATGTGAAAAGGCAGAACTGACATTAGGGAAAGTAAAATAAAAATACTTTTCTCCCAATAGAGGTAATAATATAGGAAAACGTCTTTACAAACCGTTTTCATGTATAGTATCTAAGTCTAGTAATTAGAAAAGTAGATCGATTTACCAGCTGGTATGAATCAATACAAAGATGTAGAGGCCAAGAACTACAGGTACAAGCTGACATTTCAGTTCATTTAGGGACAAACGTGCCCCTTCTATTTATGCAAGGAAAAGAAGAGTGACAAGGGCAGGGCAAGGGGAAAAAAGTGCAGGACAAAGCCACAATGACCACAAGTCACTGTTCCTTTAGGTGACCTTTTCGGAAGATAGTCACAAGATCAAAGCTTGCCTAAATGAAAGCAACGGGCTGAGAAATTTGTTTAATCCTTATATCTCCTCCCACCTAGCTGAAGGACAAGTTACTGCTCCAAAGTTTTGATTAGCACCTCTAAATTGCTAGCAGGCTGCAAGCAATGAGGGAGGCAGTGATTTGCAGCCCTGACCTGGGTTCTGCTGCGATCTGAGCCTGGCTTGTCATCTCCTGCAGGGAGCTCACTGCGTCCCTGGAGCAGTCCGGAGATCTGCCTGGATATTTTTAGAGCATCTCTGGTGACAGTCATTCAGTCTTCCTAAGGACTGACAAAAAAAAAAAAAAAAGACAAACAGACCATCTTTGTAGTTAGAACAGGCTGGGGCCAATTGAAGCTCCTCAGAAAGAAATGCTTTTCCCCTCCTTCTGTGACGAAAGACAACCACGAATTCTGTGTCTTCCCCTCGTTTCTAACGAGGGTCATTTCAACCCCCAGCTGCTCCCCCAGGGCTCCTGCAGGGCCACCACGAACAGAGCTCATGTAAATCAAGGACAACAGCAGGGAGCAGGCTGCCACTGGAAGCAGAAATTCCTCTCCATTGGCTTGCTCAAATCAGGCCATTACTTGCCTGCAATCATTCTTGCTGCCTTGCGTCAAAGCAGGGATTTGGGAAAATGGGCATCTCCTAGCGGTCCCTCCTTTTGTATATATGTCAAAGCCTAATCTGAAGTGATGCTGAAGAGGGACCTGAAGGGCCCGCAGGCTGGACAGGGTGGTGTCTGTGTGTGTACACTGAGAGTCATATCAGCAGACTCCAGCCAAAGTTCAGCAGCATGCTGCTGCCGAAAGGGAGCTGGATGCACTTCAGCCCCTCTCTGTCCCCAGTAAAGTCATTCCTTGGTGAGAAGGAGAAATAGTGTGCCATCCAAAGAAGCTTGTTCTGCCAGTTCTCATTCAGGAACAAGGAGGTATTCCCCAAAATTGAAAACAGAAAGTTCAAAACCAGTAAGGTTTTCATACATCACATGCAATTCAGCTCTTTGCCCTGTAATACAGCAGCAAGTTGTCAAGGTCTGGGATTCAGCAAGACGGTAAACTGCACAAGCAATTGCCTGGCACAGTCTTGATATCCAAGTTGCCCTAGATTGACTAAAGAGATAAGATTTGGAAGAGCCGATTAACCTCTGTTTAAGGATTTGAAACGATTTGGCTATCAGAGACCAGGGTGACAGCTGGTGGAGGACAGGGATTTTCAGGTGATCACTTCAGAGCTAAACCTTCCTCTGAAATATCCAAAATGACCCTTTTAAGAAATAGCTTGCATTTTATGCAATCCGTTTTATGACAGATGGACTGGAAGGACTGAACCACGTTTGCTAACTTCTGGTAGGGTTTGTCAAACACTGCATAAGCCTGGAATTAAACATCAGGTGGCCAAGTGCCATTTATCTGTGGTACCGTACTAGCCTCACGGGATGTAATGTGGGCTGAGAAAGTGGCTGGATGACATAGTTTCAGCCTTGAATATTGTGCAGGCCAGTGGGTTGCTGCAAGGCCACCTTCCTCCATGGCTATGCATGAGATGGCATAGCAGTGGCAGGGTTTAAACAACAGCCAGTGGGGTTTGATCCCTACACTCAACTGGCAGGAGTTGCCACGTTGCTTTACCAGGGCCCAGATTTGGAAATATCAACCCCTTTCCATCTCCAACAGCCATCAGCTTGCCACATCAGTGGGGAGAAGGGGAAAAATGGAATGGGAAAGAGTATGCCAAGGTAGTTCCCCCAGGGCCCTTTTTCCATGGCAGTCAGTCCCCATCACATAGCCAGGCCTCCTCTCACACCTTCCTTCCTGGTCCAGGCATTTACATCCATTACTGCTTCCTTTAGCAAATACTTGTTGAGCCTGGAGCCCAACACTTAGTGGCTTTGCATGAGGACATCCTAACCATGCCCTGCTGTCACTCCATCCCTTTGCCATGGGCTTACAGGGCATAGCCTTACGCCAGTTACTCATTTTTTCCACTAATTTTTTGGCTGGAGGTGGGGGCAAGGAGGGTATTAGCTATCATTCGCCAATTAATTGTAGTTTTAAACTGTCAGGGACATAGCACTGTCCATTTCAGACAGTTCAGGAAGAAAGAAGAAGCTGTTTCCAGAGCTGAAGGCTCTCAGTACTAGCTCCTTATCTAGGAAATGCTGAATTTCACACCAAAAGCTCTCATTTCTCAGCGGATTATACGGCACAGATAATGATCCCATAAAAAAGGCCATCACCTTAGTTTTGCAGGTGAAAGCAAATACTTTATCTCCTTTCCCAACCACGCAGTACGTGCACGTGCATTTGGGGTGTTATTGCACAATACCCATACATTTACAGAAGACTTTCTCGGACTAGGGCTGCTATCCTAAAAGCATTGCCTTCACGCATAAACAACACAGACAACATCTTGCAATAACATTTTTTATTTATAGCAGCAGCCGAGAGTCTTCTGACTGCCTGTTCTGCCTGAGGGCAGCCCATGCCCATCAGATCATGGCCAAGATACTCCAGAACACCTATTTATTAGTTTGCTGACATTCAGGAACAGGTAAGCTTTAACAAGTCTGCTGTGACTCAACATAAAGACTCACCAAAGATCTCTTTTAACCATTTGTTCCCTAGTGCAAACTACAAGGTAATGCTTCTGCAGAAGTGCCTCGCTCCTCAGCTATTGCATAACCTCATAGCTCTGCTGAAATTAAACTTTAATACATCTTTCAGGAGTTTTATAGTCTAACGTTGGTTAAGATCGCTCAAATTATAGTTTAGTATAGTAAGCTAGTAAGTTTCATTCCTGGCTCTGCCACTGACTTGCTTACTGGAGAAACTTAGTTCACTTTTGCTTCATTATCCCCATCTGAAAACAGATTTACTAATATTAAGAACCTTTCTTTTACAAAGTGCTTTCAAGCTTGGGGATAGTTCACCATACAAGATTTAAGCATTGTTATTATAACCTTGGCCTACCTTGAAAGCAAGGATTGTATTAAGCCAAAGATCTGTTTTGAATACATTGTTGTTGCTGAGATGGGTCGAAATAGCAATGTTTTTGCATAAAGGCTACCAGGTACTCTTGCATCTCATCGTTTCTGTCTTGTATGAGTAGAGGGAAGTTAAATAAACACACAAGAGAGGCTGCATACAATGGAACAGGGAACGTGTTTTACTGGGCCTGATCACGTTTGTTCCTTTTGAACTCGGTGGTGCTGCATGCCAGAAAACTTCCATTCATCACCGCCAATTCAGAGGTTCTTTGGCATTTGAAGTAAATAGCAAAACAAAAGTAAGATAGTGTTTAATAAATGGCACACTGACAAGCCTGAACCCATTTTTATTTATATAAAGAAATACTAAATTATTCTATTATTTTTTCTAAAGGTTTCCTTCCTTTCTGTCCCTTGCTCCCCATTGCAGGTTTACTGAGCAAGTTTAAAGCTGATATTTTAAAACTTTTTAAATGTCTATATCCTGATAATAAATAGTAACAGTAGAATGATCTTTCTTTGTGTTCCGTATTGCACATGAAAGAGCTTCCTGGAGACACTACATGAGGGAGACCACGCTTACATCCAAGGAAAATATAAGCCAGAATTTTCTATGAGGCTCTTTAGCAGTGCAGCACTTAGGTTTATAGATAGGAAAGTAGTTGTTTACAGAAGTACAAAGAGGGAAGCAAAGTTTGGGGAATAGGACTTGTCTTCTGTCAGACCAGCTGTTAAGGTCAGAGAAGGAGATAAGCTTCATCAGCTCGCTTAGACCATGTGGCAAATATTGCAGATCATAGAATTATAGAATCATAGAATCATAGAATGGTTTGTGTTGGAAGGGACCTTAAAGATCATCTTGGTCCCCCTGCCCTGACATGGGCAGGGACACCTCCCACTAGACCAGGTTGATCAAAGCCCCATCCAGCCTGGCCTTGAACCCTTCCAGGGTTGGGGCATCCACAACTTCTCTGGGAAACCTGTGCCAGTGCCTTACTACCCTCACAGTAAAGAATTTCTTCCTGATATCCAATCTAAATCTCCCCTCTTTCAGTTTAAAACCATTAGCCCTCGTCCTATCGCTACACTCCCTGAAAAAGTGTCCCTCCTCATCTCTCCTGTAGGCCCTCTTCAGGTACTGGAAGGCCGCTATAAGGTCTCCCTGGAGTCTTCTCCAGGCTGAACAACCCCAGCTCTCTCAGCCTGTCCTCACAGGAGAGGTGCTCCAGCCTCTGATCATCTCTGTGGCCCTCCTCTGGACCTGTTCCAACAGATCCATGTCCTTCCTATGCTGAGAACTCCAAAGCTGGACACAATACTCAAGGTGGGGTCTCACCAGAGCTGAGTAGAGGGGCAGAATCACCTCCCTCAATCTTCTGGCCATGCTGTTTTTGATGCAGTCCAGGATGCAGTTGTCTTTCTGGGCTGCGAGCACACATTGCTGACTGATGTTGAGCTTCCTGTCCACCAATACCCCTGAGTCCTTCTTCTCAGGGCTGCTCTCAAGCCATTCTCCACCTGGCCTGTATTTGTGCATGGAGTTGCCACGACCCAGATGGAGGACCTTGCACTTGACCTGGTTGAACTTCATGAGGTTAGCACAGGCCTACCTCTCAAGCCTGTCCAGGTCCCTCTGGATGGCATCCCTTCCCTCCAACGTGTCAACCACGTCACACAGCTTGGTGTCATCAGCAAACTTGCTGAGGGTGCACTCAATCCCACAGTCCATGTCACCAACAAAGTTGTTAAACAGCACCGGTTCTAGTACCGACCCTTGAGCGACATCACTCGTCACTGGTTTCCACTTGGACATTGAGCTGTTGACCACAACCCTTTGAGTGCCATCCAGCCAATTCCTTATCCACCGAGTGGTCCATCCATCAAATCCATGTCTTCCCAATTTAGAGACCAGGATGTCGCGCGGGACAGTGTCAAATGCTTTGCACAAGTCCAGGTAGATGATGTCTGTTGTTCTTCTCTTATCCACCAATGCTGTAACCCTGTTGTAGAAGGACACCAATTTTGTCAGGCATGACTTGCCCTTGGTGAAGCCATTTTGGCTGTCACCAATCACCTCCTTAGTTTCCATGTGCCTTAGCAGAGATTCCAGGAGGATTTGCTCCATGATCTTGCTGGACACAGAGGTGAGACTGACCAGCCTCTAGTTCCTCCGGTCTTCCTTTTTTTTCCCTTTTTTGAAATAGGATGCAGTAACTCTTCTACTACCAAGGCATACACATTTAAAACAGACCTGCAGAGCTTCATATATTAAACATAAGGGTCACAATTGGCTTCTGCCACATGTTACCCTACAGGTAGGACATACATAGCATCACATCCAGGACTTCCCAGCCACTGTCTTCATCAGACCTCCCAGGTTCATCTTCTCCTGTGAAGGTGATCGTGCAGGATGTACTACTTCACCACAGTGTGGAAGAAGGGCACTGGCTTGCAACACAGCTGCTGATGTGCCATGAAAATGGAAAACTGTGTTTAAAGAAGCCCTGGCTGTGAACCTAGCAGTAAGTTTGGCAATGAGTGAACCTATTCATCAGGGGAACTCCTCAAACAGGGAATTTGATTACACAGATCTTGCCTGTGAAGATAAACTTTCAGAAGTCCAACATGGACATGACTTAACACACAATTTAGGGCCTAGCAGAAACAGAATACCTGGCATTCAACTCACCTTTTCATATGCTTTTTGAAACAGAAGTAACAACTGTTGTATGCGTGGGCATATACCAGAAGTGCGATTTACGTTGTTAAGTGTAGGAACTATAAAGCCAATTAGCTAATCTGTAACACAACACAGTGAAATGGTCAATGAGTAAGAGAAGTCAGAGCTGACAGTCTTTGTGCTCTGGTGTGTTGTCTTGTTGCTGCTTCATGGGTGGTTTCTGACCAGCTGTATGCAAGTACTGCATTGCTTTTCAGACAGTATAAACAAAAAACAGACAACATAACAACAGAATATCCTAGTGAGAAGGGTCAAAGCCCCTGGCTGAGGAAGACCATGGAGGGTGGCTGAACATATACCACTAGAAGGCGGCCCAGGCCAAGTATCATGTAACCCATCATATTGTCCAAGTCCCATGACCCAGAGCATAAAGTCTGGCACACTTAGAGAGAAGATACTTGTGAGGTCTGATAAATGAGCTATGTCTGTGTATAAAACTGATGATTTTCTTTAGCTATGTTGTGTTTTCAAGCTTTTTGAGTTTTATTTTATCAGAGCTACTTAAATCAGCCCTGCATTACTGAGAGGCCAAGGATATGTTGTTTTCCACCACTGCTCCATAGCCTGGCTGGTCTTTGAGGATGACCATTGCAAGAGCTCGACACTACAGCTCTACGTAGGCTTAGAATATATTACAGATTCATAGAATCACAGAATCACAGAATGGTAGGGTTGGAAGGGACCTCTGGAGATCATCTAGTCCAACCCCCCTGCCACAGCAGGGTCACCCAGAGCAGGTTGCACAGGAATGCATTCAGGTGAGTTTTGAATGTCTCCAGAGATGGAGACTCCACCACCTCTCTGGGCAGCCTGTGCCAGTGCTCTGCCACCCTCAAACTAAAGAAGTTCCTCCTCATGTTTATGTGGAACTTCCTATGCTCAAGTTTGTGCCCATTACCTCTTGTCCTGTCCCCGGGCACCACTGAAAAGAGCCTGGCCCCATCCTCCTGACACCCACCCTTTAAGTATTTATAAGCATTGATAAGGTCCTCCCTCAGCTGCCGTTTTTCCAGACTGAAGAGACCCAAATCCCTTAGCCTTTCTTCATAAGAGAGGTGTTCCAGTCCCCTAATCATCTTTGTGGCCTTTGCTGTCCCCTCTCCAGCAGTTCCCTGTCCCTCTTGAATGGGGGAGCCCAGAACTGGACGCAGTACTCCAGATGCAGTCTCACCAAGGCAGAGTAGAGGGGGAGGATGACCTCCCTTGACCTGCTTGCCACACTCTTCTTGATGCAGCCCAGGATGGCATTGGCCTTCTTGGCCACAACTGACTATGGCTTGGAGAAAGGAACAAGGGTCTCCCTAAGTAAAAACAGACACTAGAAACATCCCAGCTCCTTCACCATTCTCTCCCACTAAGGGTCCTTAATGAAGGCATCATGGTGGAGTGTCCGTTCTTCTTTGTCCCAACAAGTATGACCTGGCAATTCAGTTAAATTCCAGTCTTCTGGGACTAATGAAAACTTTGTTTGGCCCTTTGTGTAGTGTTTGTGTATAGGACGAGAAGAATATGATAAAGAAAATTACTCCACCCCACCTCAAAATGGTAGGTGAAGATCAACAGGTCTACCCCAAACACTACCTGTGTGAGACATTGGCATACACAAGTCACTTAGATATGCTGCTCCATCTCAGACCTTTATTATGGCTGTCAGTCATGTGTCAATAACGATCAAAGAATGTAAGCGTTCAGCAAAACTTCATCTAAACCTTCTGTCCTTCTCCAATAATAATAATCTGCCTCAGAATACTAGCAAGCTAGCCACTAATTTCAGTGTGTTCCCTCCTGACGCTGATGTCTATTGAAACATACTAGGAAAAAAATTCTTCAAAATATTAACATTAGCACTTATATAAGCACCACCAGCCAAAATTTTCAGAGCACTTTGTGGACACAAATTAATTAATCTGTATAGTAGAAATAGAAGTGAAGTGACTTTGACTATTGTGCCTTTAGGTCCTTTAGGTTCCTAAAGCAAGAGTGTACAAGCTTTGCATAAATTTATTTCTGGGTCAAGCCTTGTGTTCCTTGCCAGCATTAGTATTCATTAGAGAAAGAAAAAATATGCAAGAACGGGAGAGAGTGGATTAAAATTTTCTTTCAAAAATTGCCTTGAAACATACGTCTTACAAAGAAAGAGCCAGTAAAAGTGCAATAATACCTTCAGAGATAATGAAATAGAAATAGCATTTTAACAGCTTTAGGTCAATAGAGCTCAGTCGTGAAGGATTTTCATTGATGTTGTGCTAGAATGGAAAGTCATTACAAAAACCTAGATGTGTTCTACTTTGCAACAGATGAAAATGTAAAATCAGAGCTAAACCTCAGAGTAAGGAGATCCAAATTTGTGATGTGACAAATTACTTAAGAACTTCATATCTCTATATACCTTCTTATGACCCCTCCATCATAACACCTTCAATGGTATCAGCAAGGCTGAATGATAGTGTTTAAAGAGGTCCTTGTACCCCTGAAGAGACTGAGCACTGCACCCATTTTGCTTGTAATACTGAACTCAAGACATGAGTACAGTATTTGTGTTTTGCTTTTAGCATAGACATGTATTTGAAGTTTTTCCAAGCTTATTTTGGCTTTTCTTTAAAATGAGGTCCAGATAGTCAAGACATGCAGAGGTTCAGGAACTCAAATGCCAGGTGTGGGTGCTGGGCAAAGCTGGGTACCAGGGACAACACTGTAGCTCTAAGGAAAATTTGGGTGCACTTTATTTCATTATCTAAAGTTTACTAACTTCTGAATCACCACCATGGAGAAACACAGACATCATGTGTCTCCTTTTGGACCCTTTCTGATTGCCAGCTCATGGCCACAAGGCCACTGTTTTCATCCTCACTTCTGTGCTGCACTATCCCATGTCTGTCATTCATTCAAGGCTTACTGCAAATTATCACTTGGATTTGTATGTATTTGCTGTTCTCTTAAAATTTCAGTTTAACTTCCTCCAGCGCCTTTTTTTTTTCAGTCCCAATCCAATAGCTTCAACGAGATGTCTGCAGAGATAGGACAAGTTGTACTTTGCAAGCCATATTTAAAAAGTCTCAAAAAATGGGACTCTGCATTTCTTATCGCTACAAGCCAGAGTCAGTTCCTTCCTGATGTTGCACCACAGCCACTCCCCCCCTTTTCCTGCTTCAGCACATCCTGACAATGTTTTACATGTATGCAGGCAGCACGGATGGGTAAATTCACTTCATCACTCGATCAGGTGTGCATGCAAGTATAGGACCTGAAAGAATGACAATAGACCAATTTACCCTAAGGACAGGTATTTATATTTAGATTGTCCATGAAAACCTGTTGTCCTGCTAGTCTTAGAAATTGTCAGTGAAGAAGATCCCACAAAACCTGCACACTGTCTGTGCTTTGCATATTTCTTATTTTGAAACATTTTCCTAATATGTAATTTACCTTTTCCTTGCTGATTGGCTAATGTGAACTGTTTCTTCCTGTCCTACCATAAGCACAAATGATGAAATTCTCATTGGCCTCATCACACTATTTTGCATGCTGACTGACCATGACTGAACCTTCTCTTTTCTAGATTATCAAAAGCACTTTTTCATCCTTTTCATACTTCATTTGTTTCTGTGGATTTAATTTGGATTCTTTTGGTGTTGCCTATATCTTTTTTAAGTTATTCTGGAACTCATACCTCTTTGATCTTACATCCAAAAACTCGCTCAATACCTCTCAGAAGAAAATTTTTCAACCTTGCAACACCACCTCATTTTAACATAGATTCAGTTTGTGATCTGCTATATTCACCATACTCTTTTTGGTAGTTGTTGCACTAATGCAAGCATTAGCCACTTTGTATTTCTCCACTTTTCCTCCCAAGACACAGCACTCAGCTCCTGACTTTCACTGAATTTCATCTGACTGGTTTCGGACACCCTTTCCAATTCATCAAGACTGTTTTCAAGGCTGACCTCCTACCAAAAGCTTACAGCTCACTTCCATCCAAGCTGTCCTGAGCATGTTGTCTCTTCATCATCAAAATCACTCACAAAAATAATGACCAGCACATGAGCCCATACTGGGCCCCACTGAACCCCTCTTTCTCTGTGAAAATCCACTCTTACTCTGTGGCTCCTTGATCTCTATTTACATCCACTGACATCATTTAGACCCTGGTCTTCAATCTAGGACACTCTTAATGGAAAATGGTGGGGGGTGGAAATGAAGGAGAACAGATTAACACCACCCATTATTTGTTCTGTCCCTCTCCTGTGCCAGTGAGCATTGGCTGCCAGTGGTCTAAACTGTGTTCTCCTCGTTTATGTTCTACTGTCGATTGGGAGACCATCAATAGCATCAC
Organism: Alca torda; assembly: GCA_008658365.1. Taxonomy (NCBI): domain Eukaryota; kingdom Metazoa; phylum Chordata; class Aves; order Charadriiformes; family Alcidae; genus Alca; species Alca torda. The sequence continues at coordinate 154,845,156 of CM018077.1, read as the reverse complement.
TAAACCTGGATCTATAATTTGCTAAATAGATCTCATCTTCTGTATCCACACGGTTTTCCAATTCCCTTTCAAAAAAAAAAGGAAATTAAATTGGTTTGGCCCAATTTGATATTGGTACACCTACGCTCATTGCTTTTTAAGCATCTTTTATTATTCTACAAACCTGCAGAAATTGATTATTTAATAATCTTTTCTGGTACCTACCTGGGTAACAAAGTTAAACCAGATGATCTTGAAATCCCTGACACGATGTATGCTTTCCTCCAGTCCTCTGGGACCACAGTGCCCTTGCTGATTTCTCGGAGATAATCACCAACAATTCAGAGCTGCCTCAACTAGTTCCTTAAATCCGCTCAATTTTATCAGGCCCTGCTGAGCCGAACACATCTATTTTATATAAATAACCGTTGACTTCTGGTTCACTCCCTGATCTCATTTGCATTTCAATCTCTTTGTTAAAATTAATTTTGTCATGTATCTAGGCATAAGTAATCTTTTTTGGGGAGAGAATTGAAGCAAAAATGGCAATTATTCTCATCCTTCTCTGCAATAACCCCTTTTTTTTGTTCTTCCCATTAAATGGTGGGCCGCTATGCACTCCCTTTTCCTTCTTTATATATCTAATGTATTCGCAGAATATTTTCCTGTCATCTTGGTGATTTTAAATGTTGGATTAGAACTTGGACCTTTTGTGTTCAGTCTTTACTTTGGGGAGAATTTAAAGAGGAAAAGGGAAAGAATCAAAGGAGAAATCCAGTGAGAAATTGAAGTAAAAAGAAAGGACAGGGCAAGAAAGGAACAGAGGAGATGGAACTGTGTCAAATAAAATAACATCTCAGTAACTGACAGTCAAATTTTATCACATTCAGTTTAAAGATTCCTTTTGTGTGTGAAGATAAAACATGTTAATCTACGAAAACCATCTAAATTATTTTAATTTCTGGGGACACATGAAGGGGGAGAGGTGATACGTGAATCTGTGTCACTGTCATCTTAAAAATTAGTTGCTAGGCTTTCCCAAAGCACCACAGGAGTCACCCAGGCCATTTTCAGCTCTCCCAGCTGATGCAGTGGTAAAGGCCACTTTTCCAACTCACTTGATGTCGGCAGTGACCCTTTGATACCTGGCACGCTTGTTTAATGAAGCCAGCCTCTTTCAGAAGTACACCTACAAAGACACAACAAATAATAGAACTAGGTTATTGTTTCACTCAGTCTCAAAGCCTTTCAGGGTACCCTGGCAAAATCCCCACTGGCTTCACAGGTGTCAGGATTTCACCATGTCCTCTTCCAAAGGGAAAAAGGAGACAGATTCTCTGCTGATGCCTCCAAAGAAGGAATAGGAGTAGGTCCATCGAGAACACACAGTGCAAAAGAGCCAGCTCAGGGCTAAGATTAATACAAGGACTCTTCGTTATTTCTCCTCTACAGGAATTTGTTGTCATTTGGCGCCATGGGACTGCAGGGTAGGTGTCATTTTAAAGATGCTGAACTACAGTGACACGCTGGTTTTTTGACTGCTGTCAGTATGCTGGACACTGGGTACTGCAAAAGAGAGCTGATTTGCTGATACTATCTGCAAATTTGTCACCCCTGGAGAATGAATGAATGATCTGGTAGAGAATTATCCCTCCACCTGCCTCCTTAATGACTGCCTGTCTTTGGTGAGAGTGTGCACAGGTAGAAGATACCTGTCTGGCAGGCTGTGAGAACCTGCGGGCACTTAGCGTGCGGTGTTTGCAGTGCACTCCTTGGATGGCTTCAGATTCTTTGATCTGACTTGACATTTCAAATTTATAGAACAATACCGAATTTTAACTACCTGGGAGAAGCCTGGCGGCCCATGCTTTCCACACAGCAGACGTGTGGAACAAGTACAATGTGGATCACATTTAGAGTAAATCTGTCAAAGTTTTGGTAGCTGTTACTGGGAGCTCAGAAGACTTTTGCTACTCCATTAATTAATGTTCTTTTATATCATTTGTCTTCTAAGGTGCTTTCCTGATTTAGAGCTACGGCACTGAGCCCAAGCACGTTGGATGTTTTAGATCCAAAGCAAGAGGAACAGACCCATGGCTAAGGAGTTAATGATTTTAAAAGGTGTGACCAGAGAGGAAGTGGGAGGGAGGGATTGGTTAACAGGCTCTGTTCAAGCAGTTCTTCTTAACCTACATATTTGTCCCTAAAAGGCATTGGCGTTTTGTAACAGTTTCTTTTTTTAATAATCAAAGTGATGAACAACTGCTGAGATAAGGCACTTTTTAATGCTCTGACAGAATAAATAAGCCCTGGCATAACTAACTCAAGGCCAGAGCTCCATCATGGCAGATCTTTAAATCAAGAAGAAAATTATGTTCCAGCTCTCCACAGAAGTGACACAGGACCCCATGGGTGACATCTCACAGCATCTGGTAGAGACAAGATCGGATTATTTTATCGCAGTGTTTATTTTCAGTCTTAGCATTTTCTCTTTCTGATTTCAATCGTGTTCCAGGAAAGCATCTCTATTTCAGAGAGCACTTAACCATATGCTTACTCTGCAAAATGACTCTTGTTTAAATCCTGTGAATTCCAGAGTGACACGAGCACATGCAAAGGAGTTCATCTGAATTTGATTTACATTAAAGGCAGGATTCACCATGCCACTGAACTGGATCCTGATTTCTTTCTTTTCCCCGCGTCATCATTAAGCACGGTGTGATCATTAAGAGCAGCCAGAGTTTGCACTTGTAGCTTTGGCTCAGGTCTGCTCAGCCCAGATCCTGTGGGTTCTGGAAAGCCAAGGATATGTTAGGATCCTTACATAACCTCCGCAGCTTTGATGTGGTTTAGTTTATTTATAACAGCTAGCTCTTGTGAATAATAACTCCTGCTTCAAAGAGTTCATAGTCAGCTTCAAGTTCTTGGCCCTGCGCTGCTCACCCTCCAGAAAAACAGTCTGTTTGTCAGCGCACTTTTCTACTACCCGTGGGGGTAGCGTGCACGATGACAATGCCTAGTCCTCCTGTTTGATTCACTGCGGGTTGGTCAATGCTCAGGACAATACCATCAAGCAGGAAATTAATTCACTGGATTGTCGGCATTTTCAGACATAAGTTTGATGTTCAGCCCGAGCCTTTTGTCCTCTGCTGTGTATTTTTAGAGGATCTTGCCACTGGCACTGGTGAAATATTTACAGATGAATTCTTTGACTTCTGTTGGCATCCAAATGCTCTAGGTGGCAATTAAACCACAAAATAGAGCAGTGACAAATTTGGAGTTGTGAAAAAAGTTTCTTTGCTCAGGACAATATTTTCACTTCAATCTATTCACTGAATTTCTATTGGCATATACAGGACGTTTGCCCACAGGCCTTGAAGAGAGACAAACCATTTGTGCCAGTATTGCATAAAGATTTTATAAGCATTGTGTTTCACCAATATGATCTGAATTTCTGTCCTAAAAGAAAGGCACCAAGTACTTAGAAAAGAAGAGGCTGAAGGAAGAAATTCAAAAGGATTTTACAGCCCTTGGGTTTGTGGTTATAGAAACAGTATTTCAGGTCAGAAGGCATCAGAAATTAATAAAGCTTGTGTTTCTGAATTAAACTGGATTTTTACATCACTAACTAACATATCAGAACTGTCATTCACCTACACTGTGGTCCTTTGAAGCTCTGGGTGGTGTGGAAAACCACATGTGGAGCTCTTTGTGGAGCAATTAGCTCATCATTTCATCTTTTCAAGGATGCGCTTTAATCTACCTCCTCTTTTTTTCCTAGGTCAGTAATTTCAGACCCCTAATCATTTTTATTGCTTTCCTGAATGCCTTCTAATTTCCAGTGGTTAGAACTTAATGCAATATGCCCAGTGCAGTTACAGCAAAGCCTCTAAGAGCTGCAAAGAGCTTCAATTATTTCTTTGGTCTTTAACTGCAATTCTGCTTTGCTTTATTTGCTGATAATATCGAACGGACAAATTATATGTCCCCCATCATCGTAATGCCTCTGCTCAAACTATTTTCCACACACTAGATGAGAGCAACTAGCATTTTTCTGACACTTATTGTGTTACTTTTTGTTCTGTATTCCTAGCCTGTTTCTGTGTCTTATTTTTCTGGTTTCATTGGCATTCACAGAAGCTCTAGTTTATTTAACAGCTGTATTCAACTGTTCCAGGTCATGTGAGTGATCACCTTGTTACAAAAATCCGTTAATTATAAGGAATTAAGGAAAAATGCATCTGCCATCAAGGAATGAACTAAATTTTGATACAGCCCTGCCAAAGCACACAGTTCATCTGAAGAAAAGGAGGACACCCAGACACGGACATCAGCATCTAGACTCCTTTTGTAGTGAACAGAAGGTACAGGTCCCATAGATGCCCAATTTCAGCTATAGCAGCTACTCTGACATCTGAGTGATAAATGAGCCTGATCAGGACTCATTTCCTAGGATCTGCACAGAGAGTAGGGAATTCTTACAACACCTAAGCAAGGCTCACAGAATAGGTTAATTACCAACATCTCTGTCCCACTTTCACACTTCTATTGCTTTGATTGTGAGAGGCTTTGAGCCAGACTCCTGACTCCTCATTACATATGTACAGAATCTAGCACAACGAGCCCAGTTTGCTTAAGGAGCCCCTCCGTGTGACTTAAATAATAATAGTAGAATAAAATGGGATATTTTTGTCTTTTCTAAATATAACTCAAGTGGCCAGGCACATTGCCCCTACTTGTCTGGTAGTATGATCAACTGTGAGCACCTTCTGTAAATGTCCTTCCTGCAATGAATATTAAAGAATTTAGTTGGCTGTTATTACTAAAGGCAAATTTCAACTTCTGGAAGCTGAATAATCTGAGCTGCAGCTCAGGTTGACTGAAGAGAGTGTGTAGGTATGTCCAACAAACCAAGCACCGTAATACCTTCACCTTTTTTTTTAATTAAAGAAGGTACTTTCTTTTTAATTAAAGAAGGCTCTTGTAAGCTACCATCATGCCTCAGTCTCCCTCTCCTTAACTCAGAGACCACAGAAGAGCTGTGCTCTGTGGAGTGCAACATGTTGAAATCATAGAATGGTTAGAGTTGGAGGGCACCTTAAAGATCATCCAGTTCCAACCCCCCTGCCATGGGCAGGGACACTTCCCACTAGACCAGGTTGCTCAAAGCCCCATCCAGCCTGGCCTTGAACACTTCCAGGGATGGGGCATCCACAACTTCTCTGGGCAACCTGTTCCAGTGCCTCACCACCCTCACAGTAAAGAATTTCTTCCTGATATCCAATCTAAATCTCCCCTCTTTCAGTTTAAAACCGTTATGCCTCATTCTACCACTCCACTCCCTGATAAAAAATCCCTCCCCATCTCTCCTGTAGCCCCCTTCAGGTACTGGAAGGCTGCTATAAGATCCTGGATCCTTCTCTTCTCCAGGCTGAACAACCCCAACTCTGTCAGCCTAAAATGGAAAATGTTGTACATTCAGTGCTGATTTAGTACTGTCCATCTCTCAAGGTCATTAGCAAATCTGCCTAAAGCCTAATTTGACAGGCACCTAAGTTGTACAAGTCTAAGCACTGTAAGGCTCAGTGGAAATGATGAGATTTCACAAGCTATATTCAGCTTGTTAAGTTATAAGCAGCCTCCTCCGGGCACACGGAGGTCTTGAGTTGAGCAAGCTAGCCCAGGAGCCAGGACTGACCCCACCGCTTGGTGACATCTTCCCAAAATGACAGAAAAAAAAACCCAGCACATCAGAATGATAACCATGAGACTGTTTCAATGCACACAAACTTTTATATCACCTTGGACTCCAGAATCAGTATTTCTTATTTCAGGAACAAGCAGTAATAAATAGTGAGCGAAAACACCATTTTTTTTAAAAGATAAATAGTCCCAAAGGGGCATGCAGGACAGACTTCTTTTTTCCCATCTCTTGCTGGGTGCAAGAACTGGCTGCATCTTCATTTTTTGTTCATTTGTCCTACTTCTTGCAGCAGCATCTTTGATGAGACTTTCAAAAATGTTACTGACCTCTATTTACGTTCCTGAGCTTTCCTCAGTCATCCTCAAGGACAACTCTGTAGCCCAGAAAAATGGGAGATCTCCCCAGACTGGGAACACTGGAGACTGGTGGAAGGCTTTGTTGTGATCCAGCCTCTTCTTGTCGCACACAAAATGTTGGCAGGAATTAGCCCCCACTGGAAATCCCTGCCTCCTTGAGAGACAGAGGACAATCCTGTGTTTAAACAATCCTGAATATCCCCTAGGAGCAGGAAGAATCTCCCAGGCCAAGTCTCATCCCCAGCTGCCACATATCGTGGAGTTCAGTTTTTAAGCTGATCATGTTTCAACTTAAAAAATAAAAACTAACAGGAGGAGGGATTTTTGTAATCATTACCACTACCAGCTGGTCTTCCAGAATTTCACTGCCACAACAATTAGAACCATTCTTCTAAATTCCAGCCCAGATTTATCCATAAGCAGTTGGTATCTAATTGTTCTTCTGGTTGTATCCCTGAAATTAATACATTCTGATCTTTCCCTCCTATTCACCCGTTGGTGTATTTGTAGCCGACAGCCACATCCCTTCTCACTCTTCCTTCTGCGAGACCAGAGAAGCCCCCAGTCCAGTCAGACTCTTTGCAAATGATGAACTCTCCCTTCCCTGGTCACCACCGTGACCTCTGTCTGTGACTCCTCCAGTATAAACTCATCTTTCTTTTCAAATGGGTGACAAGAACTGTGCAGTATGCAGCACAACTTAACGCTTTCCTGCTGGAAATACTTTCCTTGAGACACTCCAGGACTGCCTTTGCCTTCTGTACAGCTGAATCACTTTTGTGGCTCACGCTCAGCTTTTATATGACTGTTGCACACAAGTCTTTCTTCTCCTTAGTTATTTCCTGCTGATGAGCTCCCAGCTTATAACAGAGATCCATCTTATTATTCCCTAAACTCCTGCTATAACAAAGTATTTAGGTTTCTAATTCCTATTTAGACGGCTCCTAACATCCCGCTGAAATCAGTAGGAATCAACTGATGCTACCCTGTTCCCACTGAAATCAGTGGGAATGAGGTTTTGCAGGCTACAACAGACTAAGTTATCAACTTTTCTTTAAGATGTTTACAATAGAAACATTATCAGCAGGAGACCAGATACCATGAGCCTGAATAGTTTCAATAATTATTCCTGGAGTAATAAATCAGAAGTTGCCTTTAGAGACCTAGTAATGAATTCAGAAAACAAAATGAGCATGCACACTGATTTGACAGCATCCATTCTTTTCCAAAAAAGCTTTTCTAACTGAGCAGCACTGTGTTGTATCTTCTGTTTGCCAAGGGGAAAAATGGTGATACAAGGACAGAAAAGAAAATAAGGCAAAAGACTGATGATAATATAACAGTTCTAGATTTTCTCGCTGAGTCAGAAGGGCTAAATGGAACTGCATTGAAAAGAAAACAGTCCCTCCTAGCCTGCTGGTCCCCTAAATCAGTATTGGTACCCACAGTAGTATTTCAGTCTGAGGAGTTTCTATGAGGAAGTCTTGCAAAACACTCTTTGCAGAGAGGGTGAATTTTGTCTACTGTATTCTCCACATCACAATTTGTGACATCATTATCCAAACCTGCCATCTGTTTTTATTAGTGCTACAGTCTAGCCTTGATATCTTGCTGAATTATTACAAGACAACACAGTCTGAGATATCACTTGCAAAAATAAAGCAAAAGAAGAAGATAAAATTCTTTGATGCAAAAACCCCAATAATTTAGGATTGAGTTATTTCCAAACAAACCAGAACCAGATAATTATTTCTTGGAACTAGACTGTAAGAATATTTCTGATCATTGGGTTCTGCAAAGTAATAAAAGTGTGCACTTTACTTCCAACCTGCTTTATAAACATTAAATATCGTAGTAAACTATAACTATGAAACAAGATTGTATTATAATAATTGCATGACTGCTCAAAGCAAAGGCGTATTAATTTTCTTCCAAGACACTTAGTTTCTTGGAATTTTACCAAGTATGACTGGCTTTTCTTCGTATATCAGAGATAAGCCCCTGTTGCAGAAACAGGTTCGAGAAACGGGAAACCAGACCTGCTGAGAGAGGTCCTCTGTGGCAGCCCATCGCAGGGCCAGGGAGAGGCTGGGATGTGCAGAGCGGTCCTTTGGCTGCAGCTCCTCCCCACCACGCAGCGCTGAGCCCAAGGTCTGCACCCAAACCACCACTCCATTCACCCTTCAGTTAAATGAGGAGGATTCAATTCTGACATTGTGTTCTTTATTTGAACAAGTTAAATGTCTGGTATACTTTAAATCATCTAGCTGCAGATAGATTTCCCTGACACAAACATTTTGGAAGAAAACTGCAATACTACCTTATAAGAAGCCCCAAGCCAGACATGAAGGGTGACAGAGGGATGTAGCTGAGATGTGTTCAAATCCTCAGGGGATACACAGAGCAGCCTGAAGATACAGCTGAACGTTTTACCACCCCATCAGGCTTTTAAAATTACCTCAGCCCCCAGAAAAATCCAGATTAACAGTTTCAAAGGCAACTTTGTGAAGCTAGTGCTGTATATTGAAGAAGCACCGTGAAGAGCCTTAACCTCAGGATTGTGAATATTAAATTAATACAAGATGGTGAGATGTTCAGGTGCCACATAAAAAGTCAATCAGGGAAGAAGATGCATGGAGGTGCAAGTAGCAAAGGTGTGTTGAGATAAATATTCCCAATCTGTAGATTAACAGGCAGGTTTCAAGGCCAGGAGGCAGCAGGCCAACAGCATCCTGTGGAGTGGCACAGGCCATTGCATTCTTCCCCAAAAACTTAGTCCAGTTTTAATAGAGATAGCTTATCTCCTTCAAATGAAGGTAAGTTCAGCACCTTTGCTAGAAGTTGTTCCAATGTTTAATTAATCTCACAACTAGGACATTGCCTTTTTTTTCTAATTTATAACACATCGTGTCACAATATAATAGAGGGCAAGGCTGGGAAGGACCCTGAGCGGTCTCTTGGTTCACCTTGTTCCAGAAAGGGATCAGCTTTACCTAAACTGCTGATGGATTTGACATCTGTTCTTAATCATATCCAGGGACACAGATAGGACCAAATCCCTCATTCCCACTTTCGCTTTAACCTGAATAGATTGTGCTCTTTAAACCTTCTAAAGGAAGGCTAATTTCCTAGCTTCCAGATAATGTTTTGGCCTCTTCTGGACTTCTTCTGTTATTTACATATCTGTCTGTAAGGATGGTCATCTCAATTGGATGTGATATTTTGTTAATGAACCACCCAATGTTGTGTCCAAAGAAAGTATCGCTCACATGCAAACATACCCTTTCTTTTCCCTATATCCTCTGTTCTCTGTCTTTGCTGTCTTTGTGCTTTGATTAGGCTACATGAGACTTAATTTTCTGGATGAAAACTAAAAAAGCAGACATTTCCAATCATCCTCCTCACAACATGTGTTAACCAGCAAATATTTATTATCACCTGCTACGTCAGGGATAAAAACATCATATGGGACCAGACCAAGAGCTGGTGTCCAGACAAGCCCTGTACTAATGGCCTCACTCAGGAACAGCTACATTAACAACCCCATTTCAAGGTCTGTTAGTGAGCCAGTTTTTCATCCATCTATTTTGTGCCCTGTTGATTCCTTTTAATGCAAGATTTTAATCAGTGTGTCAGGCAGTATTAAGTGAAGAGCCTTGGAGAAATCCAAAGGTACCACCTCAGCACAGCTGTCTTAATCATCCAAACCTATAATCTTATCAAAAAGAGATAACGGACTTGTTTAACAAGATGTACCTTCCATTAAAAGCATTTTGCCTCGTGTCAATTACCTTCTTAAGCTCTAACTCTTCATTGACAGAGTCCTGAATTCACTGGCCCACTGTCTGGCCCCTAAGGAACATCAGGCTGACTGATCTTCTCTGCTTTATGCCTTTTCTCTCTAACTATAGGAATCGCAGGAGTATTGTCTGATGATACAGAGTTGCCTTATTTACCAGGATGAACTACGAACTAACCACAGAGGTTTAGGGTAATTCCTGCCTCAGCCCTTCTCAGCTCTTGAATGTAAATTATTTCTTGGTTTGTTTACTTGAAGAAGTCTGGTATTAAATGCCGCTTCATAGCTTCTTTAGGTAAGGGTAGAAAAAATTCTTTTTCATCCACAACATCACTTGGGTTGGTGTTTTCTTTTTTGTTTTGTGTCCTTCAAATACATAACAAAAATATTTGCTGAACATTTTTACATTACTATTTATGATTTTACGTTTACTTATTAAATGATTTTGCATCTGTATCCAGTAAATGACTTATACCTGGCCTTAGCTTTGTTTTTCTCTCCTAAACTATTTGCTTTTATTGTTTGCAATCCTGTCAATTGTTTCTATTGCACTGATTCTTTAGCTTTTTCTATCAGCCACTTATATTTTAAACTTCTAACTTACATTCATGGTTATTTACTCCCATTTCTTTCCTGTTCTTTATATTTGGGAAATGTTTATGCTTCACAGGTGCTTTTTCCTACAGGATGTCTTTTTTTCCCCAAAAACAACTTTCTTGTGTTTGGAGGATCATAATTTTATGATACCTCAAGAGTATTCAGATAATCAATTTGCAATGTTCATTAAGATTTGCCACTTATGTTCCCACATTTGAGGAGAAGACACTTGTGTTGTCCAATGAAAGCTGAGCAGAAGTGGTAACTGCTAAACATCTTACACTGTAGTATTTCAAATCTGTAAGTATTCAAGCATTCTCTCTGACCTGGAATCACATATGGGCTCATAATGGTAACATGAGCTGTGATGAAAAGTGTCTCCTCTTTTCCCTTTCCCTTCCAACATTACAGAAAAGTGTTTCTTCTTTTTCCTTTCCCTTCCAACGTTACAGAACCAAAAGGATCCTCCTTACATTGCTCACCTACCTTCCCCAGCATCTTACTTTTCTGCTACCAAGAGACAGCTCTCCTCAGATTTGCAATGTCTCCCAGGACCTGTGCAATGAACCTTTCTATGATGTCTCCAGTTCATAGTAGTTAATAAAAGCTTCCCTTCTTTCTCCTGGAAAGTAGCTGGGCTGTTCTACCTTTCCCCTTGCAGGAGACCTGCTCAGTTTTCCTTAGACTTTTCTCCTCTTTTGGACAATTCTAGCTTCTTTCTGCATTGTCCAGTTTGAGTAGGACAGGAGTTATTTTCTTTCTCATTTTTTTTAACCTGTACTCCAGTAGATTCTTAGCTATGATTCTCTCAGATCTAACAACATAGAGACATCTTTTCCTTTTCTGTCCCTTTCCATCCTTTTCCAAACTGTTTCTCACTCCCTGTCCTGATATGAGTTCCATTTCTGTGACAGGATGTGTTGTGCTATTACTTGGATCTGGATGTCAAGGAAGTCATCTCCACTCGTGACACATACAAAGACAACCAGCTGTTTCTCAAGAACATAATTATTCTATACATTATAGGCAAAGCCTCTTCCTCTTTAGGCAGGAATATCCAAACCATGTTAAGATCATTGATTTCCCTACCAACCTTTGATAGTGAATTAAACTTGTACGTAGAAAGCAAGGCCACCAATCTTTCTCCCATTAATTACCATGTAAAATCCATTAACTAAAGACATCTTATTTCTTTCCATAGCCCCTTACACCCTTCAGCAGGGAGAGACTGGACAAAAATGCTAAACAGTCTCTTTCTCTCAAAGAGAACTGAAGAAAACTATTGATGTTTCAGACATAAAGCAAAATGTAGCTCTTAGAGAAGATTAGCCGAGTTTGTTTCACTATAAAATTCATTATTTCCAGAAATCCAGACAGGCAAATTACCCACTTTCCGTCAGTTCAGCTGGGATTTATTTTGTAAATGTTATCAAGTAGAAGACTATCCTTATATTAGAGTATAACACGGCATCTATATAAACAACATACACTGGGGGAGAAGAGATGGAAAAGCACTCTGATTTCCATTTAAGATTCAGTCCTACCATCTTTGCATACACAAAACTTCATACATTTTCAGCATATGGATACAGGATCAAAAGAGGGAGTGCAGAGTAAAACTTCCCACCAAAAAATGTAATGTCAAAAGCTCTCTGTTGAGTCTCCCATACTTTTGTGTAAATTGCAGATCATTAAAAAGCCACAAACAGAGATCTGCTTCTCAAATCTGGACTCCTGAAATGAGAAAAAAGGAGATACAGAATCTAGGCCACGTAATTTCAGAGCCTGCAAATGTCAACAAAACTTCATAGTCTGGGGTGATTAACATTCAACTGCAATAACTGCTGCAAGTAAAATCTTTTCTTTTGTTCCAAAGCCTGAAGGCTGCAGCCATAAAACTGTCTGTTCAGCAATTACTGACGCTGGATTGGGTTTCTCCTGATTGTTCAGGGGGTTGTCCACACAATTTTCAAAATGGTGCAATTCATACATTGATTTTCAATATCTAGTTTATAAAACATTAGAGGAGAATGAAATGAGCAGTAATGAGCCTATTTGTGTGCATCACTGAGTCTTGGGTGAAAACATCAAGCTACTGCAGTCTTAAGTCTTTGTAAGTGTCTGCACCATCAGGTTTCTGTGCTCCTCCCTGTCAGGATAATGGCACACAGGAGGGCAGAGCAAGTTTTGCTGTACCTCAAAGCCTTGTTCCCTTGAGTTACCCTCCATGACAAGGGAGGGAAAGGGATGAATTCCCCCCCTTCCTGGATTAGTTGGGGAGAGCAGGCTACCACAGTTCCCCAAGAGCCATTTTCTAGACTAGGAGGTCAGATCCACAGCCATGGGCCACTAAATAGGTTAGGTGGCACTGCAATTATCTCAGTGTACGTATGGAAGGAATGATGGATCCCAAACTTCTCCAAGGGCACCTTGTGTTTTGATGCCTTTTATCGGCCAGGGGGAACCATCTCTGTCACTGGTAGACCAATGCAACATGCTGGAAAGGCACTAGGATAGGAAAGGGGTGCAGTGCAAGAACAAGCCTCGTCCTGTTTGTCCAGTTGTCTGTAGACATTTTGAGCATGGAGCACCTCCAAGAATGGACCCTAAATCAGCAGGTTATTGCTTGGCAGGCTTTGCCATGTGCAATTTACTCTTCCTTGGAATTCCTCTGCGTCTCTTTTGCCCTGCCTTGAAGAAGTATATACAGTTAATTTATTACCACACCTGCTGTCCCCGAGGTGTGTTTCAGAATGACCTCTCTTTGACTCTGTGTTATTACCATTCCCTCCCATCACCATTTGAATCATATCCCCTTCCTGCATGTTTCCCATCTGAATTTTAAGGGGCTGGGGAAGCAGAGTTTAATTACAGTTTCACTGGCTTTATTATGTTACGGCACTGAACCCCAAGGCTTGGCTATAAGGGGAACTTTATAATAAGCTATAATGATCCATCTTTTCTTATGTACTGTGAATTGTAAGCCCCCTCACTGATTATTTATTATTTTAACTTGGTATATGAATTTTTTAATTCTCCCAAGCTCTAGCATGTATGAAAAAACACTATGAAGCAATAAAGATCTGGAGTTGCTTCCACTGAAGAAAAAAACCCAGCCCCTGGCAATTTCAGTGGAAGCTGCACTAACCTGTTGGATTGCTTAAATGGAAATTTCTTCGTTACCCATGTTATCTACAGAGTTGGTTTTCAGGGCCCATGTAGACACACAAGTAACATCCTGGTGCAACTCTTAATATCAATTTCTGCCACTGCAGGGTCTTGTAGCATTGGTGGAACCTCACCTTCTCCAGTCCTCTCTGACTTGGTCCACAGAACTCCAGCTTAACTATAGTCTGGGGTCTGAGAGAGGGCATGGGTATGATATTTATGGTCTGAGTACAGAAACTATATGCTGTGAAGCTCTACTGTGGCTTTGAGCCTGGAGTAGGTATGAAAGATTGCTTCTCAGGGCTGGCATAGACAGTACTCTTCCAGGAAGCAGTTACTGGGAAGAGTCCAAGCTCTGCCAAAAAAAGGAATGAGTGCCAGAAGGGACATTTATGCATCTCCTGGAAGGCATCTAAATCTAAGGGAACAGATTCCAGCCTCCTAGGCAAAGGATTCCCCCCCAAAAAAACCCTCTGCAAAGCTCATCTCAGAAGCTCACTTCTCTTCAGCAGCAGCTGTCTTTGAGGGGGATGGAGGTGCTGCCCATGCCATGCTCCTGTATTCTGTTGCTATGGTAATACTAAAGTTTTTTTAGGACAGAGCTTTACAAGTTTCATTATTTACATTGGGTTGCTCTCTTTGTTTCTTTCCACTCGTCTTGCTTATTTCCCACTCTCCCCATTCCCATGGACTGCCTGTACACATCATTAAATAATTAACACTCCTTTGTATTATGCACCTGGGAGAGCATTGCAAACATCAGCCGTAAAATGCAATTTGAAAATACAGAAATTCCTCTCTGATTTGAAATTAAGCAGGGGAAATGTTCGACCCTGAGATCATATTTTTCAGTGCATTTACATTTCTATGTTGCTCACAGCAAATAATTTTAAAAACTTAATTTGCATTTCAATTTTTGTCATTCCGTACTTACTTTCTGTATTTCACTCCACATAAAGAATGAAAATAGACTGTGAAACTTACTGGAAGCTAACAAATCTGGCTCTTCTTTTCTAGCAAAATGATGCAGTGTTTGGCTTACAAACCCAGCAAGGGAATAATTCCAATCAAAATTGTTTTCATTGGAATGCTTAAATACGGAAACATTTCCATTGGTTTGAATCTTCATTTTGCAGAACTTAAATTCAGCTCTAAACTGACTTGTTGGTGTACTTTCTGAAAAATCCTTCTGCATATATTTTCTTCCCAGCCTGCTGACCCTGCAGTTGATTAGCCCTTAAACAGAAGTTTAAAGTAAAGCTACTGAGGCTTGTCTGGGGACAGCAGGATCCCATACTACTTTTGAACCTATTGATAAGCTTTAACACAACTACAAAGAAATAATTTCAAGCAAGAAATATATACCCAAATACTGGAGAAAACAGGAATTTGGGAAATGTATTGGGAACAAATCTAAAACAAGGCAGCCCTATTTTATCCTAATTAGTTGGAAGTGGAATAAGAATTTTCCAGGTTTTTCATCTCCTCTGGGCTGGAGTTAACCTACCTTTTGAAATTCTTTAAATATAAAAAAAATGTAGGAGAAAATCCAAAATTGGCTCTATAGACTGATTTCCTTCCATTAGACTTTATTTTTTTTTTGTAAAACAGAAAGCTTAACTTCATTATTTTCATGTCCAAGAACAACAGAGAATGCTTCCAAATGTAGACATGCGGATTTAGTGTACTTCCACTGAAAACATGTGTAAATCTCCAGCTACCTTTATTTGCCTGGAGGAAAATTCCTTACTCTTCTTAGCCCTTGAAATCAACTGCAAAAACAAAACAAAAAAAAAAAAAAAAATAAAAAGAGGATGCTTTCTGACAATTACTGACAATTAGGAATTGCTTGTGATTAAAGAAAGTAACTAGGAGGTCATCTCAAAGGAATATCTTTATCTATTTTTGTGGTGTTCTCTCAGCTCCAGAATGACTGTCAGTTAGATCCCCACAGAAGTAACACTTGCTCCTTGTGACATTGAACATATCTCTGCAACACATTGCTTCGAAGGCTTGGTTTTGTTTGGGGCTTTTTTAAACTCTCCCAGGAGAACTTCCAGTGACAGTCCTTGTGTTGGAGAAATGGGTTGGGGCTGAGCGCTGGATCTCTGGAACTCACTGTTGTTATTAATTAGTGTATGTCTTTGGAGGATTTGAAGCAATAACACCAGTTCTGCCACTAGCATGAAAACAGAGTTTAGCTGGTTTTCAGCAGAGATGAAATCTCTTTTTCTGACTCCTTATCAGTAATTAATCCCAGAGTCTATCAGAGGAAGGGAAGGTGGAAACTGGAACAGTTTCCCATGACAACCTGTTTTGAATGAGCAGGGGATCCTGACTCAGCACTTCTCAGTATCTTCTACCATAGATCAAACCACAGTCTAAGAATTTTATCTTAAAAATTCTCTGCACCATATTAATCATTATTATGCATGTATATACCCTTATGGTATGGTACAGCAGTTCATCTGCTGGACCTGAACCCAGGGAGCTCCGATCAGATACACAAGGGGATCTGGTCTCTCATGACACATGATTGAGATCAATTCCATATTGCTGGCCATCTGAAGGCAAAGTGGGAAGACTAATCCCTTCTCCCTGCTCCCAAGGTGCAGGAAGAAGGTGCCACATGGCTGGGGTTGGCTGGCATCCACTGGGCTGCTGAGAGGCTTTGGACCCCACTTGCTTGGCAGTCATCTCCTTAACTGAGTGCCAGTTCAGTGCTCTGTAATGCATCCCAAAGCAAAGCTCCGAGACTGAGCTCTGCTGTGAAAACACTGATTGAGAAACAGAAGCAAAAGATGAAGTCCCCCTAGGCTTGAAGGAGGTAGCTGTAGAGATGAAGAGGTCATCCAGCGGTGAGACCGCTTGCTTCCAAGGGGGGAATTTGAGCTAAGCTCTTGACCTCCCACAGCCTTCCAGTGTGGAATCAAAGACAAATTAATATGGTCTACTCATGTTTTAGGTCCCCACGTACAGCACGGGTGTAATTCTATTTTCCCTGCTTCACAGAAGTGTTGGGAGGATGAAATGGGGAAGTGCTCCCAGAGTGCAGCAATGACAGCCATGAAAGCATGTGGGCTCTGAAGTCCTGGATGGGACACAAGTCTGGATCTTCTGTGAAACTGGGGGGAGCTAGCATGAGTCAGCGGTCTGCCAGGCCAATGTTTAATCCCAGGAGAGGAACTGGGATGCAGAATGATGACTTTTCATATTCCCACAGCAACTTCAGAAAATGATAATAATATTAATAAAAACCATTCACTGCACTGTTACACCCAAATAAGCAATGCAAAGCTCAGCTAAATGTCAGATCTCCTCCACTGTCATGAAAGAGATTGTGCAACGCTGACAGTCAGAAACAAACCGTTTAGGGGAATGGGGAAGACTGTAATGAGAAATGTCAGGGAGACCAAAATAGCTGGTCCCCTCACAATTTCACCCTCAATAAGCACTTTCTTACAGGATGAGACTGGGGATGGAAGCAGGTGAAGGAAGGTTATGAATTGTGAGGTAGAAAGTCCTTGTTAGAGAGAGCGCTATATAAATCTTGTAAGAGGATTTTTTTACTTAGCATCAGCAAAAAGGCAACACTGTGAAGAATGTCACAAGGAATGATGCCATAACTGAGGAGAAATTCAAAGTTTAATTGTTTGTTTATTTGTACTAGAATGAACAGTATGCACATTTTCCATCAAGTTCACACTTGCATCTGAGACCTTGTCAAGTGTGTTTAACCTCATGAAATCCTTCAGTAGGCATAGGTACAGTTGGAGGACACAGTTTCTAGGACAGCCAACTGCCAAGAACAGCAAACATCCCCAGTTAAAAGGCAGCCATGGCCTAGCTCCCTTCCTTGATTATGCCAAGATAGCATAGCCAGCCAAGGATAGGACAAATGGAGGGGGAAGATGGTGGCTGCAAGGAGACATGCGTAATACTTTGCCCTGCTTTAGATACCCGCCTCAAAGCACACAAAGAAGGAGGAGCAGAAGAGAGGATGGAGCATGTTCTTCAGCCATACCTGGGGGCCCGTCATCCAACCCAGTTTACATCTTAGATAGACCCAGCCCCAGCTTAGACCTGAATTTCTTCATCACATTGCTCATATCCACATTGCTCATTCTGCCTGGGGCTGCTAGGCAGTTTAGAGCAACCACCACCATGGCAACTTAGATGGTGAGGAGTCACAGATGTTAGTGTTCAGCCTTCCAGCCTCATTAGAGCCTCATTCGGTGAGACTTTAAGGGGGGTTGTTGAAAACTCAGAGTGTAGAGGGAGAAAAGAAGCCACAACACAGAAGGCCGTGAGTTATATTTGCCCTGCAGCTGCCTTTCATCAGCTGTTCTGCAGGAATGTGCACTAACTCAAGAGGGAGCAGCCAGGGTGGCCATGCTCAGGGTGTAAAAGGACGTAGTTAAAGCATGGTTGAGCCGCCAGGCCCCACGCCCTGTCATCTCAGGGGCTTCCTGGCACTGTGTGCAACTCTAGTGAGGGTTTTCTCAGGGGATTATCAGCTTTCCCTTTTTTAAATATTTTACACAAAAGCATCTTCCTTCCCTAAGTCTGGTTATTTTTAGGCAGAGAAAAATACACACGCTTATCTATATAAATAATCAGAACCATATGGCCTGAGCATTCCAAACAGATCAGTTAAACCAGCTTTCCGACAGGGACTTCATGTGTGCGTGTGTGTCTGTAAGTACGATTAGCACTGATGAACTGTGTACTAGCCCGCTGGCCTCAGAGACCCGAGTACCGGCTTGAGGCACCAGAGACTTACAGCTTTTACAGCCAAAGAAGCTGCCTACAGCAGGGTTGCAAAGGTGCCTCAGGCTCTGTAAAGGAGGAGACAGGTCATTTTCTGTGGTGTATTCATGTACAGCTGCTTCTTTTGCCTGACCCAACAAGGCCGGTAGGTGCCAAGATGAGTACAGAAATGAAGACAAATGCAATTTCTCTTGGAGCTGCTAAAAAATCTGAGGTAGTCCAGGCCACCAAGGTAACCAGAGGACTGAAGAACTTGATATATGAAGAAAGGCTGAAGGAACTGGGTTTGTTCAGACTTGAGAAGGGAAGGCTAGGGTGAATCTAATCAGAGTCTTCCAATACCTAAAGATACTTATAGAGAAGATGAAGGTGCTTTCTTCACAAGGATGCACAGTGACAGGACAAGAAGCAATGGGCAATTGGCTTCAAGAGAAATTCCACCTGGTTATAAAAAATATGCTTCACTGTGAAAACAATGAAACATTGCAACAGGTTGCCCAAAGAAGGAGTGGAGTCTTCCTCACTGGAAATGTTCAAAGCTTGGCTTGGCAAGGCCCTGAATAGCCTAATCTAAGGCCTCTTTCAACAGAAGGCTGAATCAGATGATCTCCAGAGGTCTCCTCCAGCCTAGAAATTTTTTTCATTCTGTGATTCAGAGCTCTTCATGTAGGCCAACTCTCCAAGTGCAGTAATTAAAAAAATTAAATCCCCTAAATCCATCAGCTGGACTCAGATGGTGAAGTAGGGCTCATAGCCTGTTTCCTAATGCTCTGAGTACTGCAGGCCCAAAGGGTCTGACAGTTTGAGGGAACTGAAAGTGTGTGCAAAAAGGAATGACTTTCCATATTTAAGACAGGTGCACACCAACTGACTTGGGGCCGTTTATTTTTCACCACATTTTGCCACAGATCTGGTCCCAAGGCCCCAGCTATCAGGGTGGCCCCAGTGTACAAGGCCCTGTAGCCCAAAACAGACTGACCATTTCAGTATCAAACACAAAAGGATAAGCAAGATCAGTCCCCATGTTTCTATGGAAGACGGTGTTCCTTTTGCTGCAAACACCCAGCAGCTTCCATAGTTCATCTGTTGGCTTCCACTCCCATTCTGCCACATGGCAGGTCTGCACAGAGCTCTGGGATATAAATCTCCATATAGCCAGCAGGAATCATGCAGAAACCTGCACATGGGAGCTGAGGAGACAAACACATACCCCAGGAGAGCTTGTTTATTTTTAGGGCTGAAGAATCCACTGAAAATCTGTTGAAGAAAACAAAGACAGAGTCCCGCGGTGACAGCTAATGCTGCAAGTAAGAAGACAGATGCATATATGTGCAGAGTAGATCAGTTGAGAGATCACTGCCAAAATCAGTTGGCGTGTAATTTTCAGGTCATAAAACTGTTTTTAATAGTAGGGCAGAAGCAGGCTAACATTGCTTCTCTGATTACTTGTTTGTTTTAATTCCTAATCCCAGGAAGTAGTCACTTTGAACATGTCACACTGCATATATGCAGTCAGCGAGTCTAAAAATTAAGAGCCTCCACTGGGGAGTGAGCGAAGGTCTTTGTGGTGCCCAGCCTCCAGCTCTCCTTGGCCAACTGAGATATTCCCTCATGCGAGGAGCTCTTTGATGGATGGTATAATGGGGCTCAGAGGGGTACGAATCCCCCAGGGTTTAGGAGGGTCGTGCAGGGGGTATGAAAGGCCAGGCTGAAGCAGACTCCAGCAACTCTCAGCCGACAGCCACTCTGGCACCATTCCCAGCCAGTGTAGGTTATTGCAGTCTCTGGAGTATTTCTAGCTCCGGATGGGGGTAGGAGTATAAGAGGAGAAGAGAGAAAGAGAGAGTAGGCTGCAGCATCTGTAACTCCCTCAGCAAAAATTACAGTCCCAGCCTTCCCTTTATAGACACACATACATGCGCACACACACACACTCATCCTTGGCCTCCCATGGCCAGGAGCAACTGAGCCCTGGATGAGGGAGGTTGCCAGCAAACCCAGCCATGATAAGCTAGAAAAGCAGATCCCCAATGGCTCTTGAGTCCCCAAAACTTAATAGAAGAATATTGATTTGTGCTTACACTGGGGACTATAAAGGCAATTGAAGTGGGGTGACAAGCAGCGGTGGGGTGACCCTGGAGTAGTCCTCTTAGAGATCAGGAGGATTTCAGAGACTTGATCATTGCTGCCAGGAAGGGGCAGTGGTATATTTATAGACACCATAAGTTAACGGATGACCAGACATCAGTATTTCTAGTGCCGCTGTACAGAGCAGCAAAACAGCTAAACAAGACTATGTGGCTCATCACTATGTTTTCCCTCACCTCACAGTAAATTAGACACAGAGCAATTCTCCTTTCCCTAGCTCTCCTCTGGTCTTTTTATTTCCATCAACATGATTGCAAACTCGAGTCCTTTTGACCCGTACTGAAGAAGAGAGAAAATCAAATATGCCCCCCCCCCCCCCCCCAACCCCCCTTAAATTCATGACGTTAAAGTTATTTACCTTTGTTATCTCTATCCAGCCAGAGCACTGTAGGGGCTTTCCATCACTGCAATATTTGTCACTGCTCTGGTTTCAGCCTCTTGCTCTTTGTTGGAACTTTAAAAGGACTATTTTTCCTTCTAAACAGGTGCTTAGTCTTAAATAAGTGTTTAGCCCCATTACTCATCTAAGTATTCATTATTTCTCAGTTCCCTGATATTTATTCATCCACATTTGATCAAACTGAGTTCTTCTTCATCTGCTCTTCACAGTTTCCACGCTTTGACTCTGGTCCCTGGTGTACCCAGCTGCTTTTCTGCCTATAAAATTTCTCTATAGGCATTTTAATTCTTGCTTCATGCGTAGTTAGGAGCAGGAGATGAATCCTCCCTTTGAGCGATTGCTTTAATATTCATCCCTTTTTGTGCCTTTTCGTGTGCATTACTTGTTTTTCGTACACGTGGGATTTGTGTCAGGAGGTGCTAATTTCTTCCTCTGACGTGGGTGTTGTAATTGACAGGCATTAATAAGGTTTGATCTGTGACTTTTGCTTTATTCAACTTAAGGGTTTTTCTTCTCACTTTAGCTGTATCTTTAACACCTTTGATAGATGGTGTACGACTGCATATCAAGGCATATTAGAGAGGTCTCATTGATATTTATATGTTTAGCAGGTACCCCACTCACTCGCTGTGAACTAATCCTTTGACTGAAGAACTTTTCATTTTATGCTCATACGTTCATGTTTCTGCCTTAACTTCCAAGGAAAATCCATCCAGTCTTTCCCAAGAGAACCTTGGAAAGGGCAGGAAAAATTAGACTTGCAAAGAAAGCAGTGTGACAAAAAATATCCCCATGTGTGTTTAACCCTTGCTCTCCCCACAACAATTAGATTTTATTTTTGCTGAGACTGAGGCTTTTCAGTACTTACTAATAAGGATATCTTTCCCAAAAAAAACTTCCTTCAGGTTGAGACTTAGCCCTGGCAGCAATGGCTCAACTGCTACACATTTCTATCTGGAAACAAGCCAACCATTAACCTTGTTTGGAGTCTTTACAGAAAACGATGGGCAGAAAGTGACTTTGCACTTGCCTCTGGGAGCCCCGCAGGCTCCAGCCTTTCTTGCATTTGATGTATTATCCACATACCACTGCAGCGAACAACTACTGTGAGATTTCAGCTGCAAGTAGTGCATTTTTCCGCATCAAGTTCTTGCAGTGAAAAGTGATGTTTCCTTTGGAAGGGGCAGCGCAGTCATGTTGAGGAGTTGGTGCTAATAGTGTTAACTTAGATCCTGTTCCTATCTCCATAATCTGCTTTCTCTTGTTATATTAAATGCTGCCTCGGCTAGCATCAGGGCTGCAGCGTAGATGCCTGCAGCTGAACTGTTTAGCCTCTCCCTGTAGTAAGGGAGAGAAATTGGAATTTCCACAGGGCACTTCATGGCATCTGGGAATAGGTGTCAAAGATGGAAAGTAAAACTGTCAAGCCACAAGGACTAACCCACTTGTTGACCTCTGTGTGGTGCAAGACAAGTGCCACATTCAAATTCAGCTGACATGAACCCCAAACTTGCCATCTCTTCAATGGCCTTTTGCAATGCTTTTTACCTTCCCATGGTGTTACCTTGGTACAGAAGAGCACAAGGACCTTTGCAGCCTCACAGGTCTCTGCAGATACGCTACTCTGGGCTTACTGCATCGGCTTACTGCTGAATATTGGCCTAAATTTAAACATACTGGCAAAGCTTTGGAAAAAAACTTTTAAAATCTCCATTCCACCAACACCCTAAATCCTACTGGTTTCTGTGGTAAAGTTCCTAAATAGGAGTTGAATTGTTCAGTGTTTATCCTATTTGAGCAGAAAAAGTCTATATTATCTACCAGACCTTAACTTCTGCATTTTGGGATCCCCCTGAAGACTTCTGAGAGAATGAGAAACTTGCCCACCATGAAAGTCTACCAGCATGAGGGCTTTCTTAATGGCCAAACCATGTCTCTGCACCCTCCAGCATCTGAGGTGGACCAGACACTTGCTGTTTGCCAGTAGCAATATAAATCTCCTCACATTATGCCCCTCACTGAGCAACAGGTCATCAATGTAATAACAGTAATTTAAAACTATAATTATCCCACCAGCAGGGAGAGAGGGAACAAACTATGGAAGAGCCATTCATTTATTTCTTGCTCTGCTAATACTACAGAATATGCCACCCTGAAGAGTCCCATTTCCAGCAAATAGGAACCCACATCACAAGAAGTCACATTAACAGCCGTACCAGAGAGGTCAATGAATTTACATTGATCCAGGGTTCCAGCTGGAAATGGCAGGGGGTCTTTCCACAGCACCATGTCCTGCCATGTGATTGCTTGTCTTCCATATGCTGTGGGAATAAATAGAAAACATTAGCCTCCAAATGCCCTACAGCCAATAAATGTCATACAGGATTTTTATTTTTTTTTTTCAGAATAACCATTTACATGTAATTTGTATCTGTTGAAATGGGAGAGAGTAGGAAGGAAATTCACCTGCATTTATGTATCTCATGATTTCTTGATGATTTTGTCAGACCTGCCCTGAGTTAGTCACGCATTTTACTGTCAATGGGAATGTTTCCTCAGATTTTCATTGGGTTAAATACACATTTTGATTGACTGCTGGAAATTCCTCGCTCTGTCTCTGCACTGAGGGGAGAAAAAACCTGCAGTCAAAGAGAATGAAACTCTTGAGGACTCGGTTCTCTGCCGCCCTGTACTAAATGTGACCATTCACAGCTGTGCTAAGCAGATGTACAACTCACAACAGGAGTAAGCATCCACTGTGCAGTCACGGAAGCGAACCTACAGGGTGCCAGGCATCAAGGACTCAAGTTTTTGTAGTGGAGAGTCTGCACATTATGGAAGAAAATGGGCTTTCTGCAGGTATGTATTTTAAGTAGCTCTCTGTGTGTATGTGTGCATGAACAGGTAGAAAATAAGCATTTCAGACTAGTCATGCCTCACCCCTTTGAAGCTAGGCCATCTGAGTTATCAAGAAACTTGTTAAGAGCTCTGTGACACAAATGTTAACATGACCATGAAGAGATGTTGTTTTCCATTTCCAGCACATGGAAGAGGTTTCATCTGTAATGGTCAGATGGGAAGTAATTAACAGAATCAGGGTTGCCTGGGGTGCCTTTCAACTCGTTCCAAAGTAGACATCTCAGGTAACTGAGATGAATCATGCCTGATCATTAGTTATGTAAAGACATTAAATATATAAAATTAGGATGAATCTCACTGCTGAGGTTTACATCTGAGTAAGAAATCTTCATGATCTCCGAAGAAAACAAGAAAATATCTTCAGGGATTTGCTATTTCTGTCCTACCAAAAGCAAACATAATTTGGTTTGGCTCTTACTGATAGTCTAGAAAACAGAATAACTTTAGATACCAGAATTCTCAAAGTCAGTAAAAAGGACTCCTGTGGACACTGGTGTGTTTTGAATCAAGCCTACAAGCAGAAGCTGAAAGAGATCTTTACATCAAATACCTTCTTGAGCTAGGAACAATGTCACACTTCTTATCATTGGTCTGCTGCCCCAGAGACTTGCTGGTTGTGTCCAGCCAGGAGGACCCTCATAAGGCTGCTTTGCCCCTTTTCATACCTGCATTTTTTCCCAACCTGTTGCAGGCCTTTCTTGGATGTGTGGGCAGAACTGTCTGTGAAGCTGTGGTGGACCAAACCCACTTTCACAGAAACATATTGGACCTTTTTCCTAAAACAGCTCATCGTAAGGGGTTGTGCAGAAACGTGTCGGGGGTTATGTGGGAGTGAGAGCAAACAGGGACAGCTATACCTTGGGCAGGCATTGCTGCCAGTGCTTCATCCTGGGCAACCAAAGCCTGAGGGGTTTGATCATGAAGTGGGAGTCTCACATGTTTAGTGGTCTGATCATCCCTGCTCAGAGTTCTCTTTGGTACTACAAAAGAGAGACTCCCAGCAAAATTTCCCCTCTGATATCGCTGCCTTTTTTCCAAGTATCATATAATGAAAAATGCTATGGTGTTCCTTGGTAATGTGAACCACTTGATTCAATATTTAGCAACTTAAACAGGTGCCAAGCAGTAGAGTTATTTGGGTATTTTCCAGAAACAGTTTATCATTGGAAAATGCCAGTTTGTTTAAATGGAGACTTTTCTTGGGAATATGCCAATTTTGATGAAATTTTCATAAGAAAGGTTTCCATGGTAGGATAGGATTTCTGGTCAAAATGCCAAAGAGAAAGAGAGATGCTTCTCCCTCCTTTGGAAAGCCAATATGCTATTATTAGGGCACCTGCTAAGGTCAGGACATCCAGCCCCAAATCCATACCCATATCACAGCTTTGGACCTGGCTGACCAGTTGCCTGGTTGACTAGCTCATCAGCCCATTTTCTGCTCTCACTTGACTGTGTTTCAGCTTTATAGAAAGCTGTTCTCTGTTCTCTGAATAATTATTGGTGTAGGAATTTGAACCGTAGTCCAAACAAGGCTTGAGACTCAGCCAAGTTCTTTCTCCTTTCCTGGCCAAATATTATTTATTCATTAGAAAATGTAGTCATTGGAATGAATAGCTGTTCATCACTTAGCCTTAGTGTGTGCCCCCAAGTCTTATTAGTTGTGTCTATGCAACACTGAAGTGTCATCTCTATGCTTCCATCCATGTCTAGTTTGCCTTCCACCCACACAGCAACCTTGTGGATAGACTGCAGATTGCACGTTGAGGAAAAAGTTCTGAGCAGCAATATGTGAGTCAAAAAGTTACCTGCATGGTCCCATGTGCTCTGACAAGCACATCCCAGCTACATCTAAATCCAAGAGGACCTTAGTGAAGGTCCAGTGAGTGGGGCTGGGCTGGGCTGCGGGCTAAGTGCCATCTCAGTAAAGACAGTAAATGCAGATGTTGACCTCAACAGGAGTTAAGGACACGGAGCACAGTGGAAGACGCCTGTTAGGGTTGTTTGCATCCACATATTTAAATGCGTTAGTTGAAATTAGGAGGAGTCATATTTATTTGAATTCAGTGAGGGGTTGTTGGATATCAGCTTTTGGTTTTGGCATGTCTCTGATGTCTCCAACTGGGTGAACTTCTGACTTTTTTTTTTACTGGTAAATTTCCACAGTTTTATGTCCTTAATGTCATCTGAGCAGACAAAAACAGCAGATCTTTTTTTTAAACCAAGAAGCATTTCATTATACCCAGAGCTACTGAAGTAACTTCATTGTGGATAATAATCGGTGAGAATTTTTTTAAGTTTTCTCCGTGGAGTAAACATTATTTGCAAGTACGTAATCCATCAGGGTTCTCTGAGGTACAGCACTGAACGGCAGCTTAAAGAGGATTTTTTACCATGATCCAAATAGGCTCTGTTTTCTTATCTGCAGACTCAATGCTTTGGCTTATGTAGGAAAGGGTACATAGGAAGCTTACAGTAGCTGAAACTTTTTTATTCTGTGTCCCACTGCCTAGTGCATTGAATCGAGGCAGAATAAAGTATATTTATATACTCAGTTATGGGGAGGGGCAGGTTCTCACTGTTGCTGAGTCAGAAAGAGTAGGTTTAGTGGGGGAGGAAGGGGAAGTGTAAAGACCGCAACAGTTGTTCCCCCAGTCTGATTTCCAGTTACACCACTTGACATCGCCCCAGTCATGAGATGAGAGTGCAAGAAAGAAGCCACACAGCGGCTGCCTGTGCCCCGTAGCAGCAGACACCTATTTCCAGAGAGCTGAGATGTGGGCAGAACTTTGGGATTTGCTTAGACAAAGTGGAAGTTGTGGGAGCAAAGGGTGCTGGTAAGGGTGAAGGAAGGGACAGAAAATAACCAAAGGGAAAGCCTTTGTGGGAAAACCTCTACACTTTCTTTACTAACAGCTGCCAAAGACGTCCACCATGGCCCTGCAGGTAAAGGCAAACTAAGACAGTGGTTACTACCACTGCCATTTCTCACTTTCACAGTGTCACCAGTATGTTGGTCTTTCCTTAAAGGGTGAACTATAGGTTGCACACATGGTGCAAGTGACACCTAGCTGGCACTTGGCAATTCTGAAATCTCAAATGCACACACCCCTCACCCCCTTACGTACCCAGATGAACATGCATTTCCTTCTAACGTAACAAAGGGGTCAGCGGGAGAGTAATAGATTACTGATTTCTTTCCACTGGTAGATTTAATAGAGGACAGACAGATGGAGCTTAGAAGATGAAAACAGTAACATTGTCAAAACAAACATGATAAAGAAGATTCATCTAGCAAACAGCTCACTTTAAGGCATTAGTTTGGGGCAATCTATGGAGCGTAAGATGAACATCTATCCTTAACATGGCATCGGTTTCTAGACAGTCTGCACTGAAATAAAAATTGACTGCAATTTCACCACCATGATGAATGTCTTCTACAGTATGAGTATCTTAAATATTTATGTTTTCGATCATTATGGTATAGTCCCATGCTTTATTACATTTAAATAGACTTGCAAACATGTAATAAACAAAGAGAAAGATTAAAATCCCAGTCCTAGAGAAATCTGGACATTTGTTACTTCCTTTAGTCATATGGGAGGGAGCATGGCAAGAGTCTCAAAGGACTGGGCCTTTGGTGCATAGGTTATAGACAACGTCTTATCAACAACATTCAAAAGATCTTAGGCACTAGTTTAGCAAAGCATGCAATGAAATCCATTCCTGATTAACAAAGCACCTAAATACATGCCTAAGTTGCACTTTCAACAGCAAACAGTGAAACATGTCCCCGAGTCCCTCACTGGCCAAGGACCTGAGGTAGGTAAGTGGCTGCTGCCACATCATGCCTGACCCACACATCACTCTGCCATCTGGCTTGCACCCAAAAATGCAAGTGAAAGCATTTTCATCTCTTCCCAGCAGACTGCAGCTACGCCTGGACTCCCAGGATCTCACCTGGGAATGTGACGGCTCAGTGAAAGGGCAAGAGCCACGGATTATTGTCACAGGAGGTACAAATCTCCGTGCACTGTATTTCTTCGGAAAACTCAGTCTTTCTCTCTTTCTCTGAGAAATCAGAACACAAAGGAAAAAGTGTTTAGATGAGGCTATTGAGAGGTAGCCAAGTGTTTGGAGTGAAGGCAATATAGCATTTAAATTGTGGTTAATCACTTTGCACATTGGAGTAGAGCTGGAAGTTCATTGCAGACATTTCAGAGGTGCTCATAACACAGTCTCTTACTTGGGTCCAAATCAATTGCTTCCTTCAAATCATAAAAGGGTCTTAAATATGTATAGATGAGAGGCCATCAGTAAATTTTTATTTATTCATGAGCCTCTGTCACTACTAATTGCTGTATTTGCAAGTGTAACAGAAAATGCAACACAGTCCTTCCTTCCCTGAGTTACTTCTTGATTATAGCAAGGCCTGATGAATTGCCGCAAAGATTCTACGATTAAATGCCTGGCTATTATTTCACAGGTATGAAAATAAATCAGGATTAATTTCACTGTATTCAAACATGGCTATAAAATTTACATGGGTGACATCAGTACCAGACCTTATAAACAGTTCATTCAATTTCTATGTTAGTAAGTTCTAAAGCTTCAAAGCAGTTTATCTGGCAGAATGTACAAATTCCACCAGCGATCCCAGCAGTAGTTACAAACTCCACAAGTCCTGAGCTATGAAAAAGTTTGTGAATACTACTGAGTTTTTAAGAAGTTCTCAGAGGTCCACGTATTTGCTGTAGATTGCATTAAAATTAATCAATCAGTCTCCTAGGTAAACAGTCGAAGATTTCAGCCAGGAATGAAGTAATTATTATATATAAATAATACATATTGCCAATATATATAACATATTATATATATTATATATATATATACACACTATATATATATTTTCAGGTATATATCTTTATACATAGACAATATATATATATTTTTCTATATTGCCAACCACCTATATATATATACACACACACATATATATATAGTATTTAAGCTAGTTTACCTTAATTCTGAGACACAGAATTTTAATTCCTTTCTTCTTCTCCTCCCTCCTCCAAAATCAAAAAAACAATTAAAAACGTCTCCTTTTTCATAGTCCTGTCTCAAAAACGCTTGCTCTGATTCAGCTAAACATTCCTGGACAACAAACATATTTCTCACAGGAGACCATGCACCAGAGAGCAGAGCAGAAACGGAGGAGTTCCCAGAAACATTTCTAAATCAAGCTGGTAGTGCAGAGTGAGCTTTAGCCAGAGATGACTGAGGTTCTGCCTTTTTTGTTTGATTGTTTTTCTCATTGTTGTTAAAAAAAAAATTCATCAAAATGTAAACTTAACAGGCCTACTGTTTTTTTCTGAAAAGACTTTGGGGTCTTTACATGGGCAAAACTGGAACAAGAGCAATTGCTGTGATGGTCTGAGGCCCTATAGTTGGGGCAACGGGATGGAATAAAGGGAAAAAATAGTAGGTTCAGTCCTTCCTAACTTTGTATAACAAAACCAAACCTTAGTTCCTCAACATTTGCCTACCTTCCTTATTTTTGCAGTAAACTGTTGCCAACCAGCTTTCCAGACACTGACCATGTTGTTCATGATGTGTTCAACACAGGGGCTCAGAGTAGGGACTGGAAACATCCCCCAACCAGACAAGGCTGCAGGTGCCATCTCATCACAAGGACTCACTGCAAGGGAAGACTAAGGATGCTACTTCTCTGTTTCAAGGACAGAGATGAGGACTGGAGTTGACCTTAATGAATTTGCTCTTCTTAAGGCACTCTGAGCATGCAATATTAAGCTGTGTGCTGGCTGTGCTAGGATTACTATGGTAGCTCCTGGGCATTTAGAAACGTAAAGCCAGCCTGTTCCTGATTTTGTTTCTCTAGACACAGACTCTAGGACCTTTTATCTTCTCATTAAAATCTTATACATTCTTACTTTATTGACCTCCAAATACCCGTGTCAGGCCAAAAAGCTTTCATTGAGAATGCTTTGGCAGATAACTACTAACGTTGGCCTTGCATGTACCAGGGCAAGGATTGACAAGAGCAGACCTTAAGACAGGTGCTGGTATCCTTGGATTCACCACTCACTTCTGCTGCAGCTTTTGAAACCTGCCTTGCTTCTGTTCTCCAGTGCCCAGCCTTCAGCCACTTTACGCAGTCTAGCGTCAGCTCAAAGTCACACAGTGACTTCAGCTCCCAGATCCAAATTTAAGCTAGTTTCTATAATCTGACTACAGCAAACCTGTAGGTTTTGGCTCAGTAGGAGATTTTAGAATGTGACACAGAGAGTTAAACCTAGCCAAGGAGGATTTGGGTTTGTTTTCTCTCCTAAAAAGAAGCTGTAATCCATTCAAAGAATTACCGAGGTATTTTGGAATCAAGCTAGCTCATTTCTGAAGTTCACACCGAGGTAATGTGTTATTAACCTCAATTGTTCTTTTTTAATCTTCTCTGTCCATGTGAACAAAGTTGGGTTTTGGCTCTGGCTTAATTAAGAAAATATTAATCTACCATTCTGACAAAACTCAGGAGTGAAGGGAGCCGTGTGAAGGAGAGGACAGCAAAGGGCACGGGGGTGCTATATGCTGCTAAGGCAAAACAGAGAAGGATAGATGCTATTTTCCAGACCATTTAATACCATGGGCTCATATATCATGGGCTTACTCGAGTGAGCGGAGGTTGCATCTCTCACCAGCACTATCTGACCACTTCCACCCTTGGTGCTGGGTGGTTAACCTACCCTGGGTTGCTCCCAGTTTGGGAAGCAGGGAGGCAATCTAGAGGGAGGGGATTCTTGTAGGCTCCACACTATTTCAGAGACAAACCTACTGGGGAGCCTCGAGGCCTTCAAAATGCCACCCCACTGATCCTCTGCTTTAGTCAAAGCACCAGGGAGCATGAGACTGTGGCTGAAGAAGTCCTCCAGAAGCCACCAGCTGGAACTTTTGGCACTACATGGCACTAGCTATAATCCAGGCTTATTGGCCAATTCCTTCTGAGCTGACTTTTTGTCGTGTAAAATGGGTCTGCCTGCTCCGCTCTACTGACAGGCAGAAGTAAACAGGAGCCTGGAAGTGGAGCTCATGAGAAATGACAGTTAGCACTGAGACACGTGATGTGCTTAGTGCAGAAATGGTGGTGTTTCGTGGCCTATGGTGTGCCTCAGGCCAGACTAGAGACCTGGGAAAAAAAGGATGATTATTATGCTGTTTCTTTTACTGCTTGTCCTGAAAATATCAGAGCAAGTGCCACAATCTGAAATACCTTTAACAGTTTGCCAGTCCTCCTCACAGCAGAAAGGAAAGGGTGGTTAGGGCAGATGCCAATAGGAAAACATCTGGCACAACACCTGGCAGGGCTACAAGGTGGGGATGTGGGTGGCCACATCTACCTGAAGGGGGCCTCAGCTCTCAAAAGACTGGGAAACGTTTCTCAGGACTGTGCAAGAGTAGTTTGAGAGTATGTTATGGTTTGAGAAAACCCATAACAATTTATTGTCCTTTAGACAATTATTCTACTACCAGATGACCCCTCCCCACCCAGAAAGGGGAATCGGGGAAAGCAAGGAAACACCGGGGTTGAAATATAAATAGATTTAATAGGATAAGACTAAATAATTAACAATAATAATAAAGAATCAGTATTAATCCCAACACTAATATAAGATTTACAAGAATTAGCCAATTCTACCAGCAGGAAGCTGTGCACTCCCAGCAGTGGACAGCAAATGTCAGACACTGCGAGTGCAACGGCTTTGGGAGGAAGGGAAGGGCTCAGGGGTCCGACACCGGGGCAAGGAGTTCCTCTGGACCACCGCCATCAAGGGAGAGAGAAACTATGCAACAAACTTTCTCATTTATATTGAATGTGATGTTCATGGTATGAAATAATCCTGTTGGCCAGCCTGGGTCTAATGCCCAGGCTTTGCTCCTCCTCATCCCTGCACCTGGCAAGGCTTGAAAACATTGAGACCTTGAATCCCACATAGTCTAGCTGGCTATAAAGTAAATATTTTCATGAATTCAGACACTAGAGTCTTCTAAAGGTGCAGTTTTCCCCAGCATTAGAAGATAAATTAGTCCTGTGTCACTCAACCCAGGACAGAGTAACAGTGCCATCATCTATGTGGAGTCCCCAAAGAGCTGCTCACATCTCTTCTTTCTGTCCTCTTGGCAAGGAGATCCAGATGCTGATTTCACTGAAGTCAGCAGATTTCACACTCCTTTCTCTGTTTCCTGTGAAGTGCAGTTTCTGTCTTTGTCTTTCTTTCTCTTTAATTAATGCTGCATCATCCAAATGCCCCTTTTGGCATTCCTGATTTTTAACATTCTCAGATTTACGTAGTTTTCAATGATAATCCTTAAAGCTAAAGTGTATAGCTATCGCTGTCTATTTAATCCATTTTTCTGCCTCCCTTCCTTTTCATCTGTGTAATATGATTCTCTCCCTCCTGGTTTTTCTGCAGGCTGCCAATGCCAAAACAAAGCTAGTCTTATTACTCTGGTCATACAGTTTTAATGAATTTTTGTTTCATGCTCACTATTTCATATTTTGTGAATAGATTTCTATCGTTCTTTCATGGATTATTATTTATAAAGCTTTCTCACAGGTCTCCCTGCTGAGACTCTTTGACAGTATGTCTCGGAGAAGCAGAAAGACGACAGCAGAAAGACATTAGCCGACCAGAGAGAAGAGCAGGTTCCAAAGCACAAATTGGCTGTTTTCACTGGGGTTGTTGGGAGCCCAAGCGCTCAATTCTGCATCTTCACTCAGGCTCAGCACAGCATGAAACGGAGCTCCACAGCTTCTTGATGGAGGTAGCTCAGGTGCAACCAGCTCAGAGGAGTGTCAGAGTGAGTGTGTGTCTCTGCACCCACTGCACAAATACACCTCCATGGCATTCGTCTCAGAGCCAGATTCCTCAAGGAAACGGCTGTCCTGGCAGCCACCTCCTGCAAGATTCTCGCTCCTAATCCCGAGGGTCTCTGGTGTCAGCAAAGATGGAAACCCCCACTGCCCGTTCAACCTCCACAACTGTATAGTATCTGGAGTGGCTTTCAGGAATAGACGGGTTTTTCGAGCAGCATTGCATAGACTATCACTCTGTCAGCTTTTCTGTCTCAGTTAGGTGTGGTTACTCCAAGAATATTTTTTACATGCTGCCTCTATACCTTCCATTCAGGCCTAGTTTATGCTTATTTAATATTTTGTCTTTGAACCTCTGGCTCTTTGATTTGCTCTTTCCCAAGAAGCCTGCAAGGGCATTTGTCTTCAAAGTCCTTGGAAGGAGCCATTTCCCCATTATGATTCTTTGCGTTTTTGTTTACGTACCTGACTGCAATCGAGAAGGTGCAAAATCTTTGGATTCTGGCTATTCTTGCATTTCAGACAAAGTAATTAGTAGTCAAAATCTCTTCAGATGGGCAGAAGGCTCCACCTTTCCCTGTCAGAGAAGAACCTTCTAAAAAAGTCCTTTTTTTTTTTCTCTTTCCCCGCCACTTTTGTGCTCAGATATTCCATTACACAGTTATCAAATAAATTGGCATCCTGGTTTGAGGTAAAAAGGAACCAATTTTCTTTTCAGTAATTTTACTTTTCAGCAATTTTACTTTTCAGCTAAGCCTCTTCAGAAAAATTCAGATACCTCACATTCATCAGGACCTTTCTTCAGCAGCTAGGGCCAAACCCACTGGTTTGTCAGTCCTTTTCATGACTCCAACATAGTACTATCTAATATAATTCAAAACCCCAAATCTAATTTTGAAGGCCCTCCATGGGATATATCACATATCACATTCCTGTCTCCAAAGCCATTGTCTTTAAAGTCTATTCAGATGGAACGACTTATCCAAAAATTCACATTGAAGAAGCTCAGAAACGAGTCCATGGCTTCATGTTTCATCTCCATTGGACACATGGTTCAAAATATCATCATTGTGAGCAACAAATCCCCCTGCTTTGCCCCAGAAGCCATTTGAAATAACTGGGATTAAATGCTACATAAGAGAAAAAAAGAGAGGAGAAAAGGTCTAAGGTTGTTCTGCAGTAGTGTACAAGAAAAGTAAGACTCTTCAAATGTACTCATTTGGCTTTTTTTATGTACTTTATTTCACACCCAATATTTAACCCATAATTTCTTAACTTCAAGTTTAAGCTATCTAGGCTATCCTCCTGAAATGTAATTTTACAAAATCGGATATCAGTAAATACATTTTATGTGGGCAATATGTATCCTGGAAGCAGGGAAAAAATGTTATAGGAGGAGCACATTCTCACAGCGTTTTTATTTAAAAAAAAAACAACAAACTAGAGTTTCTGGAAAATTCTGTAAGTACACAGTAAATCTGTCTGCTTTGTTGGCTTCCTCTTCCAAATTCCACAGTGATATGGAAGACTTTGTACACAATAGGGGCTGACATTTGAATAGCTTGCAAGAGGTTTTGCCTTTAGCATCCCAGCCTCAAACACCCGGCAGTATTTCCATTTCCCAAAAAAATGTTTAGAAGGAAAATAATTCAGAATTGAGTTGTCTGGAATTATTTTTGGCCTGAACTTGAATCACCTTTGGCATTAAACACGCCTTTCATTTTGCACTTGAACTTTGCTCAAGGAGATGGGGAAGAGCGCAGGCACAGTGCCATGTTTCAGAACAAAATACCCATTTCACATTACATTCCCACCGCCTGTATCTAATTGCATGTGAATATCTGACAGGAAATGGAACAGGATACTCAGCATTCAATGCTTTTAGGAAACAGATAATCGGTAAATTGCTCTTTGCTATAGTTAAAGGAACAATTGTTTTACTGGACTGACCAAAACCGAATTGCACCAGGGATGCCAAAGAAGATTGACAACGAAAATGGGATAATTCTTTCTTTTTTCATTCAGTTTTTGATACATTTCTTTCCCTAGCCTGATGTTCTCTCCCTGTACATGTATGATTGTTAAGGAAAAAAAGTTTAACTTCAGATGGTGTTATGATAATTAGCTGCTGTATACAGTTTTTGCTTATTTCCCAGCCAGGATAATGTCATCTTTAACAAATTATCAGGGTTGGCCCTACCTTACAGAAATGAGCTGTGTTCCCAATGATCATTTTCCAGCCTTTGAGACAAAAAACGGCTTAGCGCTTTTTGAGCATTTTGAGACAGTGAGCTATTTGAATGATGGTAATCAAATGGTTCAAAGACATGAAAATTTTCTTTTTTTTTCCTTTTTTCTTTTCTTTTTTTTATTTTTCATACTTCCCTGATGAAGAAACAAGGGGAAGGAATCCTTCTGAAAAAGAAGCTTTCCAAGGAGACAAAATACTCTTAACCTC
This sequence comes from Alca torda, assembly GCA_008658365.1. Taxonomy (NCBI): domain Eukaryota; kingdom Metazoa; phylum Chordata; class Aves; order Charadriiformes; family Alcidae; genus Alca; species Alca torda. Next base: position 154,809,977 of record CM018077.1, on the reverse strand, counting down.
CACCTAATGGTAACTGTTAATGATCTTCCTATGAAACTTTCCCCCTAAGCAAGTTTCAGCTAGGCCATGCCAAGCACTCAGTGGATTTATATTCACTTAGAGTCACATTGAAAAGGGCAATACTGAAGGGCACACTCCTCTCTTTTGAGGCTGCAGATTGCTTTAGCCAAGCTATCCTACATGTCTCTCATCCTCAGTGACGTGGGGGAGGAATGGGCATGCGTCTGAAGATGGATGATTCCTAGGCCCCATCTTCCTTCTCTGTGACACTTTTTAAGCCCCAGATCCCAGGCTCTGGAAGAAAGATCAAGTCAATTCCAAACCAGAGCAGGTGCTTTGGATAATGTTTACTCGTTTCCAACTAAGAAATCCTAGTTCTAGCGTGGTTGGTGACTCTACATTTGAATAGAAGGCTTCCTCTTATGTGGTCATGTTCAACCATTGCTCAGCATAATGGGATCTAAAAAGTTGTGGCTGGGTCCTCACAGGCACATGATTGACCTACTTGATCTTTCCTTTCTCGTTTCATTAAAGATCATGCTCCCACCTAGTTCAATAAATTACAGAAACAGTTGAAGTGATTTTTTGCTATTGTTTTTGCAGGGGGGCAGAAAAAAGAAGCACATCAGCTGGATGTCAACTTTTCCTGTCTTCTTTACACAACATGCTCTCCAAGTGGCGTAAATGTAGTTTGTGTACCCACAAAGGTTCCAGCCTAGGAAATGCAGCACTGTTTTCTGGGAGAATCGTCAGATCTTGTCGTTTTGCCCAGTGTGGTTTTGTTAGTGTTCATTGCATTAAAATGTAAAGCACCTATTAAAGAGCAAAATTCTAATTGAATGATACAGCTAGGTAGGAAAATTCAGACATGAGCCCAGGGGACAATTTTAGTAGCTTTTGCAGTTCTAAATCATTTCCCTTATAATTGGAAGAGGAAACCGTGAGGAAAAGAGTATGAATATCTAACAAATATATTATATATGACTTCAAATAGGGCTTGTGAGCAGCAAGATTATATTTTACTTTGCACATTCCTGCATGAGAGAAATAAAATATTTATTTTAGAAAGCAGAGGTGTAATTTAGATTAAACCATTTGAAGACTCATGTGCCAGATGACAATTAATTTCATGATACTTTACAGTCTTTGGCATGTCTAACAGCCGGATAGTGACGCACTTCATTAAACTTTACAATGCCCCTGACAGGTGTTGCTATTAGAGACGACTAAAAGGAAGGTGACTTGCCCGAGGTAGCACTACATTGGCCGTAAACCTCAGAAGTGTGAGGTTTATTCCCTGCTCTAACTATAAAGCCTGAACTATGTCAGCCCAGACCCTCCCCCTGGGGTCTGTCAGCATCGTCAGACCTGCACATCGTGGTGTGTAAGGTGGCCGACTCCTGCAATCACACCTTGTCGCTGTCTCCATTTTCATCTGACTTGGTGTGTCTGTCTGCTTCCTAAACCCCATCTCAGATGGAGATGAGGTAATTTTTGTGGATTTTGTATGGACACCACCAAGTTCAGCAAGCCCTGTCTGATGTATGATCGTATGGCAGATAAGTGACAGCATTGCCATACAGTACGAGAGCATTGGCTTTTTCTAGTAGGAACAGCAGACACAACCAGCCCGTAAAAATGATACAGATGTCCGTTTGTTTTTTAAAGACACATTAATCTTTCAGAAAAGTGTTTCTGAAGTTGCATTTGGACTTGGCTTTCGCTAACATCCCATATTGCTAATTGATTTTTCTGACCTTCCTGGCCCATGTGAAAACAGGGTGGCTGGGACTGCTGAGGGAAAGTACTGTTTGCTACCACAAGAGCTGCATGGCCGCCAGCCAGCAGCACAATTACACCATGTGCCTGGAATGATAATTGAGATATTGCTCCCTTCTTTACTTTTAACCTTGGTATTAGCACTGATGTAGCCTTCACTTGACAGAGTGACAGATAAGATGGTCCACAAAGATTTATTATGAGGCACTGTATAGAAGGTCCTCAGAAGGAACCACAGTGAAAGTCCACTTGGGTTCACCTGATGATGAAAAGAAGATAAATTGTTGTTATTATTACTATTAATTACTACTGTTGCTGCTGCTGTTGCTAGTGCTGCTACTGCTATTACTATTATTACTTAATGCATCCAAGAAGAATCTGGGAGGTGGTAAGATGGTAGTTTCTACTAAGCAGGGAGAAGGATGGAGGGGAATATCTTATCCCAGGAGGAAGATCTACCATTTTTCATTCCTCCCATCCCCTTTGTACAGCTTTTCCAGCCTCTCCCACAGCTCTGTTTCAGTTTTTTGCCTTCTCTCATCCCCATTTGCCTGTAGCCTGACCCTACGCCCCTCATCATTGGGGCTGCAAAACTCCTGGGAAGCCTGAAGATAGTTCCAGAAGTTGGATTTGCAACAAGGAATGAAGTCCTGAGCTGAAAACTGAAATCAGAAGTGGGCCACCAGCAAAAAATTTGGCAGCATCTTTCCCTGGGAATTAAACCCGTTGGAGATCTCTAGTGCTCAAGTCTGTATAGCACATAATGAGAGACAGTCCCTCTCCTCAAAAAATTTTACAGTTTAGGCTTCAGAGGGGAGGCCAAAGAATGGGAAATACATGCTGAGCAACAGTAATCAAGGACACAAAATGAGATTCATCGAGAGAGGGAAAACTTTGCTTTAAAATCAGAAATGAAGCAGAGGAGGGTAAACAGTGGCAAAGCCTTACATATAGATCTACACTGAAATAGGAGTTCCAGATTTCAGTATTCCTAATTTTCAGAGGGATTTTTTTTTCTTCTTCTGTTTTGGGGTTTTTTTGATTTGGTTTGTGGGGTGTTTTTTGGTGTCCTTATTTTTGTTTTGATGTTGTGGGGTGTTTTTTTATGTAGAAGCCCAAAAAATGTTCCTTTTTAATTTTTATTTTTCTTTAGGCAGGATATTTGGCCTTTTAGGTAAAAGAGATTTATTTTTTTCCAGTAAATCCCCAAGCTTTTATCTGTCCTTAGGTTTAACGTGTTAAAACTACTTCTACATTCGTTTAACCCTTCTATTCTCCTTAGTGGATACTTTTATCAATATTTTGCACCTTTTACACATATTTCATGGGTACCAAGCTGGTAATTTTTAAGCTCAAATTTACCATAAGAAGTCAGTCCAAATTTAATAATAAAATAACTTAATAACCATACACACAGCACCAGCTGAAAGAAAGCCTCTGAGGCAACATGAATCATAACGATCCATTACTTGCTGTCCTTTGCTTTTTTCCTCTTCTGCCTTCCACAATTAAATCCTAATGGTCACGAAGAGATTCTCTGGGGCTTTTTCACAATGTAATGTTTCTCAAAAGCATCTACAATTGCTCGTGCTGTATTGTTCAAAACATACAAATAAGTTGCCCCAGCCAATGTTTTAAAAGTAGGATTTCACTGCCAGTTGGAGCAGGTTTAAAGTGCTCTTTACCAATTACTGCTCAAGAGAGGCCAGGGAAGAGATGTTTATAGAGATGTACTGCACTGTAGGGGTGGATGCAGCTGCAAATTTCATGGGGGCTGTGCAGCATTACTGCCCCTCCCGTCAGACCGCGCACTGCGCTGAGTGCTGCTGATGGAAAGATTGAATCCTATTAAACTACTGCCTTTTCTTCCTTTTATTCTCCCTCCCCCAGATAATTTGTCCTGCAGCAGGCTATGGATCAAGGCGGTGCAGATCACATTTGGGGACATCCCTGGTTTTGCACTGGGGCTCAGAGCAGTTACTACGAAGTTGTGATCTCCCAGCTACATCCTAAGTCCCTCTCTCGCTGTCTCATCTCTGCTCGGCTTCCGAAGCTGTAAATTTCCACCCACGAATGACACATGAGCTGAGTGAGGATAGCTGATTTGGACACTCCTATTGGAAAAAAAGAAAGGGGAAGGAATATTAAAAATACATCCAATAAATATGATGCCAATGTCAATTAATTAGGAGAGGGAATAGTTTTGAGTTGTCCACATAGAGCACCATTGGTTTAGTGACAATTTTTTCTTCTTTAAATAATCAAAAACACAGTGTTGAGATTTCTGCATGGGATGTGAAGGAAAATTCAGGGTTTTAAATACATAGAAAAAGAGGAAATTCAACATTCTTATGGACCCAGTCTGGCATAACACACATAGCTCAGCTCAGTATAAGCACAAGAGTTCAAGTTCAGAACAACACTCTATGCTTCGCTCATCATTGCTGCTCCCACAGAACCACAGACCACCATCTCTTCTGCAGTACTGCCAACCTCAATGTTTTTTATTACATCTCACATTATTTAATTTTTTTTTTTTTTTTTCTTAAAGACCCTGCTTCTGGAAGCACGTATTGCACAAGAATCTCAGCTTTCTCTTGAAGAAAATTAAGTTTCCAGACCTCACTGTTGCAGGACAAGTCTTGGAAAACATGAGTCTTAGTCAAACCTAAAAGCCTCAGAAACCAGAAGGAAACTCAGAAGAATCCAGCCATCTCTCTCTCTCTCTTTTCTTCCTTTTTTTTTTTTTTTTAATACCTCCTTGCTTTTAAGCTTGTCACATGGATTTTTCTGATACCTGACTCATGATTTCTGAGTGCCCGAGGCTGGCAGTCCTGCTTCCCAAGATGGGGAGGTTTGCCAGCGAGAAGTTCTGAGAGAGAGGCAAAAAGAACACAACAGCATCCCTGACCTATGCAAAACTTCAGTCCACAGGGATGACTCCCTGCATGCTTTGAAAACAAGTATCAGGCTGGTTCTGCTTATGGCTTCCCTCCTGCATGAGCTGGGCAGGAAGGCTCTGTAGATATTTAGCACATGCACCTGAGTCAGGAGCCACAGCTTTGTAATCATTAAAGAGGGAGGCAGAGGTCTCTCCAGGATTTAAATCCAATGACTTTCTGGAGATGCTTCCATTGTCTGTAGAGGAAGCCTTCTGATGACCATGACCTTAACCTAGGCATATTAATTTACTACCTAAACTCACAATGGATTAATTCAAGCTGAATCCTTATGTCTTCAACAGCTGCCTCTTGGAACAGTGAGGACTGCAGAGATCTTTATTGCAGTCATGGAGGGATTCTGCAACCAAGACACAGCTCTAAGAAGTGGCTACCTGAGCCTAGTCACAGGAGAGTGTAGGTAATCTACTACCCATCTCATTTTGCAAAGTGTGTCATGTGAATTAAAATATTCCCCATGCTCATCTCTTGTGCCTCCAGGAGCTCATGGTGGTGTGCAAAAAAAAAGAGGTAATAGCTTCCTTCAGATTTGCATTATGGGCTTCATACAGAGGTGCCTTAAAAAAAATTCCTTTTAATTGGGTATTTCAAACCACAAACTATTGTGATGGTGTGAGGGGTACACAGTATTCCTCACAGACAGAAGCAGGGACTTTGACTCAGAGGTTACGAAGATAGCAAGGATACACTTTCTGCTACTCTCCATGAAAATATCTAAAATATCCCCTTTTGCACACTCTCCTCTCAGACCTCGGCGGAATTCAGCGGAATTCAGCAGCGGTTCATTCCACAGGCTGTGCTCTGGGCAGCAGATGCAGGGGTTGACCAAACTATTCTCTCCAGTTCCACCCCAAATATTTGTGGTTCCAAATACTGGAAACAAGTTCCACGTGTCTCTCCATGCCCAAGCGTCAGGGAGAAGAAGGTAGCCCTGTGGGATGTGGGTGGGTGGAAGTTAAAAGGAGAAGAGGTTGCAGAAGCCACGGGAATGTTTAGGAGGAGGAGAGTGGTGTGATCAGAGGAAGAGGGCAACACACAGATGCAAACAAATGAAAACCAAGAGGCAAAAGACTTCCCAAAGCCTGAAGTTTGGAAATACCAGAATTAAAGTTGCCAGGACAACCATAATTGACCCCACTCTGTATAAGCTTTATGATGCGGTCTTTAATTAGATGATCACATACTATTTTTTTCCATGGGGCCTAAAGATCATTTTCAGTGCATGGACTGGGTGCGGTGCTGCGCACAGAGGCTGATGTTCCCAGCAGTCCCTCTCTTCGGGCAGGGTACAGCTGCAGGGATAACAGGGCAGAGCTGCTCAAGCCGCAGCAAAGATGCTCCCACTGTTGAGAAAAACAGCCTCAGATGCAGCAAGGCAGGGCTCTTCCCCTGTCTTCTGACACCACGTGGGAAATCACCAATCCCTGTATTTTCACAGCCTAACTGATGTTTTTCGTTGGATATGTGGCTTTATATTCCCAGGTCCAGAGAGGAACATATGCACTTGAAGCCAGCAGGTGCTACGCTATGGAGCAACCTGATGCATGAGGCTGACCCTCTTCAAGTACCCCGCTCCGTGTCACAGCAGGCTTTGGACAATTAGGTCCTTCTAGTAAACACTTATAGAAGCATTGGAGAAAAGTAGTATTTTCAAGCCACTTGAAGGCTGGATGGTGCACCTTCAGCACCGGCGTCACAAACTGCCTGCAGCAGACAAACTAGCTGCTGGGGCTTGGCAGAGAATCGGCGCTGGAGCCTCCTCCACACACATACGGGTGTTTGAGAAGAGGCTTCACAGCAACCTTCAGCATCGGCATTACCTCTCCTTCTGTGAGCACCACCCAGCAGCGGCCGCATTCTTTTAATATTGCTGGCATGGATATAACATTAGCACAAAGCAGGCAGCCGTGGTGGGCCCTGGCTGTGTTACCATGCTCCCCCTGCTGCTGCTGCTGGGCTCAAACGTGCCAATGGCCACTGGGTCACCTCATGGAGGTCTCTGCCCTGAGCCCCTGCATCTCCTCTCCTATTTTGTCTCTGTTCTTTTTTTGACTGGTAGCTTTTAAATCAGGACTAATCCTCACTGCCTGTTCACACAATAAGACATGATTTTAGTCTGGGTTTTGAAGCCTTCTCGTAATGCAAGGAACACCATCTAAGGCACTTCCAGCTCTTTACTATGTCACCACTGTTATGACGGTATCAGTACTGTCATTTCAATTTTTCTGTTCATCTCCGACACTACAGGAGCACTCTCAAGGCACACACAAGCATTTGTGAAGGCGTTTTTTTGCTGACCCACAGAGGAGCGTGTTATTTTGGACCTTCCTTTTAAATGTTAACACAAAGGAAAATGAAGGAGAACCAGAAAGAAAGCAAGCGGCTCACACAGCAAAACCGCTTTTGAGCAGCAATGACTCAGCCATTTTCCGCTTTAAACACAAACACATACACAAAAATATCCCTGCCACATTATGCAGAAATCACCCTTATTTCAGCTGGAAAAATAAAGAGGCGCTGAAGCATTATGAAAGCAGCCGGAGCCAGCCAGCTCCTGTGCTGAAGCCACCGTGCCACCCTCCCCCTCCGCTCCGCTCTGCGGCTTAAATCTGACCAAAAGAAAAGGGTTTTGAAAATCAGGCAGGGAGGGGGATCATTCCTGGCCTGAAATCAGACTTTTGCTGCCAAGTTTCAGCCAGAAGCGATTTCTTACAGCTGAGTTATAAAACTCTCTGGGAAGAAAAAGAGGCGGGGAGAGAGAGAAGGGAGGGAGACGGAGCGATTTATAATGGAAAGGCCGGCATGACCTTCGCTTCAGCAAAGCTAGCGGGTGATGCTGGAGTCTTCCAGAGGCAGAAAGGTCTTGCATTAAACCAAAAAAGATGAGACACCTTCCGACAGCAACAAGAAAAATTCTTGAGATCTTTTCTTTCTTTCTTTCCTTCCTTTTTTTTTTTTTTCTTTATTTCGTTTTCAGGCCATTCTTGGTCATTTATCTGAGTTGGTTTAAAGTATCTGTTAGTTGAACCACTGGGTCATATAATCAGATACTGTCATTTTACTGATGACAGTGTTCCTTGAACTGTGTTTTCAGTCTGTGTTTTACCTTTGGCAATTATGAAGACCTCCTCCAAAAGCTTAGTGAGCCCAAGGCCAGTAGGTATCCATTATAGTTCACCTGCATAAAAATTGCTTCTTAAAAATAGTTTTCCATGTTTATTATGGTTCTCTATTAAATACTTAGAAGCTGGACCTGTCTAACTTCAGACCAGTGGCTCAAATGCCAGCCATTAATCTTTTTGTGAATATTTGAATACAAAGCTGTGCTCATAATTCAGGACTCCTCTGATTCCTCATGTATAAACACTGGAGAACAGTGGGAAGTTTTGAATAACTTGGCTAATACCACATGTGGGCTTTTGGCAGATGGAGGACCCATGTCTCATCAGAGAGTCTAGAGCTGTGCACTTTTTATCACTGCTCTGACCTCAGGATAGTGTTTCCCACCCTTGTTAATTAAAGGGCACAGTGTTCATTTGGAAACAAAATACAAAGTATACAAAGAAAAACATTCACGGAAAGTTTGCTGCAATGTTGCAGCATGGTTTTTATTTCCAACTCAGTAAGAAATAGATTAAATGTTAAACATTCATTTGTTAATTTTATTTTGCCCCTGTTTTGCCCGCTTGCATGTTTGAGGGTTTCTGTGTAGGAGGATTTTGGATGGATGGGAATAGAGTTTACAACATTTGTGTAAATGCCTTCTAATACTCCACATCAGTCACCCTTGTACAAGGGTTTTGCTGTAGCATAAACTGCTTCTTACTGAGCTTGAGGTTGACCCGTGCTGTCCATGCTGATACACCCTTGCTCTGATCTACAGAAAACACCCCAGTGCAGGTAAATAGCAATACTGTCTTCAAATCATTGACGTCTTTGGTCTTGCGGCTTATACCACCAAACATGACAGCATCTGTGATTTAGGTAGAAGTTTACCAGAGATCAGCTAGCAGAGGTCATTGAACAGTCATTGACGATACCATCTGTGAGGCAGGATCTGATTTAATTGAGAATGGACATTTCTAGTCATTGCTGATCTTGAAATGTTTATTAGTTGATATATGAGCATAGGTCAGGCCCTCTTACTTTGCATCTTATAGACAGCTGCATTTGGGCTCGAGGCACCAGGAGTATCAATATTAAAGATAAATAATGTCTGGGTTGGTTGGATAGTTCATTTCTTTCCTGTTTTGATAGTGCTGTGAAGGGCTTCATGTGTCCCTGGGCCAGTTTGGGGAAGTGGTTGCAAAAGGGAACCACTCGTTGTTGGGCTTTAAGGAAGCAGTGACTGTGCCATGGCCTAGAGAGACAGATCAGTTCAGCTGATGCTCAGGAATCGTCCTGTTCATCTGCTGGTGGTTGTTCATGTGCACGGTCATGTGAGAGTCACCGATTTAGGGCCTGAACAAGAAATGTGAAGGGAGTGCTCACCTTGCAGTAACTGGGATTACAAGTTGCGAAAACATGTCTCCCTCCTCCAGATTTGTCATATTTTTGTGAAGGACCCTTCAGTGCACTCTGCTGCACAGCAGCCATTTATGCAGTTAATTTCTTTTATATTCTCTAAAAATAGTTCACGGTTTTGTATCAAGTACCCTCTGCTCTGTGTTAGAAGTAGGAATGGGGCCAGACTGTATCCAATTACCAAAGTTACCATTGATGCTGGAAAGTATGAAAAAAAATTCAAAGTTATCCTTGGATTTCATTTTATGACAAAGATTTGCCAAACCACATTTACATGCTAAATAATTTGAAAAAGAAATAGATTAAAACATTTTGAAGATCTTTCCAAACTGAAGTCTCATTTTTATGTATCACTATCCACCTAACTCCCACTGAAGTAATTTGAAGGCAGTTGGGTTCTGGTTGTCTTAAATATTTAAAAACTCTGGACTTCAAAGGTGCTAGATCTTACAACTTATTCAAAGTAAAAAAAAATGGGCTTTCAAGTGACTTGTCCTGGCTGAAACCATTTAACTAGCATCATCCTGCTGTCAACAAGATTTCGGGTTTGAGCTCAAATGATGTCCCTCACACTTTTTCCATTGAAAAACTGAAGATAAAGCCCCTCTGATTTTGATCACTCATAGTGAGGATGCTTAGCCTATCTTTTGTGCAGTTTCATGTTCTTATACTTCAGCTGGTGTGAACTGGCCTCATTCCTGGATTGAGTTTCAAGGCTGGACCTCTCAGTGAGTTACAGGGACTTGTATTGTCACTGTTTGCCACTCAGATTCCCTGTGTTTGCTTCTTTTTGAAGTTTGATGCCAGTTTCACATGTGAAATGTCCAATCCAGGATGCTGGTTTGACTTTGCATCTCTGTCAGCTCTGCAGAAAGTCAGCAATTACATCCTAAAACAAAACCAGAATGTAGTTAAAAGGAAAATGCAATGCAGAAGGCTAACGGAAATGCTTCTGTCTGCTCCTAGATTATTCAGTCAAAAATCATTTCTAGGTATCTGGACACTTCCCAGCCTTTCCTAAATGGAAAACTCAGTCAGCTCTAACTCCACTCCTTTTAGATGTTTGTCGCCGAGTTGCAATCAACTGGAAAGATGCAGGACAAGAGTCTGCCTGCCAAGAGGCAGGGTTTTTGTCCCGCTCCTACGCATAAAGCTATAAATCATATTCTGCCATCAGATCATTATTTTTCTTCTGTTTCTTATAAACACAGCAGCAGCATCAAATGAAATATGAGCTTTCCAAGGCTGTTGGATTTCCTTGTACGTACTGTAGAAGGCAACATTTGCAGACATATGGCATGCAGGCTACTCTTAGGGAAGCATTTTGAAAACTGAACTTGGACATTTTTCAGTCCAATAATGTGTAGGTGGTCTGGGTTACTAACCCTAAATCACTTCAGTGGTAACTATTTTTCCTAGTCCTACACATTAGTCTACATGACATTAGGTTTGAGATATTTTTTATTAAATAGAAACCTCAGATACAATCCCCTGAAATGAACTGTAAAAGATTATCTTCCGGATGCGTGGATCTTTTTTTTATTATTATTGCTCATTCGGTTACGACACCCAGGAGTATGTGGGTCAAGGACACGCCACTTGCAGTGCTCCGGTGAAGAGGGTTTGGGCAGGCTGGATCTACTACCCATTCTGCCACCGATTTGTCTTTCTTCCTGCCCATTTCCTCTCTTTTTGTCACAGAAGAATTGTTGGGATGATAACACAAAATTTGTCAGGACTTCAATTGCTATAGGAGAGGAGGGCAACGGAAGCACCTCAAATATTTTGTTAGATTTTCCCTCTTGGCTTCCATTTTCCTCCCTATCTATATGTGTGTAGATGTAGATATATATATAGAGAGAGAGAAAGATACGTGGAGGTATATACACACATATATTCATATCCATAGATAAATAGGCAGACCATGTATTTTACAATGAACTGTTTTTACATGACTGTTAAGTTACACTCTTCTATATGGGAACTAGGCTTCACAGGCCTTTTTGGAAAGGGTGTATTTCAGGGACGGCCATGGAGAAGAACAAAGGAAAAACAGTGACAGGGTTTTTTGGCACCGGGGGCTGTATGGGTACAAGCCTGGAGACTAAAAAGGGTGATGTAAATTGTTGTGGCAGACAAGCAAGTGAGAAAAGCTCTGTGAAAAGGCAATGAGGCAGGAACAGACCACACGGGACCTTGCGTGAGAGGGTGGCAACATCGTCCTGACAGCAGGCACATCCAAAATCCTCCTATGAACTCTCATGAGCTTTGCTTCTTCCATGCTTTGCTCTGGATGGTCCAAGCCTGCTGTGAGCAGTGCAAGGGCTGGACCCAAACTCAGAAGTCCCTGCTTGCAGGATTGGGGATGGGACACCATAAACCACACCTGTATCAGCATGTCACATGCACCCAGGGTCATTTTTCTCAGATTTTGGAGAACAACCTTTGTCTGCCCTGTGGAGTAGGGTGGCTGCATTCAAACCACCCATGAAGAAGGACTCCTGTCCTTCCCGTCCCCCCAGAATGTGCCTAGGGGGGCGGGGGGGGGGGGGGGGGGGGGTTGGTGTTAAGAGACAGATAATTTGAGCCAAGCCATATCAGTGCTGGGGCCTGGGCTGGTATTTTCACAGCACAAATGATCGAGTTTTGGTTCCTAGAAATGTTCCCTGACACCATTGAAATGACTGGTATGGATACGGCCCTTCACCATGCTCTGGCTACAGCGAGGTGCTCAGACACATGCCCGAGAGGAGCTCGCCCGCAGCCAGCATTCCTCTCTGTCATTCCCTGCCGTAACGTATGGCAGATGTGGCCCATCCACTGCGAGATTGGTCTGAGGCCATCTTTTGTGCTGAGCGTGCAGCCACTTTAATCACGCCGTGCACCCTTTAACATGATTGCATTCATATTTATTGCTGCACTGACACAGGCAGTTTAGCTACATTGCTGATGGATGCCCTAGAAAACCTGATACATTAGCTCAGTTAGAAAACCTGATTTCCTGTCTCTAAATGAATGGAGAGATGCTTTAGACACTGATATAAATGTCTTCTAAACCAGCTATAGCATACCATTAAGGAAATTGTCTTGAGACCAGATACTGCCAGATTGATAGTCTCTGTTTCACTGGTCAATAGTGCAGGTGCAGATGTTATTAACAAATGCACCGAGGCCTTTTTTAAAAACCTACGAAGCGATTTTCTCCGAGGCTAACCTGCAGCAAGGAGTTCCTTGTGTTCACTGGGTCAGTGTAGAGGAAATCCTCATATCAGAATTAATAAAACACTAGAAAGTTAACCCTGAAGGGAATACCTCAGAGAAGGATCCTACATTGACAGGGAGATTGAGTAGATGACCCAATAAGAAAAAGATAAATTCCTTTTCTAATTTCTCTATTAAGACTTTACCGTATGCGCTCAAATCCCAAGCACATTACATGCTTTGGAGAACTTAACCAGCCCTGAGTGCCTCTCGAACTAATTTTTTTCTTTGGATATAATATTCCTCACTGTTGTCTCTTTGGCCTTATTACTGCTGACAAGCCTGATGTGTGCATTCACACTCAGTTCAATTCAATTAACACTTACTGTTTGTGGTCGAGTGTTCATAGTGAAACAGCTTTAAAGAACACTTTGGATGAAGCATGAAATGTTATTAGTTATTTGCACCTCTTTGTTTTCAGCCTACCTCAGCTTTTAGTCGTGACTACAGAATTATAAGTATTTAATACTAATGAAGTAAAGAGCACAGGCAGAAGAGAATGATCGAATAGGTCTTCTTGCCGGCTGAACTCCGAGATTTTAAGTGGTGCTTAAAATTCATCCAGAGCTGCGACCACATTTTCTTGTGCTCACTCAATGCTTGATCTTGGATTGGAAGCATTCATTAGTTATCCACATCTGTCATTCATAAATCTGTTTATTATGAAAGGGATTAGACACTTCCCCCATACAAATCCCATTATTCCATAGGATTTATAGTCGTACCAACCTCCTCCTTTGAAAATGCCGCTCTCTGTCATTTAGCAATGTTGAACAGTTGCTGCCATTTACATAAACACAGGATAAATCCCACATTGCAATGGCCCTTCTCAAAACAGCTGGACTCAGCCACGCTGATGTGCATCTCACCAGCCAGTCACAGTGAGTAAAGCTGTGGTAAGACCATACGCAGGGCAGGAGAAACATCTGAGGGTCCTTCCTTCCTCCCTCCCCCGCATGGTGGTGGAGGAAAATCAGACCCTCAGACCAGGAGTGTGGAGTTACCCTGGCCAAGAGATCTACCACGTTTGGCACAATTGGTGTCACCCTTGACACACGCTGGGGCAAGTGGCATAAGAACAAGGTCCACAGCCTGCACGGGAATTAAATACTGATAGGAGAGTGATGTCTGTAGTGGGAGTGAACAGATGACAAAGAAACAGCACTGGGGGATCAAAACCACGGCAGACTTAGAAGTTGTCCTTAGAAACTGAGCTAACAGACGGTTCTTACAGGCAGCGAAGGCAGACAGACCACCTGTGCCAGGATTTTTCACCTGATAGATTTATGGTACATACTGTTCCAAAGGCAGAGCTTTGAAAGGTAAGTATTAAAGCAAATAGCCTTTTGAAATGCAAATTGTCTAACTAAATGTCCCCAACCAGCAGCGTAGATTTGAGATTTTATTTTTTTTTCGTCACTTACTCCTGGACTGAATGGGATGGCAGCACATTGAGTAACAGGGCAAGATCCCTTAGCCGAAGTACAAGGAAACGTGACCATTCTGACAACAAGCTTGTTTTCCTTCCTTCCCCTGCCTCGGGATACTGCAGAAAATTACTGATATATAGCCTGGATTCAACTACTTCTAGGCACTACCACAGGCACTCAAAAGGAGACCTGGTGGTGCTGCTCCCTGCATTTTCCTGCCGTTGGCTGTGTGTCTGAGCTGGGCGTTGAGCTCTGCATCTCCGATCAGCCAGCTCCGCCCAGCCAGCACAGCTTTCCCCCAGCAAGCAAGCAGATGGCTCCTGGGACCAGAGTCATCCCTGGCATAAGCCATTGGGTTTTGCTGAGGTAGGGCTGCAGTTACACTCATCCCAGGGGTCTGGACCTTGACTGCTCATCTGCATTGCCATATGCTCTGCTATAATTGTAAGCTGCAAAGTAAAAAACAAATATGCAGCTTAAAGAAGCCTGCTCTGTGTGGTGTTATTTCACTTAAGGATTAGGTGAGTCAGCCTCACTGAAGAAGGCAATCTCTTGCCATATGCCCATCCAGACCCACGGCTCCCCCGTGGAGATGCTGCAGGGCAGAAGGGAAGTGCGTGCTGTAAGCTATGTGCCAGCTCTGTGTCCCTCTGTCCCTCTGTTTAGAGAAACAGATCTATCTTTAAAACAGTTCTCATTGGGTAAATACCCAAAATCCAGCAAGGACTATCCTGAGCTCTCAAAGAAGGAGTCTTGCGCCTTATTAACACCAATGTCAAAATTCCCACTGTCATCAGTGATCCCAGAGCATCACCTTCAGACTCCTTTATTTCAATGCACAAACTCAGAGCTATGAAACGTTAAAAATAGAATAACCTCAGATCTTTGTAATGCTTGCATCTCTGAGGCAGCACTCAGCTATCTAAAGCTCTCCTTTCACGCAGAGGAGAAGCAATTAGCACAATGAGGACCACACACAGAGTCAGGCACATATATATCACTGAACATCAGGCTGTGACAACCAAAGTAATGGGGCACCAGGAGACAAATAGGCAAGCACTCTATTTGCTCCTGAGACAGGGACATAGGAAAAAAAAGAGGGGAAAAAAAAAAATCTCAAACTAAAAATACCCAAACCTGACTATCAATGAGGAACAGCAGAAAATACCAAGAAAAGATTAAAAATAACAGTCGGCTGTTAAAATTTTAGTAAAATTGTAGTTTAATCTGTGTATCTAACAGGAAAAAAAGTGTTACTGAGAGTTTCATAGGCAGAAGCTATATCCTTTATCAAACCAATTGAATACTGGGTAAAAAGGAGGCAGACTGGCGGGCACACAGCCTTCCTTCAGCTCTGTGAGCTTCTGCCTCCTAGACACTACAAGCTTACCTCAGACTTTTGGATACGTGATGGTTCCCACCCATCTCCCTTCAAGCTGACAGAGGGTATGGCCTGACTCTGACCTGTGCAAAGCTTCAAACCATTGTCTGAAATACAAGTCTGTAATTCCATCACTTTTATAGCTATACCAAGTGAAGTCTTGATGGGAAACTAGTCAGATATTCCCTCCATGAGGCAAAAGGAAGGGCAGAATCCTGCTTCCCTTTCCCTGAAGTGCTGTTCTGCAAGGCTAGCAGAAATAAAACACTATTTATCTCACTAGCAGTGGCATATTTTATTCTGAATCCTTGCAGGAAATAGACCTCTAGAGTAATGAAAGGACAATAACTATAATAATTTCTTTGGAGGAGAAAGATGCTTCAAAATTTCAAAAAAGTACTGGGCATGTTGCTCTTACAGGAACCATTTGTCTTGCATCTGCTCCCTTAAACTTCTCTTGAGCTCCAATTATGTACAAACACACCCGTGTGCATGGAGGGTGCATATCCACATGAATCCAATAGCCCAAGAATTTAGAGTCATGTTTTCCCTGCCTTCGATTTCGCATTTCACCTCTTAATGCAGCCCTACTTACCCCATGCACCTGACTTCAAAAACTCAGGCCGATAAAGTGACAGAAAATCTTTCTGCAACTAACACAATAATTCCTATTGTCTCAAAACATATCCCAAACACATCCAAAAGCTTTCAGACAGAGAAGAGTGGTCTTAGTATGAAAGGAATTTGGTTCATTAGAACTAGAAAATAGACAATTTTTTTGCCAGCAGATTCTACTTTGTTGGCTGTAAGATACTCGTTGAATTATTTCACATAATAGTATCAGAAAAAAACAGTAGGTATGAAAGCAATAAATAAATGGCACTTATCCTCTTCTCATTTGCTTTAATTTCATATCACTTTAGCTTCATTTAACCAGTTTTTCAGTTAATATAAATGAGTAGGTTTCTATTGCAACCAGTAACTCCAGAGTGATTTCATCAATTGAGGTTTGGGTCAATTGAGCTCTGCTGTTTATGCCAAAGTAAATAAGCAAACAATCGTGTTCCATATGTTATATTTTATTATTATTTTCCTTATGAAAAATATTACTAAGTGTATATGAAGGAAAGCATCAGAGAGGTAGGAATGGATAAATACAGCACATCCACAGGATTCCCTAAGCAGAAAGATAAATATGTTTTATTATGTACAATAATTAGCACTAAAAACATTCTCAGCACTTCCATGGTACTGCTCACACAGCAGCTTGGTGACAGCTATCTTTTGGGGCTTGCTTTTTCCAATGCCCCAGAGAGTTTAGATCTTAGTTTGCTTCATAAAGATGAAAAAATTAATTTAGGTCAAATGTGCCAACAGAGAGCAGCTCCATCACTGAAGTGCAGTTGTCTCATCTGAGCCTCTACAAGATTTCCAGTAGAGACCTGCCCATTTACTCACTTCCCTACTCACCCTGTAGAGCTCTGTGGGGTAGAGATAATTTTCTCGTACCCCGGTATGGTTTTGATTGCGAAAGGGAGAGGCATGGATTAAGGAAACACCCCAGCTGAGCAGCTGCTATTTGTGAATCTATCCCTCAGGCTAATCATGTAGCTCAAGACCTAATAAAGCAATGAAACAGGAGCCTCAGTGCTGGCAGGGCATTTTTTGGCATGAATTGCAATTCATCCGAACCAAGAAGGTAAAATGGTAAAAAACTAAGAGGGTTACATTTAAAGCAGTAAGACATTGTTCTTAATAAACCAGATTGTGCACCTCTTACCCCCACTTGGATCAAAAAATAGAGACAGGACAACCACCGACAGCCTGAAATTTCAGGTAATTTGGTGTACATCCAGGAGAGATATTTTTCCGATACTGTTCGAAGCAAATCCAACAAGTCATTTCTAAAACAGCAGCAATATCCTGAAAAGCATGTATTCAGAAATAGTCCTTATTTGAAAGGCCTGCTCCCCATGTTCACGGACCAAACAACTTTCATGTGGAATTTCTGTATCTACCAGTAAGGGGAAAAAAATCCAACGCACCACTCTTTTAATTTGTAAATGGACCATACTTGATCTTATACATCAGGAGACAATCAGAAGGCAACTCCAAAATTGCTAACATCATATTTCCAAACGGTGTTTTTTTTGATCTTCACATTAGACAACTGCAAAATTATCTTACCTTCCCCTGATATTTTTCCACCAATTATAAATCAGGAGGCATGTAAATTACCAAATTCTCGAGTTCGGGAACAAAACAAGGTGAGGTCCAATGAAGGATTTACAGGTTTTCTTAATTTGCTGAAAAAAATAAAAAGTAATGTATTTCTATTTTGCCCTCTTTTAAAGAAAAAAAAAAAAAAAAAAAAAAAAAAAAAAGGATGGCAATATTTTTTGTTTTAAATGCCCCAAACAGGCACTGCCACTTCTTTACTCAGTGGCTGCAGAGTCCAGCCAGGAGGTAGGACACTGCGGTTCAGTTCCCACTTTTCACAAAGAGATCTGAACCTAGGAAGGAAGTTACAGCTATTGCACAGGGGAATATTCTGCTGGGAAATACTTTCTGGTTTTTTTTTTTTTCCCCTGTTGATGTTGTTCCAATGTATATAGAATATTGAAATATTCATTAAGCCAAAGAGAACAACTCTATATCACGGTGTTTAGGCTCTGCAGCAGAGAGGCAGGACATCAGTCTCATGAATATTTCAATATTGTAAACAAAGTAGAATATACTCTATGGGAGGTATTGAAAAAACAACCTTTCTTCTCTTTATGTCTCAGCCGGGAGATACTGAACGGTCTGGTGATTAGGGGCCATTCCTGGGAAATTAAGGTGGGCTCAGATCTCCTCAGGCAGATGAGGAAACTAAAGCTTTATTTCCTGCATTTTGAACGAGTCCCTTGCCAAATGATCTATTGAAAGAAAGGAGACAGGTGGTTTTTAAATCCAGTAATCTATCGTTTCGTATCTCTTTCTCTTTTCTCCCCCTCACTGTCAAAAATGACAAATTTATCCCGACTTTTGGAACAGTTCTAAACTCACTGACATGCCACTTTTGGGCAGAACACTTAACAACCAAAGCTTACTCAAACCTGAGCATATTTTATGTTATTTATATGTTTTTCACAGCTTTAGGGTCTACTCTAGCACTACACAAATCGTGTTTTGGCTTCATTCTCACCTCCTTGTACTTGGACAATTTCTTACTCTGTATATGACTGTGCACTGCAGATTGGGTTAGGAAACTACTGGAAAAAATAGTCCAGAAGGGGCCCCTGGTAGGTGATCATTTCCATTTGGAGGTGGAAATCCTTGATTTGGTGGAGAAGTAGATGGATGAGTCGGAGTGAAGGTATGAATAGGAACCCAAATATGTCTTACTGTAAGTAAACAGAGATCTATTAGAATTGACATTTATGAAAAATATTCATCTGATTTCTATGTTACAAGATTACAGCCTTAAAGTTGAAAGTTACTACTAACTGTGCCAGAGGCTGGAATAGGTACGTGATGTATTAAAGCCACAGCATTGGTAGATGAAGAGGTAAAATTCTTGTGAAGTGCCTCAAAAAAGTCCTAACTGCTATTGCATGTCTGTCTTAAAAAAATAAACAAAAAAAAAAAAAACAAAAACAAAACCAAAAAAAAAAACCACGAGAAAAAAAACCCCAACAAGCTCTGGTGAACAAAGCTCCCTGAATTACATATGAGTCCGCATTAAAGTCACAACATGGTATTTCTTCACAACCTATATGAAATATAGTGCTCCTTTCCTACCTAAAAGTAGCTAGCCTGAGAGAGTAGAATTTAGGCCAGCCATTTAATTTGATTGTGAAGTTTGCTTTTATGCCTATACAGTATAACTTGGGGGCATGAATAAAGTCAGGTAAGAACTGGAACAGATGAGGACTTAGCAGAGCCTTTGGATGTTCAAAGCTTTAGCTTCCCTGGGTCCCAAATGATAGGCATACTTGGATCAGGATGAAATTTCTTCTGTTGTCTTCAGAGCTGAGAATATCTCTTTAGCTGGCTAGGAAAAATAACGTTTGGAAAATCTCTGTATGAGACTATATTATTTATATTATTTATTTCACCTGAATTTGTTCTGTAGCAAGCATTCTGGAAGCAACGTAAGTAAGATAACTCTGCAAGGAATTATATAAATGCACTGAACTGTCATTGCATATAGCTCTAAGAAACACTTTCCAGATATATTCACCTATTTTTTTTTCAATGCAGTTGTCACAGGAGAATTTACTAAGGATCCTAGGTGACAGAAATTTCACACACATCTTCCTACTGCAATTTATTCACCAAAGAAGAATCCCCAGGCTCCTAAGGGAATCATTGAAGATCTGGGAGACGGGCTGCCACATAGAGGCAATGAGCTTGCGTGTGTGTATGTGCTCCTTACAGATACACACGGATTCAGGCTACGTCTGCTTTCACAAGTGAAGTGGTACAACGGGAGCACCAGATTATCCTATCGCAGATCGCAACAGCAGCAAAAGCATTTACGCTAAGGACCTAGCAGCGACACTGCACGCCTCATGTGGTTTTACTTCAGGACAGCTCTGATCTAGTCCTCAGGACAGAACTCCTGTTGGTTGCTGGAGCACATTAGGTGCTTGGTTGCCTGGAGCACATCATTTGGCTTAATTTCATCTGAAGGGATCTGGCTCATGCACTCTGAAACAAATGATGCAAACCAAAATATGGAGTGGGGACAATCAGGAGAGTCAAAAGCACAAAGCTTGAAGCAAAAAGCTTGCTTAGTCCTGATTTCAAACCCATCATTTCTACGCTGCTAACTCAGAAAACAATGTGCTTCATGGAAACCTCCAACTCCTTTCTTACAATGGTGGATAAAACTAAAGACTATTCCAAGCCACCAAAGCCAGGACCACAGAGCCGATTACAGCCCCAGGTGCAGCTCCCGTGGTACCTGTGAGCCATCCCGGATGCCTTTGTGATGGCAGCTGCAGTTTTATGGGCTCCAGGCTGGGAGGAAGAGCTACGGGGTGTCTGCCCAGGGTCCCTTCCTGGGGAGGAGCAGGTGAATTCATTCAGGCAAAGCACTCTACCAAAATGGCACTAACACGGGAGTAACTTCATCACACTAAAAAAGCAATTTAGATATTCTGCTAGGATTATACAGCTACGTGGATTTGGTGGCTCAATCATTCCAACTGGCCAGAAACTAACCTTCCTGGTCAGTTAATATCAGGATGAACCTCAGACCAGACCTGTGTATGTTGAAAGAGAAGCTATTAAAATTTAAGCTAAGGATATTAAAATGACCCGAGAGATGTCTGATGGGAAATTGGTAGTGGTAGTAGTAGTAGAAGTAATACTATGATCTTTACTTAGTGGTTGTGCTGAAGGACCCAGTTCATACAATGGCAAACAGCTCATGCCTTGCACTGCCTAAATTGAGGGAGACGGAGCATTCACAGGGTTAGGACAATACCCAGGGAGCTTCATATTATGCGGTTATCCAATCCTTTGAAAAATTCACATGGCTTTGGTAAACCAAAGCTTCTCACCAACTTCACCGGAGCTTCAAACCGACCTCTTTTTATACCCAAGCACGAAGATAAAACTCCACGATGCTCAAGTTCTCCATGTCAGAACAAAAATATATACACTTTTCCTCCTGCAACTCTATCCCAGCCATGGGAAATGCCACTACTCAGTAACATCCTGAAAAGGTGTTACCAGAACCAGGCCCCATAATTGACTGATTCAACATATAAATTCAGCTTTTAATGCTATGTCAAAAAACTACAAAGAAATAACTTTACTTGAAACTCTCACAGTTATAAAAGCAAATTATCCTTAAAATGCACCCAAGCCTTTTGGAGCTGGGGCCCACATCTTGGCAGGCACAATGGGGTTGCAGCACATTACAATGGTTCCTCAACATAAATAAAAATAATCTAAACCATTTTTGGTGTCTGCACATCTCACACAGTAGGGATCAGACCCGACTGGCCTCCTGATGACAGTGCCATATAAATATTAAATATTAATAGTACTGTTACTGTTAATTTGGCAAAATGTGATACTGTGTAAATGGAACTTTGTCGCTTTTGGCTGTGCTGCAACAAGGAAAACACATGTTCTCAATGTTTCTAGCTGGATGCCTTTCTTTTACAAATGTTTGCTTTTCTTAAATTAACATACACGAGTGGGTTGGGGAGGGAGGGGAGGGCTGTTGCTGTTACCTGAAATCTTTCATCCCCCTTTTTTGTGAGTCACATTTACACCTACTGGAGATCTGGGCTTGGGTGACACCTGTCCCTAATTCAGAGACAGTGTCTTATTCATCAGATAAAAACTGTAAAAAGCTATCTAAAACCATCCCTGTCTTTTACTTTTGTATGTTTTAATGCAGTTCTTGACATAAATGTAGGTCAGCGACTGAAGCTAGTGGCTGGAGCAATTAAGTGCTCCATTTGACACAACTGAAAATGAAATAAAATACCTGAGTGTTCAACCATTATATATACACATTTATTCTTCTGTTTTCTATGTGTTGTAATTAGGAAATATTTATTTTCATGCAATCTGGAGCCACAGTATCAACAGTGAGAAATAATCCTCATGAATATGGCTATCAGGATATTTGCCAGCATTCTCTCTTCTTTAGCATAACAAAAATGTTTCTACTTTACCCCTTCATAAGTGTACGTGAATCTTGGAAGATGACGTACAGACTGAAAGAAGAAAAAAGTATGGAGGAGGTATCCCTAACCCTCTCTAAGTACATATGGTAGAATATGAATTGCACTCTTAAATAGCTCTGCTACTAAGAGCTTGCAAATAGCTGATAGTAGCAGAGCTATGGAAGCCTAAACATTATTAGTTGCTACACAGCACAAAAAGGTGAGGTTTCATTGGCCATTTCATTTTGAACAGGGAGTAAATGAGAAATAAACAGGAAAATACAGGAACAGCTGTGACCTCTAGAAAGAAAACACGAAGGCACACTCAAGAAGCACAAGCATGAAAAGAGTAAAAGCTGGTAATGACTCTGTTCAGAGCTGACTGTTGAATTCTGGTGAGAAAATCGTGGAAAACTCCTTCATTATCTCACTGGGGAAAAAGGAAGAAACAACACACCACAGAAACAAATAGCAGTGTTTGTGGAGATATGTGGCAAATTAATCAGCTGAGATAATGCTCTGGCACTTCGTAAACATAATGAGATAGATGCAGCTGCCCAAACTGGGTGTTCTGTGAGATGCCCAGGAACAGCAACTGGAGGCCAAATGGGGCATCCAGGGGCATTTCAAGTAGCCCCAGGCACTTTTCTGATAGTGAGATAACCAAACTTGCGTGTCTACATGTGTGATAGATGTCTGAAGTCCTGTTTGTGGAGGCTGAAGTGTCCAGCATAATTTTAGGTTTTGTGGAGCATCTGCTCTGGTCTCCATCTGCTGCTCTCTGTCATATTGGCCAATCCACTGCAGATGTCTCAGATTTCCTAGGGGATCTCAAACAGCATGCAAATCGTGTTAAACAGCAGCATTCACTCCTTTGTCACTACAGGCAATGGAGATTGCAATGGAGAGCCATTCAGCCACTCTGCCCCAAAGTAGGCACCCAAAGTTGGCCGGTTGATTTCTTTCAGCTCTCTGGACTGGACCTTCATTGACTATAATGTAGGCTTAGACACCTCATGCATGTGTAGACCCCTACAGGTAACGTACATTTAAGTGTTTTACCCTTGAGATGAACTCACCCCAAGGAAACAGAAGCTTGGAGAAATAAATCTCAATCTGGGGCAATTCTTGGAAAATTGTGAAGACTGCTGATCTACTCAAGAGAGAGGATCAGACAGTAGCAGTCACGAGGCCAGAAACGACAGGTTACAGTTAAAGCTAGTTAAGAAACATAATACAGACCTAGGTTAATTCAATTGCCTGATGTGGCTTCATGTTGTCTGGAAAAGAAGGCTGCCAGTACGCCCACCACGAGGCTGCAGGATCAACAACTGATTCATTTCCATGCAAACAGTGGAGTCAGCTGCAGTGCTCAGCACAGCAACAATAAACATCAGTATAAGGCTTGAACACAGGAAGTTCCATCTAAACATGAGGAGGAACTTCTTTACTTTGAGAGTGGCAGAGCCATGGAACAGGCTGCCCAGAAAGATGGTGGAGTCTCCATCTCTGGAGACATTCAAAACCCACCTGGACGTGTTCCTGTGCAACCTGTTCTAAGGTCATCCTGATCTGGCAGGGGGGTTGGACTAGATGATCTCCAGAGGTCCCTTCCAACCCTGACCATTCTGTGATTCTGTGAAGGCTGCAGAAATGTGACTACATGTTGGTGATATAAAAAAAAAACATGCTAAAACCACCAGATGAATACAAACTGTCAACAAAAAACTCTTACAAAATGCCTGGGGTTTATAGGACCCAGCAGGATGGAGGACGATGTAAACCCTGATCTGGTAAAGTAGAGCCAGAGAATGTCCTCAGGGTGAGACAGCAGCCACTGTAGGTCAAGCACTCTAACGGACAAGGAAGTGAAGCTATAAATAAGGGTCTCTGCAGCCAATGAGACATGAGAAATGTGCAGTCACTAAGGAAGGAAGTGACAAGGCTGAAAAGAAAATGGATTGTTACATTTCTGGAAATTAGCACAGACTGACTCACCAGTCTAATAGCACTGAAAGCCTGGCAGATACTTGGGTATCTGCATCGACCCAAAACCACTGAACAGAATGGCAAAAAAAAGTGTCACTGCTGATTACCAGTGAGCGAAGCCAGATCACTTGGTTTGTTCAAGGCAAAACTGCCTGCTGACCATCGCATCAAGACTTCCAGGGAAGTGCTGCGGATAACAAATTTCTCTGGGCTTGAGCTGAGCCTCAGTGAGCCACAGGGAGAGTCTGGTGAACACCGAATCACTAGTGGAAGCCCAACCAGCAACATTTACACCTCTTTCAGAGTGCAATCAAGAGTTTGCCAGATGAGGGGAACCTCTCCGAGCACACAGTAACGTGGCTATAGTCTGATGGGGCAATAGTACAAACAGGTGGCACTTGGGGATCACACGGCTGGCCAAATGACAAGGAGCAAATCCTCCCAAGTGCCCAGCAATATACAGAAAGAGCAAAGCATGCAAAAAAGTATCCCAGCTATCAAACCCCAACCGGGTTCTTGGAAAAGATCAAAACAGGCTTTTAAGAGGGGAATTACATCATGAGAGAGAACTTTCCCAGCTTCTGGTAGGTGGATAATTTGGAAGCCATTCAGGCAAAACTCCGATGGGGAAACAGAAAACACATTTTGCAAGATATGACATAACCAGGTCCCGTACTCAGACGATTGAGCACATGACACAGTAGCACAGTTCAAGTGACTCAGCACTCCAGGAGAATTTTAATACAAAACCTCTTCCCCTGGGTACGCACAAAGCAATAGGAAAACCAGATCAGCACTAAATAGCCTGAGCTAAACATCCATCTGGACAAAAGAACAATCATGCAGGCAAATCTGGCAGGCTTATATGAAATAGCAACAGACTCGGGACAGCAGATAAAATGAAACCAGTAGCAATAGGAGAGTAATGGCAGGGAGCTGGAGGCCTTGTAGAACCGAGGCCAAGGCCAGGTCCTTGCCAGCTCTGCGAAACGCTCAGCAATCAGCTGAGTCGGAGGAGATGGGAGGTATGAGAGGAGAAGACCCTAAGGAGGACCGCACTGAGCTGCCCGGGGCACCAGGGAGGCAAACCCTGCGCTCACAGCAAGCACACGCTGGCAGCGGCAGCTTTCGCCAAAGACCTGCACGTGAGAAGGACTATGCAACCTAGTAGGTCACAGCAAAATGACCGCGCAAGGAATAACCATCTACTTGGAACTTCAAGTTAGCACTTACTTTTTGAAAAAACAAACACAAAAAAAATCCAAAAAAAACAGAGCAGTTCGTGCAACAACTGTCCTAAAGTCGAAAGGGAGAAGTACCGGTTGCAAATCATGCATTTTGAAGGAGTCACTGGAGAAGGCGGTGTGGGTGCGCGTGACTGGGGTGCTGAGCCGGGGAGAGGAAGACAAAACCCTTTGGGGACCTCTGAGTAGGCCAAAAGGAAACATAAACCCAAATCTCAGATCCCTATCTTTTTTTTCCTTTCCATATTCCCTCCTAGCTCTTGCACTATCTGCTGCCCCTCTGTGTGCTCCCACGAACTCTGCGGGTCAGTACACCGAGGAGATACCACGCATTGAGCTGGAAATGCTGCAGTCTCTTCTGCTGCTAAAAGCCTCAGTAATACATTCATTTTTGCAGGTCTGCTGCTTCAAACTGTGCAGAGACACATCAGCACAGTTCCTCCTAATCCTCTCTTGCTCAAACATCCCCTATTGCTCAGGCACATTTAACTGCTTATTAGGCCACCGCTACCTTAAGGTCAATCATGATTATGCCGTTCAAAATTTCCGAGTGTTTCTCTCCTATTGACTAACCACATCATACAATGGACTAATTAACCCACCAGGTTCTCATTAGCCGTATTCCTTCACTCTTCTCCAGGACCACCAGCTGTGCTGCAGATTTCCTCTGAGTTTAGGAAAATAACAAGATTCATTATCAGAAATGGATTTTTCTTTTCCTTCATCATGTCACAAGGCACACGATCAGGTTTAAAATAGCAGCCCCCAGACCCTGGGACTTGGGGCATGCTTTAGACATCCTCCTGCAGGAGACCAGGGTGATGTTTCAGCCACACTGTGGGGAGTGAGGAAAGGATCTCATCACAGGGAGACCTGGATTCCTCCCCACATGCCCAAGATGGAGGAAAAAGCATATTTTACTCTTTCACAGACCATGATGCATTAAATACTACTGCTTAAGGTAAAAAAATCTCACTTTGGAGGTCACAGCAGGTGTCCAGCCAATGTGTTCTCCCACCCTTGGGCAACTCTTCTACCACTCCAGAGCTGATGCTCACCAACCTCCTTGTTTTCCAGAGGAAAAACTGCAATTCAGATATCTAAGACCACAAACAGAGAAGGGTGCTGAGCCCAACCCAGCCTCAATTTACCCATCCTTTAGGTGTGTAACAGCTTCAGACACCAGCCAGGATTGTGCAATTTCTACTTCTGGTTTGGCCACCCATCCCTCAGCATGTCAGCTGTCCCGTATCCTGATGAAGGAGCATCTCTCACCTCTGCCGGAGCCCTGCCCAATCCGTGAATTCACACCCAAACTTCAGGCCTTGCAGCACAAATAATCAGGCCACTGATGTCCTCTGGTCAGGCAGGCCAAAATATTTGATTCTCATACTTACATTGGTGGTGAACAAATAGACACCAGTGTGTAGACAGGTGCCTCGGGTGTGAACTGGCTTTGAAAACTGAAAAACCCCTTAAAAACTGCTTTATTCAAAACATAATGGACCATTTTGTTGTGTCTCAATGACTTCCAAGTCAGTGTGGACAGTGCTTCTGATATTGCTTGCAGCTGGTTTTAGAGAGAAGGTATCTTAGTTTCTCAATTGTTGGCCTAATGTTGTGATGGGGCATGTTAAGATTGTAAAGGAATGCTTATTCACCATTTAAAATATCATTGCTTTGTTTCCATAATAGAATTTATGTTAATTTGTGTATTAAGTGTAATAAAATGTCTATTCCAAAAAAAAATTTCTGGTGGCCTGTTGGAAGTAAATGAAAGCATTTTTAAACTAATTTGGACATAGAAGTGGATCCCCCATTTCATAAGAATCAG
The DNA here is from genome assembly GCA_008658365.1 of Alca torda. NCBI lineage: Eukaryota > Metazoa > Chordata > Aves > Charadriiformes > Alcidae > Alca > Alca torda. The sequence continues at coordinate 154,782,901 of CM018077.1, read as the reverse complement.
CAGCATGTTCCCATATTGAATTGCAAGAAAAAAAGCAAAATTTTCACTAAAATACAGAAAAAAATTATTTTGATCTGATTTGTTCCCTGATCTTAGTAACTTTGAAATATTTAATTTAAAATTAAAATTGCTTAGCTGTTTATGAAAATATATTTAAAAAATAAGTTGTTTTGACTAAAATAATTTATTCTCAGCATGTTTTTCTACAGATTTTTTTGAGTCTGATATGTTTTTGAATGTGACACTTGTAAATGAAGTATTTCCTTTTTTTACTAGAACAGAGTATTTTTTACAGTTAAACTACTAGAAAATAAAGGTATAGTGGAAGATTACAAGCCCACTTTTATCTCCAATAAAAGATTTTCCTCCCATAGAAAATTTTAATTTTTAAAGTTTTCTAATTTTTTAATTAAACGGTGCAAAATGGGAAATACAAGGGATAAAATATTTATAAGAAAGAAAATCCATATAGAGCTAAAAGGCTGTATATTACATGAACTACATTAGAGTATATTGATTTTATGAAGTTATCTTTCAACTGCTAATTATGGATTTGTTACAGGATGATAAATCTTAATAAAGTGCTTGAGTCAATGTATTAGAAGGAAGAAGCCCTTTCGAGCACATGACTTGCAAGACCAGACTGTGGGTTTCCAGCATCACCCCCGGGCAGGTCTGCCGTGAGGACAGGTCTTCAGGCTGTGGAAGATCTTTGAGTGAAGACAGGAGCAGCCTGATGGGGCTTCTCCCTGCCTATTCTTTGTGGGTGGGATTTCCCCCCTCCAGCCCTCTCTGCGGAGATGGAACTGGGACGATTTGAAGAAGGGCCAAGCTGCAGAGAGATACAAGAGCTCACCAGCGACCTAAAGACTTTAAGTAATGTGTATAAGAGGAAGCAGCTTCCTGAATACTGAACCAATGACTAAAGAAGCTTTTTTAACAGATGCTTACCGTTGCTTGGGAATATTTCCTGTTATTCCAAAATCCTTAGACAATCAAAACTCAGTCTTCTGCAAATCATCTTGTGCAGTGCAAACTGTCAGTTTTGAGAGAGACAAATGCACACATCCTTATTCAAATAGTGGTTTTAATTTGGCTTTCCCAAAAATCACAGCATCATGCACTATTTGGTCCTAAACGGTCAAAATGAGACCATTTGATCGTGCGAAAATACCACTGTGAGCTATGGCAGTCCTGAGCACAAAGGACAAGACAGACAGGTTCAAGTAGTTTTAGCTGAGAAACTTCTTGCTCATATGACCCCGACATGGGATCCTTATGCACAGGTAATCTGAAAAAATGTGGATTACATAAAATTAGCATTCTAAAAGAGAAAGGACTAGTTCAGTGAAGCATATGATATTCCACTTGGGTCCCAGCACAGTCATTTAGGGAAAGCTTAAAGCAGTAGTCTCCTTATTTGTAAATGACGGTGGTTCACTTTTGCACCCTAAAAGCCCCATTTAACCCAACTGGTGAACTCTGTGCAGCTCTGATTTACAGCATGTTCTGTTTTACAAAACCTACTTAGTCAACATATGGGAACAAGGATGGAGGAGGAGCCGGGAACATCTGCTTTCCTTGTCTTGGTCTTGCACTGTTGCTGTGCACAGCTTTTTGCTCTGGAAGACTGTCAAGCCTGTAATAGTCACCAACCACTTGGATGCAACAGCGTGCTCTGATGTTGCTGTCTGTCTTCCTGCTGTGACTAACTCAGGATTTTTCTGGTTTTGACAGAGTGCCGACATGCCCAGCGGTTTGCCTGCAGTCCTCGCTAGCAGGGCCGGTGGCCAGGGTCTCCACACCACACGTCCACCAGCCTCCTCACGCTCATGTTAAAGGTCGTTGATGTTACCAGTGAAACAGATGCTTCTAATTAAAGATTTCCAATAAGGTGACTTTGTCACAATCCATACCACTTACCACTGCTGTCACTTTCTATGCGCATTTCTGGGATGAGACCATTATTTTCAAGAATGACCAGCATTTTCATTTCAAAGGTGGCAGAAGAAGAGGAGGCAGCCCGATGTGGCATTTGGCTTTGGAGTGCGACAGGGCTCAAGTCAGGCAGACAGAGCAGATCCGTGGCTCTGGTATGGTTGTGCTGTGGAGACTGGATGGCTTCTCTCAAAAATAAGATGTTGTCTCAAGAAGAAATTGGCACAAATCTTATGACAGGCTGTACCTCAAGCCTCTACTGCCCCGGGATAAAAAGGCTTGAAATGCTCTTTCTAGTCCTCGTGGTTACATCTATGAGCTCTTATCCCCAACACCATAATTTGGAGTGTGGCAGAAACTTGACCCTTCCCTTGACAAAACTCTTGCCCCAGCACATGCAAGTGGAGAAATTTCTGCCTGTCTGAAACGCCTGGCTGCTCCCGGTCAGAATAACGTGGGATCAGCAGTTCCCTGGAAGCAATCCCCCATGTCTGTATTTCAGGCAGAGGGATTTCCTCGGCCTCTCTGCACGCACCACAGCTCTCCCACAAATATTCCCTCCCTGCGGCGGTCCCAGCAGCACATAAAGCCTCGGATCCGGCAGCAAGGGCACCGCTCTGCTTTGCTTTATTACTGTGATGATCAATTATGAAATCAGTGTCTCCCAAGGCACAACGGTAAGCACTCCTTGATGTGTTAAATCACTATAATGATGGCCATGAGAGATGGGTTCAAAAATGCCAAGAGCACGGCTGACTTAAGGGAAAGAAAATGGAGCAGCTCCTATTGTTCTCGCAGGGCCAGATCCTGCCACTCTCGTGTCTGGTCCTTTGAAATCACTGCAGCGTTGAAGAGTCGGGGCTGATTTAGCCAGTTGGTAGGTGGTGAAGCAAGTCATGGCCGAGCAGTAACCTTGAACAAGGGAGGAAATGCATCTCATGGCCAGCAGCTCGCTCAGGTGCCGTTTGCAGACTGCATGACCGGGATGCTCAGAGAGGCACCCAGCGAGAAGCACCAGTCTGTGAACTGGAACAGATTAGTCAGATGCCAGTTGTCCCACGCAAACAAATCCCTTTCCAGTCCCACGTCCTCCAGGCAGCGGACCTGCTCCCCAAAGCGGATGATCTGGGCTTCTGAGCACCATGAGGAAACAGGAGAACCATGAACTGGAAAATGGGTCTGAGAGCAGCTGCGTGCACCTCCCAAAGCAGCCTCTGCTCCCAGACATGTAAGCATAGGCTTGTCTGCAGCTCAAAACTACTGAAAGTCACCACTAATGAGTATCTTCAAAAACACTGTTGGTTTTTGTCTCCATTTCATTTCTCTCTCTCCTTATTTTCAATCTTTCTGGGTCACACGATGCTGAAGGATGGTATTTTGGTTGTCTTGCATGTTTTCTCTCAGTGCAGCTGATGAAAGTTGCCCCAGACACTGCGTTGTCCGTGGCTTTGTCATTTTTCTGGCAGGTTATCTCCCACATTGCAAGGTCATCCTGTACTCTTCAAACCACTGAGCTGAAGGAGTACTTGGTCACTGCTTTCCAGTAAGTATCAACTATGATTGCAGCTGTGGAGAAATTAATATCTCCAGGCTTCCCCATCCCTCTCCCAACCCCAAACGGAAGTGTTTTTCAGTGTGCAAAGTACCGATCAGGACACTACCCTAGGTGGTGTCATTTTTGTGTCATTCCCATTTTTCTCACACCAGCAGTGAAGCAAACAACAAGGCAGTTTGATGCACGAGCCCTCTCCCGGTCGCACGGCTCTCTCTTCCTGGCTCCCTGCATTAAACTCGAGTTCCAAAAGCCTGCCCTCCCTCCTGGGACATCCCCTCTGTGGGCTCATACACTTCTTGCATGTTGTTGATATGCTAACAATTTCTCATCTCCACATTTGTTGGCTTTTGGGCCCTGCTGGACTGGGAGGAGGGAGCATGATGAGCCATGGAGATGGCAACCTGATGCTGAGGAAGAGCACAGCATTAGTGAGAAAAGGGGACACAGCCCAAGATGACATCTTCCCTCCTCGACCTGCCCTGCCCTGCTCCTACATCATCCCTGCCTCCATCCGTACGTTCAGGCTGGTTTTATCCATTGCTTTCACCATTAAAACCCAGCTCTGTTGCATTTTCCTGAGGAACCTGGTTGAGCCAGTGGGCTTTGGCATTGCAGTAACAACCAGCACAACAACCAGCTCCAACAACTACCACTTGATTTTCTGAAGACATAACTGTGCTTGGACTCGCCACCTGCGTGTGTCTCTGTGCATCCTCCAACCCCACAGGTCAATCTCAAGCAAATCTGGTAGAGGGCAAGAGATCCCAAAATGACTGCATCATTACCCACATTAGAGGTGAGAGCCTCAGCTAAGGAGAAGGCTGCAAAGCAAGCTCAACCCTTGCTGGAAACAGGAGAGAGATCTCATTAATACTTGAACTAACATCAAGAGATAAACGTCAATAAGCCTCAAGGCAGAAAAGGAATTTTGGTGTATCATTTCTGATCATGAGGTAACTACTTCTAGTTGCTTTCAAAGAGTCGTTTGAAGTCACAGCTGCCAGGGACCCCTACTACGAATGACTGTAGCTGTGATTACAAGAGCTGACTTAGTTTTTCCCAGCTCTCTCCAGCACTCCTTCCTCACCTGCCCCACACAGTCACACACCAGCTTTTTTAGGACCAGGGTCTGTCACACAGGACTCAACCCTGCAGCCACCCCAGCAGCCTGCAGGTCTCAGCGACCTCCACCTGCACCTGAGGGGGAAAAGGCTGACCTTTGGCTCTGGAGTTGTCCGGGCTTCATTTTGTTTTCTCTGGTGGGACAGCATCTCATCTTTTCATTCTTCTTCATTTCATTTCATCATTTCATTCTTCATTTCATTTTGTTTTCTCTGGTGGGACAGCATTTGGCTTCCCAATCTTCTGTTCAGAGGAAATCTGCTCTTCAGAAACCTTTCTAGGGATGGTGACAAATGGATATTTCTGTTCAGTCAACATTTTGGTTTTATTCTTATTTAACGTTGCTGAAATTCCTAGAGTCGTTCCAGACTATAGCCCTCTAAGTCTCATAACTGCCCTTGACCATTTGCATCCCATTTTCTGGAGCTGATGGGGTGAGTGGAAGGTAGTGGGGAGAAGAATTGCAGACGGTCGCTCCAGAGCCCAGAACTTCTTGTTCTCTCACCTCCAGCTACTTCATCACCCCAGGCCTGGCCTTTCCTTTCAAGGTAGTGTTGCATAGTTTAACCCAGGCATCGATGAAGTGGTAAAAGAGAGGACCTGGCTCTGGACATCCAAATTGAACATCCACAAAATTATTGCAGACTGTTTTTTTAAAAGTCAGTTACTACTCAGCCTTGTCTTCACATCCTGGATGCTAAGCAGAGCAGTGCTGCAAAAGTTAAAATATTCTCAAATATTTGGGCAAACAGCTTTAAAGAAAAAAAAAATGCAAAGCACTGACTCAATCTGTGCTACCCTGAGTGAGTGATAGAGGAAACTCGGTAGCCTTAAGGATTTGTCAAATAAGGAACAAAACAACATGAAGATGTGTCCTGAGGAACATTTGTCAGTCTCAAAAATGTGTGCACATCTCCATCATGGTGGTTTTCTGACACCTTTAATAAGATCTCAGTGTGTTTCCACGGGTACTTCAGCTTTGGTTTTCTGTGTTATCCTTCCTGCTGTCCTGCTGCTGCCCGTGCAGCCAGTAAGGAGACATCACAGTGGGCTTCTGGAGGCACAGTGTGGATATACAAGTTGGCTTACACAACCCTCTAGGGAAACACCTTGGCCTGGACCATTGTTTGTGCTTGTACAACAGTGGGAGCTCAATGGCCTTCAATGGCCATCCCTGGTGATGCTCCTTGGAAGCGAGGAACCCCAAAGACTGATCCAGAGTGAGAACGGCGTGGTCTGTCTCAGCCTGCCTAGATCCTAACATCATCCTGAATGTTACCATGGTATCATTTGCTGAAATACCATGGTATTTTAGGCCCTCCAGAGAAACAAAGGAGACAGCTGGGGTTTTGTTCACCTTTTCCTCGAGAGGTTTCCTGCAAAAATGGAAAGGAAATGCTGGGTTGAGGAAGAAAGGTGGAAAAAAAAAAAAACCCAAAATCATTGCATCTGGTTTATATGATTGCACAGAATGTCTAATAAAAACCATTAATCTCTTCATTCTTTGGTTCAACACTGTGCACATTAGGTAGAAATGCCACCGGTGACTGAAGCACACAACACAGACTTTGTTTTATGGTATAAATATCTGAAGCTATTCTTGAAGGAGGAATGAGCTGGAGTTTTTTGTGACAGCACTAGTCAAAGGACAGCCCGTAGAAATGCAGAAACCCACGCAACCAAGGGAGACATGGAACGAAACCAAACAAGAGGAAAAGGCAAAATGTTGTGATAAATGCACCAACTGTATTTAAGAAAAATTAGAAGCAATATTTTGCTTGTCTTTTTAAGTGACTTAATGATAGAGAAACATAGCAGTGGCAGCCTTGCAATTGAAAGCCTTCCATCTCGCCACAGGAAGGATTATCACAGGCTTTGACCCTCCTAACACAGCTTCTACCAAACAACATACTCCTGAACAAATCACTTTTTGCCATGCCATTTTCCAAACCAGGTAGAGTCACTACTGCAAGAGCTAAGAAGCTGAATTGGGTTGTCATTTATTTGCACCAGAGTTTTGATTCAGCATTCAGAGAAAACCAAAACCTCTGTGAATTACAAGGAAAAACTACAAATGACACAGAAATCTCCAAAAAGGAAGGCTTGATCATACAATAAATCTGGCTTTAGGACACCTGGTATCAAATAAAAACCACAGCAGCTTCATAATACAAAACACTCATCTAATAAAAAATTGCTCTGCCATCTCAAGTCTGTTCAAAACCTGAGGGCAGGTTGACTTCAGCCTGACAGGCTTCAGGCTGGAAAAAGTTACGACTTGCTTCTACTGCTTAACTTGATGACAGACCTCTGTCATCCCAAAGCCAAGCTTAAACCCAGCATGAAAACATAGAACCAACCTGAACTTCATGGTGGGTGCTCAGCTAATTCAATGGAAAAGTGGTTCCCAGGCTTGTTTTTCTATGCTGGGTCTCAATCAAAATTAGCGCTGCTGGGTAACACGTTAATGCACCGTCCCCATAGTGGGACTGTGTTCTCCGTGTTTTCCTACCTCTATCTGTGGTTTGAAGGAGGTGAATTGTTTTTTTTTCCCTGGGAATGCTTTAGAAAGATAAAGTGAAGCAATGCCAAAATAACAAGCAGTTGTCACTACAATATTAGCTCATTTCAATTAGGGACAGCGGTGACATGCCAGGTTGCTACAGTCCCTCAGCAATTCAGATTCCCCCCCCTGAAAATTCAGGTATGAAAGCCAGGGCTGTGTCAACTGGCAATGTCCCACCTCCCTGGTACCACATGGAGCGAAATCCCCCCGGTGTCCTATTGACCGCGACCCAGCAGCCATGGGAGCAACACAGGCAGGAGCTAATGGACAGAGCGGGCGCAGAAGATCTCTCTCTGCTCAAACAAGCTTTTTAACCGTTTTCGCCTGCAATTTTCCTCCCTTTTGCCTCCCTGTGGTCATATAACCCATTTTGTGAAACAAGATAATCTGAGACTCAACAGGCAATTACCCACTTCTCTGCTGAACTCCAATGGCTTTATTTGCGACCAACCTATCTGCTTACAGCATACAACTAAACCCGCCCCTCATCTGTGAGGAAAAGGGAGTTCCTCACCATCTTTAAAATTATTTTTCTCTGTCCAGGCCTCTAAATTCAGTGTCTTAATGTCAGAGGTTGTTGATTTCTTCCTCTTTAGCTTGTCAGGGAGCAGGGTTCTTTCTGAGATAAAACCGATGCGCGTGTGTAGGGTCATATGATATTTCAGCGCCACCTGCAAACAGAGCATTTCACAGGTCAATAAAGAGATTCACTAGCTTAAAAATCACAACACCTATTTAATAGAACTGTCAGAATTAGGAACTGCCTTTTAATGGCTTCTTGATAACTGAAGAGGCCACCCTAGGAAGATGCACGCATGCATTTTTGGTAGCAAAAGAAACTGAAATGACCTTTGGAAGAGGAGGCAGAACTCTCATGAAGACTATAAAGATGTAGTGAAGCTATGCAGGGAGAAAATTAGGAGACTGAAAGCGCAGCTAGAGCTTAACCTAGCTACAGCCGTTAAGGATAACAAAAAATGTTTCTATAAATTCATTAACAACAAAAGGAGGATTAGGGAAAATCTCCCTCCCTTATTGGATGTAGAGGGAAACATAGTCACAAAGGATGAGGAAAAGGCTGAGGTGCTCAACGCCTACTTTGCCTCAGTCTTTAGCAGTGGAACTAGCTGTTCCCTGGGCACCTGGCCTCATGACCTAGGAGACAGGGAGGGGAAGCTGAATGAGGTCATCACAATTAAAGAGGAAGTGATCAGTGACCTGTTACACTGCTTGGACGCACACAAGTCTATGGGACCGGATGAGTTACATCCAAGAGTGCTGAAAGAGTTGGTGGACGTGCTCGCCAAGCCAGTTTCCATTATCTACCTGAAGTCATGGCTAACCGGGGAGGTCCCAATGGACTGGAGGGTAGCAAATGTAACACCCACCTACAAGAAAGGCAGAAAGGAGGATCCGGGAAACTATAGACCTGTCAGTCTGACCTCGGTAGCAGGGAAGGTCATGGAGCAGATCATCTTGAGTGCCATTACAAGTCATATAAGGGACAACCAGGGGATCAGGCCTAGTCAGCATGGGTTTATGAAAGGCAGGTCCTGCCTGACGAACCTGATCTCCTTCTACGACAAGATGACCCGATTATTGGACGAGGGAAAGGCTGTGGACATTGTCTACCTGGACTTTCGAAAAACATTTGACACTGTTCCCCATAGAATTCTCATGGAAAAACTGGCTGCTCATGGCCTGGATGAGCATACGATCTGCTGGATCAAGCACTGGCTGGATGGACGGTCCCAAAGAGTGGTGGTCAGTGGGGTTAAATCCAGTTGGCATCTGGTCACAAGTGGTGTTCCTCAGGGCTCAGTGTTGGGACCATTTCTGTTTAACATATTTATTGATGATCTTGATAAGGACATAGAGTGTATCGTCAGTAAGTTTGCAGATGACACCAAGTTAAACAGGAGTGTTGATCTACATGAGGATAGGGAGGCTCTACAGAGAGACTTGGATAGATTGGATTGATGGGCCAACGCTAATGGAATGAGCTTCAACAAGGCCAAGTGCCAGGTCCTGCACTTGGGCCACAACAACCCCATGCATCGCTACAGGCTTGGGGAAGTGTGGCTGGAGAGCTGCCTGGTGGAAAAGGACCTGGGGGTTCTAATTGACAAGCGGCTGAATATGAGCCAGCAGTGTGCCCAGGGGGCCAAGAAAGCCAATGGCATCCTGGCTTGTATTAGGAATAGTGTGGCCAGCAGAAGGAGGGAGGTGATTGTCCCCCTGTACTCAGCACTGGTGAGGCCACACCTTGAGTATTGTGTCCAGTTTTGGGCACCTCAATACGAGACAGATATCGAACTGCTGGAGCGAGTGCAGAGGAGGGCAACGAAGCTGGTGAAGGGCCTGCAGAATAAATCTTATGAGGAGAGACTGAAGGAGCTGGGACTGTTTAGTTTGAGGAAGAGGAGGCTGAGGGGAGACCTCATCACTCTCTACAACTGCTTGAAAGGACATTGTAGAGAGGTTGGTGCTGGTCTCTTCTCACAGGTAATTAGCGATAGAACAAGAGGGAACGGGTTAAAGCTGCAACAGGGTAGGTTTAGGCTGGACATTAGGAAAAAATTCTTCCCAGAAAGAGTGGTCAGACACTGGAATAGGCTGCCCAGGGAGGCGGTGGAGTCACCATCCCTGAATGTGTTTGAGAGTCATTTAGATGTGGTGTTAGGGGATATGGTGTAGGGGAAAACTTTGTAGAGTGGGGTTGATGGTTGGACTCGATGATCCCAAGGGTCTCTTCCAACCTAAATGAGTTTCAAAAAACATAATGAGTTTTTCACGTGATTGAATAGGCTTTGTGAAAAGTGCCTGTGTGTGCACAGCCGCCACGTATCCACACACAAATAAAGAAAACCTTCCCCATTTCTCTTGGCTATTCCTTTCGCCCATCCTACAGCATTTTCTTTTCTTTATTCTTCAGGCATCACTGGTAACAGCAGCACTTTTCAGTTCTTAAGTAGAGGTCTGTGTGTGCTGGCAAATTGCAAAATATTTGGCAATGGAAAAAGGCTGTGGTTATCTCAATGTTACCAATGAAGAAATTACTACAGGAGGAGGACTTTGAAGGGATATATCTTATTTGCAGCATATTTCATTGCTCAGTTACCCTATTTCTAATAACTGTTACAACTGATAAGAAAAAACTTTCCTTTCCCTCAAATATTTTCAGGAACTCAGAAAAATATACTGAATCAAGATGAAAAGTCAAAAGAATGAAAATAATTTGTGGATCAAAAATCCTAAAAATATTTGGCTTTGATTGAAAGCCTCATTTTAAGTATTTGGAATTTTTTCATTTAATCCTTACCTTATTTGCCCTTATTTTTCTTTTTACCTATTAATGCCTTACTCAAAAATAATCCATTAATTCATATATTAATATATCCATGAACTCCAACAGCAAGCATTTCAGAAGTAGCTGTTACATGTAATGTTGTTTATTTAGATTTATGCTATTTAGAAACAACAAAGCAAAACACAATTCAGAGGTTCAGGCTCAGCAGAATGTATTGCTCCCATCATTAGTTAAACAGTTACCCTTTTTCTGTTTCTCAACACCATGAATTTCCCTCAAACAATTCAACACACCTGGACACAGTTAGCAAGAAAAATATAAAACACCTCCCAAGTATTGCAATTAGGTTTGTTCTGGCAAGTTCTGCCTCTGTATTCTGGTGGCAATTGGCTTCTGGCGCAAAAAGTTGTGCCAAAAGTAATGTTTTCTTTTGCATACAACATATGGAGCTTTTTTTGCTGAATTCCACCATGCAGCATGCTTCTGGTGACACTGTTGTCCAGCCTGGGAATGGGACAGCCCAGCACCGCTAGTTACTGCCAGAAGTACCGAGATGTTATCGGTGCTACTAAAAGGAAAGAGTGGCTTGCAAGTTGGTGAAATGGTTTTTAACGCAGCCAAAGACTAACTGGTAGCAAAAGGGGGGAATTTCTGATCTACACATGATGGCTATGAGCACCCTCAAATCCAGAAGGTGGATTTCTTCCCAGAAAGAGTGGTCAGACACTGGAATAGGCTGCCCAGGGAGGTGGTGGAGTCACCATCCCTGAATGTGTTTAAGACTCGTTTAGATGTGGTGTTAAGGGATATGGTGTAAGGGAGAACTTTGTAGAGTGGGGTTGGTGGTTGGACTTGATGATCCCAAGGGTCTCTTCCAACCTAAATGATTCTATGATTCTAAGGTGGAGACTGGAAGGGGATTTGCGAAATAAATAATAAATAATAAAATGCGAAACAAGGAAAATACTCAACCTGCAAAATTTTCCAGCCTGAGCCTGTACTTGCAAATGGTGAACCTGTGCATCACGCTGGGTGTAGCTGTATCTCTACTTAGCAAGTATTGTTTTACGTGACATATCTTTGGCCTCAAGAACAAGGCAGATTTTTCCACACAGAGCATTTGCAAAGAACTTGATGATATTATTTGCAAAATATTTGTGTTATTTCAGTTTCCTGTTAAAATGGTATTAAAGCACTTCTGAAGGTGGTTTTCAGGCCTCATTCATAATGTAGTCATATTATTAGGTTCAATAAGAAGTATTTTCTTTGTGAAACTCTTCAGAAACTGAAAGTAAATTGTCACAAGCCACCCTCAGAGTACTCATTTTTTCCTCAACTTTCCAAAACTTGAGGGTAGTAAATGAATGTGTCACTGCACAAATTGATCCTTGGAGGGGGAGCAGCATCCAGCCCCTTCTGTGCCCACTCACCCATCTTCCAGCTGGTGACTTTGGGCTTGGGCCAGAGTTGAGGCATCACATAACAGCGGGACCTGATTAAAGTGGACCAAAGAGAAGCTTTGTCATCCTTTCTCTTAGGCTCACAAAACACGTTGCTTTCTGGCTAATAAGATAGAAATGCACTTGTAGGAGAGAGCCTGATGTGGATCAGCATGTTTTTGGAATAACAGCCTGAAAGAACAGGGGAGGGATGTGAGGAGAGACTTGTGCGTTGGACCTGGATGGAGGCTCTACCTGGTGAGGTCTAGCTGGAAATACCCACAGCCCAGGTTGGGAGAAAGCCCTGAAGAAAAAGTTAGGACTCTGGACACGGTGAAGTGTTCAAGCTGAAGAAGAAACTGGGTAATTCAAACTGCAAATTAAAACAGCCCTTTCACATTCAGAAGCTGGGCCAACCGATCCCAATGAGATGCTGTGAGCCAAGAGGGAGGGCTGCAAGGCAGTTTGGGGGCTTTCAGGGCCTGCAGGAAGTTTAGGACCAACAACAGCATGTGTGGGCTAGATGTGGATGTGGGGGCGTGGCAGAAGCACTAGCAGAAAAGCTTGGTCAGCTTGGCTGAAGGGCGAGGAGAGTTTGCTTTCCACCAAAGCATTTGCTACAGCCTCTGCAGAAGGAGAACTGGGGCAGGAGCTGACATGGGCTGAGGCGACGCTAAGCCACAACCTGACCTTCCTGTGTGTATGAAAGGCCCAGCAGCTGGCTTAAGATAAGGAATAAGAACTTTGGGAAAGTAATGGGGACTTTGCCAGCTTTTACAATTTATTTCAGTGACTCCCCAACACCCCTGAAGCAGTGTCCTGTGCGTGGCTCTTTTGCACGTGAAGTTTTTCAGTGTGTGCAAAGCATTGAGTGCAGCAGAACTAGGAAGTTGCATTGTTTCAGAGCAAAACTGGCCCTTTCAGACACAGAAAGCTGCCCCTCATGGGGCCCTGGTTCATGCTTCACCATCCTTGGGCACATGAGGCATCTCAATCAGCTTCCAGGGGCCAGAGACCTGTGCCAAGTTCACCCAGGTCGTGCCATGTGTCCCCAGCCTCACTCCTGGGAACAGCAGAATTACCTCAGCTGGCATTTTTAGAAAATGCTGGTTTGCATAGACTCTTAGCAAAAATTGCTGTATTTTAAAAGCAAGGTCTTATAGGGGAAATGTTTGGTAACTTGAGCTACAGCATGGTCAGAGGCAGCTGTATTGTAGGGGTGGGAGAAAGCTGTAAAACTGCTCCATCCCTATGAGCCCTTTGAGCCCAAAACCCAAGGGGGAGATTCAGTGTCCCCAGATTGCTCTTGGGCAAAGCTGTGCATTAGAATTAGACGTTTTGTTTGCCATCCAAAATAGAGACAACAGAACATTAATGAACCCATCCTCAAAGAGATTGCTGAGATATGAATGTTTGGCCTTTGTTCTTCTCTCTTTCTTTTCTTTTTTTTTTGCTTTTTTTTTTTTTACTCTTTTTACTCCTTTTTTTAAAGAACTTATTCTTTAACTCTTGGGTTGGAAAAATAAGCCAGTAATGTTCACTTAAAAAAAAAAAATTGGCTGTATAGAGGACAGTTCGGGAGTCTTAAAGTGGCACTTGGCCCTAGTTCTGTTCCAGACCCCTTAAACTTATCATTGATTGAGGCATTCTTAATAGGCTTTAAAAAAAAAAATAAAAAACGAAAATGGATAGTTCAATCAATGCACTATCTTAAATTCAATATTCATCCCAATTGATTTTCACTTCCAAGTTTTACTTTGTCATGAAACACAGCATTGTGTTAAGGAAGTTGTGGGAGAACTTGTAGGTTTTGGCAGCTGGAATGAGGGGAAACTGTGGTTTTTAGATTAGAGGAAGGTGTGGGAATCAGTTCTTTAGCTAGCAGCCGGAGCAGTAGGGCTTGCGCACATTGCTTGTGTGCATTTTTGTGTCAGCCTTCAGGAGGTGTCGCCGGGCAGAGGTGAGCGGGATGCAGAGGCGCCGATGGCCATGGTCCTCACCCTGTTGCTGGCTCGCTCTGCAGCAGCGATGGCACCGTGCCATCCCGACATCCCCGAGACGCTCCACAGCTCTCCCCTGCCCCCCTAACAGAGGCGACAGATTTCTAGGCACCATCCCATCCCCATGCCCACATTAATGGCCTGGGGAAAAGAAATTCCCTTTCCCAGCTGGGGCATCTCCATTTACAAGACTGCCAAGCTCCTGAGGACTGCAACTCTCAGGCAAACATATTTCCAGATATTTTCTGCGGCTGCACTATATATTCTGTGGTTCAGTCTCATGAGATATGCAGGGCTTTCCATGGCAACCACAGAGATAGTTTTCTTCTTAAAGAAACAGCGAGTAACAGAAAATGAGATGTTTACATGGATAAAATCAACCAGTTTAAGGACATCAGGAAACCCATTACAACAAACTCCGCTCCCAGGAATGCAGCTCTATCCCCATGGGGAGCAGGGGTAGGGAAAAGCGTGTGACATGTTAGTCACAGTCCTGGATGCACTATGGAAAAAGGCAAATTGAGAGCAAGAGCAGCCAAGCAAAAATCTCTCCTGTTTGTGCCTCACCCGTCTCTGCACCTCCTCACCTCGCCCAGCTGAGTCTGTCCCAGGTCCCTCACCAGCTCTCCAAGGTCTGTTTTTAAAGTGCATTCCCACTTATTCACTTATTTTTCAAAAAATGTGGTTTGCCTGTTCTTCCCTATGGCTGCCTGAACACCCATCCAGATTGGCATCTTGAGCACAATCCAAACTGGTCTCCATCTCTTTTCTCCCTCTCTTGCTAACCGTCAATGACCTCCATTGCTCTGTATCTCTTTCAGAGCTCACTTTTTCTATGAAGCTCAATGACCTTCTCTCAGCTGTCATTGCAGCGCCTGAACTATTTATAATGGTCTGTGTAGCACTTTCTCTTTGCTACTCCACATTTTTACCAGGAAATCTTTGGGAAGGCGCCTTTCCACTTTCAGGTGCTGTGATAAAGGGAGGGAACAAGCACTCCTGAATTATTCTGCTGCCCAGAGAGGTGGTGGAGTCTCCCTCTCTGGAGACATTCAAAGCCCACCTGGATGCGTTCCTGTGCAACCTGCTCTGGGTGACCCTGCTCTGGCAGGGGGTTGGACTAGATGATCTCCAGAGGTCCCTTCCAACCCTACGATTCTGTGATTCTGTGATTCTGCTAGCCATTATATGTGCTAGACATCATAAGAGCTGTAATAGAGAAAATAAGTGTTGACAAATTAGAGGGAAATTCAGAAAATGTCAGCAACAACAAGGGACCAAAAGGGTCTAATTTAGGATTACTGAAATATCTAAATATCCTCCCTGAGAAAGGTTGTAGAAAAGGCTTTCCTAAGTCCACAAAGGTATAAGGGGTACAAACAGAAGGAAAATACATGTTCAGGGAGGAGCTTGGAAAGTAGCTAAATTTCAGAGGATGATATTAAGAAGCAAAATCCTAAGAGAAACCTTCCTTCTGGTAACCTCTAGTGGCTTGTGGAGTTACCACAATGGCAGACAGCAGAAATCTCTCCACTGATACTTCTCCTTCTTGCCAGTTTAACTGTGTGATTTTGAGCTGTTGTCTCTCACCGTCCAGGAGACACCCACAGCAGCCAGTATAGAGCCATCTAGGATGGCATGACTTGAACCTCTCCTCTCCAAAGCACTTCTGCTATGCGAAACGACGACACACGTTGATGCAGGGATCTGTCCCAGATCCACACCTATACCATTATGCTACTGGAGCAAAGATCCTACTGTTTCTCTTTCTTATGAGCCTTTGCTGCGCTGCAAGTCAGTGCTCACCCTCCCCGGGAAGCTCAGGGATGAGACTCTCTAAAATGATTGACTTGCCTGAAGTGACTTGTCCTCACTAGTGAGAGATGAGGCTTAATCTTGCCAGTTTCTGAGAATGCTCTGCCCAAGGACTTGGCTCTCCATAGCTGACCACAAGGCACAAAGAGCTGGAGTACCTAAACCAAGGGCTGCCGCAGCTACACGCCCTTGTGAACACAGCTCTAAATGCACAGTAACAGTCACCCATGTCCCACGGATGCTGAGGATTTGGACCTAAAGCAGTCCGGATTTTATCCCTGGGAATTAAAGCTCAGACTCTTGAGGAAGCACCCTTACCAGAATGAGAACTCAACATTTCCATAGGATGCCAAATAATTACCCTCCCTGCATTTTTTTGCCTTCAAAACATGGGTGTGGTCATACATAAAATTAGTGAAAATCATTTGTTTGATACCAGCCGGAGGATGCAGTCACAGGATGCAGTGACACAGTGCACTCAGCAAATACTACAGAGCACTTCGGAAAGCAAGTTACACGATTTGCTCTGAGTCGCATGGAAAGAGAGGGCAGGACCGGCAGCAGAGCCCTGGCATCCCAGCTTCCAAATCTGAGCCATAACCACAAAACTCTCCTTCCTTCCTCCCACGGCCAATCTTGTGCAGCTTCACTGGGGGAGGGGAAAAAGCAGTCAATGCTGATAAATGGAAAATGAACTCAGTAGCAAAAGCAATTTTGTTTCCAAACTTTTGAACTACAAAGA
Source organism: Alca torda (assembly GCA_008658365.1). Taxonomy (NCBI): domain Eukaryota; kingdom Metazoa; phylum Chordata; class Aves; order Charadriiformes; family Alcidae; genus Alca; species Alca torda. Next base: position 154,766,414 of record CM018077.1, on the reverse strand, counting down.
GTCAAGGGAGGGAAGTGGGTAAACCCATTAAAACAGATAATCTACAGTGTTCTGCTAACTGGGATATACTATAATCTTTATAAGTGAACCGTTTTCCAGCTAGAATATGTGTTCATCCTCACAAAATGTCTGGAGTAAGAACCACAATAAATTGTTGCAGCTCCTTTGAAGTCCGCCAAGCTTCTGCAAGCTGGGCAGGCTGAGGACCCGCTCTGGAAAACTTTCTCTTCATTTGAATATTAAGAGGGCTAATAAAACAAAGAGGACATGGTAAGTTCTGGAGGTTTTTCTTTAGCTGCCAAGGGACAATTTGGATGTGAGCATGGTTTCTAATAGCTCTCTTCACTATAGTCCGTTAGTCATGCTTACAGAACCAGTCGCAAAGAGCATCTCCTGCTGCTTTGCAGATTAATTGCCCGATGTTTGGATGAAGTGCTGTGTCAGTGCTGTGTTATTACTTCCAGCAGCACCACTGCAGCGAATGCAAGCAGCCACTTTGAGAGGGCCATCGTTGTTTCTGCAGTGCCTCCACATTCCTTGAAGCAAGGTCCTGCCCTCTGCTCCAGTAAGTGGCATTTCTCCATAGAGCTCCATTTGCTGTGTAATGGGACCCTATATAATGATCCCCATGGAACTTATGCAGTCAAGGTGTCTAGTGACACTGACATGTTAAGGTGATGGCTGTTCTATACTCAGTGATGGTGGCTCCCTGCAGAGTATCTCTAGCTCCTGATCATAGAAAGCAGGGTTTTAGGGTCAAGAATACCTGCTTCTGAACTCCCCCCAGCAGTGGCTAATGACAGTCAAAATACAGAGCAATTCATGTATTTTCCCACAGTCCCTGGGACAATTCTGTCTTGTCTGCAGACGTCCACATGTGTGCTTCTACAGCAGAAAGTCATAAAAAGCCTTTTTCACTCCTTGCTTGTTTTACTCAAAAGACAGCTGTCATCACGTCTTACACTCAAGAGACGTGATCTGTGGTCAGCCTGCTAGGAGACCAGGGGAACCAGAAAGGTTCCCCTTTCTCCAGTTACCTTGAAGTCCTGTTTGCACTGATATCCTGGCCAGACCCTGGGAAGGTGCAGTTCCACTTGTCCCTTGTCAGGGCATTATTTAAAAGAACAACCTTGGAAGTTTTCCCTCCTACATGTGCTATGAACCAGCCCATGCACATTCATCGTTGTTTCCAGGACACGGAGCAGGAGACTACAGAGCAGACCAGAATCAGTCTTTGTTTCCTCACCACCTTTATAGCAGAAGCCTTGGAGAAAAGAGGAAGCGGTTCTGAGACCTGAGGTTCCTCTTTATGTTTCTGCAGGAATTTCCTATAAAATGGGGTGTGCATTTTCCAAGGAAATGAGTTACACACCCAACACTTGCATTGATAAAGTCCTGCAGGGAAGAGAGATGGGAAGGGAACGCTCATAGAAAATATATCCATCCACAGGAAACTTGTATTAATGCAAGGTCACAGCCCATTGTTGGAATACACATGGAAAAAACTTCACATCACTTTTATGCTGCTCACTGAATGATTATATTCCTAAAAGGAGCATTACAGAGAAGATGGAGCCAGACTTCTCAGAGGTGTACTGCAAAGGGACAACAGGCAACTTGATCTAATTTTGAAGCTGGCCCTGCTTTGAGAGACGTCCAGTGGTCTCTGCCAACCCCAGTTACTCTACAGTGCTATGATATTTAAAAAAGAAACGTATGCTATGTAGAATGTCTATTAAGAGGTGTCATGCTTGTTAAAGATGCCTGATTTTTTTCAGTACTTGGATTCTATTTAAAGTCGTCAGTATCTCCCCAAATTCCCCCTGAAATTTTTTCCTTTTAGCTCAAAATTTCCCTGGTTTTCTTCAGAACTCAAAATGAATCAGCTCTCTCTGCATAAGAGCATAAGCTCATTAGAAATACCCTGCTGTGTCAGACCCATCATCCATCTATTCCACCAGTGACAGCAGGAGATGCTATTTAGGGAGAACACACAAGCCCAGATACTATCTGTGTTTCATTTCCCTCCCTCAGCATTGACACTCACTGGAAAAGGGATGTTCAAGTTCCCTCTGGTTGCTGTTCATGGCCTGTTTCACAGTCTCCCATAGCAGCAATGCCAGCAGTTCAGTACACCATATGTAAAACTATGTGTTTTTAAAAGATACTCTACTGGTTTCAGTGAGTCTTGGGCAGTTTCAGTATTGTGGGATGTGGTCAGTAACCGTTCTACAGTCACGCTGCCCACCACATCCCTGAGGCTGTCAATCCCAATCATATCCTCCCTTCAGCTTTCTCTTCATCCAGAAAAGACCCAGCCTCTCCAGTGTCTCCTCATAAGGCAGCTTCTCCAATTCCTAGATTATTTTGGTCATCTTCCCCATCACTTCCCCGAACTCTTTAATGTCTTGAGATGTAGAAAGCAGGATCAAACACGAGATTCAGAGCATGGCAGCAAAATGACTCTTTGTCATGACTGTAATATCCTTCCTGATGAGCACCAGCATTTCATTGACTTTCTTCCGTTCCACTTAACATTAAGTCCACAATTTCAGAGAACTGCCAGTGATGGCTCCAAGATCTCTTTCTTGAGTTGTAACAGCATCTTTATTTTTTTTGTTACAAAAAATCCATACAGATATGTAAGAGCGAGAAAGCTCTGCGAGTAGGTGGTGTAAAATCAGGAGTACCTAAAAATACTTAACTCATTTTTAAATAATGAGCTAATATGCTGAATAATTAAAAATAACTACCTTAGGACTACAATAAAAATAAAGCTTAGCTGGACATTCTTAATTCTGTCCAATGTCAGTAAATAAGATGGCTTGGTCTTTACCTACATTATCACGTACCTCTCAAGCAATACATTTGTCCCATTCCTGGAGCTCAGTTTGAGTTTCCTTGCAGAGGTGCATTTCATTCTATGTACGTTTTCCTTGGAAATTTTCTCATGCTTTGCTTTCTTACACTCCTTAGAAGAAATTATGCAGTCGCTGTAAAGATGCCCAAAGTATCAACATTAGTGTGGCTTGTTATAGCTACATCCACGCATTTTACCTGGACAGTAGTGATATTCCTGTCATACTTTTCCCCCTTGCATGTCCAGCACATAAGCATGATGGACCTGTTTCTCCTACAGAGTTTCCATACGTTAAATGTTTGTCAAGAGTTACACTTCAAGAAGATAGAACATACCTTTGAGGTGCACAGATCCACTCCGGGACTAATCCAAAGAAGGGTGGTCGTCTGGGTGAAAAGCTAATGAACAGTAATCATAGACTCCAATAACATGCCTCGAACACTAGTACATTTGTAAGAAAAATGTAGGCTAATAAACAGATAATTGACTATTATGACAATGAACATAGTGAAAAAAGAGAAGGAAAAACTCTACTGAGCAGTATCTGAAGATAAACGAAAGTAATATGTTTACTATTTTGTGTTTATGTCATCAGTCAGTCACACCAGCCTGCTGCCTGTGCAGGAGATGTTAATTCTCAGTGTTTGGTACCTGCTGAGTTCTGAGCTATAATTGTGCTGTCTGAATTTTTTAGTGACTTTTATTTTTTCATGGCCTACAATTCTGAAACATTTGCTCTAAAGGGCTCTTAGTAGCTTTTCATATTGCTGCCTCTTTTATTGTCATAAAATGGGAACATACACAACCTAAGGCTAAGTGCTGCCCTGCACTGGACAATAGATAAGTTACTATGGAGAAAGCCTTGTGTGCAACTCATTTCAAAATCTGCCTCCAGGTCCCGAACACAAACTGAAATATACCGACTTATCAGCTTGCAGACTAAAAATGAAGGTGGGTGAAGGGCAGATTCATCCATCCTGGGGTTCAGGCACCTCTCAAGGCATTGCTAGTGCTGCAAACCTGAAGGTTGGGCTGCCACACCATGATGAAGAGACACAGGAAACAACAAAAATAGAAAACTCCATGGACAGCATCAATGAGGACATCCAAGTCTTTTATAACCCAATTTTGTTCCTTCTCTGAGAAAGTCCAGGTCACTCCTGAACTGGCAGCAAGCTGGTGTGGAAACAACATTTCCCCAGTGCTGCTACATGGAAGCATTCCAAGCAAAGACCGGGGGGTGGGGGCCACTGAGGGTCCCTAAACCCATACTCCCACTCCTGGCAAACTTCTCTGAAGTTGTCTTGGTAGGGAATGACTCTGTGAGGTGTCAGCAATGGAAAGCACATGCCCAAAATCCCCAAGGGACCAGAACAGAGGAGGAATCACATGTGATTGCTGCTAATTATGCCTCCGATGACAAGTCTGAGAAAGATCTCAGATAACAGAGTGGCATTTAAACCCCTGATGAGGAATCACTTGGTTTTGGCAGAGTCTGAACTCCCAGTCTATCCCTCACCCGTGCCAAACGTTGAACTAATGCCTTTGCCCAGATGAGGGAAATCTCCCTCCAGAACTCCATTTTTTAAAGACCTTGTCTTCACTAAATAAGACATTTCTCTTTTCCATCCACTGAATGGCTTTCCCAGACATACACAGAATGCAAAGGCTGATCCTAGAAATCGAGCTGTGCTGGAGAAGGCGTGCGGAGCCAGAGGAGTTAGGACCCTGAGGCTCCAATACAGGCTGCAGTGAGGCCACCTGAAAGCAATTAGCTGCTGCCTGAGCTAGGATGTACCCTCTGCCTCTGAAATCACTGTGGCCAGGCCTGCCTGTGCTGCCCTTATGGTAACTAGCTTTAAAAAAAGATTATAATAACCAGATTAGCACATTGACATCATAAACCCAGCTACATGTGAATTGAGTGCATCCATTCTCAAGCTGTGAAGTTATTTAGTCTGAACCACCGTACCAGCAAGGAGAGGAAATATTTATTTTTTTTTTATGATGTCAGGATCAAGACCTGGAGTGGCTGCGGCGGGTGCTGCTGCTGCCATAAGAGTTGGTGATTAAAACAAGATTATGTTTATCCAGAGCCAGCACTGAAATAAGTTGTTTAAAAGGGATGTTTGTTTACAGCACAGTAGTACCTAGACTTCCCCTGAACGTACTCCCTCTTCCAGAACACATCTGCTCTGCAAAGCACAGAACCGCTTGAAAGCAGCTCAACATGGAGGCTGCGCTGCTTGGTGAGGACAAGCAGCATGCTTGACCCTAACATCCTTCCCTTCCTCTCCATTTAGCAAAATCCTAACATCTAACCAGCAAGAGAATGACTGTGGCTACCTTTTCAGAGGTGGTGTGGTATGAAGATATTTTTTTTTCCTCTCCCAGCAAATTCCAGATGTCAGAGATTGCCAATGGATGGAGATGTCAAACAGTAGCAGGAATAGTCTCACAGAAGGAGTCACACATCCACCCCTGGTGTTGGGAGAGAAATTCTTTGTGGAGCTGCAGCTCCAGGATGACTTAGAGATGTTATACCAAGAGTCCCAAGGCAACCTTTGCAGCCTCCTACAGCTCAAGCAGAAAAAGCTTTAGAAACGCTATGGTACTTGAAGATCAAGGAACAGTCAATGATGCTACTACAGTCTACATCTGGTGGAGACCTGGTCGTTCACCAGTGGTGTTTCCTGGCTCTTCTCTTGGTTCAAGGAAAGCTCTCATTAGCTCAGCTTCACACACCCTTCAGAGCCTGCATGCCTCCCTTGTTTGTAGCGTACTCTGTACATTGCTCAGTTTATGGTGTTTGTAACTTTGCAAGGAGACCAGGACAGCAACCGTCTCAAGAACCACAACTCCATCTTCCACATTCAGCTTGTTCTCTATATTTCAGTTCCATCAGCTTTCAGTAGTATGACATGACAATAGCCATCATAAGGGAGACCGTCAGCCTTGTTTGTCTTTGCTGGGAGAAACATCTCTTGATCCATGGGCTGGCTACTGCTGTAGTAGAGCTAACAGTATAGCAAGTAGTTTGTACTCCATTTCCTTCAAGTTCATTCTGTTCTCATGAGGAAAACCCTTTGTGTCTTCGATTAAACACCAGTCTGTGCCTTGCCATTCATGGGCATGCAAAAACAAGTGATGTTATTGCACAAGCCCACATCATGCTCAGCTGTGGACACTGTTCTAGTTCATTTGGAAAAGCACACACCACATCTGGCAAGACTGGTATTCCTTTTATTAAAAACAATGAGCTACATTTTGGTCTGACTCCTGTTTTGCTAAAGCCGTGCAGCTGTTAAATATAATGCATGTGAGTATTAAATAGTGCTTTCTCTGTGCTCATGTGAGCACACGCATGTGGGGAATTGGCAAGTCTTCCTCCCTTAAAAGACAAAAGGGAAGCATTTGAGCTTGTGACAATGCAAGAAGAACTTGGACAACTGGATGAATTCATGAGCAAGAGGGAAGTTCTCTCTGCCGCGCTGTGAAGCGTGGCCAAATAGCCTTGGGCAGACTTGTCACACACACAGAGGGAAAAACAATCCATCACTTCTTGCCTCAGCCATAAGTTTCATCTGGCAAAATAACTTTCACCAAATAAAATAACTCCTGATGCTGTTCTGTATAACGAGACCACAGAAAGGTTACCCTAAGAAACAACGTCTGACACCAGGTGGTGCATGAGATAAGCAAAATGCTGGTAGAAGACGCCCCACATCTGCCTTAGAAACCTTACAGCCCCACTGCAGCTCTTCCTGGCAACAGTGAACTCCAAAATAAACCATGCTGAACATGAGGAAAAATTCTCCAAGGCTGAGCAATACTCCATGTCCACTGCAGTCACATTCAATATCTGCCGGGGTCCTCACCAGGCTACAGCAGTGCACCTTGCTGTAGGAGAAGCAGGACTTTGGGTTATCTCGACCCCAGGCCTGCTTTGTTGGTCAAGTCCTCTTGGACTGACAGCTATACTGGCAGTTACCTTTATGTTGGTATAATAAAACTAATCCTTTGAGGCAAAGAGCCTTTACCCTTATAAAAAAAATTTTTCCAGTAAGACCATCTATAACAGGGACCAGGAGAGCAGCATTGTTACTGCCAATCCTCCACACCCAGCCCTGATGTGACTAAGCAGACAGAAGGGCATCATGGAGATAGAGTTCACCTGGGACGTACTTCCATTGGAGTAAAGCCCCAGGAAAAATGTTGGGGCTCTACCACTCTCAGGCCAACATAACCGAAAGAAAAAGCACATCAATGCTGTGCTTTCTGAAGTCCCACTGAAATATGAATACGAATCCTTATCCTCCCTGCAAGTAGATGTGCAGTCTTCCTCTTCTGCTCCCTTCTTCACAGGCCACTATTTAATTTCTTTGCTTGAAATAAAGTCCAGGACAACACCAGGGGCAATATATTCCATAAAGATGGGGCCTGCTGTCTTCACTGCTCTGCAGTTCCCTGGCCTGGGACATTATCAGAAAATACCAAATTATAGACCTGGACTTGAGAATCTAAGCATGACATTTTTAAAGGGACCAAGTTCCTAGCCCAAGGAGGTGAAAAAAAAAATTTCACGTGTGAACCTCCTTCCCTGGGCTGTGTCCTGTAATCAGAAGGGATATTTTCTCCTACTTTAACCTCATTGCAGTCAAATCTTAAGTTACATTTGGCACCTTAATCATGACATGTAACATAAATGTCAATGCTGTTAATTCCTTTTGTGTTGTCCAAACTAATAGAAACCTCACAGTAACTGTTATTATCATGGACATATTCCACCGCACCCACTTGCTTCTCATTGCATTTGCACATCCAGAATCGCCACCTCCCCCAGATCTTTGCGGTGTTGCCATGAGCCTGCAGTAAAAAAATACTGCACTCAACAGAAGAGGAAAGCAAAATATTTAGGGCAGCTTAGAATAAATCAAACTGAAATAAGACTTTGCTTGGCAGCCACTTTTTTTTTTTTTTTAAATTAATTCTGTGGAGGAAAAAAGAAAAACCCTTAATGTTTAAGATTTTGCTCAGTCTGTGATCTGCCGCTCAGGTGAGCTCAGTAATGCAGGTGTTTTGATGGAGAAACTAGGTCAAGTTTCTCTGAGATGTGGGCAAGGCCTCAGATGTTATTTAGCATCGTAGGAGTCTGGTATTTCCAGGCACTGCTGTGAGGAGAGGACACAGAGGCAGAGACGTTCTCACGTCGGGACCACAGCAGACAGTGCTAGCCACTGGGGAAAGCGTCTACAGACCTTTAATTTGCATCTCTCTCCTCCCCATCCCTGGGAAATCAGCTGCTGAGAACTGAGGCGAGGTGCCCTCCCGAAAGAGCTAATTTGCATCTAGCAGAGAGCAACAGAAAATGAAGGAAGCTCTCACTAGTTCTCTGTTTGAGTTTCCTGTGCCACCTGTTTTATCCAAAAAATAAGTGCAGCATGTAAAGCACCACAGAGCCCACAGTGAGATGAAAACCAGCTTCCTCAAAATGAGTCCAGATACATCAGATGGGGCATGAACCAGACAGGGCTACTTCCTCCATCAGAGGCATCTGCCTCTCCCCCGATGGCTAGCAGATCATCATGATGCCATCTGGGACCTGGGCTCATCCTGCATGGATGCAGGGCATCACTTAGAAACCATCCCTGCCATCTTGAGCCCAACCAGAAACCACCCTGCTTCACCTTGAATGGGAAACTGTGTCATGCTGAGAGCAGGAGAGGTCCCGGTGGTGTTTCTGTCAGGCTGCACACCGTGGCCATGGCCAAAAAGAAAACACATTGAGCCCTGTGGTTGTGCAGTAACCTGATTTCCTGATCTTTTCCGATCTCCCTTTCCACGTATCTGGTTACTTTCAGAGTAGAGCAGGCTAGTTAAGCATTCACGTCCAGGTTTCACCCTGGCACGGAGGCAGGCAGACAGCAGAAGGCACCAGTGCTGCTCCACAGTCCCAACACAACCACCATCTTCTGCTTTTCTCATCTGTAGCTGACACCAGACTACAGCATCCCAGCCATTTGACCAGACCATGCAAGAGCGGCATGTCATAGCCTGGCACAGATGACAAACGTGTCAACAACAGCTGTTCCCCAGGGAACAAGGGCTAGAGGTCACCAAGTGCTGGACCATGACAATTAAAAGATGGAGGAGCAAACTGGCTGCCAGTTGCGCCAAGGACCCTCCATATTAGGTCATGGCTACTACCCCAGTGGTCTGACATTTCCAATCTATTTCAGGTGGCAACTGAAGGATCTGCTCTTGCTTCAGCAGCCTCTCTATTCATGACTTGCTGACCCAGCTCTGCTGGTGATAAAACATTTCCAGAAAAAAGCTCCTTCTTGACTCAACCCCACTGACAGAACAGAATGAGCCTGTAAGCATGACCCTTCCCATCCACGTGGCACATGACTCACCTTCTTCACAGATCTCTTTGCCAGAATAAGTATGAGGGAAAAAAAAAAGGAAGTACAGCAAGAAGAAAACCTCAGAAACACGGCAGGAAAATAAGCAAGCACCAAAGACGTAAAAACAACTGCTACAGACAGCTCTACAAATCTTCATTAGAATATCGTCACACAAGGTTATTGTGAAGAAGCCTTGGAAATACAGACCACAGCACGGTGTAGTGAGAGTTAGTGTTTGCAAGAGGACAGTGAACCTCAGCATCCAGGAAACTGCTATTAGTGAGATAACTGTCAGGCCACACTCACGCTGCAAACATCCTAGTGACCTGCAAAAAGCATCCAAGGGAGAGGGTAAATGAGCTTCCAAGCTTTGTGTCACTGCAGCTTATATCCTGCTAGTAGCTAAGTGAAACTCAGCTGAATACCCCTGCTGAGCCCCAGCTCATTGCCTGCAGTAGGCATGAAGAACCACATCTCACCAGTACTGCTGCTGATAGTGTCGTGGTTTAATCCCAGCCAGAAACTAGGAGCAGACAGACACTCACTCACTCCCCCCATTTGGGATGGGGGAGAGAATCGGAAGAGTAAAAGTGAGAAAAAACTTGTGGGTTGAGATAAAGGCAGTTTAATAGGTAGACCAAAGACACACACAAGCAAAGCAAAACAAGGAATTCATTCATTGCTTCCCTTCAGCAGGCAGGTCTTCAGCCATGTCCAGGAGAGCAGGGCTCCATCGCGCGTAATGGTTACTTGGGAAGACAAACACCGTAACTCTGAATTTGCCCCCTCTTCCCCCAACTTTATATGCTGAGCAGACATCATATGGTATGGAATATCCCTTTGGTCAGTTGGGGTCAGCGGCCCCGGCTGTGTCTCCTCCCAGCTTCTTGTGCACCCCCAGCCTGCTCACTGGTGAGGCGGTACGAGGAGCAGAAAAGGCCTTGACTGCTCAGCAACAACCAAAACCATCAGTGCACTATTGACATCGCTCTGATACCATATCCAAAACACAGCCCCACACAGGCTGCTAGCAAGAAAGTTAAGTCCATCCTAGCTGAAACCATGACAGGCAGTAAATTAAAATTTGGCCCCTGGTTTAGCCAGGACAGGAAGAGTGGGATTCATCCGAAGAGACGAAGGTAACTAAAATATAGAGAAGTGCGTCTTGTCTCATCACTGAGTCTCTTCTAGTAACGAAATAAGAGGAACAGACACTTGGTGGTGATAATTCACCCATCCTAAAGCAGGCAGCAGATGTAGAGGAGCTCAGAGGGCTGATGTTTCCCCACTGGCAATGCAGGGAGGACACTGGACAAGCTCAGGCACAGATGTCAAACAGGAGGGGACAACTCCCATTCCCACATGCTGGCATACGTTGCAATACAGCTTGTCCATGAGACCACTGACCCCCAGGTCCAGGTCTGGTGATTCCCTGAATGAAGCCAGCCACCAGATTTCCATTTCCAAAGTCACCAAAGAATTGGGGGAACTGAAATATGTTGCCAGACTTGTCGGATTTGGTCTGGTTTCATAATTTCCTAATTCTTCTGACACCTGAAGATTTTTCATTATTTTATTTCTTGAAGCAGTGGGGTTTCCTCCCCTTTCCTGGGGCTGGTATGGGACACCCGTCCAAATACTGACATGAAAACAACCTGGAAGAAAGAAAAATCAGTGGAAAGACATGGAGGGGAAAGAAAAGACTGTTGAGAAAAACTGCAAAACAAAACAGCCTTGGCAGCCCTGAGCTTTTCACACTTGTGTTTGCAAAGATAAATTCCCTGGTCAATTCTGGAGTGCTGAATACATGGAAAGGGCTCTTTTTATCCCATATGAGAACTAAGTCCAAATAAATGCCAGCTGTCCCTTATGTGAGGCCCGCCCTCCTTACTCCCTCTCTGAGGAGTCTGTATTGAGCAAACTTGCTCTCCCACTGAGATCCTTTGGGAAGCCCAGTGAGGGGGGCAGAGAAGACCTCAGGTGCTACCACAAAGGCAGAATATGTTGCATTTATGCCCTCAAGGAGAACTACTCACTAGATACCATCCCTGCTCCCCGAAGGAGGCAACAGCTTTTCCTCTAACGCTGCTGCCATGTGGTTTGTGCTGAAATCCCGGAGCCTCCTCCTCCGGCAGCTGAGCAGACAAACCGCAGGCCAGCCACTTTCCCTGTGTTTCAGTTTTCCTCTTAGCAGAGGGGATAATAAAATTACCCAGCACTCAGGAATGCTGTAGCTTTAATTCATTAATATCTGTAAGGAGCTTAGAGATCCTCCGCCATAAGGGGCTCTGGAAACGCCAACAGAAATGCTTTGCATCTCATTGCTGTTCTCCGACTTTAAAAATTTCCCGACTGAATCCACCCATTCAAGTCATTTGAGTTCTGAATTTCCTGACTCGGCAAATTCGAATCAGCTTTTCACCATGATCCCAGGAGCGAAAACGTGCTCTTTGTCCGCGGGAGGAATCGGGGAGCAGCACTAGGCGGGCTGTGTGCCGCCCGAGCCAGCCGCAGCGCGGGCACCTGCTGGCACTCACGAGTCTGAATGCACTGAATGCACGCGGAGATGCTGGTTTTGCAAACAAATGGATTTTGTAAATCCTGTTAACGTTTCTGTGTGTAAGAGCTTCCCAGCAGAAAAGGAGCGTGTCCACGTGAGTATCGGATCCACTTACCCTTATAGATTTTAGAATAGTAACTTCATTTGACACAGGCTGGAGATACAAATAGGTTCATCGTAGACTGGGCGCCCTGGCTGTGTTTGTGAGAACGGTGGCTTTCAGGAAATTAAATTTTAGATTAGCTGTTCTAAGCTGCAAAAAGGGGAGAGATGTGTGCCTCTAAAGACACACCGGCTCTGGAGGGCTTAGTTCAACCATGCTGCAGCAAAATAACCAGTTTGGAGATAACACGGGGGCTGTGTGCACAAACTGCTTGTTGTGCTCTCTCTCTCAATCACAGGATTTTATTCCAAAAAAGTTGCTGGAATGTTTTGTTCTCATAAGGTTTAAGCAGCTTAGGCAGGGAAAATTGCATAACCCCTTTGCTACGTAAGCTTCAGTGTTTGACATGCACTGAACTCCTTCTGCTCTGTGCATATACAGTCATCCTTTGCACGGGATGGGGCCAGAGGAATAAACAAGGAAGCTGAGCCTGATGAGAAGGGGAAAATGGTCCTGGGAGCTGCTGTGGTGAATACAGGAGAAATGGGGAGGGGCAGCAGCAGCACAGCCTGTCTGTCAGCACTTTACACACAAAATCGCTGAAATCCGCCCATTCACCAAGGCAGGGAGACTGCCACGGGGCAGGGCACACACATGCCACACACCCAGCTGCGCGCGTTTGTCACCCACCAAATGCGCAAGCTGTCCTGAATTGACCCAAAATACACGGCAAAACAAGGCAAAAATGGAAAGCGGAGATGGTTAGCAGGCTCCATCAATCTCAGCAGGACACTCTTTGTCACCCCTGGAAGCGGCTTTTCATGGCTTCATAGTCAGCCTTCGTCGGTGGGCTTAAGCATGGCCATGGTTTGGGAGGAGGAGGTGGGAACTGCTAAGAAACTCGCCCTTTTGTGTATTTGTGAAGGGACCCTCATACCGGTAGGTACGGAGGTGCTCGGGCAGGGAGGTGGCAGTCCGGCCATGACCCCACCGCCTGAGTGCAAAGGAGATTAGCAGAAGTTGCATTAGAGGTTGGTGTCCAACAGGCTGAAGCCGGCTCTCAGTCTCGCCTCTGTTTAGACAGACTTAATGGCCCCGTTCTTCACCGCATTGCTGTGATCATCAGTTATCGAATGCTAGAAACCCGCTGTATACTGTAAAATCCTTGCTGTTGTTATCGGAATTTATTGTGTGGGCAATTAACATAGGCAATCCCATTACCGCTGATGGGATTTATCTGAGTAAATCTCACATGTGTTATTCTCCCAGAAAAACAAGCGATCAACTTTTTGGCTTGGCCTAAGTTCCCAAAGATAAATGTATTCACTCATTTATTACTAACTACACAGCTTGTGGCCATGTGGTGTGAGTATAAACAAGCTGAACAAATGTCTAGTATGGGAAGGAATAAAATGTTAACGCAAAAAATTGATTTGGTGATCTCTTTGCAGCCAGTGAGATGGATATTACATTGCCAGGTCTGACTATGTGTGATTAGCGCTTAATGACTGGAGTTTGTTTCTTTTCATCCCAATCATTAAAGCCATGTTGATCTGCTCAGAACATATCGATAATTTCTGAATATATCAGCAAGCAAATCAGAAACCGCAACAGCCTACTCGGGCTCTGTTTATTTCTCTGCATTGACATGCAGTAGACCTTGCCAGACAAAGATGTCTCCAGCAGAGTAGTGCAGAGGACAAAGAACACAGAGATGGGGCAGTACCCGAGCTGTTACCCCTCAGAAATACCAAGTCACAAGGTTACACCCATCCAGAGGAGGATGATGGTGGTGATGCTGCTGTTAAAGCTGGGGGACGGTGTTGTAGGCAGCTGCAGAGCACACGCAGCAGCCCCCGCTTGCTGCACACTACACACAGCTGACACCCCTGCCTACAAACATTAACTGCATGAGAGTGCTGCAGCAAATCCCCACCTGCACAAGACCCAAAACACTTCTCCAAACCATTCTTGGCCACAAAAGACTTGCTTTGAGAGGTGGTTTCCTGCTTCACTCCCACATTACCTTCTGCGGCGTTACAAAGCCTGCAGAGCAAGGTTGCACTCCATGCAGAGCCCCATGTCTCTCTGCGCCCTGCCTTTTAGCACAGCTACAGCTATTATTTTGCTTTTGACTATGTCTGTAGCACTTCCCAGCCCTGGGAGACCTGACCTTTCACCACCTCTCATGCTGCTACAAGTGGTGGTGTTGAGTACCATGGCTGGGATTTTCGAAGGTAAGGGGGTTAGGTGCCTACCCCTTGAGCTTTTTCAGGAAGAGAGGAAGGTTAATTCCTCTAGTTAGGCCCACTTGTAAGAAAAGAGGTTCTCTGGGCACAGCATGTAGCAAGGACACTGTCAGGCACACTGTGAACTGGCCTGTGTGAGCACACTTATGTCCCTGCTCATCACTTGGGATGATACATGTAGACTTTGTGCCAAAATCACTGCAGAGATTCTTGTTCTGCAGGAGGAAAATCCCAAAACAGAATGAGCTACAGATATGGATAAATATTCATCTGGCATTCAAGAGAAATGCATAGATGCATCTTGAGTTGGTTTCCATCTGTTAGTGATGATCCCAAGCGCTGTTACTGGAAGCAGAACCCAACCAGCTAATTCCTCCCTTTTGCATTACACCTCCAAAGCTGAAGCAGAAAGACTGTTTCTTGACCTGGGTCTGTGCTACGAGGCAAACTGTCTGTCTGAGCGATGGACTTTTTTATGAGCAGGAACAGTGCCAGTGCTTTGACTGTGTAGGCAGATGATGACCACAGCAAGTAGGATGGTGGCAGGGCCGAAGGGAGCAATGCATCGCTCCTGGTCTGTCTCCTCGCTAAGGGATGCTCCTGCTGATGTGGGTGAGTGAACAAGCCAGACCCCTCTGTGTCAGTTAGAAGCAGTGTTGTCACACAACCTGAATGTAAAAAACAATGTTTGGGTCAAGGGAAAAACCTTTATTGGTAAAGAAAACAAGCCAGGACACTTTGCACATTCATAAGGGCAGGAGAAGTGATGCAGTTCAAGCCCATGGAGCTCTGCACACCCAAATCAGAAGAACTTCCTCCTTGCTACCTGCTGTCCTCTGAGCTGTGCCACAGCACCTGGAGTGACGCTGGTTGGGACTGGCCAAAACTTCTGAGGGATTGTGCTAATTAATAACTAATGGAGAGGGTCTCCTGCCTGTGCCCTGACCCTATTTAGCTCACTAGCCTAGGTGTAGCCAAAGGTCCCGACTTGGGAGTCAAGCCCTTTGGACTCAGGAGTCCAAAGCTGACTTTTCTCAGAGTTGTGGGTTGTGCTGAGCTTGTGAGTCTAAACTGGGAATTCCCAACGGGACCTGAATTCCCCCGAAGTTAGTAAGGGAGTCTGGAGACCGCGTACTGTCCCATTACAGTCCATTTCCACTGGACAGGCAGTGAGCCCAGATCGCTGTTTTTGATATAAACCATGTTTTCCCTATTTTTGTCACTCCCTCTCTGCTGCTGATGTGTTTGTTTCACCCGGCTGTGACTCCCTCCTTATTGCAGCCTGACTGTGTCTGTGACTCCAGATGACACGCCAGTACAGCCAGAAATGTGGGGCTTAATACCCAAGTTTGATCCAACGCACGACCACAGAGCAGTACCAATCAATAACACAAAAGTGGGTACATGGTTAAGGAAATGGATAGAAATCTCCCTAAATCCAGCTTCAAGAAAGAGGGAAAATAGCCTACTGAAGTCACTTTATTTCTGGTTTTGTATTTCCGATTGATACTACCGTAGGTGGACGTGCAAAGAATTGTAGGTGTCCTGCTGAATTAAATTTGGAGGCAACTGATGATGCCATGTTACATTATAAATAATGTCTGTCTAAAGCAGTTCAATTCATTCTTATAATGCCTTTTTCTTCCTTAAAACACTGGTGCCAAGCCCAATAAATTGACAGAACTCCCACTCACTTGAGTAAATTTTGGATCACGTCCTGCGGGATTAGCCCACATGAGCTTTACAGAGCAAGGACTTGCACACAGCAGTAACAGATTAATGAGACCGTTTCTGTGACTGAGCATTTGCCGACAGGGGTTAAGTTTGCATGGCCAAGCACTAACAGACTTAACTCATCATCTTAATAGCCTGCGCATCCATTACATTGAAAGTGAAATGAGCACATCTGGGTGCCTGGAGATGAGAATGATTAATAACGGGGGGAAAAAAAGGCGGACAACTGAGCGGGTGAGGAAACCATATGAAGAGTATGGGATGGTCATTCAAAGAGTCACGCTCAAACCTGGGGAGTTTGTGGATCCGATGAGTGGTGTGTGCTCTTGCGCAAACACGTCACTCTGACAAACGAGCCCAGTGTTTGATTTCCATTTGAGCACTGGTGTCAAAGCTGTACTGCTGACACAGAAGCGCAATTCCTGCTCGCTTTGGTAGGAGCTGCCCATACGTGATGGAGACCACAGTGTTGAGAAGCAAGGTCCAGGTCGAACCACCTAACATGAGGAGATTGGGAGTTAAGTCTAACAACTGACTGCATGTGCAGAGAGAGGGTTTAAATAAACATGCTTCGATGTGGGGACAGGCGATTCGTTTGGAAATCTGGGCAGGCTCTTTCTGCCGTCTGTGTTTTGTTTCTGAATCCAGTGCTATCATAATGAATAAGCTGTTTGCTCTTTCGACTGCACACCACATGACAGCTAGTTTCCATCCAAAAGCTTTGGCCCCTGCATGTAAATTGATCCTGTAAAGTTAACTCCTTTGTTCGAGAGGTTAAGTATGTGATGTATCAATTGGGCTTTTTGTGTAAAAGCCACAGAGCAATACACTTACTGAGCCATATGTATATTGCAGAATAATTTGCAGTAAAGGTATGCGGAGGAGCAAAGATGGATCATACAAAAAAAATGTAGGCTCCAGTTCAAGAAAGTATCCATTTAGAACAGAGCAGGATTTAAGCATACGCTTAACTCCCACTGAAATATGGTTTCTAATCACGTTTCAGGTTAAGCGTGTGGTTAATGCTGGCCCCAATAAGGAGGGATTTAGACACATGCTTAAAACCTCTGAACTGGGGTAGGGGTTACAAAAAGGCCTCTGGAGTCTGGGCCAACCAGACCAGGGATCCAAACTTGCACCCAGTCTCTACTAAACGTGCCAGGGAGACCCACAAGGGGAAGAAAAAGTCTGAAGAAAACAGCTGGATCATCTGGAGACACTTCAGAAGGCCAAAAATGCAAGATGGGTTTGACCCTAACCACGAGACATGGCAATTACAGCTCCCTGGGTTGCAGCAGCACAGCCAGTTGATGGCAGCTGGGGCTTCACCACTCCCACGTGGACCTCCTGCTTACAGGCTTGGGGCAGGTGGATGCTGAGGACACCAGCCCTGGACTCCATTTGTTTTTTTGACTCATGCTTTGGACATGACCTTGAGCTATGTTCCCACTGCAACACGATGACTTTAGTATCTGTCCCAGCCTCCCACATGAGAGTGAAGGACCAGGAGATGCTCTCAAACATGATGGAAAAGTACCTCCACCCTATATCCTGGTTGCTGTCACCGTAAAGACATTCCAGGGAGTAGAAAGAGCTTCTGTAAAAATAGCCTTGCCACAATGGAGAATTCAGAATTAACCACAAGGAAAATAGGAATCTTCCTTGCAGGAAACAGGACTGTCTTTGCATTGTCTTCTTCAGTGAAATCAACGTTGCCTAGGTAGAATGACGTCTCCTCTGACATCTTAATCCCTGCCGCCTACCCTGCTGGCAGTGGGATCATATGCATCTTTGGCAACAGACAATTGGCATTTTCAAAACATGTTAAATTCTTCCCTTCTGCTGCAGTGCATCTGGACACAGAACGTACTGGCAGCCTCGCTCAACGTTATCTTTTTATTAGAAATTCTTGAAGGAGCATATTTGTCTTATCCCTTCAGCTTTTTGTTGTTTCTCTCTGGTAGCAAGAACCAACAGCCAGCGAGGTACTTTCCAAAGAAAATAGAGGCACAGCCTCTGCCTTGCAGAGCCATCAATCCCTTTAAGATCCTTTGCAGTGTTGTGAAATAAGAGAATAAGAAATCTAACCTCACCATTGTGAAAATGTAAAGGTACTTTTAATATTTCTTTTTTGTGTGTGTCTGTATGTGAGTGTGTTTAACCTTGGTCTCTTTAATAAGGAGGTTTATTTTTTCCATTGGAAACGGGTAGACTGGGAAAAGAAGTGTTCTCCTTGATTTCCCTGCCTTAATCCAGTTCCTGCTCCAAGGTGGAGCATCGCATCAGCCATGCTGTTAAACACCTAACGTGCTCTTCCTCCTTGGCAACCCTGGATTAAGCAATTCCCACAGATGCACGAGTAAAGCCTGGAACGGCACCGGCTGAAAGGGCTTGCAGGGATTTCAGGAGTGCAGTCGAGCTCCTGTCTGATCCAAACCGGTGGAGCTCCGCTGCCTTCCTCAGAGCTCTGCCAACTTGTGCCAGGTGGGGATCTGGCCCTCAGCCTTTATTAATTACCATACGCACTCAGAGATGAAAAATACGTTTATCACAAAGCAGAGAGAAACCCATCAGCTGCGCAAGCTGCCAATAGGGAAGGTGTTCACTCGGCTCGAAAAGGGCATCACCTCGGTGGGACTGGTCACATACCTGCCAGGAGCAGGGTAGCTCTCTCTGATGCTAACCGGAGGTGACAGAGTGAGACCAGACAGCTCTTTGGAGTCCCTCCCTGCCCTATTTTTCTATAATGTCTGTTATTTAACAAGGGATCGAATCTTCCCTGTTGGTAAAAATTATACCAGCCAAGGCCAGGCAATGTCTGTGGCAGGAGCAGAGGGCTCAGCGGGCTGTGCCGCTCGGTTCAGACAGGATTTTGAGGACAAAGTTGGGCTTCTGGGAATTGGAGCTACGGAGGGGGTGACCAGGAGCTCGCGGTGGAGTCGGGCTACACGCAGTGAAGGTGTTGGACAAATTCAGAGCAGTCGAGTTTTCCCCGGGCATTTCTCTGCCTGGTTTGGTGGGTTTTGCATGGATTAGGGAAGGATTTGTCAGGCTGCAGTGCCAAACCAGTATTTATCCACAGAAGCCTTTTTATTTTTTAATTGTGTCAGAGATCTCTAGCTGGCATCTCTCTCTCCAAACCTGGCCAGTCGGTAGAAACAGAATATTTATTCCCAGCCTTTGTTTTACAACTGGGGGTGGTGAGAGGAGGGCTGAAGCTTCTTTTGTCTGACTTTAAAGAGATACCCCCTCCTCTTCATCTGCTTCCAGCTCATCCTCCTGGCTGGCAGACGTGGAGGCTTCCCTGCCAGGGCTGGGGAGAGAGGGGGAAGCCAACAATGGCTCCCTTGGTGTGAGAGCATCGGTAATAACACAAGGCCCCCTTAGATGCACACGTGCCTTTCTGTTGACTGCTGTGGGAGTTGCCTGCATATTTTAGGAGACAATTAGGCCAATGCAGCATACACTGACTATTCACTCTTCATCTCCAACCCCGGGAAGCAGGAGGAATGATTTATTAGGGAGACAGACTTAACGTCTTCTGTCTTTGGTCAGCTGTGATGTGAAAATAGCCTCATTGAAGTCAATTAGTATCAAATCCTAATTAAAACCAAAATCTTTCATTGGTTTGCTCGCAGACAGCTACTGCACTGGGAGCACAGCCTTGCCGGGGGAGGACAAGGAAAGAGGGAGAGGAGGAGAAGGCGAGCAAGGGGGAGAGGGCAGGGGCAGAGCACCCGGAGGTGGCCCATGTCCCCCAGCTCCCACTCGCGACGAGGGCAAGCGTGGGCTCAGCCCCTCGCAAGGGATTGCCTGGCAGGGAAAAGTCTCTGCACTGCTCTGCTGGGGCTGTGCAATGACCTGAAAGGCTGGAGACAGACGGTTTGGGTCGGCCGTTGCGTATCCAGACAGTGCAGGAGAGACCAGCACCGCTCACCGCGACAAATCCTCCCTAATCCTCCAAAAGCAGACACAAAAACTAAACAAGTGATGCAGGCTTGGGTGTCATTGTTTGACCTTTGGCTCCTGCCCAAGTGGGGATGGCTAATCCCCCAGCACTCCTGCAAGGTTTACACCAGCAGAAAGCCTGTCTTTCCATAGGCGCCAGGACGAGCTGCACACTCCTTTGCGGTGGCTTTGCCTGCCAGACCTCATGCCCTTGCTGCTGCCCTGAAGCACAGCGTGGAGCCCCACATTAGCTCCCTCATTAAAAATGCGCTTGTTCCACCCCTACGCCTGGCCCTCTGTCAGGTTCGTTTAGTGACACTGATTGAAACCACTGCAGCGAGGGTCTTTTGTGCCTTTGCACGTACATGTACCCTTTTTGGGGTGTCCCACCCTGAGCCAGAGGCTGCAGAATGGGAGACCGTGTGTCAGTGATGGGGAAGCCCTGCTGCGGCTGGGTTACAGTGACCAGTCCCCATTAGCCCTGTGGTGGGAGTCCTCCCCATGCCCACCTGCAAGCAACACCCTGCCCGGGCTCCTCACTACACGCAGTGAAAATTAAACGTGCCCAGGACTCTTGCCTGGCAATGAGGCCAACCAGTTTGGAACAGCCTGCACCCATGCTTCTAAGCTTTTCTGCTCTCCAAACCAGTGTAACCCCTTCAAGGTTGCCTCCTGGGAGAGGTGGCTGACCCATGCTAATTCCTGAGCTGTGCTGGGGAGCTTTCTAAAAATATAGCAGTGCAGACAAGTTCCAGTGCTTGGGAAAATCCCCTGGTACTATTTAATTTATCAGCCAAGGTGTAGATCAGGCATCTTCAGTATATTCGGGTGACTGCAGGACTTCTGTGATTGAAGGAGCCGCTCCAAAACACTGACACTGTAGGAGAATTTTGTAGGGCTGCTGTTTTGAGGAAAGCAAACCCCGCTTGAGCCGAAGCCATCATTAATCTGAGCATGAGTCTATTCAGCATATTCACATCCGTTGCATCTGCCGCAGCCAGCGGCCGCGGGGTTCTCGGTGCCTGCCCTCCCATCTGCTGAGCATCGCGCTGCATCCCGTGCCGCCCCAGCCCAGCGTCCCACACGGGAGGAAGGAGCCAGGGCCGGGGACCGCAGGTGTTTCCCGCGCAGCCCCGCTGGGATGCTGACAGCAGTGCCTCGGACTCCTGCCAGCCACGCCGGTGAGGGGATGTGCCCTCTCCTGCCATTAGACCCGTGAACAGGATGAACAGAAACCCAACGCAAAGCTGGCCCACAAACACTCCGCATATTGTTTCTTATACTGGAAAATAGATTACTCCAGATGCTAGGAAAATTTGGATCTGGAGTCGGCTCTTTTGGCTTATTTAGAGCTTTTTTAAAATTTAATATATTTTGGTTAATTGTCCATATGCCTCATCATAGCTTCATAAAGCAAATGACACGTTGCAGTCAATTAAACCAACAATGTTGCAGGAAGCAGTGATGTACAGTGTGTGGTACAGCGTGCAGTAACATACACCGTGGTAAGAGAAACTCATTGACGAGTCTGTACCAAAGCAGGCAATCCCACCCAGTTCTGGTCAGATCTACATATAAAGAAGAGGCTTCCTTATCTGAGGTTTCAATAAAACCTGGGTTTCTGTTCCTAAAAGGAACTGATGTGTGTCATCATCTGTCCAATTTATTCTGAGATATTTTTCACCTCAGGTCTGCCTGCATCCTTATGAATCATTTCCCTGGAATTATATGTGGGTATTTAAAATGTGCGTTTGGCATATTTTAAAAAAAAAAACTGAGCTAATTGCCAGTTCTGGGTTCCTTTAGCATAGATAGCACAGATTAGATCTTCAGCTGTACAAACTGGGGCAGTCTCATTGCAAATTCCCAGATATGATCCTTATCTCGCTAATGCATACATCTTCAGGCTTAAGCTACGCTTGCTTTTTCTGCGTCCTGGGAGAAATTCAACAGGAGGAATAACATGTTATGTATCCTAGTGTAGGGGAGATGCTGTCATAGCACCTGTCCTAGAGTCTATTGGGGGCAGTGAAAAGCTGTGCTTTGATTTTAGGATCAGGCCTAAGCCTGGCACAGCAAAGCACTGCTTAAACAAGTAATTAACTTTTACCATGTGCCTCATTTTCAGTGACTTCAACAAGGCTGAGAAATGAGACTTTCCAGAGGCTGATGTGAGGACATGGTAAGCACGTTGCTGAGCAGAGCCTGGCTGCAGCTCTTTCATTTGCAGAACCTGGACCAGGGGCTGCACGGAGTGATGCTGTTGAAGAGCTGCTGCCTTTCCAGGGCGGATGCTCTCACTGCGGCTTGGTCCATCCCACGCGAGAGCCTTTGCTTTCAGCTGCTGCAGTTCACCTGCCACAGCCCCTGTGGAAAAGTCCTTGCCCACTTCATAGGAAATTGCAGCCTTCTAATGTTTAGTTCGGGGCTTTTTAATCATTTTAATAGGAAATTACATATAAAATGCTATAGAACACATAGGAAATCTGCTGAATTTCAGGGGGTAGTTCGGATTTTTCTATGATTCCTCATCCTTGAAGATCCTCACAGCTTCACCAGTATTAAATTTTGCAGGACTTTTCCACAGAGGAAATCTGTCATTTATTTTCTTTACAGTCCTGACTGAGCAAATATAGACAAAATAAAGTTTACTGTGGCACAAGGGAGACTTGAATTTGAAGTCGTTTTTCAATCACTTGGCATTACAAATAGCTGGAGCGGTGACTGATATCTCATGCCTGCAGCTGAGTATGTTGCTTGAAAAATCCTGTTACATGAGTGAATGAGAAGGGGAAAATATATTACTCAAAGTTTTTCACTTTTGCAGTTTTTTTTTTTTCATTTCTTCCTTTGCCCGCCTTGATTTTAAGAGGCTGACTCACTAAAAGCGTGCTTTTCCTAGTCAAGAGAGAACTGTATCCTCAAAATAATCACATCTGGTCCAAACTGAATCTTGATCCATGTGTTTCCTCCAAGCCCCAGACTGTTTCAGATTCAGGGCTGTGATTCAGGTGCATTTTCCTAATGAAGATTAATTACATATGGGTTTCCTTGCAGTTTCAGAGAGGTAAAAGGCAGCAGAGAGACCAGCTGAGGCGGATTTTTAAATGAGGGAAGACCCACTGGGGCACATACATCTTTATAGGCCCAGTTCACATATGCAAGAACAGAATGATTGAGTATTTGTATATGACTTTTTCTAACTGGGAGACTAATTATCAGGTACTGATTTATAAAAAGAATGGAGAAAGAGGGCTGAAAAGAGGTAGAAAAGTGGATTATCAATTCTATCACACACAATCTATGCTCCTGTATCCCAAATGCCTGCGCTGTCCCCTCCGCCGTGTTGGCCTCCATCCTCTCCTGCCGTTCAGGCACATTTTCACACACACACAGGTGTTACTTTACATTGCTAGGCTATACAAGCCCAAACACCTATGTGCTGTCTGTATGTAACCAGCTTTGAAATGTGAGCCCCGCTAACAAAGCTAGCAGATGATGATAACCAACGTAAAAATCAGATTCAAGAGGAGATTTTATGCCTTGAGTTATCACGGCAGTGCAGGGGACCATCCACGGTTTTGGAGTGGCTGCTGCAAAAAGCATGTTTTGATTCAGTGCCCTGGGAGTCTCAAGTCTGCAGCTAATATTTCTTTTCCAATTATTGCTGTGAGTGGATAAAATATATTTTAATATCTTTGTGCTAAGAGTCCTATCTAGAGAGAGAGGGGTATTTCCACTGCACTGCAAGACCATTACATTTATTTGCACAATTCACTTAACTCTGGTCCATGATATCGCCAGAAGCCCTTGATGGAATTATGGTTCCATAATTATAGCTTTATAAATTACAGGCCTTAATAGCTTCAGGGCTGGATTCTCACTTACAATAAATCATCAAGGTTTCATTGATTTTATTGAAGTATATGGAGGTATGTCAACTTACACCAGCTGAAAACTGAGGTGAGATCTTCACCCTTTGAAGTCATTGGGAGTTCTGCCATCAACTTAAAGGCAGCCAGAAATTAACCCTTGGTCCTCATTTTTCATAGCCACTTTGCTGGCAGGAACTGCATCGATACAATATATTGTTGAAGATGATGATATCACAAACCAAGATGATGTTGTTAATTAAAATGTATCATTACCACTCCTGCTCTAAAAGGTAGGGCACTAAAAGGGTTTGATTCCCTACTGCTCTGCACCTTAGACTCCCTTTGTAGAGACCAAATGCAGCAACACACCCCCAGCTCCTGCAATATCCTAATGCCTTTTCATGGATGTTCTTAAATATGCACACATAAAGTTTCAGAGTATGTCACTGCGCACTCTCAGCTAATTTATTGGTCATACATAAGCCTTAGCGAGAGGAACAGATAAATAACTGGAGGACATCCAGCATTTCAAAGGGCCAGCGAATGGATGGATGAGTTCGCTCAGACTCCTCTGGCAACCTGCACAGCCTTCTGCCAAGAATCCAGACAGTGGAAGAGGACATTAAAATACTGAGCATGGGGGAAAGCACGGGTGGAATAAATATAATATTCATATGTAAGTAGTGAAAGTCACTACTCTGCCATGGGTCAGATTTGACCTGGTATTGATCACTCAGGATGGATGCAACTACCATTCACTTAAAGAATAAGTAGAATACACTGTCGAGTCTTTCCCATTAAAATAATATATATAGCATTTATATGGCATCAGCATATTTTGATGACCATAGTACTTTCATGAGCTTAAATTTGGCTATCTGCATTTTCAGTTATGGAAACGTACTACTGAAAGTTTCAATCCAAAATAGCCATTGATTTTTTTGGCAATTAAAATTTGCATGCCTGTGCCTTGCCCAGAGTCAATTTTGGCAGGTACATCAGAGATCAGCAGTACCGAAGTCCAAGCAGTGAACTCTTGATTACAGCTTATTCCCTCTGAATGTAATTCCTTTAAAAATCAAACCACGTCCTCCTCTGGAGGATTATTAGGGGTCTGATAAGGATAGCAAAGCACAAGCCCAAATTTACCAACAGATGAGGAGGCTGTGGCGTAGGCGAAGGCAGGCATAAAATGTTGATCCCTTTAAGCCACAGTGACTGATGAAGGGTAAGCTTGAGAGAGTGCTCTCCTGAGACCGCTCCTGCGCTGCACGTCTCCGGTTTTCCCTTCCTCTGTGCTTATGGTTACAACCGTATTATTTGTCCCTCAGCTAAGATAAACGTAACTTTCCCACATTTGAGTCCGTTATGACAAATTTACTGGTTTCACTCAGAAAAAAAAGCTATCTGTTGCTTCTTGATAGCTCCACCACAGAAAGATAAGGGCAGGCTGGTGAAAACATTGAAATTCTCATAAGAAGGGAATGAAGGGCCACAAGACAGGCAGGCGATGAGGGAGCTCCTGCTCCAGGGCAGGCTGTGCTCTCCTCCAGGAGCCTGGGACAACCGGAGCACTGTTTTGGCTCTGACGCATCAAAGGTGGCATTTGGGAAGAAGGCCATTGCTTCGACTTGTGTCAGGACCATGACAAACAAAAAGCAAAGACAGAAAGTCAGGAAAAAGGCAGAGTGCTGCAGCCGAACCATATCCAAGGAGCAGATAACTGAGAAGTTAAAAGCACTTGGCCAGATACAAATGGACGTCTCAACTTAGAGGGTGACGTGCTGCTGCCACAAGCTACCCTGCAAAGGTAGAGCAGCTTCATGGCAGCGGGTGGCTGGAGGCATTTTGGATCCAGTGCAACATGAAATGTGAGGCGACAAGGAGGAGCCCACTCCAACAAGCGCTCCTGAACCCACATGCTTTCATGTGAACAAAGCCCTAAAAATAACAGGACAGCCATATCAAAAGTGAATTGATAAAGTCAGTCCAGGGGCTTTTTTTCTCCCGTGTTGCTTGAAGGCTCTTGTAAGCACATTTCATCTTTCAGTGCCAACACATGCCTCTGCTCATTGTACCGAGGGAGGAGAGTGAAGTTTTCACACAGGGAACATGGTTACTCCAAACTACCTGCAAGGCAGTGATGAATACAGCCCCAGGGGCTGCATTTTTCTGGGTACAGCGCATTAACAGAGCGTTAACCAGGAGAACGTTAATTACACATTGTCGCTGCTGCTCACCCAAAAGGAATTCAGCCTGGCAAAACACGATCATAAAAAGGAGGGCATTTGGAACGAATCGATGTGTGTGTGACATATATAAATGCCATTTCCATCCTGCCTATGAAGGCTCCATGAGCCTTGTGGCTTGCAGCTGGCTGCCAAGGTCTCCGCAACACCATCAAGCACACCCTCAGATGATGGTCCAGTAACTCTGATCTCCACTTAATAAGCGCTGACAGGGAGATTAGAACAAAAACCGAAATACCCTCTGGTAACATTTCTATATATATAACCTCCTTTTCTGGTGAAGCTATAGACTTGAACTCTTTTTTCTCTCAATAATTGTTTTAAGACAGACTTCAACATTTCAGTGACTGTGGGCCAAGACATCTGGGTCTCTGAGGTTAGCAATGTGCTGTAAGGACATGGCTCCCTGAGTCTCTGCCCAATTTCATCCCCAGACCCTCCCAACCTGCTCGAATCCACTCTCCCCTGGGCCCGCGGGCCAGCCAGGCACAAACCAGCACAGGACATTCATCCCCCCTCAGGGAAGGAGACCAGGAGGTTCAGTCTGCCATGTCCAGGTCTCCTGGAGATGCCACCGCATAGGGAGACAGCCAAGACAGTCCTGAGGGGCCAAACCAGCTCCTCTCAGTTATGGAAGAGTATATTGGGTAGACATAGTGCTTAGAGATATGGTTTAGTGATGACTTTTGTCAGTTAGGTTGATGGTTGGACTAGATGATCTGAAAGGTCCCTTCCAACCTCGGCAATTCTGTGATTCTATGATTTTGTTTCCACTCAGACCAGTTGTTTACTGGAGCACTGATGGCATCCATCTCCAGGCCACTTTGAGCAAAAGTACACCTCTCACCACTACCAGATGGCCAAACTGCTGTTCAGAAGAGCAAAGTGACCTGTATGTTCAAATCTATACAAGGGAGGCAGCGAGTTATGTTCAGCAGCGGGTTACGTTACCGAAACGCTATGTTGTTAAGGTATGCACGCACACGGTGCGCAGCCTGGTGTGAGCGTTGCAACTTTGGGTTAAAGCCATCGTCGTTTTACAAATTGTGCACAATCATCCGTAATCTTTGCAGAATACAAAGTACAGTTTGCTCTCTGTTGCCTGTTCTGCACAGCCCTTTCATTACAGAAACATCTGTTAGAAGCGCTTTAGCTGAGGGTTCGTCAGAGTTTCCATTATAAACCCCTATATTCAAGGGGTTACTGCAACTGAGCTGTAAAAAGTTGCTCCAGGCTCAAACTTGGCATAAAAGGCTTCCAGTGGGAGATTATTTTTTTTTTTTCCTAAAACGAAAATGTTAAAATACATGCAGTTAAACAAAAGAAATTCACTTTCCCTTAGAGACTGCCTCTCCCGAATCTATATTTGTTAGACATACTTACATGTACACACATTGTGCATGGGCCTTTAAAAGCAAACTACTAATTCATTTATTTATTAAGTTATTTATTAAAAAAAAAAAAAGTTACTAACTTCACAGCAATATTGATTCATTTAAAATATAACAGTCCAGATTTCAGATAGAAAAGCAGCAACTACTTAGAAAATAAAATAACCTTCCACGTAAAAAGCAAGGAGGACATCACTTTTAGGACATTTTTTTCATCCCCAGCTTTAACTAACTCTTGCAGACAATTGTTTTACCCCTGGGCTGGCAGTAGGGTCCAATGGACAAAATGACCTGAGGGCAAGTGGAGACAATATTTCTTCTAAGAAGCAGTCTGCTCCAGCACGATGGAGGAGATTAGCAGAAAGATGTTAAGTAGGAGGAAATATGTTTGTTTAGAGAAGATAAGCACAGGGGAGGGGTTCACCGGACTGTACTAATCGAGGCAGTTAAGGTGATCCATGAGCAGTGGTAGACACAAAAATCCTCCATGTCTGGGGACAATGAAGAAGAGGCAGAAACCATAGGAGAATTCTACTTAGGAAAGTCTGGTTTCCTGGTAAAGGAAGATGAAGCAAAGCTAAAATCCAGGAGATCTTCTAATTTAGGAAGGGCTCATTTTTCAGTCTTGAGGATATGAACAGTGGTGATGTTCAGCAAGTGAGCCCTTGGTCATAGAATGAGCAAAACTCTTTTTACACCATTAATTGTGCTGCCCCCGGCAGCTGCAGCAACAGACCTCAGTGCTGATCCTGCAGGAATTTAAGCCCATGAGTAATCCCATTTAAATTAATGGGATTATGCCTCAGAAGTGTAGAGTTAAGCATATGTGTATGGGTTTGATGGAGCAGGCCCCAGGCGACAAGCGCGTTTGCAGAAGGTGATGCTCTTTGTGCCGCCCATTGGGCAGGACGGCTCCAGAGTGAGCTGTAAAGTCTCTAAGGAAAAACCCCAAAGTGGGGGAAGTCACACAGTGATTCACTGAGTGGCACCCTTTCCTCTGAGTCAGTCCTGAACAAAAGTCCCAGCACGGCTTTCGGATGGGAAACTACAGCTGGATGTGCCGTCCCTTGCAGGAGATGGAAAACAAACATCCTGCCCATGACTTGCCACCATGTAAGGGCTCCGCAGCTCTTTTGGAGAGTTTGGTTTTTCATCCTAGTGTTTCTGGCCGAGATCCAACTGCTGTAATTTCAGATCTCTGGTTCGCCCTCCCAGCATGGGCTCCTGCTCTCTTGCAGCCTCAGTTGGATTTCTGCACACCAATAAGCAGCTGCTGCAACTGATGGTTTGCAGGGACGATGGGGGACAATGAGGGACAATGTCTCTGTACACACAACAGATGACCCAGGATCCCTCAGAGAATGAATGCGATGGAAGAAAAAACGTTGCCTTCTTCACTTGCATTGAGCAGTGCTTTGGTTTGCATTAAAATCAGATATGATTTTAATCGTTTAGTCAAGCTCAGCATGCTTGACTCCATCAAAATTGGCTCCCCAGCATTCATTGATGTTGGAACAACTAAGGATTTTACCACATGCAAATGGTTCCCTTTACTCCCCTCAAAAGCTTTAGGTCTAACACTGAGCTCAGGGAAAAGCTGAGAACACGGTACAGCATCTTATGTGAGTAATGCACCTATTGTGTTCTCCTGCCTATGGACATAAGAGAGGAAAATTTCTCCACTGCATTTTGTTATCAGCATGCAGCATGCTTGAGAGGCTTCTGATTCTTGGGCGTTGGCCAACCTCCTCCAGTGCTCTGGAGTCGACACTGCCATCGCCTGATGCTTTGTAGCACACCCCCTCTTGAGCATCAGGAGCTCCTGGAAAGGAAAAGCTCAGATCAGTCACTTAAGTCACAGGTTATCTGAAGTTAAGGAAGGAAAAAACCATGGTTTCCTTCCTTTTTCCTGTTTTCTGTAACCCTCTTCTATGGCAGTTGTCACCACATTTCCAAGATCAAGAATGCTCAGATGACCCCTCCTCACATTATTAATTATTATTAGTAGTAGTAGTAGTAAATCATGAAAGTCCTCTCAATTAGAGAGAATGACCCAAATGAAAAAGCCTTGACTTTTTCTTTCTTTTTTGATTGTTCCCAGCAATTCAGTTTTCAGCTTTTGCTTTATGCCAATCATGCAGATACATGTTTTGACTGGTTCAATAACTCTTCTTGAAAACATAAATATTAAAAATCTGACAACACAAGTTGACATTAAGTAGCTGGAGAGCTGGGACAGACACCAGCTAATAGGAATTTCCTGCTGCTACTACATGTATTTCTACCTTTAATCACTGTCACATTATTTTCTTATCCCAGATTGTCCTACATGGCATGATAGGAGCAGACATCTGACAGGTCCTAAAGAAGCCTTTTAGAATACACCAAACTTTGCAGATTTGCTTTTGCTGTAAGAAGAGAACAATGTTCTCGAGAGTTATATACATTTCCATGTATTAAAATATTTTTCCCAAGCAGTCATAACTAATGTCAACTTTATTTATCATACCATTTTGAAATTTTCAACATGTCCTACAAGTTCAAGGGGAAAAAAAAAAGTCCTTTTCTTTACACATTCTTTACCTGAAGGTGCTGAAAATCATTGATTTAAAATGAATGGGGATTGATGTGAATCTGTTACTTTAACAAGAAACAATTTGGTATTTCCATAAGCAATTAGACTATGTTAATAGTCTACAATCTATCATGCCAAAAAATGACAGAAGCAACTTCTTAACTATATAAAAGTGTCAGGGGTTTTGTTAATGTTTCTTCTTTAGAGAAAAGATAACTCACATCTCCATCTGGATCCAACTCAGCTGTTGTGAAAGAGCAGCATCAGCATCCAGAATAGCAGAAACAGCAGAGAGTCAGAGTTCAGGTCCCAGTGCCATCCTGTTGTTTCTGGAAGAACAGGGCAAACGATCCTGGAAAAATACAGCAGCATGCATCAGGGAGAGGTGCTATACTTGGCTGTAAAGCTCTCTCTTAAGTAATCCCTGGGGGTGTTGACTTGCCTTTCTTTTATTTTGCTTATTAAATATGATCTGTGGTGCTGTTAGCACTTTGCTTCACACTGAAGCTTCACACTAGAGCAGGACTGGGATGGAGATTCCTTAGCTGTGGTCCACAGCGCACTGGTGAGCTCACTGTGCCTGCGGTATGCTGGCTTTCGTCCTGGACTTCAGTCGAGAGGAACAGAGCCAAGGGAAGGAGAAGAGATGAGATAAACAGCAAAAGCAGAAACCATGGTCAACTTTTACAGGAAGGTCAATACCCATATTCCTCTAAAGAGCTCTTAAAAAGAGGCACAAATGCTTTTTCAGTATGGTTTTCCATGTAATGTAAATTGCCACGGGGATGTTACACAATGACTCGGAGGATAAGTGCCCATGAGGCAATTTCTTTATTGAGATGTGGAGCTCATCACAGAAAAGCTGGAAAACACCTGTAGGTATGGGATGAAGTTTCTGCTCTTACTGGAATAAAATATACCCTGGTCATTGCTTTTCAAGCCATGAAAACATCTATTTCTGTCTATACTCGGAAGGACTCTCAGTTTTTCACAGACGAGATAATTTACCTGGCTTCTAGCAGAAGAAAAAACATTAAACCACACAGTTAAGGTGGCCCATGATGAAGAGAAGCTAAGTTACATTAGCAAAGTGAGGAAGTGCAACATGTGAAATGCAATATTATGCTAATGCTGGGATGCAGTGTTAGAATTGGCTTTTGATGCATCAAGGTATTATTTTCTTCAACCACCATGTATGTTGTGTTCTCCATGAATACAATAAAAAGCACAGGACTGGATGATTCAGATGTGTGACCTGAAGATCACAGATGTTGAGGGAAAGTTTTCTGTTGACGCCTTTGGATGACAATCTTTTGCAGGAAGAACCATCAGTTACTAAAATAGCCTCAGCTATCATCTAATAGCCTCATCAAACCCCTAAAAAAATTAGTTCAGTAAGCTGTATCTATTCATGCCACATTTTCTACCTTAGCTGTTTGTCTCAGGGTGATCTACTTTAAATAATTATTTCTTTCTAGAAGTTTAAAAGCTTGAGTCATTCACGATGATGAAGTTGCAGTGAAAGCTCCTTTTCCACCTCCTCTCCCCACCCCCATGTTACAGCACTGTGGAGGCCTTGTTCATCAAGCTTCACTCCTTCCTTCCATTAGAAGAACTTGAAATTTGACTATAAAATTACTTTTCAGACAGAGATGTCCCTTTCACGTCTTTGAAAGTCAGCATGAATTCAGACAAATCTAGGTTTCAATGACAAAAATTTTCCAACACACCTTTGGGCCAAAGGATTTGTACCAAGGTGGAGAGGGATTTTTTACAAGGGCATGTAGTGATAGGACAAGGGGTAATGGCTTCAAACTGGAAGAGTGTAGATTTATATTAGATATCAAGAGGAAATTTTTCACTATAAGGGTGGTGCGACACTGGAACAGCTTGCCCAGAGATGATGTTGAGGCCTCATCCCTAGAAGTGTTGAAGACCAGGCTGGATGGGTCTTTGAGCAACGTAGTCTAGATGATCTTTAAGGTCCCTTCCAACCTAAACCATTCTATGATTCTATGATTTGACAGCCCAGAGCTGACCAGGACTGATGTAGACCACAATTGGGTGGTCTACAATGGGGGCAGTGCAAAAAACTGGGGCAGTGCACAGATATCTGAGAGGTCCAAAACTCATCCCTGATGAGAAGAGAGGGAAGGAAAATCAGGGATGATTCAAGGAGAGAGAAACACACACCCACATATCCGACAGGGATGGGAAGAAACTTAATGGCCAAAGATGCAGAGGAGGCAGGTTGGCAACAGCTCTGCCCACATATCTTTAAGCGACCAATCTACGTTCCGTTACAGTATGGCTATGGTATACAATATTCTACAGTATACACTGAATTTTCATTTTTTCTGTGCAGATTTTCACAGCCTTTCCTTCCTCCTGTGGCTTTTACTACCCAAGAAGGGAGAGAGGCGGAACAAAAAGCTGCAAACTGAAGGGAGTGTGGGTGTGAGGAGGTTTATGTGTGCTTTGGTTTCAAAGTTTTGGCCTGAAAAGAGATATTTGCGTTAACAGACTACAAAAGATGGATGATTTGCCATACTGACAAAGTTAGAAACTCCTGCAATGTCAACACAGTTCATTGAAAGTTAAAAGAGGGGCGTGTTATTTTTAGGTGCTAAGTAATTCACAACATTTTGTGTTTAAAATAAAATATTCATCTGTATCATTATGAGTCATCCTTGTTCAGATAGTTTATTAAAATATTCTCCTTATGTAATACTATCATCCAACATACCTGAGATCTCTATTTTATTATAAAGTTGGTGTATACCAGAAAGCCTACATAGATATTTGTGTTCTTAAAGCTAATAACAAAGCAAAACAATATTTCAGGTATAATCACTATTAACAAGTTGTAAAATGTTGACTTCTCTTGCTATATTTTCAAATACTCTATGTCTTTTCTATTATTATTTTTCTTCTGCAGTTTATGTGCTGTATGCCTGCAGCCAGGAACATGTGTTTCCAATTATCCGAGCTTTCCAAACCAGCTTTGCGTTCAATAGCAACCTTTTTTTTTTTTTAAGGTACAGCTCCTACTCCCACAGAAGTTAATATTCCTCTCCTTTTTCACATA
This sequence comes from Alca torda, assembly GCA_008658365.1. Classification (NCBI taxonomy): domain Eukaryota; kingdom Metazoa; phylum Chordata; class Aves; order Charadriiformes; family Alcidae; genus Alca; species Alca torda. The sequence goes on along the minus strand of CM018077.1, from coordinate 154,733,375 downwards.
GCAAACAGCAGTGGCTCTTGATTTCAGGCCCATTTTAGAAATCGTTTAATTTGGAGCTCCCCAAACAAAAATGTTATTTTCTTCTAAACTTCTTGTACGTTTTATGAGACAGAATCAAGCTTTCATATTGAATGCATATAAAGTGTTGAAGCAAGAGAGGGAAAATCGATGTCATCCAGTTTGCCTTGTATGACATTTTCTCTCATTTCCTGTACAGTGAAGGATCCAATTTGACCATTAGAGCCATAATGGTAGAAATGTTAGATAGCATCCCATCCTTACAACTCATGCTTAGGTCTTACAAATCCCATCCTTGAAGCACCTGTGCAACTTGCGACCTGTAGCATATCCGAGTCATGTGTTGTAATGTCATAAATTGTGATTATCCCCATTTGTACCTGGAGAATTGAGACAGACATATGTTTGTACCTCTGTGTTGGCTTAGGGCTCAAGCTTGCATTTGACATTTCTCTGCAGCTCTGGGCACCACCTTATTTTCTTCTAAACAGCAACAAAGTTGTTACTTGTTACTTGGAAGAAGAGACCGACCCCCACCTGGCTACACCCTCCTTTCAGGTAGTTGTAGAGAGCAATAAGGTCTCCCCTCAGCCTCCTCTTCTCCAGGCTGAACAACCCCAGCTCCCGCAGCCGCTCCTCATAAGACTTGTAGACCCTTCACCAGCTTCACTGACCTTCTTTGGACCTGCTCCAGCATCTCAATGTCTTTCTTGTAGTGAGGGGCCCACCCTTCTTTATAGAGAGTGTGGTCAAACACTGGAACAAACTTTCTAGAGAGGTGGTCAATGCCCCAAGCCTGTCAGTGTTTAAAAGACGTTTCGACAATGTCATTAACAATATGCTTTAGCTTTTGCTTAGCCCTGAAGTGGTCAGGCAGTTGGACTAGATGAATTGTAGGTCCTTTCCAACTAAAATATTCTATCCTACTCTATTGATCATCTGCATCAATGAGACATTGGCCTCCAGTCAGTCTGGGGAAGACCATGGTCTCATCAACTCAGAGAAATTTAGGCACCCAGTTGCAAATTGAGATGCAGTGCTGACTGACAGCGCAAACAAAACCAATATGTAATGAATTTAACAAGAAAATGTACCCCACCCTGAGGCATAGTTCATCAAGATAAGAGATGCAGCCAGAGAGACCCAGGCTGTGTCTCACCTGAGCAGAAGGTGTGGGGCAGCATATGAGGGGAGTGGGGTTAGTGCACATTCCTGGGTTCTGTTCCAGGTTGGGATGAACACAACCGGACACAGCAGTCTGGAAGTCACCTGGTGTTTGTCAGTTTAAATGAAGCCTGGGTGAATTGCCCAAGGCCAGCATAAGAGCTTGAACTCAGCATTATCCATGATTCTGCTTAATGAATCTTCATTAACAACTCAATCTGCTTCCTTTGTATGGGGAAAGGACTGGAAAGGGATAAGAAGGAGCGAACCGCCACAAACGTCATGGGTGCCACTGGGGCAGAGCATGGTCTGGGCTCCAGGCAGTAGAAAGCCTGGTCTGAAGGTGTTAAGGTGTTAGAAATAGGTTATAAACCGCTGTCCCTTAGTCACTGAGTAACCAAAGACTGAATAGCAGATCACTCATCTGACCTCCACATGAGGAAAAGGGCATGATCCCGTTTGTATGAAAAGCACCACATGAACACCACTGCACGGTTGCCCTGAGCACCAGGAGAAATGGGTACCTCCTTCTGAAGCACAAAGCTGGTGGGGCAATGTGTGCCGCAATTAAAAGGTATGAAAGCAAGATGTTTACCCCTAAAAGAGTCATTCAGACGGAGGCTTAATTCATGTTTGGTGTCATATGACCCTCGTCCTCAGATGTGCTGTGTAGCTCTAAAACAGATGTGTGGTCAGCATAATACACTTCAGTGTTTGAAACCTCTGATGATAACACAGCAGAGCACAAGTGAAGTATCCTGACTGAGCCAGGACAAGCACTTTATCCAGCGAGCACTCGCGGAGGGACTCGCAGCAAGTGCGAGTGGGATGAAGGTGGCCACCTCCGCATGCAGAAGAGCTGAAGGAGCCTCTCCCAGGGAGAAGCCTAAAACCAGAGCATAAGCAACCAGAACAGTGATGCGATGGGGAGAAAGATGGGAATGAGACATCTCCAGAGCACCTTCCTCCTTCAGGGAACTGATGAAGTTCTTCTGTGACAACAACGAGTCTCTTCTCTAGTCATTACATTCTTCTCCCCAGGAGCCATCAGAGCTCTTTGGTGTTAGTCCCCAGCGCTCAGGTATCAGAGGACAGGAGCTGCAGCCCTTCTGAGTATGGGATACAGCACTCTGTACTGGATCTAACGGAGGCAACCACACCATCTTCTCACCATCCTGGTTTCTCCTTGCAAAAGTCCCACCTTCCTGCAGCAGTCCCAACCTGCCGCCGGGACACCTCATTTTTACTTACTTCAGGGCCATAATAGGTCAGGCTCGTATTTCACACTGCTGCTCTGTTTCTCAGCCCTGTTTCCTCATCAGCATTTGAGAGTTTGGATTTTGACCACATGCACATATACACAGACATAAAAATCCAAAGGCCTAAGGGATTACAGTTGTGGGGAAAGATTTGGCTTTGAGTTTATCTTATTTGTTGTAGACATGTCGCCATGGGGGTCATCACCTATTTCCAAAAGCTGCAACTGGAATTAGAAATATCTTTTTTTTTTTTCCTGCTGTCTTTTGATTTCCAGACCCCATTAAAGCTCCCTGGGCTAATAGGTTTTGTACAGAGTTTATGCTGTATACAAATATACAGTGCTTATAGCGTATGAAGTTTGCAGCCTTTGTAGCATTGTTGACTCTTAAATGTCTATGACACATCTCATGGCATCCATCCACACTTTTAAATGTTCAAGTCCTGGTGATAAGGGATTGAGAAGAATTTTAGCACTAATTTTTATGTATGCATCTAGTCTTCATCTGTAAAAATTGCTTAAAATTATTGCTCATATGACTTACAAAGGCTCAGATCATGAGAAACTTACATTTCCTTCTTACAAAAATCCTACAATTGCTAAACCAATCTGGTGATCATCTGGGGATTTGTCAGAGTGTTTATTAATGTCTGGAATTCACGTGTTGTGTTTGTCATTTAAATTTTCTGCAACTACTGACAACACACTGAGGAGGCATCTTTTTTACTCATTTTTACAAAGGAAGCTGAGGAAGACTTTGGTGACAAAGGGAGAATAAGCCGGGTGTGATGCTCACAGCATGTCCAAGGTGTCCTCCTTAACCCGGCCCTTTCTGCATGGCTGACGGCCTGAAAACCTATAGAGAACGATGCAAAGTGACACTCATAAATTCAAATTGCAGCCTTTTCTTCACTTAGCAGCATTTCGTGACTACTGATATTTGTGGTACATAATCCAACTTATAGTTGTCTCTGAACGTTATCATCTGGAGTAGGCACATTCTCTGGCAAACAATGGAGCCGGCAGCTACCCTCACACCATGGGGATGTCTTTAGGTGATAGCTGTTTCCCTTCGTGCCTTTTACTGATTATATATCTAAACCGAATATTTTGAAAAAAATTGTTTGAACATGTCTTCGGTTTCCTCTTTTCATATGCCACCTTGGAAAACAAAATACGTGGAGAAAAAGACAACTGTGAAAAAAATTCCCTCTTTTGCCTTTTCAACAAGGAAGGATGAATGAAAAGGAAAAGCAAAAAAAGGAAATGCTTCAGTGTTGGGTTTTTTTCCCATTTAAAAAAACAAACAAACTATGAAAACATAAAAACAGCTTAAAATGAAATGTGCACGGCCTCCTGCGCGCTGGTACAGCCTGTAGTTACCACCAAGGGTCAAGTGCTTCTTGTCAAGGCAGTTTCTGATGCCTGGACCTTTTCGTAACGTCAAGAGGTGCTATTTGCTTAATAAATGTACAAACATGTCGTTAAACCTGTTAGAACACAGCTTCTGCTGTGTTTCACTGAATGAACAGTGGGGAAAGCAGCAATGTTTCTTGTGTAATGCAAGAGCACGTGGTTTGCTGCTGGATGAAGGGGGCTCGGTGCTTTTCCTACTGCAGCACTGCCAGCAGGGATGCTGAGCTCAAAAGTAAACCTCCCCCACTGCTCATTTAGGAAGGAGCGGACTAGTAATAAAATTGGCAGGGATCTCCAAGCAAACATGTTAAAATTGAAAGCCAGTGCACAAAGAGATATGTTTTGTAGAGCAGCAAGAAGTCTCTAAACCATTTAATTACTGAAGATTTGTGTGAGAAAAACAGTGTTTATAGCTTATGGTAAGTTGTGTCACTGTTTATGAAATCCTTTTTGTTAGTGTTTTCTACTCATTTTCTCTAATGTTTGCTAAGTTTTAGCTTATGTTGCTGTAAATCCAGAGAGAGTCACAGTGTGAATGGGGAACTTTGTTTAAGCGTGTCGCAGTATTTCTCTGGCATCCAGTTGCTGGTAGCTACTGAGTGGTCTGGGATTGCTGAGCACACGGGGCTGGCCATGCTCTAAAGGGAAAGTCAGTTAGTTTCACGTGAATATATGAAGTCATTTTTTCTCAAGGGTGTAAAGCCTCAGGGTGACCGAAGGGTGAAGATGACACAACCAGGACCTGCAATTTTTTTTTTTTTTTTTTCCTCCAAATGTTTTAATTATTGTATTGAAGTCTTCACCAAATCCAATAAGTAGGGTGGTGAAAATTAAAGAACTGATCTTCATTTCAAATCTATACTGGAAAGAAAAAAATCCTAACTATTTATAATGATAAGGCTTGTTACTGAAACATGAAAAATAACAGAGCTCGGGGCCTCATAGGTTAACGATAACTCTTCCATGAGCATTTTGTTCACAGTCTCAATTATAATTCTATGTGCTTTATCTTTCGCATACATAGCTAAACCCTTTTAATCTTTAATGAACTGATTTGTCTTAATTCAGTAGCTGTAGAGTTCTTTGTGGAAGAAGTGAGAATTTCGTTATCAGCTCTAGGACTACAGAAAGCGACATCCTGGGGATACAGAGGAAGGGAGCAGAAAGCTCAGCCGTTGCGGGTACATCAAGGGTGGATGTGGTAGAGGGTTTTTTTCCCAATTTAAAAGCAAGCATCTTCACATCTGTATTGAGTAAGGCCACAGGCTTTTTTTTCTCAGCTGATGGTGGATTTTTTGCAGCTGCTGTGCCCTTGCAGGAATCTTTATCCATTTTTTAGCTTTGATAACTCCACTGGCCTGAGTTTGAAGTTTTCTCTCTACCCCGTTTCTGCTGAATGTTTCTGTACGGTTTATTTTTGTCAGCTTTGTTATTCTACCTACCATGTTGTCCCTGTTCTCCCTTTTACCAGGACTAACGATAATACTGCAGAGCTTTTCAACAGAAATTTCTCATCAAATGAAACTTTTTGCAATAAGTACAACCTTTTGTCATTTTTTTTTTTTAACTAGAAAAACAGAAAAGTATAATACTTTTTTGTAGTTCTGTAGGGAAATTTTTGGAGCTGTTTTATAAACTGATAGTTTTCCTTTTAACATACCTATGAATCTTTTTTCTCCTCCATGAAATTTTTCTACACAAAAACCAGTTTTGCAGCAAACACTTGCTCTTCTGCTTACAGCCTATTGAAGCCAGCTGAAGGACGCTGGTCTTTTTAATTATTGCTTTATCCCCTCTCACCTTGACCTAACTGTGCCCTGACAGGGAATGTTTGCCTACCTCTAACTGATTTACAGCAGATGTTAGTGGTAATAAATTATATCCCATTTCCCCCAGCTCTTTTTTTTTTTTTTCTAGAGCTGCTCGAATGTTTTCAAATGAAAAGTCTCTCAATCTTAGAAGGCATTTTTTTCAAAATGCATATTTTGAGGGTTTACGAATATTTTCTCTTTTCTTCCAGCTGTAATGAAAAGCAAAGGCTGCACAGTATTCTTTTCCTCTGTTTTTGCTTCCCTTTTGCTACTGGAAAGAGTTGCACTAAGGGGAAAATACAAGAAAAGGGAAGGTGAAAAAAAAAAAAAAACGTGACAACAGAAGAACTTCTATGGAAAAAAGTGAATAACTGAAATAGCTCACTGGCAAAGCACATGGAACAAGAAGAAAAAAAGAAAGTCCAACCCTGACATGTTTTAATTTTTCCCTGTTTTTCCACCAGTTCCCTCCTGACATCATCAAGCAACCATTTGGTACTTGTTTCATGTAGCACATGCTAGGCAAGGGGAATGACTTCATGCCTCTAAAGCCAAGCCTTTGTTCTACCAGCTATTTGCGCAGATGCTGCCACCAGCACTCCAGCCACGCTCATAGGGACCGACCTCCATCCCCGACCTCATACATCCTAAAAAGTAGTAGGAGAGTGCCTGGGAACGTGAGGACCCAACTTGAAAGATGTTTCCTGACTCAGAACTGGACTGGAGACCAGAGGAGACTTCCTGAGGCAGGGATGCCCCAAAAGCCCCGTTTTCCACCCCAGCTCCGCTGCCAGGCTCCGTGCGGTGTTGCTTGGCCAACACAACCTATCTCAGTAGACCAGGCATGATTTCCAAGCCTGGTCACTTCCAGGGAATGCTTTAACCGATGCTGGTTTGCCAGAGCGTCTGTCTTTGAAATAATAAGTAGAAACACACCGTAAGTTGTAGAAGGTGCTGAAGGAAGCCTTTTCCTGTAATGTGCCTATTTTGTTCCTGGTGGGTGCCCTAATATAATGACATAGGTTAATATTGCATGTGGGACTCACACTAAGGCTATTTCAGATGAGATAATTGCCAATGCCTTAAGCAAGGGCACCAGTCGGTGGATATTACCTCTGTGTCTAATCACTTCCACCAGCAAATGGCAAAATGAAATTTAAGGTACTAATTTTTATCATTTTTTATTGCTATGAAGTCCTAAGAGAACCAGAAAACCTGAAGACGTGGCATTTTCTTTCATGCTACATAGGCAGATCTGTCCCAAAGAGTCAATTTTAAGAGAGAAGAAGCATTTTTCGGAAGCGGGCCCTTGCCTTAGGAGTCACTGACCCCTGAAAAGCGGTGAAGCCTGCAGTTGTCCTCCTACAGAAAATGCAGCGAAGTCCCCATCCAGCAAACACACCGGGGCTTGGGGTGTGTGTGTGTGGGGGGGTGTGTGTGTGCGCTTGTAGTGCTATGGATTCCAGTTGGACAACTCTCACCTCAACGTCACTTTGTTAACTACATCTGTGGGAACGAGCGGCCAGCTCTATGAAATGTTATTGCTTCTTCTTACAGTTGTAGCTAGCTAAGAGTTTTACACTCATAGTTTAACCAAGGTAGATGTAAAGGAATCAATTAAGAAGCCTCAAAGAAAAAAAAAAAAAGAGCAATGCAGTTAACCTTGGGGAGTGAACCACAAGACACAAAAAGCAAAGTCTATATTCCAGAAATAAGCAATCAAACGGGCTTCATCTTGACTGCAGAGTTTGATCCTCAATTCCTTGACAAAATGGCATAAAGGGAGTTTTCAAACTCCCCCTGTTCCTTTAAGAACACTCTCCCTCTAATTTCTAAGGTGTCACCCCCCGAACCCTGCTGCACCAGCCCTGGAGTAAATCATTACTGGCACCCTGCAAGAATCTCACAGCCAGCCATATAAATCTTGTGTTATGGCAAAAGAGAGAGGGGGAAAAAACAGGTAAAAGTAATTCCTGCCTACCAGGTAGCCACGGTTGGAGGCACACAGGCGTTCAGGCAGGTTGTCCTGCTGTTGCAGGGCTCAGGGTGCACTATCATCTCCTTCTCAAGAAGGAAAACCATATGCTTTTTAACTAAAGCCTCCCTATGTAGAAATAAAGGGAGGAAAATATCCTTGCCAGAGCAGCGCGGGAAGGAGAGGGCAGGGTTGAGCGCGGGGCTGCTGCTCAGATGTTGGAGCGCTCAGACTTTGGAGCCCCCTGGGGCAGCTTGTGTTTCCAGGCGTTGCATATCTGATTTCAGCCTCGGCCGTGGGCAGGCTAAGGGTTAACGGGAGACGCAGCACGTTAACTGTATCTGTGGAGATTATGGCATGTTTATCCAGTGTTCAGATTTCCTGTCTGAGTGTTTGGATTTCCTGAAATCCCTGCTATCAGCCCAAGTGCTGTCCACTGAGCAGACCTTTTTTTTCTCTCTCTCACTTTTTTCTTTTTTTTTTTCTTTTTTCCCCCTTCTTTTTTTTTTTTTTTTTTTTTAAACTTTGCTCACATGGTAGGTTTTCCTTCCTGCTCTCTTTCCAGTTGTAGTGCCTGTTTCTCCTCACCGGTCAGGACATTTATGGATGCAGATCAACATTCTTAGACTCCAGAACTCTGGGGATCGCCGTACATTGGATTTCCTTTTTCATTATTATTATTTTATTTCACCTTATTTTATCTTTTTGTGGCAAGAAAACCTGAAGAAACATGCTCTTTTTCAGCTGCCCATGGGAGAATTTGTTTTAGTCTGAGATGGAATAATGGCCTTAGGTTTGAGGACCAAATCTGGAATGGGAATTCAGACTGCACGCGTCCTGGTGAGTTACAGCGCGTTGGGGCTGAGCGTGGTTGGTAACGAGCAGCTCTGAGCCAGGGACAAAGGCTGAGCACGTCCATTCAATGTGGCTGCTGAGCAAACTGCAAAAAGCCGATGGGTGAAGCTGAAGTTAGAGCTTTTTCCAAAAAAAACCCCCAACAACTGAAGCCCATTTTTAATTCGTAAAAATACACGCTGCTCTACAGTCTAGATAACGTCCAGGTAAACTTTGCTGTAGCAACATGTATAAGGCCAGATTCTGCGAGTTCTTACTCATGTAAGTAAGTTTTACTCACATAACCTCAGTGTTTTAAAAAGAGCTCGTGTAAGAAAAGACTTGCAGAATGGGGCCCACGTTGAGCAAATTGCAACTTCTCAATCTCAGCAAAAATTAATCCTAAGAGAAAAATGAGAATTTTCTGAATGTCTTTGCATGCTTCTTTGGCCTTTTATGTTTTATTGTTGATCTAGATTTAAGTTGTAAGAAGAATCCACGTGCCAAGTATTTCTCCTATTGTCTCTTAAATAAGTTTGCAGTAGGAGTGAAAACGTATTTCATGCAGCAATGTTCCGGGAGGCCAGAAAGGGGCTTTCTGTTGTTGGAGGGAAAATGCTGAGTGCTGTGCTGCTCTGAATGAACTGGAAAGCTGCATTCAGCCATGGGGCTTAGCTAAGGTTTTAGCTTCATTTTTGGATGTGAGAATCTCTGACAGCATTATTGACCTTAGGTGATTTTAGTTAAACTGCAGTCACAAATGCAACGAGTTGACCAGTCTCAAAATCAGTGACTCAACATTTGAAAATGAACAGTTTTCTTTTTTGCACCTTTTTGAAGCTGATTTCATTTTGCTGGCACCCATGGAAGTGTTGTTGGAGTAAAATGTGGAAGATAAAGCATCATCACTGTTGCAACTTTTGTTCTGTCCCATAGCTGGAGGCTGTGGTTGCGCTGAACATTCCTGAGCTGCTCCTTGGAGCTGCTCCAGGGATTCGGTTCTCTAATTTTAGGGAAAAAAAAGCTTGATTCAGAAATTGCTTAGATGTTAGGAAACATCTATAGGGAAAACAGCTCTCTATAGTAATTTTAATTTAGCCCTGATTTTCGTTAGGCTATTGAAAATGTCCTGAATCCTAGTATATCATACTGAACGTCAATCAAGAGACTTTAACATTTAAATTCTTGGGGTTTAGGAAGATATTTTCCTTTTCATACCAATAAATGGAAAGAGCCATTTTCCAAATTCTTTGCAGAGCCTCCAAATCTGAAGTTTTAAAGTAATTGCCTGGTGTGTTGGCTTTCCGCACAGCCCTTTGAATATGATCCTGCTGCTCTTCTTCAAGGTTTTCTTTGGTATCAGTGGAAGGTTTGTGTGAGACCAGCCAGACCAAACTCATGTCTTTTCTGCCTGCAAGCCTTCAGGAATTCAGTTTTAATTATTAACATGGGGCAACGCTGAAACTGATGGCATTTTATGCATTGAAATGCCAGTTCTTGCTGTGTACATAGGTTTGTACTTTCTTTGTAGGGGATTGACCCCCAAAAAACAAAAAGGAGGATGAGGAACCCCTCACCTGAGTTAGACCGGACCATGGCGCCCTGCCTTGTGGTTAACATGCAATTTAGTGGTCTGTGGTCATGGATGCGATTAAACTGGCTACGGTAGAAATGAGCTCCTCTCAAAGCTGGCAGAAGAGTCAAAACGTCACTAACGATTAGTGAACCGCAGCAAATACAGAGTACAGTTGAGAACTCGGGGGAAATACTCAGACTTGTCTAGGTCTACCCAAATCTTCTCGCTGTGGGAATTTCGTTGGCTGTCCGATGAGCAGGAGGCGTGGGACTGGGTTGGTTAGGGTTTTTCCCCCCATTTTTTGCAGGACTGTCAGAACTTTCTGGTTCCAGCCACGTTGGAAATGCTGTGGGAATAGTTTTTCTGGTGGTATTTTGGTATTTCCTCTTCTGCTCACACCCAGACCAGGAAGTACAGAAACACAACCTTCAGCTCATTGTGTACGTGTTTCTTTTTATAAACCTGAATTCTTTTCCCTTCCCCCACTTTTTTTTTTTTTAATGGCCTGATAGGCCTCACATAGGTGTAAAGTTATGTTTGATTTAGACCGTGGGAGTGTTTTATACCTCTTCATATAACTATACCAAGCACTAAATAGTTCCTTAATAAGTGATTATCACATTAGTTTTTAATTATCTAAGTGCAATATTCCACATTCAGCTACCTACGGCCAATAACGTTGATGTGCCGATGTCCCCCAGCTGCTGTTTCTGCTGGCATTTACTCCTGCACCTCCTGCAGCGTCAGGACTAACTGGCCACTAAGACCTATCTACTCAGTTGCCCATGAAGAAATTCTGCAAAAGGTCTTTTTTTTTGTCTTGGTAACCAACTGCACCACTAAACTCTCTAAGATTAGAGATTTCGTGCTTTAGTGTTATTTCCCTCCCTCTTTTTACCTTTCTGCATCAGTGAGGAGGTCCAACTCATGCGCCCTCACTCCGTGTGTCCAACTCATTCACCATCACTGCTGCCAGTCCTCCTGCCTTTCTTGCTGTTGTTGGCACGTGTGGATAAACAGTTTTGACAGGCATAGAGTCCTGCAGAGCTAACTTCATACACGGAGTGATGTTTCTCTGCTCAGATGATAAATGGACCAGAGGAACTTAACCACTTTCACTGAAACCCTTCCCCACATCCAAAGCTTTTAACCCCTCCATTTCGCACTGTTTTCCACAAAAAGTGAAGAATGCAATTTTGTTTCAGCCCTGCGCAAAGCGAATCACGCTTGGATTGCAGCATTTTCCCTCAAGACTCTTCTAGCCACCTTACAGAGTCTTTGACCCACCATTTTATAAATGAAAATAAACTTAAGATGGATCTTAAAGTTGGCCCATGGCAAAATGATTATTTACATTTCCGCTTGGTTCCACTCTCATGATTGCTACATGAACAGTTACGCCAACCATGTTTGCAAATAGCTCATGTAGGATTGGGTTTGTAAGACAATTTGCTCCTCAGCAGCTTCACAGCCCTCAAAAATACAAGGAAATGTAAGCAAAGGGAAGTTAATTTACTTCACAAAAACACTCAGTAATTTCAGAAGCTTTAAGTAGAGGCAATGTAATTACTGAGGGGTTTTGAGCTCTGTACTTCTTTTGGGGTGTTTGTTTTCTCATTGCTGTTGGCCCTAAGGCTCTCTCCTGGGCTTTGGGGAGCTGCAGTGCTTCAGAGAGAAGGCACAAGGTGGGAGAGGGAACAACAGTGAAGTTCATTATTTCTGATGATGATTAGCAGCAGGGCTCAGCCTGGACCACGTATCGTTCTCCTCCCATGTGGTACCCACAAGCCAAGTTCCATCCACGCTGAACAGTGCGTGATGTGAAGCTCCTCGCTCGGTCCCCCCTGAAGCCCAAAGCCAGGTTCATCTGCCCCAAGAGGCAGCGATGCTTTTCATGTATCCTCCTCTATCTCGGCTGGAGTTAACAAAATCCATCTGCTTCTGTGAGTCAGCAGAAAAGTATTCGGCTTTTATAAGAGTTAAGGGACATAGGATAGGGCAATGTCAAAATGCAGAAGTCTTCCCCCAGCTTGGGGGCTTGGTGTTTGCACGGCATGCATGGAGAGGAGGTCACATTTTCAGTTCCCATTCACCAGACAAGCTGATTTACACCAGCGGAGGGCTTGGCCCATGGCATACATGGCCACGGCTGTCGAACAAGTCTCCTTTCATCAGCGGTAAACGCGAACAAATGTGCAAACGACAACAACCAGCGCGTATCGTGACGCAGTGGCTGCTAGCAGTTTGGGAAAGTCAAAAGAAAACTATTTTCTTCTCATCAAAAGCAAAATGAGGAAGCCTCCCCCCTCCCCTTCCGCCCCCACCGCTACCACCCTGGCTCGAGCAAGTTGATCCATAGGTATTTGTGTGGGGGTTTGTTCTCAGCGGTTAACCACATAACAATTTGAAGCATGTGGCTAACTCAAAAGAAACTGCCTTTAAACGTTTGCAGACTGTAATTTTGTTAGGAAGAGCGGAGCCCTGGCCGGGGGCTGCCGGCTGCCCCGGGAACTGCAGCAGGAAGCCCTGAACATCCCACAGCAAGATCCCGCAAAGAAGGGAAAAAAATCTTATTTTATCTCTAGGAGATCAACTCCTTGCCGATGCTCTGCAGCCAGGGCCAGATGTTCCCCACCTCCTGTTTTATGTCTGTATTTGGTGTGTCAGGGCAAAACACCCAGGAGGAAACAAACCGGAGAGAAAAGGGTTGGTGATGAGGGGGAGGGCTTTTCAGCACACAGCTTTCGTAAATAAAGCCGGAGGAAAAATAACAAACAAATTGGAGAAGCTTTGCCGCGAAGCCAAGGGCGCCTGAGAGCATTGGGCGATCTCCAGGGAAGCAGCGAAAGGCGAGCGGCGTGGGGCTGGAGAGCCAGGCTCCAGTGGCAACAGCAAGGAGCAATCCTGCTCAGGGTGGTAAAATGCCACATTCGAGCCCTTCCATCCCTCAAACCCGATTTTTTTGGGCAGGGAGGAAAGGTTGGAGGGAGGATATGTGCGAGCGAGAGGTGAGCATTTGTGCTTGTTGGTGGTAAAGATCCCAACACCCGCATGGTGCCACAGCGTTCATTACCACAGAGCCATGGGGCTATAGTAGCATCCAGTTTTAAAGAATTTGGAGCTTAAAGAAACCATTAAAACTGAAGATTGCAACATTTCCCCATGGGAGGAGGTGCCTGCGAGACATTCTACAAGTGGTTTGTGACTCCCAAAGGTCACGGGCTTTTAATTTCCATCCATTTCCAGTGCATCCTCAGTGTGATTAGGGGAGCCTCTCCTTGGCTACGAACAGACATGCTCCTATGTGTTCATTGCGCAAATAAAATAGTGCAATTAATCTTCTTCACCCAGCTGCAAGCCACATTTATAATTCAACAGGTAAAAATATCTGTACAATCACAAGAATGGCCCCTGATTTAGGAAAGAAAATGACACCCAGAGTGTGGCCCTAAGGTTGAAAATTCAGCCTGCTTTGGAGAAAGGGCAAATAAGGTCTTGGCATGTCTTCTCTCTCGGTTACAGTGGCTGGAGCTGTGGCCTTGTGGCACAGGGTTGGGGTGGGACTGCAGCTAGAAATCAAACTGTGCCCCAGGGTCCTGGGAGGATCTGCAACCACATGCGTTTCTCCATATCTATTCTCCAGTCTGGGGAGAAAATAAGTCAGCCTTTAGTTAGTGGCTGAACCACAGCCCTGGGATTGCCACCTGCTGGCACTGAATTACGATGTGACCACAGGCAGGTCACTGCATGGCACTACCCAGATCAGCAGCAGGAGAAGCATGGCTGGCTCCCCCTTTCTTCTTCACCTCTGGAGTAGCCAGAAGGGAGCATGTGAGTGGGAAATGCAGGGCACACGGTTGATGCGCTCCTCAAAACTACTGGGGCAAGAAGAGGGAGATGTCTCCTGCCAAGGCTGGTGCAGCTGCATGCCCTTTTTATAGCAGTTGACCAAATGCATAGAAAGCAATTTTGTTCTGGATAGAACTGCCAGCCAGAGGCAGCAGGACGTTTCAGGCACTAGGACAAGCCTTATGGTATCTAGATTCAGCATAATCCTGGCTTGCATCCTGGCTTGTATCAGAAATAGCATGGCCGGCAGCACTAGGGAAGTGATTGTCCCCCTGTACTCAGCACTGGTGAGGCCTCATCTCAAGTACTGTGTTCAGTTTTGGGCCCCTCACTACAGGAAAGACATTGAGGTGCTGGAGTGTGTTCAGAGAAGGGCAATGAAGCTGGTGAGGGGTCTGGAGAACAAGTCTTGTGAGGAGCAGCTGAGGGAGCTGGGGTTGTTCAGCCTGGAGAAAAGAAGGCTGAGGGGAGACCTTATCGCTCTCTACAACTACCTGAAAGGAGGGTGTAGAGAGGTGGGGGTCGCTCTCTTCTCCCAAGTCACAGGTGATAGGACAAGAGGAAACAGACTCAAGTTATGCCAGGGGAGGTTTAGATTGGATATTAGGAAAAATTTCTTCACTGAAAGGGTTGTCAAGCATTGAACAGGGAAATGGTTGAGTCACCATCTCTGGAGGTATTTAAAAGATGGGTAGATGTAGTGCTGAGGGACATAGTTCAGTGGTGGACTGGGTAGTGCCAGGTTAATGGTTGGACTTGATGATCTTAAAGGTCTCTTCCAATCAAAATGATTCAATGATTCTATGATTCTATAACACCAAGCCCTTAGCATAATAGCACGGTTCTATGTAAGAACATAAAACCATCTGAGACAACACTTCAGGATTCTGTCTCCAGTAGTGGCTGACATAAAGGATGCAAGAGATGAACAGGGAGGACATTTAGCAGTATTTTCCCAGATTATGGTTCCATCTTTCCAGGATAGCACCTGGAGCATTTTCTGAGTCAGAGCTCATACATAGGATGTTCTTGTCCTGCAAATATTTGCAACATGGATTTGTAGGCTTTTTTCTACTTAAACTAACAGACGTTTTAAGCATCCATTAAAAAAGACTTATATAAGTACAACAAATTGGTAGACAAATATGGGTAGACAAATTCATGGAAGGACTTTTGTCTTGAATATACAGCTATGAAATCATTACTGACAGTGAGAGTCAAATCCTAGTCTTCTACCTGATTTATAGTACTGCTACAAACGAAACGTTGCAGAAATATTCCAGATTTATTTGTGGGTAAATAAAATCCATGCCAGCACCTAATGTTTATTTTATCCAATTTTGCATGAAACTATATTGCTACTTTCCTTCTGCATTCAAATACAAAAAGTTCAGTAGTCACCCAAATTAGTATGCTTACTGATGTAATCATTTACCTAATGGTATATTTGTCATAAAACGTGTAACACTGCATTCTCTGCTGATGTAGAATAGTGGCTCCATCCATCTGATCAGAGGCAGGTTGTAGTTGCATATCCTTTAATAATCATTTCAGCAGGTGTCCTTTTATTCCTTTTCATAATTAGTAGCTGAGTCCTTAGCAAAGCCTGTCAGGATCTGAAATTCCTACAATTCAGTAGTTATCTATATTCACAACTAAAGAGGATCTCTGCCTTGGTAGAATAATTTCTGAAGATATTTTATTCAAACTAATGGGTACCATAATTCTACGTTAAATGTAGAGTTTTTAAATTATTATCAACCAGCAGGGTATAATTCTGATCTTACACTTGTCCTAAATTAATGTCACAATCTGACTCCAGTTTTAACCAATGGTAAGATAGGCCTTAGCCAGAATCCCAGATCATTTAAACGTTATCATTTTTATTTCCTGTGTTTATGAGGTTGTGGTGGAGAAGGAGCTATCATGTTTATGTGTTGACCAGGATGGGGTTAAAAATCTACTTCTGACCCAAGATGATCTACAGCTGCTATTTGTTCTCGCTACCTAGACAGACAAATGGGATTTGGCTCAGTTGGAACAAATTTCCTTGCCATTGAGAATATTAGACTTAAAGGGCGTCAGTAGCAACAGGAACAAGGATAAAAAGGTGATTGTAAGTCATGTTTTGCTGCTGTGCTGGAGCCGTATGACTGCCTACCTGGCACCTGGTCTGAATTAGAGAAATCGCTCGACTGTTGAGATTTATGTTTTAATTCCCAGATTTCCTAGCAAGCTCAGAACAGTAATTACGCAGTCCTCCCTGTAGGGTGTTATATACACGTATGCACATGGTGTATCATAAACTCCTACGCTTCGTCCTTTCCGTTGCCTTCAAGTGCAGAGCACAGCCTGGCTGTAAGGTTCCTCTTCAGTCAGAAACCTCCTTCCCCCGAGCATCATTTCTAACACTAATTCTGCCCATTTTAAGACTCTCATTTCCCAAACAGCCAGAAGGCCCTAAGCAGCTCCTTCTCAAGGTTGGGATGTCCAATAGGTCCATGTCCTGTGAGTCATATTGGCAGTGTCTTAAGCAAAGTCTTCCAGTTGCTACAACTTGAGCAAGAGAGTTAGACTTAGAAGCAAACTCCTACAATAGATTTGCACCATTAGACAGATCAGGCAAAAGAGGGAACGTGACCCCAGCCAGTGAGACCAGGTTTAGCCTGACCCTAAGGAAAACAAGGAGTGTCAGACAACACTTTTTCATGACGCTGGATGCTAAAGGACACCTTATCATTTATCTCTGGAGACATTCAAAACCCACCTGGACGCGTTCCTGTGCAACCTGCTCTAAGGTGACCCTGCTCTGGCAGGGGAGTTGGACTAGATGATCTCCAGAGGTCCCTTCCAACCCTATGATTCTATGATTTAAGGGAATCTTATTTGTGTGGTGATTTACACCCTGGGAGAAAAAAAGAACTTATATCACAGAAATTTAAATCATTTAAATAATGAAGTTTAAATAACATGTTACTGAGAACTCTGCAATAGTCATAGACGGGTCTCTACTAGTGAAGCTGAGGCAATTGTTCTGTGTGTGCACATGGGTAGAAGAAAAAAAAACACCGTTTGTAACCTCTGACTACCTCCTCCCCAAGGGGAAAGCCACAACTACCGTGAGATGAAAAGAGAATTTCCACAGGAGTGCAGTGTTGTGCTCACCACCACCCGGGGGGAAAGCTTCCACAGGCATTTGCCCTTCAGGCTGCCCATGGGGTTTTCAGTATTCCCAAGTCCCCTCGGTGTTCATGGAAACCTGCGTGTGCCAGCATGGCTTGAGGAGCAATAACAGTTAGGTGAAAGACACGTGTTATTATTTATTCCAGTACTTCAGTTGTCTCTCCTTGGAAGAAATACCTTCTTGTAATATCACAGGCCATTAAACCACCATGTTAATGTGAAAAGCGTTTCCTGGCAATAATAATACCCTGACATCAGTACTGCTTGCATACTACTGCTGGCTGCTAGTACAGCGGCAGCGTTTTGCTTAGACAAGCAAAACCAGGAGAGGACCCTGCTTGCTAAAGCTGGCCATTGTAGATAAATGCTTAAATCAGTAATTTTCAAAAGCTGGTTGCCTAAAATTCAGAGCCTTAGCTCATACCAAAGTCCTGGATAAATTATTTCAACGTCCTTTATGAAAGTGAGGTCAGTTATTTCAGTCCATTAACTAGGGTTTCAGTAGACAAGAGTTCAGCACTTCCTCCCGAATTTCCCAGTGCAGGACAATGTATCTCAGTCCTCAGCTGCAGAACATTTGTTTTTATAATTAAAGGCCCTTTCGAAACAGAAATCATCAGCTGGGCCAGACTGTTGAAGACAAGTCAATTTGCGTCTTGGAGAAAGACACTGGGCTCCCTCCAGAACGTGAACTCAGACGAGAAACAAACTCAGATCTCCAGAAAGGACGGGTTAGTGCTTTCCATCCTTAGCACCTCCAGCCATCTGCAACCTGTATTAGTTTACCAGGTTTAGCAGGAGATGAGTGGTGGTCACGAACACCAGAACCGAGCCGTCTCATCCAGCTCCTACGCCAGATGCAAACTGCAGCCAGCTTTGCTCCGGTTACCACAGATATGACACGAGGGAGGAGGAGGAAGGACCATGGTGACCAAGCAGCATCTGCGTGATCGCTGGTTTCGACAGTAGTTATCACGAGAAAATATGTTTCTGCTTTGTCCTTTCCTGTGCATGTCAAAAACAAACAAGATATTTGTTTCCCAAAAAGGAAATAGGTTCATTCCGGAATGCGCTGGGCAGATCAGGTTCTTCTAAGTACTGAAGGATACATGTGTGGGATTTCAACATTTTTAGGCCCTCCCAGGATATTTATGCAATATTAATTGTGTCAGTTACTGCACTGTTTTTGCAGCAAACAGCAGACCTGATGTAAGGAAACGTGGCCTCATTTGTGCTGTTAATGTAGTCTTTCTTAGAAGCAGAAGCTATTTGCAAGATCATAATTTCCCTCACAGACACTATTTCTAATTGGGGAAGAGTTCTCTCAGAGGAGTAATAGTCTTACTTCTGTTCATATCTGCTCAGTATTTTCCTGATCAGGGTATCAAGAGAAAGAGGATCTGAGCAACTGCTTCTCTATGTCATAATGAACAGAGAGCTGTAAATCATAATGTGCAATAAAAAAACCCCAAAATTTGGCTGGAGATTAATGACTGGAATGGGACTTACTGAATTAAATTGGATCAGATGTTCCCTGGAAAAAATCTGAGTTAGCTTCACAGTGCTCTACGGTTTTGGTTTTGTTTTTCACAAAGGAAGATTTAGCTTGATTGTTTTGTAACAACTGACAATTTCCTCCTGCAGGGCCCTAAGGCCTTTCAGAAGGCCTTAGCGGCCTGCAGGAGAGGACAGGCGCCGGCTGGAAGCCCCCGTCTCACTCAGGCAAAGGAGAAAACTGAACATGGAGCCTCCCCAGCACAATGCCACGAACCGCTCAAGTGTTACAGGGGGCATCCCACTTCTACAAGATACGAAGGGCTGACTTCTAGTCCTCACCTCCAGGGGCAGGTTTGTGACTACAGGTCTGCCACAGAGAGAGATACCCCTGAATTCTCGAAGGCTGCGATCAAAGCCCAGTTGCACCTCTCATGTTCCTTGGTAGGTGGTTTAGGTGCCTCCTTCTTACTGTGAATCTGCTTTTAAGTGTCCAGCCTTCCAGGTATTGGCTAAAGAGACATATGGGCAGCTGAGTCAAGACTTTTGAATTTTCCCAGGGATTAAAGAACCCAAAACCTGCGCTTGTTTTGGTGTTTCAGTGCCAGATTTCCTTGTGACTCCAAGCCCAAGCAGCAAAACGTTTGTGCTTCTAGCACTGTTCACTGAAGAAACTGAGTTAAAACTGTAAACCAGTGATGGGGACTGACGTTTCCCGTTGGTCTTGCTGGTTTTTTTGATCAGAGATGTCTCTTGTTTTGTTAAGATCCAGACTTAGTTAGTTCATGAATATATCAGGGGAAGGAAACCAAAGCTGCATAAATTACCACTGATCATGCTAGAGATACCGAAACTCTTTCTGCCTTTAGTAAATTTTACTTGCTGAAATGAAAATGAAACAAATCCCCAACATGACAGATAAAAAGGCCCATCTCGGTGGGCACGATGCTGAAGGTACCACCGCCTTCTCGCCTGCTCTCAGGCACCTGGCAGCCCTGCAGGACTGGGTTTAGTGACTTTGCCTTATTAACTCAGTTTCTTTAGGCTTTTGTAAAAAATGGACTTAACGACAGTTGCCTAGAGCCAGAAGAAGAGCAAGGCTACATTATTAAAACCCAGAATGCAATACCATTTTAAAATTCATCAAAGTGCTCAGAACAAATTCTCCAGAGATTGGGGGTTTAGTCATCCCAGGTTTCTCCAGCTCATTTAGATAATTGCCCTTGAAATAGTTGTCTTTCTTTTTTTTTTTCTCTTTTTCTAACACTGCCATTTTGCAAGTATTCACTGAGCAGGCAGCTCAGCTCCACAGCTGCAGAAGGGCAGAAGAAACCTCAAGATTCCCACCATGCACATCTCTACTTTCTATAATGTGAGCCAACCACATCAGAGAGCATCCAGATTAGTCATCTTACTGTAACTTGCCGAGATATTACCAACTCGTTAGACAGTTCAACTAATTAATAAACTAATAAAATTCATTTCTTTATTAAGTGTTTTATTAAATGAGAGGAGACATTTAGAAAGTGTAATCTGTGAGTTATTCAGTATTTTGAACTACCAACAGGGCCTGGAGACACTCAGTCTGAATGCTTTCTCACCTTCTTGAAAACTATATGATTTGATTGCTTCTGTCTCGGTATAAATTCATGCTGTCACCAAGAAAGGCAGTCCAAGTACTGTCACGTGAGCTTGATCAGGAAACTGATAAAATGAAACTGAAAAAAGGAGTTTATTTTTCAGCTGCATCATTCTTCTCTTGGTAAAAATATAAAACTTATATTGCAACATGTAATTTTATTGTATTTTATTTGTGTAACTTCTTCTATCCAAGAAAACCTAAAGATCATTACTTCCCATTAGATTGCCAGTGGAAAGCATGTCAGCATCCACAGTAGTGCACCAATAGGTATTTTTTTCTGGGGATTTCCACTTAAAGTTTCAGGCTTTTAAGTTGTTTTCTTCCTCCTGGCACCTCTTCTTGACTGTAAAATCAGAGGTACAGTCTTGTATCTACCCACAGTACAGTTCAGGCAGAAATAAGGCGGCCCTGCCGCGATGCACCTCTGGAGCAGGTATCTACCTCCGGGCTCGACACCCTACTCTCTCTCTTTTTGTCAGCAGAATGAAAGAGGCAGTTTGGGCTGTGATTCATCTGACCTTTGTAGACATCCACTTCAGTAGCTCTATTTTAAACATCTCCTGTTGTAGGATGAAGTGAGCTGCAACCTAGTTTCAGTTGTCTGTATTGACATCAGTAATGATAAAGGGAACCTGGGGTGAGCAGCCCAGGCAAAGACACTTTGTCAGATACATCCCACTTTTACAGTCTAAAAGGTGAGGCAGAGCTCACTAAAGTGGATGTAAAGAATCCCATTTACACAGACTGAGTTTGGATCAAGTTTTAAAGGCTCTGTTTTGTCACTTACTTTCAGTTAATCTCATTTTTCTATATAGATAGTGCATATGATTTCAAAGAGCATGCTCATGGATCTGGGCATGACTCACTGTAGGGATAGATACAGACATGAAGAACAAAAAAGCAGAATATTTAGGAACATCTCTGTATTCCTGTATTGAGGTTTCTTTGTGCCTTGTATTTTGGGATATTCTGTAGGGATGCTTTGATAGTTCTGCACTCCGCTGAAGGACAGGATGGCTAGCAGTATTATATCAGCTATAATATGTGACATTTTCACAGGGCTCCTAAGTAGGAGAGTGGTACTGCTTGGCGCACGTTGAAGGGGAAGGCATGAAAAACACAGCACTTTGAAGGGCAGAGTGGTACCAAGATAAGAGGGGTTGGCAGAAGGCGCAGTGGAGTCATCCTTGTGATCAAAGTCTGGCTCTGTACTCGAGACATCAGACTGCAGATGAGCACATCGGGCTCCGGTTCGTGGCAGAAGCCACGTACAGAGCCAGGCTTTGACCACAAGGTTATATATTCATCCTACAAATATATATGAAATATAGTCATTAACTTCTGTGAGGTGTTCAGACACAAGGACAATGCAAGACCTTATTTGTGCCGGACTAATCAATGAGGGCTAGAAGCAGGAGGTGTGCCGCTTGCTTTGCTTGAGACCTGCCAACATAGAGTAGAAAAGCTGCAGTAGGAAGGACATGGGAAGTTCAGATGCACCAGACTTTTCGTGCAGGGGCAAGTTGATCTTCAACACGGCTACACCAGGTTTAGTTTATAATTTTTATAATGATCCCTTCCTTAAAATACATCCAGCAACCACCTGATATTGAATTCAACCCACAATCAGTGGCTATTGAGAATGAGTGGGGGCGGTGACAAGAGGACTTGATGTCGCATTCAGATTATATTATTAATCTATTATCCATATACTGTGTACAGGCTATTTTGCTATAGGCTACGTACTGAGTAAATAATTAAGCAGTGACTAACCTTACAGAGAAGGCGGGAAACCCTCTCATGTGTTATTAGCCCCTCACAGTCTTCAGAAATGGATTGTAAGTAACCCAAAATCTTGGACTGTGGATGTCAGCCTTGTCATCGAATACAAAAAAATGCCCTTGAGAAGATCAGTGAAAGCTCTCCAGAGGTCTGAGGCTGAGCAGCAGACACTCTGATTAGCTGCTGCCTCCAGAAAATGAAAATTCTTCCCTGAGCCCAAGAAACAGCCGATGGATGCAGTTGGAAGTGATAAAAAGGTCACTCTTAAGCGGATCCAAGGAGATTTAAGTCACAATACCATCATCCTGAAGCCCTTAGAAAAATAACAAAAGACAGGCTGCAAAGACTAGAGAGTCCTTCAGTCTAAATGCTTACAGAAATCTCTTTGTCATGTACCTGAGTCTTAAAGAAAATTACCTAACAAATACACTTAAGCCCTCTGGCCCTCTATAGCAATGTGTTCTAACATCGTACACCAACAGGGGTGACACATTACAAAACTGTTGAGTCTCTAGAATTATCATCTTTTGCAGCATGAATTCCTAAAACAGATTTAAGCTGCCCAGTGCAACTCTTCTATAGCACTTGCACAACCCAAATATCCTATCATCGTTTCATAATCATACAACAATCATATCATCAGATGAGCATGGAGAACTAAATTCCATTCTAACAGTAACGCCATCTCCTAAAACTAGGTTCTTTTTTAGTCAGTTGTTATTTCTAAGTACTATCCAATAAACTATCTGAATTTTTAAGTTCATTTTCCAGACATATTCAAACACGTGAGTATTTCAAAATGAATGGAAGAAAGTCCATACTTTGCCAATATATTTAAAAGTTCAGTGGAATGACCTGAGGATTAATAACCCTCCCAGCCTGACATCAATCCAGTGTAAAATACTAGAATGGTTAATTCCAGGCACTATTTATACCGAATCAAAGAAAAGTAATTCAATTCATGCCAATCAGGATAGAATTAAGGAAAATACATTTTATTTCAAGAAAGGTATCTTGATATTTTTTGAGGTTTCAAGTTTTCCTGAAAAAAAAAAAATCTGTACTATTGATGTAATACTTACGAACTTTGGTAGAACTTCTGGCACGGAACAACATTTTGATTAAGAAATCAGAATTATCTAAAGTCATCACTGTAATTATTTAATAGATTAAAAACCGAGCAATTGACATTTCTCAGAAACCATTATAAATAGGGACTTATCATCAAGAGGATGTCAGTCAGCTCCTCAGGGTCACTCCTGGGCTCTGCGCTGGGTTAGGGCAATTCAGTGATGACTTTTCCATTCTTACTTCTTTCAAGATTCAGGTCGTGCCTATAAACATGCTTGTATTTCCATGGTGTATTTTTATGGAAGCGCTGAAAACACACACAGTTAATGTATGAGGTCAGGACGGAGCTTCTGTTGCTTAGGACATACTAAAATCAAGTCTGAGGTGACTTGTTCACCGACAAATATCCTCGGATTTGCTTCACTGAAGTTTGTTAGACCACATCCTAATAGTGTTATCCAAATCATGGATTAGGGCGAAGCCAAAGAACATATGTTTGTCACATCCTGTTTGGATGATACCAACACAGACACAAACAGAACAAGCATATTTTGGCACGAAATGAAAGATATTTTCTTTAATCTCACAGTTGTTCAAGAACATGTCAGTTATCACATGGACTGAGTAATTTAATTCTATATTTTGCCCATGAAAATAGCTTCAATAGCCTTTGCAAAATGTGATTATGAAGACAATCTTTAAATTTGTAAGATATGCTTTTCAACAGAACAGAGCAATGACTTGATTCTCTGTAGTTCAAATAATCAGCTTAATTTTTTCATTTGCAGGAAAAAAAGATTTTTTCTACCTGCTTTATTTTAAAACTTCTTGGGATATAAAAGCTTTCTGCTCAGTCATTAGCTGTAAATTGCAGAATGAAGCAGTACCCTACAGCATTTCCAGATTCAGTAGTCTGTTTATACTGAAAGCACAAGAGCTATAATTACTACATGATCACATTTGTATATCAAGGTCAGAATTCTGTGATTCACGCTATTGTTTGGACATAAAGGGAGTTGATTTTCAGCATGGTGGTGTACAACTACTATTATTGTTACATCAGTGACTGTAGAAACAATATTAACTTTTGCTTGTTTGAGTTTTTCGAGTTAGGTTAAATCCAGTTCAGGCATAAATGAAAACTGGCTGGTTAATATTTGTCCTAAAATATTCATTAGACATGCAAAACATAAATATATATTATTGCTCTTCAGGGTGTGTATTCTATTATGGCAGGAAAAAAAAATACTCCAAAATAAAAAGCAAACCAAAATAGGTCATTAAATGACTTACACACGAAATCACACAGTTTAAGCAATATCAAATGCAGGATATTAAAGTGTGTAAAAATATTTCCTGATCTTTTCCTCTCCTCTGCAAAATCCCTGCATAAGATTTTCTTCTTGACTATTATCCAATATATTGGCAATTTTTATATTCCATTCCTGAGAATCCATTGGTTTTCCACACTATTTAACCAGTTCTAAAAGCTTAAAAATATATAGAGATTCTACTCATTATACTTATTAGTTAAGAGCTAGGATTAGTCAAGCACTTAGATTGTACCAATTAATTCAATAAGATTGTGTGTATTTATAATCAGGCACAAGAACAAATGCTTTCCTCATCTGAGGACTAATAGAATTTGCTATTGTATTATTGTATTATATTAAATTGTCACCCAGCTGCCATTAATGCCACCCTGTTCTCAGCTGGGCCACTTTCTCTTACTTAAGCGCCAACTTGTCTTTCTCTTTTCAGGTGTAGGTGTCCCTAGCTAAAAAGCAATCATATTTCCCCAGGTTGGCATTGTTCTCTATCTGTTCTCAGCTTTTATATTTCCTATTCATTTCTTGCTCCCACTCACATAGTGTCATATATAAGGACTTTACATAAATCTGATAGTGTTACCTTCACATTGCCAAGGACAGTTGGGAAGCACTCTTTTTCTTTTTTTTGGGGTGAGAGACAAGAGTCAGGACGCCACCTTGACACAGCCCAAATTCTACTAATGTCCTTGGGTTAAGAGCTTCCTAAAAGCTGTATTTAGCCTCGAAAGATGCTTTATCCAGACAAAACACTTACATGGGCGTGAGGACTTTGGAATTTGCCATCTGAACATTGCTCTAATAACTTGTTCAAGGTCACCGAGACAGGGTGTTGAACCAACACGAGCATCTTCATCACTAGGGGAGCATCATCTCTCTAGGGAAGCCACATACGTTTCCTTCGCAGTGTTGTTTGTCATTAATCAATCCTGATAACATCAACCAACTAGATTTCTTGATAAATATTTTTCTGTAAATGAGTAGGACACCTAGAAAGGGAATAGAATCATAGAATAGTAGAATCATAGAATCGTAGAATCATAGAATCATAGAATGGTTTAGGTTGGAAGGGACCTTTAAAGGCCATCTGATCCAACCCCCCTGCAATGAGCAGGGACATCTTCAACTAGCTCAGGGTAATCATCCTGAAACACTGAGATCTAACTACAAATGCTGGTAACGCTGCCTATAGCACATGGGTAATTAAATAATATTCAGTAGCTTATTGTAGCAGATGCAAGGAGATTCTGTGACTTTTTGGACTTATGAAAAATAAATTACCATCAATTCTAAACATAATCTAATGTAGATCAGTTACTTGTGAACTTAGGTCAGCATTTGATTTAGAAAGCAATGAGCCATTATATTTTTTTTTTATTTTTAAACTAACATTGCTTTGATTTGAATAGCATAAACCTATAATCATGAAGGTGACTGTTTTGCCTAAGGAGATGGATAATATCATTAAAAGGAACAGATGTGCTGTAAAGTTAAACAACAAGCGGACATGTCATCATGGGTTGTGCCAGATCCAGGGTTGCCAGTGGCTGTGATTTTGCTGTAAGACTGTGGTACTTGGTTGTCTGCTGGTGGAGGACTTTCCCAGCCCACAAACATCAGTGTAGCACCCAGGTCCTCTTCTAACACCTTTTTCCTGCATGTAGCGTAATATTCAAGCATAATATTCCTGGTTTAAGGTAGATACCTGTCCTCTTATACCCTTGCCTTCATATCAAAGGACACACCTCTTCCTTATGGACAGAGACCTTAACCATTTTTTCTCCCATCCTGCCCAGCTGGTGGCATACCTGGCAGAATCTCAGATCCTTTCCAGACAGTATGTAAAAAACTGAAATCTGCTGGTTAAAGAGATGTCTAGTCCTCCTAATGGCAAGAGAGCTCTTGACAACATCACTTGAAAGTATCCTCAAGGCTCAGAAACAGAAGGGAAAAGAGATATAATAACATCCCATACAAAAACTTTCATGTTGCAATTTTTAATTAAATCCCATGTGTCTTGGAGGCAGGGATTTTTCTATGTTATTTTTAATGTTAAGGGTTGGCAAACCCCCAGACGCACATGACATATTTGGAAACATAAAACAAACGGACAAAACCCATAAACAAACTACAGCAGTCTCTGGTGAAATAGGTCAACAGCGTAACAAGACTTCTCATAGAGAGAAGGTAAAAAAAAAAAAAAAAGAGTCATACAGGAGGAGATGTGCTTTTCCTTATGGAATCAAGTGGTGCTCTCAAAAGGAAACAGGTGGACTAGCTAAGCAAAGGATGTGATCTGGAGATGGCCTCCCTCCCGCTCTCCGTCTGCCTTGGCCCTTCTGTTTGATTCCAGTCTCATCCTTATGTCACGTCTCCCGTTCTGCCAGCCTACCCAGTCCACGTCTATCTGTCTCATGAGGCTTGTCCCAGTCTCCTTGCTTTACCACCTCATTTTTAAAGGCAATGGCTTCTGGATAGTCTTCTCCTTCCCAGCACCAATATATAGCCCCAAGCCCTGGTCAATCTTTTTGCACCTTGTCCCTTTGGACCCACCATGGAGATCAGCCCAGCAGGTCTCAAAGTGAAAGGTATGTCCCGGTCCTACCCACCTCCTCCAGAGCCTCTGCAGCATCTCTGTCACCTTCCTTTCCCTGCTGTAACACAAGTCTTAACCTGGAAATAGCATGCAATATAATGGTGGAGAAGGCTGATGAACAACTGTCAAATCACTTGTCCATGTCCTGGTATGGCCGCCTCCTCACACCCTCCTCCCCTCTCCTACATGCATGATCCCGCCCCATCAGGCCACTTCTTGCTCCCAGTCTCTTTATCCTTCAAATCGTATCTCCATCTTCCAAAAAAGACCAGTCTGGTGCGTACACCTGACATGGAATTTTTCAGCCTGAATGGTTAGACTGAAGTTATCTCTGAAAGCAGGGTCTTCTGAAGTGTCACACAGCTTGGACAGGCGACGTGACCAGCTCTGCGCTCGGTGCAGCTGAGTGAGTAGTTGCCACATTGAGTTAGACTGAGAGCTTTCCCAGTCAGCTAAATGAAGCCCTTGTGTAGCAATTTTTAACAAGATGGTATTTTCAGGGGATTTCTAATGGATCTGTTTACCACAATGAAATTCACAATATCAAATGCAGTAATCAAATAAGGTGTGATAAATTCCCATCACTGAAGAATTAATAGACTTTTTTTCAAAGCTCCTGTTTGAATAAGTGATCTTGTCAGTCCCATAGCTTCAGTCAGTTTTACTTACTTGATCTTTTCTCCTCATCTAGGTAGCTTTCTGGTCGTGACAGATGAGACATGAGATCTTCAGCTTCCAGGCTTTCAAGTTTTTCTTCAAGAGATTCACTATGGAATCGGTAAGAAAGAAGAAAGACATAAATATAAATAACCGGTTTAAAGAGTAAAAAGCAGACCAGAATCTATGAAAAATAAGCCTAAAAGAAATAGGTTTTATCAATTGCAACACCTGCCAGTTGGTTTTTTCTTTGCTTAATGACACTTTGGACATTACTCCAGTGGGTGTTTTTCAGAAACATCTAACCTATTGATCCTTGCAAGGATCAAAAATTCCAATAAATCAGTAAATCCTTACAAAACACTGACCATCTGAACAAGTACTGAAACAAACACTAACATTTACTATATATTTTGCTTTGCTTTCATAGATTTCAAAGCTGGATAAGGGGGGCAGGGTATAAAAAGGACATTTTTGTAACTCCTTTCAACTCATCTAGGTCTGGTAACTGATGTTGTTTTAACTTTGAAAACAACAAATCTCTGAGATCAGCCTGAAAAATCTATGGCAAGATTTGTGCGGGGGCTTGAAAGAGGAGGGCCTCTCTTCTCGTGATGTAAAGTGCTGAATAGCACACAGTTGTCTAAATATGCTTTTGTTTATTCAGTCTCTGGATGGTGAGCGCTCTTGTTTTAAAGTTTTTACTGTGTTTCATTGAACCGCTAAAAGCTACATTTGGATTGCCTGACTTGAACCCCCTACAACAACAACATTGATGGTTAAGGCTGACGTTTTCTTTGTACCTGGTGCACTGGCTGGAGCTATCCTGGCACAGGTCACTGCTCCCTGCGTGGCCATCGCAGCAGTGTGGGACTTTCATCTTTTCTTCTTCCCTGGGGGAAACAGTGGACCATATTGCACTCCAGCCCAGCCAAGAGGGGTGAATCACTGCTGCTGGTCTTCTGAAAACCGAATAAATATTCCTTTGGTGCATTTGCTTTGTCACATGGCTACACATATTTTTCCTTTTTAAGTCCACGATGCCTTAAATAAGCAAGAGTTCAGAAGTCAAACAATCATCTTTTGAAAAGTATGAAACTATTAAGCTGGATATTCCTATTTGATCTTGAAACAGCACTGAAGTTTTTATGTCCTACTGCTCCTAGATTTTCTTGAAGGAATAAAATAAAAAACAACCACCAACAAACAAATAAGTAGTGGCAAGGTCATTGAAATTAATGAAGCCTGATTTCCTACAGATTTGTGTCTTGGCTGCAGCTCCTGAGGAGGTACAAACCATCAGTGAAACTTTTCCCATGACTGGGACACTTACAGGATCTTTCTCCTACACCGATTATCTTGATAAAGAGCAAGATGAGGGTGAGCCTTTTCTATCCATAAGGGCAACAAACACCTTTTCCCTCTGCCCATTTTTATTTTCCCACACAACTTCCAGGAAATTAAGAATTTGGACACCTTTCCTGCCCCCCTTTCAGAATTGCCTGGATCAGCAATGCATTAAAAAAATCATATGAGGCAGGACAGATGAGCAGATGATCACCCGCTACCGTAGTCAAGGGAGAGCCAGCTATCTTAGGAAGCAGCAAGCTCAATTTCAGTGGTTAAAAGTAGAAGGAAATGAGTCATCAGAGAGAGGGGCTGTTGGGATGGACTTGTAGACTAAAATTCTGAACTTCTTTATTTATTTACATGAACACTGACCCAACAGAGACTAGGTCCACACAGCAAGATCAGTTTCCAAAAGCTTCCAGTTGGTTGTCTGCCATCCTGGGTTTTAACAGAACCCCACAACTACAACATTCAAATGTCTACTTTAATAAAACATTCAGACCCTAATTTTAAACATGAGTAATTTTTGCCTGATGACAAGCCTTTGAGCATTAAAGCAGATATGCCTCAAATTATTTCAGGTCTTATGTATTTTCAAACCTATTGACCTCCTTATTTAAAAAGCAAACAAACAAACAAACAAAGAAAACAAACAAACACCCAAACAAACAAAAAATCCCACAAAACCCCAAAAGATATCACTCCTGAATTGAAAATTTCCTATGCTAAGTTCAAGTTTAGAGTCTGGCCAAGCGATGCATCCTTGGAAATAGAGGCTTATATAAAGGAAATGCAAATGTGCTAGTGAGTTCAGTGGTTGCAAAGGCCTTTTTTATAACATCCAACATCTGCAGATTTATTTCCAGCATTTCTCTTACGAGATGCTCTTTAGGAAATTAAGAAATGAAGTATGCTCAGGAAACAGTATAAGCCAGCTTTTGAACTTCAACTCTGGTGGGCCCATACACGTGCATGTCTGCAAGCTGTGTCTTAGAAAAGCTTGCAAAAAGCTACAAAAGACTTCTGTGTATCTGTTTAACGTGATGGGGTCTCAGTCCCACTTCTTCCACTAAATACTGCTCTAATGCTAATAAATTCATAATACAGAGGGAAGAAAACCCTCACAAAACCAGACCTCTGCTTTATACTTTCACATCATGACCAACTAGTAGAAAGCAACCCTTTCATTTACCTGCCAATCCTTTTTGTCTACCCAATAAAATGCTGATGAAATTGTTTGGCCTGAGAGCCCTTCTCATCCTTCAGCTATTTTTTGAAACTCTTACAATAAACTGTATAATAAAAATACTTAGTCCTGATATAACACTACTCAGCTGGAAAAGCCCAGTGTGCTTTAACCCAGAAAAACAAATGTAGTTGTCTGCATTCCACAGACAGAGAAACGACGCACACAGAGATCAAATGCCATGTCACAGCCGTGAGTGGCAGCTCAAGGAGATGATCCTAGGTCTACAGAGCCTTTATTTCATTCTCAAACTGCTTCCCAGGTTCATTTTGGCCTGAACCTCCGGTTTTACTGCAGGCAAGACGCATGCTGCCATCAGCATACATTTAGCAGCTTAGGTAGAACCAGAGATGTGCCTGGATAATGACACAGCCCTATCGTTTCCAGAGGGAAAGAGAAAATATTGAAATGTTTGCAGTATGGGTTGAGGCTTTATTTCATCCTCTTTTTGTTTTGGAGAGCTTGCTACGCCAGCTGCCCTGCAACATGTTATTTCTGCAGTATCACTCTCAGATTTTAGTCACTGCTATTTCTCATATTAAAAAAAAAAAAAAAAACAACAAAAAAACACCCAAAACAAAAAAACAGCCACTATGATTATGATTCCTATTTGGGAAGGACTCTTATTTCTCTTGCTTCAGTCACAGAATACCCCTTCATGATATATTGGCTTCATCTTGCTCTTTGCAATTCTGATAGCATGGCCTGCTCTTACGCTGATGTGTCTGCTGTGCCCTTCCCAACAGTCATAGAATCATAGCTTCATTTAAGTTGGAAAGGACCTTCATGATCATCGAGTCCAACCGTCAACATAACATTGCCAAAACCACCACTAAACCATGTCCCTCAGCACCACATCTACAGGTCTTTTAAATACCTCCAGGGATGGTGACTCAATCACTTCCCTGGGCAGCCTGTTCCAATGCTTGACAACCCTTTTGGTGAAGAAATTTTTCCTAACATCCAATCTAAACCTTTCCTGGTGCAACTTGAGGCCATTTCGTCTTGTCCTATCGCTTGTTACTTGGGAGAAGAGACTGACCCCACCTGTCTACACCCTCCTTTCGGATAGTGGTAGAGAGTGATAATGTGTCCCCTCAGCCTTCTTTTCTCCAGGCTGAACAACCCCAGCTCCCTCAGCTACTTCTCATAAGACTTGTTCTCCAGACCCCTCACCAGCTTTGTTGCCCTTCTCTGGACTCGCTCCAGAATCTCAATGTCCTCCAAGGATTTGGTTGGAGTCAGCAGTGCAGGGATAACCACACACAAGTTTCCGCCGTGCTGGTCCTCCCCCTCACCAACACGGTGTTGGTGGGTACTGCTGGGAGTGCAGCTCTGGTGGGGTCGGCAGTCCTTACATGACTGTCTCCAAGAGGAACGAGCAGGCTCCCATTTGCACCGCAGGCAAGGGTTAAATTTGCCAGAGGCTCTACTGACAGTTTTCCTACCCATCAGCATTCATAAGAGTTTGATATCTTTGGACTCTCAACAATACGGTCCTTATAGAAGAATATACTGCTGGGGTTTATATTTTGTAGCTGTTTTAAGGGCTGTATTTGGATTTGCTCTCTCCCAACACACACAGTATTACATTTTCTATGAACTGAAGTAAGGATTCTTAAATGAGCATCTCTAACAATAAACCTCCATGCAATTAAAATACCAAATTCAGCACACCTGCAATAAAAAAAAAAAAATAAAAAAAAAGAGCATGCCTTCCCCGTCCTTAGCCTGCTGCCTCTCGCTGCTGGTGCACATTTTGCTGTTTTTCTCTCTGGAGGATGCAGAGGTTGCAGGGGAACAGCCCGTGGCTTGTTGTTGTTACTGTGAGCCTGGAATGCCATTACGCGTTTGCCTGCATGACTCTTGATCTTGCATGACAAAACCAAAAAACAAAGGCAAAACTGAATCAGCAGATTAGTCAGCTTAATCTTGTGTAACTCAATGCTGCACTTCATTTTCAGTGCTGTTATTTTCAGCTGCCCTTTGAGATGGCTATTTGAGCTCTCCTATCGTTCAGTCAAGCTACTTGCACAGGACATTCGAGTAACTAATATGCAAAATATATCATTCAGTGGAATGTTTCCAAGGTTTTGGTTTAATCTTTTTTGTTTGGTACATACAGCGTTAAAAATGCAGGATCTTAATGTTACCAAAATGTCATTTACAATGAGAACACAATGGGTTCTCTTTTTGCTATCGTATTAATATTGAAAGAATGCAAAAAGAACCTTTTGTTTAAGCCACTATTGCTAGTGGTAAAGGGCTTTTAAACTTATACTGTAGTTTTTGAGAGAGTTGCTTATGTTTTCTTATCTAATTTTAAATACCAAATGAAGACAAATGCTCAGAGATGCCAGTATTAAAATTGAAATCAGCTGATCCTTGTATTCAAAACAGTCCCAGCAGCAACAAAAATTGTTGATGCAGCTCATGTAGTCCAAAAGCCATACTGGTAGATACTGTTGCTTAAAAATACAGAATTGCAAGCAGCATATTTGCTGCATCTGGATTTTGGTTTTCTGCATGTACAGCAATACAATTTAGACAAGAACATTTTTCTTTGACTGGAAAGTTACCTGACTATTCTGTCCCAATTACACGATCATTTCAAAGATTTGTTTGCAAATGTCAAATCCAACAGCCTTCTTTCTCAAGCAGAAACACTTTGCAGTTTACCATGTAAGTTCCCTTGAAGCAAATTAGCACCAGTCACAATGTGTGATGTAGGCTTCAATGTTTAAAATAGACCTTGCCTTTTCCTGTGAGTACATCAGGCACTTGTGTGATATTAAATGTGTAAACATGCTGCAGGTTAAAATACATAGTTGTTTCATTTCGTACAAGGCTCAGCCAGCAGATAGGACTGTCCTCGGAGAGGACTCTGCTCCAGGAGGTGAAACTCCTCCTGACTAAACATTTCCTGCTGAAGTACAAAGTGTTGATCTTACGCGTCCTTACATAAACGGGGTGGTTTTGTTTTCCAAAACAAAACTATGGGACTGCCATCAACCAAAAAATTTACTGAGTTTTAGCACATGAGATACTCCAAAAGCAAAAGCCAAACTCACCCTGCTGAGATTCTTGTTGATTTGAAGCTGCTTTTATCCCCTAAGCCCAACACTCAACTGAAGTGAGAAGAGTTGATGTGCAGAAATATTAGCAGATATTCCAGTACTTATGGCCATGAATTCAAATAAGCATTTCCCATTAATTCTGTCAAAAGTTATCTGAAAATGAAATTATACAAATGTAGCAACAGCAATTTACCATATAAACGTTTTCTCAGGGAATCTCAAACCAACTGTATTGGGGATCAAATGCCACGGCTGTCTTATGCCATAGAGTGATCCCGTACAGCGAGCTGGGATAGGAAGGAGGATGGGAAGTAATGCTGACAGCTGTGTTTAGCTGAAATGGTTGAATATAACACCAAACCACAAATTTATTCACAATAGCAGTATAGTGGAGCAGCATAGCCTAAGGATATTTTCCTGATGAGTTTTAGCACGCCACTAGTTCTGTTGCTGTTTGCTGCTGAGCTGGTGATACTCTCCATGTTTGTGAAGATGCTAAGTAGCATGAAAAGAGCAACTATACAGTTTACTAACAAAAGCATGTGTATTTCAATGATTTGATGTTTTAATTAAACACTAATGGCTGATCTACACCACTTTTATCAGCAGTAATAGCCAAGATGGGAACCTTGAAAGTAAAGAAATGAATGTAGGTGTAAACTCTTATTTGCAAAGCGGCATCATCTCTTTCATGCTTGGGCAGAAAAAAACCCCAAATTTGCCATGTGAGATGCTGGCGTGACTACGTCTGTACTAATCAAGAGGAATCATCTGCACAGTAGCCACGTGCAGGGTGATTTCCTTCTTCAGCTAACAACTCACTTCGCCGCCGTGCTGACAGGTTGCGAATGGCCCTGGAGGCAGCTTGTCTGAGCATGCTTGGCAGTGTATTTGGTACACAGCCAGGGACCTGGGTCAAGCTTGTCTCCAAAACCCAAGCAGCAACTACATCGGAGTTTGTATCTGTGAGCTTGCTACCTGTGCAGCAGGCAAAGGTGGCCGTGGGGGTGGCCTCGGGGCTTCTCACTGTGGGCGATGTAATCATAACCCATGGGAGACCCACCACCAGCTTTCCCAAAGCTGAGGGGTTGATACCGTGAAGAGCTGACTGCATGACTAAAGGTAGACAGCCAAAAAGACAGCCCTGCTTTTGTTCAGCAGGGCCACAGCCTCCTTTATCTGTCTCCTTATCTACAGTGCAAAGATAATCTTGCTGTTCCCTACCTCACCGCTGTGCGGTTTCAACGGTTAATTGCGTTGACGACACAGAGAGCTATGCAAGTGCAACGTAGCTCTTCACCCCTGGCACACATCTGTAATGTTTGAAAGTTCTCAGTGATGACAACAGTCATTATCACCTGACGACTACAGCTCAGCTCTTGTGAATGGACTGATGATCTCAATCTAAACATGACTAGAGTACTATGAAATGAAAAATGCCATAGTTAATATTCAGCTAATTGCAAAACACCTGTATTAGTAGTTTGTGCTGTCGTTGCTATGTTCCTTAGCCTCTCCCTAAGCACTATCACCAATACAGCAGAAGTATTATCAGTTTGCTGTAATTAACTCTCCTGTTGGCACTCACAGCTAAAAAGGCCAGGGAATCAAATGGATTTGTAGACTGAATCACTGGGTGGGATGGCAAGAGAGCACAACTTCCTTAACTGCGATGCATCAGCAGTAAGGAGTGCGCTTTCCAGGGCTGCTGTGTCCCTCCTCGCCTGCACTAGCTCGTTGCAGGATGGCCACGGAGATGCATTTCACATCAGAATACCAGGAGGAGTGAGATAAGCGTAACTTCTACTGGCAAGCCTTACATGAGAAAAAGGCTGCAGCACAACCTCCCCCAGGATCTCGCGCAGACGAAGATAGCGGTAGAGCAGACGCCGTGAAATATAACTTTCACACTCTGCTGATTATTCTTTGGCATTTGTGAAGTGAAACAGTGATTTCAGTTAGTGACAATTTATAGAGAGGTGCATCTTACACATTTAGAAGCGAATCTCAGATACTGATCGCAATTCAAAACAGGAAACATGGTTAAATCTGAAATCCACTAAAAGCTATCTGAAACAGTTATATAATTTGACTAGTTTAAACATAAGCACATTTTTACAGGCAAGTTGCATCATTTGTTTTTTATTAACATCATATTAATTAACTAATCTTGCTTCCAGTGAGTTGAAGTGACGATAATCCAAGCCTAAAGAGGCCATGCCCATAGGGCTATTCGCTCTACTAGCATTTGTATAGGGGAAGAGGAAATGCTGCTTCAAAGCAGCAAAACTGAGCACCGTATTATCTTTTAATAGAGTTAACAATTCCAGAAATGTCAAAAAAACAGATTAATAGGCAATTATGATCGGTAGCTATTGATCTTCCTTTTTTTTATCTTTAAGTCTTATGTTGTTCTCTTTATTTCCCAGTATTCTCCTGCATTCATTCTATTTTTTATATATTTAATATTTTAAAAGATTTTTTTTCCTGGTGAGGAGACACAGAAGCTCAGCTACTGCTACTCTCTGCTATGCCTTCATTTCTGCCTCTCTTCACTGCCCCAGTTTCCCTGGCCTGCCTCCTCCCTTTCTTTGTTGAACACGCTCTTCAGTCCTGCAGTTTAAGTTTTCTCTAAATAGCATTAAAGAAATTATGTCTGTAGCAATATGTCCAGATTTGTGCACACTCTTCAGGGTAGGATTTGTTCAGGATAGCAGATGAGGTTATTTTACAATCCAGAGACTAGTGCTCAAACTCAATAAGCTCAGCCTGAAGAGGAACAATTCAACTTTAACAGTGAGAATACGCAATCAGTTAAACCAGTCTGGTGCGATGGATTTATTCTCGCTTGAAATCTGCCAGAGAGGGATCAGACCTCCTTCCAATGTGAGCATGGCAGCTGACCCGCAGACCCTGTGTCTGGCTCAGGAGCGGCTGTGTGACAGCCCGTGATCGATGTTCTGCGGGAAATTACAGGGGATGACCACAGAGGTCCTGCTTGGCCCTGGGGCCGTATCCCAGCCCCTCACCCATCCCTTCCCTTGCAGGCTTGGCACACCGACACAGCTCTTTTTGACACTAGGAACAACTCTTCCCTGGCCCAAATGCCCAGACAGTTCTTCGCCCTCCTTTCCATACTACTTTTGATGCCACCATCCATTTTTATCTTCTTGATCTCTCTTCCTCCTCCACTGCTCTTAACAAACACGATCCTCAATTGATTTTCTTCCTACCCCTCCAGTTGCTTCTTCAGTGTTTTCTTTTTTTTTTTTTTTTTCTTCCCAAATCCATTTTGCAGTGCAACTCCCACGCAGTTCTTTTCTTGGCTTCCTCCTCCTCTTGCCTACTCTACCTTTCAGAGTCTCATGACGTTTAACAATCATCTGTACGAGCCTGGAGCCTTTGTGCCGGAAAGCCAGATCACGTGAAGCAGCAGCAGCAGCAGCAGCAGCAGCAGCAGCAATCACATGGCCATATGGAGGGCTTCTGCTAAGGCAAAGAAATCAAAGGAACATGTTCAGGCAGGACCATGTCTCAGGAGTATTGGTCATATTTTTGCTGGCAGAACTGCATACAGATCATTTTTTATGGGTGTACACCAATCAGGTATCTCCTATTTTATGCTTACTCAGGCATCGCAGCCTTTTGTTGATATTTTCAACTATTTTTGAGTTGTACAGGCTTTTTATTAGAATTACATACAAACCCATCTAAAAGCCTAAGTGCATTGTATATAGGAGTAGGTCCTTATATAAAGAACATTAAAACCTTTGTCACGGACATATCCATGTAATATTGTTCACTTTCAATTGTTCAGATTTGAGAATATTTACCCCTCCTGAATTTCCCAGCTTCTGTGGAGAGAATCCCAAATACAAAGAGAAGGAAAGCACAGAGTACGACTAAATAAATCAGACTGAAACAGCAGATGACCATAATTACTTGAGCCTCCTGAGACCTAACCTTCTTTACAAAGCACATATGGGCCCCAAAATCTAAGCTTAAAAAAAAAAAAAAAAAGGGTATAAAGCCTAACTCATTAGTGCTGTCTGTCAATTCCCAGAGTTACACGATTCAGGAAAGGATAAAGGATGTTTTAACTTATTCAGAAGCACTGCTTGCGAGGGGATGCAGGGCTGCGAGCCCCACAAAAGAGGGTACCAGGGATGCGATGAGGGTTTTGGGGGATGCTCCTTGAGGGACCGCAGCGGGCTCTGCCACCCAGCCACTTCCAGAGCAATAAATCACCCTCCCCTTCTCTCTGAAAAGGCTCAGAATTAGTAATCGGGAATAGTGCCTTCGAGCGTGTCACTGGGACTTCGTAAAAATTACCTAAGTAGAAGGAGGCTAAAAACCGATATAGCCAGACCCAAAGTGATGACTTTATCAGCGATGCGATCACCACGCTTTGCATCGCAGAACGCTTGAAGCGAAAGGGCTCCGGCTGCCTGCGATGGGCTTAAAAATGGGTGAAAAACCCCCAACCCGGGGTTCACCGGCGGCTGAGGCCGGGGCGCACGGCGGGCCGGGGTGGTCCCTGCCGCCGCTCTGCCGGCTGGGGACGGTAGAGCCCAGCACCCGCACCAGAAAAGCACTTTTTCCACCATAAAAATGAGGCGCGGGAGGGAATGGGGGGTGGGGGGCAGGAGGCCGGGGGCGGGGCCGGCGGGGGGAGGCGGGCGGCTGCGCCTGCGCGGAGCGCTTCCTCATCGGCCCCACGTAACGGCTGCGGGCGGGTGCCGGGCAGCGCGTGTCAGTCACCGGGCGACTGTCAGCGGCGGCGGCGGTAGCCCCCCCCCACTCGCCGCAAGCCCCGGCCACCCCCGGCCCGCCCCATCCTTCCCCCCGGCCGGGGGGCGCAGCCGGAGCCCGCACAAGTTAGTGCTCAACTTGGTTAAGGCGTGAGGGAAGCGGCGGGGTGGGGGGGGGAAAGGGGCTGAGCCCGGCGGGGTGGGGGCTGGCGGGCCCCGCTCCCCGCCTTCCCCTCAGCGCCGGCGGCGGGGCCGGGCTCCTCAGAGGCGGCCCCGTCCCCGCAGCCGTTTCGGGGGGCCGCAGTCAGCCGAGGCAGCGCTCCCCACCGGCGGGGCCGAGCGGTGGCGTGGGGGGGGCCTCTCCCCCCCTCAGCCCCTGCCCGGGAGGAGGAGGGGGCGGCCGGGGGAGAGGCTGGGTTGCGAGGGCGAAGCCTCAGCCTCTCTCTGCGGCTTTGATGCTGCGGGTCTCTGCTGGCTGTTAACATATTCCTTCTGCCTTTTTTTTTTATTTTTTATTTCTTCTTCTCTTTTTTTTTTTTTCCCCCCTCCACCTTCTACCCACCTCGTCCCCAAAACTTGGCTTCCCCTCCCGCGGCTCTGTGTGCTCGGCTCCTCCTGGGCTTTACCCGTGGGGTAGGATCATGCCGGACCAGATCACCGTGTCGGAGTTCATCGCCGAGACCACAGAGGATTACAACTCCCCGACCACCTCCAGCTTCACCACCCGTCTGCAGAACTGCAGAAACACCGTCACACTGCTGGAAGAGGTAAATCATACACCACCACCCCCCCCACCTTTCTTTTTTCCCCCTATTTCTTTTTTTTTTTTTTTTTTTCCTCTTTGAGAAAGAGCATCAGGACGGGGCAGAACCACCCGTCCAAATCCACGGGAGCTAGAGGCATTGGTATGCATGTAATCTGGTCTTTTAATTGTGGGACTTTGCTCTTGCGTTGAGCTAGTTACAGAAAGCTTTCCTGCCCTGGCGTCTTAAAGATTAGTGCGTAAAGCAGTTGCCTGAACTTTAATATTGCTGTTGTACTTCTTGGTGTTGGTGGTTTGTTGCAGTAGGGGGGAAAAAAAAAGAAGTGTGAATGTTGGGATTTTTAGAGGGAAGATGAAGGTTGAGTTTTGTTTGGGAGCATTAGCGGAGGTTTTCCCCAGCCACTCGTTAGATCAAGTCAGTGCAGAACTCTGACTGCACAAACCTGCCAAGGGAGACTTGGCTTAAGAAATGAGGTAAGGAGGAAGGGATGAATGTGGAGTGAGGAAAATAATATGGAAACAAAAATTGGTGGTGGAAGGAGAGCAAAATAATGCAGCGGAAGTGACTATACAGTCAGCGTCTCAACCTTGAAGCCTCAGTGTTGGGTGGGTTTTTTTTTTAGTGCTTATTATGAGCATCATTTAAATGTTCATCCTGCTTCACTATCAAGAAATAGCGAGTGTGAAAACGGGTAGACTTCCAGAGCTGGCTTCTATGGGGTATCAGTCCACTGCTTCCTATTTGAGGTTTCAGTGTGATTTCCTATGGACTAGGTCAGCAGTTAGGAGGAAATGTCTTCCAAATGACTTCAAAACAAGACAGTGTGTAGCTCTTCTCTTGCCCTGCACTGGGTTGAAGGTACTAGCATAATGACACTGAAAGAAGACAGGTTTTTTTGCTATTGTCTCATAGATCGCAGTTAGTTGTTGTTCTGGATTATACACTTAGTTCATCAAGTATTTGTCGGTTCTTCAGGAGCCAGCGCGTATCTAGGAGATGGATTTAATAGATTCTTTTTAGTTTTGTTGAATGCGTTGGCATGAGTGAAGCATTTGGTATGCAAGGAAAGAGTATTTGAATCATGGCGTTCTCCTGATAGTCTTGAGTATGGAAAATATAATTCCAGAGGATTAAAATTAGTTAATATTGGCTTAGTAGAAAAACTGTCTATGTTTGAAATGTTAACAGCACTGTTGTTTACAGTAACTGACTAGGTAATAGAGTGATTGTAAGCTTGCACTTAAAATTATGTATTTTTGTTATGTAACCTAGATTAACTTCTGTAACTTTTCCATAACTGTAATTGCTTTCTTTCTCATGTAACTAAGCCATGGTTCCTTATA
This sequence comes from Alca torda, assembly GCA_008658365.1. Classification (NCBI taxonomy): domain Eukaryota; kingdom Metazoa; phylum Chordata; class Aves; order Charadriiformes; family Alcidae; genus Alca; species Alca torda. Next base: position 154,693,190 of record CM018077.1, on the reverse strand, counting down.
GATTTGTCAGAAATCAACCTGTTTTGGTTTGTGTTTGACAGTATTGCTGCCCCCTGGTCTTAACTATGTGGAATAGGTACAGCCATTGGTATTCTTGTTAGTACAGATGATAGCATTCATAGAGTTAAATGAAAATATATATTCTGCCATCACTGGTGACTTCTAGGGTTAGAGTACAGTATAATGCTTTCATGATTTGGGAGGTACATCAGTACAGTCTGAGTGTGGTAATGCCCGTCCAAAGAAAACCGAAAGACAGAAGATAAATAGACAGTGTTCTGCACCATTTGTGTGGATTGTGTGTATTTTCAAAGTTTTTATGTCTGGTTTGACAGCAATAAATCAGAGGAATAGAGAATAGTGGGCGCTTCTAGTGCTTGTGTTGCTATTTCTTGAATTTCTTTTGTTTGTATAACTATTTTATGTGCCCTATTTAAACTGTTTGCAGTTTGAACAGATTCTCGACTTGTTTTGCGTTATTGTTTTATTATCTGTAAATATAAAAAAGCTTTATTTGATGGGAAATGAGATGCTCTGCTGTTATGCTCTACTGTTATGTACTGCAAAAAAATCTGCAACTCTCCCAAATCTGTTTTTTTTAATTTGCAGATGGTTGGAATCTGGCAGGCAAAGTGCTCCATTAGAGTCTTTGACTGTGTGCCTTTATTGTAGTTGTAGCTTGCATACACAGTTCTGCTGCTGCTGCTTTAAAGCTAGGTTGGTTTCTGTACATCTGCTTACCTAAGGCTGTGATTCACACGAAGCAGGGGATCGAAACTGAATGGTTGAAGTGGCTGTTATGTAGCCATTATTACTGCTGCTATTGTCCATGCATCATGGATGACTGAAGAGCTCTTCAAGCAGCTGCTGAACTTCAGTTTTGAGCCCTCTATATTATGGCAAAGGGGGTGATCCCATCCTTGCAGCCGTTTGATTTTTAACGTAATATGTTGGATGTGGGTTGGAGCCTTCACTGGGCTTTTGCAGGCAGAGTCAAGCTCTGTGCTGTTATGGCGCTGCAGCCTGAAGTATCTTAGGTCATTATTTTAAAGCTAACTTAATTCAATGCAACCTACATCTACATCGGTGACTACAAGCTGGTTTATGGATAAAGTAATTATTTTCTTTATTCGAAGTGAGATTGTGAACTAGAACTATTTCCTAAACAGAAATGGTAGGGAAATTAAACAGTTTGAACAAAAGTTGCGTCGTTTTATAGCGTCTCAGTCTGGCGTAATTCCTACCATAGCTCAGATCAGTGGTTAGATCGGAACCACCTTTTCATGAAGAATGTGACAAAAAAGAAATAGACTCTGAGTGTGTCTGTGTCTCTGTGTAGTTCCATTAAGGCATTACAGAATTGTGAAATTACTGTTCCTTAACCACAATTAACAAGTCTTCTGAAATAATAAAATAGATGGTGGAATCAATAGCTGTTTTTTTCACTTCGTTGTTTTCCAGTAGAAGTGCAGGTAGTTCAATTGGGTGGATGGATATATATCCACTCCTAGTTGTGACTCTTTTCCTATTATAAATGAAATTCTTTTCAGAGGAGACTTTGGATCCAGTTAGATACAATTTTGGGACAAGTTTCAGATGAAAAATCAGAGCAGGCATTTTTACTGACTCTGATGACTTTCATTTGGTAAGCTTGTAGTGGAAAGCCCAACAAAACACAAAGACGTACCTCAAAAGATCAGAACCTTAGGAGAGAGTCTCCAAAGGCCTTCTGTGTGTTTGTGGGTAACTTCTTTAAACAAAACAAAACAAAAAAGGCAAAAAAAGCAAAACCAATGCCCCCTTTTCCATCTCCCCCCAAAAATTCAAACCACAAACTTTATTTAAATATGTTGTAATATTATTAAAGATGAAAATAGTAAGTATGTGCTGCGATGTAGCAGTTTATTGACTAGAAAGGTTTCATGCTACATTGTTTAAACTACTGAATCTTGAAAACTGGCAAGCTTTTTTTTCCTCTGAAGAGACAAAACTTATGGGTTTTTTTGTCATCTGGTCATACCAGACAAAAAAAGACCCTGTCATCTTTGTAGCCAGGCTTAGGCATCTTATATAGTAGTTAAAAAAAAAAAAAATAATCTTGCAGTTCTTTTATATCATAATTTTTTTTAGAGCATGAGTGTTATCTAATGGCCTTCATTAAACACAAATTTTAAGGATCATTCTCTTGCTAAAATAATTATATTTTTTTTTTTTCCAGTCTCCAAGGGGAGGGAACAAAACCATTATATTGTAGTCTAGGTCTAGTTTAAGAGAGCTTGCAGTCTGTAGTCGTTTCCATGTTGATTTCCTCAGCATGTTACATTCATGGAAAGAAGATGTTTTAAACTTTGTATTTCTGCCTGAAACTGGGAGAAGACTTTTATAATATTCATATGATGAGGTGGATTATTGCATATGTAGATGGGTGGTTAATTACTTTAAATAAATAAAAAAAAAGTTTAAATCCTAAAATACTATAGACAGATTACTGGTATAGTATCTTAAAATAAAGCCTCTGCTTTGTTCTTATCAAACGTGCTTTTATATCCACAGTAGCTCCATGATTTCTGCTACTCAAGTAGATTTTGAAGAGTTGATTTTAATCCTTGAGTTGATATTACTGTGTGAGCTACTTGGAATTTTTAGGGAATGATGACATCTGTTCTGAGAATAAGTAGCGCACATGTGGGATCACCACAAGACTGGCTTGATTACCATTCCGCTGTGTCCCAGCTCCAGCTGAAAGGACGTCTTTGCACTCCAGGGATAACTCGGTTATCATGACCATGCAGTTCTGACTCTTTCTCCTAAAGCAGCAGATGTTTTGCAGGACTGTCTTGAGATACAGAGGTTAAGCTTAAATGTCTAAAGTCCCCTTCGGCAGGCTGGTAGATAAGAAGGGACAGTTGGAAGCTGATGATACAATAAAGAATAGCTGCAGTTGTTTCTGATGCCTATTGTACTGTTATACTTTTGTAATACTTGAGCATCTTTAATGGTTAGTGTTCTTTATTCCTTTCTTCTGCTCTTCAATGAGAAGTTGAAAACTCAGAAAGTGCTTTCTGACAATTAGATCTTGTCATGTGCATCCTTTTTTAATAAGTGTTTAACTGATGAGTGTAATAAACTATGGCTGCAGATGTTTTGCCTTTTTTTTTTTTGGTTTGGCTGGGTTTTTTTAAATAAAAAGGCCCCAAAACCACCATTCCTGCAATGACTGCTGCTCATTTTGTTTCTCACTGTGCTGATTGGCTCGAGCTTAGAGGTCTGTTGGTCTAGACTGGTCCTGTAACAGATGTGTGCTACTTCTGTGAAAGAATGACTGACTGGCTCCTGCTCAGCCTAACGTAAATTTTGTTTTTCTCAATGCAAGGCTGGTATAATCTAAGGTAACTTGAAGGGGAAAGATTTCTCAGTGTTCTTCATTGTGTCATGGATGCTCATCAAGATTAGAGGTGGGAAAGGGGAAAGTATGGGGGTGTTTTTGCTTCGCCTTTTTAAATTTTTCTTTGACATGGTATTGTATATGATCATTTTTTGCAGTTTCCTGTTTGTAACTTTCCTTTTATACTTCAGTTTCTGTGAGTTTTTCCTGTTCTACAGGGGGAAAGACTTTTGGGACGAGGGTAAGGGGAAAGCGTTTTTCCAACTTACGATTTTGTAGAAACTAGCGTAGCACTGAAACTGCTATATAGTCAGTTCATTTACAGTGATTTCATACGCTTTTCTACCACAAGATCCTTTTCCAGTGACAAAGTATTCTATCAAGGGAGGCAGGTGAAACCATGCAAGAGAACAGGAGCACTTGCATTCTAAATCAATTTTTTGTTTCAGTTGGCAATACCTACAGACTTTGTTCATTAGTCTGGACTGTGAAAACTGGTAAGATCTATTTTGTGTCCGAGCCTGAAGAGAAAGAAATTTTTCTGTTGTTTCTGTCACTCCATTTCCACTGAAGTATCACCTTTATATAATTACAACAGGTAAATCGTAACATCCTATTCTTTATTTTTTTAATTGAAATAGACTTTTGGGGGAGGTGGGGGTATGGGGGGGGGGAGGATCCAGGGGAGTCCAGCAGCAATAGAGTTAAAACCAGCTTTTCCTAACCTTGTAAGCTATTACTTGGGGCAGTCAGAAGCAGTCTTGCATCACAGAGAGCTTTGTACTTAAGCTTTGTTCTTACGTAACAGACCGCAAGCAATCTACAGTTTTTCAAAGAAATATGCTTTTGGTAGTAGACCATCCTAAAAGAGCCAGACAAGAAAAGTTTCTTTACCTAGTAAATAGGATAATTATTTCTGGTTTTACACTGAATGGCAAATTGCACCAAAAACATAAGAATGGGTACGTGAGCATTCTAAAATACAGAGGCCGTGGTGACAGCTCATGGGTGACTCCTCATCACGGTACTGAAAATGTGATGAAGAAGGAGACTTGACAGCAATATCTGTATTTACAATAGCATGTTTCACAAAAGCGCAGTTGAAGATGCTTTTACATTTGCATGCTACAGTACTTATTCATTTAGTATATAATTGGTTTTACCCTTCATTTGATAGCAGTCGAAACATTTGGTTGTAATAAGCAGGTAATCTTCTTTTACCTAAATGTGACTGATGTGAGGAAAAACAAAAAAAAAATATTCACTGGTAGCTCAAAGATTCAGTCATGGCAGAGTAATTAGCTTTGCGTTTTGAGAGTTTGTATCCATTTTGGACACATTTTTGAAAGTACTTACTGCTTTTTGGTAGCTCACATGTTTTTTAGAGAAGTACTGCTTCTTGTTTTGAACTCCCAACAGGCTTCTTCATATCTGCTCATCAGTTAGGAAACTGTGAAAGTGCTCTTTGGCGCACTCTGTTCAGTGTGTGGTTCAGATAAATCCTGACAGAGTGTGTACCATGTATTCATGGGAACTTGGGCCCTGATGGAGGAGAGAGAGAGATGCTTAAAGTGACATGACTTAAAGTTGGTTTTAGTGTTTAGATTGGAGTCCTGTGGAAATATTGTCTGTAGTTAAAAAGCAATAAAAGGGAAAAAAGTTGTCTGAACAAAAAAGAAAGGGAGACAACCCACAAAACCATGTTTGTAATCCAGCATGGTGTCACTGGAAGACTGCTGATGAATGATTCGGAACAGAATTAGTTTGGTTGATTTAATATCCAGTATTTTTCTCACTCCAGTAAGTAAAACTCAATTTTTATAACTATTGTTGTGATTAGTATCAATGTGAATGAAGGTGTTTGCTAATAGTTTTTTAAAAACAGATGTGAAACAAATTTACAGAGAAAAACTGTAAGAAAGATCGTAACATCTTACTTTTAATGGAATAGTACCTTGCAATAAAATCATGAAGCAGAATCAAGGCAAGAATGCTAATTATTAGCATTGTTTCAGGTGCAGAAGTAGGCAATATAAGCATGTTCTAAAAAAAGTGCCCTAAACCAATAATATACTTTTATATTTCCTGGGAAGCTTTTCAGAATCCGGTTAATAGCATGTGCCATAGTCCTTCTCTTAGAGACTGTTCTGTCAGGTTTGACCGATACTGGCCAAGAGGCCTAAAGTTTATTGGTGAGTGTGAAGGAAAACTCCTGAGATAATAGCGTGAGTTTCCTTTCCTGAAGGAGTACAGCTGGAAGTACACTCCCTGCTGAGAAGCACAGCAAACAGTTATTTTATATTTCTGAAGAGACAGTATTGATCTGCATTATATATATTGTGTTTTCAATACCAGTGGGCTAAATGTTGAGGTTTTGTATAAGCATTGTGACAAGTAGGGTTTTTGAAGGACAGTGGACTTGCTTGTTGTGATTATGGGAAACTTTTCCTTTAATGCTACTGTGAAAAAGTAACAAAATGGTGTCGGGATCCCATTTCCTCCTTTATACACAGAGATGTGCACATGGACACGCACATGGCCTCCTTGTGCCCTTCGCTCGCTGGTGAAAGGACAGGCCTGAAGTTGGGTTGTTACTATGGTTAAGCCAGAGGGTGTCTTTTTAATAGCCACCTCTATCTTGACCTTACTTGTATGCTTCTTGTTATGTTTGTTATCAGGAGAAATACAGAAGTCTTTCTGGTGCAGAAATAGATAGCTATGATACCAATAGAGTCTTTTCTTCTGTTGTTTTTTCCTAAAAATCTAGTATGATGCTGGAGATAACTTTATGTAAAATAAAAGTCTGTAGGACTGCAAGGCCTTTGACATGGTCTGCTCTGGTAGACTTCTGTCCTCACCAACTTCTATCCAGGTTGGTGAGAGGTGGACCAGATAAGGGACCTGCAGGGCGGGTGGGACGTTGACTGGGTTGCCAAGCCCAGAGGGTGGTGATCAGTGAAGTAAAGTCCAGCTGGTAGCAGATTGCAAGTGGCATCCCTCTAGGATCAGTTTTTGGGACAGTACTGTTTGATGTCTTTTAATTGTCTGGATGATGGGCTGGAGTGTGATCTCAAGAAGTATATTTGGATGATACCAAGTTGCTTGATACTCAGTCACCATTCAGTGGGACCTGGAGAAATGGCAGGACATGGGGACCCTTGTGAGGTTCAGTGAAGAGAAATGTGAAATCCCACACCAGGGATGGAGTATCCCTGTACAGCACTACAGGCTGTCCAGAAGACGGATTTCCAGGAAAGGACGTTGGACTCAGGTGGATGACAAGTTAAACGTGGGTTGGCAGTGACAAAGGCCAGCCACATACTGGACTGTGTTAGTAAGAGTGCAGCCAGCAGCCATAAAATAGTGGTTCTTCCCCTCTATTCAGCAATTGTGAGGCTACACCTGAAGTACTGTGTTTGGGGTTCACCAGTAAATGAAAGCAATGACATACTGCCACAAGTCCAGGTGAGATCACCAAGATGATTAGGGGCCTGGAGCACATCCTTTAAGGAGGGGAAACTGGATTTCTTCAACCTCAGAAGAGAGGTTAAGGGAAGGTCATATAGCTTTCTTCAAGCATGCAGTGTGAGGAAACAGAAGGCAGAAATTCTGATTTGAGGGTTGGGTGTTTGGTTGTGGGTTTTTCTTTTTTTTGGGGGGGGGCGCGGGGGAGTGTTTGGTTTTTTTAATTATTAGTATTTGGGATTTTTTTTTTTTTTGTTTGTTCGCTTTGAACCGTGAGTCTGATGAACAGGTACCCAGAGAGACACTGGAACCTCTGCCCACGGAGACACTGAAAACTCACCTTGACTGTAGAAGCAGTCCTTCTTAAAATTGTTTTGACTGCATAATTTAATCTTCAAAAAGATATGCAGGCAGAATAAAGTGGTTATTTAATTTCATTAATGTCTTTTTTGTGTTTTTAAGTGAAAGTTTACACTGAGCTTATTCTTGGAAAAACAGCACGTTTAAACTTAATAAAACTGATGTAAGCAAAGTTGATATTTTTTTTTCTTCAGTGAAAGACTTCTTTAATAGAGGAAATGGAATACTGCTCACAATTTTAAAAATCTGTATTTAGGAAATTTTATCAAATTTAGGGTTTTGTATGATTTTTAAGAATAGTTTGAATAGTTACTGAGTGTTTGACGAAGGTATAATTCTTTTAAAATGATTAACCTGCACCTCTAGAAAGTCAGGTAGTTTATTCTGCAAAGTGATGACTGTGTTACAGTTTAAATATGTCTCTGCTGGAGTGACTTCACTTCTATGAGGAAGATGACCTGAATTTTGACTTCCAGAGCTCCCACCTTGAATTTAATACACTAATTTCCTTTCCTCTTGTATTATAGTTTACTTTTCAGGTAAATTATCTCTTGACTTTTGGAATCATAAAGCAAGAATTTGGGATTGAAGAGCGAAACATACTTGAAGAAGTGTTCTTGATATGAAACTTAGTCTTTTTCATAGCACTTGAGGAAAAACTTCTTAGGGTGGGGGGGGGTGAGAAGGAATAAAATGTAGCAGGTTTTGTTTGCCAGTGGAGTTGTGGCCTGCTATGAAACCACTAGTATTTAGATATCCTATTTTGGTTAGATTCTTAAGAATCATTTCATTTCATAGAATATCTCAAGTTGGAAGGGACCCATCAGGGTCGTCGAGTCCAACTCTCTGCTCCTTGCAGGACTACCTAAAACCAAACCATATGACTAAGAGCATTCTCCAGCCATTCCTTCAACTCTGACAGGCTTGATGCTGTGACCACTTCCATGGGGAGCCTGTTGTAGTGACCAGCCACCCTCTTGGTGAAGTACCTTTTCCTAATATCCCATCTGAACTTGCCCTGAGGCAGCTTCATTCCATTCCCTCGTGTCCTATTGCTGGTCTCCAGAGAGAGGAGATCAGCACCTCCCCCTCCGCTGCCATGAGGTTAGCCCTGAGCCTTCTCTTCTCCAGGCTGAACAAGCCAAATGACCTCAGCCGCTCCTCAAAAGTCTTGCCCTCAAGGCCTTTCACCATCTTGGTTGCCCTCCTCTGGACACACTGTAATAGTTTGGTGTCCTTACATTGAGGCACCCGAAACTGCACACCATACTCAAGGTGGGGCTGCACCAGTGCAGTGCAAAGTGGGACAGTCGCCTCCCTTGACCGGCTAGCTGTGCTGTGCTTGATGCATCCTAGGACACAGTTGCCCCTTTTGGCTGCCAGGGCACACTGTTGACTCGTATTCAACTTGCCATCAAGCCAGACCCCCAGATCTCTTTCCGCAGAGCTGCTCTCCAGCCTCTCGTCCCCCAGTTTGAACGGATAACCAGGATTACCCTGTCCCAGGTGCAGAATCCAGCACTTGTTAAATTTCATATGGTTGGTGATTGCCCAGCTCTCTAGTCTGTCCAGATCTCTCTGTAAGGCCTCTCTAACCTTGAAGTCCATAGCTCCTCCTAGTTAAGTATTGCCGACAAAGTTACTTAATGTACATTTGATTCCTGCACCCAAATCATTTATAAAAACATGAAAGAGCACTGGCCCTAAAATTGATTTCTGGAGAACCCTACTGGTGACTGGCTGCTAGCCTGATATAACCCCATTTACTGTAACTTTTTGAGCCCAACCCTTCAGCCAGTTGCTTACCCGAAGTATTGTGGACTTTTCTAGCTGTGTGCTGGACACTTTGTCCAGAAGGATACTGTGAGAGACAGTGTCAAAGACTTTGCTAAAATCCAAAACCACCACATGTACTGTCTTCCTGTGGCCAACTAGATGGGTGACCTTGTCACAACAGGAAATGAAGTTGGTTAAGCAGGACTTTCCCCTCATGAACCCATGCTGGCTACGACCAATGACGGCGTTGTCTCAAATGTTTTTCAATAACTCCCAGAACAACCTTCTTCATAATTTTACCAGACACTGAAGTGATAATGACAGGCCTGTAATTACCAGGGTCTTCCTTCTTACCCTTCTTGAAAATTGGGACAGCATTTCCCAGCTTCCAGTCGACTGGTACCTCACCAGACTCTCAAGACCATTGAAAGATAATGGAGAGATGTCCCAGGATAACATCGGCCAGCTCCTTCAGTGCCCTGGGCCCCATAGACTTTTGCGCGTCCAGCTGGAGCAGCAAGTCTTGAACAAGTTCAGGGTTGTCTTGTTTCTTTAAAACAAGACAGAAAACTCATACTGATTACATGAAACTCACCTAACATTTTTGTTATGCTCTGCTCCCGATAGATATATGTCAAAGTTCCACATTTTGTTTTAATTATTTACATCTAATTTAGAGTTCAGAAATGAGCATATCACTGAGAAAGTGTCTCAGTATTTAAATCTCAGTGTGTGTGCTTTTGATGCTATTGACAGAATTTGGTTTTGTTGTATTCAGGTGATCTTAGAATGAGACTGTCACGTTACTTCTGCGTGTAGAAACTTGGATTTTTGAGATACTTTAGGTTTTAGTTAATGAAGACTACTTCTGCCCAAGCAATATTTAGGTTATTACACATCTTCTGGAAAAGTAACACTTTTGCTGTACTCAAATTTGGATTGCATGATGTTTTTGTAGAGCTGTTTTTGGTAATTCTTAGTCATGAAGGTGGCATGTAGCACTTAGTAGCACTGCTTGCTAGTAATCAAAGAATGGTTTGGGTTGGAAGGGACCTTAAAGATCATCTAGTGCCATGGACAGGGACACCTCCCACTAGACCAGGTTGCTCAAAGCCCCATCCAACCTAACCTTGAACACTTCCAGGTATGGGGCGTCCACAGCTTTTCTGGGCAAGCTGTTCCAGTGCCTCACCACCCTCATTGTAAAAAAAAAAAAAAAAAAAAAAAAAAAAAAAAAATTCTTCCTTATCTCCAATATAAATTTACCCTCTTGCGGTTTAAAACTGTTGTGCTACATGCCCTAGTAAAAAGTCTCTCTCCATCTTTCTTATAAGCCCCATTTCAGTATTGAAAGGCTGCAATAAAGTCTCCCAAAGCCTTCTCTTCCTCAGGCTGAACAGCCCCAACTCTATTAGCCTTTCTTCATAGGAGGGGTGTTCCAGCCCTCTGACCACTTCCATGGCCCTCCTCTAGACCCACTTTTACAGGTCTGTGTCTTGTGCTGGGGCCCCCAGAGCTGGATGCCCCAAGAGTGGAGTAGAGGGGCAGAATCGCCTCCTTCAACCTGCTGGACATGCTTCTTCTGATGCAGCCCAGGATACAATTAGCTTTTTGGGCTGCAAGTGCATGTTGCTGGTTCACGTCCGACTTTTTTTGTTTGCCAGTACTCCCAGGTCCTTCTTGGCTGCTCTCAATCCATTCATCCCTCAGACTCTTCGTATTGGGGATTGCCCTGACCCAGGTGCAGGACCTTGTTGAAACTCATGAGGTTCACATGGTCCCACTCCTCAAGCCTGTCAGGGTCCCTCTGGATGGCATCCCTTTCCCTTAAGCGAACTGCACCACTCAGCTTGGTGTCATCTGCACAGGGTGCACTGAATCCCACTGTCCATGTCATTAGTAAAGGTATTTAACAGGACTGTTACCAGTATGGGCCCCTGAGGGACACCACTTGTCGCTGATCTCTATTTAGACATTGAGCTATTGATTCAAGGTCTTTGGATGGGGTTATGCAGTCAATTCCTTATCCATCAGATACTCCATCCATCAAACCCATATCTCTCCAATGTAGTGACAAGGATGTTGTGTGGGACTGTGTCAAAGGCCTTACAGAAGTCAAGATAGATAACACGGAAGTATGTGACAACAAAAGTACATGAATGCAATGCTCATTGCGAAACAAACAAGACCGTTTTAATAAATACTTCTATATGTCATGTCATTGTCTCGAAAGTACAATACAAGGAAAGTAGTTGAGCTGTTGTTTTGTCCCATGTGTATCAAGGAAGTGAAAACAACTGTTAGAAAAATGTAACAGCAATGTTAAAACAAACTTGAACACTTTTGTTCAGCGATGACAAGAACCCCTGTTTACAACCTTCAAAAACTATTTGTTAATTGTCAGTTTATGAAACTGTTGAATTTTAATAAAGTTGAATGATGCTGGGATGGGTCTGGGAAATTAAAGTCCCTTGACATGTTGAGCCATCGCTTCTAGTGCTTGAGGATGTTGTCTGGAAACTTAAGAAAAGTGGTCTGTAAAGTATAACAGAACATGCAGACTCTGTGCCAGCTTGTGCTGCGTTGTAAGTGTGCAGGACCAGGATGGTCCATTCCTGTGTTCTTAATGTAATGTACAATGGTGGTGGTGTTTTTGAAATCAACAGGAATGGGTTACTTCTAACGAAGAATTTTTAAGGAGGTAGCTTAAATGTAAGATACACTGACATTATTGGTTTGGGTTTGTATTTTCTTCTCTCACTATGTGTTAGAATTACGCTGAAAATCTTAACGCTAAGAGTGATGATGCTATGACAATGTGAGTGGGATATCCTCACTATGTCTGTTGTCTAATCCAACCTCTCTTATCCTAGAAGAGTGTTTATACCATTTGTATTGGTCATTGAGGTGGAACTCAGTATAACAGACAATAACTAACTTTCTCTTTAAAGTTGAATGAAGTTGCCTTGAATGTTTTCACAAAGTTGATTGTTTTTACTGTAAAACTGGTCTTGCACGCTACGTTTCCCTAACCTTCTAAATGATGCTTTGATTTCTGTTGCAAATTGCTCTTCGTATGAGGCCTTGCCAAAATTAAGCTTTTATGATTTGATTTGGGAAAAAATTATGTGGGCAAAATAATTTTGATTTTTGCAAGGCAGGGGGATATATATTGGTTTTGGGATATTGTCATGTCTGCAGCACCTTCACTGCTGTCATTTTGTGGGGGGTGTTTTGTGGGGCGTTTTGAGGTGTGGGTTTTTTTTTTGTGGTTCCCCCTCACACGCACACCTTGTAGTCTCTTCTTGGAGGGATGAAAGAAGCCCGCAGAGGCTCTTTGATGTAAAGACCTACTTAAATTAGTTTTCAGTGTTATGATACCAGGGATGTCTGTACATGGATTTGGAAAAAATGGTGGTGTTGCATAGCTGATGTTATTTAAGTTTACAAGGGAAGTAACATCTTTTGGGGTGGAGTCACCTGCAGAAGCTTGAGTGCCCAAAATATTGACTGCTCATGAGGACGGTTACGGAGAGATACTAGTTCTCTTTAAAAGCTCCCTTTTAAAAATGTTTACAGTCCTCTGGTGGCAGTTCTGTTGCTAAGCTAGTGTTTCTTTCACAGGGAGTGCTTGGAAGGAGACTTTGTTTAAACTGGCAGAGAAAATGAGAAGAAATGCAATTTTTTTCTTTGCTGACACTTTGCAGGTTAATGAAGCTCTCTGTTATAGATGCTAGTGACTTAAACCCTCAAATTAATTGCATACCCTTCCTTGTCTCCCAATTTCATTTGCTGTGCTTTGAATGCTTCCTTGCTTGCTTTGTTCCACCGTGTCTAGGATAGGTTCTTCAAAATATTTTGTCCATGGGTACAGTACTTTCTGGTTAAAATATCTGTAACAGTTTGGCTTTACTTCAGCAAAGCCTCATCTGTCTGTTGAACTCATTTGTAGTGTAGTATAGCTTCCTGTTTTTCTCATCTTATTTAATTGGGCAACAAGTTACAGCAAAGCAGCTTCCTTTAAATTGAGTCTGTGAATATTGTGCATATTCTAAATAGGGAAGCAACTAATGTCTCTGAATCTTGTCCAAATTCTTGGACATTTTCTCTAGTTTTAGTTTTTGTGTGGAAGGCCAAACCTGATCACAAATAAAGTAATTATCTGCCTTTCTGTGTATTTCTTTTCAATTTTATTTATTTTTTTCTCTCTATTGCTGTGTTTTGATGGTAACAATAAAGAGCTGTCCTACGTTCGTTTTCTTCTGTTATCTCTATTGTTTCATGTCATACAACTTGTTCCTACAAGTAATGGTGGTACTTCATTTGGGCCCAGGTGTGAGTGCTGCTACCCTAAGATAATTGTAGAATAAAAATGACATGTATAAGTATTTATTAAAACTGTCTTGTTTGTTTTTCAGTGAGTGTTGCATAGTGTGATAATTCTGATAGCAATACAACTATTTCTTTGAAGCACTGTGTGTGTGTGTGTGCGTTGTTTGCCTTGAGAAAAGCAAAGGGAAATAAGGAAAGTAAATAGAGGCAGAGCTTGGTGCAGAGCATAGTTCATACTATAAACCCAGGAAACAATGGCTGACTTGAGGATTAGTGTGAAATCACCGATTCATGAGTCAAACTGTAAGGGTGAACTACTGGATGGAGCAATGATATTCTGCTGGTAGTTGTAGTGTGCTGGAAGCACACATATGGTGCATACAAAGATATTTGGATGGGTGCCTTTTCTCTGATAGAGTGATTTTGCCCATTGTAAACATGGAGGCTGGAGCTTTGTCCGTTTGCCAAAAGTTAAACCAGAAGGCTGTGATTTATGATTTACTCAACAGGGCATTTTGGAATATCTTTCATCAAGTTGCTGTAGGAATCTCTAATTCTGAAACAATCCTATAATCTGTGGGAGAGGAAGAAAACCTGAAGTTTGTTTGTCAGTTGTGAAGTAGAGCTGGAGCTTTGTTTGAGGTTTGAAAAGTAAATAGATGCACCTGTAGAGAAGATACTAGGTGCAAGAAATACGATACCTGTTTGTGATTCCTGAGCATCAGAGAGTGAAGCACGGTGTTTGAAGGACTTCCCAGTCAGCATGGACATGCACTGAGCTACCAACCTGCTGAGTAACTCCACCACGTGGAGAGTTTCTGGTGCTTCTGTTGGAAGAATTTACGAAGGAAGTTACAGCTTGGCCATGATGAGAATTTTTCAATGAAGATTAGATCACTCTTAAAACAACTCGAGATGAACTAAATGTATAAAACTCTAGGTTTTGATGGTGTGAATTTTTAACTACTGCTTATACAAGCTGTAAGACTTTTTAGTGTTAGTTCCTGTCTGGCCTCAAAACCTGTACGTGAAGTGAGCAATTGCAGGGGGAAAAAAAAAAAGATCTCTAGATCTGCTACAGGAGTGAGTTTTGTCGCTATCCAGTTAATGAATTTGTCTGAGATATTAGAAAAGTCATGTAAACAACATGGGGACCAGTAATTGGGATTTCATTGAGAGTTTGCTTTGAAATCAAGTAGTGTAGTTGAAGGAAGAGAATACTGATGTCTCCACCTGAAGGCAATTATATGTATTCATTGAATGTATAAAACTTTATAAAATGCTTGTGTATTGGGCACTTAACATTAATGGAAAAATTTAACCCTAATCTGTCATCTTGCTGTTTTTGACAGGGGTCCAGCCAAATTCATTCATATTGTAGAGCTCTGAGACTGTAGTAGAGTCTCATAAAACTGCAAGAGGAAATTAAATATTTCTGTTTTCAGAGCAGGGTTTGACTAGCATGTAGTTTTAACAGGAAGGAAAAATAATGCAAGCCTAGAAGTGTATGATCATAGCAGAGTGCAAATGCTTTAAAAAGCAGTTCATTGATTGAGCACCACTCAGCCTTTATATAAGATGGGCCAGGGTGAGTTAAAATAAAAGGCTTTAGAGACACATGGTCATTTAGTGACACAGTATAGGGGTGTGTGTCTTACACACAGTAGCAATTAAGATGTGAATGGAGCCAGCAATTGAGCTTCTGTGTTCTGTCTTAACCTTACTGTTTTAGCTTTTGTGTGAGGGTATATATGCATGCATCAGTACAAAAAATATATGCATGCATCAGTACAAAAAATATACACGCACCTCAGTACAAAACTGTTGTGTGAATGGAGCTGCTGCTTTTCTCTTTCTGTGCCCTGGTTTCTGGCCCACTAACAAGGCAAATGAGAACCATTTAGAGCATGTAGAGAAACAACACTCTTTCTTCAGCAATATAGGCATTTCATTTGAATGAAGCTGATGCATAAACAGTGAGTGTTGCCCCAGGCATGTCACTTCTCCTGAAACTTGAAGTCAGTCAATCAGTTTAGGGTGGTACAAGTGCTTTGGTTTATTGGACTACATTGCAGGCTCAGACAGGCTTCCAGTAATCAACGGTTTTATTTGTTTTGGGCTTAGAGTTTGTGGATTAATGTTCAGATCCATTTTCAGCCTTCCTAGGAAGCTTTTAGTTGAGTTTGAAGAAGCCCTACTTAACATTTTGTTTCTAAAAGTAAATGTGGTCAAATGCATACTTTGTTTGTTGTAGATTGCCTCTGTGGCCTGGTTTAGATCTACTGTTCTGCTCCATTGAGTTTGCAGCCTTTGAAGCACTTTATTCTTTCTTCTAATAATAGAGTTGACAAAATGGAATAGAAGAATATGTTGTTTGAAAAGACAGTTTGTCTAGAAAAACAAAAATGCAGACAGGAGAATGGTAGGTTGAAGGCAGACAAACTGATGTGCTGCTAAAATGCATATGATATATTGGTGTAATGGGTTGTGCTGTCTTGGACATTGCTTTCCAAAACATTGCATGAGCCATATGATGAAGTATCAAGCAAAAGGTAGATGGTGAAAGATTACGATAGTGTTCCAGGAATTGCTGGGGACCAGATATAGTTTAGTAACTAACAGTATGATGCTTCATCTCATTGCTCCAGAACGCTGGGGGCAGAAAACTTATTAATTTCAACTGAGGAAAGGGGAAGAAATGTTTAAAAACTTTAGCAGAATTAAATTTGAGCAGTACTTTACTCTCTGACTTTGAGCAGAACATTCGGATAGTACTAATTTATAGCCCACAGTAAACAATTTACATAGAGATATGAGATTTACTTGCAAGATTCATTTTAGATTTAAGTATATTTGCTACCGAGTATAAAAGTTAAATTCTTAACAAGGAGAAAAATCATTTCTTTTTCTGACTCAGTTTTACATTGGTGTTCATGCTTTCCACCCAGCTTTCCATCCTTCTATTGTGTCTTCTTGAGGGGCCTGATGCTGACTGGTAGCAAATCTGTGTGAAAGGCTTTTAAACGCTCCAGTGCTTGTAGCAACATCTCCAAAAGGCTTATCTAACAGCCCTTTCTATAAAAAGTGATTTAATTTTGCAGAAATAAAGTTTCTATTCACAGCTTGGTAGATTCCATTTTGCTGGATACATTTTTCTGAAAGACAATACATGTCCCTCTAAATTGTGGTAGTTATAACTTTTATTCTGTTATCCATTTTTGTAGCTGCTTTAACTTAAAGCTTCTCAAACTCTCTGGCTTATGTGAATATGACCGTCTATATTAAGAAACGAGAGGTGAATTGGTAGGAATTGAAACACACTGTGTGGGTTGAGAAATGTAGTTGAATTGCGTGCTATGGTTGAAACAGTAAAAAATTTTATTTACACAAGATATTCTCTAAAGTTTTCTAGGTTGTCCCTTTTTTTAACCAGAAACTACCACCACACTGAGCCAAACCACAAGTTCACCCAGCGCTGTGTCCTATCTTTTATCAATCAGTGATCAATAGCAGCTGCCCTGGGAAGAATGTTAAGAACAGGGAAACTTGCCGTGATACTATTCCAACAACTTGCAGCTTAGGAATTTTCTGAGCTGAAGGTGATGAAGTATGAAACGCACAGATGTCTTGGACATCCCTCTCATTAATTATGTGAGTTCAGAAAGAATTTGTTGGCATCCATGGAGACCTAAATTTCTCAGCTTACATAGGTGGTGTTTAGGGGAAACAAATAGACATTTAAATGAAGCCTGCATCCTCATGATTTAATTTGACGTCCCTAGTTTTAATAGTATGAGAAAATAAGTAATCATTCCCTGTTTGTTTCTCCTGTTCCTTACAGATTGTAGACCTCTCTTGTTCTACATCAGTCATTTCTTCTTCAGGTTGAAGAAGAACCTTAGCATACGTATGTTTGACCCCACCTCTCTTAGGAAATGTTTCCCTAGTTGAGGTCAACCTAGTTGCCCTCCTTTACAGAATCACAGAATCTTCAGAGTTGGAAGGGACCTCTAGAGATCATCTAGTCCCACTCCTCTGCTAAAGCAGGATTGCCTAGAGCACATTACTCAGGACTGCATCCAGGCGGGTCTTGAAAGTCTCCAGAGAAGGGGACTCCACAACCTCCCTGGGCAGCCTGTTCCAGTGCTCTGTCACCCTAACAGAAGTTTTTCCGTGTATTTGAACGGAACTTCCTATGTTCCAACTTGTGCCCACTGCCCCTCGTCCTGTCATTGGGAACCATTGAAAAGAGTCTGGCTCCATCCTCCTTCAACCCACCCTTTACATACTTGTGAACGTTAATAAGGTCTCCCCTCAGCCTTCTCTTCTCCAGGCTAAAGAGTCCCAGCTCTCTCAGCCTTTCCTCATAAGGGAGATGCTCCAGTCCCTCAGCCATCTTAGTTGCCCTTCGCTGGACTCGCTCCAGTAGTTCCCTGTCTCTCTTGAACTGGGGAGCCCCAAACTGGACACAGTATTCCAGATGTGGCCTCACCAGTGCAGAGCAGAGGGGGAGAATGACCTCCCTTGACCTACTGGCCACACTCTTTCCTATGCAGCCCAGGATTCCATTGGCCTTTTTGGCGACAAGGGCACATTGCTGGCTCATGGATCCATCTTTTATCTTGTTGAGGTACAAAGAACAAAATGCAGATGCACCATGAACTTGCATTTTGGTATAATGATGCCTTCTGTGCTGTTCTTCCTCCATCCCTGATGACTTGCAGCATTATGGTTTGATGTCCTGATAGCTCCTGAATATTTGAGGGATAGTTCAGGAAAACTTCTCTTAAAACTGCAATGTTTTTGCCTACCCTGGTAATGGGGGATTCAGAGATTCACATTATGGAAGCAAATTTACAAAAGTGTTTTTCCTGTGTGCATTGCTTTATGCTTTTGTATATATATATATATATTTTTTTTTTTTCATTTTCTGTCCTAATGGGCAGTTAGTGTTTGTGGTTACATATGTTGTCTGCATCTAGTTTTCATTTTTCTTACTTGAACAGCTTATATCATCAGCAAACTTTGTCACCTCACCATTCACATCCTGCACAGATGATAGAACCACTTCCTGATGACTTCTTTTGAATGGCAAAACTGGCAGTTTATTCTTATTTCCTTTCTTTTTAGACAATCGCTGCTCCAGAAGAAAGGTTTCCCCTCATCTCTTTTCAGTTTATTTGTTTTCAAGAACCTTTGATGTTGAACATTGTTAGATCTTTTTGTGAATTCAGATAGGCTGTCTCAAATAGGTTGCCAACAAACCTATTTGTCCACCAAAAAGTGGACACAGTATATTAAATGACTTGGATCTTGAGAGGTCTCTTTACAAAACTCATGGTTTGGGTTATTTTTGTTACCCCTCTCCCCATGGTTTGTCAGGTTTGAGGTGTGTGCATGAGAGAGGAGGTGCACAGCAGAATTAAGACAAGCTTTTTGCTTTGAATGTGTTTCAAAAATATACTAATTTCTATGCATTTAGAAATACTGTTACTATAAATCTCCTGTTTTTTAATTTGCAGAGTACTTGTGTGATTTTTCCTTGTTGAAGGATGTGTTCTTTTAATAATCTACTGTCTCTTTTGTCATTGTGGTCTTTATGAAAAGATATGTTTCTAAAGTGACAGCCAGTCATTTACTTAGGTACAGTCACTTAAAATATTATTGTCAAAGAGTTGAAGTTATATATTGGGGAGGATGGGAAAACACCTCCTTCAACATAACTTGCTGAAACACTGTAATATTGAAAATTATATGTGAGTATTAATTTGGTACAACTAAATATTTACAGTGTTTCAGCAGGAGGCCATCTCACATTAAACTTAATTTTAATGTACTTTCAAAAAGTATGTGTGTTTCCAAATAAACTGTAACAATTGGGTTGTTAATGCCCATGCTAGTACATTTTCAAGAAAAAAGACCTTTTAACCAGCTGGTCTCTGCTAAAAGCATGTGTGAGACTGGAACGCTTATGGAAGAATTTAAGCTTAGAAGCACACTGAAGACATCAGCATCTAAATTTTCTTTTATTATTTATTTGAAGAGGTTCTGACACCCACTAGCAAATGGGATCAGTGAACATGCTTTCCATGCATTGTCATGGAGTCATAGAATGTTTTGGGTTGGAAGGGACCTTAAAGGTCATCTAGTTCCAACCCCCCTGCCATGGGCAGGGACACCTCCCACTACACCAGGCTGCTCAAAGCCCCATCCAGCCTGGCCTTGAACGCTTCCAGGGATGGGGCATCCACAGCTTCCCTGGGCAACCTCTTCCAGTGCCTCACCACCCTCACAGTAAAGAATTTCTTCCTAATATCTAATCTAAAACTCCCCTCTTTCAGTTTAAAACCGTTACCCTTTGTTTTATTGCTGCACGTCCTCATAAAGAGTCCCTGTCCATTGAGCTGATACTCAAAATCTCAGGAAACTTCCTTCTTTCCCCATCGAAAATTAGGCAGCGCTTCTGTGGGGAAGCTAATACTAGAATATCCTGCTACAGAGAAAATGGTCTTAAGTGGTTTCTTACGTCATCTGAAAATTGGACAGATGCTTTACTTCAAAAAAAAACAGTAGTACTTAAAAACTGGGTAAATAATTTAGTAAAATGAGGGGTAAGGTTCACAGTGTTACTGCTTTTTCTATTACCTACTTGGATGAGTTAAAAATAAAACAAAACCCTTTATTTTTGACAAAGTCATCCTTTTGTCTTTACAGAGATGATTTCTGGCACTTTTTTTTTTTTTCTCCTCTCCTTGCCTCAGTTCATTGCTGCCAGGCAGAGCCTGTGCTCAGCGCTGCTGGAGCTTGCGTTAACCGCACGGTGCATGCTCAGGAAATGGAAACTGTCTTGCATAGGCTGTGAGAGAAGTTGTGACACTGGTTGTGGAGGTGGCTGACCTGAAGTTCTGCCTCTCTGCTCCCCTCCTGAATGGGGCTAATCAGGGAGAAAAGTCAGATTACCAGACTTCAGGTGGAGAAGATCAGTTCAGAATTTAAAAATGTGTAGCCAACTGTTAGTAGTTACACTGTTAGTCAAAGAAAAGGGTAACTTTGGTTTTGCATATTGCCCTTGGGGTTGTTTTTCTCATCTCTTTCTTTTGATCACTTACATAGTAGTCATGGAAGAAGTAAAGGGTGTATTCCTCCAAGCTTAACTTGTTAACCAAGGTGTTTCTTTGTTCCTTGTTTCAGTACACATCCTTATATCAAAGGGTAGGTGAACCGCTGTGCTGGTGTTGCACTATTCCCCTTTAGATAGCTGGGTGTACAGCAGGAGCGGCGTTTGCTGCTGCCCTCCTTCCCCAGCCTGCTTTTCCTGACTTGCTGGTTACACTTGCTCATGTCCCTGCTGGAGCAAGGAGTGGGCAGCCCTGGACTGTTCCTTGGCTCTTGGTTCTGCAGAATGAGATTGCTCGCCTCTCCTTGCTTTTATTATTCTTGTCTGGACATTCGTAGTTCGCTTCTAGTAGAATATTTGTTTCCTGAGCTGGATATTTTGGCTGCCAGTTTTTAAGTGTGGAAAAAAAATACCAAAAAGGCATCTGGCCTACAAGTGGCGTTGTGCTGGAAATGCAAAATGATGCAGCTCTGGGAGAAGAAAAAGGGAAAAGGGATGAAAATGGAGATGAAGTTCTTCATGCATGGTGGGGGGGATGTGATTCCATGTTATGTTCATGTGGCTCTCCTCATACTGTTTCTTCTTTTCTTTACAGAGATAGCAAAATGTATCATTCGATTTAACTAGGAGTTTGTTTGAGGCCTGAACCTATTGAGAGCATAGTTGGGGTTTTTTTGGGACCTTTGATGTTCATCAGGGAGTAGTTCCGTTTCGGTGCCAGGCAATGTTTACTTTATCCAGTTGCTTTTTTTGTTTCCTTTGCAAATTGCAGTCTTACTGTTTCTTACTTTCTCCTCTAACTGTTAATGTTTCTTATTCAGCTTTTCTTTCCCAGGCAAGCTCTTAGGCTTTAGAAAATTTGGTTATTGGACTTCTGTAGGATTAAATTTAATGCAAGGGAAAATGGAGTGTTGTTTTTTTGAAATTAGTGGTCTTTATGTTCTATACAAAGGACTGTAATTTTTTTAACACCATATTAGTATTAAAGTTGCATATGAATAGATAGGTTATCCCCATGTGGTAATTAAAGCCAGTACTTAAAATATTACAGTCTTGATTGCATGCTCTGTTCTTGCTTTTTTATTTTTTCTTGTGATAGTAAATTGAAAGTTAATTTTATTTCCTGTTTATGTCCTGAGCATTTCAGTGCTTGGCTTTCAGATAATTTTAAATAAATGTTTGTTTTTTAAGTTTAATGGAATCACTTCACAGTTTTAAGAAACAACTTCATAAAATTAGCAGAACTTTACATTTGGTGTCATATTAAAAGTTAATTACTGTTTAGGAAGAAAAAGAGTAGCTATTCCCTGCAAGGCATCACTTACAGCAAATGGAAACCGTTACTTTATTTTTAGCTTGCAGAGATTTGCCTGGTACTTTTTTTTTTTTTCCTGTGTTCCCAGTCTCAATATATTTAAACCTCTCTAGTCCTCACATCGTAAACTTCCGTATCAAATAACGTGGGTAAGCTGGTACTACAATCGGGTGTCATGCACGCTTACTAAATAGATTAAAGGAAACTGAAATAGAGGAAGAAACTAGCAGAGATGGTCAGAGCATTGCAGTAATATTAATGAAACATCTACATAGTATGTATAGGAAGTTGCCAGGTTTCAGCTTAGGCCAGAAGCAGATGAGACACATGTACCAAGGTTGCTTTGTGTGATTGACAGGAGGATTGCTCTTTGAAGGTTGATAAATAAACTGGTTTCCTATCTCTGTAATCATATTATGACCCAGCCTGGTCTTAATAGGTCACAGGGCACCACTGCGGCAGCTGAGAACAGTTGTTTTCAACAGTGATACCACTGAGATGTTGCAGGTTGTCTAAGAGAAGTCGTATCTTTCACATGTGTATTTTTTTCCATTTCTTAATGAATAGCATTTACTGGTTGTTAACGGTGTTTCATTAAAGGGTATTGTCAGGAACATACCTGAAGAACTTTAACCAGTTCATGAAAGCGATGATTTTCATGATAAATTAGAATGAATGATAAATTAAATGAGAAATAAAATTGTAAAATAATTTAAAAAAATTACTCCCAAGGTCAAAGACAAATTCAATGGTCACTTATAACTAAAAGAATATTGTGAAGTGTATTGGGTCCTTTGTGGAATTGGAGCTGGCTCTGTCTGATATGGAGGCAGCTTCTGGTGTCTTTTCACTACCCTGGTACCAAAACCTTGCCGCTTAAACCCAATACAGCAAGTAGGACATCTACCCAGCAGTAAAGTTATTTTAATGTTGAATTTGAAAATTTCCTCAGGCAAGTGGTGGTTACGACAACTGTCAAATGTGGCGGTGCGTTAAAGAACAGGGTAGTGAAAGACAGATCAGAATGTACCTGACATCAGCACACAGCAATACTTTTTGTAAGACTCTCCAACATGAAATTGCCTAGAAGTATTTGCCAGGACCTAGTTTGACTGATAAATGTACTTGCCATTTAAATCAGTTCTCCAGGATTATTGCAGGTGTACCAAGTTTGACAATTTCGGGAGAACTAAGGTTTCAGTAGAGGTGGTCTGGAACTGTATAACAAATGCAGTGCTTTTAGGAGTTACTGCGTATGCCATGTAGATTTTGCAGAATGGATATGATGAGTGGGTGCTGATATCCAGATTCCTGCATATATACAGGCCCAGTAGGAGCTGTACACTTGTTGTGAGCTGGTATTTAACGTTAGGTCACAAAACCTCTGGAAATCCAGACAGCTGCAGAAAATCCTCAGTTTGCGTGTACACAATTTTTGAGTTTCTCAGCCTTTCATACCGCTTCACTGCTTGGACCATTCAGTTGAAAAGGGAACTTGCGCTTCTGATAATCCCTTGAATAATCTAAAGGATTTAACAGGCAGCTGGGGTGTTTGGTAGCATACCCCTCTTTGGCAATTTGCTACATGGTGGAATGACAGATTTGTTGCTGTTGGCTTACCTTAAAATCACACTCAAACCAGGGTAAAATAGAGTGGAAATTTAAGACGTTCAGTGTGACTTTGAGAATGGACAACAGAATTGCAAATGTTTCTAAATGATGTAGGAAAAAAAATGGGAGAATGCTACTTAATGGAGATGCACCTGACTTCACTTAGAGCTCTTCCCCTCTCTCTCGGTCTCACATGTTAGCACGCTGAGTCAGCTGGAGAGGTGCCTGTCCTGGATTCTTCCTTTCATCATACCTCCTGCCGCACCTGGTAGAAAGCACGACCAGCCTTGGCGCAGAGTGCTTGTGTGTACGACTAATCTCATCCTTTAAGTCGTGGGTGGAAAAAAGGGAGGGCTCTAGACTTTTAATCTTTCTCCAATTTTTTCTTTCCTTCTTGGAGATGCAAATATGGGTCAAGGTATCTTATAAAGTAGCCTGTTGTATTTGACAGGCTGATTAACAAATGTTTGCCTGAGAGTGTGGTAAAATTTTCTTGTCCCTTTTTGTGACTTGCTAAGTATGTTACACTGCAAAGTCTTTCTGATTTAATTATTTTTGGTGGTATGGACTGTTGTCGCTCAGACCAACAATCATGTTTTATACAGGGTACTGAATGGCATAAATACGTATCATTACAGGCACTGAATTAAGTCTAACCACAATGGAGTCTACAGTTTTTGGGGTAACTGACCTCCAATGTTTTTCCTAAGCTTATGATAACAGTAGATGGTAACCCACACCTGCTTACCAAATATGAAGGGGCTGTGGAATTAATATTCAAGCAAAACAAAACCATTGCTTTCATCCATAATTGTTTTTCTTCTCTCAAGATCAGGTGTATTCAACTGTTTTTAACACAACTGTAATAAAAGCATCATCTTGGAAAAGAATAACTCATTCAAGAATTCTCATATACTTTACAGGTATTTTTAATGTATAATAAGATGTACATTTTGGAGCAAATATTGTATATTAATGAACATTTTGTTGCAAATATTCCCTATTTGATGTGATTTATAATGAATGAGTTGTAGCACAACCTTTTCAAAAATTGCTCCTTTGTGTTTATTGTTGCCAGTGTTGAGTGAAAAATTTCTGCTTTTACTTCAGTAGTACAGTAACTGCACCAGTGATGACTTACCTGGTGTTAAGGCCACACAGATGTGTTCTTCCTCTTAAGAATGCTTAAGAAGGCTCAGACAATAGTATTTATAGGCAAAGCAAAAGAGCGGACAGCTAGTTTTTCATCCCCTTGGAACAACAGTTTGGATTGATTGGCTCCAAGCTGACAATTATGTTGCATCTTTGGAGTGTCTAAAAGATACCTTTAAGGTACATATGTTTTAGTGTCTCTCTTGGTACTCTTTGAAAATAATGCTTCTCTTAACAAGTGAGTTGCTTGGAAACCGTTGGGTGATTTGGAAAGCATACTCTGGTCATACTACTCCTCTGTAGTCTATGGTGCAGATGCAGTTAAGGCCTGTAAATCAGGTGGTTGCAATGATTGTACAGTGCTGTTAATGGAAGGTAACCTGTAAAAACATGGGCTAAGCTACTTTGCGTTTGCTCTGGGCTAGGAGCATGCACAGGAGAAGTTATTATCGGTTCAGTTTCATTTTCTTGTTAAGATGCTGTATGTTGGTTATATATCTAAGGTTTGGAAAAAAAGAAGCCAATTTATATTGTATGGTCTATGGACATTCATACATTATTAATAAACTTACTGATTTTTAAGTCTTGCTTTTATTTTTATTAATTTGGGTGAATTATTTCTACAGGAGTTGTTTTGTTTCTTTGTATCCCAGGAAATCATTCAAAAACTGCTGTTTGTGCTAATGAACAACAAAAAGCTTTATACTGACTCAAGGCATAAACAGAATAGAAATCTCAACAGAGCATGTGACTGTTCAGGCATAACAAAATCAAAGCAGCTGGTTGAATAGATTGGGCTTTTTTCTAGTGCCAACCTTGCCAAGACATCTGTGTTCTATGAGACATTAAGGGGAGAAGCTGATTTCCAATAGTGTTGTTTCTGTATACCAAACAGTGGTGTGTTTTTGACAGCCTTGCT
This sequence comes from Alca torda, assembly GCA_008658365.1. Lineage (NCBI taxonomy): Eukaryota > Metazoa > Chordata > Aves > Charadriiformes > Alcidae > Alca > Alca torda. The sequence continues at coordinate 154,667,758 of CM018077.1, read as the reverse complement.
TTTGAATGAAGGGTCTGTACAAGTTGCCATAATCAAAAAGGCAGGTTGCCATGTCACTGTCCTTTCCACTGCAATCTTTTTAAAATACAAAGTGTTTTAATAAGAGGCTGGTTTTAATTTGGAGTGTCAATTTTACATCGGCTGTTCTATTACCAACCAGGAAGGTACTTCAGATTCATTGCAACAAGAGAACCAGCACTGAGTTTTGCCTTGTGAGAACTGGGGGAAAATCTTTACTTTTGAGGTTTTAGATTAACTGTTGTACTATTCAACTGTGAAACTAAGAGGCGCACAATGTATTTGTGTTTTAGCTATGTGTTTCGGAAATGTATAGTAGAAGAGTATCCTATGGTATCTTCATGAATACATCTTTGGAAAATCCTTTTTTTATAGTAGAAAACTGCCTCCAGCTAATTGTTTTGATTTGCTTTTTCTTTCAGTTTCACAAAGCTTAGAATATAACTGAGATTTATTTTTTCCTCCAAGATTCCCAAGACATCCAATTCACACCTTATGATCCCATAGTTAACCTAACTCCCGGAGCCCATGATAGCTTACTTCATTTTAAATGACACGTGTAGGGATTGGAAGATACTGCTGTACTGTGGAAAGGCTTGCTTTCTTATAAGGCTGCGGATTCTCTGAATTACTTGAGCTCAGTTGAAGTCAGTGATGCTTTGTCATAGGGAAGGCACTTTATTTTGTCTAGGATACTTAATTTATAAAATTACATACTACTGCAAATTGCTGGGGAAGTTTTAGTTCTTAACATCACAGGACAATTGAGAAAGAGGAGCAAACTTGCTACTAATTGCTGTGGAATAGTGATGTTGCAGTGAAGTTCTCTTTTAATTTCACAGTTCCTGTGTGTAAGAGCATGCACGCAGTAGTTGCAGCAGGTGAACGTATGTTGTTACCTGGGTGACCATGTAGTCTTTCCCTGTTGCCATGTGAAGGTAATTCAAGGTAGTGCAGTGTAATAAATTGGAATTTAATTTTCTTAGTGATTAAAAAAAGTATTACTGTAAATACTGCATTATGAAACACTAAGTTTGAACTAATTATTTGTGGAATTCATAATCACAGGCCAAAACCCAAATCTGAAAAACAATTTTCAAAGTTTCACAAAGTTTCTGTAGCATCTGTTCTTGCAGGGTCGGGTGCTGTGGCCAGCTGAAGGTGCTGTCTCTGCACGGGCCTCAGTGGTTTATGGACTGGGTGGTGCCTGTCTTCCAGCCCTGGGCTGCAAGCTGCGCTGTGCCGCGTGTGGGTGTGCACGTGGAGGGCACAGCAGCAGTATGGATTTGGTTTCTCTAACTGGGAAACCATTTCTTGAATGAAATTTGAAAAACTGAAGAAGTTCTGCATTTTTCCCTTTTATTTAGTTATTAGTGCCTATAATATCACCTTGGGGACAGTGACTTTTTAAACTGCGTGGTTTTTAGGTTTGTATTTTATCCTATTCATTTGTTCTAAATTTGTGGTCAAGTAATCTATGAATTCACTCAACTCTGGTTAGTCTGTGAGTATGTGACATGTTCTTTGGTTGATTTGCGGTTATCTTGAAAGCATGTTAAAATGTATTACTTGTCTGTTATCTTTTTGGGTATGTAGTGGAATTAATTTATTTAATTTTTTTGGAAGGATATGAACTTTTACTGAGCTCTCAGCCAGAACTGTTGTAGCTAAATACATTTTGTAAGCTATCTGCAAGGCACTGATCGACTGACAAAACAGAAAGATAGAATGGGAATAATGGAGACTTGAGGAAAAAAGCCATGAAATTCTCAAAGTGGAAGTGGGAGAAGGAAGAGACTAGGTGGAAGAAAGACTAGGCATGCTGGGTGATCTTAGACAAACACAATAAGGACTCAGAAGAGAGAGGAGCCCAGAGAATTTTAACAGCAGGCAGAAAAAAGGACACAAATTGTTACATGAGTAGGCTGTAGATCTTTCAGTTCAGTAAGTTAAAAGAAATACTACCAAATGTGGTATATTTTTAATGGCATGCAGCAAGGCAGACATCAGGAAACCAAGCTACTTCCAGATGTGCATGAAATGCAGCATCTTGGAACTTGTGGATCTTGCCAAAGTCTCAACTTGGTGAGAGTGAGATTCTTTTGCAGATATTTTTATGTAGTAGTAGTTTTTTTTTAAAAAATCCAGTCCTTGACAAATTCATTGATCTCTGGGATACAGATGAAGAATGTGTGTTACCCTGAAGATTGTTCCCATGAGAAATGGGTATCTTGTGATTCCTCCAAAATAGCTGTGGTTGCTTGTATTTGTTTTTTTCTTTGCGGGGAGGAGTAACCTTACAGCTTTCCACTTTTTCTTAACCAGTTGTCTCTTTCTTGCTGTCTTCCACTTGTGTCCGTCCTTGACTCTGGCCTTCTGTGCTTATTTGCTTGTCGACTTAAAGGGAGATTCTTTGACTTCTGTGATACCTCTTATGCTTGCTAGGGGCTCCCTACGAGTGTGCTCAAATGTTACATATTTCTCTTTCATGATGTCAATAGAGACTTGAAAAGAGTGCTGTCTGTCATGCTATCAAGTGCTGTCTTGTTGTACTCCTCCTTTGTGTAAGAAAGCATATTCATTTTCTTTCATGTGTTGCCTCTGTCAGATCAGAGGCTTTGTTCGGCACTTGCAGAGTTCTTACCCGAAAGGAGTTTGGCTTATGCTTGGGCACTTTGGTAGTGTAAGTAAGAATACTTCAGCCTTTGCTAAAGCTGACAATTTGACTTAATTTTTTTTTTTTATTTTTTTTTTTTTTTTGCCTATACCATCTATGGGAAAGCTGTCATTAATTGGTCAAGGTAACTCCTTTTTGCCATTAGAATTTAATTTCTTCCCTTGTGTTTTTTAAGTGGATAGAGAATGGCGTGTACATCTGAGTAAGTTTCTGATTTGATTTGCAGGCTTTAAAATAAATCTTTATAATTTTTTTTTTTTTCATATCATAGCACCTTAACACAAGCATCTGAGGTACAAAGCGTAAAATGGTGCAATTGTCTCTGGTTTTACTTATAAGCTGGGGGGAAATGTTAGGTTGTCCGATAAAAGGCTCATCCCCACAAAACCAGTGTAACTGTGACAGGTGGGGAAATCCTAATAATCTGAGAAATGGAGCATCCTGACCTGGCTCTTCCTGAGTCTGATCCATGAAGGTGGTCAGGTCCATGAGACTTACTACAGAACGGAGGGGAAGAGCATCATGGAATTGTTCAGGACTTATTATGGAATGTTTAGGGGAAGGACGAAAGGCAGGGAAAGGGAGGATTTGAGGTGGTTGGGGAGGAACAAACACAGGAAAATAGAATGATAGGGGGTTAAAGGGGCTCATATTTTCCTGGGTGAGGGGGCTCTCTTCTGTATGCACATGTATATAAGGAGCACTAAGTGCCAGTGTCGGAGCATGACCCAGACTGGAGTCGAACCACTGGGTCATAGGGGCCCATGCAGCTTGGGGTGCTGCCAGTTGGCTGCTAGAGGCACCAGCAGGTCCAAGCCTGGAGCCTTACTGGAGACACAGTAAGATCTCGGGGCTGGTTGAGAGACCTGTCTGCACGTGTGTTACACTGCAGTAACGTGCCTTTGTCCTTGTCAGCCATAGTGCAGACCAGCATGAGGAGCCCTTCGTGCTGTGTGTGTCTGCTGGAAATACGTGCTCAGCCTTGGTACTGACTGAGGTAGGAATGTGGAACATCACATCAGCTACTGGAATCAGCTACCTGTAACTCATTTGGATGGAATTTGTGTGTATGGTTGTCTTTTTCCTCTGCTTTCTTTTGGGTCTGCCTAAAAATAGTACAAGGTAGACTCTAGAGATAAATCCAACATGGCAATGAGGCGCTTTATAGATTTTGATTCAAAAGAGGTCTGTTTACCAAATTATATGTCTAAAGATAGCAAATCTTTATTGAGGTGTAACAAGTATCACTTTTGGCTTTAAATTTTATTTTTTTTTTGGTGGAGCCCTCTGAAGATCATACCTGATATCAAGAGGGACTCTTGCTTCTTCACTTCTTCCTATAGTAGCCTAGTGATAGCTGCACAACCTATAACCCACAGTTCCCACTTTCAAGGAACGATGAATGGATAAAATTTTGTAGAGAAATGAGGACAAAATTTAAAGAACTGGAGGGATGACTAAGCATATGTTAGTCTAACTGTTGCCTTTTGAAAATCAGACTTGGCTGCCAACAAGAAGTCTTTGATAGTAGTCTCAATTTTCAGCACTGTTTGCTGTGTTCTACTTTGGAGCATGAGTGTTGCTTTGAAGTGAATTTCCTCATTACCCCGCTTATGCTGTGTCTCTTGTCATGGAGCAGCTTTGTAGTAGACAAAACTGGCTTACTTTTGGATGAAAATAAACTGGAAGATGCACCCCAACTGCTACTGAGCATTCAGTGCACAGAGCAGTTTAGGTCTGGTCTGGAGTAAACCTGTCTGAAATGTACCGTATGTGAATAAAGTATATTTTGCTTTACAGATCTTATTGTAATATTGTACTCTACTTGTGGCTATAGATATGGTCTTTATTTTATGGAGCCGCACAAATATGTCTGGTTTGGGTTTTTTGTTTGCTTGCTTTTCCTCCTTTAAACCACAGCAAAGCTTCGCCTGGAAGGTGTTCTCTTCCCGTGCTCTCTAAGAGGGCTTTGGTTTTGTGCACCCTCCTGAAGACAGAGCTGCAAGTAATAAATACCCCTTGAAAAGGTTCTGGATTGCAAATCTGATTCATCTTTTTTTCCTTATAGTGGTATATATTTAAATGCTTTTCCACTGTGTTGCTTATTTTGCTTCACTGTTTGTATTTTTTCCTTAACACCAATTTTTTCCTCAGTGCCTGTGACTTTGTCAGTTGAACGTCTGTAAAATATTCCCTTGTTTATGGTCCTCAAGCTCTGTCTTTCATCTTTTTATAGCTATTGTGAAATGTACCATACAATCACATCCGCCATGGGAGATAGTTATCTACAGTTGCCATCACCTACCATATCATGTGTCTTTAACTATGATTTCTATTTAAGTACATTACACAAACTGTATGTAACATTGGCATTAAATCAGTCTATTTCCAAATTTTGGAACTCTATCCAATTTTGTGTTTAACAAGTGTTGCCTTTTATGATTATTCAGTATATAACTAGGGTTTGAATGTGTTCCAAATGCCAGCACTTAGAAAAACAGTTCTTTACTGAATTTTCTATTTATATTCCTCATGTGAATGAGCTGGAGGTTTTCTTACTTTCTTCCTCGTATTCAGGCAGAATACAAATCAGCAATAGGATTTTTTTGCATCGTTGCACACAGCTTCCTTTTTCTACTGCGCCATTCTATTTGTGTCCTGCCTTCAGCCCTGCTCGAATACAGCCTTTAGCATTCTGTGCAGTACTAGCTTCCAGGGAGCCAAACAATGCGACGTTCATGAAAGCTTTGAAAGACTGCAGTTGCCAGGTGTAGGATTTACTCTGTTCTAGCTGCCTACTGGTGACTCGTAATAAGCCGAGGCAGAAATAGAATCCTACAATATTCTCTTGTGAATTCACAAGGGAAGATTTATGGTCATGGGAATGTAAGTACCTTTGCTTGCTTGGCCCTTAGCTGTCTCTGACCAAGGTGAGAAATGGATGCTTATGGAAAGACTGTAGAAACAGTATGCAGTGATACTTGTCTTGGTATGCTGTCCCACCGGTTTATGAACAGGGATATTTTGGCCTGGAGTTCTGTAAAAGCTGTTGTGATTGAGCCAAGTTGTTCTGATTTAAAGGGAGCATCGCTACCATGTCTTTTGCCATTTCTATTTTCCCTGCCCTTAATTTAATCCAAACCTGCGATGATATAAACTGGAATTTTGTTGTGGTTTGCTTGGTAGATGTTCACCAACAATTTTTTTTTTTTTTAATTGTCAAAATAATCTGTGTCGAGGTAGATACTTCTCAAATGCAGCACACCTTGTTATCCTTGTTGGGAAGGAGGTCACTAAAGGGCTCAACTTGGCATGCTGTGTTTCTTCAGTGTCTTATGCACCAAGATTCTTTCCAAAACAGTGTGTATATTATACGTATAAAGAAAATCTATATTAAAAATGTTGCTCTTAAAAGGCTAGGAGCTAGCTTAATAACAGTTAATTTTTCTGTAGAGGATAATGGATTTTATTTAAAGAAAATGGCTTTCTGAAAAGACTTTATACTTTTAGTGTTTCAGTTAGATGCATTCGTTCAGTAAGTTTCCATTCACTGCATAAAGACTGGATGTTCTGGGAAAATATAAATAAATTAATTGACTTTCACTCTTGGTGGGTATGGGCCAAAAGATACGATATCAAACAGCTGTCCTTGTTAAGGCTGGCAATAAATCACAGCTTTTCTTTTTCTGTGACTGTAAAAAAAAACATTGTTCAACCTATACATGAAACAATCGGGCTTTCCTTCTCTTTTGAGTTTAAGACATACTGTAAAATATACAATGGAAATTTGAACAAATTGTTTCTTTTGTTTTATAATCATTTGATTTTGCTAGAGCACATCAATATAATTTCTGAAATGTGGACTAATGTCTAAGAGCTGTACACATTTAAAAACTAAAATGCATGAAATGTTTCATTGGTTTGGTGAATATAATTGTTCAGTTAATACCTTACTACTTAATTATTGCTAAACCTTTCAGAAAATCTTCCCCCTTCTATATGTAGATAGCTTTTGGGGGTTTTGCAATGGTAGCTGAAGAAAACAAAACCTACATGAAGGAAGCGAAAAAATTGTCCTAGTTTGCTACAGGGCTTTTTGGGTTTTTTCCTTTTTTTTTACTGAGATTTCTCTGATGCTTGGTATTGTGCATATATGGTTATCTCCTGGCGAATTCCCTCTCGTTGCAGCTTACATAACAGAAATACCATCAGTGAGTGGAAGAACAGCTGTGCTGGGATAGTCCAGAAGTTGATAAAAGCTTAGGATCTTTTCTTACTTAGCCAACAGCAGATGACAAGGGAAGAGTGTAGGAAAAGGGCAGAGATGTTGGGATACCTTCTCCAGTATGATCTCCCAGCTTCCAGTAATGTGCAGCTCAGGGAATGGCAGAACAAAGGTGTTAAATCTATATTTAATATATTTATATTCAGCCATGCTGAATTTCTTTTCCATTACTTTATCTCCTTTTTTTTTTTTAAAGTATATAAAATTTTAGGATCCCCAAGGAGTTCCACAGCTTACCACATGCAGTGCAAAGCACTATGCTTTTCCATTTTTTATTTTGAATTTGCTACCTGCTGGTTAAAGCCATCTGCCCTTTGTGTCGGAATAGACTATGTTCAGCCATTGGATATCCACCCTTCTTCGCCATTTGGGTTTTTCATAGGCCTGTAAGAATAGGCAGGATGCTTGGCCTCTGTCTTGCCATGTTCTCGTCTCTGGAGATGCAGCTTGTGCCTACTGTAGCTGCTCTGCAGAGATCTGAAGGGTTGCACTTACTGTCTCAGGTATTGAGGAGGAGTAGGTGGGACTTCTCAAGGGGCTGCTCTGGGAAAGGAAAGTCAAGTTAAGTATTTCTGGAAACGCTGCTGTCAATTTTCCACAACTTCTGTTGCACCACTTAGCATTTTCTTTCATTTAGTTCTCTATCAAGGCCAGCTTCTGGCCTTTAGAACTAAATTCACCTGTACTAGATAATGCCTTCTCTCTCTGAGCGAGAAGCATGCTGAGGGGAGGCACTGCTTGCTTGGGGTGATGTGTGGTGTAGGGGATAAATGGTCCTGTAAAAGTAGCAGGAGGTATTTAAAATAGATTACTAGAGAGCTAATAATACAGCACACTGAAAGTTGCATAAAGTACTTTTCAGATTTTCCTTGATTGGTATCGTCAAGTGCAGTAAATCTCGATAGTGGCAAATGTAAAACTTCAGTCCATACTTCAGCAATGGTTTACAGACTTGTGAAGATCATAGCAAAAGGCATAAGGAACTCCAGTTAGTTACTGTAGTTTAAATAGTTGACTGAATTTCTGAAGGATATGACAATTTTAAAATCAAGAGAAAGAATGCGAGATTAAAAAAGGAAATCTGTAGCCTGAGTCACCCCTGCTGGCGAAGGAGAAAATTGAATTTAACTCCTACATGCATGAATAATGATGCTTTTTCACAGAGTGGGTTTCTAAGGCTCCAAGTTTTACAGTCTTAAAGCGTATCTTCATGGATCAAAAGTAGGTGGAATGCAAGGGATGCAGCTGGGGTGGAACAGAACTTAATGTAGTTGAAATATTAAATAAGACCTGTCTTCTCAGGTTATGGTCACATGGCAATTTTAATTGGGTATAAATTTGTGCATCCATTGAAAGGGGCAGAGTGACTACATGTGTAGTTTTCCTCCTTTGTGGTGGCCATAGCGCACCAAAAAAAGCCATTTTCATGTGATCCAATTTCTTGACTTTGTATTTTTCTGAGCACTAGTGTGCTGGTACAAAGGAAGTAGTGGGATTGAGTGGGAGAGGGAAACGGGAAAACCATCTTTTTCAGGTCCTGTGGGACAACTGGGCACTCTAGCTTTCCACAGAAACCTGCAGGTATGTGTTGACCTGTTGCTTCTGGTCATGATACACCAGCTGGAATGTGAATTGATTTTAACCTTCATTTGTTTAGCTGTCCAGATTTTCATGATATTACTCACCGTTGTTTCTATACATTCATTCTGCATTACAAAGAGAATTTTTAACCGTACACATACGTTTATTGTATATTATAGGACATCGATTGTATTTTGTAGACACCTGGAACAGTGAAATGGTTGTTATTTCCTAAGGAAAAGGAGAAAAATCTATCTTCATTCATATACCTGTGCTGAATTAAACTGCATTTGGAGGTTTTAAATTTTTCTTAAAATACACAATGAAGAAGCTACAGAAATTTAAAAATGAACCAAGTATCTTTCTGGCGAAGTATAAAAGCCTTTGTGAAAAGGTACTACATTTATTGGTGATACCATCATATCATGTCCCAGAGCATCTAAGCCTAAGGGCATGTGTCCAGAGGGTACACTGTTGCATAAATTTAGAAGTTTATGTTCTGTTCATAGCTGCTTTTTTGCAACTTTGTGAGAGCTACTGAAGATGTTACTTAATTTTAAAATAGTGCGGCCTATTAATGTACTATTGTTCTAGTACCTCAGTCTGTCTAGTTTTTATGTAAAATCATTCATCAATTGTGTGAGCTGCTTGAGTATCTTTAAGACTGATGTTGATATGCACTAACTGCAGCCATTAAGATTAGCTAATGTAATTTTTAGAGTGAGCTGGACTGAATAAATTGTTTTGGAGAACCAAGGTAACTTTAAGATAAGTGCCTTAAATTAATGGGTTTAGTATTAGTCTTAATTTTGTGCTGGGGGGGGGAAGCATAGTTAAAATTAAAAAAATCATTGGACTAAAATATGAATAACTTGGTTTCTGTTTAAATATACTTTATTATGTAACTATCATTCTTTTGGGTGGGTTTTAAACTATGCTGTTGCTTTGTCCTATGTTTAAGTGTAACCTGTATTTTCTAGTTACGTATTATACAAGAACGAAAAGCTGCGTGGTAATGATCAGCTTTGTCCGAGCACTCTCCTTTTATCCTGTGGTATCTGTCTTGGTTCTCATTAGCTTTCCCAAATTCCTTTCTCAATCCTGAATCATAAATTATATTGCTTATTTTAGAGAATATTGCCAATGTGTACTCTTTTGAAATTATATATATCCTCTTTAGCTGTAAGACTGCTGTTTAAAAAAAAACAAACCAACAAACAAACTAAACAAAATAAACAAACCCAATAATATTTTCTTTCTCACTGGTGTTTTCTGATTCTTCCTGTACACAAAAGTGTTATCTCCAGACTTTGCTTTGCCCTGAGTAATTTATATTACAGCTAATCCTGCAGGAAATGCCATTTGGATGATTTACTGAAGCTGATTCTACTTTCACCTTCCTTGCTGCTTCTTGCACAGGATAAGGTCCAGGGACCCATCCCTTTAAATAAGTAGTGGTTATCTGAAGAATGGACATAGGAATGCCTCATCCAAAGGGGAAGACAAGAGTAAACAGACTGAAAACTTACTTTCTGTACAATATTTAATATCACAAGGAAATTATAAACTCTAAGCATTTTGAAGGTTTAGTTGGCTTTTGCTTTGGTTTTATTTTCTTTTTTCTTTTTTTTTTTCCTTTACTCTAGGGAACATAAATTAAAAGTCAATAGCTGCTGCTAGAATCTGGCTGTTATTTGAATAAACTGCTGTTGCTATTAGTAGACCAAGAATATTGATTTCCAAGAAGTTAATACTTACTGCTGTGTTTAAGGTCCCTTCTGTCTATGATTCACTATATGTGAGTTATGTACAAAGCCTATGTTTCATCTGACAAAAATGCACCGAAATAATATTTTAGAGAGCGGAGTTTTTTTGCACAATTGTTTGATAGTCAGTGTGGGTGTATGCCCGGGAGTCTAGCACAAGTGCTAGCAAAAGCGTTGTAAGCCCTAGGCTGAGGAAGAGAAAGATGACTGCGCGTGGTCTTCTCTACCTACACTGAATTTGAACCTTCTACTTAGGTGCTACGTATATGGGGAAATTATCTGTGACCAGTTTTTGCTTTTCAATGCATGGAATGTGAATGCTTTAAAAGCCACAGGCCCTCAATCAGTCACCTTTCTCCCAGGTTATTCCTAACACTTTTCCTTTTCTGAAAGCTCTTCTATTTTTTTTTTTCTAATTTACAGCAGGTGCTTCACAGTGCGTCCCAAAATGATTAAACAATCTAAATGAAGTGTGTCATAAAATTGGGATTTTTTTTTTTTTTTGGCAGTTAAGTACTCCCTAACAAAACAGTTATTTGTTCAGCTAGTAGCACAACTGTATACTCGTGTTATAAATGTGGCATTATTTATATTAACAATATTCAGTTAAATTTGTGATCAGCCCAATCAGTTGCATTTTCTAAATGTAATACAGTGCAGCTATTTTTATATCTGACAGTGAGTATTTTGAAGAACGTTGTTGGCTGTAAATTACATCTGAATCTTAGTACCATTAAGAAAATTTATAGAACGTTCTCTAAGGGCATCTCTTCTCTAATACAGTCTCAAAGAGAAATAGCGTAGGACTATTTTTACCAAGCACAATACCGCGTTAAAAAAATGGTGTGAAGTAAGCAGCAGTTTGCTTGCAAAGCACTCACACTGTTTCCTAGCAGACTGGAGATTACTGCTAAATTCTTTTAAGTTTCATTGTGGTTTTAAAACATAACCTTTAAAATCAACGCTGTATTTAAAGTGCCCTTCCTATGTAAGGGAAAGTGGTAGCTTCTGTTGTTGTTCCAATGACTTTCTCAGGTCATATACACAGTTTGGGCAAATTAAGTTTGCCTTTACACTGCAGGATCTTGGTGGTGTTAGTGTATCCTTTTCTTGCATCCTTAATTGATTGCTATAGCTTATGCATTTGTACGTAAGTCAGAAATTCCCTTCTAGACTTAACCAGTTTGCCAGTGTCTTCAAAATAAACCCTAGAGAATCTAATTAGATTACAGGTCTTTGCTTTACATTGGATATCCCTCCTCATTTCACTGTATTTTATTTGTATATTGAGAAAGCAGATCTCACTCAGGTCTTACCCTGTATATAGAATTATTCTGTTAATTAAAGCATATATATCATTACATATTATGTATTAGACACATATTTATCTGTTACGTTTTTTTTGGCCTATATGGCTTTTAGAGGTCTGTTGGTTTTCTGTACTATAGTGAAAATGAGATGTGCATCTTAGTTTTCTGATGTAAATTTATGCTATTTTTGCATGTTGATCAAAGGAAATGAAAGACAATGTAGGATAAAGTAGAGGTTTATAGATGAGACTTTTATTAAAATATTAGAATTGACTGTTCTGATTATTGTCTTTCCTTTTCTGGGATTTCCCCCAGTAAACTAAATATGCTCAGAGAATATGTTCGTATCGAAGAAGGTGGTATGCTGAAATTCAAAATTAACTCTAATGCATCAGATTTTATTTATTTTTTCGTCTGTAGGGGGAGACTGAAAACCCATTGTGCACTTTGTAAAACGTCTGTAGCCAAAGTCTAATCATAATGATTAGAAATACAACTCCTGTCGTATACTGTAAAGCTTCTCATTTCGATTTTTAACTTTCGCCTTAAAAACAAACAAAAAAACCTGATTGTGTGCTTATTTTCTAGACTATTTCTAGATTTGTTGTTATTCTCCCTCCTGTTACTATCGTATCATCTCAGTGCACATTGAACAGGGTACGGTGAGAAGGATGGGATGGTAGACTCTCCAAGCTGGTCATCCAAATATAGCTCTAAATTTTATAGTAAGTGGTTATGGTTACAGGCTTAACATGATATAAGATGAAGTCTTACTGAGTCTGTCATCATAGCACTGTCCGATAACAAGGTGAAACTGAGCTTAAGCAGTGTCCCAGAATGCTGTAGCAGTCTTCATGGTCTATGTTGTGATGGAAATCCCATTTATTTTTATTTTTTAACCTGATGAAACTCTTGAAATCTGCAGCTTGCAACAAATAGACAAAATTCAAAACATCTTCTTTTTTTTACATAAAACAATGTTAATGCATTAATATACCTGCTTTTTCTCTCTGAATGGAATATTGCAATCATGCATTGATGTATGCATTTAAGTATTTCTTCAGGGGTTAGGAGGAGAAGGAGCATGGGTTGTTTCTGATCTCACGTAAGGCACCATGTGTTTCACGTCCCATCCCTACCCGCCCTGATAATGCAGTTTTTTTAAGGAAAAAGGGGTTTGTAAAATTAGTAACAACACTTTGAAATGGTTGGTCTTGTTCTACCATGAATATGTTTCTGATGTCCCTCATATCTCTGCTGCTGGCTGATACCAGATATCAACAAATATCAATACCGATGGAAATGTATGGAGCGAGGAGGTGTAAGTGTGCTGTGTAATTGCAGCTCTGCTGTGAGGCTGGCAATGGCTGAGTGCGCGAGTACTTTATTTATCCCCAAGTGTCATTTTTGAGGTTCTGTAACGTCATAGAATCTGTGCACAATATTTGAAGAATTTTGCTGCCTGAGAAGGCAGTAATAATCATGAGTCCTGATTTAGTGCATCTTCCCCCCTCTGACTAGATAATACCTCTGAGTTACTGGGATAACAGCTTAAATACACAGCATGCTGCAAAATATTTTGTGGTTTCAAAAGAAGAAGAAAGAGAAGAGTTAACACGGGAGAAAAATATTGTGCGCTATTTAACGCGGGTGTGGCAACTGAAGAGCTCTCCTCTCAGTGAAATTTACAGTCAGATATGGTGAGGGGGAGCAATTTTCCAGAGACTTCTGTGCTTTTTTTCCCCGATTCAAGTGGCTAAGAATCACATTCATTTCTAATAAATCTGTCTCCTAGTGCATCTATTTAGTGCATTTGTGTTTATGTTGTTTGCATGCCATCTTCTCTTCAATTTCCTTTCTTTTGAAAGACTTTACCTCAACTATACGCTGTCTTCTGATTTATTTATTTTTTGATTGTTCTAGAAAGTAAATAATCTTGTTCTGTTTCAGGCTGTTTTGAATTGTATTTACTTATGTTTTTTGTATATAAGCTCTTTAGGTTAAATTTTGTTAAATGAAGATAGCACCTTATAGTGCATTGGGTTTTTCAAATTACAAGTATCTTCAATAAATGAATTAAAAATTTTGTTTATATACTATTTCTATGGAAATGTATATTTGTATGCTGGAAAAAAAGGTTTTGTAGGGTGGTATTTGGTAGCCAATACTTGCACTCAAAGTAATGTATTTCCACTGGACTTTGAAATAAGAGTAAGGAGGGATTTGCAAGTGCACGGTACAGAATAGGCTTCTATTTCTTAGATTGAGATCACTCCCTTTGCGCTTTTAAAGCAGTACTTAGCAGATTGCTAATGTGGAGGAGAAGGATCACCTCAGGGGAGAAAAGATTGACAGCATGCCGTGACCTGCTAAAAGGTAGAGTGCAACAGCACTAGTTATTTTTAAACACAGAAGCATTTATAGTATAGGAAGACTCTTCTGTTCGTGTTCTATGCAGCCACTTGCGAGCGCTGTGCAGCTTTAACGCTGGCGAAAGGTGTATGTGCAGCTTGGGAACCTTGTGCAGTGGTATCTTCTGGAGCTCTGGGTCTGCCTGTGGCTTTGCTGCTCTCTGAGCTTTAACTGTTATTTTACCCCCTTAATCATTCTAGTGTGCTTATCTGCGCTGGAGTAAGAAAGAGGTAAAATTGTGCTGTGGTAACATGACAACTGGTAAGTTTTCTTCACTGGTTTTGTTGTCTTAGGTTTCTAATTATTAGTAGTAAAGCTGACTAATGTAATGAAGTGAATTTGGTTATAGTGAATGACAGCTGTTCATCCAGTTGTCGCTAGGTCAGGGTATGTTGTTACCAGTGTAAAGGTAGGAATATTGGCACTAAGTAGCTGTGGATGCCCCACTGTGCCCAGGGATGTGGATGCCACATCATTGGCAGCGCTCAAGGTCAGGCTGGATGGGGCTTTGAGCGACCTCATCTAGTTGAAGATGTCCCTGCCCATGGCAGGGAGATTGGACTAGATGGTCTCTAAGGTCCCTTCCAACCCAAGCCATTCCGTGATATTTATCACCAAGATTAGTTTCTACCCAGTGGAGGCTGGTTTAGAGCCTCTGCCTGTGGGGAAAATTTTGTATGTGTCACTGGATGTTTTCAAGTGTTGTCACTAGTTGTGGGCTTTTCAGCATCTCCTACACAACAGAAGTTAGAAAATGAATCTGATCTGTGTCATCGTCCTATCTGGAAACAAATCTCATAGTTTTATTTTTCAGTTATCTCTAAATGTACCTTGTGCACAGAATGAGTTAACTCAGAAATATTAATGTAACTCAGTTGAGAACTTAAAGGAAGGAACTGCCCAAAATATTCTTAAGTATTCCTGAATGTGTTAGAGTGTGCACAAGATCAAATATCCGCTCCATGCTAATTAAGAAAAACGTGATGCTAACTTCATTTTATCTAGAAGCAATCATACATAGATAGGAATTTATATCTACATTCATGCTCTTGCAGAAAAGGCTTCTGGGTAGGAGTCTGGTGCAAAGAGGGACCCAAAGATCCATTGTCAAAATAAATTGCGATTAACAATACTGGACTTCTAAGAGATTTCACAAGCGATATCTATTGGAATTCCATTTGAGTAGTACTTGAAGAATAATTCAGTGACTATTATTTTTGCAACTCGCTTTAGAGATTACACAAATGAGCTTGCTCATCTAAAGTGACCTTTACAGCACTGAAGGGCTGATAATTTTTCTCACGTATGCTGGTTTGGAGAGAGGCTGTTGTGTTGCATCAGGGCACGTAACAGCAGGAGATGTGAGGGAAGTTCAGCTGATGGGATCTCTGTTAAGCTTTGGCATTATCTGAAAAAAATATTTTCTGGAAAAATCTATTTCCTATATTTGATTACTGATGCTCATTTCATTAGGAAGAAATTCTTCACTGTGAGGGTGGTGAGACACTGGAACATGTTGCCCAGGGAAGCTGTGGATGCCCCATCCCTGGAGGTGTTCAAGGCCAGGCTGGATGGGGCTTTGAGCAGCCTGGTCTGGTGGGAGGTGTCCCTGTCCATGGCAGGGGGTTGGAACTAGATGATCTTTAAGGTCCCTTCCAACTCTAAGCATTCTATGATTCTGTGAAAACACTTGAAGTTTCCAATTTTCAGGGAAATCACAATTTTTAAAAACTAATACTATCTTGTAATTAGTCTTATTTTGGGAGTAGCTGGTAAATGATGCCTACTAAATGATGTTGGCAGCAGTTATTACAGTGATATGTCCTTGTTGATGTGTTGCTTTGGTTTGCCTTCTCTCCTTTGGATGCTTTGGGTTTTTAAGTAATTCAGGACAAGTTCAAACTGTGCCTGTCTATATCCCTCTTTTACACAAAGGGATTAAGTGTCTCCAGAAAATTCTTAACCACTCCCCTGTTTTTGTCATGTAGACGTGTGCTGAGACCAACAACTGGAAACAGACTCCAAACTGGTGACTGGCAGGGCCAGAACAAACTGAGCAGAGCAGGAAGGACAGGAAGGGTGGTTTGAATCACTTCTCCGTGTACAGGATTAAGCGAGTTTGGTAGTCTGGTCATTTCTGAGTGGATAAGCTACAGAAGACGAACACTTGATTCTTATCTTTTTTTTTTTTTTTTTTTTTTGTTATATTTCACTGGGGAAAATAAGGGGTTTTGTCTTGTTGCAATTTCAGTGGCATGTAATAAGTTACTAACCTGTCTGGTCTGCTTTTATTATCCATCTGATGAAGTTTGGATTTGTATTTTATTATGAAGGAAATTGATACTGCTGCTGAACAGCCATAACTTTGTAAGGTCCCATTTCTCTACTTTGTTACGTGGATGTTGTAGCTGGGACTTGAGCAGACGGCAAGTGTATTTGCTAGTAGAGACAGCAGCAAATGTCAGTCACTTCTGTGCCAGGGTTGGATTAGTTTGCTAATTGGTAAGTGAAAGACTTACTTCTTTTAGTCCCTTGAAGCCAATAGATCATCTGTGTATTTTCTGTGAAATAATTAATCTGGTGTCTGACAATACATGCATGACTACCAAGCTTTCATTATACACACTTACATGTATAACCTCAAATATTTTATACTTCACATAGATTGTTTTTTTTAATATATGAAAAATGATTTCTTAAAATACATGGAGGGATTTTTGTCAGGAGTATATACATGGTTCATGGTCTAGTAGCCTTCAGGCTTCTGTCATGTTTTTTCTTGTGCAGAATGCTGTAATTGCTTAGAACACTTCTATTTGGTATATTATTTTTGTAGGTGGATTTTGGTAGTGGTAGGGTATGGAATTTTTTAGGGCACACCTCATAAAAATGGAGTGAAAATCTAAACTTCCTCTGATATGAGGATGAACAGTTTGTTCCAGTTGGAAAATGCATCTCCTCTGGATAATAATCTACTTGGATGGATTAATAATGTACGCTGACATATTGTGATTGTCAGTGTCTTGAGGCACTCCCATCTCTTTATTATTGTAAGGCTGAAACAGAAATCCGTGGAGGTTTTTTCCTCTTCAGATCGTAAAGGTTTGCAAGGTACACAAAACATGTTCAGTGTTTTAGTAGATCTGGTGGGCTGAGGGGCTGTAGCATCCTCTGTGCAAGTGTGTGCCTCTAGGACGATGCTGATTTCTAGAAGAGCTAAATTTAGTACGTATACGAAACACTTTTGTGATCATTAGTAGTAGTTTTACTTCAATCAAGAAAGGAAGATTTTTCTTTTTTCCACGTTACTCAAACCATGCTTTTCATATTTATTATGAATAATAAAGTATTAAGCATGATCTCCACTACGTAGACTTTTACATACAAATACATCCATATTAACATCTTCACACATACATGCACACAAATATTTACATATCTGTACTAAATAAAAGACACAAGGCTCTAAACAAACAATTTGTGGCCTATCTAAATGTGCGTTTAGTAGTTTTTAGTACGTCAAAGGTAGATACAGTGCAGAATCTAGCACTTTACACACTACACAGTAGTATAATTTCTGGTTTAAAATTTAGTAGCTATTAAAGCCGACCGTGGCCCCGGAATAGAAATACCCTTCCTTGAGAAGAGATCAGGTTCTAGAGGGTTGAAGAGAGGTGAAAGCAGTGTCTGTCTGTGTGAACAGCAGTGCATGGCTCTGCCGCCTCTAGCAGAGAGGACAACGGTGTGCGTTATGGGGTGTCAGCGTACACCTCTTCTGGACCAGTACTGACTTGTGTGCTGTGTCATGCTGGTAAGAGTGTGCCTGCAGCTACCCAGTGATCTACATCAGTGAAATGATCCACTGGGAGGACTCACCTTCCCTCCAACCCAAAATTAACTTGATTTTGTTTCCTCAGGTGGACAAGTTTCCAATTTTTCTATTGGTGTGAATAGCTGACAGTAAATGTACATCTTAAAGAGGGAAGGTGCTGTGACAAACCTTGTCTCTGAATGTGAAATGCTGGCTCTAAGTACAACTTGCTATCAACGTGCTACACACTGATGGGAGGTGAGCTAAATCCTCAGTGCTTGAAAGGAGCCCCTGGTTTTCACGGAGCTGAGGTCACCACAGCAGCTACTGAACTGGATCTCTGTGTAGCCAACATGGGTGCTGTGGAATGAGGGAGGAGAGACACTGCTATCTTCAGTAGTACAGATTTTAACTAGGTTGGTGGTTTGAAATTGCAGGCTAAGTTCAAAGTAGCTAAATTTTCGCAGAAAGAGTAAATCTGGGGTGACTGAGGTATTCCAAACTGGTTAGTTCTTAGACTCATAGGGTGGTTCGGGTTAGAAGGGACTTTAAAGATCATTCAGGTCCAACCCCCCTGCCATGGGCAGGGACACTTCCCACTAGACCAGGCTGCTCAAAGTTATAGCAGGTTGCTCTAGTTAGAAGAGCTGATTTTCAATGATCATGAGGTTTTCTTCTTGAGCATAAGCTTCAATATCAGGGAACACAGGAAGATGAAACCTTGACAGGGTGGATGTCAAGAAATCATGCATAGCAAATCTGCTGAGTATGAGTAGCAAGAAGCTTTCTTTGTTTAATTTTATACAAGTGGATTAAACATGGTATTTTTTTCTTTATTTCTTCACTAATATGGCTCAGGGTTTTTTGTGAACACTCATTTTTCATTATTTTGAATAAAGATGGAGCTTGTCTCCAGTATGACCGTTTTCAAGAGTAAAGCTTTGTTCAGCCAAGGAGGTAGCAAATCTGTGTTGCAGGTACCTTTAATAAGTTATCTGTCTCTTCATAATGCATAAGAGGGTAAGAAAATGTTCTCCTGCGGAAGTTAGAAAGGCCTACTGGGAGGTGGTATCACAGAAATGAAGAAAGCAGCATTTTCCAGGAATAGGTGCCGATGAGGAAGAGTTTAGTAGGTAGAAAGGTAGGAAGGAGCACGTCTGAATACCTAGAGATTGTCACAGAGGCTCCTTGGTTCTCTAGGGCATTGTAGTTTTCAATAATATAAATGTATGTCACTTTTACTGGAAGATCAGATTTTGTGTTTTCGAAGGTGAGGAGTAAAAATACTTGGTATTTTCAATGCTGGAAAATAAAAATAACACGTACTGCAAAAGCATGTTTTCACGTAACTGGGGAAACTGGAACTGGGCTGTTCCTTTCCAGTTTAACGTACTTAAAACATTACTCTGGGATAATAATTGAATTGAGCATAGAGTACAGTGTACTTCCTTTGCGGCAGAGTGCAGCAAAAAATTATTAGTGGAAAACATTCAAGAAGAATGTAATCTGTTGGGAAACAGACTACCTACAGTCATATAAAATAACCAACCAACCAAAAAAAAAAAGCCACCCAAAACTACCCCAAAAGACCCAGATACCAGTTTTCGTATACCTAGAATCCTACATGGGATCGGGTTCCCACTGCGGTAGGCATTTTACACTCTGCCTTGGTATATGGATATAAGTGTGTGTGGATTTGTTGTATTTAGAGAGTTTTGGCCTAAGAACAACTAGTTCACGTAAAGATCGTATTTGCAGATATAAAAATACAAAATTGACCTGTGTTGTCGTTCTGACTTAGATCACTGGCTCCTTCAGGCAGTGGATGTCATCTCTGTATATTGCTTTGCTCAGTGATTGCTCTCTTAAAATAATGGCTGTTCCCTTCCCTCCTGCTCCCATATTAGTGATTAAATTTAATTCTATATCAAATCCGATTTCGAAGATTTTCCTAGTCTATTAGTCCTAGTCGTCTAGATTGATATCTTTAGGAACAAGTACCATCTTTCTTGGAGTTTTTGTATTTGTTTTCTCCTCCTGAGTCTCTTAGTTTGCTTCAATATTAGAATTTAGTACAAAGTTTTATCTCCAAATCTCATCAATGTTCACTGTCGCCTTTTTTTTGCACAATATTGGCTTCATATTCTTGTACTGTTCTGTGTTCAAACTCTTAGTAGACAAGGGAATCATTATATTTTTCTGGTCATTGAAGATGGAGGGAACTTCAGTAGAGATGTCTAACAACTGTCTGGCATAGCACGCAGGCAGACGCAAAAGCTTTTGACAATGTTTCCAAAGGAATCTAAGAGACTCACCTGCTGTGCACTGTCTTGAAAAGGATCACAGAGTTCTTAATATTTTATTAAAGCTAAAAATTCCAGCTCTTTCTGGCAAAGTCAAAGTCAAGTAAAATCCACTATTTTACTGGGGAGGAAAAGAAATAATGATGTTTACAGTTCTGAATATTTGAATGCATTGTTCTGCTGCAAATGAAAAACTAGAGATAAATAGCATTAGAGAGCCCTTATAAATATTGTGGTTCTGCAACTGGAGAATACGGTAGTTTTTCATTAAAGAACAGAAACACTACATTTTGTTACAGACTTTCATGGATTGTTCAACTGTAATATTTTGCTTGGTTAAAGTTGTGCCACTCCGAAGTAGAACTATTATATATTAATTGGTTTCCCTCTATACGGGTTCCTACTGTAAGTGTGCATACACCAAAACACTGTCTTTTGAACTTACCTAGGAGCAGTACCCTCATGTAGGTCCATCTCTAGTGCTTAACACTCTAGTTGATCTGGAGCTCCTGCTGTGGTCTTTTGGAGCTTCTTAGTGCCCAGTGTCAACTATTTCGGTCATCTCAGCTTTGTCGGTGAAAGTTCTGCTTATTGTTTAAGTTTTCCCTTATAGTATTGCTGCTGATGACCCTCTCTGATGAGGTACAACCCCGCCGTAGGAGTAGCTGCCATCCTGCCTCGGTCTGCCACTCTTCAGATACCAGGAGGTCCAGGATTTAAGCTGTTTGGAAATTATGGCTACCCAAGGGTCCCTAAAACATGAACTTTGTGTCTACAATAGCAAACAGGCTCGGTTGGGCTGCTGTCCTGACGGTAATTCTGAGTACAAGTTCTCCAGTCTTCAGTGATTTCAATGTGAATACGATATAGCAAACACTGCCAGCTTCGTTAAAGCTTGAGATTATTGATCCTAACGTTACTTATGTGATGGGAAACTGCCTGTGATCTAAATTGGGAAAAAATCCAGGAAATAATTTAAACATTTCTGTGTATGTTCTCTATGGTTAGCAGGAAATTGTGTACAACATGTTAAGTATGCAGAATATCAAAAACTCATGCTGAAGTGCAATTAACTGGATCACTGTGCACAGTACCAGTATGGGGCTTTTAAGGTTCTTAATTCCACAAGTGTAGGGTAATATTTACTCTGATTTTATTTTTTTGCTTTATCATAATAGTTCTTTCTCATGTTAATTTGATTTCTTATATCAGATTGCAAGTGGGTAGGGAGAAGTTATGTTGCTTAAAAAAGAAAGTACCTAGAAATCTAATCCTGAATTCATCATTACAGTTACTTAATAATGTTTTCTGGATTTTGAAACTACTGCAGAAAATCTGAAAATCGGAAAGATGGAATCCTGAAAATGCATATTTGACTATTATTATTATAAATATTTCTTTCGGTCACATTATGTTGCATAAAATCAGATCTTAGTCCTTTTCTTTTGATTTGCTACTTTTCATCTTCTGCATTTGTAAAATTTTGTTGTGGAGTTTGGGGCAAGAGGTTGGTGTGATTATCTGTGCCTATAGGAGGAAGACTACTGCTGTGGGGAAACCATAGAAGTTAACAAGCAGTTTAGTTGTAGTAGAAATTATAGGGCTATAGTAGAAGCATCTACTTAACTATTTCTTGGTTGTTTTTTTTTGTTTTTGTGTTTTCTTTTTTTTTTTCAAAATATTATTACATTCTGAATAAGTGCTTTGTCCCTTAAAAAAATAAAATAGTATTTCTCTTTTAGCGCTGTCACTGCTGCTCTACTCTGCCTTCTGAGCATTTTCAGCTCAGTTCTTTAATTCGTCTTGAAGGGGTTGAATGACCTCAGACCTTCCTGCAGGCTGAATATGTTGTATCTGCAGTTTTTTCCAGCTTGCAAAACTACTGATTTTGTGGGTTTCGTTTAAAATGTTATAGTGTATTCTGTCGAACAGTTAAGTAAGTATTTAAAATTCGTTCATTTGTTGTTACTGTAGGCATTGGATCAAGACAGAACTGCACTACAGAAGGTGAAAAAATCTGTGAAAGCAATATATAATTCGGGGCAAGGTAAGACATTGTTTTCAATTTTACATGAGAACCTAAGCATTTGATTTCAAGTTTGAGAAATGCCTTGCAATTTATCCTGTTGAAGTGTATACCATAAGAGATGCTTATCTGTCTAAGAGTGTTTAAATTTAAAAAAAATTTCTTTCTTTGCTTCTGATTATACATCAAATAAATGTGTTCTCCAGTTCTTACACTCTCATAATCCTTCTCAGAGTCCTCTATGAGAATTCCCATGGGTAAATTTTCCTCCTGTCATAACATTTCAAGCAGTTACCTTCAACTGTTCATTGAATTTATGGAGTGCACTTCTTAGTGAAATAAGAATGAGAACTCGTTAAAAAGTTTAAAAAATAAATAAAAAAAAAATATCTACAGATAGATGAGTTTATTGCTTCAACACTTGGCTCGCCCCTCATTATTTTGCTTGCGTGAAGACACAGTTGATGTTTTACTGAAGCCATAGTAATAACTTTGATGGGAGGATAGGTGGCTGGAATATGAATTGATAATCATTTTGAGTTCAATAACGAATGATGATCAAACACAGACCAATGTATAAATTAGGTTTTAAGAATGTTATGAAGTATACCTGGCTTCTGCCTCTGTTTCTCTCAAAGTCTAAAAGCTGTGCCAAAGGCAGGTACGGTAGCAGAGCTGTACACTTTCCAGTAACCATCTAGTTGTAAATACTGGGGTTTTGAAAACCCCGGTTCCTATTCCCCACCAGTAATAATCAGTTTAGCAAATATTTTTCGTATGCAGAGCAGCTTCTGGGTGGCCTTAGTTTCTGTGTTGTTTTGGGGTGGTGTGTGCTGTCCCATGAACTCATGTTTATGGAAGTATGTGGGGTTCTTTTTACTGTATTGTAGATTCTTAACCTTTCACTAATATTGTTGCTCTACTAGCACCATGTTTTAATTAGCTTTTCTGTAACTTCAGTTGATTAATGTTTTCTGAATAGACTGTGAAGCCTGATAAAAAGTGAGAATAGTGTTTGGTGCATGTGTATTTAGTTTTATTCTTTCAAAAGTATTCAGATGCTCCAAACAGCTTTTCCATTTGGAAGTACCTACTTACTGAATTTCAAACCTGATGAAAAATGTGGAACACATGAAAGGTGTTCTGCCTGTTTTGAAATACGTAAGTTATACTAGAGATTTTAGCTATCATTTGATTTAGGTCTTGTTATTAAAATAATATTGTTTTCAATGCCTGTAAGTAGGCCATACTGTATCATGAACTAGTCACACTGAGTAAAAGCAACAGAAGGTTCGTTAGCGGTTTTATTTGTCTACCTCTGCGCTTACAAAGGACCAGAGATAGTTAAGTAGATGTTTTTCTCTTTCCTTTTTTTTCCTTTTCTGAACAAGTCTTGTTTCAAAGGTACAAGTTATTATAAGCTCTTTTGGATAAAGAAAGCACTATACATAATACTCTAGCTCCCTCTTCAGAATGTTGCTGTGATAGGCCACATGATAATTCAAAAAGGTGCGAATAGGAGGCAATTCATGCAGTAATTGATAAACATAAACTAGGGTTAGTAAGAGCAAGACAAAAAGCATGTGTTACACGTGTGAAACCTTGTAAAAATAAATATAAAGTGATTGAATTAAAACTTAAACTCATTTTGCCTGCTTGTACAAAGAGAATTGCTAAGCCAGCTATTTTCTTATGCTTCAGTGATGAAAGTGGATTTCATTGATGTTTAACTTAGATGTTTAACTTGGATGTAAAACATACTAAAACCAACTGTAAAATGCATTGTTCTTTACCAGTTCAAGCAAGAGTTAGGTGACTATTTTCATTTTTTTTTCAAAAGAAAGCCTCTTAACTACATTTTGAGAACTCAAAATTGGAATTTTGTTTTACAAACTTAACTGTTTGCTGGAAGGTGAGACCATATTTAAAGTCCTGGAGTAGGAAATGTTTTTTAAAGCTCCGCTGCTTCGTAATATTCTTTGAGAACTCTAGCTGGACTGGTGAGAATTGATTATTCATGGGAAATGGAAATTCTCTCTTCAGTTCAGTAATCCAATTCATACTCTACCAAAAGTCATAGCTAGGATTTTTTGGGTTGTATCGGGTGGGTTTGTTTTGTTTTGTTTTGTTTTTTGCCTGAAGTAACATTTGAACAGTGACATTCACACAATGCAATGTCTGATAAACAATTCTTCAGAAAGCCCTAGCCCTCTGGGGTGTTGGTTTGTTCCTCTTAATTGCTGAATTCTGAACCACAAGGGACTCTCTTCTGTTACGAAGAGAGCTTAAATGTCACCAAATACTTTTTGCTCTTTGTGCACATCCTTCACCCATTTGTCATATTTAGGTTTAGATCTACTGCTGTGGAAATTAAAGAATACCAGCAGAGAAATGTGGAAATCCCTTAGAAAGGTCCCATTCCTTTTTCCCTGTCTAAAAGTACTGTTTGTGAAAACCGGTGAGATGTACAAATTTATACCTCTTTCTCACCGCTTCTCCTTATAGAATTATAGAACAGTTTATGTTGGAAGGGACCTTAAAGATCATCTAGTTCCAACCCCCCTGCCATGGGCAGGGACACCTCCCACTAGACCAGGCTGCTCAAAGCCCCATCCAGCCTGGCCTTGAACACTTCCAGGGATGGGGCATCCACAGCTTCTCTGGGCAACCTGTTCCAGCGTCTCACCACCCTGAGAGTGAAAAATTTCTTCCTGATACCTAATCTAAACCTACCCTGTTCTGGTTTGAAGTCGTTACCCCTCGTCCTATCACTACATGTCCTTGTAAAAAGTCCCTCTTTTATCTTATCTGGTTTGCTGTTTATTTCTGGCATGAGAGATTGAATCTGTAACTAGGAACCCATCTTACATGAATGGTGCTTGAACTTAATGGAGAATCTGTTCTGACTAGCTTTCCCATAACATTTGGATTGAATTGTAACAGCAGTAGATTGCACAATTAGTTTTGTTGTAGATTTTTCAATAGCTCTTTTTTATTAGTTCCCAAATATAGTCAAAAGAATTTACACAATAGAGAAATAAAAACATAAAATCCATGCAAGACCAAAGGTACTGAGCCGGACCAGCAGTTTATATGGTCTCCTGCAGTGATCAACAGCAGATGCTTGAGAAAATAGAAAAATGGTGCAAGTTGGAGTGATTTTTTTTTTTTTAATTTATTTTTTTTTAACACTTTCCCAGCTCACAATGATATGAAGGCCAGGAATTACCCGAGTCAGGACTGATATCGTGATATTTGAGTGAGCTCTCGTGGCAAGTGCAGGGCAGCCAAGGGATCAGGGCCAGCCAGCATGGGTTTAGGAAAGGGAGGTCCTGCTTAACAAACCTGATCTCTTTCTATGACCATGTGACCCACCTTCTGGATGCGGGGAAGGCTGTGGATGTTGTCTATCTGGACTTTGGTAAGGCCTTTGACACTGTCCCCCACAGCATTCTCCTGGAGAAGCTGACGAATCATGGCATAGACAAGTGTACCCTTCACTGGGTTAAAAACTGGCTGGATGGCTGTGCCCAGAGAGTTGTGATTAATGGGGTGAAATCCTCTTGGTGGCTGGTCACCAGTGGTGTCCCTCAGGGCTCAGTTTTGGGACCAGTTTTGTTTAATATCTTTATCAATGATCTGGATGAGGGGATTGAGTGCACCCTCAGTAAGTTCACAGACAACACCAAACAAGGTGGGAGTGTTGATCTGCTTGAGGGTAGGAAGGCTCTACAGAGGGACCTGGACAGGCTGTATTGATGGACCAAGGCCAACTGTATGAGGTTTAATAAGGCCAAGTGCCGGGTCCTGCATTTCGGTCACAACAGCCCCAAGCAATGCTACAGGCTTGGGGAAGAGTGGCTAGAAAGCTGCCCAGCAGAAAAGGACCTGGGGGTGCTGGTGGACGGCCAGCTTAACATGAGCCAGCAGTGTGCCCAGGTGGCCAAGAAGGCCAACAGCATTCTGGCTTGTATCAGGACTAGCGCGGCCAGCAGGAGGAGGGAAGTGATGGTGCCTCTATACTCGGCACTGGTGAGGCCTCACCTCGAGTGCTGTGTTCAGTTCTGGGCCCCTCTGTACAAGAGGGACATTGAAGTGCTGGAGCGTGTCCAGAGGAGAGCTACCGAGCTGGTGAGGGGTCTGGAGGGCAAGTCATATGAGGAGAGGCTGAGGGAACTGGGCATGTTTAGTTTGGAGAAGAGGAGGCTGAGGGGAGACCTCATTGCCCTCTACAACTACCTGAAAGGAGGTTGTAGAGAGGTGGGTGTTGGCCTCTTCTCCCAGGTGAATAATGACAGGACCAGAGGAAATGGTCTGAAGTTGCGGCAGGGGAGGTTTAGATTAGATATTAGGAAGAATGACTTTACTGAAAGAGTGGTCAGGCGCTGGAACAGCCTGCCCAGGGAGGTGGTTGAGTCAACATCCCTAGAGGTATTTAAGAAACGTGTAGATTTGGCACTTCAGGGCATGCTCTAGTGACAGAGATTGTAGGGAGTATTTTTGTGTGTGTATGGTTGGACTCGATGATCTCAAAGGTCCTTTCCAGCCATGAAGATTCTATGATTCTGTACTTGATACTCTTTAACAGGCTTTTACAATTCATTTTGTCAAAGGAATTTAAATTCGTGTATCTTTGCATCAATCTAGTGGAACATACCCTTGCTTCCTTTGGAAGTTGACCCGTACGTTCTCTTCAGGCCTCAGCTCCCCTGAGGAGGAGACTGGCCCTGTCCATGTCCCAAAGCCTTGGCCTCAAGCCCCCCAGAATGACGTGTCTGATGTGGAATTGAGGGACTTTTGCATGTTCTGGGGCACAAGAGTTTGTAGGGGGCTTTGAAGTCCCCAAGCTTGCTAGAGTAGTGTTGGAGGACTTTTCTGTGGATGAATCCAAACTTGATTCGGTGTCATTCATTCTACCTGTTGAAATAGGTTTCCAGATTGTTTCCACAATCACCCACAATATCCCTCTTCTGAACTCAGCAGCCCTAGGGAGTTTTGGGGGATGGTTTTTTTTTTAATTGTTTTTTTTTACAAAAGCTGTTGCATACATTTAATCATCCTTACTGGCTTTCTCCAAAATGGCAGCATAGACTTTCTTTTTTTTAAAAAGGGAAGGAGTGAATTTTGGGCAACAAGGACAGGAACTGCACACAAAATTAAGGGTTTAACCACACTATGGCAATGTTTTTATGTTGCTCTGTTTCTTAGTTAATCATTTCTGATGTTCAGCTTTGTTTTGCTTGGTACTGAATGTCAAGGTGATGTAACTCCACATCCTTTCTTTATAATGGCTAAACAATAAACTCTTAAAGTTAGGAGTGTTTTCCCTTGTCTGTTATGCCGTCTAATACACGCTTTCATCCATTGACCATTCAACGTGGGATTCCACATCTTAACTTGGGAGCTACCCAGATGCGGGGCTATTGCCATAGACTCTGTGCACAAATAATGGATGTACCTAGAGACTTCCAGGGTGAGATACATCTGACTTCCTCTGCGCTTGCATTAGGATGGGCTGAGCTGTAACTTTTCCTATGCTGAATGTAAGAAGGAGGGTAGACCCCAAGCTCCAATATGGCTAACTTTGTTGTAGAAGTCTGTTTGGGCAGATTAAGCTCACTTTAGGAGTCAGCTTTTGTTTCTGTTGCCCTGAATAATTTATGGTATTGTATGGAAAAGCAGAACAGAGTTTATCACTATGAATCTTATTTCTTAACCCATTTATGTGTTGTTAAACGATGTGGGCCTTATCACTGCTTCATACAGGACTTCACTGGTGACCTCCCTTTGTTGAGAAAATTAACTCTTCTTTCCTTTCCCCACCACATCTTTTTGACCTCTTTCCTCTGTGTGAGGCTCATCCCTCTTAATTTGCTTAGTTCCGTTTTAGTGTTTTGGTGAGGGACAGACTTTCTCAGAAATCCAAACAGATCATTTAATGTGGATTTCCTCCCCCGATGTGTTTATTGATTCCCTGGGGGAGGGGAGTTTTTTGACATTAAAATTTATTTTTATAAAACCTGTGTTTCTTGTTCAGCATTTTGTATCTATCCACATGTCCACCAATTTTGTTCTGCACTGTGTTTTCTACAAATTGCCTGAGCAATATATAAGCATTACTGCTCTACTGGTGCATACTTGAATTCTTAGTTCTCTCTGGAGCTCTTATTAAAAATAGCTATTATATTTGTTTCTCATTCTTCCTGTGGTATTGAGGCTGTTATAAATAAGAGGCTTTACTTTACAACTATATAGTTTGCCTGTTATATTCTTACCTGCATGGGTCTAAGTGACGTGCCATTGCTCATTTTGTCAGCTTTTATGAATTCTACTGTTAGCACTTACATTTGGTATAAACCCTCTGAAGCAGAATTTAAAGAAAATTATTCCATGAGAACTTCTTCAAGCTCATCAGCAATGAACACCGACACAAAAAGAAGTCATTTACCTTTCTGGGCTGGCTTATCTCTCAGTGCTCTTTTACCGTGATGATCTAGAGAACCTTGCAGACGCGCTGAGATGCTCATTGCTCTGGACATCTTTGAAAGAGGTTTTTATTACTTTTCCCTTTAGCAATCTCAGTCCAGAAGGCATTATTGTTATCAAGTCTAGATAAGAATATGGTAGTCAAATATTTTATTTCTTTTCTATTACTTTTCCTTAGACTTCAGCTTTGTGAAGGATGAAATGAGAAAGGATGCTTTCTTATTTCAAATAGCTTCTTTTGCCATCCTTTTTAACCTTGCCAGCTTTCTTGCTGTTTCTAAAGTCTTTCTGAGTCTTTTTTCATGCGTATGTTTTTCCATTCATAGATGCAGCTTGGCTCTGACCTTGGTTATTTTTCCTCTGGCTACCCCTGAAACAGAGCCGTTTTATAAGTGCAACATAAAAACAGTTTCAAGTTGATCAGGATTATGAATGTGATTATTTTTTTTCCTTTTTTTTTTTTTGTGGACCTTATCGGATATGCAGAAGTAATTCTTAGTCATTTAGATGTTCTTCAGGTTTCTTTGGGTGTAATTTAAGTATAATCAGTGTCAGGAAGATATTGTTTGTGCATTTTTCTTCTGTAAACTATTTAACTCTTTTTTTTTTTTCCTTTTTATGTTCTTTAGTGTTTGCAGGGTAATATATCTGAACAAAACTGTTTTAGGCAAAGGAAATTTAAGGCTTTAATTTTAGTGATGTGTTTTCTATCTCCAGTATATAAAGGCTCTTCTTTAACCTCTCTTCACAGTATTTGTTCCTCAATTTCCTTACTTAATATGCACAAGTAGACATGAATTTCACTGAGTTCGGAAGCGTGTGCTAAAATTCTGGTAACTTTTGAATGGAAAAGAAACTTAGTACTTGATGCATGTTGTGGGTTTCAATGGAACAGTACAAATTCTTTCTCTGCCTTGGGAATCTGATTTCAGTCTTCTGTCTTCATCCTGGGAAAAGTTTACTACAAGGTGACTTTAGGCACAGACAAGTTCAGGTGAACTTCAGTCCTGGGGCAGCAGAACGAGGTGGGATTCAGCCCTGGGAGTCCTTAAGCCTGAGCCTCAGCAGCGCTCAGGGCTCAGAGCGAGCGGGCTCCCTGCTTCTGGGGAGAAGCGGAAGGCTGCTGTAAGCTGCTGTGGCCATCCTTCCTTCCTCGGCTGCTTGGATCTGCATCTTCAGATGGGTTTGTATTATTCCCTCTTAACACATAATCCTCAATATAAACGTTATAGCGCACAAGTAAGGGATGCCACAACATCATTGTGCACTTGGCCCTACCAGGGCTTTCTCAAAACAAGGGTAAACTCAGTGCTGAGTGTCTCTGAGTTGAAGGTGTGGATTGTGGAGAAGAGAAGATGTGTATCTTTCAGCTTGGAAAATACCACTGCTCTGTCCAGTCCAGCATGTTGCTTTATACCACATCTGCCATTCTGTAATGAGGTCCTCAACATGGGCTCAGGTCCTGGCCGCTTTGCCAGATCCCATTGGGGAGGGGATGATTAATGAGGCCCCTTTCCCTGCCCAGAGCTGCTTTAGCTGCCTTTATCAGTGCACAGCCCGTCCCCAGTTGTCCGTGATTCTGGCACCGCTCGGGAGGCTGCTGGAGGAGGAGGATGTCTGGCTGGGGAAGCTGCTCTATTTTCATCACGGCCCTGAGCTTTGTTTACAATATTGAGAAGTCATGAGCCAGTTCTAGAACGCAAATGTTACCCTTTGTCTGTACTGCTGTCGGTGTTCGTGTCTTGCTCTCTAGGGTTATTAAAGTCCTTCCTACAGTATTTGTATCTAGGGGAGTAAACATCAAGTCATGCACGTTATAGCTTTCTTTATGCAAAGGAAATTTTATTAGGACACTGGGAAGTAATTTCTGTGTGTGCATGAGGCATCTACATGGAGATTAAAGCAGGTTCTTTGCTCTAAACATGTCAGGTTTTGTATGTTGCATTTTAGCATAGCCTACATTGCAGATTTAATTTTTCATCTATGTGCCTTTAAATTCAAGTAGGGAATTCCCTTACCTTTTCAACAGAAAATATTTCTTCTCCTTGTGTTGATACTTAGATAAAAAATGAAATTTTATTATTCTTGCACAGTACTTGAATTTTATGTGTATATGTGTGGTAATTACAGAAGTATTCCTTTTACATCATAATCAAACCCTCGTGTCTAGATTTAGGTGATTTGCAATCTGGGATTCTTGAGAATTTCCTATATATTGTTCTAGGACAATGATCTGCTTCCTGCTTCCTCTTTCTGACCGGGAATGTCTTTTGCCTTTCCACAGATAGAGGAAACTCTCTTCTTCAGCGCTCTTTACAAAAGTCTCTTTACAAAACTATTTTTAAAAATGCTCTGTGAAACAACAAAGCACTTAAAATCAAAATGCTAAGAAATATGGTGGGGCTAGCAGAGCTTCACTGGCAAGGACAGGGGTTCCATGATCTAGCAGATTTCTTTCCGACCTTATTCCATTATCCTTCCTTTTCCTTCAGAACAGTAAGGTACGTTTGAGCTTTATTAGCTCAGGACTGCATGAGCCAGAGTTCCTTCTTAGATAAAGTCATCTGTGTATATTTATGCAACAGTTTTTACATCAAAACAAAATGCATATTTTATTACTAGATAGTGGTTTCCTTGGTTTTACTGCTAAGCTATTTGATTAAAACAGTATGCTTTTGAAACAGTTTTACTCTTATTAAAAACATACTGTTTGAGTTACAACTCTGTAATAACATATGATTAAATGTTTGGCATTTTGAAAACTTCAGTGTTAATGTCTGATTTTAGAATGTAACTAACTTGTCTGATGTGTGGGGTTTGCAGTTTGTTTTTGGTAAATGAGCAGTGTGACTTTTTTTTTGTGTCTTCTAATAGGTTTTCACTTTTTTTTTTGTTGGAGCTTTAGTGCACTGTTGTTTTGAGTACCCGTAATACCCTAGAAGTGTTGTTGTTTAACTCACCTCTTAGTTAATGTCAGAGTAGATCCATGAACTGTGGGACGTTATCCACAAGCCTTGTTTGAAACGTATGTCTTATGTCTTTTTTTTTTTTCCCTTTTCTTTTCTTCTTCTTTTCAGTTTTCTTCCCTGCCTCCCCCTTGTAATTCAAATGCTCCCAGGCAATATGACAACTTAAAAAACAGAAAGCTTGCAGGTCTTGTGGGGGAAAACATGGTACCTATTAGCAACTATTCTCTCTTTTTCCCTCCTTTCATTGCACAGAACTTGTTGTAGCTGGAATAGCTCTGTGGTTTTGCATTTGTGGCTTACAGAAAAAAAACGTAGTACGAGTAGGAAACATTAAAATGAAATGTTGATTTAATTAATACCAACAATATTTCTCTAAGAGAGATCGAGGTGATAAAATGTGTCCCAAAGGGCTGTAGTGGCAAATTTTCTATTTAAAGATGCTAAAATGGGAGTAACAACAACAACAACAAAAAGCAATCAGATGCCAGAAAGGAAAGTAATAGAAGGAGGAAAAACAGTTCAGGCACACTGGTCTGTAATTCAGAATTTCCTTCATCCTTGAGTTAAAGATTGTGCTGCTTGCACTGGCTTCAGTTTCATCTCCTTGGTTCTGCCCTCTCTGTGTGTCCAGTTTGCTCTTATGTATATTGAAACAAGTCAATATACATTCTGTTCTGGGGGGGTAACTCAGTTTTACAAAGCAGGTGAAAAGAGAATATTTGTAAGACATGTTTCTACTTTTAAACTTGGAGTCAGATTCAGACTTGGTCTTGTTAGTTTTATATCTGATACTATTGACTTTATTTGTTCTGCAGAAATGTCCTGCATTGCAATAATAAAAAAAAAAGTTTGCATTACAGGAGACAATTATAAATTCCTATGTTGTTTCCAAAATGAGCATGTGTACTTACATTGTTTGGTTTATCTTGTATTGATCTTATTACTTTATTAGTATCTACAGAGCTTTTTTCATTGTTGTATTACAAATTCAAGTCTGATTTAAAAGAAGCATATGTATGTCTATTGCTAAATAGATCTTCTTAATATTAAAATGATTGTAATTTTCATACTTATTATACATTAACTTGTGGCTTTTTTGAAAGTCCTGTTTGTCAGTTGGTTTGTCACTATATTGCAATACATAAACCAATAATTGACTGTCTGCAGGAAAGAAACTTTCTGACTTTGAATTTTTCTTTGCAGATCATGTTCAAAATGAAGAAAACTATGCACAAGTACTTGATAAATTTGGAAGTAATTTTTTAAGTCGGGATAATCCAGATCTTGGCACAGCTTTTGTAAAATTTTCCACGCTTACTAAAGAATTATCAACGCTGCTGAAGAACCTGGTGAGGAGTTCCAAACTTTCTTTTTTAGTTTTTCACAAAATAAGGTGCAATACAACAGCTTCATGATTCTGATGACTGATGATAATTTTAGAGATGCTTTCAGTTGTAGTTTGCTTTTTTTTTTTTAAAAAACGAACACAATTTCTGCAGAGATTATCTCTAAAGGGTGTTATTACAAACCTGCTGTGTTTGATTGTTAACTGGCAGTTAAGAAGAAAAATATAAATGTTCAGACATCACTTGAGGCATCATTCTCTAGTGATTGACAGTGTTATATATCTCTTCTTACGGACCTTAATTTTAAATCATTCCCTAACTTGAAGTCTTTCCCATTAAAAATCCAGTACTATTAGTTAAGGCTGTTTTGTCTCACCCCCAAAAGAGAAACGTTGACTTTTTGGAAGAAAAATAAGGATTTGGGGAGCACGCTTAAAGGGTGATAATAGTCCGTTCTCTCTGTGTTATATAAAGCATCCATTGCCTAAATACTAGGTTTGTGAGGGTGGTTTAAAGGTTCGTCTCCTCCAAAGTTCATCTTAGGCCTTTTACTTCTGAAAGTTTACAATAAAAAAACAAATATCTTTGAACACTGAAAGTAACAAAGCCACATTTCTTGAGAAATAATGTTTCACGGGTTTGATAGCTGTTGTATTCATAAAGTGATAGCTTGAATTTTATTTTTTTCTTACAGTTGGGTTTCTCTCCAAGCTTTATGGTCTGTAAAGTATAAGCAATATTACAGGGTTTCTTTCCTAGAGTCCCCAGTATGAGCACAACGGCTTTAGGTCACATCAAAGGTCCATGTAGCCAGTACCCTGGCTTTGCCAGTTGCCCAAGAGTGAATCTTGAGGAAAGAGAGCAAACATATGGGGATAACTTCTGTGTTGGGGTCATGAAAACAGTCTTCAGCTCTCAGAGACATTGGAGGCAGTATCCTTTGCTTTGCAGTCCTTGTTATGTATTACTTCTATGCATTTGTCTAAGGATTTCTTGAATGTGCGCTGTGCTTGGCACAGAACAGGGTGGATTCCTCCAGAGCACTAAAATGAGATGCTCTCTGAAATGTCAGTTCTATTTCTTTTGAACTTGGTCCTTTCGTTTATTGTTCCCTGATTCCTATATCTTACAAGAAAGAAAGAATTTCCCTGTTTTTTGCAGTAATTTACAGATAGTGATCTTTCCTTCTTTCCCTTCCTCTTGTTACTTTCGTAGCTGAGTCTTAGTTATTCTGTAACTTGGATTGTCCTTGTTGGTCCTTTGTACCTTCTAGTGTAGGTACTAGTAGGTACTAGTGTACCTTTTTTGGAAATGAGGGGAGACAAACGTGAAGATGGTTCCATTTCTTATTCCCTTTTCTGAAGGCCGATTGCTTTATGATTACCGAGCATTGAGCTTGATGTTTTCAAAGGATTCTGTTTTTCCCTTGCAACGTTTTTCTTGGTGATTGTTATTTCATAAGCATGATTCTGTATACAGGTTTTTTTTCTTCTTACACATCACTTTACATTTTTCAGCATAGTCTTCACTCTTTAATTTCATTCTGTCAGTGGTAAGTGTTACAAGGCTCTTATGCAACTTTTCATGCCTGGCTTTTGCTTTACTACCCAGAATAGCTTGGTATCAGCAGATGTTCTCACCTGACTCTCTGCAGTCCTCTGAGATTCACTTATAAACATCTCAGCCTGCACAGGCCCTAATGACACTCAGAATGAGGTGTCGCTTCTGACCTGTCATTCTTGGGCTGATTTCTGCCCTCTGAGTCTTGCCTCTTCTTCATCACCTACTTACTCACCTAAGGATGATCATACTTATTCCAATGAAGCTTGCTTTCTTTAAGAGCTTTGCTCCAGCCTATTACCTGGATCATCCTTTGTTTGTTTCAATGTTGGCAGTTCTAAAGACCAGTAGATATGTGAGGGACCTGCTTTCCTCTGTGAAGTCTTCCATCGTTCTGGGTTATTTTAGCCTCCTTTAATTTTAATTTAGCACACAATTTAAACTAAGTATTTTAAAATGTGTGTTAAAGTGCAGTT
Organism: Alca torda; assembly: GCA_008658365.1. NCBI lineage: Eukaryota > Metazoa > Chordata > Aves > Charadriiformes > Alcidae > Alca > Alca torda. The sequence goes on along the minus strand of CM018077.1, from coordinate 154,632,732 downwards.
TGAGGACAGTTTGTGACTAGCGCTCAAGTCTGATGGAAGTTTTCTGGACCACGTCATTCGTTGCAGGGCTTCCACAGAAATTTTTAAATTCTTTCAACTAGCAAACAGGAAGTGACAGATTATTTATTTATTTAAAGTAGTGCTGATCGAGAGGGAAAAGCTCTTTTAACTTAAGAATCCACACTCATTCAAAACAACATTATACTATTTCAGCTAGACTATGAAGCATTATCTATCTAAATTCTCGTTGACAGGATTTAAAATAGGCTATTCCATAGTTTACTTCATTCATCAGTCTCAAATAGGCACTGAGCTTATTTTACAGATGTCTCAGCATTCTAAAAGCTCTTACTTTTTACCTTTTTTCTCTCCAAGATCGATAATTCTGCTTTGTTGACCCACTGTTGTTGTTAAGCATCATTCTGATTAATAAATTGCACTGAAAGAAAAAGATTTTTATAATATCGAAATAGAAGTTGAGGTCCAGTGAAAAACCAGTTGAGAGGAGGACTGTATAATGTCACTGATAAAGCCCCATAGCGGGTGCTGAGGCTTATGTTAATAAAACTAAGTGAAAAAATGGCAGTAGGTATTAAGATGAATCGCAAGCTAGTAGGCTTTTTTGTATATATGTAGGGCAGATTGTTGCTGCCGTATTTAATAAATGTACAATAAAAGAATGAATGCTCTTTAAAGGAAGATGAATAAGGAATAGATTTACACAGTAGGCAGTAAAAAAATACTTCAAAAATTTGGATCTGTTTTCGTGAAATCTTTTGAACTTTAATTATGATTCATTAAATATTTTCCTATGAATTGTGATATTATGCATCTTCCATGAGAGAGAGGGTACAGAATAATTGATTTTTCTTCCATTAGAAGGAATTACAGTGATCACTTTGAGAGTGATCTTCACTTAATTGCTATGATCACTTAGTATGGAGTAAAACGAACAACTTGCATTACATATACAACTCTTGGAAACTATTATTTTGAAATGATTGTTCTGCACACAAGGTCAAAAATAAAAGTATATTCATTACTCATTTTAACAAAAACAAGGCACTGTGCAAATTTTACTGTAAACTGTTGGTGTTATCACTAAATATAACATCTGAACTTTAAAACCTATAAATATCATGTTATATTTCTGAGTGTTTGTTGGTGGTTTTTTTTAAGATTATATTATAAGAATGACACACAATGACCACTTCTATAACATTTCGTAAAGGTAATTTCATTGTGATTGGTCATTGTCAACATTGGTGTACATTTTCAGCAATCTCTGCATGTCCCACCAGAATCGGTTTCTCTGCTTTTTACTGCTTCTACCTCCTTTCCTGTTCCAGGTTTCATTCTTTATGCAGTAATTCATTATAATAATGCATTAAAAAGCTGTGTGAAGACCTGAATATGTGAAACTGAGTGTGTCAGTATCTTTAAACTGATCTAGATGAGGTTTTGGAAGAACATTTGGAGCATTTGCAGATTACTTGTTGGTTTGTTTGGGTTTTTGGTTTTTTTTTTAATTTTGCACAGTGCTTGGCTTTTTCAAATGTTTAAAGCCTATTTTTTCCCATCTCCCTTTCCTGTAAATGTCCTCAGATAATCTTTGTGGGCAAATTATCTTCTGTTAACATCCCTCCTCCCCACATTATCATATGCATTTCCATCTGTTGAGGCTTTTTTCCTTTATCTTGCTTTAGATATGCGACTGTTTTGCTTTGTTATCAGACGTGTTTCCATTTCATTTGGGCTACTGTTTTATCAAGTCTTCAACTATGTAATAAATGATTCCAAAATCTTACCATATTGGAGTAATATGCTGATATTTAGGGTGTTGGGGTTTTTTCCCAGCTGACATACTAGCTGGCTACTGTTCAGTAATTTCAAGCCAAGTATTAATGGCTTGAATTGGTTATCCTTAACAGATACACTTGGAAAAATGAAAAAAGCTGCAGCAATGTACTGTTGTTCATGCCTGCCCTGATAACTACTTTGTCTGCCACGTCCATCCACATTGCAGGAATTTGTGTTCTCTCTGTTTTTATGAACAAGACTGGGATTAAAATTTTTTGAATATTCTTTCTCAAAATTCACATTTAGGGTAGGAACTTTAGTTAAGATTGCTAAGTGAAAACTGATGAAAATGGTTGAGAAGGAAAACAATAATACCTTTTGTTTAACCTGAGTATTGATAAAGTAAGTACTACCTTAATCACTTGTTGGCTTAGTAGTCATAACTTTTTTCCTTCTCCAACGAAACTGACACTGCTAAGGAGCTGTTGGTTGTGATGTATGGAGATAAAAGCCAACAGAAGACAAATTGCAAAAAGACATAATCCTCTACAAATTCCCTGGCTCTTTTTACTTCTGTTATGAAATAATATTGTGGGGGGGTCATGTGCAAATGTTTAAGCTAAACAGAACCTAGCTCTTCAAATAGAATCAAAGCTCAGACTCTCCTCTATAAACTCCTTTAGTGAAGCCAGGTAAAGAAAAAAATCTTTTGGGGTTGTAATCACTGAAAGTGATCAGGTTGCTTTTTTTGCTTCATACAAAATTAGTATTTGAGCATTGATTATGTTGTTGCAATTAAGGAGAAAATCCCTTCTCAGATCTTGATCTTTTATGCTGTGAAGAGCCTTTGCTCTGTGTTCATTCTATTGTTTGAAGCTGCAGCTCAGGGTGTCCTTCATCTTGCTTTGAACACATTTTGAATATAAGATTTTTGTGAATTTAAAAAACATATATATAATATTGGCACATGAAACAGTTGTCAAGATACTTAGGACATGATGATACAAGTGTGTATCATTTGTTTTCTGAGTTTGAATCCATCTCATGCTAAGAATAATTATCAGTTATGATATCTGCAAGCTCTTTTGGAAAGAACAAAACTTGAGGGGTGGCGGACAAGCTATCAGGTGGGGATTAAGCAGCTGTAGAGTAACTTGTGTTCAAAAGATCCACCATCCCCTCTGCCATGCTGAGACCTCCGTGCTTTCCAGAGGATAATCCACAGTTGGAGAACTGTGGTTGGTAGGACCACTTTGTATCTTCGTTAGAATAACGAGCATCTGAACTGTGCTCAAGCTCTGGTGGCCAGGCTTGGCAGCAATCTGTAGAGGATCTTACAGCAATCCTCTCTGCCTAGGATACCTGGAGAATGAAACAAGTCTGGATTTTTTTGCTTCTCAATTAAGGACTGACAGTGAATCTAATGAAGGAAAATACGCTATTTTATATATATTGGTGTAGTCCTTGTAAGTAATGATACGGTACAAGAAATTGCTTGTAAATTGGTAGGAGGTGAATGCATACAGGTCATGCCTTGTTTCATCACGACTTTAGTTTACTTCTATGAAAGAAATAAACCATGATGCAAGAGTGAGATTTCTTCGAATTTTTTTTATGTGCATGTATTTAAAAATGCATAATGTCACTTCTGAAAAATGGAATATTTAACTTTTCATACATGTCTTTTGAATATATAAGGAGTTTGTGAATGGAACGTTACACCTGGAGAACCAGCTTGGGTGATCATTTTGATATTCTCATCTGTACGGATCATCTATTTCACAAAAATCTCTTAAAAATTAGTTTCATGGGCAAAACTATGCTCAGAAGACCTTAGAGGAGAGGGGAGCTGGGCCACATATATGGCAGATTAAAACCACTAATGTAACACTTCCCTATTGCTTTGGTTTACAAGCAGAGGATGTGCTGTCTTGCAGCCTTCCCATCTCTCCCCCTGTCCTTCCTTAGCCAGGAACTGAAGAATTCATGGAGCATTTTGGGGGAGGAATGAAGGGAGTAGGAGAGGCAGCAGACTTTTTGCTAGGCTGCCATGATATTGACAACGCATCTCTTTCCTGTGATCGTGACACTTCAGGAGCCGAACACGCCACACGTGTTCAGGCAGGATCACAGCAGTAGGGTTTTCTACCCTCAGACTGGCAAAGACAAAGGGAAGACTTCTACACCTGTGTAATCAACCAGGCATGAACTTATAACAGGGTGAAATTTAAACTCTCTAGACTTGAAGCAGATGTCAGATTTCCACACTGGACAAGGAGAGGAACAGTCTGCCCAAATAGTTGGGAATAATCAAAGAGCTGGTGACTCTCTTTGGTCGTTTTCTTCGTGTTATCTGCCTGTAGCACAGCAGGTCCTTTCTTCTCACTCAGGAGGCTGTAAGAAACATTTGTTCCAAAACCTAGTTTGCATTCTAAATAATTTAGCAAATTCAAATGTTTGCTTCAAGAGACTGAAGATTACCTTGAGGTGCTTTCAGAACTTTGCTTATATGCTATTTTTAAAATTCTGGGTTTATATCACCCTATATAAAGAAAGATTGATTAAAATGCTTCTGTGTCTGATCCAAGTGAATGTTTATTAATTCTTCCCAGACTTGAATTTACTATTAATTTAGAAATCTTGAGGTGATTGCAACTTAATTAGGGAAGTTCAAAGATTTGTTGGCAGGAGTTTGAAAAGATCATCATAAATCTTTTTCAATGATAACAATATAACGTTTTTCTTCTTAGCTCCAGGGTTTAAGCCACAATGTTATTTTCACTTTGGATTCTCTCTTGAAAGGAGACTTGAAAGGTGTTAAAGGGGTAAGTGTTGAAAACTCACTTTTTATTCAGGGGAATGTTTTCAGGTTCAGCTGTCTTGTGACTGTTTTCCATGCACCCATGAGATTATTTCTTACGTTGGCATTTATTAATATTCTGTACGTAGTCCAAAGAACAAATTCAAAATTGGCATGACTGTGATGCTTCTTTAGAATTTCATGTAAATTCCTGTCTTAAGGTGCACAGGAAAGGAATACTTTACAAGATGCAAAAGTAGTATTTTTTCCAACTGCTGTCTGAAAAAGTTTTAAAAGAAAACACTATTTGTTGTTACTTTATATAATTTGATATCTTAACTGTAAAGACAAAGTTTTAAAAAAGTTCTCAGCAATTTTTTTTTTTTTTTTTTTTTTTTTTCCCTGAGGACCTCAAAAAGCCTTTTGACAAAGCCTGGAAGGATTATGAAACCAAATTGTAAGTACTTTTCTCCTCCCCCCCCCCTTTTTTTTTAATTTTTAGTTTTTAATTTGCCCTTCTGGTCCCAAACTATGTACTCTATCTGTAGATGTAAACGTAAATATGAGCAAGGCACCTCTTCTGTGGATCTCTCTTCTGCACTGATAGAAATAAAATATTTTTATGTTTTCTGTGAAATAGTTAAATGACTGCCCAGTGTTTCTTTAGTGTAAGGAAGATAATGCTTAGGTACTGAACATTGTAAAGTGAATTGTGGAGATTTCAGCTGGCATTTACACATTCTTATAAAGCCTATTGATAGTAAAAATTACAAGATTCATGTGTTATCCTGGATTGCAGAACTGTGTTTTTGTGAGGCAAGAATTTTAGTGCACTTGGTGTGACTTCTAAAATATCTGTGGTTTTAAAAATATTTTCTTGCTATAATAACCGTCTTCTGTGGGGAAAGAATTATTTATAAAACCAGAAGGTTGTAGTATCGTAGTTGCAGAAATGTTAATGGAATGGTTCAGAATGCTCTCAATGCAGTGATGGGCAGTTGCTTTACCAGAATTCAAGAGCTCTCAGGAGTTAAGTCATCTTCTGTATCCTTTCATTTATTCCCCTTTTTAATCCTGTTATTAGCTTTGCTTCATTTATGTCTAACCAGGAGGGGAAAAAAAAAAAAGAAAAAAGCAGTGAAAGAAAAAGTCGGGCTGCTAAGAACTGCTGAAACATTTATTATTGGAATAATTTTCTTGCCTGTGTAACTTCAAAATTCATTACAATGTAAAATCCTTGTGAACAGCTGAACTGGAAATTAGGTTATTACTAATCTAAGGCAAAAAGGAGATTCCTGTCCCAAAATCACAACATCATACTCAGTTGAGCATTCACATTTACATGCAGAATTGGGGTTTTTTTTGTTCCTTTTTAGTTATTTAGTTCTTACAGATAATGCATATTTGGAAAAAAATATTGAATAGTTTTTTTATGGACAGCAAATTGGTTTTAAAAAATTCTTTCTGCCCCTCAAATTGCTATATGTAAAATCAGGGATATCTTTGCCAGCCTATTTTTACCAAATGCCATCAGATAAAGCTTAGGAGACGGAGGGATCTCATACAGGCTCAGTACATGGAATCGTCTGTGGGATTCTGTTCTGAATATGGCAAGTTTACAGAAAGATGCCTGTTGTCTTGTAACTTGTTTTTTTCTTTGTTTTTCCCCCTCCCTGTGAGCATATTTCATTTGGGCTTATTAAGACCAAGAAGGAGATGTCCCTTGAGATTTCTCAGAGAACTTCATTTCCCAAAATTTATTCAAAACCAAATATCAAGTCAAGTTTAGAGGCACGGTGCTAAAAAGTGCTTTGTTCTACATGCAAACATTGTGTTTTATTATATATGTTTACATTTATGTTTTATTATATTTTTTTAGCTGGAGAAAAGCAGATTTCAAACCCAAATAGAAGAATCCTTTTTAATTATGTTTTTTCCTGGCAAGGAATACCATTCTAATAAATACATGGTGCTTTGTCACCTGTTTTACAAAAGTAAAGCTTCAGTCTTATTTTTTTCAAAAAGACTGCTAGAGACGAAAGATTGGTTTTTTTAAAAAAAGAAATCAGAAAATTGTCTAGATTTCTCTACTCTGTATTGGAAATGTAAGTTTGCTCACAAATGGAGTATGCAGTTAGTCTGCAGAGTAGACCCGTAAGGACAGCCACACTGTGAAGCTCTGGTTAAAGTTTCTGGATGGCCTCTTATTCCATATTTGCATTTCACTAGTTCAGAATTTCAGTGTTGGCTTTCTGTGAAAATGTAGTGACTGGAATTCCTGTCATTTAGTGTAGGTGGTAAACTTCATTTGCTGCCATATTGCTTTTCTTAATTCCTGCCTTACGAGCATGAACCATATTTGTTTAAGATATTCTGCCATTTTCCTGCCAAATCAGTAGTTTCTTATATATATGCTTTACAGTGCAGCATATAGAGATGAAGCCTGTGGAGCACATTATATAGAAAGACTGAGATTTTTTTTCTGTTATTTTTTCCCCAAGTAGCACACAAACTAGAGAAAAGAGTTAAAGGGTGAAAAGAAGGAAGGGCAGCTTCATGACTGCATTACTTCTATACACTTAAATATAGGATTTGGTATCAGAGAGGAACTCATCTTCAGAATGGCTTCTTTAATATTTCTTGATTATTTTTTTTTCCTAAATAATACTAGATCATGTGACAGTAGAAGAAATTCTCTAAAATGTTTTCTAATTAAAATTTCAGTACAAAAATTGAAAAGGAAAAAAGAGAACATGCAAAACAGCATGGGATGATAAGAACTGAAATAACTGGAGCTGAGATAGCAGAGGAAATGGAGAAGGAAAGGCGGCTATTTCAGCTACAGATGTGTGAAGTAAGAAACAAGTTTCAGCTTTTAATTATGACACCATAACTTAAAAATACCCTGTGGGCCTTGCTTTTAAAGGTGGTGAAATCTACTTCATTGTTTAATGGGGGTGGAGAGAGAAAATTATTTCAATGTCACATAGTACAGCAATATAATTATTTTAGCAACTCTCTGCAAAACTTGGCTTCCTTTTATTCCCTTTCTTTGTTTTTAGATTATTATGCTAAGGTTCTTTAGCTGAAAGTATACTATGGAAATATTTCTTATTTTTTCAGGTTTATGGTTGAGGTGTTCAAGAAGTATTTTTGGTATCTTTCTTCCAGCATGCTTTCTGAAACCTTCTAAAATTTCTAGTAAAGTGATAAATGATAGCAATATGTTAGTTCCATAAAACTGCTTTTTATATTAATAGTTCTCTTTATTATATTTCAGTGGTGATTACTTTAGATTGCACTGTATTTATATTTTTAGAATATTTCAGTAATTGCTGCAGTAGCATTTAAAAAGGGATGTTTTCAGAAAATTGTAAAAGATGAAACTTTTTCCTGAATTTTTTATTTGTTTTGGGGTGTTTGAATTTTTTTAGGAATGGACAAAATAAACTGTTATCTCTTTTATATTTTGCTTAACTGTGGTGGACTACTCAGCACCCAGGTTAAACGTAGAGATAATTAATTAAGCAAATGATGTTTTATTGACTGAAAACTGTTGAAGGTTGTGAGGCATGACTACCAACGTATTTTTCACTGTCTATACAGTATCTTATTAAGGTTAATGAAATCAAGACAAAAAAAGGTGTGGACCTTCTGCAGAACCTTATTAAGTATTATCATGCACAATGCAAGTAAGTGCAAAGCTTTTAAGCTTTAGTTACAATTTTCTTTTTTACAAAAGTGTTTGTTTTTCTTTGTTTTGGATACATCAGGAATTTTTATCATAATTTTAATCTGTCAGGCGTCTGCAACTTCGTATTATTAGGCTGTAGTCTTTCAGTAGAGAGTATGAAAGTGCGTGGGCCAGAGGAGTGATGGAGAAAGAAGCCAAGGGAAAACCCTGCATGCTGCGTACAAAATTAATTTTAGTTCCTGAGGCGCAGATCTAGAATGTAATTTTAGAAATAGCTTGTTTATTTTATTCAGTGGTTTTTAGGTTTTTATGTAAATTTTAAAACCGTTGTGAAAGCCAGTAATCTCTTTGAAATTCTTTGAGGTGGAACTGGTAAGATATGACCTTTTCAGCAGTAGAATTGCAGAGGCAAACTACAGGAGCTTTACTTAAGTTAAATACAGGAAAAAGATTTTAGAAATTACTAAGGGGAAACATGTTGAGTAACAGTGACAAAAATAAGCTAAGCTATATTTTCTCTAATTTGATATTTGTTAAAGTCATAATGGCGTATCTCCACTGCTGAAAGATACCGTACTTGAAAACTACTGTTGGGGCATTTTGGGGGGTTTTGATTTTTTGTTTCTGAACATGGGAGGATATGTTTTATTGATTTTGCTGTTTTTTCTCCACACGACAATTTACTTTGTCTTATGAATTATGTGTATTCCTGATAAATCACAGGTATTTTTCATTATAGTTTCTTCCAAGATGGCTTGAAAACAGCTGATAAACTTAAACAATATATTGAAAAGTTGGCTGCTGACTTATATAATGTAAGTTTACGTATAAGTATTTTAATGTCTGAAAATGGAAATATTTTGTTTATGTGAATACATTTTAGATATGACTACAAGGGTGTATATTTCATTTGTATCTTATAAATGAAAAGTGTGTTCTCTGAAACTTTGAATGTAGGTAGACTGAGGAAAAACATCTTGACTATGTTAAACTTTGTATTCTGTTTTTAGAGTTATTAGGAAAAGTAGCTTTCATTCTGCTACTGATTTAATCTTGCATTAAAATAAAACTAATTTCAAGTGGGAGTCTTTGAATCAGATTACATTATTAGCAGGAATTTTAGCTACCACTTTCATTTTTCAAAACCAAACCACAGTTTTTAAATGAATTAACTTGTGATGTTCATTGAAGGCAAGTAATAATGTGGAATCAAAGCTCACTTGTCACCCAAGTGCTTTTGTATTCTATAATCAGAATTACAATAATCCCATTTGCTTTTGTAGTTTGTGGCTAAATTAAACTGTATTTTCATTCTGTAAGTCATCTGTCAAGCTTATCGGAGTTATTTAATTAATATTGCAGAGAATAATTTGGGTGCATTAGATACAGTGAACCACAAAAGCGTAACAGAACAGAGCATGAGGAGTTGTACATTCATTTTAGCTTGCTTTTCGAGTAATACATGCATAGAAGGTGAATACATAAGAATGAACTAGTCCATGAAAATAAATTCAAATATTACAGAAACACAGAATAGTTGAGCTGGTTGTTCAGGGCATCTAAAATTGTATATTGGAATGCATAAAAAATGAAAGTTGCATCCAGAAAGCATATAATGGCAATCTCTTTCATAGATAAAGCAGACACAAGATGAAGAAAAGAAACAACTTACTGCTCTTCGTGATTTGATAAAATCTTCTCTGCAGCTTGATCAGAAGGAGGTAAATAATTTAGACATGTTATTCTCGGAGCTATTGTGAATTTATGAATTCTGTATTCAGAAATAGATTTAATTGATGTTCAATTTGTGTATTTACTGGTTCAGAAGAGTTGGACTTCGAACGTTATGCCAATACTAATATTTAGAAAGTTCAACCTACATATCAACAAACAATATTTTTATATAAACTGGAAACAGACAATTAATCTATGAAAAGAAATTATTCAATTTTTTGGGTAATTTTATAATTTTTTAATGTACTATAAGAACAGTTGTAATGGATCAGATAAAGGCTTCATCCAGCCCAGTATCCTGTCCTTGACAATGATAATGAATGAGTGTTCAGGAAAAAGTGTAAGGGGCTGGGATGCACGCTTCTTTCTCATCTTGCCATCCTCCAGCCAGATTGTATTCAGGATTTTCCTGACCCAGGTGATCCTCAGTAAGCCAGGAGGAGAACTGGAGGCTTGCCTTTACGTATGGTTTCCGTGTTGTTATTCATCTGATAAATCACATGGATTTTGTGGTGATGTTCTCCTTCCCAAACCCCTTCTGCTAATACTAAATTGTAAGGAAGAAAATTTGTATGACAAAAGGTAGCAGTGGCTGAAACAGGGCTGTTAAAAAGAAAAATACATTATTAGTTGCACTGGTATCAGAAGGGGTAACATGCAATGTCCATTCAGTACTCCTTAAACTAGGAGATAGGATATAATATACATCACAGCTTTTACTTGAGATAATATTGTGACTTTTTCCAAAATATAGTGCCTGAGAGTCAGAAATACTGAATATCGCGTGGTGAATCAGAGTGTTGGGGGAGTTGGGGAGGGTGAACGGGAGGGGGTGGCTTGTCTTTAGGAAAAGATCACTTGCCCTCTGTTCAGTTTACTCTTAGGTAAATAAAACATTAGTATTTTCTAGGTGTCTACTCAGCTTATTAAATACTTATTACTAAATATGATTTATTATTATTATAACTAAAGACTAGACAGATGCCATTCTGCTGCATATATGTGATCATCCAAATGTATGATTGGGCAGTATTGCTAATATCAAGTATACGTAAGAATATAATTTACAACCAGATGTATTGAGTCAGCTAAGTTACCAACAGCGATCCATCATGGATGTTTAGAGTAAAATGCGGGGTAATAAACACTGACACGTCTCCAGAATACCCTCCCATTAGTAGTTTGACTGTCTTTGTGGTCTCTCCACCACCTTATGGATTTCCTCTCTTTGAATTTGTGCGGTTACTTTTTGAAGCAGTGTAAACTATCAGCTTTTGTATCAGTAATGTCGTTCCCACCATTGCTACATGTTGTGTGGAAAGATCTTTTGCCTTCTATTTGTTTTGAGCTTTTAGATCTGCATACCCCACTCAAGATGGGGGTGCTTGTGATTTTATGATACCATCGCTAGATCGTTCCTGATCTTTTTTTTTTCCATATGAGTCCTAACATTGATTTGCTTTTTGACAAGTGAAGAGAAAGAAGTGTGTAACGTTTAATCAGCTGTAAAGCTATAACCATATCATCCTGTTCCTGAATGCTAATAGTCAACTCACAGTATCTTATTTTTCCCCTCTGCATCACTTTGCATTTGTTTATGCTGATCTTCACCTGTCATTTATTGTCAAGTTACTCACTGTCGTGATGTACTTGAGAAATTCTGCAGCCAGTTTTTCTTGAGCATCCTGAATAATTTAATACCATCTAGCAAACTTTGGCATTACTGCTCACCCTTTTCCAGATTGTTTTGCTGTTAGACACCGCATGTGCTGGCACAGCTTTCTGTGAAACTCATCTGTTTGTTTCCTGCTTTTATCTCGATAGCTCATCTGAGAACTTTTCCTCTTGTCCTGTAGCAGTGTAATTCTCTGCCTCTCATAAGGAACACTAAGTTCCCACTGAAAGTCCAGGTAGACCGTGTCAGTCTGATTTCTCACGTGTATCTACTACTGATTCCTTCAGAGAACTCCAGGAGATTTTTGAGACGCAAACTTTCTGTACAAAAGCTGCCCTGATTTTCCAGTATATATAATACTAAATGTACTCTTAAAAGTAGTTTTACTTAATCTTCCTTACGTGGTGTGAAGCTCACTGATCTTTACTTTTGTGTACATCTGCTGGAACTTCTTCAAAACTAGGACCTTAGTAACTGAGGCCAGTAAGTATATTTACGGGCTTTTGTGTAATTTTCTAGGTAGCATGTTGTAATTATGGCTACTGCGTGCAGATAAACGGCTTGAAGTTGGTAAATTATTTCAGGTGGAATCATAATTAATAAGGAATTCCTTACAGTGTGGTGGTGGTGGTGTAATATAGCAGATAAATCTTGGCCAGAAGGCTTTTCTCCTTGCATCTTTAATCCCATCATTCTGAAGGACAACACAACCTTAGAACACACTGTACCTGGGTTTTAGAATTTCTTTGATGTCACAAATGACAGGAGCACTACAGAGCACCTTTGAGTAGATCCCAATTTATTGTAAGACCCGCCAGCTCTTTCTGGTACTCGGTTTTCCCTTATCTCCTACTCTGCAGTCTTTCCCAGTGCTCTGTTTGGCGTTTTCTTCCCTTCCATCTCCAATGTGCACATGGACCTACTAGATATCTTCCATAATACTTGTGGAGCTTCCCATACATGCGTTACATCTGTAATCTCCTCAGTATCTAAGTCACTCTGAGGGTAACTCATGCTCGTCCTCCATCCTCACCTCCAAAAGCTGAACAGAGAACGTTAGATTTCAAGAGCTGTTTGGAAATAACTTTAAATTCTGAAGTGGTTTATGGATCGGTTCCCGATACATGAGGAACAAGACCTGCTCTCTCCTCAGGTACCTTTTTTTTTTCCTCCAGAAGCTGATTATCTGGGAAGAAAAATGCCTCCTCTGTCCTGGTTGCTGCGTGTGTTTTTTTAGTTCAAGCTACTTGGTAATCAGCCAGCTCTCAGAAATAAAGTAGGGCAAATGGGTTGTTCTTCTTCGGTGCCATGTATTGTACATACCTGGCTGCATATAGTACAAGTCAGCTTTCAAAAGTTGCTCATTTATTATGATGTAGAATAAACAAATGAAATACAGCATTTAGTTTTTTGGTTACCTTTTTCCTGGATGAATGGTAAAATGTATTCGGTTTCAGTGGAAAGCAACCTCGTTTGAAATGCAAAAATTAAACAAATCAGATTCTGAAACTTAGATAAATGGTGTAATAAAGTAGCTTCACAGTCGTCAGCAAAATAAATTATGCGACTTTTCTGACTTTAATGATAGTGTAGACAAACCCTAGGACTCTTGAAAAAACTGTGTGCGCGTATGTATGATATCTATATAAAAAGTTATATGATAAATATAAAAATAAAGTGTTTGGCTTGAAGAGAACTGAACTTGTGTCTTAAAAAGGAACAGTATTGCGATTCTCAGATATTCAGGCAAATCAAGGGAGAAAGAGATCTGGAGTGAAAGAATCCACTGTTTTGGATAAAATAATGATTTGATCACATTGATGTTCAAGTGTCTCTCTCAAAATCAACGTGAGGACTTTCACTCATGTGATTCTGCTACATTACATGAGTCAGAGCATAATGATGCTGGCAGATACTGAGGAGCTTGATAAAACAATATCCCTGTTATTTAGGTATTCAGTGTTTTAATCCTGAAATAGCATGCCAGCATTCATTACTCATTAGATAAGTGACAATGAAGCTTGCAGACACGTGGCCTGAGTTTCACCAGTCAGCTGTCCATCAATGTATATATCTGAATCTTCAAGTATGTAAAGCTGGACTTCCTTACTGTGCCAGGTGGCCTGGTTGGTTGTGATTAAGAATACATTTTCCCCCTTATATTAGTGCATTATAACCTCGCTGTTGGAAAATTTATGGATTAATGAAGTATTGAACGTGAAATTAATGGCATTTTTCTCTGGTGGATTTGTAAAAATTCAGAAGTACTCTTACCAAAAATTACTTTGGCAGGGAAACAGTTTGAAATGATAAAATCAAGGCTCTGGTTGTATGTAGTTTTAAGTTTCTTTGACCCTTTGTGCAAGAGAAGGAAGATGAAACTAGTGATTCCTGTCCAATTTGTAAATTCTGCCACCTTTAACCTCTTTGGAGTTGCCATTAGATGAGATTTCTTACCCATCTCAGACTGACTTGCTGTCACAGATAACAACAGAGGTTCCTACGTGGCTGTTAAATCTATTAAAGCATTTAGGATCTTTTTGCATTTAAAACAATATGTATGGGGAAAATTACCCTTCAGCACCCATACTTCCATTCAGGAAAAACCCACTAATTTACTAAATGAGCAAACCTTGTTCCTTACACTTTCAAGGTCTCGTAATGCAACTCTTGCTTTACTGTTGCATGCATTCAGGGCGTTCATTTCACATTATGAACGTCTGTAATGCTCTTACATGTTTTGCTGGCATACCTGTCCTTTCATTGGTAAAATAACTATTACTGTAATCTTTGCAATCGCCTGATTCTTGGAAAAGTGCATCTTGACAATTTTTGACTCTTGGATTGTGCGGAAGTGCTGTGGCTCTGTTACACGCAATGTCTCCTCTTGCCACTGTGGACTGTCTTGGTATCAAGTTATGGCAGTTTCTGTAACTTTGTGCAAGAATTATCTGATTTTGTAAAATGAGTATGGTTTAAAGCTGTGGGGGAAAGTATTTTAAGGGATACCAGTGTAATTTTAATTGTGTAAAGTATTTGTTTTATATGTTGAAAAATGTTTATACGTTAAGAAGCTTAGATTTTAAAGGAAACCACACCTTTAACACAAGCTTCTATTCCCAATTTTTGTATATTAATTATTAGAACAAATGTAACGATGGTTTTATGTTGAATACAGCTAGTCTTTAGAATCATATTTTGTGTCTGTTTTTTTAACTTTTTCTTTACAATTCGGTTTATTTCCCCAAATCTGCATCTGATACGTTCTTTGGAACAGGATTTCTGTCTCATTATGTTCTTTCCAATGCTAATGCAATAAGACCCTCACTCCAATGGGGGTTCACAATTCACTTATAACAAATTAACTGCTTACTCTGATGGTGTAAACACATACAGATGACAGGACACTGCCCATAGCAGCCTTCATGCTGCTTCTAACCACAACTGCCAGTTTTACCAAAGTACTTCTCCCTAAAATCCTATGACAAATTTGGTACAAAATAAAAAAAACCAACCAAACAAAAAAACCCCCAAATAAAACCAGTTGTAAGAACCTTGAATGAAATAGGAGGGCATAATCTTCAATATAAATTGGTTGTGGTAATTATGAGAAACTGTGCTTTGATAGAGAAAACATTATTGCCAAGGGAGTAATTGAACTTCCCTTTCTTTTGTTTTGGGTTGTGGGTTTTTTTGGTGGGATTTTGTCAGATATTTTGCAGAAAATTGTTTCACAGATGCATTTAAAACTGTGTCAATGTGTCCTTAATTATACCTTTTTATATAGATTTGCAAAAAATAAAAGTTAACTTTGGGCCTGATCTTTTTCAATGAAAATTCAGAATTAGCTCCAGTTTGGTATCGTTTTAGATAATTTAAATGTAATATAAACTGGAAGACGTTTACTAAAATCCGATCTTGTAGTCATCTTAGTTGCTCTTCTGAAGCCAGTGTCATATATGCAACGTCGCACAGAATTTTGTTATGATGCTTTGTTACTTGATGAGAAAAAGCACCAATGTGCCTAAAAAGTAATTTCTGCCTTCTTTCTAGTACTGTTGTTAGAAAATTGTTTTGCTAGACATGGGAGTTATAAAATTTGTGTTCAAGGAACATGTTTTTTAAATAAAATAATAATTCTTGTTTTAAATTATTTGCTTTCTCTTTCCTCTATTGCTTTTGCCTTTCGTGATCGAAGTCTAGGAGAGTAAGTCAATGTTTTAATGAACTTTTGGGGATTTTTTTTTTTCTGATGTGCTTATAAAAAGTTAATCCATTTCATTTAATTATTTCACTAGATCAGGCCAAAAGTTATTTCAGTTGACTTCATTCACTAAAACTCATCAATTGTATACATACTTTAAATTGGATTAAAAAAACCAGTGATTAATAGCGTTTGGTTTTGTTTGTTTATATATGTCTATTTCTGTATATATGCATGCTATATTCTGGGTTTTTTTCTTTTTGAGATTTTATCTTAGATTTTAATCTTTGATTCTAAGATTATTCAGCATTAAGTTTCTATATTTTAAAAAGTCATTATTTTGTGATAATATTTGCATCCATACCATACTTCAAACACCTAACAAAGTAATTCAGTCTTGAACATGCAGTTGGTTCAAGATCACGCGATGTAAAAGCAAGCTCTCCTATGGATGTAAAACATGCATTAGGAGATCTCTTTCTTTTTTAATCTTTATTAATTTGTGAAGTTGTGGTAGAGAAGAGAAATAAATAGGCTTAAGGGCTAGGAAAACTTACTGTGCATGTCAGGAAATGTTAATGGTGTTTTTCCCTTTTTCAGGATTCACAGAGCAGGCAAGGAGGATATAGCATGCATCAGCTTCAGGGGAATAAGGAATATGGCAGTGAGAAGAAAGGTTATCTTTTAAAGAAGAGTGATGGGTATGTTCTTAGAGCACATAATACACAGGGAGAACTGTTACTGTGTTCATGCACTGATTTTTATTGTTTTGTACTGTGGGTGGGTAAGGCACACTCTCCTAATGCATGTGCCGCAGGTACTCAAGAATTTCACGGTTCAAATCTGAACACAGATCTGAACTTAATTTAGCAAATATAAAATGCATCACAAGTTCTTATTAAAAAGCATATTAATGTCATATTAAAAAGACAGCTGTTATCTTTATAAGTCTCTAAAAGGTGATTAAGACCTGTCATAAGTCTTCAAGTTACTTTTGGTGAGGCCTTTAATAAAGTTTTGGCTGCATCTGTTTCTCAGGGCTAATCTTCTCAAAATGTTAATGGGATTAACGTATTTTGAAATCATGTCTAGTTACTGAATTTTTTGGTGTTGATGTTCTTCTGTAGGTTAAGGAAAGTATGGCAAAGAAGAAAGTGCACTGTTAAAAATGGAATTCTTACCATATCACATGCAACGGTAAGTTATTTTTATACCTTTTTATTAAAGTAACAATTCAACATTATCCTTTCCCGGTGAATCTGTTTGTGTTAATCCACTATTACAAAAAAGATGACACTTCTGCTTCTGACTGTTGAAGTTCTGTGGATTATCAGAAGTCAGAGACTGACTTCTGGCAGTAATACTATACTTGTTACTCTGTTAAAATTTTTCCTAGTTGCTTGCTGCTGACCACTAGTGGGAACAGGGCTTCAGGTTAAATGGAGCAGTACGCCTGTTCTTACCATACCTTTGGGATATGGAGTGTGATTCATCTGAACAAAATGAAGGGTCTACAAGGGTCTACGGTGTAGCTGTCTGCATCAGAGCAAGATCCTGTAGACTCCTCTCTTAGCCGCTGGAGAGCTGGTCAACGTAGTCAAAGGAGTCTGGGTAGATTTGGTCAGCTATCTTGTTATAAACTCAAATTCTGGCTGTTGACAATACTGGAAGACTGGCTCATACTGTCTGTATTACAGATGTTTTATTTCTACATAGGGTGTTAACTATTTAAAATATTCATTTTGTAAAAAACTTAAAATCATTCAACTAATCAGAGTAAGAAAATTAGAATAAAAGCTGGTTGGAAATTATTTGCAAAACTTCACTATGAAGTGAATTCTTCTTTAGCCTTCTAAAATTTTTCTTCATTTTTTTTCCCACTGCTATAGCTTACGGCAGTTGATTTAATACTTAAATGTATTTACCAAGAGTTTGATAAGAAAATGTCAAATATATTGAACAGACTTTTCAGTGAATGCTTCAAATAGGTTTGCTCATAAGCGTTGTCATGGTATATCAGTGAATTTGGTAATTTGGAAACTCAGGAAGTGTTTGATATTAGATGTTATTGATAGCGTCTGACAGGTGAGTGAGTGTGTTAATAGTTTGAGTGTTTTCAACTAAAAGTGTGACATTTTGGGAAGTTTTGAACATACTGTGTTCTGGGAATCAGGCATATATCTGAAATATCTTCCTGGGAATGCAAAATCATGAGGAAGCAGCATATCATCATGGTGGAGGCAGTCCTAAAACTGTCTTGTGGCAGCATGACACAAACTTGTTGCCAACAAGAGTAACTGCTATTACTCTTGGTAAAAGAGATGGTCCCATGTCATCACCCTTCTTTCCCCTTCGCCCCAAATTCCACTGATGGCCATGAGTATCAGTGTCTAAATTTAACTACCTGTCTTAAACAAATTAAAGGGAAGTTACTACATTTTGTACTGGAGGTTGGTTCTTTTTAGTGGCTAGGAAGATATCCTCACGTCCTTTGAGGATTCACTTACTCAAACTACTTATGATTAGTTAGTAATACCTAGGTTAGTAATGGTTCAGTTATCACAATTCCTTTAAAAAAAAAAAAATCATGTATTGTCAAGCTTAGGATTTGCCAATTTAGAATTCTTTTGATTATACTATCAATTGTAGTTTTCCTTTTCTTGTATATAGCTGTATAAAAGCAGTCCATTTGCTCTTTTCTGTTGCAGTGCCGAGGGGAAAGTAATTTTCTTGTTTTCAGTGATGAAAAGCTCAGATCATGACAGTCTGTTTGACGCTAAACTTTGAAAACTGAGACTCCAATCACATATTTACTCCTTCAAGGAGTTGCTCCTTAAGTGTTAAAAATATCGTGTTTATAAACTTGTTCTGACAAACATTTCACAATGTTCACTAGAATGTTTTTGTTTGTTTGTTGGTTTTGTGTTACTTTTATATTTGATTGTAACATGAGCAACTTCCAAAACTCGGTTCAGAAGTGTTAGGAGAAGGACTTGTGGGTGCTGGTGGATGAGAAGCTCAAGAGAGCTCAAGGACGAGCAGGCAATGCGCACTTGCAGCCTGGAGAGCCAACCACATCCTGGGCTGCATTAAAAGAAGCGTGGCCAGCAGATCAAGGGAGGTGATTCTGCCCCTCTCCTCTGCTCTGGTGAGACCCCACCTGGAGTACTGCGTCCAGCTCTGGAGTCCTCACCACAAGAAGGGCATGGACCAGTTGGAGCGGGTCCAGCGGAGCGCCACGAAGATGATCTGAGGGCTGGAGCACCTCTGCTATGAGGACAGGCTGAGAGAGTTGGGGTTGTTCAGCCTGGAGAAGAGAAGGCTCTGAGGAGACCTTATAGCAGCATTTCCAGTACCTAAAAGGGGGCTACAGGAAAGGTGGGGAGGGACTCTTTATCAGGGAGTGTATCAGGGTAACGGCCTGAATTTGAGAGAGGGTAGATTTAGATTGGATATCAGGAAGAAATTCTTTACTGTGAGGGTGGTGAGACACTGGAACGGGTTGCCCAGGGAGGCTGTGGATGCCCCATCCCTGGAAGTCTTCAAGGCCAGGCTGGATGGGGCTTTGAGCAGCCTGGTGTAGTGGGAGGTGTCCCTGCCCATGTCTGGGGGGTTGGAACTAGATGATCTTTAAGGTCCCTTCCAACCCGAACCATTCTGTGATTTACTGATAACTGACATCTCAAGTTCAGTTTATATCTGCCAGATATCCTAACTTTAATTCAGTATCTCTATAGTTTCTGATAAACATGTATAAACCCAAAAATACTTTAAAGACATACTTAGTTATCATCAAATCATCATAGAATAGTTCAGGTTGGAAAGGACCTTTAAAGGGCATCTAGTCCCACTTCCCTGCAATGAGCAGGGACATCTTCCATTAGATCAGGTTGCTCAGAAGCCCTATCCAACCTGACCTTGAATGTTTCCAGGGATGGGGCATCTACCACCTCTCTGGGCAACCTGGACCAGTGTTTAACCACCCTCCGTGTAAAAAACTAATATATCTATATCTAATCTAAATCTACCCTCTTTCAGTGTAAAGCCATTACTTCTTGTCCTATCGCAACAAGCCCTGCTATAAAGTTTGTCCTCATCTTTCTTGTTACTGTCTTAAGTAACCTAATTACAGCAGAGAATATTAGTAGATGTAGAAGTTCTGAAACTCCAAATCTCCAGCTTCCCACTTCCCTTTTAAATTTTTAGTATTATATCTTTCATTTATTTAAAATGGGAGGAAAAACAGAATATGGGCATGCTGTAATGAAAAATTGCATAATAGATTTACCATTGCTTATGAAATACAATAAAAACCCTTCAGTATTAGCATATTCTAAATTAAGGTTTATTCCATTATTTCCTTTCAAATAGTCAGGAAGGCTTGCCATGAAAATTTTAATTTTGTTTAAATTTAGTTTAGATTTAGCAATCTGTCCATTCTGACAGACCAAATCAAAGTCATGCTGGTCTCAAGCATTTTGAAGGTGTACATGTATGCATGTCCCCACTTTAAATTAACATCACACGTGCCCACTCCACAGAAAGGAAAAATAATCCTAAATCAAGACATTTTTAAAGTAAAATAAATTTTCTTTTTAGTCCAACAGGCAACCAGCTAAACTGAATTTACTGACCTGCCAGGTGAAGCCAAATGCTGAAGATAAGAAGTCTTTTGATCTAATATCACGTATGTAGCAACTTTAGTACCATCGTGTATTATGTGTGATTTCTAAAAATGTCATTACAGGATAGTTTGAGTAAAAATGAGGTTACAGATCAAAATTCAGATCTATATCCAGATACATGCAGCACCTCATGAGTGTTCAGAACTCTAGTTTTGAGGACAGGTTATTGGACAAATGAATTTAGAACCTTTTTTGTGTGTGTATGTGTGTGTGACGTAAGTACTGTTCATTTGTGACAAGCCATGAAATGCAGCATATGTGCTGTTCTCCTAAGTTCAGAGAGATGTTTACCAGCTTAGTGGAACATGCATAAGCTGTATCCACCAGGAAGTGAAAAACACCTTTAGACTTATCTTGTTTTTCCTTCAGTGTTTGTTCTGCTTTTTGAGTGCTATTTGGGAGGGGCTGAATGTGACTTGTCTTCTCAGCATTAAAGGTTCTGTGATTTCCCTTCTTTCCATTTTGGTCTTGTATAGCAGGTATTTGTATCCAGTCTGATTTTTAAAACCACTTTTGAAGTCTGTGAGCCAACTTACTGTGCGCAGTCTTTACATATATAGTATTAAACAACAAACAGTTCCAATACTCTACATTTGCAAGGACAGTCTATGAAACCTTTGAATGTGAGGGATAATACCCAGTTCGTATCTCATACGTTTGTTAGTAAAAAGAAGTTTCTTAACCCAAACGGAGGGAAAACTGTATAATAGGAACAAATGTATTCTGCCCTCTTTCGTTACTTATGTTTCAGATTTGACTTCAGAAGGGCAAAATCTGACTTATATCCTTATTTTTCTTTAATGTTCCTAAACATAAGACTTTTGAAATATGGACATTTGACGTAAACCAAAATTTGCAATTTCATCTTTCTCTGTTTTTTTAGAATTTTTTTCCATAGCTATGAACAAAGTATTAATGTTGCTGGCTAAGAGCAATTGTTCTTAAAAGCTTTAGTTGTCAAATAGGTTTTAGTAACAAATATATTGATATTTTAAAATTTATGATGTGCCAAATGAAAAGATGTATTTATTTATTTCAGATAACAGAACATACCACTTTCAAGCAGAAGATGAACAGGAATACGTAGCGTAAGAATGTTTACATTTTTTTCAAGTTTATTTTGCCAATAGTGGTGTATAAAAATCACACGTAACAGTGGAAGCAGTTTTCTCAGTTAATGCAGAAGTAGTACCTACTGTCCATTTCTTCTGCAGTTGTGAATCTCTAGATGTAAACCATTTTCTGTCACACCACAGGGCTCTTTGAAAACCTTGTAACTTTAAAAACAAAACAAAAAACCCAGCCCAACCAACCAAAAACCCATTTAGATTGTGTACTCTGCCACCCATGGTTCACGTGCAGTTGCTTGGTGTGATACAGTAGATCAGGTTATGAGGGTTCAAATGAAATGTTTTTAAATTCTTCTTAACTCTTCTGTGTCAGCCCTCTTTTGTAGTTACTTCTTTTCCTCCTGATCCTACCTTTTCCTTTAAAGTAAAAATAATAAATAGATAAAAGATCTCAATATAACACACAGAAACTATTTACAGGTAATGCATCTTTTCTACTGTAGGCCTAGAAACAAACAGCAAAGCATATCTCTCTGAGATTTGTGGACTTCGAAATCCAGTAACTTGTTTCATTACTTTCCATGTTTCCAACCAGATCATTTCCTTTAAAACAGTCTTTCCTCCTGCTATGTCAAGAACTACTTCTTGTCCTGAGAACCATGTACCTCTCTTTTTCCTCCTGAATGTTGTTCTTGGTGTCATCAAACATGTATTGTGCAGATCGTTACAATCCAGTGCTCATCACCTGACAATTTTAAGAATAAAGTTATTAATGAAGAGGGCAACAAGCCTGACCCTTCCAGGCTGCCTCATTCTTCAGGACCATTGTGCTCTTTTGTTACATGTCCGTATTCTAATGGAACTGTGTTGCTCCATGTGTATTTTAAAGGTACAGGGAATGTTTGTGGGTATTTTTGGTGGTGTTGGGAGGCAACGGCAGTAACAGCTCCACGTTGGGAGGCATGGGTGAAACAAGAAGGCTGGAGAATTCTTTGTCATGCAGCTGTTGCCTTCTAGAGTCTCCCACAGCTTAATGTTGGCTCTTAGAGTGCAAAGCTGACTTGTTAGTCGTGCTTATTGCATTCATTCTGGAATTTAATTATTTCAGTAACTTTCTCAATCAAGAAGAAAAGACTGTTATTTCTGATCAGTAAGTGCTTGATGAGTCATAAGTTAGTTTTTGAGCCATAAATTAGTTTTTACGTTACTTGTTGGTTTAAAAGGTGATGTTTTGTTGGGTTTTTTTTGTCTTAATGCATGAGCAAGGTAGGGGGAGAATACATTATTAGTATACTTTCCGTATTGGCAGGCCAATAAATTTGATTTATCTGGCTGCCTGTTGGACTGTTTTGAAACTCCAGGCTGATTTTGCTTACCATTAGAAGTGTAGTTCCTATTTGCTTGCCACTGAAGTCTGCTTTATCACTTTAAAGTCTAGTGGCTGAGAAAATGACTTGTACTGGAATACAGAATCATAGAATATCTCAAGTTGGAAGGCACCTATAAGGATCATTGAGTCCAACTCCCTGCTCCTCACAGGACTATCTAAAACTAAACCATAAGACTTAGAGAGTCATCCAGATGCTTCTTGAACTCTGACAGGCTTGGTGCCATGACCACATCCATCGGGAGCATGTTCCAGTGGCCAACCACCCTCTCAGTGAAGAATCTTTTCCAGCACCCTTTGACTTACAACCTTGTTGATTTAAGAGCGTTCAGCAGGAACTACATGATGTAGCTCCTCAGTTAGAGTTGTCATCCTCTTATTCCAGTTTCCACTTGACTTACATATGTGTGCTTCTCTCTTGACCCTTTCGTCTCAATCTTGTGTGTTGTCCACCATTTTAGTGCTGCCTCTGTTCTGTCTCTTTTTTTCTTTGCCTACCAATCGAAAAATAAATGCATAAATAGATTTTCAAATCACTTTTCTTCCAGAATCATAGAATCATAGAATTGTTAGGGTTGGAAGGGACCTTAAAGATCATCTAGTTCCAACCCTCCTGCCATGGGCAGGGACACCTCCCACTAGACCAGGTTGCTCAGAGCCCCATCCAGCCTGGCCTTAAAAACTTCCAGGGATGAGGCTTCCACCACCTCTCTGGGCAACCTGTTCCAGTGTCTCACCACCCTCATGGTGAAGAACTTCTTCCTAACATCCAGTCTGAATCATCCCATCTCTAGTTTTAATCCATTCCCTCTAGTCCTACCATTACCCGACATCCCAAAGAGTCCCTCCCCAGCTTTCTTGTAGGCCCCCTTAAGATACTGGTAGGCCACTATAAGGTCTCCTCGGAGCCTTCTTTTCTCCAGACTGAAAAACGCCAACTCTCTCAGTCTGTCCTCATAGGAGAGGTGCTCCAGCCCTCTGATCATCCTCGTGGCCCTTCTCTAATCACATCCAAATAGAGAATAAAGCAAGATGCATTTCTTTACACTCTAGTTTAATTGACCTCGCATACATTTTCCTAGTGATCATTTTAAACTCCTTCCATAAATAGTTCCTCAGACTACTTAAAAATAAAAATAACTTAAAAGCAGATGGTTTAAAATACGAATCACTGAAGCCTACATTCTGTTACAGGTTTATTAGTGCTTCCCCTCAAACATTTCCTTTAGTCCAGTGCATTTCTTGATTTTTTTATCTAGCCAGCTGTTTGTGACCTTTAATTACTGCTTGACTGTCCTTAGAATTCTCAGTGGATTATTAGTTTCTCTAGTAGATAAAGTACAGTGTGTGCAGGGGTCAGGGGGAGTTTATATATATATTTATGTGTATGTGTATATTATAAGAAATGTAACCTCAGATCTCTAAAATAACCAGATTTATTTTTCTAACATATATGATAATAGATGCTTTCTACTTTTTGATAATTGTGGATGGGGCCGAACATACTCCAAACATGACCTTATTCTACCCTCTTTTTGAATGTCAAAAGTATATCCATTTCTGTAGGAAATGCCTGGATTATAAACAAAGCTAGATTCAGAAATTTTGCTTTGAAGACACACATATCTAACTTCAGTCTAGTGTTCAGCAGCAGTCTTCAGGCATTTTTTAATTTTGGAAGACTGATTTGGAAGGTCTTGGTGCTCTCTGTTGCTTCTTCCGTATAAAAAAGTTGTTTCTGAATATTTGAAAAATATTACACTATTCTTGTTCTGTTTATGCATTTACCTGGAAACAACAATGTTGCAACAGCGATTGTCAGAAGAGACAGAGATAATTTTTTATTGCAAAACAAAAAAACCCTATTAGACTGGTTGTTATTGTTGGGGAGGAGGCTTTTATTGGCTTAGACATACTGAAGAAAAATAAGAGGAATCTGAGTGAGACTCTGGTCCACCCAAGATTAATGAATACTTGTGTTTCATTCATTGGATCCAGAAGTCACCCATGATGCCAGATTTTTTTTTAGCGTCATTTCTTCAAAACTGGGAATCTCCAGCAAACAAAATCCCTTAAAGGGTCATATGAAACTCCTGAGATCCAAAAAACCAAAAAGTGTAGTAGAAGACTGGACAACCTGTCTCATTGTGTTAGATAAAAGACAAAGCAATTCTCTAAGACTTGGGTAATTTTTAAATTATTTGAAAGAACACTGCAAAGTATTACTAGAAGCTTTTTGACTAGTTAGCTTGCCACTGGTGGTATTGTGAAATAAATATATATTTAAAAAAAAAAAAGGGAAGAAAAAAAAAGACTAGTGCAGATACGGAAAAAACGGGAAGAACAGCAGTCATAAGACAGTTTTTATAAACTGTTGACACTGTGTTAATATACCATATTTACTGATTTGACCTGTTCATTTCTGAGCATGCAGCATGCGAGGAAGGTCTGGTGACCAGCTGGGGACTTCTTGTATAAATAGCACCAGTCGTTAAGACCGTGTCTGTTATTGTGCTGGTGTTAAATGGGCCTCGGTGCTGGTGGCTGGGAAGAGCTGTCACTGTGGTGCCTCTCGCTCCGACTGTCTCGCAGGTGACACCAGTGACACGCAGCCTTGGACAGTGGGTTCCCTCTAGCTGAGGAAACACAATCCAAATCAATTTCTGCTCTTACAGTTTATAAACTTATAATATGGAAATCTGTATCAAACTAACAGCTGGCTCAGTCATGTCATGTTTATTTTAAGTGCATCTAATAATTTTTTTAATTGTTATTGCATAGTTGAGTTTTATTCAAATTCTGCCTTTCTAACAAACTAATCAAACTGTAACCCTGAAAGAAATTGTCAACAAATGTCAGAATAAATGTTGTCTGTCTGAGTTTAATGATTATTTTAGTCTGAGCGTTTAACACAACATTACTAGACTATTAGAAGCAATACACTGCCACCTCTTATTTTTTTAATAACCTTGGATTTCATCAGAAAAATTGCAGAAGAATGCCATCTAGTGTGGGTTCTTATGTTGTATCCTGTAACTAGAGGGAGATATTAATGTAAATATATTGCTTTCAGCATGTAAACTATGGAGCAGATTTGTTTTCAGATCTTTCAATTTCTCTTTCATTTTAAAAGTTGATTTTTTCCAGTAATTTTTTAACTTTTAAGTTATTTTTGCAAGTTCTCAAATTATTCTCTGCCCATAAAAAAATTAAAAAAATACGTGTATGAATAGATGAATGAATTATATACAGTTCCCATGTACCAGTTCAGGCTCTGAATCTGTATTGCAAGACTATGTACATCATTTTCCCTCTGACATCCTTTAAAGTTTATCTTTGCAATATTATTTCAGTGAGAAATCATGAATATCAATCTGAAGTTCTATTAGTTTGCTTAGATGACCATAGACTAAAATGTTTCAGAAGATTGTTGACTGCAGACAGTTGTAATACTGTAAAAGGGAAATGGGTTGAGGACACCGCAAATTTAAAATATTTCTACATAAAAAATGTGTATTTGCAGCAGATCTAAAACCATCTAAAATCACTGTACCTGGGAGGATTATTTTTTTTTCAGCTTGCTGTGTTTGTTAGGCAACACTGCATCTGCAATATGCCTGTCCTTCGTATAACCGCTTTCCCCTCTTTACTTCCACCTGTAGGGCAGCAGCCACTGAGAGTTTTTTTTTGTTTTCTTTTTAATTAAAACATTACTGTGTAAACAAAACCTTGCAGAGTTGTTGGGGGGGGGGTTGGGGGTGGGGAGGGGAGGAACTAGTGCCTGAAATATCATTAAAGAGTCTTGATTTGTTGCAGTCAACATTTGCTTTTAAAATTTTATGTTGTCTATCAATATTGTTACTCTTCTGTCATCTTCTCTTCCTTTTCCCATTTGTTGCCATGGCAATTTTAATTAATTTGGACGTTACAGTCTGACTGTGATTAGTGCACTGAGACCGGTTTTGAAAGGCAACTGGACACCAACACTCTCAAAAATGTACTTCCCGTCTCTTCTATGAAGAGTGATATGCACATTGGAGACAGTAGTTGTTGTAATTTTCTCCTTTAATAATGGGACAGACTTCAGGAAGATCTTGGGCACCTACTTTTAAAGCAGTTAAATTTACAGGAGCTTAATTGCACCCTTTCTCTTCCACAGCTTTTGCGTATTTGAGGAACCTGAAAACTCTACTGCTTTGACTTTAAAATTGTTTCACCAAAGGGACATTAGAATTAAAACTTTTTCTCTTTGCCTTTTCTCATTCTTACTTTCCTTTTCTCAATTCTTTCCATCTCTCGTGTTTTCCCCCCTCAGTCTCTCCCACAATATTCCCTATATTCCCACTAATATTTTGTTCCTGGTAAGCTTTCTACGGTTTATAGATTAACTTGTATTTGCAAATGCAGATCTTCATTAAGGTCTTTATCTTGTGCTAGATGGATATCAGTATTGACTAACAGCAAAGAAGAAGCATTAAATATGGCATTCCGTGGAGAGCAGAGCACAGGGGAGAACAGTTTAGAGGATCTGACAAAAGCCATTATTGATGACATACAGAGATTACCCGGAAATGAAGTCTGTTGTGATTGTGGCTCACCAGGTATCTCAATTTGTTCATGTCATCAGCTTCTTGTTGGGAGCAAAGTAATATCTTTAAAGCGTTGTTTGTAGAGTGCGAACTAATTTTCTACGTAAGTGATGTGTTGGTCAGTCTTCAACCTGTTTTTAAAAGAACAAATACGACTTTCATACGTTGGTTCCATTTAATTCACTAAAATATTTTTGTGTGTTGTCTGTGCTTACTTCCAGCAGTTCAAGCCCCTCTGGAGTTTGAACTGTTCTTGTTGCACTGTCTCTAGATGCTTGTTGCACTTGAATGGAAGTTGCTTGGCATCACTGATCCTGTGCATGCTACTAAGTAGAAGTGAGTAATGCTTAGACGATGGTTGTGGAAAAATTGACCTGGCCAGGATCTTACCCTGGGGTTTTATCTTGGCATGAGACTACTGGGATTGCAGTATGAAAACGATCCAGAGGTGGAATAAGTAGTCTTGTGCAAAGAACGAGACCCAGAGTTGGAATCCTATCAGGTTATATCTTCAGAAGTAAAGCGTTACAGGTCAGTTGTATGTCGCTTAAAGCTTGACAAGAGTCAGCTTGTCATAGATCTACTGAATCGATGTGGTAGTTGGCAGCACTTACAGCTTTCACATCTAAAGAGACACTTGAAGAAGGTGATACTCATTTGGAGCTGAGTATAGATAGTATGTGTCTTAAAGATGCTTGCTGATGCAAAACTGATCCAAATAAGAAATACCTAGATGAAAAATACAAAGTGGAATGTAATTATGTCAAATCCTGGAATTGGTTCATTCAATTCTTTCGTCTTGTAAAGCTACAGAAACTTCAGATTACAGTTCTCATTCCTCATTTAATTTATAGTGAAGTTTTAAGCTTCACTCCTGCATTCCAGCTTGCTGCTTTCAAACTGTTGATTTAATGCTTTATCAGTTACTATTTGAGATTAATTTGAAGACATGTATGTATACAAAATATGTCTAGAGCTTTTTCTTTTCCTTAAGAACTGGTCTTGCTTCTTATGTAGCATTCATGTTATAAGATCTATTCTAATATTACGTCCAGATCTCCTCTACGACAGCAATTTTTATGTGGTTTTTTTTTTTATGGACTAGCCAGTGTTCCTTAAATTTTCTACAACGTATTACTGTTTTACATATTGGAAAATGCTATGATTAATCTTCCATGAAGAAAGACTACTTAACATTTACAAAGTAAATATTAAAACTTCAGAAGTTGCCAACAGTGGAATTTAGGAGATCTGTTCCTTTTAAAAACAGGAAACAAAAGCCTTACCTTCTTTCTACAAGAAACAAATCCTGAATGTATTCAAATGTGGGCATTCAGTATGAATTTATAAGTCTTAAATTCGGTGCCTTTGGGACTGTCCCTAAATCTGAAAAACTTAAATCCATTGTGGTAACATTTGCACTGCAGTTTGGAGAAAAGCATGGAATATTCTTAAGTTTGTTAAAATATTAAATGAAGAATCATTTCAGAATACATTGGGATTTCTTACCACCATTGAAAACTTTTTCTTAGACTTTGATTAAATATTTTGTTTTTCAATTCTACAGATCCAACATGGCTGTCAACTAATTTGGGCATTTTAACCTGCATTGAGTGTTCTGGAATACACAGAGAAATGGGTGTCCATATTTCTCGAATCCAGTCTTTGGAATTAGACAAATTAGGAACGTCTGAACTCTTGGTAAGTTTCTTTAATTTGGATTTATTTTTTTTTCCTTAGTCAAATGTTGACCTGTATATAGGAAACAGTCAGGTGTATAATTTACAGTTAATTGTTTTCAAGGTATGGGTTTTGCAGAATGTCTTCTTCATATTTTTGTATGTATCTTAAGGGAGGGTTTTTACTATTATGTATTATTGATGCTTTTGACCACTTGTCACTTCTCATTCCTGAGGTTTTGCAGAATGAATACTTGCTGTGATTAGTGCTGTGAGAATGATCATTAGCTCATTAGTTGATCTTGACCCTAAATCAGGACAGTCTAAAATGCCGTGCAATTTTAAAAAATGAAAGCTAATTTAACTTGACGAGTGAGAATGATCATTGCTAATTTTGACAGAAAAGTGTTGGATGAATCTTTTAATTTGACGGAAGACACCCTGTAAAGTTAAAGTCACAAAAGGAATTTGATGTGAGACTACTGGAAAAAAAAAGGGGGGGAAGAAAAAAATACAAAAAAAACTCACCCCAGTTTACAGCAGGGTTCTCTCCCCACCTGTTTGGCCTGTGAGAAGATGCTTGCTACAGAGATTTTGTATGGGAAAACTGAGAGAAGACAGAAGACAATTCTGGATTTGTGCATAGGTTTAACATTAGCACTAGTACTTTTCATGAAATCTTGTGTTATTTGCGAAGTTACTATTCATTTACTAAGTTCTTTTACTAAGCATGACTTTCCAGTAGATCTGAGTTTCTTTCCAAAAGTAACTTCCTGATCAGTGTAGTAGCAGTGTGTCATTGTTCACGCTGCTCGTTCCTCATTCTGCTTTTATACTGGAGGCAGATGGTCTTGAAATACAAAGAATTAGCTGTGACTCTGAAGACTATTGTACAAGTTCTGGGATGATAGGATTCACACTTCAAAATATTTTTAATTGCTTTATGTTTAAATGTGGTCATCATGCTTTAATTTTGTGGTCCCGTGTGTTCCAACTTTTATTGTGTGGAAAATGAACATCAATATTCCAGTTTTTAAGTTGCTTTTAGACGCTAAAAACCCCCACCCTCATAAATATTTTTTTTCTTATTGCAGCTGGCCAAGAATGTAGGAAATACTAGTTTTAATGATATTATGGAGGGGAATTTACCTAGTCCTTCACCTAAACCCAGTCCCTCAAGTGATATGTAAGTTTTGAATCTCTAAATGCTTTAACACTAAGTTTACTGTGGAATATGTATGTGATGTAAAATGTCTTAAACAGTAACCAAGCCAGAGGAGGGCTAGGATGGCCGAAGACTGTTTTTTTTTTTTTTACTCCAACTGTGGATTTTCTTAGATGTTCAGTCTTTTGTCATGTAGTTATGTTTTAGCTACCTCAGCTTCTCGGTGTAGAAAACTTTAAGTTTGGGTTTCAAGATTCATTTTGAATCTTGAATGTTTTTGAGTTTTGTGGTATAAACACAGTTGGACTAAATGACGCTGTCTTGAGATGGTGACAAGCTTTTTCTTCCTTTTCCTGGTGTAGCAGTTGCACAGAGAGCATAACAGATGTGGTTTTGTCACAGAACACCTTTTAACCTATTATGCTGTCTTCTAGCTGACTCGGTATTTTTTCTTTTATCCTGCTTTTAACATATTTTTCGTGCTTATCCTGTTTTTAACATGCAGATATGTTTCCAAGAGAAATCACATTTCAGGCTTTGTTTTTTCTTTGGTCTTAGTCCACAGAGTCAGAGTAATTTTCATATGTAATAAGGAGGCAGGATAAAATTGACTATGTACCTTATTTTTGGGCTTGTTTGCAAGACAGACATGCATTATAATAATAAATAACAGTCTTTATCAGACAGTTTTCTTCTTCCTTTCTCAGCTCCTGAGTTGGACAAGGTGATTTTAAATTTAAATCATTGACCCATTTTTCTAAAAATTTCTAAACCAAGATCTGTTTTTGCACCCCACAGGACTGCACGTAAAGAATTTATCACTGCTAAATATGTGGATCATAAGTTCTCTAGGAAGACTTGTGCATCTGCAGCAGCTAAACTGAGTGAATTACTTGAGGCTGTCAAATCCAGGGATTTACTTGCACTAATTCAAGTCTATGCAGAGGGAGTAGAGCTAATGGAGCCACTGTTAGAGCCTGGACAGGTAAGATTATCAGGTAAACAAAGCAGAATATTTTAAATAATGTCTATTTGTAAAATATGCAGGGCTGCTACCTTAGATGCTAAAACAAGAGAAATAACAGATGAAAGTGGTGGGGTTTTTCTTCTTTTCCTAAGTGTGGCATCCATGTGGGAAGGGAAAAGAAGATTGTCCCCCATTGGCCTGAAGGGGTGTGAAATGCAATAGTAATATCATACAACATTCTAGGTGCAGAGTATGTTGAAAAGCACATGTTCTACAGGATGTTTTTTTAGGAAAAGGCCCAGAGAGAGAGGGCTTGACAGGATAACGCGGGGTCACCTGATATCACAGACAGTATCATACCTGCTTTTAAAGGTGTTGCTGAAGGAACACATTACTGCCTGTATACAAGTCTCTGTTTGCTCTATGTGAAGAAAGAGTAAATCTGATGCCTTCACAGCTTCTGATGAAACGTTTACAGAAGTGCAATTTCTTTCAACAGGAAGAGTACTTTTTTGGGGTTTGGTTTTGTTTTTTTTTTTTTTGGTATGATCACCAATTGAAATGTAGTCTGCAGTTAGGACATTTATAGCAGCATTCTCCACTGTAAGTTCTCTGGTGTTTAATAAAGTCATATTTTTTAAAAAGTTGTGACTTTAATTTTTTTTTTAAATGCCCTTTATGATCAGTAGGAGTTAATGACATCTGGTTCTAGATTAATTTTCTTTTATACTGGATTAAATAGCATTTATATTCTCATTTAAATGCATTGATGCATATGTTATATGAATAAAAAATAAAGTATGATTCATTTTAAGTTCAACAGGAAGAAATCCTGTATTTGGGGATGAACAACCCCATGCGCCGATATGTGCTGGGAACCAAGCAGCTAGAAAACAGGTTGGCAGAAGACGACTTGGGGGTCCTGGTGGACACCAAGTTGAACATGAGCCAGCAGTAGGCCCTTGTGGCAAGGAAGGCCAATGGTATTGCAGGCTGCACTAGGCAAAGTATTGCCAGCAGGTGGAGGGGGGGTCTGATATTATAAGCTGTGCAGAAATAAGGCACAAAAATCTAACTTCTGTTTACATCTGTTTAGGAGCCAGGTGAAACAGCACTTCATTTAGCAGTCCGGACTGCTGACCAAACCTCTCTCCATCTGGTTGACTTCCTTGTACAAAACTGGTATGGATTGCTCATTTTTCATTAAATTATGCATAAAACTGCAGGTGTTCAAAGCTATCCTTGCAGTGATTTGGACGGTGTTTGCTCATCACTTATAATCGTTCTCCTTAGATATCTTTCAAAAGAGCACAATTTAATGCCTTTTAGTCGAGCTTTGTGTTCCTAATGAGTAGCGAGAAAAAGAGAAGTGTAGATTAGATTAAAACCATGGAAAGCAGTTATATTTAAAATAGGATGAAAGGAAAAACTATGTAGAGCAAAAGAGAGCGTTAATTTAGAACACAGGGCAGTATGAAACAATGCAAGCAAATAGCTCAGGTAAAGGAGGGATGACAAGTAAATGGTCCAAATACAGGACATGCAAAGAAATCATAGGAGTAGAAAACAAGGATCTTTGTCATAAAATTAGGAATAGAAGCTAGATTGACTTTGAAAAAGGTGTTCTGATCGTTAATAAACTGTAGTAAAGCTATTGAGAGCATAATTTCGTAACTTTCAACATCTAGTTTATTGGCTGAGCTATTCTTTGTTGTCAAGAGATGTGTTCAGAGAAGTGAAAAACCTTAATGAAAACATTTTCTTAAAATAAATAATCAAATGGTGTCATGGTACAACATTATTTTTTGTATATTTGACAATATAGATAATGATTAAATGAGATCAATTCCACTCCACTTCTATGGTATGCTATTAAGTGAAAGAAGCCGCAGTCGCTTGCTGTGTCAGATGGTGGGTTTTGCAGAACACTGAGAGAGGAGGGTTGGGGAAACAGACTCCGAAGACTCATCACAACTTGCTTGAGCTGGCAGAGGGAAGGGTAGAGGATTTTTTTAAATTTTTTATTTTCCCTCAGCATAGCGAGTCATAGCTGGTATTGAAATGCAGTCAGTGAATACTTATTTTTTTTCCTTCCCGTCTCTAATAGTTAACGCAGCGTTGTATATACGGAGGGTTAGAGAGGAAGTTTGGTCTTCTGGTAACAGCACAGACTTGGAATCCATGTTCCTGACACCATCCCTTGAGCGATGAGGACTATTTGTGTAACCTTCACTTAAACCTTATTCTATCACTACTCCCTCATGTTAAATGGAGTGCTGACTATTGTAGGAGTGTTATAAAAGTATAAAATAAAATAAAAAGCTACCAAAATTTGCAAGCGGTTTGAGATCACAATTTGCAAAATGTTTTAGAAGCCCAAATTATTATGTTGAGCGTTATTAAGGATTTTTTTATTTTGGATTATTATTTAAAATTATTTTGTTTAGTTATGAAGCTTCATAGTTTCTTCAGACAACTATCACTTTTTACATGTTTCTGTCACCTGTCTGTATTTTTGTCTCAATCTCAAATTTAAGGGCATCTTTACAGCTGTATGGGCTCTGCACTTGCTGTTCAATATGAGTATTACTGAGTGGAAGAAAAGCTGTCATCTTCTGAGCTTTTCTTTTCATTTTTATAAATGTATTATATTGATCGTAATGTGGCAGCATCTTTTTCTGAGAAACCTTGTTTACGAAATTGAAAGCTGAAGGAAGTACAGTTTTAAAAAGTCCTCTGAACCCGTTTGCATAGCTTGCATTTCCCTAACTCAGTGTGTGTCCATATATTCCTTCTTATGACTCTTCTGTGCATCCTCACAGCCACCCTTTTCATAGTTCCTTGAATGCGTAGGACTTATTAACCTATTCTAGATGTATCAAAATGATTTTTCAGATATATTTTTATTGGGCTAATTTAGCATGTTTGAAAAAAATTCCAGTGAAGTGGCAGGTGGAAAACAACTGGCATAACCTTAGAAAGCATTAAGTTCAAATCTTTGAGTTTCACTTTTTTTTTTTGCGGATGAACACTGGTAGATGCTCAGTCCTTTTCAACCACAGCTTGGTAATTTCTAGTATGCTTGGAACTATTCTTAATAGTCTTTGAAAGTAATGTTTAGTTTAAAAATATTTCTTTCTACTTCGCATTTGTCCAGTAAAGTAGTTTATTATTTATAGGGATGCTAGATCTGAAACGAATAGCACAGCATACTGTACTTTTCTTGATTGTTTTTTCTTTTGTGTTTAGTGGAAACCTGGATAAGCAGACGGCATTGGGTAATACGGTTCTACACTACTGCAGTATGTATAATAAGCCTGAGTGTTTGAAATTGCTTTTGAGGGGGAAGCCAACTATTGATGTAGGTAAGTTCATGATTTAAAACTAGGACATAAAGATTTCCTAAAACTTCTTTCCATTATTTTAACCACTTTTGTGTCTCACTGTGTAAAGTAGACTTCTAAAGGGAAGAACAAAACTTTATTAGAAAGATCACAGAATCATAGGATCATCTAGGTTGGAAAGGATCTTTAGGATCATCTAAAGCATGTCGCTAAGCACCACGTCTACACATCTTTTAAATACCTCCAGAGATGATGATTCCACCACTTCCCTGGGCAGCCTGTTCCAATGTTTGATAACCCTTTCAGTGAAGAAGCTTTTCCTAATATCCAATCTAAACGTCCCCTGGTGCAACTTGAGGCCATTTCGTCTTGTTGTATTGCCTGTTACTTGGGAGAAGAGACCGACACCCACCTGGCTACACCCTCCTTTCAGGCAGTTGTAGTGAGCGATAAGGTCTCCACTCAGCCTCCCTTTCTCCAGGCTGAACAACCCCAGCTCCCTCAGCCGCTCCTCATAAGACTTGTTCTCCAGACCCCTCACCAGCTTCATTGCCCTTCTCTGAACCTGCTCCAGCACCTCAGTGTCTGTCTTGTAGTGAGGGGCCCAAAACTGAACACAGAAGTCAAGGTGAAGCCTTTACCACCAACAAGCCTAAAGGAAGCATTCAGTTAAGAAACAGAACTTAAACTCGTAGAAGATAGTAGTGACAAAAATTTTCTAATATGAAATTGTAATGGTAAACCCTAGTTTTTCTGCAGAGTTTTATTTCTGACGCATTGTAAATGTCCTGGAATTTAGGTTTGTTGTTTATATTGTAAAATTCATCTAGTACTTGTATGTTATAATGCTTCCAATGACTGCTCACATTAGTTCCAGTCCAGATGTATGTGGGCTTTGTGTACACAACAGTTAATTCTTCTTTTAATATTAATGCCAGTTGGCGCTGCAGCTTCACCCAGCATGCCCTATCCACCAATGCAGCACAGCTGATTAGGGAAGAGATTAGCTTTCTCAGCTGTCTTTCTTCTTTTGTTTGCCATCTATGTGTGTGAGACAGGTATAACGCTTGCTGTGGCTACCTCAGTCCATTTTTCATCCTGTCTTAGCAAAGGTTTAATTAAAAATAGAATCGCTGTAAACTGTTTGCTTGCACTTAGGATGATCTCTCATTTACTAGATGCTCTCCTTTCTCTGCCGTATTTTGAGAATTAGGAAGGTGTTCCATGAATCCAGCTGGTCAGACTCAGGAGCTAAGTGTCATCAGCATGTCTATAAAACATTTGCATTCTGACAGCTCTTGGAATAGGAGGGAAGCTTTCTGAAGAGTTGGTGCAAACTGAATAGTATGAACTTTTATTTCTCTCACTTTCCTCATCACCATCATTGTCTTCCACTGACCAGAAAAATATTTTTTGCATAAATTTAAGTTCATGGGTTTCCTTGGACTTTTCATACATCGTGGGAATACATTCTAATACTGTAATAAGCCAAAGAATTTGATGTGACCTTTTTTTTGCAGATATGTCTCTAATTAAGAAAATGTGAAAGCTTTTTGAACAAGCTTTAAGCGTCTTTATTGGTCCTTCCATTGAACTCTCTCCTAGATAGATGCCAGAAAAGTCTTCTTACCTTTTTGAGTCTTGTTTTTTTCTTTTTTTTTTTCTTTTATTTTCTTTAGAGCTTTCAAATAGGAACTGTGTATCTTCCTTAGGCCTTGAAACATCAGGTTTATACTTAAAGGTTGAAAGTTTGGAGTTTGTGTAGTCTCTTAAGCTATCCGTGTGTTAACTTCAGTTAAGAAATACTATATTTTCATTCCTTTTCATGTTAAAACTCCTGAACCATCTCACATCTTTCCATAAGGAGCCTGCCTTCTAGGGATCATAATTCTTTCAAATCCATGGGCCTTTCTAGATGACTGCTTTGTATTTTCTAGAATTTGTGACTGGCATTCTATACGTAATATTGCACATAGACATATTTGCTTGTGAGACCTCAGTTTGACTGTTTTCAGTTCCCAGTCACAGAAGTGCTCTACAATCTGGATAGGATGTAGAGCGTACTCTGTTCCAGCTCCATGGCATTTACAGCTATACTGTAGGAATAAACTTCACCTAAGGTTTTGTCCACGTAAGGTTGGAGCGTGGGGGTTGTTTTTATTTCTTGAGACTTGCTCCTGAGCATCTAGGAAGGATCCCATTAGCTGTTGTGCCAGAGGATCTTCCAGAGTACTCGGATACCACCTTCTTTCTGGTCAGGCATTATTTTAAAATGTAAACCATGTTATAGCCTTTATAAAGATGAAATAGCTAGAAAGTTTTAAAATTATTCTTCTTCCAGTGTCATCTTAGTATAGGACTTCTGTCTTCAAATTCTGGCTTCAAACCTCTATGTATTAGTCAAAGTAAAACATGCTTGGATTAAAAAAAAAAAAAAAAATCTTAGAATAGTTTTCTTTTTTAAGCTATCTTACCCTGCCTGCTTGCTTTTCCTGCTTATTCATGTAAGAGTTTGACTGGCAAAGGAGTTGGGTAGAGATGGAAATGACTAAATTTCTTTATGCTCTCTGCTAGGATGGTTAAGATTTGGGATTTGGGAATTGTCCCAGCAGATGCTGCTGTTCAGAAAGGACACGATGATGCATGAAATGCATGAGCACTTAGAGTGGAATCTTAAAGAGCTGCAGCTGCTATAGAGTAAATAGACGTTTTTGATCACTTTTAGAAGTCACTCTGCTAAAAACAGTGAAACTTAATCAATTGATTCTTTAGACCTCTCAAAGAGTTGCTCTCTTTTTTTTATTTTTAATTTTGTAGTAAACCAAGCTGGAGAGACGGCTCTGGACACAGCAAAAAGAGTGAAAGCTGTCCAGTGCGAGGAACTGGTAAGAACTGGGGGTAAAAAGGCTGGAAGGGGGAGGAAGTTTACTTCCTTAAAGGTGTGATCTACTTAGAATATCATTATCACTGTATCTCAGACCTGATATTGTTGGCAGCTGGTCTGAAGGCCCAACCGTAGATGAATATTTTCTAACTTCAAAACACAACAGTGATTTTCTTTGTAAGGGTTTAAATAGAAGATCTTACTTCTATCAGAAGTACTTGATTATTTTAACCTGCATATATGAAGAACTTAAATACTGGAGGGTCAGGTATTTGAATGCCAATTGATGCATCATTCTAGGAAATTTGGGCTTCATCACCTCAAAAGTTCTTCTTAGACGTTTCCATCAGGAGTACAAAACAACCCCTGAAATACTAAATCTGTCCAGACCGTTTAGGTCTGGATCTTTGCTTGTCTTTTCCTGCTTTGGCTTTTTCCAGTTTATTTAACTGGACAGATAGTTCAGAGATGGTGAAAGTATTAAGAATTTAAACAACTTGAAATTAAACGTCCTCAAAGGAGAAAGAAGCAAAAGTGTAATGTCTGGAAGTTAGGGTATCAAAAAATGTTAAACACCGGCTTCTGTGGGATTTTGTCCCTCTACTGAACATGGTCAGAGCAAAAACTTTCTGGAATTTTGAGAATGGATGACTGATGTTAACAGATGCCACTTAAGAAAATTATTTGATTTCAAGAAATAAAAGTGTTAAAGGATTTTCCCAGGTACTCTTCAGAAGCAGTTAGCCAGGAATAAGGATTCTACATGAGACAACCAACCTTGTTTGTTCTTAGCCCTCTAAGGTGCCTCTCACCAGCATTTAGTAGGCAAGCGAACTCGAAGTACTAACAAGGTATGAAAAAGTCTCAGTAGTGTGGCAGTTTCACATTCAAGACAAAACCAGAAGAATTTACAAAACAGTTGTCACTTGCTGCTTAATTCTATTTATCAGACTGGTTTTGCCTCATTTTGATGATCCAAGGAGGTTATCTACTTTTTCTCTGCAGCTGGTAATTTTAATACCTTTCCTTTGACAAATGAAAGTTCTTGTTGTGTATTAACTAATTATTACATAATCAAAAGAGCTTGCCCTTCACAAATCAGAATGGTTTTCCGTATTTCTGGGGATGCAAGTCAACATTTTGCTGTGATTGATAAGGTGGTGCTCATTATTGACTTCTCAATTACTCCCATGTCTGCTGTCTAAATCTGTTTCCAGTGTTTTGAGCATTCTGTCAGCTGAAAAACAGGTTACCTGTACAGCACACAATTGGTATGGATCGCTCTTTTCTTTGCAGTAGATATTTAATAAAGTAACATCTGCCATTAATGTGGACCAACTGATTTTGTTGTAGAACCAACAGAAACAAGTGGATGTTATCAGTGATCTTATCTAGCAGTTAATCGTTTCAATTGTTGCAGTTGGAATTCCACTGATAGCTCACTGATTATTTCAGTTAACTATAATAGAGCATTTATGCCTTTTCTGTTTTTCTTCATTTTTGATGAGGAAAATTATTTCTGCGTTTTTCTCAAAAGTGGCAATGAGATAAGGTTGAGAGTAAAAAAGAAATATGAGTGAGCATATTGTTTACCACGGGCAATAAAGAAGTACAAAATATCGAGATGTTTGCGATATGGGAGATGCACTAAGCTAATTTCTGCTGCATAGCTGGAGTCTTAACTGTGTAATTAAATTCAATTTCAACTCAGGTGGGTTCATTAATACTTACATAACAGGTTGAGAATATTTTATTTCTTCCAGAGTTTATTTCGAGAAGATGGTGAAATGCTCTCCTGAATCAACTAGTACCACATAGACTCATTTCAAAGGATGTGAAGGAATAAATAATGATGGGAAATCTAAGCACTGAAAAGGAGAATTTATCTCCTCAGAATAACCATAAATTGAAATTTTCTTTTTTTGCTGATCATTGAAGTAGTAGATTTTTAAAGAATGTGAATACGTTGTTTGTGCTGGCAAAGTAAAGGAATTTTGTGCTTAAGATACACTGGCCTTATCCAGTGAGAGGGAAGGAAAATATTTAAACACAGGATAAATACCTTTTATTTTGATTGCCACACAAGGATTGTGATTTTGGAGGGGTAATAGTTGTATGTACCAGCATTTATAAATAGGTTTTGCCTTTCCTTTTTGGAAAGGAGGCCTCCAGATGCATTCAGCTTTTGTGCAGATACCTTCTCTTCGTGTCATCTTCTCAAATGCTTGTC
Organism: Alca torda; assembly: GCA_008658365.1. NCBI lineage: Eukaryota > Metazoa > Chordata > Aves > Charadriiformes > Alcidae > Alca > Alca torda. The sequence continues at coordinate 154,592,825 of CM018077.1, read as the reverse complement.
AGACATGGCAACCGCTGCCCATTTTGAGAAAATCTTCCCTTTTAGCTGTTTTCTGTACCTCAAATAAATGCAGGATGTTTGTGTGATTGCGCTGAAATGGTTTCTTTTTAATGTCTGGAAAAGTTTTAAACTTCTAAATATTTCAGTTTACTGCTTGTTTTTACAAAACTAACTTTGTTGACACCAAAGGAACAGCAAGTAATTTAACAAGAACTGTTATTTCTTTCAGCTTTCCCAAGCCAAGGCAGGAAAGCTAAACCCACATGTCCATGTAGAGTATGAATGGAATCTTCGGCAGGAAGAAATTGATGAAAGCGATGATGACTTAGATGATAAGGTAAACATGAATTACTGATAGGGTTTTGCACTAAAACTGTCAAAATTTCTGTGGAAATGAATGGAAGTGAATGGAAATTAGAGACCCACTTTAACCTTTTTTTTTTTCCTTACATATTTTTCTGGGGGAAGAAAAACTAGTTTTGAGGCCTGTATTAAAGACTGCCAAAGTGCTTTTTGAATGCTCTTTGTCAACCCTAGTTATTATGGACTTCAGTTTCAGAAGTTTTGCTTTGACTAGGCATACAATATACTATAAATCAGTAAATGTAGATTACTTTGCTGTCATTTTATCCCCTTCTGAATTCTAGGTTGTTCATTTTTAGCTGGAGGAAATCCAAAGCTTACATACTTATTTTTTCCATAAATTAATTAAAAACCTAGCTATTGAATAAATAACTCTATTTTTCAAAACTGTGCTGTGCACTTTATTCCTGATTAAAAAAAAGAAGTAACGGAACGAAAAAACTTGAGGGCATAGGATAATTGCCATCCTAGAACACATGAAAACTTAACCTCAGTGTCCTACTTTAGCAAGTCAGTTAATTACTCTGTGCTCTATTTCGGTAATAAATGCGAATACACCTCTCCTATTTCATATGGGTACTGTAGAAAGAAATGTGGTCAACTTTTCATTTTCTGTGACACTTGGGACTGAAAAATTCAGAAACCGAAATAATTTACATGTCCTCAAGGACGGTAGAGAACAAAATGATTATCTGTGCAAGGAGCCTCGAGAGGATGACTAATGCTGTATGGGAGATAATAGCCTGCCTGAACCAGGGCTGCAGTGAAACAGATTGTGCTCCACATGCAGCTATTAATATACAGCAGTCAAAAACTGCCATGTAAAATTTCTTGAAAGAGCAATTATATATGTTTAAAAGAAGAGATGTAGCACTGAATATATTGCTGGTTCAGTCAACAAATAAACCTGATGTGTCGGAAATGGTTACTTTATTTTTAATATGCATCAATGGGGTAATATACTTGATCTTTGAGGACAGCTCAAAGAGCTATTTGAACTGAAAATTACTCTTACATTCTAAAAACTTTACTAGGCTTTTACTAATGTATTCTTTAGTATATTATTATTGTGTGTCTGCTGCTTTTTTACAGCAGAATAAATCTAGCTTCGTGTACATGATGATTTGTTGATGCTAAAATATTTTTTTCAGTTAGAGGAGAGGATCTTTCAGGTAGGATCATTGAGAAAGGGAGGAATGAGGGCTTATTTGTCCAATAAAGAAAGAAATTATGCTTATGTTCACTATATTATGTTCTGTTATATTCTTTCCCAAACATATTAACTATATTTAGTATTTAGACAGCTGTTGAATATATTTGTTTTTCTGTTCACAGCCTAGTCCTATAAAAAAAGAAAGATCTCCAAGACCCCAAAGCTTTTGTCACTCTTCGAGCATTTCTCCCCAAGACAAATTGACTCATCCTGCGTTTAGCACTCCTAGAGACAAGCAAAGACTCTCCTACGGAGCTTTTACCAATCAGATCTTTGCTTCTACAAGCACAGATTCACCCACCTCTCCAACTGCAGACGCTCCTCCTCTTCCTCCTAGAAATGCTGGCAAAGGTAAGCCCGTCTTCAAACTACGCTGGCAAGCAGTAGTTTTTCCACAGTTGTCCTGCCTTTGACCAGGTGCATTGCGGCGTTTCAGGATGTAGCGTGTTTTTCGTATTACAATGATGTAATGCTGGTTAAATGGTACAATGCACGTTCAGAACTTAAAAAAGGGGACACGAACACGCTTTGTAATGGACTCATTCATAACAGTGTACATGAATGGGTGGAAAAACAAAGTAATACTCTGCTAAAGTAAAGTTGGCTCGTTTTATGTAGCAGTGCTGTTCATATTCTGCAGAAGCGTTTTTAAGCACAGCATTTACAGTCACTGTCGTAGTTTAACCCCAGCCAGCAGCTAGGACAACACAACGGCTCATGCAGTTCTCCCCCTTCCCCTAGAAGGGCAGGGAGAAGAGGGAAGAAAGGAAGGGAAGGGGAAAGAAAAAAAAAAACCTTGTAGGTTGAGATAAAGACAGTTTAGTAGAACAAGAACAGAAAATGAAAATGAAAAATAAAGTAAAAAATAATGATATGACACAAGTCACCCTCAGCACTCGGTGAATTGGTACCTTCCTGAGCAGCGATGGCGAGTACCCACCCTCCGGCCAACCTCATTTATATACTGAGAGTGGCATCTATGGTATGGAACACTCTATTGGACATTCCATCATTCTGTCTAGGCTCCTTCTCAGCCCCTGTGGGAACCTGAAGAAAGTCCTTGAAAAGTATAAAGAACACCTGGCAACAACTACAACAATATGCATTATTGACATTCCTTTCATACCAAATCTGAAACTGCTAGAAAGAAAATTAACTTTGACACAGCTGAAACCAGGACAGTCACAAAAACACGAGTGTTTTAGAAAAAGGCTCATGGTGCATAGTGTTATACGATGGTGTGCTGTGTAGCGTCTGGCAGAGAGAGCGAAGAAACAAAGCTTTGGAGGAGAGGAGGTGTAAGAAAACTACCTCTCCTTGCACTCAGTGTGGAAAAGGAAAAATTCCAGAATGACCTGTGAAGTGCTGAGCAGGTTGGTGTTCAAGTTCCTTTCCTCTCAGTGCATCAACACTCTCCCATTTTGGTGAGTGCCAGATGGGTGTAAAGAAAGGCAGCAAAAATACCAAGCCTGTTGCCAGTAGTCACGTACTGAAGACCTAAACTAAACATTGCCCATTCTTCCCTGAGTGAAACAACAATTTTGCTTCTATAGAATTCTCTATCAGGAAGGTTTGTGCTACAGTTCTGCAATCTACATGTAGTTGAAGTGAATGAGATGCTTCTTAATAATAGCAGTGAGACTCTTGGTATTGCTTGAAAGGGAAGAGAATTTATTTCCATATGAAACTTATTCTTGCAGCTGTACTGGATGGTGGCTCTTTGACCTAGATAGCTGTCAACTTCAAGTTTAGAGGATGTATTTATGGAACAAAACCTGTTACTTTACTATAATGTGTGCAAGGCTGCTTTTTAGAAAGAAAAATACCCTTTGTCTTTTCCCTTTTTTTACGTATTTAATTTAGAAATAGACAAATTGTGGTTTTACGGTAGACTTGTTAGAGAACATTTTAGTTGTGGTGAACTGTATACATATATACTATATATATGTACACTATATACTAAACTCTACTATACAGTAGAGGCTTCAGCAGTTATGCTGATGCTCCCTATTGTTGGCACTGCTATAACTTCATACTTCATTTTCTCAACTGGTAGTTAACTTTCTTTTCAAATAAAAAAAGAAGAAACGCTCTCACTGAAATGTGAAAGAGTAAAAGGGACAGAAGAGAGTGTGTTGGCATCAGATGTCTGCTTTTACACAGTTCAGATGTGGTGCTTAAGAACTACTGTTCCACCATCACTTTGTCATGCACTGGCAACTTTCAGATGAATCCCTTGGCTCTCCTTTTAAACAGGTTTGTTTTCCATTGAGAGGCAAAGCAATTTTGCCAGGGTATGCATTTTTCACGTGAGATTTCATAATCGAGGTTTCTTTCTATCGGTTTCATTGGGGACTCATTTGTATTCCTTGTAACTTCTTTGACTTTCACATTGGCATTACAAGACTCTTAACTTTTTCCTTCTTCTCCCCCATCTTTTTTACATGCTCGGTCTAACAGTCTGCTACTGATTGTCCATTGTCAGACACACTGTACTGGCTTAGACGTTCCTTCAGGCTGACCTAGGGTAACTTTTTTTTGTCATAAAGTTATAAGACTTGGAAACTAATGCTGAATCCCATTTCCTTAAGAAGGTTAAGGAGCTTGTGGTTTGTATCTCTCTGTACACTGCTTAGTACGTTGTCAGCTTTCAATGGGTTATAATGAACATTATTTCTTTATCATTATATAGTGTAGCTCTCATATGGACTTATTCAGAAAATTGTCTTTTTCTCCAGGAAGTGGAATATTTACATGCATGTTCATTCTCAGCATGTATTGAAGTTTCAGAATGGTAGACGTTTTCCTAGGTGTTCTGCAAACTCCCAGATGAGTGAATCAACACAACACCAAAGCTACTTGGAAAGAAATGAAGCGTTGAGTTCTTGTGTGTTTTCTTGTCAAAGATTATGCAAAAGAAATCCTTGTTTTTATTACAGCCAAATAGTATGATATTATTACAAAATACAGAGAACTATTGCCTTCTAATGATAATAGTAACATTGATTACTTCATCAGGATGGAAAATGCCAGATTCACGGTGTAAGTCAGAGAGGGAGGTTGACTTGAACTACTGTTATGTTAAAGTCACAAGGCTTCTCTGCTTCAAACATGCCAAAATGTTACAGTCTGTGAGTGATGCTGTTTTTTTTTGTTGATTTCCATTCAATAATACTGTAAAGTATTTAATCAGTTTTAGAAGTTGTCATTAAATCCATGCCTGTGTTACAGGAATGATTTAACAGACTCAAAATGCCAGGGGAACAAAGTGACAAATGCACAGAACGTTCACCAGTGTGGAAAAGTCACTCTAGAAGCATCATTGCAGATGCACTTACGCTTCATTACAAACTGTGCTACACCTTGTTATCTCCCCACGCCCCTTCCAGCTCCCAAACAGATTGTTTAAAAGGAAAAGAAGCAGAGATTCTCTGCTTCCATAAGACACTGGTGACACATCTTAATTTTGAAACAGTCTGAGATAATTTTGTTTATGTAGGAAAAAACAATCCTTTAGAATTCATATTCTCTTTTGAGATTAGTAGTAGTAGAGTATATCCCTTACATCAAAGTTTAACATATGAATGTTACTTAACAAATGCTATTTTTTGTCAGAAAAGTTAATTTTAATAGCTATCTATTTGATTTAAGATTATATGAAAACATAGTATTATGTTTTGTGCTAAGTTCCCTAAATAGCAAGAGTAAGAAAAGCATTGAATCTGTAATTAAATTTAAAGCTTACCTTCTGTCCCCAAATGTAATCCGATCTTTGTCCCTGCTCTGCTGAGGGGCCCCAGTAGATCCCATGGGACCCTGCTGGAACATGGAGACGGTTTGTAGGGAGCGGATAGCTGGTGAGATCCGTATGTTAAAAGGAGGATGAGGTTTTTTTAAAGTTTCACAGAATCACGGAATGGTAGGGTTGGAAAGGGACCTCTGGATATCATCTAGTCCAACCCCCCTGCCAGAGGAGGGTCACCTAGAGCAGGTTGCACAGGAACACGTCCAGGCGGGTTTGGAATGTCTACAGAGAGGGAGACTCCACCACCTCTCTGGGCAGCCTGTTCCATGATGTTTTATATCCTTTGAGACATACAGATAAAACTATTTTCCAAGCAGTGTTGCATATTTAAACAAACCCACCTCCCTTTAGCCCTCTGTAAGCTGGCTTCATTCACCAGCGAAGTTCCTTGGTAGCAAGGTTCCATGGTGTTTGCTGAGATGCCACAGTGGACTGGAAGCCATTAAGTCTGAGCTTTGTGTTGGGGCAAGAAGGTAAGTTTAGAGCAATATGCATAATGCACGCCACTCTTGCCCATGGCTTTTAATGGATATGGTGTCTAAAAACTAGTTTGATTAATAGTGAAAATTGTGTAGGTACAATTGTTGGAGTACGTGTATATGGGGATCTTTTTTAAGTTTCCCCATATATCATTATAATGTAAGTTCAGATTTTCCAGTTTGATAATTTTTCAAAAAAATTCATAAAAATGCTGGAGCAAGATTTGGGTCTTTGGGTTTTTTTTTTTTTTAAGGTTCACAAAGCAGATAGCTGTAATTATTTTTAAGTTACTACTATACCTTTAGTATTTGCCATCAGTTCTGAAGTTAAAGGTTCCTGCAACAGCGGCATAAAAGATGTGCCTGCATATCAGCTGTCTCTCTGCAAAGGCTGGTGAGCGAGCCTGAACCCATAACAAATATTGGCTAAGACACTGTTACTCTGCACTAAACCAGCTCATTTGCAGATTCATCTTGCTTTCTGACATCTCTGCTACAGCTTTAGTTAATAGAATGAAAAGTCCAAAGTGCTTTTACAGAGTAGGGTCGCTGCGTCAGCCGACCGCTGTATACCTTTTCCAGTACTTTATCTAACCTTATTCAGGTTCAACTTAGCTTGTGTTCTCAGTCAAGTCTTTAGTCTGTAACATTCTGAAAATGATCTTTTTCATTAGTCTTTTCAGTTTACACCTGCGTTACAGCTCCAGACATCTAGCAGGTCTTCTGTCTGTTTTACAAAAAGATTAAAAAAAAAAAAAATAAAAAATCCACATTTAAGTACTTGCATGACTCATCACAGGAGGTAAATAAAGTTTTGCAGAACCTTAATTGCAAAACCAATGTGAGGGCAAGGTTGCTAATGAGTTTTGTAGAAGTGTTAGGCAATCTAAGCCAGGTTTCCTTAATTTTAGTGGAAAGCTAATTGATTTTTAATGGATTTGCCTATTTCTCTCATACGGGAGAGGTCAGGGATCAATTTTATGTCATGAAGTTACATTTGGAACCTCAATACTTACAAGTTTGCGTATTTTACGCTCTCTTGCACAGCTGTGATCTTAGGTGCTTAAACCCAAAAGCACTTCCTTTATGAGGGTTCCGGTCCACTGCTACTGCAGACACCATGTCCTATAATCCGCTTCTTCACTTGATCAGACTCAATTTCTAACCAAATTAACCTATTTGCATTTACTAGTAACTTCTAAAAGTTGTCTGACAGCGTTGCTCACAGGATTAGAAATCTTCTCAAGTCCTCTAAATTACTTTGGTCACGTATCACACTGTCATTCAGCTTCAGCGACGTTTCTGTCCTTGGTGTCCGTATGAAGGCCCTGCCTGGAGAGCAATACTACAGTAGGATATTTCAAGCATATTTCACCTCTTCTGATAGAAGAGTATTTTTCTTCTTCTATCATTTAAGTTGTCCTTTCATGATACTAGCCCTTCTCTGTGCCTTTGCTGTTTAAATCAGCTTTCTTAAATGTGACTGGAAGTCTAGGGACAGCATTCAGACCTTGCTGTTTCTGCTGGAAATACCACATCAAAACATTTTTTCATCTTATTTATATTTTTTTTCATGATTGCATTATACTATGGCGTATCAGGCATTACACAGGTAGTCTCTACTACCATTTTTAACCCGAGTCCCTAATTTAAAGTACAAACGCTTTCTTAGTCTAGAATTTTAACTTTGTCTGTACTGTTGTATTTAATCTCATTTCTGTTACCTCAGCCTTTGAGGTCATCCAGTTTCTTCTGTTTATTTTGGATGCTTTCAGGATTCTACAGCTCTCCTGCATACATTTAAAGACTTAAATTTTCAAATATTCTTATAGATGTGTTGTACCTTTTGGTTAAATAATAGTAGTTATCCCACTCAAACTCTGTATTTTTTTAGTTATGGTCTTATTTTTAGTACTGAAGATATATGACCTGGAGTAAGCCAAACTGAAGAAGACTTCTAGTAACATCTCTGCAAAAATTTCACTCATAAGAACATTAAAAATAAGTGTAACAACACCCACTTATTAAAAACAGTATTTTCATTAACATGAACTTACTTTCCTTTGCAGTACCTATTCTGCCATTAACTGGAATACTGGTTAACCCATTTCTCTCATTAAGTGGTAAAAAATAAATACAAATACAAGGTTTTTACACTCTAAACCCACCATTTCTTGTGTGGATGCTTTGCATGGTCACACAAATTAATAGATACTATACTAACTGCACAAAAGCTGAAGGGCAATGCACTACTAATTGCAGACCTTTTCCAGTTTTTTTTTTTTTTTTTTGCTTGTGTGAGGAAAACGATTTCTGTGAAAAGTGAACTTTGCAACTGTGTAAGAAATAATCATTAAGATGACAGTGGAGGAGAAATGGTTGGCTTACTTGCTGCCTGGTTAGAATCGCAGAATACTTTTGATCTGGAAAAATAACTGCTCTGATTATTATTTAGAAATATCTGGCTAGCCTTGCATAGTTAAAAATACCATGTCAGATTTTTTTTTTTTAATGTTTTTGTATATATGTATGTAATACAAGTATTTTATAATACTTTTTCTGACACTTCATACATCATCAGATGTTTGTATTATTCCACTAGTTGTTTCCATAAACTGATCTAGATTCCAGAATGTTTCCCACATTTGCTTTATTCAAAGAGTTATGTGACTTTGTACCTCTTTCTGAAAAGGTCTTTTGAAGTTTTCCTTTATTTTGTGTTTATTTCCAAGTAAGTTATTTTGCATTTCAGCCATCTAATCATTAGTGTATGACTTCTAAATTCATTTTTATTCTTTCAGCGAAATTAATATAGGAACAAACGCTAGGGGTCTGACAAGGTGCGCTGTTTTTAATGCCGTAACACCTTTTCCCTGTAACTGTTCTGTGCCGCGTGAACTTCTGAAAGCTACAAAGTGATGTTTTTCAACTCTTCTCTGAGGTCTGGAGATACACTACTAGTGTGAAATATAAAATATGTATAGTATTTCAATGCATTTCCTCCACTTCCCCCCCACCCCCCCCACCCCCCCGCCCTGTAAGCCAGGTGTGGACTCTCTGTCCCTTGGCGCCCGTGTGGCGTCGGGTGGCCGGGCTCGGCGCAGCTGGGACAGGAGACAGTAGGTGGTGGTCGGACAGAACCTCTGCGGGGGTGGCCGCTCCCGCTCGCAGACATTTTGGCAGTAACTCCTTTTCGAGATATCAAGGCAAGAAAAAAAAATACTATAGTGACATACTGTGTATGTTTTCTATACACTTTTAAAATAATTTTAATGTTAAGAGTGGATAATGAATTTTCCTGTCTCCATCGCCGCACCTAGATATGCTCTGAGTTACGGTCTACAGAACAACCTTTGATTCATATTTATTTAAGCGAACTAAAGAATTTATAACTTGCAGAAGTCTAGGGGATTGTCAGTCAAAACTTAGCATGAGAAAAGTTTTTTAGTTTTGCTGGCAGAAACATTTCAGTGCTTGGTTTAAATTAGCTTGCTTTCTTAAGCTCAGAGGAAATCTGAGAAAGGATACAAACTGGGGAGTAATCTTAATAATTTGTACTAACATTTGACTGCTTGTCAGTTAACGGTTTTGTGAACTTGGAAGTAAATTGAGAGGAACAATCACAAAATATATAATTTGATTTACAAGAGTAAGCAATTAATGGAATACTAGGCCCAAAGTACCTGCTGGGGTTGTGGTTGAGAGATTCTGCTGAGCAGCAAAGGGCCTTCCAGGCTTGAATCTGGAAGAGAATCATTAACTCATCGTGGGCAGTTTTATTAATCTTTTATTTGGGGTTAAGAAGAAAGAGGGATGTCATCCGCTGAAAATATCTGGCAAATGTACACATGCTTATAGGATAATTGAAGTTATTTTTTTCAATGTTTAGTATTTTCACCTAAGGAATTTTAGCAAAGATTATTCTTCACTGATTTTAATATTTTTATGATATATAGTAATTTATGAAGAAAGGCTAACTTTGCTAATTTTCAGTCTACCTATAGAGACTGGTAATAAATATTTTTAAAGAGGCAGCTCTAGTTCTGTGCGCAGGTTATGGTATATGCTGATAAACAAAATGAAGATTTTGCTGAAATACTGTTCAAATAAGTTTTTCAAAAACAGGCAAATAGGTTCTATAGTGCTGCAAAATATGTGACGATAGACTTGAAATTTCAGGTATAAATAAACTGTGTTTAAAACTTTGTCAAATTTCTGCATTTATCCAGAGTCTGTGATGGCAAAGCTCTCTTACATGCAAAACTCAAACCCCAACAACAAAACCCTTAAAGCTATTCTAACCTAATATAGAACTAATTTGGATAAGTGTGACAAGTAATTTCTTTTGGCGGTAATGGCAGCTGACTTGAGCAGTTGTCCCCTCGCTGCCCGTTTGTGCCCTGCACTGCCTGCCCCCTTGAGCCGCTTATTAAAGACATTTTTAAAGGTGAATGGTGCAGCTGATTAGGAAAAACTCTTGTCTTCCCTCTGGGTTATTTTGTCTTTTAATCTGTATATGTTCCCATATCTTGGAAAACATGCATTGTGTTGAATAATACTTGCGCCAACATTGATGCAGGGGGAAATAAAGGGTTTAAGGCGTGACCCTCACAAGCAATACTGCCATTAAGTACCTAATCTCAGCCTCAGAAAGGGCTTTTCTGATGTTTATTTTATACACACTGCATACAACAATTTGCATTGCTCTAAAAATGCATATTCTGATGTATTTAAAGCATGGAAAAAGGGAAAATGACTGCAGGAAAACGTATATTAAGCTTACAATCCTATTTTCAAAATGCAAAGAAAATTTGTAGACAGATTTCTATTCTCCCCCTCCAATTTTATTAACAGAACTCGTATGGGATGAGCCGGAGGGGAAAAAAAATCTAGAAATCTATGTCATTCCAGTATAAAGTAATAGTCATGTTAATCCCCCATGCTAAATATTACTTAATTTTAAGATTACATGCTTGCTTTTTAAAAAAAAAATAAAAACAACAGTGCCTAAAATTAGAAATCCTGGAGTGATTAATCCTGTGTTTTTTAAACATAAGTACACATGTCATTCTATTGTCAAGTTGCTTATATTCCCACAGCTAAGATGGTTAAAAATGTGGTGAACGTGTCGTTTAATCTAAACAGTGTTTTGGCATGGCTTGTCTTTTCATTTTAGTCTTTTGCTGCACTTCGCTGTGGGTCTGACTGTGAATTTTTCGGTGCTGCTTTGACGTTTCTGCACATGTATTTGTAAGAAGACTGTTTGTTATTTTGCAGGCCCACCTTCAACCCTCCCTCTAAGCACTCAAACCTCTAGTGGCAGCTCCACTCTTTCCAAGAAGAGACCACCTCCCCCACCCCCAGGACACAAAAGAACCCTCTCTGACCCACCAAGCCCACTACCTCATGGACCCCAGAATAAGGGCCCAATTCCTTGGGGTGAGTTTTGAAACGCAAACCAAAAGGGCAGGGGAAAACCTTTTATGATGGATGCTATATGATCTTTGATTTCTTGTACCCGGTGCTTGCTTTCCAATGATTGCGGCTTGATGTAACGTCAGCTCAGATAAACCAGCAGTTCTACCTTCTGTCACTCAAGCTTCCAGGCTTCTGTAGCTGAGTCTCACTTGATAAAACTGAAAATATTCCACGCTCCCCTGGGGCCCAGTTCAATCTTCTCTGCCGCCTCCCTCCCCTCTCTCTACCTGAGCTGCCCAGGCTGCCCTCACCCCTCATCCTCTGCATCTGCTCCGCATCTGCATCCTCACCCTGCTCCTGCTCTGCCCGGCTCCTCCGTCTCGATGGGTGTTGGGTTGGGGCAGAGAGACCTCCATGAGTCCGTGCCGTCCTCCTGCTTGCCAGAAGAGCTTGTTTCCTCGGGCTCTGTGCCAGATCCCTCCTGTGAAGTGCTCACACCTCGCTGGTGGGGATGTGCTGTCTCGGTATGCTTTCAGGTTTTGTGGTGGTGTCTGTACCTACATAAAGACTGATAGGTTTGCAACCTTCTACCTGCAGAATTTATACAGAAACAGCACTTATTTTTATTACTTTTTCTTTTTTTTTTTTTTTAACAGGATACCTTTCTGACAGAAGCTTTTCAGAAACTATTTTCCAGACTACTCAAATTCTTCCTCTTTTCATAAACATTGCTCCATGCAGTCAGCTTCTCCCGGTAGCTATAAATCTCAGGCCCATGTAATTTTATATAATTTAAGTTGTGGTGGCAGGATTTCCATAAATCTGTAAACTTTTGAGCTGGAATCCAATGCTTACATAGGGGCGTCATCCATACACTACTTCTATTTTAGGAGTATCCTTTCTCTGTCCTAAAATAAACACAAAATTACAAGCCTAAAAAAAAATTGGCAAGCTTAAAAGCACCATTTTTTTTTCAGCAAATGGAGTTAAATGTGGTAAATCATGGAGTACTCGTGTAGAATATGTAATTTAATCTAGGATTTAATATGAAGAGAAGTACAGAATCTAGTAAAAAGCAAAATCTTTTTCTCAAGGAATACAAATAATGGCAGTCTTTTCAATTCTTTACTTTTCAGATGTCTGGGACATGGAAAATTGTTTCCTATGTTCTGGAGTCTAACAGCCCTGGACTATTTCGGATGTAAAGACTTTTTGAAGAGCTTGGACTTTAAAAAATGTAAAAAGCCCAAATATTTAAGTCCAAAACAGCACCTAATATACTGGAATACTACATAATGTAATGCTATTAGAATGAAAAGTGTGATAGGAAGAGTTGCGTAAGCTAGTGCCAGCTTTTCTTTAAAAATACTAGACAACAGATGAAGGAAGAGGAAAATCTGGGAAAGGTGCAGGTGTGGAGCTGGAGCTGAAGAATCTTAGAGCAGCAGAATAGTTTTCCAAAGCAGGGCCGGAGGAGAACATTGCTAATTCTGTCTCTTTTCTGCTCTACAGCGCATACTAAACTTCAGTAGGTGGAAGAGGGGCTTTTTCTCCCCTTTTCCTTAGCTGAGATGTGTACAAAAAACTTGTTTCAAAGTCTGTTTGGTTTTTAAGCAAGTATTAAGTTTTATGTTTATGAAAGAGGGACTTTCTTGTATGTGCCTTTGTGTTTTTGGTTTAAGAATATGGTCTGATGTTCACTGCTTTCCCTTTCAGAAGCTTTTTTTCTGTGTTGTTGAATTTCTTGTTACGTTGAATTTCAGCATTTGTTTTCTAATCTGTGCATTAACTGAAATATCAAGCAGAGCAATCCTTAGCTTATGTCTAAGCAAATTAAGTTACTATTCAAAGATGTTCTAAAAATGTCGTTTAGATTATTTTGGATTTCCATAGCAGCCATGAGATATTTTTCCTTGCTTTATCTCCATAGGATCTACATGCGAAGCGTTTGCTGTTTGTTTTGCCTTTATTTATTTATTTATTTTCACTTTTAAATATACACATATTCTTAGCAAGGCTCAGCATGAGCCTTTTCTGCTGCTTCATTTAGACTTCGATGCACTAAGAATGGTATCTGGGCAGATATGTCATTCTTTTGCATGGGAAGTATTTGGTGTTCTCGGATCATTAAAATTCACTTTACATCTATTTCAGTGACAAAATTTACTGATGGTTGTTGAAGCTGGTTCTAAGATTGTTTAGACACACTGTAATAGAAGAGGGAAGGGGAACGATAACGGCACTAAAACGAAATAGTACAATTGTACCTTGGGAATGACGATGGTTAATGAAAGAGACGGCTTCTGCTGAAGGAGCTCAGAAGCACTCGGGTTTGGATTTTGCTGCCTTTTGACAGAATTGAGTATACCCACGATCTTTTCTTTACCAACACTTAACGTTCCGGTTATGGTAACATACTGACTTAGTCACTAAATCAGCAAAAGCTATTCTTAATGTAGGATAAAATACCAATCCTTAGAAATTTGATGTTTTGTGAATAAAATCAAATTCATGATGGCTTTAAAAAGATGTGCCACACAGTGCAAAATGTAAACATCTGCGATAAATTTATTTGATACTGGTCTGCAGTATCTCCTTCTATTCAGAGAAAATTGAAATACAATATTCAAAACAAATGCCCGACAGCAGTAACTCACCAGTGTCCTTCAATCTTTCTTTGCCAGCAGATGTGAGCTACCAGTGAGTTGTTTTAAAATCTGTTATGTGAAAGGTCAACTTGTATTATTAAGTGACCCTGACGCTTTTTCAGTTACAAAATTATTAATAAGGAATGATCTTTAAAATATTTAGCCGTGCTGTATAGAGGATACTTGGAAGAATTTGTACTTGGCTTTAAGTTGCACCCTCTGCTGATTATATTTCAGTTATACTAATGATCTTTTTTTTAAATTGTGTTTTTTTACCTCAGGTAATGATTTGGGCCCACCTTCAACTAAGGCTGCAAACAAGTTTGAGGGGATGTCTCAGCAGTCAAGGTAAAACCTGTGTACTTGAAGGCAAAGATGAAACTTTATCTAAACATAACTAATTTGTAAATTAGAAAAAAAAAATGGCTTTTCATATGAAGTAAAACCCTAGCTGTGTTTCTTCATTAGTTTTCTGCATGCCTTACTGCCATACAAATACTTTGGCTTCATTGAGCCTCCTACGCTGTGTTCGTGGCCGTCCGTACACAATCCATCCTTTGAGCGGGATGGACGGAACGACTTGTACCAGAATCTATCTACCGCTCCTGCAGAAGTGCGCTCGGAGCTGGGGAATGTTGCCTCAGACTGCAGTCCAGCGGGACAAAAGTTGTATTTTTGTGTCTCCTGGCATTTCATTTTATCTGCTTCGGTGTGAGGTCTCGTGCCTATAGCTGCAGAAGCGTCTTTCTGGGTTCAGGCTGGCATCGAAGATCGCTCTGTGGAGAGAGAATTCATCTGTCTTCCAGCTTAGCTGCTTTCCAGTCTGTCGAGCTCATGTGCTGACACGCAGTCTGTAATAACACAAACCCCTTTGAGCTCGTAGTTCATCAGGTCAGTACGTTACAAGTGTCTCTTTCAATAGCTGGAGGAGGAAGGATAGCCAGACATTCCTGTCACTTAGTGTTTGTTACTCCTTTATCTGTGCTGTGATTCCAGCGTCCTGAGGTTCAGAGCATGGTAATTCCAATAAACGCGTGCCTTGGGCAACACGATGGAGACCTTGCATCACCACAAGTGTGCGTGATCAGGCCGTGACTGGAGGTGGATGTGTAACCTCAAACAAGTGGCAGCAGAACATGTGTAGGTAGAGTTTCTGGACGCTGCTCCATCTCTGATCTGCCTCGTCAGCACAGGCAGTGGATTGCGGTGTTGGTGGCACAGCTGACTTGCCGTGTCTGCTGAATCCATCCAGGTGGCACGGGGCGTTCAGGGGAAAGGCGGTGATGTTCTGCAGCACAAAGAGCTGGTGCCAGACTTGATACTCCTAAGACAAGGGTAAAAGGGTGGTACTCGCACTTGATGGCTTTAGATAAAGGCCGAGGTAGTTATTTATTGAATCAAGATTGAGCTTGGCTGTTCTTTCAATTTCATGTCATGATATATTTTGACTATTTAAAAAAAGCTAGGAAATGAAGATAAAAGTGTTTCGTTGTACTCATTGTGAAAAGTTAGGTTCAGAGACAAATCATAGCAGAGTCAAGGCTGTTGATGCAGAAGAGTTTCTGCACTGTTGAACATATTCTGGCAACTTCCTCACTTGTTTCTCTTTTTCCTTGTTTTTTGAGTAATTATGTTGAGGTGATACTGATTTTTATTTGATTATTTATTGTTTGATTTTTATGCCTTAAATCAGTTGGCTTTCTTCTTTTCTACCGCAGTCCTTTTCTATAAAAGTGACCCCGATGTGGTTTTGGTGGAAGAAATTTTGTGGGTTTTTTTTGTTGAAACTTGTAATGTGTTTTGCCCTCACATGCTGTATTTGCAAATTCGAGCCAGCCTGGTGTTAATTCTGAAAAAAATGCCTACAACAGAAAGCATAGATGGAAATCTTTGGCAATGTGCAACTGTCTGAGATTTTTATGCTGTAATTAAATTACTCGCAACTGTCCTGTTTGTATTGTTGTTTACCCCCATGAGTAGCTAATGCAGCTGTAACACAGATTGACAGAGGAAAGTATGTTATTTGCCCACAATTATCAGTATTTTCCTTAGAATAGCAGAGACTTTGTCTCCTAATGCAGCTGCAGTTTGGGGGTGATACCGGATCACACTTGTGCAGTAGCCTACAAGGCACAGGCTCAGTCCCGGAAAACTTCGAACCACTGACATAAAGAACAGATTGTGTTTTGGATACTTCAGTATAGTTATTTTAAAGACCAAATTTTCCTTAAAGTTCAGGATTGCCCACTGAGCTGGTCTTCCAGCTTCAGCAATTTTCAGAGTACGTTTTGCACATACAGAATAAATCTGCCCCGTAGCGTTAAAGCTGTGGGGGGGTTGTATGGCTTTTTCTCTGCAAAAGCTGTTCAGTCTTAATAGTGCTTTGAGTTTCAGGATTGATCCACAGACAACATGACAAGTTGGTTATACAAAAGAAGCAGAATTAATGTAGAATTTTTTTTTTTTTTTTTTAGAATATAGATGTGTTGAGGGGGAAAAAAGGGAAAGAAAAAGTATGTTTTATAACGGTTGTAAGCACTAATAATTTATATCTGTTGATTTAGCACTGGGACCGCAAAGACTGCACTTGGCCCTAGAGTTCTTCCCAAACTACCTCAAAAAGGTAAGGGCTCTTTTTGTGGGTATTGCCATAATGACATCTTTTAAATGTGTGTGAAAGCAGATACTTGCTTTAAATACATGGATCTTTTCACCAGAAGTTTTATTTCTAAAATGCCACAAACCATGAAAGCTTAGCAAAACCGAAAGGATTGTGGAACATCAGGAAGGTTTTTATTAAACTAAAAAAATAGTTAGAACTATGGAACATAAAGAGGAAAGAAAAAATAGTAAACTAATTGAAGGTGCAAGAGAGCTCAGGAGGTCAGCTGGTCCAGTCCCCACTCAGAGTAGGGCCAGCTTTTTGACACGAGAGCAGGTTGCGCAAGGCCACATTTTGAGTATCTCCCTGGATAACCTCCCTGGGCTTCCATTTCTATCTTTCATCACTCTCGCTGATGAATTCTATTTTCTTCCTAATATCCCTAAGTCCATTTTCTTGATACCCTCGAAAGAAGTTTTGTCCATTGCCATGTTTTGGTGATCAGGGTTGTCGTCACTGAAACGAATTGGGTACTGTTACATGCTCACCTATATATCGGTGACAGACTTGCTGAGCCCATCATCCCAGTGAACACCTTATGGCCCTTTCTTTTTAGAAATGTTTTTTCTAGTCTCTCTTTAAACTCATACGGCAGGTGTTATTTAGTTTTTTGAGTTCTTGCAGCAGTTGACTATAATGTTAAAAGTAGACTTACCTTGTAGCTCTGCCTGATCCAAAATACCTTCTATCTGTATGAGTGGATGATCTCTACAGAGGATGAAGCCTGTCCAGACTTCTGAAGCTAGATGACTGAAATTGAATGCACATAACTTTAACAGAAAATGCAAATGTGAACTTTCAACTTCATTAAATTACAGTAACTATGACACGGTATCATCTTTTGAAAGAGACACCAATGAGGCGATGAGGTACCAATGCAAAGGAAGTCAGCACTTCCTTGATTTAAAATGATAAAGGTGAAAACTTAAGATGGGCTCAACCAAAGCACTTTGATAAGGGCTACTATCAGGTTTTTCATATCATTTACTTAAGCCTTAACCCAGTGTGGATGATCACTGCTTGTACATTTGCTACTAGATAAGTCTCAGAGACAAAGCTTTATACAGGTATCAACACAGACATTTTTTAAAATGTTTATCAGGCATCTAATAGTAGCTACATAATTTCTTTCATGGAAATGATGCAAAGTTTGGGGTTTTTTTTGGTATAAATGACCAAAAATATAGCATGGAAGTGTTATTGCAGCAGGTGATAGCCAAAGCAAGTGTTGTTGCTTTCACAGTAAAATGTCAGACCACCTTTTTGGCTGGTAGAATACGATACTACAGCAATGCTGAACACAATAGGAAATTATTCCTTCTAGTCAAACTGTGTTGCTTTCATTATGGGTCATAACTTTTTTTTTCTCTTCTGTCCCCCTTCCTCTGTTTTAATATAGGGATGTTTGGTTTAGGGGGTTGGGTTTTTTTGCTGTATTCTTACGGTTTTGTTTTTAAGGTAGATTTCAGTCAAGTTTTCTGCGGGAACTTGGCAGTAGAATCAATATATGACACTGAGAAAAAACTAATTGAAAAGCTATTTTCAATTTCCTTCCATAAAATCTGCAAAATACACTTTTTAAAACTTCTCATCTTTACTAAATTGTGAATATTTACAGTAATTAATTTTTTATTAGTTTTAATTTGAATGTCTATAATTTATTCTATACACTGTATAGACATACATGCTCACTTGCTCTCTTCAAGATTTTACAGGTGCTAATGCTGAGACTCGAGGCTTTTTTGTATGGAGTTCAATTGTATATATGATTAATCATTAATCATATTATCATCATTAAAGAGAATTTTCATTGCAGTCACATCAGTGGGTTGATAGGTTGTTTTGCAAACTGTCTTATATTTAATATTTTTTTTGTTTTATATACAAAAAGCAATCGCTTTATTTCATTTTAAGTAATTAATCTATAAATTGATGCTGAGTAGCTGTCGGATTAAGCACTTCTGGCTTCCAGGAGGAGCGATGAAATGAGACCTCAGTGACAGGGTTACGTAAAGTTGTTTTACCTTGCATTTATCATAGACTCAGAGGACATATGGGCAGTTATCGGGGCTCAGTGAACATGTGGCCATTTACACAATTAGTTTTGATGTGTGCCTAAGTTCTTTAATATTAAAATGAGATTGTGAAAAAACATTGTTATGCTCTTCTGTTTTAGTGGCACTAAGAAAAATAGAAACCAGTCATCATCTTTCAATAGATAAATCCCATCAGCACACGGAAATCTTTCAGAAGCCCTCGCTGTCCATCGATATACCACAGAAACCACAACCTGGAGACTTGCCCCCAAAGCCTCTGCCTCTGGAATTAACTCAGAAACCTCAAGTGGGAGAATTACCCCCAAAGCCTGTAGAACTGCCCCCAAAGCCTCAGCTAGGAGACTTGCCACCAAAACCACAACTTGGAGACTTACCTCCAAAGCCGCAAATGAAGGACCTTCCTCCAAAACCTCAGCTAGGAGAGCTGCTGGCGAAAACTCAAGGTGGAGAAGCCTCAGCGAAGCTGCAGCCCTCGGAGGCAAATCAAAAATCTCACTCCTTAGATCTTTCTCCAAACGTACAATCCAGAGACACCGTCCAAAGGCAAGCATCTGAAGAGTCGAATGACATAACACATACCCTGCCAGAAACCCCTGTGCCACTTCCCAGGAAAATAAATATGGTAGGTATTATTCCAGCAAGGTGAAAATATCCGCCAAAGGCTTTGAAGGTACTGTAGGATGTATCTGTGCAAAAAAAAAAAATGCACCCCCCCCCCCCCCCCCCCCCCCCCCCCCCTTGAGCTCTGCATGCAAACAACACAACCTTATGGGCTGGGATGGGGAATGAGGAGCTCTGCATGCAAACAACACAACCTTATGGGCTGGGATGGGGAATGAGGAGCTCTTCTGTGCTCCCAAGCAGCTTCAGCAAAAGCTGGGGGTTTACAAGACCTCTTGCATGCTGAAAAAAATACTGGTAACATAAAGCAGTAGTTTCGGGAGCATGACAGTGTATTTAGATTTATTAGGGAACCTGGGCATTTTTATCTGTGCCAGTCATACTTCTGAACCGATTGGTAGTTTTCTTTGCTGTCTTTGCTCACTGCTTTGTATGTCTTAGATTACTACAATATTTATATATTTGATTTTTGTAATCTTTAAGAATGCTGTTATCAGTAGATGAAAGTTTAAAGTACAAGTCAACTGTGACAAATCAGTAAATGTTCTTCTCATGAGTATTTAATGTCGGTGTGCTTAAGTAAGGTTCAGATATATTGCTGAAGTGGCAAAATTGCCATTGCTGGATGGCCTGTAGTAGCAGAGCTGGAACTATAACTAATTCCAAGTCTCCTTGTTCAACCCTCAATTCATCTTGCTGCTCATCTTGCTAACCAGTGCAGTTTCCGTCCAACAGAGGCTTCTTCATGCATATGTATATTGAAATCATTTTATGAAGCTCCAGAGCTCTCTTAAGATTTTCATCATTAAGAATACATCAAAAAGGAGATGGTTTTGCTTGTCAAATTGGCTATGCAAAGCACTAATGTGAAAGGAAATAAGACTTCTGTTCTTGTAGTGAAAGCAGAGGGCGAGTTTCTCCCTTCTTGTGCTTGTCTGAGGAAGAACATCTTTCTCTGGAGCCATCACTCTGCTTGGCTTCTGTCCTGGGCTTGTCCATAAGCTCCTGTCTGAACGGAGAGCCACAGGGTTGTTGCTTGGGCTTCCTGAGTGTTCCAGAGATTAAAGGAAGTAGTGCAGGGAGCTGATCAAAAGGCATCTGCAACTGCGGTTTGTTTACTTACATACTTTCAAATATAAGCAAATGATGCTGGACTTTCTCAGCTCTTTGTCACTTTATTGAAGAAGAAAGCAAATAGTGGATTAGTTGTTTGTTTTGGTTGTTTTTTAAACTCTCGCCCTGCTTTACACAGAGGAAAAATTCAGCGTTCTCCAAATTCAGCCATTTTCACACGTGCAGTAAATTAAATAGTTCCACTGTTTTCCAGTGATCAAAACTATGGTTTGTTTGAGCTAATTACTTTCCAGTTTTCTACACATCATTACGGGCACACGTGTATCTCTTCTTGTTCACTGCAGTCTTTTTTGCTCAAGTAATAATGTGCGAGAATTTCTCTTAAATGTATCTTGCCTCCGTTTTCACCCTCTGGCTTTGTCCTCTCCGCACAAACTGCTGAAACGCTACATCACGGCGCAGCAGTGAGACCCGTGACAGCGGCCACTCGTACGCGGGGGTACCTCGCTCGTGGGTTTGACTGTTCAGCCACTGAACAGATGGACATAATTTTATTTTTCTCTTTTTATTGGAAGTTTTAGAAAATTAATTGTTTAGAATTATTAGGTAAAAAAATACCAATTCTGTTAATATATAAGGACTTGAAAGGGTATTTTTAGAGCAATGAAACTTGCTCTGCGTACTTCTAAAAATCACACCGAGCCCTTGAGTGTTCTTTCGTGTGTGTGTTCTACAAAGGAGACAAAATACTTCTTTTCAAACAAAAAAAAAAAATTCAATGTAAATAAAACCATGGATGGATTATTAATGACCGCAGCAGCTGATTATTATTCAGTATTAAGCATAAAAGTCTCTTCTTTAATAAGTACTAATATTGGATACAAGGAGTTGGGGTGATGGTGGGTGGTGGTATTTGTTTCATTTACATTTATTTACAAATTACATGTCCTACAATTGCTTCTTTTTTACACGCCAATGCCCCAAATGTTATGGAAATTATACCCTCTCTTCAGATCCATCCTTTTTCAAATCTTCCTGAGATTAAATACCCCTCGGGCTTGAATCCTGCTTTTTACTACTCTCCTGAGTGAAAGGAATAGAATATTAAAATGTCATCTCTGGTACTAATCAGAAGGAACCAGGAGCAATTGCTGTCATTTTCCATGTGCTCTTACAAGCCGAGCTGCATACAGGTCTCTAAGTTTAGAGGAATTTAACTTTATTTAGTCTCTTTTTACTGAATGAGACGATTTCTATCTGGCAGAAGTAGTTGCTTCCCTTCATCACTGGAGGACTGATTGGAAGCACT
This sequence comes from Alca torda, assembly GCA_008658365.1. Taxonomy (NCBI): domain Eukaryota; kingdom Metazoa; phylum Chordata; class Aves; order Charadriiformes; family Alcidae; genus Alca; species Alca torda. The sequence continues at coordinate 154,571,176 of CM018077.1, read as the reverse complement.
CTGTAGTTTGCAAAGGTTCTCTGGAGTTGAAAGCTGGGACTGGCCTCAAATACCCATTAATATTGAATTCCAATCCCTAGTGGTAGTTGTGATTTTTGTTGAAATTATCTGAATTTGTTTAAAAAAGAGAGAAAGCGTTCTTTGAAGTAACTTCTTGCTGCAGCAAAGCCTTGCTGTAAAAACCCCTTTGATCTCATACCAACTTCAGGTATTTCTGTTCATTTGTCTTGGGTTTTTTTAGTCTTATGTTGTTGTGTTAACTGCTCTGTCTCTTAGATCCCTCTATAATTGTTATTTTTCTGTACCTTGAGTTCAGTATGAGTGCTCTTTGCTGCGGGTCTGTTCTGCGGTTGATCTGCAGGGAATTTTTTTTTTTTTTTTTGCCAGAACATGGAGGTATTTCAAGTGGGTAGGTAATAGCGAAGAGAAGGCTCCCTAGGAAATTTCCTCTGTGAAGGTACTTTTGGCTCAAATTCCTCTAAACCTGCTGACTTTTTCCTTCGTAGCCCTTCTGCTGCTCATCTCCTTGTGCCCTTCTTGGTTTTTTGCATTCTCGTTATCTGACTGCTTCTGTTCAAAGGAGGAACTGTGGTTTTTGAAGAAGTGTGGGTATGAAAATACAGGACTGTGAAGTAGCAGGAGTGTTTTGCTGTGAATATCACTTCCTTACTCTATTTGAAATAATTTAAAGCATTTTCTCTGCCGTGAGAAACATATGTTCGGGGAGGAGTCCGTGGCTCAGGCTTTTTCATCTGAATTAGCAGCATGCAGCAAAGTGTGACCTAGAAAATACTTGGACTCGGAATGGTGGAGCTCTGAGAATATCTATTGTAAATTATCATCATGAAATAATACTGCCATCTGAAATTAAGGTGTTTTTTTTTCTTAGTAAGAAATTGCTAACATTCTGGATGGAAAAATCACTGAAAATGTGATTTCCAGTTCTATAAGCACATCTGAAATCAAAGGATACTGTATTTCTACACTAGATCCAATGCAGCATTTTCCCCAGCCCTTACCTCTCTCGTAACATTCTGAGGAGCCTGCATTTCATTTTGTGTTCATGGTATTTTTTTTTATTTTTTTTTTAATGAAGTATGTATTAAAGGAGAAAGAGGGAACAATGTAAAGGCGTTATTTAAACTTTCTTTACTGGAGGAATCGTAGGTTACTTAAGCTGTGCACTACACATTAAAGTCTCTTGGGAGTTCTGAGTCTTAAGAAAACCTACACCTATGTAGGTAATTTTTATCATTATTATTATTTTTTTAAATATCCTTGTTGAAGCAGAGTTTTTTGATTATTTTTTTTTTATGCCCCCAGTTGCGGGGAAGACAATTGGGTAGTCTCCACCTTCTTGTAAAATGAAACATAACTAAAAGGCAAAATTCATATCGTATATATGGTTTTGCTGTTCCTCATATCCTTCCTCTAAAATTTCATTCTATTTTTAGGGGAAAAACAAAGTAAGGCGAGTGAAGACCATTTATGACTGTCAGGCAGATAATGATGATGAGCTCACATTTGTTGAAGGAGAAGTAATTATTGTAACTGGTGAAGAGGACCAAGAGTGGTGGGTACGTATCTTTTCCTTTTATAGTTCCACTTAACTTCTTCATGACTTCTAAAGGAAATCCTCTTTTTCCAGACTTTTGGGGTTTGTTGTTACTTTGTTTGTAGGTGGTGGGGTTTTCTTGATTTTGTTGGGTTTGGGGAGTTTTTTGCCTGAGCTAACATCCAGCCCTTAAACTGGAGGAGACCCCCTTTCTCTGGTAGAGTCTGTCTCTTCCTGGGAGTCTGCCAGAACCATCCTGACTAGGTTTGGCTTTGTTGCTGGCTCAAAACAACACATATTTACGTATATGTCACTCTTTGTAATGCGCACTAGCCTTTCATTAAATGAAGAAGTGGTGATTTTTACTCCACTTAGCATGCTTATACCCTTCATGAAAAATGAGATGGGTAATAACCTTCAGTTCACCGGCAATATTAAGTTGTACCTGCAGGGGTTGCTGGAAGTCTGAAAAACTGTTTGTGACGGGTGCTGTGAGCTGATGGTTTTCCTCCTTAAATGAGAGGTAGTTAACATCTTCTTTCCCTTCTTCCCTCCCGTGCCACCGGTTTGTATCATGCTACCCCCACTCTGGACCACATGTTGGCTTTGGTTCTTGAGTGCTAACACCAGGTTTTTCCCAGCCCCACTTGAAGGCTCCAACCCTCCCTTGACACTCTGCTTCTGGCCCCCGAAGCCTTGCTACATCTTACTTCCCTACCTAAGAATTATTCATTTTGATTAAAACAAATTCTTAGCACAACACTGCCTGTGATTTCCTAACCTAAGTGCAGCGCAGCCGCTGCTGTTTCGGTTCTAGCTGCACAGTTTCCTTTCACTCATCATTAAAATGTGGAAGTTTTTTGACTGAAAGGATGGTACCAAAAAAGCAAAGCCCAGCGAAAAGCTGCTGTATTTACCGTATCATCCAGCCCCCGATTACGGCTGCGTTAGTTGATGAATCTGTTTTGTGAAGTGGCTTTTTAAGATCTCTGGGTACACGCCTGACAAGTTCCATAAGTGCTCCAGTCTGAGCGTTTCTGAGAAGGGAAACGAGGGCTGTTGACTCATATGCTTCAAAAATTTGGCTCTACAAGAGGAAATGGCCAGCCCTGCATGTTTCCCCTTCCCATTTTGTTAGCTTGTGGAAGAGGAAGGAGGTACAGTTATTCTGAAAGCTGAGAGCAGCACTGCAGCAGGATGGGAAAAGGGCGATATGGTCAGTCAAGGCTGCTCCTCCAGTGCTATCAATTTGATAGCTGGTTATAATTAGGCATTTTAAACATGTAAAGTTCATATAGAAGGTGCCTTTTTTTTTTTTTTTAAGTTGCTTGGCTATTTCTTTATAAGTGATTATTATGCAAAACAAGTAAGAAGTTGTACATGAAGGATACTTACTCGGAAGATACTGTGATTTGTTATAAAGCTTAGTACGCACATAGGTGATTAGGAATCATACTAATTCAATGAGAAAATAGCTGGGTCTTTACCACTTTAAGTGAGGTGTTACAGATTATTGTAAATAACTTCACAACTGTAGCAGGCGTTTCCCTCAAGCGAGATGTTTGGGATTTATTCAGTTAAGTAAGATGAAGGGGTTTGAAGGACACAGACTAACGCAGTAGCAAGATACATCGGACAAAAGAAAACAAGGCTTGTTTTGGTGAGATTCTTGAAATTCACTGGTCTGTGAATTCACAAAGGTCTGTGTAGCCCTTCTAGGTTTATTTGGCTTAATTTGCCTTATTTATAATAGGTCTGTATGGTTTTATTTCGTTCCATTATGCAAATTCAAACGTTACCTAAGGTCTGCTTTAGACTGTCCAAGAACTTGCAAATGCTCTGTAGGATCCATGCAGTTCTGCTGCTTTTGGATGAAGTGAATGCGGTCTATGAACTCTGTGTGTACACACACACACACACACACATATATACATATATACACACACATGTACGTTTTTCTCCTGTGTTGCAGATTGGCCACATCGAAGGACAGCCAGAGAGGAAAGGGGTCTTTCCAGTGTCCTTTGTGCACATTCTGTCAGACTAGTAAAAACAAACAAACAAACAAATCCTAAACTTGAGCATTGCACATTCTTCATGCAAGACGGGCTTTTTAGCAAAAGCGAACGCTGCTGCCTCCCTGTAATCCTGTGCACAACTGTATATATAGCTGCTCTTACAAATTAAGAATTCATTTAAGTTTCACCTCATGAGGTTGAATTATATGTATTGTAAATATACTGTGTTATTCTGCCTTCGCCAGTATTATGGTAGCCTTGGAACCTGGCACGCCTTATTGGGTTCGTTGAAGCCATCCTCGGCATCTAGCACTTACATCTCTGTCTTTGCTGTTCAAAATACGTAGGACCTGCCAGCTTTCCAGCCGTAGGTGGTCTCCGTCAACCACGTAACTGTACAGAAATGACTGTTCCTAATAACTCGGTATTTCTCAATATACAGTTAGCAGAAAGTTAGAATGAGTGAATGGTTTTGGACAATTTAAAAATCAGTCCGCAGTTTATAAGTGTATGCAGTTTACAGCTATAAAACCCACTTCAGTATTTATTTAATATAGTGCTCAGTTAAGTGTAATTATGAAGACAAATATTCACTGACTTTACAGATAACAGTAATGTTTTATGGTGTGCATACAGCATTTCATGTTTATATTCTGTGGACCTATGCCAAACTGTGATTGCAGTTCCCCTGTGATATTACCTCACTATAAAAAGTTACAAATTTATTTCATTCCAAAACTTATTTTAATGAAAATTAGTCATATTGTTCTTTAGTAGATATATGTGAAATTTGCTGGTTTCTTTCACTGAATTCTTAGTAACCAAGGACTTCTAGAAAATGTTAACTGTTGACATTATGCATGCATTTAGACGCTTACTTGAAACCTGCCTTTGTACAAAAGTAGTACTGTAGTCATGTAGCTACATTTGAGGAAAAGAACATTTTAACTTAATTGCTATTCAGATTAATGTGAGCTTGCGACAGTATTTGTTTATAGCTAAATTGGCTCTTGGAAAAATGATTTTGTGTTTTTTTTTTTTTTTTCCTCTGTCTTCAACCTTGCTAAAAGTTAGTTACCTAAAATAAAATTTCTTAAGTGGTGATATAAGGATAAATTTAAATTATTTTTAATGGCTCTAAAAAGTGGAAGTGGAGGTGACCTCTCATGCATTCGATCAGGCTGTTAATGGCAGAACTCGGATCACAAGCATCAGGCTGGTTTTAGCAGAGGTCACTAAACTGTGACTGTCGTAGTCTTCATTCCACGCACCAAGCAACAGACAGACTGTTACAAAGCTAATTTTGAAGAAAATCTTTGGATGGCTGCATTTGACCTGAGGTTTCTTGAAAGTTGGTATAAAGTTGCATTGCCAGAAAACACTTCAGTGCATTACTGAAAACTTTCATTTCCTATGTCACTTTCAACATCGTTTTTTTAACTTTGAAGCATAACGCAGTTTTGTTTTCCCCATGGTTTGTCTGTAGCAGGTTCCATGACTTTCATACGTCGTTCTGTATTACTCGCTTTAAGTGTTATTTTGTCCTCAGTACCTAGTACTGCGATTTCAACGCGGATTGTCTTGGCTGCATGGAAAGATTTACATTTCATCAAAACACATCTCAGGCTTTCTGAGGGCTTTCATTTCTAATTCAGTTATACGAGACTGTAGTCAGTGAATATTTAATTCTGTTTGTGGTTAAGATAGAAACAAGTATCAGTCTAAACCCCACATGGAAAAAAATGCAAAACATTTATTAACTGTTGATGGTTTTATCATTTATAACAAAAGTTTATTGGGGGAAAAAAAAATACAATTACGCAATGAGTGAGCAAGCCTGCTGGCATCTAACCTTCAGTATTACCAGCTCCAGTATTTCAGACTTTATTCTGGTTTTTTATGGAAAGGAAGTCAGGATTAGCATTTATTTAGCATTCCATTTTATCCATTACTACAATGTTTTAAGTTGCATTAAAGAACAAAACCTATTCACTTTTGTGGTCAATTGTATTTTTAAGTGATCTTGAAATAAACTGATAAAAGCAAATCATATAAAGAAAACTTAGGCATGTAAAATTATGTAGAGTCAAATGTCTATTCTTTTCTACGCTCTTTAAAATAGTATACATATGCATTTTATAAAACTAAATGAGTTCCATCGGGAACAAGAGTTCTGTTTATTCTGGCTTATTGTGGGTCATAAGAAATCTGAAAATGTATGATATTGATTGAGTTTAAGTACAGTATTATATTTGAACTCAATGAGCCACTGTCTGCAATTTTGTACATGACATAGTATTTGGAAAGTCTAAATCTTTATGGAAAATTAGCTGATAGGGGGTTGGGGGGAGGGGCAGGGGACGGTGCCCCCAGAGGGGGAAGTATGCTCTGCAGATGATGTCTTATTTACTGTTGAACAACAGTTGCTATTTATTTTTTTATTACATAGTACATCAACGTGTACAGAAATCAGATCTGGTCATGCCACTAGTTAAAATCTTGACTTCTCATTGAATGTTAAGGTAAAACATCAGTACACATGTCTATTCACATGTATTTAATGTGACAGTTTTTGAGTACTGTATGTGTTAATTTCTACTTTTTTAATATTTAAAATTGCTTTTAAATAAATGTATTCAGTTGATCCCAGATATCTGAACGAGGCCCTTTTGTCAACTGGAATATCTTCTAGGGAGAAAGTCTGGATTCCAAACAGGTAGAATTAAAACACTTGAAATGTTGTCTCTTGCTTATGAAGCACCCCTTATATAATGCAACTAAATGTGTATCTCTTTAACAGCTGTTAAATATGGATCCAATTGCCTTTATCTGGAAAACTTTAATTACTAAAGCTAGCATCAAAACACTTATTTTGTCCATGAGTTTCCGTTGCTTTCTCCCTGGCTTCAGCAGGCTCTATGGAAAGCCAGCCCGGTGTGTCTTGTCTTCTGCAGCTGCCCTTTGGGTTGAAAAGAACCGCTCGGCGTGTCCCTCTGTTGCTCTACGGCTCTCCTCTGTCCGTGGGCAGCAGCAGGATGGCCGACCCCGACAGCAGCTCTCAAAGCCACTCGGGCAGCACTAACCTTTCCTGGGTGCAGTGACTTTATGGCTTAGAACTTCAGCTCCCACCCAGCTTGCGGAGTTTATTTTTCCCCTCCCTGACTCGGTTCTTGGAAGTTTTTCATTTTAAGACCTTCACCTCTCGAAACTGCTCCAGAAAGAACAAGTCACTTGAAATTGCTAGAAAGCAATGAGAACAGCCTTTAGCCAGAGGAAAAAAAAACAGAGTGTGGAGTTATCAGATCTGGTTTGTATCAAAAATAGCAACGGCACCAGCGCAGGGCTCAGGAGACGGCTGTGATAAGTAAGATAAGCTTCTTGGATGCTGAATTGTAGCGCAGGCATAGCCTGGGTTCGTCACAGAATATTCTGCTCAGTTAGTTTTGAGCTTTTAAATTTACATAGGCTTAACCTATGGGGCAAAAGGGGTGCGTGAAATACGGCCGTGGGGCAGGGGAAGCAGTCTGCTTAAATATTCTGCTCTTGCTCAGTCTCTACCTTGTCACAGTATTTCACGTAACGGCAGTCAGAGATCTGTTGACTCCAATATCCTCAGTTTTCTGTCCCGCTTGTATCACTTGTTCCTCAGTGACGTGTATTGATTCCTTTTGCAAGTCAAAACCGAGGTGGATATCTCAGCTGAAGAGACCAAGACAAACACATGCCCAGGGAACGCCCTTGTTCAACGTTTGGGTCTGCTTACCCTTTTCCTGGCAAACTTAAAGCTCGGAGTTGAACAGAGACTGATTGCTAATCAAAACCAGTGAGAGTGGTGCAAATCTTAAATACCGATCAGTGAAACTCAGAAAGAGTTCCCCCCGCCCAACAAAAACCCAAACACTCCAACCCTATAAATATGATTTAATTGTTTTCAGATGCTTCCCTCCTCCCCAGACTCTGTAGTTCTGTGCAACAGTTCACCTGAGCGTCAACGGAAAATAATTTTACTTCCCCACACTCTACCCTGTTACAAATTCATAGTTTGATGCCAGTCACACCCTGGAGCAGTAGCCCTCCTATGCCAAGAACGCAGAATACGATGGAGGAGCAAACGTCCCTAAGTAAATAAAGTTCAGCTTCAGTCTGTAAATTCTTACAGACAACTTATCAACTTAGTCTTGAGTTTAAGGCTGCTGGGAGTGCTTTTATGAGACGCTTTAGCCCTTCTAGAACACAGCCAGAGGCTGTTCAGATGGATACAGAATGCACACGGGACTTTAAGACGTTTCCTCTATATAGCTGCAAGCCAAAAACTTTATTATTTAATGCAAACTAACTATTTCAAGTTGTCTTACTCATACTTGCAGGGCTATACATAAAATGATTTACAGCTCAGTCATCTGCTGAGAGAGCGCTCGAGTTTCTCCTTGAGATAAGCTAAGTGCTGTTTGTCAACTTGTACTTAAGCTCACACCCCCCGCGCTGCGGCGGGCACAAAACCGGCGAGCCTTGACTAGTTCTCCTCAGCTGCTGTTCGAGCAACACTAAAAACGATAGTGTGTCACGGCACAGGCTTTGCCTTGTTCCCCTGTAAATTACAGAACAGATCCTCCTGTCTGCAGCGCGGCGGATGTCTGCTCCGGACTCTTTTTATAATAGCGGGGGCGGGGGACAAACAATTTGTGACAGCTGTCACATCTGCTAACCATGTCAGAGCAGAGGAGAAGCTGATCGGTCGTTTGCCGTACCACCTGAAGAATGTTTTGAGCGAGCTTTAAGCTTAACCTGGAACTTTAAATGCTTGAGTTTTAATGCTGCTCTGCCATTCCTACCAGTTTGGTCTTAGTTCTGGTAGTGTCTGATGGCAAACATCCCCTCCCCTTGGGCTTGTTCCTGTTCGCTGAAAGGCGCTGTGGGACTTGGTCCGTTCCCCCATGTTTTTTTTTCCCCAAGGCTTGAAGATGCTTCTCATGCCTCAGTTACCACCAGAAGTGTAGAAATCTGATTTTTCTCTCACAGTCATAGCGTGTAGATGAGTCACCCTTGAACACTCAAACCAGACTGCTCCAGAATGGCTGCGTTAGAGGTTGTTTCATTGTCTTTACCTTTGTTCAGTTCAAAGCAATAGCATTAGGCTTGAGGTTTTGGTAACTAATTAATTTCCCCAGCCTCTTCCCCAGGGAATGCTACAGGAAGAACTTACTACAGCTGCCTGTAAACTCACGAGAGTAAGGAGCAGTGTGCAACAGCTTAAATCTGAAGCTGCTCTCAAAAGTAGTAACGTAACGTCTTTCATCTCTCCCTGCTCCCACATCCCTGCTACGGTTGTCAGTGTCATCGTGGCTCTGAGCTGGAGTTCTTAGTGTTTAAATAAAAAAATCAAAACCAAACTTATGAAAAAGGATTGAAATGTGCTCCTGAACTTCAGACTGAAGACAGACAAAGCCACCTCTTGAGCTGAACATGTACAGGAGAGGTCAGCAGCTGTTTCCTGGTTAACCAGGGGTTTTGCGGTGGTTTTCTGTTGGAGCCTGCAGACTTCCTTCGTGACCCAGTGACACCAGTAGCCACACACTGCTTCAAAGACATCTCAAAGACAAAAGCAGACACTTTTTCAAATTAGTAAAGATTATGCTGCCTGTAATCAATCACCTGTCCATACTGCAAGCCGTCCCGTCCATGGCTGTAGACCTACATACTCATGAGTGCCAGCCTTGCCTGTATTCCTTGTAGATTCTCTTGTAGCATCCTTGTAGCTCTACTTTGGTAACTCCAGGCGGGAAAGCGAGAGCCGGGGTAGCTGAGCACTAAGTGAGCTGCAGCCAGCCACACGCTCTTATTTCAGATGAGACATTTTATTGTGTGGAAACTCATCCAGAAGCTGGAAAAAAGCCCTGTGGAGCAACTCCAGGACCATTGCAGTAGTTCTGGCCACTGTGGATAGAAGCGGGATGAAGGGCAGGTCTGTGATTCAGGATCGTCCTCAGTCTCTATCTTCCCTACGGGAACTGGGCCAACCTCTGTAGAAAGAAACAGGAGAACAAATGCTAAACCTGCCTCTCCAGGGGCACAGAGCTTACAAGGGACGTTTGGCTCTCTGGAGAGCAACGAGCATTGAGCTACATGTGATGTGAACTTACACTGAATGATGCTGGAAGATGAGAACTTCCGAGTCTTCTGCAGAGTATAAGAACAAATCTCAACTCCGCATGTGCTGCAATGTGGAGGTGTGAGAAGAGCAGGAGATGGCAACACACAAACCACAACTTGGACGCCTTTGACAGAGTATGAGTGACTTCATCATTGATGTGGAGATCAGTCATAAGGAGTCAGCAGCTCTATTGTGAGCCGTGCCTATAGGTGGGCCGTACACTCACCTCGGAGCTCAAGGTAATGCAGAGATTCAAGTGACGCAGAGAAGTGAAGGTCCCTTATCCACGAGAAGCAGCAAGACCGTAGCAAACGATAATGGGGCAGGGAGGGCAGCAGGGCAATCAGAGCATCTGGTCAGCACTATAGAATCATAGAATGGTTTGGGTTGGAAGGGACTTTTAAAGGTCATCTAGTCCAACCTCCCTGCAATGAGCAGGGACATCTTCAACTAGATCAGGTTGCTCAGACCCCGTCCAACCTGGCCTTGAATGTGTCCAGGGATGGGGCATCTACCACCGCTCTGGGCAACGTGTTCCAGTGTTTCACCACCCTCATCGTAAAAGATTTCTTCCTTATATCTAGTCTGAATCTTCCTTCTTTGAGTTTAAAACCATTACCCCTTGTCCTATCGCAACAGGCCCTGCTATAAAATCTGTCCCCATCTTTCTTATAAGTTCCCTTTAAGTACTGAAAGGCCACAACAAGGTCTCCTTGGAGCCTTCTCTTCTCCAGGCTGAACAACCCCAACTCTCTCAGCCTGTCCTCATAGCAGAGGTGCTCCAGCCCTCTCATCATCTTCAGGGCCATTCTCTGGACCCGCTCCAACAGGTCCATGTCCTTCTTGTGCTCAGGGTTCCAGACCCGGATGCAGTGCTCCAGGAGGGGTCTCACCAGAGCAGAGTACAGGGGTAGAATCACCACCCATGACCTGCTGGCCACACTTCTTTTGATGCAGCCCAGGATACGGTTGGCTTTCTGGGCTGCAAGTGCACATGGCTGGCTTGTGTCCGATATTTCATCCACGAATACACCCAAGTCCTTCTCGGCAGGGCTGCTCCCAATCCCTTCATCCCCCAGCCTGTACTGATACCAGGGCTTGCCCAGACCCAAGCGCAGGACCCTGCACTTGGCCTTGTTGAACCTCGTGACGCTCACAGGGACCCACTTCTCAAGCATGTCAACCGCACCACTCAGCTTGGTGTCATCCGCAAACTTGCTGAGGGTGCACTCAATCCTGCTGCCTGTGTCACTGATGAAGATATCAAACAGCACTGGCCCCAATACAGACCCCTGAGGGACACCACTCATCACTGATCTCCATCCGGACACTGAGCCATTGACCACTACTCTCTGGATGCAACCATGCAGCCCAGTCTTTATCCACCAAATAGGCCACCCATCACATCCAACTCTCCATTTTAGAGAGAGCGATGTTGTGGGGGGCCGCAGAGTCCTCCTCCATTTACAAATAGCAAGTCTCAGAGGGCATCTTTCCTTATTGGCTCACTGAGTGCTTGTGACAAGAAATCATCTTCCACAAACTTCAAGTGGTTCCCTGACCTGCTTGTCACAGCAGTGTGGTATTCCCAGTGCAAGTCTGGGAAGTTGAAATCTCCCCTAAGGACAAGGGCTACCGGTCCAGAGGTTTCTCTAAACTGCCTACTCAGGAACTCCTCAGTGCTAGCATCCTGGCTGGGCAATCAGTAAGAGACACCCATTACACCATCTCCTTTGTTTTCCATCCCCCTCATCCTCACCTAGAGGCTCTCAACCACATCACCCCTAACTGGAAGGGCTGTACCATCAAACCTCTCCCTTCCATGTAGTGCGACACCTCCACCTCTCCTGCCTCCCCCATCCCTCCTGAACAGCCTGCAGCCCTCCATCCCAGCACTCGGGCTGTGCGACTCATGCCACCGAGTCTCACTGACACCAAGGAGACCACAGCCCTGGGAAATGACCAAGGGCATTTGCAACCACAGCACCCGAGAGCTGCCTGGAGGGGCAGGGGACACCCCAGCCCCCCTTAACCCTTTCCCTTCCCATGAGGCACTGGGGAGCCTGGTGGGGGCGGGGTGGAACACTGGCAGCACCTCCTAGGAGACCCCCAAACAAAAGGCCACGGCCAGCAACCTCCGTCCTCAGCAGGCAACAGACCTAACGGGCCATGGAGCAGCCAGCACTGCGGCTCCCACTGCGCAGCCCCCGAGTCCCACCTATGCCCCGCCTGCTGCAGCCTTTTCCCCATCCCAAAACCTTCTACCCCCAAGGTAAGGACCAACCCCGACCCCTGCAGCCTGGGGATGCGCTTGGGGCAAGAGCAGAGGTGACCACCGGCCATCGCTCCTGTCTCTCTTTCAGGCTCAGCAAACCTGTGCCGACTCTCCAGGCAGCAGCAGCCCTTCCCTGCAGCCTGGGCACCCCCGGCAGCTGGGGCACCCCCGCCATCCCCAACAGGTACAGCACCTTCAGCATCCCCAGCACCCCCTGCCCCATGGCGTTTTTGGCACGAGGGTTCAGCAATCCTGTGCCAGCATCTGTGTCCTGCCCCTGGGTGACGCGTGCCCAGTAAACACAATTTACAGACAATTTCCCAAATACTTGGGGCCATCTGTCCCCTTTCACCTCCTAGAAGGGAGTCTCCTACCCCATCTGCAACCCTGTCCGCTGGCACAGCGGCTCACCCCACAGGGAGTGCCTGGCACAGAGCCGGGGGACGTTGGTGATCGGGGCCACCTTGACGGGTGCCTCTGGAGGGTCCCCCCGGCACAGCGTGACTCCCGCTCACCCATGCAGGTCTGCAGGTGGCTCCACGTGGATGCTGCTTCCATCCCCATGTCTCCAATATCCAGTGGACAACCACCAACTTGTTTCCACCGGCCACCACCACGCTTGGCCATGGCGCTGCATCTCCACTGGTTGCTGCCCCATCCACCCTGCAGGGGAGAGCGGTGGCCCCAGCCCCGCCGGTGCTGCCACCATGCTTTCCTGGGTACCAGCAAATGCTGAGGCAGTTTGCTCAGCTGAGCCTCTCTGACACCACCACTGCCGTGGGCAGCAACACTCACCCAGGCAGCCATGTCCTCAGCCACTCTGCTGACCCCCACATCCCAGCCATGGGGCACCCAGCAGATGACCTTCCGCTGTCCAAGGAGATGCCAGTGGATCGCTCCTCAGCCACCCGGCATGGGCCCAGCTGCGTCCCCATGCCTGAGTACCCTGGTGGCACCGGCAGAGCCATCTCCTGCGACATCGGCTCGCTCTCCCTGCCAGCAGAGCTGCTGAGCCCCGACTACAGCATCCCTGAGACCTCCGACGCACTCCTGAGCCTCCAGCAATTCAGCACCATTGGGATGGGGCCCCAGGAGCCGTGGTGGGATGCGGGACTCGGCTTAGCATCGCCCCAGCCTGGCAGGCCCGAAAAGCGGGGGGAAAAGCGAAAGAGCACCTTTCCAAACCCACCCAGCAAGCGAAGGGCTCTCACAGTCACCACTAGGGTGGGAAAATGGGATTAAACCCACAGTAGGGGTGAGACAGAGATGGGAGGGGGTACAGTAGGAAGTGGGGGTGTAGCTGGGGGGAGGTATTACAATATAATTATATTTTAGTATTGATATAACAGTTATTTAAATTATAGACTAAATTATATAATTAATATAAAAATGTTGTAAATAAGTATTTATAGGACTACTAGGTATTATAAAATAAAATATTCTAATAGCTTTCACAACACCTTTACTCTTTTTTTTTTCATGTAGCGTGCTTATCTATACATAGGCTATTAACTTCAGGGAAAGTGTAGCCACCAAAATAGCTACAAAAAGTCATTTTACACAATATTTTAATACAAAGAGGAATGGCTATAACTACAAACCCATCTGAACTACACCTGCTCGCAGAGAATTCCCACTTTCAAGCAGCAAAAGCCATCAAGTTCAGTTTCGTGAGGACCAGTATCAACAATCCAGGTTTTACAGTATTCTCAAAAAGCGAAGGGCACACAAGAGTAACCACACAATAAGTCCAGCATTATCTTCATGCTGAATTGTATAATTCCATCCTAAATGAGACCGTCTAAGACTGAATAACTTGAAGTGCAGTGCTCTGTTTGAAAACTACAGTACCCGTTAATGGGCACGTATACTCTTCCTCCCCTTCTCTCCCTGGTTTCCAGCACTGTTAGCTTCACGCAAACGAAAGAAGGGAGAACTTGAGTCTTTTCCCTTCAGCAGGTTAACCTGTTTCTCCTACTGTACGCAGGAGCAAAAAAGACTCTAACTGAAGCTTAACTCAGTCACAAAATTTGGATTTGCAGAGCAAGAGATGCTCAGTAGTAGACTGATGCAAGTGATGGGGGGGCTGATGAAGAGCCCCGCAGCAGCAGCTGCTTTACAACGTCCCCTTCCACGCCGAATGGTGATGAATGAATAATCATTCACCATCATTAATGACAAAGACCACCACAGGAAGGACATTAGATCCTGATTTAGGACTAATTCAGAAACAGCTCTCGAGGTACACAATTTCATGTCTAGTGGCCTTTATCAAGATAAGGAGACTGGCGTCCTTCACCCTCTATTTTTTGCTGTCAAAAAAACCCTCATAATTAATATCCCAGCCAGTATTACCACTGATCTTGTATCAGTGCTAAAAATCAATATATTCAAAAATAGGTACACACGTGTTCCCATTTTTACAGGTGTTATGAACTCAAGGGTTACTTAAACCTGAGTATACTCTCTGTAACAGAAGCCTTTTTTCTTTACCTTTATAGTTGCTAGAAATCCGAGGACAAACAAAAGCCCTCAACTTTCTCCTTAAAAGTTAAAGGGTCTTGGCACTGAACAAAGGCTATTCCCCACTACGCTCAGATTTACTGAAGGCAGACGGGTGGGTTTTGGCAAGGAATGAACAGCCAAAATGGTTCACACCAAATGCCCGCCTGGTCCAACAGCAACTGTTCAGGGAAATATCCTCAGGACCACCGCGAAGGTGGTGCAGGGGCTGCCTGAATGAGAAGTTATGTCTGCACATCTGATAGCAATGCACATCTCCAGCCTCTTCAGCCAACGCCAACAGCAAGTGCCACAGTCCCATTAGGTCCTGTGCGAGGGGAAAAAGCGCCTGATTTATTTTACACTTAGTGACGGATAACTGGGTGCCACCTTCAGGTGCCATGAAGGGAAGTTACTCATTCCCTGTCAGCCTGTGCTATATCATTTATTTCACATACCTTTATCAATTTGCTTCACACACCTCTCAATTTGCTTAAAATCAAGGCCTACCATGTTTTCAGTTAGTATCCTATCTTTATATTCAATCGCCTTAAACCTTAGTTTGGTCTATGACCAGACGTTACAGAAAGCAGGCATGTGTATCAATTTACTCGCCAAGAAACTGAGTCAACCATTTTCTGAAATCCATGGAGATTCAGCCTCTGCAAACAAGCAGAAAAAGGCAAAGATGGCACGATGGGCTTTTGTCTGTTTGGTTTTAACTCTTCAGCCTTTATTAGAGCAAGGCTGGTCTTCAGAAGCTTCATGGATTTCCTTTCATCCCTTGCTAAAGTTTAGAGCCCTGGATGACCATACTCTTGGAGAGTGGCATCTGAACAGATCATTAATCTGATATCAAGCCAACAGGGCTGTGCCTTTAACAAAGTCCATCTTCTGCCACCTGTTCTCCTCCCATCTCTGCTCTCCTGAAGGTCTCCCCTTCTTCACTTACTCTGTGACTCAAACTGTAGATGTATCAAGCAGCACAACAGATCACGAGTAAGCATGCAATGCAGAAGTCCTGGATCAGCCATCCATCCCACGTTCTCAGCCTTCCTTTCCTACCTCCAAAGTACTGGGAATTTCCACGCTCCTCAGCTGCCAGGAATGCCAGGAGAACTGTTTGGATGGTTGTGCCAGCTCAGCTCTCCCCTGCTCAGAGGGACCACCAGTTAGTTGTACTTTGGGGGGTGGGCGTTGGGTTTTGGGGTTTGTTTAGGTTGTTGTTCTTGTTTGGGATTTACTTGTTATAAAATTGTACTTTGTTACACTGTCCATACCCCAGTCTGGGGAAAATACCTCACCCTTATTGTATGATGATTAAGAAGATATCTTTGTATGAATATAGAAAGCACTAACTGTATAATAAATAGAATAAAAGACAAACATGTTTGGCTGCTGCGTCCTCTATTCCTTAGCTAGCACACTACTTTTAGACAAAAAAAGACTACCATAAACCAAGAAGTTTAATATTGATGCTCACCACTTGAATTTCTGAATTTGTACCGAGCACAAATTCATTTTGGATCAACAAATTATAGGAAACATCCTATTCAGACCTGTAAATGACAAAATGATACAAGTAGGTATAAAAATGGAGAACTAGCAGTATTATCATCCTCCTGCCCACACTTCACTTGTTTGCACACCAGTGTCAGCCAACCTGACTCCACCATCTCAAACTCCCATCTCATACCAACAAGGAGACGCAGCATTTTTTTGAGGGGCAGAATCATCCCCCTCGATCTGCTGGCCACGCTTCTTGTGATGCAGCCCAGGATACGCTTGGCTTTCTGGGCTGCAAGCACACATTGCCAGCTCCTGTCCGATATTTCCTCCACAGATACACCCAAGTCCTTCTCGGCAGGGCTGCTCTCAATCCCTTCATCCCCCAGCCTGTATTGATACTAGGGGTTGCCCAGACCCAGACGCAGGACCCTGCACTTGGCCTTGCTGAACCTCATGACACTCGCAGGGACCCACTTCTCAAGCATGTCAACCGCACCACTCAGCTTGGTGTCACCCGCAAACTTGCTGAGGGTGCACTCAGTCCCACTATCTATGTCACTGATATGTCTATATCATGGATATTAAGAAAAATCTCTTCACCAACAGGGTTATCAAACATTGGAACAGGCTGCCCAGGGAAGTGGTTGAGTTGCTGTCCCTGGAGGTATTTAAAAGAGATGTAGATGTAGTGCTGACGGACATGGTTTAGTGGTAACTTGGCAGTGCTGGGGTAATGGTTGGACTTGATGATCTTAAAGGTCTCTGCCAACCAAAATGATTCTATGATGAAGATACTGAACTACTTTGCTAGTAGCTGCTGTAGTAGCTGGGCCCTGTGAAGCGCAGAAGGCACCCGATGTGCAGGCAGGGTCCATGCCCAAGATCCAGTGAGTAGGAGCATTTGGCTGTAAGCAAGGAGCTGCTGCTGCCCTGCCAGACCAGTCCCTGACAGCAGCACCACGCAGGGCCCAGGTCCACCTTAGATGTGGTTCTGGCACCCACACTACCTCCTTGGAGCAGGTCTGGAACGGTCACCTTGCTTAGGGATGGATTTTGCTCAGGACCATCCTTTAACTCAGCACCTGTGTTCCCACCAGGTCTGTTGAGTGAGATGCTGCCGAGTCCAGCAGAAAAGCTCCTTCAGTTCCCCCTTCCCTGCTGGGATACAGAAAGAGTTGCGATGAAAATACTATATTTGGGGGTTGAAAAACCCTTGAGAGCAAAATTTTGTTTCTCTGACTTCCCACGGCAGTGTTCTGCCTAAAAGTTTTTCATGCAAAATGCAGTCCCTGGTGGTGTTTATTTAGACTGGGATCATTGCCTGGGGTCATTGCCTCCCTCTCTGTATTGCAGGCACCTGATCTGCCCACGATCTGTAGCTTTAGCTAGGTGGAATTATATTAAAGAAGGTACAGAATGCCTCTACATAAGGGTCCCTACTTGACTTCTCAGTGCCCTGGCCTCACTGCTGCTCATGTCTCCATCTGCTTTGGGCCAAAGATGGGACTTGTAACCATTGTGGCTGTTGCAGTGAGACCATGCCATGGCGTGGGGCCTGTGGGGCTGCAGCCCCCCACCAGTGACGGACAGTAAAGCCAAGGAGCAAAATGCCATTTAGAGATATTACCTTAAGATGCAGTACCGCCATCTAATCCCCATCCCTTCCTGAAAGGGATTGATGGTGCAGGAGAACAGCAGCATCTGTTGCTGGAGGGACAGCTTCCTGGTGGGCAGATGGGAATGGGCATCCCATGTCCTGGGGGGACTCTCGCTCCTCCTGCGACCAAGATGCCATCACTCGTCAACACGAGATGGAGAAGACACTGAGTAAGGCACCTCAGGGACATCACAACAGCTCCGGTGTCCGAGCACAGCTCGAGAGGTGGAAGGAGCTGTTTGGGTTTGAAAGAAAAAAATGGCTTTGATGAGTTTTTTTCCTTTAGTTTGGGAGGATCAGTCTTAAAGGCAAGGTCTCACTGCAGTGGTTGGGCTGCCAGGCCAGATAACCCACTTTGGGCCATAGCAGGGACCAACCACTGCATTACAAGTTGCCAACAACCCCGTTCCCAGGACGGTCACCTGCGGTGCCCTCCCCAGGTGTCCCCCTGCAGCCCCAGCCGTTCGGGCCTGGGCAGGGCTCCCTGTTGTAGATGGTTGGGTTTGGTGCGCAGACACATAAAGTTTTCCAGGTGCTCCTGCATGTGCCTGGTACCTTCCTATTCCTGCTCTGCCTTGCTCACGCTCTGGTTTTCCCTCTCTGAGGTGTAGGGACAAGGACATGGCCGGTTCCTCACGAAGGGTCCCTCCATGCCCCCCGGGATGTGGCCCCGGCCCCCGTTGGGGGCTGAGGCTGGAGGGCTCCGACCCCCTCCCCGTCCTACCCCCGGCCCGGGACACCCCACCCGAGTGCCACCTGCCCCGCAGGGGCTGCCCGGGACGAAACCGCAGCCGCTGCTCCCCGCCGGGGGGAACCGGGGAGCTGGGCCGGGCGCGGCGAAGGTGCCGGGGCCGCCTCTCCCTCCCCCCGCGCCGCTTCCTTTTATAGCGATGCGGCACCGCGCCCGCCGCCCGCCGCCGGCAGCCGACCTGCGGCCCTGACGACGGCGCCGCCGCCGCCGCCCGGCAACCCGGAAGGCCGAGGCTGAGCCCCGCGGGCTGCCCTGCCGCCCCAGGTAGGCTGCCCGCGGCCCCCGCCGCCGGCGGAGCGGGGAGGGGCGCGGCGCGGCGGGAGCGGGGCGGCGGGCGCCCTCCTGCCTCGGCGGCTGAGGGGAGCCGGGGCGGAGCGCCTGAGGAAGACGGGGATCGCCTGAGGGGAACCGGGGGTGGGCGCCTAAGGGAGACGGGGATCGCCGGAGGGGAACGGGAGATCAGCTGAGGGGAGCCGGGAGGAGCCTGAGGGGAGACGAGGGTTGGGCGCCTGAGGGGAGCCGGGGGTGGATGCCTGAGGGAGGAGGTGATCGCCTGAGGGGAGCGGGGGATCGTTGCAGGGGAACGGGAGATCACCTGAGGGGCGCCGGGAGGAGCCTGAGGGAAGCGGGGAATCGCCTGAGAGGAGCCGGGAGGAGCCTGAGGCGAGCGGGGGATAGTCCGAGGGGAGCCGCAGAGCACCCGGGGGCCGGAGTGAGGCTCGCCCCCGGCCCGCTCCCCGCCCAGGGCGGGAAGGCGCGGCCCCGTGGGGCCGGCGGAGGGTGCTCTTCCCGGCCCCCGCCCGCAGCGCCGGACCCTCTGCCAGGCCGCGGGCAGAGCCGGCGTCGGCAGCCGGGAGAGCCCAGAGCCGAGCCCTGTGCTGGCCTGGAGGCCGGAGCCGCTGCCTCAGTTTCCCTCAATGCACGGGGGCTGCGAGGCTGCCCGGGTCAGCAGGTGCCAAGGGGACCTTGCTCATGTCTGCGGGGGGACATGGAGGTGACATGCTGGGGACAGGAGATCCTCTGTGCCCAGGGGATGGAGGTGACAGATCCAGCGAGCTGTGTAACAGCCCTCGCGCCAACCAGCACCATCCCCAGCAGCTGCCAGGTGGAAACCCAGCAGCAGTAAGCTGGGGTGGTTGGCTTCAGGAGGAAGCCAGGGTTTGGTACTGCGTCCTGTTCACGATGGGTGCTGCCTATGGCCGCCCTGGGAGCAGTGGTGACGATGTTAGCTGTCTGCTTCTTGCACTGAGCTGGGTGCGTTGCATTTGACTATCCCCTGGTGCTCGGACAGGTGCCAGGCTGGAGACTTTTCAGTCGTCATTGTTCATGCAAATCTCACACCTGCTACTGACTAAACATCTCAAAGTTCAGCCCAGCAGCCAGAAATACTCTGGACTGGCCAGCAAGGAGGCGAGCACTTCTGCTTTGGGGAATCTGTCACTTCCTTGTCTGGGCAGGGACGGTGGTGTGGTTGTGATCATGACTCTACGTGAAAACTGCCCCTCTCTTAAGCAAGTTGTAGCATTTCAAAAGGGTTAGTGGTGAAATAGAGAGGAAATAGCATAGAGCAAGCCTTAAACCATGAAGATTAACTGTCTGTATGGTTGAGTGGTGTTACCCTTTTGCCATTTATAAATGAACTCTTATCTCTAATAGTCATTCTTTAATATACACAATCCAGAAAGCCATGAGGAGTATAGCTTTTATTTGGTGTTTGTTAGGTGGGTGAGTAAAACAGGAGAGGCCCTTTTTTTTTTCACTCAAACAAAGCGAACCCCATACCTGCACCCCGAACCAAGAAGTGTTTGAAGAGATGTGGGGTTTCGTCGGAAGTGCAATGTCGTCTTTGTTTCAGTGCTTGACTGAAACCAACCCTGGGGGCAGGCTGCTGCCTATTTCATGTCGAGGACGCTGCTGTGGGGAGGGGGTAAGTGTTCAGGGTGCCTACACGAGCTCTGAGGGACCCTCCCGGCTGCAGACAGGCACCCTGGGTTATTTTGGTGCTCGACCCGGCATAGAAGAGCTGCTCAGGGTCATCTCACCTTACGAGAGGCAGCACTTTGCTGCATGGCTCCTGCTGCCTTCCCTGCTGGGCAGGGACCAGCAGCCCCCGCCTGTCCGGGCAGCAGGATGCTCGCAAGCTGCTGTTGCAGGTGGCAGTTCCTACCTGCTGCTCTGCACTTGCTTGCTTTGATGACTGATCAGACCCAGAGGCCTCGTTAGTGCGTTTTCCGACAGTTATCACCACTTGCTTTCCCAGGGCGCACCAGAGGTCGGTGGTGTGATTTCCTCCATCGCTCAGCAGGAGAAGCACCCCCGGCATGATGGAGTTTTTGAGCAGGGCTGAGGCAGTGCTCTGCACGGAGACTAGGAAGCACTCAGGATTTGGCAGGAATAGTCACCAAAAGGACTTTCAAAAATGTTTCCAATAAAGTCTAGAGCATCCGTTTCTCTAACTGGGATCGATAGTTCAGACTGCTCGGCAGGAGCGTGTGTGATGGATTTTCAGTAATCTGCACAGCACAGCTCAGGCTTGAGGAGAAAATAATTAGGCCTCATTCTGTGCCTCTAAATGTGAGTGTGCCCACTAAGAGCACTGGAAGAAAATGATGCACTGAGGAGAGTTAAAAGCTTAACGCCGCCTGTAGAGTGTGGAAGGGCACAGCCACCCTTAACTGCTATTTCTTTTTACTCAAAGGTATCAGAGGATAAATAGCAGCTCACAAGAATAAAGACTGAGATACTTCCTGTGCTTGTTGGAGAAGAGCAAGGCCAAGAGTATTTTGAAAGTAAAAGCTGATTTCCTGTGAAAAACTTTTGCTGAAGTGAAGGGCAGGATGGTTTTAGACCTGGAGTCACAGCTGCGGTGATTCAGGGCAGCCGTGCTGGCACCTGGATGGGGCTGGCCGGGCTGGTCTGAGGCAGAGGGGAGGGCACGGAGCTCTGGCCTGTCTCAACCTGCAAATGGGGAACAGGCACAGCATCATGTGCTCCTCTTGCTTCACTGGGAACAGGAAGAGAGGCTGTGTCTTCTGCCCGCAAACAGTCTCCAGTGCTTGATTGGAGACTACAGGTTGGTTTGCCTGCAGGTATAAACTGGCCTGCTCTGGTTGACTAAATACATGCTCCAGAAGCTCAGTTGAGAGCCAGCGTGGGTCTCTTGTCCGCCCAAGCAAAGTAGGTGCAGGAGTGTCATCCCATCATGAGTATCAGGACTGTTTCTGTAAGCTGAAGGTCATTCCTGCAGCACTCTCTCAACGCTGACTTAGAAAGGCTTGTCTCTGGGGTTGGCTCAGCCCAAGACCTGTCTTCCTAATCATCTGGTTTAGGTTTTCCTTCAGTGCTTGCCATCTCAGTGAGCTTGCTTATCTGCTGCATCACTGCCCTCATGCAGACCTGCACCGTTCCACCAGGCGCTGGATCGGGCTCCCTGGCGCTGTCTTTCCCCTGCAGCAGCAGAGCTCTGGACGAGGAGGTGGCTGGGAGCAGAGCGTGGTGCTGACAGTCTGCGGGAATACAGTTGCTGGAGCAGGGATTTAAAATCTGCAGTCAGGCTGTATCTCGCAGTGGGTAGAAAGCACTTTGTGCAGTGTCTGCAGTTACTCAGCTGTTGGAAACCTTTGTTCTGCGCTGCTCTGTGTGGTGCTTGATATAGCTTGGATTTTCTTTTGGTGCCTGAGTTCTATTACTGTCCTTGCTGGGTGTATTTTAAAACTCTTCCTCCCAGTGTTTTGGGGTTTTTTTGTTGGTTTTTGAATACTGCACACGTGTTCATTCCCTTAAGGTCTTTCTACACCAGAGATGCTGAGACTGAGTGTATGTGTGACCTTGTGCTATTAGGTGGGATAAGTCTAACAGGTAGCTTTGATTTCCGTTCCCAGCAGGTTTTTACATGGTGCAAGCTGCTTTTCTGTCATCAAAAATGCAATTTGTAAAAAACGCTGGGTTTGATACCTGCTTTGCAGAAATGCTGTAAGATCTACTTCTGTGTATCTAGTGGACAAATACTTTATTTCTCAAAGGCTTGCTGGATAGAAAGGGAATAATACCAAATCTTCTGACTACAGCAGAAAACTAGTAATTTTATCTGGGTCTCACTACAACAGTCTTTGTCTCAGCCAGAATTAGGACCTCCTCCCCCACCGCTGCATCTGCCTTGCTCCTAGTCTTGAGCTCAAACCTCCTTGCCACAACCCTCTCTATTTAAGAAAAAAATATAGACACTAGTTGTAATCTGTGCTATGAAAATCTAATCTGTGACCTAATTTGTTGTGATACCATGAAGAACCTGTCAGTAGCAATCACTGTAACCCGTGGCAGGGACGCACCGCCTGCTTTCCAAGAGCACTCGCTCATCGTAGCCTCAGAGGAAGCAGTGTCATGCCGAGTGTGTACGTTTGGGCTCCTCCACTGCCAAATTTGGAGAATAATACACAGACAACTCTCAGATCACTTGTGTTATTCTTTTAAAATGAAAGTGGCATGGGCAGCCTTACTATGTGTGGAAGCAAACCTCTTCTGCAGGCGATCCCTGCGGAACAGACTGGTTTGAAACGTGTGGGAAGGAAAATGAGATGCTACCAAAGCTGGACAATTTTCTCTGCATGTTGCGATAGCCATTTAGATGTTAATTGCTCATTCACCTTGTCTGTGGCAGCGACTTGGACGCAACCAACTCACTGGGCGAGTGGTTAGAGGAGTGACTTGTCTTAAATAACTTGGCACCAGTGTAAGCTGAGGTTTCATGGGCTAATTCTCAGGCGACAAAGTTGACTGGCTTCTGGTACAGCCCCTTTGAGTTAACTTTGTTGTCCTTTAAGGAAAAAAAAAAAAAAAACAACAAGATCTGCGGTGTGTTAATGCAAACATAGTGCTGCCAATCTTGCTCTGCAAGGCTAGAGGAGGAAGGAAGGTTTTGCAGGTTGGGAATGGACAAATAATAGGCTGAAAAACTGGAAATTGTATTCCTAGGTCCCTGCGCTGCTACATCTGACAGGGAGAAATCTTAACTGGGGAACTAGAGCTCTATCAGAAACAGTCAGCAGAGCTGGGCTTCCGGTTTGATTGTTCTAGAAATAACAGTTCCTTTTTGTAAAAAATATTATCTTTAAAGTGCTTTACTTGAAAGTACTAAATTAAAATGTGTAGGGGCATGCAGTCTATTAACTGCTAATTTCTGTGTCCGTGCTTAGTGAGACACCATCAGTCCGTATGGACTTTGACGAGCTGGGTTTTTGGGATGCAGTAAGATGCATGTCCAAAATGAGGCCATAATCTATCGTCTGATGCTTTCCCTGCTCACCCACACAGGAGCTACCTGTGCTGCCGTTAGGGCAGTAGCTCTTACACTTTTTATTTTGAGTCTTCTCTTTATTTTCAGTACTTGTGCACCTCTTGTTCCCTAGCATACAATAGTCATGTGTTAGCATAGAATACACGCATTTGCATAGCACTTTGTAAACTCAGTGTCGTTTTACGCACTCTGGGCACTCAGTGCTCAAGTTTCAATGTGTTATTTGTTGTTTTTTGTTCGCTCCAGGCTTTTCCCTCCACCCACTCACTTCCTCTTACAAATGTTTCCTCACTTCACCACTTTTTCACATACGTTTCGTGTGCAGGGCTGCCGCCCATTGCGGGCAGGCTCAGCACTTTGTCTGCTGTCACCTCTGCGGGAGATGGCTGACAGGTCTACGTGCCAGAGGAGAAGCAGAGGCAGGGAGAAGGTGCAGTGGGAGGGAGAGGGGGTGCAGGTGTATTTTGGGGAAAGAGGAACAAAGGCTTGTAAGCAGGGTAGATGTGGGAGAGAAGGTAGAAGAGGGTGGATGGTTATATGTGTGATCAGGGATGGGCACAGCGAGATCTCTGTGTGTCTGCAGCTGGGAGATGGCAGGGCACACAGGGCTGGCACATGTGCGGGGTTTGAGGAAGGTGCATGCTCCGGACCACAATGCAGCCAGGCCAGAGGCCCCACTCCCTTCCTCAGGCAGGCTGGTCTGCCTCCAAGACTTGTTCTTGGAGCTTAATAGCATGTTTTAACGTCCATTTTTTTTTTCTATCATCTACTTCTTATTTCTAACAAAGGTTTCCCACCTCCCTTTGGACAGCACCAATTTCTCAGCCACACAGGGTACATCTGGCAGCTTACAACCTGTCAAAAAGAGGAAAAAAAACTACCATGAAAATAGCATGTCTGTAGTTTTAAATTAAGGAAGGGCTAAAATTAGTAAAAACAGGCCTATCTGTGGCTGTGCAAACCAGCACAGAATTAATATTCATCTGATGGTGGGCAAGGCAGGCACAGGTTTGCAGCTTGCACATCCTTCCCCTTGTCCCACTTCTGTCCTCACAGCTTCTCTTCCCTGTGGGGCTCAGTCGCTAGTCAGCAGAGAGCTGTACAGATGCTCCTAACCTTGTGCCAATACCAACGCTACTTTCAGTGCTGCAAAATCATAGAATCATAGAATTGCCGAGGTTGGAAGGGACCTTTCAGATCATCGAGTCCAACCATCAACCTAACTCTGACAAAAAAGCATCACTAAACTGTATCTCTAAGCACTACGTCTACCCGTCTTTTAAACACCTCCAGGGATGGTGATTCAACCACTTCCCTGGGCAGTCTGTTCCAATGCTTAATAACCCTTTCAGTGTAAAAATTTTTTCCTAATATCCAGTCTAAACCTCCCCTGGCACAACTTGAGGCCATTTCAATAGTCAGAGTGTTTTTACTACACTCCTTTATTTGCTCGGCTCTGTGAATCCAGCTTTGGATGCATCGTGCTAAGGTCACTCATTGTCAGATCCCTGGATGTGGCCCGAGTCCCACACTGGGGTCCAGGTCCACCCACCATTTCCTTGGCGAGATAGGTGCGCCCAAGACACTTGTTCTTGTTTCCTCTCCCCAGCTGTGGTTTACTTTCCTCCACTGTAATTGTGTTGCTGTTAATGGGGCTGCAGTGTAAACCAGTTGCTGAAATAATTCACATCATAGGTTGGTTTGGTTCTTTGCAGGTCCATTTTTCATTTTTACATCCTGGCATCGTTTTCATTTGCAGCATGACCCATGCAAACAGGTTTATTTGTGAAAGTTAAAGTGGGTAATAGACTGGTGGGAAAGGGTGGAAACTTGCTGGTGGAGGGGAAAATGATATGAAAAAAGGATCCTGAGTTGCTGGGGAAGGGAGTTGCAGGAGGGATGGTTGTGTTGTTTGGCCCTGCTGGTGGAGGTGACTTACAGCTGCTGATCTTTGCAGGGTGTGTGTGTGTGATGTGTTTGAGGGAGGGGAGAAGAGCAAGAGTCTTTGCCTCTCTCCCCCTCCTCTGGGAACCGTGGTGCTAGGATCTGTGCCCGCCACCGCAGATGAACTCCTGGGAGTGGATGTTCTTCCACCCCTAGCATATCCAGAGGAATTGGAGGTCATTTGGAAATCAAAATTAAACAATACCTTAGTACAGCTTTGAAAAGTTTACTAAAAGGGCTGGCATTACTCCAGTGCGGTTAAACTGATGACCTCCCTCCCGTAACAGTGCAAGAGAGAGGGCTCTGGCTGGGCTGTCAGCAGCCAGCAGTGGCTGCAGAGCTTCATCTTAGGTGGCAGAGCTGGATTCCTGCCCCTCTCACAGAGCCCCCATCGGAGCATGCAGGGTGCAAAGGCAGGGAGGGCTGCACTGCATCAGGCACATTGCTGCCCAGCAGCCTTTGGCAGGGATTGTGGAGGCTGTGAAGTGCCTGGGCTGCTGCAGGCAAGGGGCAGCGCTGAGGGACCACCCCAAAATGGGAACAGCCACGTGGTTGTTCTCTGAAGGACTACAGCAGCCCTCAGAGAACCTGGAGTTGGCTTGTTTCACTGGGCCATGCCTCCCCTGAGCTGCCCCATGGAGAGACAACTGGAGCCTGTCTCTCTAGACGTCACCCAGTGGCATGCTCTTGATGGTGGGCAGCTGCTGCCATCGGGGTAGAGTTATGTGATAGATGATTTATGTTCCCCCCTAACTCAGTGTCTTGCCAGAGACACAGGGACAGGGAGTAGTGTGAAGGGGACTATCTGTGAAGTCTGCAAACTCCAGGGACAATTTGGGTTTTCATGGTGGTGAGTCTGAACTAGTCAACAAAACTTAAAGGGAAAAAATATGAGCCCCATTCCCAAGACTGTTCTTCCAGTCCCAGAACTGAGGAGAGCAGATGCTCATGCCTGTGAATCCTAACTCCTTCTCGGCTCATTTGGCCTTATGACCAAATATGATATTCTGTGCATTTAAGAATTCTGTGCACTTAAGAAACATTTGTTCTACGCGGCAGTGTTCTCAGGGTAGTGCACTCTGGGTATCATGGATACCCACTGGCAATGGTCTACAGCAATCTGTCAAGTGAGAGCACTGGTAGGATTCCCTGTGAATGAAGAAGCCACTCACATCTGTACTTCAGGGTTGCGACCAAGCTTCTTTCCCAGGATTACTGTGTTAAAAAGAGACTGTTTGTTTTAGGAGTGGCTCCGAGTTGTGAAACTTGTACCAGGACTTCTAGCACCCAGGTCTGAATTATAGAATCATTTAGGTTGGAAAGGACCTTTCAGATCATTGAATCCAACCATTAGCTTAACACTGCCAAGTCCACATGTCTTTTAAATACCTCCAGGGATGGTGACTCAACCACTTCCCTGGGCAGCCTGTTCCAATGCTTGACAACCATTTCAGTGAAGAAATTTTTCCTAATATCCAACCTAAACCTCCCTTGGTGCAACCTGAAACCATTTCCTCTTGTCCTATCACTTGTAACTTGGGAGAAGAGACCAAGCCCCACCTCGCTACACCCGCCTTCCAGGCAGTTGTAGAGAGCGATAAGGTTTCCCCTCAGCCTCCTTTTCTCCAGGTTGAACAACCCCAGTTCCCTCGGCCACTCCTCACAGGACTTGTGGTCTTTTTAACATCTTGAAGTTCTGTTTGGTCTGTCATCTTTTTCTTAAAAATAAACTACTCTATCTGAGAAGCAGTTGCTGGATGTGCTCAGGACTCTTGTTCTGTGGGGCAATTCCACACAGGTGGGGATTGTGAACCCTTGCATGCTTTTGCATGGGGCTCCCATGAGATCACGTAGCTGGTACAGGACCAGTAAATTCTTCCCCGCCCCAGACTCCCGCAGCACGTCAGTCAGTTTGAGGAAGCAAGAGAAGGGGAGTGGGGGCCCAGAAGGAAAATACTATGCTTGAGTGAGCATGCAGAAAAGGACTGATCCTGATAACCTTGTGTGCCTGCTGATCCCACTGGCAGGCTGGAGCGCTTATCCAGAGCCCTTGGAGAGGACCATCCAATACAAGGCCACCAAAAAGATCATGGCTTATCAGCACATTGCCCAGCGCTGCGTGCGTTTGGAGCTGTTCCTGCAAAGTTGTTTTCATAGAGCTGAATACGGTCATTTGCATGTTGCGCGGGGTTTGGGCTTTTCCTCTTCCTCTTAACTCTGTTAGGCACTGTTGTACGTGTGTCTGTGAGGGAAGTAGCGTTCTCAGTCAGTGCCCAAATTTGTGTAACTTCTCCTGGGCAGCGGCTGCCAGAAATGCAGCCCCCTCTCCACCAGCCCTGCTGGGGAAGGGGAAGGGCAGAGGCTGCTCTGTGGGGGGACCTCGGTGAGGAACTTCCCCTGCGTTTGTCTCCTCCCTGGTTCCTCCTGCATGAGATGATCTGAGTCCTCCCGCTCCCCTTGTCATGGGATGTTCACCAGATGGGAGTTTCTGCAACAGGGGATGCCCATGTCCACTCAAGAGGAGCCATGGGCTTCCTGTGAAATCCCCCTGTGAAACAACACACACCCTATCCAAATAACTACTCACGTGTCCGGCATGCCCCGACCTCTCCTCAGCCCTGCCGCTGGGAGACTTTGGAGGGCAGTCAGAAGGTGTCTTTGGTGCTGGGGGAAACCAGAGCCAGGCCCCACTGTCCCTGCCTGCCGGGGGGCAGCACGGGGAGCAAATGCCCCTTTCGCTCCCCTCTGTTGGGAGCTGTACCTCCTGCTGAAGTACAAGGGGAGAGGAGGAAAGTGACCCATATTTCTGCCCCCAGTACCCTGCCTGCATCCATGCCAGTGCATCCCAAGCCTTGGTCCAAGTGCAGGTGGTGGTAGTTAACACCCAGCTGAGACCCAGCAACTTGCCAAGTTGGTCCTTCTCTGAAGCTGCTCCAAGCCTGCCCTACCCTCTTCTGCAGGATGGAGCCCAAACTGACGCTCAGGATTCATTGGGTTTCATTAAGGTTTGACCTACCAGGAACTCATTATCTGTAAAGCAGTTGTGGATGTGTCCTAAACGTTTGTTTAGATTGTCTTTCTCACAGTGTGCTGAATAATTTCTGAGCTGGAAGAGCGGCCAGAGCCTCTGCCTGGGAACCAGGCGAGCCACCCCCTCTTGGTGTTTTTTGTTTTATTTCCTGCGCTGTTTTGTTGGGCTCCAGTCCTACAGTGAATTTCACTGGCATCAGTGAAACACTGACAGCTCCCCCCCAGGTGGAACTCAGCAGGATCAGGGCTCTTCGGAGATGAAAGCATATTTGATAGCGTGAAAGACATCTTTTCAGGGGTCACTGAAATGCGGTCCCTTATCCCAAAGCCTCCATTTGCCCTAGACACTATTATTGCAAGTGCAATAGGTGAATTTAGGTTCCAGCAGTATGAGAGAATGTACTGGTTAATACAAAGAACTTTAGAAATTGCCCTTCCTTTCTCTGATGTCACTTTAATCCCTTGAGCGTACAGAGATTAAAAGATATTTGATGAACATACTAAACACTCATTGCACATTTCTCTTCCAGTATCCAGCTGACCTCAAATCCTGAATGAAAAGAATTTGCATTTGTTTCTAAAAGTGTCTCATTTTGTGAATCAAAATGTCAACACATTTGAAAATGGTCCCACATGAGACGTTTCTATCTCTTGGAGTTTAAATTGCTGGATCAATTTCCCATTAATACTAAGGGTGTTTAAAGGACAAATTCTCTGCCTACTGCAGTGAAAATTTACCCCGAGGTATGACATTTCACCTGCCACTGAGTGTAAGATTGTTGAATATAATGGACTGGAATAGCTAGATTTGCACATGCTGGTAACAAAAGTAGGTGAGCAGCGGATCCCATTACAGAAGACCTTTCCTTTCTTTTTTTTTTTTTTTTTGCCCCTCCTTTTTCAGCCATCCACACTTGCATGCTCTTTGTGATTTATATTACTGCACTATTCAGAAGCCCGTGCCTGAATGTGGGCACCTTTATCTACCATAGGAGTGGATAAAAAGCTGAAGAGCTTCCACTCAAAAGGGCATGAAGAAAAGGGAGCACCAGGGTACATCCACAGTCTTGTAGCTGAGCAGCAGCCACAAAGCCCAGCTCCAGCTTCACTGGTTCCTGCGCTGGACCACAGAGCTATGAGCCCCATCACATGCTCTTCTGGTTGCAGCTATGCTGACTGACGGGGCTTTGCCACAGCTCCTCAGCATGTCTCTGTCCTGAGTTAGAAGGAGGACAGTTGGCAAGCCTGGACCCCCTCCTCCTCAAATGAAATACGGGGGCAACTGGAAAGAGCTATCAGCACGCTAAAGCGGACAGTATAGCTGCAAATAATTTGAACCCAGGGGCATGGTAAACCTGAGCCTGTGCTAAGGCATGTTTACCCAAGGGAGTGCCAACATAACCTAGGAGAACATACCATAAAATTGCACCACACTGTCCCTCCCTTGCGCTATCACGGAAAACAGATGCCAGGATAGAAAAGCACCGGGAGCTGAATAAAAAAGCTTCAAGTGTCAGAGAGTCCTGCTCAGCCCTACCTTCTGCTGCAGGCCATCTCTGCTTCCCAGCATTCCCTGGTCTCTTGCCAATTCCCATCAACAGCTGTGGTTTGTGGTTGTAATGCTCAGCATTTGTCTCCTCTTTCTCCTAGCAGACCTGCATCAAAGCTAGATGTGCAGCACGTAGCAGTTTGGGAGTCCCAGAACTGGCTTCCAAGTACGAAATCAAATCCTTCTTTACTCCTTTATCTTCCCCAAGGTCTGAGGCACCGCAAGTGTGGGTTTGTAAGTCTTCTGGGCCCTTCTGATGGAGTTTGTGAGGAAGGGTTATAACAAAGAGCTTTGTAACACATTGTTTTGTTTCTGTTAAAGAACAAGAAAGTGCCGGTAGTAAATCCAAAGCTGGATTGATAGCCCAGAAGCAGCCTACGTACTGGTTTTAGCAGATAAAGCATTCTTCACTCTACCATGCTTATTCCCAGTTTCTGTGCGTATGTATTACTGTGGAGACTGCAGTTTGAGTAGGAGTGGCTCCAAGATGTAAGTGCATGCCTGTTAGGAATCCAGCTCCTTGTTTCAGGAGGCCCCAGAAGTTCATTAGATGTTTAATAGCTTCCAGTAACTGCTGTGCTGGATGGACCTGAACTGGTGACCGAGAGGGGAAAGGTTCTCTCGCACATTTACAAACCCTGAGGCATCTGTTCCCCAGACACAGATTTGTCTAATTTCCCTAAACCACTGATGACCTGCCCTGAAATGATACTCTTATTCCCTTAGGAAATCTCTTGGGTTGATATCAAGTAGATAGTTATTTTTGGGTTCTTTCCCAGAGAGAGTGCACTGTATTGCTCTGAACCCTCCACACCAAATAAATATATCATCGGACTGTAGTAAAGGTCCAAAAAGCTTTATTGAAGGGGAAACAGATTATTAATAATTAAGGGTAGTTCACTGTATTGTTTTTGAGCCAAGTAAAGCTAATAGAGTTTTTTTATAGCAGAGATAAAAGTGTAGAATATCGAGACTGAATTGATTGCAACATTTAATGGCCGCATAAAAGTCAATTAATGAATTGCAATGGTTAACTCTGCATTAAAGTGAAGCATGCAGCTCACAAGCAATGTATTAAGCATTTTTTAGAGAGTACAAAAAGCAAAGAGACAAAAAAAACCACCTCAAACCCCTTATTAACTAGTAAATGCCTATATTATTTTCTTTCCTGAGACAGAAACTCATAGGACCATGTTTTTAATTCATTTATCGTAAAGCTCTGAGTGCGTGTATGTGCATGTGCACTTTTCCCTTAGAACGTTTCAGGATTAAATAAAGCCTTTACGTGAAGTTGATAAGTGATTAATTCTAACAACATTCTCTCAGGGCTGCCTGCGATTTCTCGTGGCAGGCAGGACGGTAGCGCAGAGAGAACAGGCTTTGACAGATGTCTTTGTAAGAAAGGCTCTAAACGAGGACAGTTCCAAACTGCTACGTTTCAACCGCCCCATGTTGTTTATTACCTACCCAATTACAGTTTCCTAATTTAAAAGTATATTTTCTATTTCTCTGCACTAACAGAAGAATGTAACATTGAAAAGAGAAGACAGAATCATTGGGTGGAACAGCTGTACTTCTGGAGGATGAGGAAGGTTTTAAAATGTTCGGCACTGAACAAATTATTGCAGAATAAACCTGCAGCCATTCCTTCTCACCAACGGTCATTACATTGTAATGTCGTCCCTTTGCAGCCTTCCCAAAACCATCCATTTCTTTGGAAACCTTTGTCCAAGCCTCAGTCTGACACAAGGTCTTTTCCTGCACTCCAGTCTCCTACTCCGCCTTATTTCACGGGAGCCATTCAGTCTTCCAGTGGGGACACATGCCCCCTCTTTGCCATCTGGCCACATTCAGGTCCTCTGAGTGCAGTCCCCTCTGCGCTAACCCCAAGCTTGTCACGCTCATCTGCAAAACCTTTCACGAGCTCAGGGCCAGAGTCTGTCATCCAAACGGTAGTGTGTTATGCCTTAGGACAGAGGTGACCCCATTAAAACCATTTAGGAGCGTGCATACTTAGGACTGTCTCGCTGCCCTTATGTTTCTCTCTGCTCCCGCGTGGTTCCCCAGGCCCTTTCACATCCCTGCTTAAGCTGGTCGTCTTTGAGCAAACCACAGAAATGTTATATTCACTACATCTGCCGCTACCATCCTTTTAAAGTAAAATTCAACAGCTAAAAAAAATTAAGATTTAACTAATAATAGCAACATAAAGGGGGCCTGAAGAAGCAGGTACCATTTGCCTTTTCTTGGAAGAGAAGAAGATATAATTTAAAAATATAGAGTTCTGTGAACAGTGTAACTAATGAATCCTAATTTTCTCCTGATTTGGGTTCTGTGCGCCCTGCATTTCCCACTGGAGCTTTCTCAGTGCAAAACCACCGGGCTCTCCCTGTTCCCAGCTCTCCTCTCCCCTGCCACGCTCCCAGTGACTCTGCTGCAGCCCCCCCCCCTGCCCCCAGTCTCTCTCTTGCATCTTGCCAGCTGGGCAAGAGATGGTGTGCAGGTTATGCATGCTGGTTAGTGTCCAGCATCATAAACCAGATTTCCAGGGGAAAGCAGGCTCTATGTCCTGGGCCAGGGAGAATTGCTACCTGGCACAGGCCAAGGGCTCACAGGCAAGCTAGAGCCAGCTCTGAATGATCAGCCTACAGGGGAGCAGGCAGTACAGATGCTGAACTGCTTCAGCTTTTGTACCCAGATTAGATGGTTTAAGACTAGCGTGGTGACTGCTGCAGGACATTGCATTTTGCCATGTGGAGACACCTCACTACAGTGGTAGAAAACCAATGTGTACAACTGATACCAGTATTTGTGTTTTCCTCTCGTCTTTGACTTAGGCTAGGAGCTGCTCAGAGCAGGAATTGCCCCAGTGTTTCTGTGAAGCACCATACAAATCTTTCCAACTTAGTTTTTTATGTATGAAGTTATTGAAGTTTGACGTTATCACTTTAGGCACTTAGAAATTCTCAGAATGGGAGGTACCACTGACAGGCTACCTAGTCTTCTTAACATCATACAAGAAGTCCAAGGTCAAAAACACGGTCTGAGCTTCTCTGAGGTACAGCTTAGGACCTCACAACAGAAGATTATTTTGCTTTTTTCTGCTTTTTAGCTTGTTCACTGCCTGAGATAGGAATCATTTAGAATATGGATTATTATTAAGGATTATATGACCATATATTAAAAAAACCCAAAAGAACACTGGTTTGTCATGCATTCCTGTAGAGGCAGCATGGTCACGGTGGGAAGCTGCTTGTTCTAGTCCTACCATTAATACAATACGCACCTAACCTCTGACTCCAGGAACCCAGATGTCTCAAATGGGACTGTATCCAGGTTGGTATAAATAAGCATAGAATGTTTCCCAACTCATGCATGGGGTTTATCAGATGGACATAAAAAATACTATCTTTTCATCAGTTGAGTAAGCTCAGAATAAGTTTAAGTAATTGCAATGTCCAATCATAGAATCATAGAATTGTTAGGGTTGGAAGGGGAGTAAGCTCAGAATAAGTTTAAGTAATAGCAATGTGTAATCATAGAATCATAGAATCATAGTTAGGGTTAGAAGGGAACTTAAAGATCATCTAGTTCCAATCCCCCTGCCATGGGCAGGGACACCTCCCACTACACCACATTGCTCAGAGCCCCATCCAGCCTGGCCTTAAAAACTTCCAGAGATGGGGCTTCCACCACACCTGTGCCAGTGTCTCACCACCCTCATGGTGAAGAACTTCTTCCTAACATCCAGTCTGAATCGTCCCATCTCTAGTTTTAATCCATTTCCTCTAGTCCTACCATTACCCGACATCCTAAAAAGTCCCTCCCCAGCTTTCTGGTAGGCCCCCTTAAGATACTGGTAGGCCACTATAAGGTCTCCTCGGAGCCTTCTCTTCTCCAGGCTGAACAACCCCAACTCTCTCAGTCTGTCCTCATAGCAGAGGTGCTCCAGCCCTCTGATCATGCTTGTGGCTCTTCTCTGGACACGTTCCAGCACGTCCATATCTTTCTTGTAGTAGGGACTCCAGAATTGGATGCAGTACTCCAGGTGGGGTCTCACAAGAGTGGAGTAGAGGGGGAGAATCACCTCCCTTGA
Source organism: Alca torda (assembly GCA_008658365.1). Taxonomy (NCBI): domain Eukaryota; kingdom Metazoa; phylum Chordata; class Aves; order Charadriiformes; family Alcidae; genus Alca; species Alca torda. The sequence continues at coordinate 154,536,846 of CM018077.1, read as the reverse complement.
CCTGCTGGCCACGCTTCTCCTGATGCAGCCCAGGATATAATTGGCTTTCTGGGCTGCTAGTGCTCACTGACGGCTCATGTTGAGCCTCTTGTCTACCTGCATCCTTTTCTTCAGGGCTGCTCTCAAGCCAGTCACTGCCCAGCCTATATCGGTGCTTGGGATTGCCCCAACCCAGATGGAGGACCTTGCACTTGGTCTTGTTGGATGTCAGCTTCGCTCCTTTTTCTTGCTAACTGAATATTAAACAGCTGCATCTGGTGCTAGATTTAGTCCTAGGTGCCACACTCATGTGCAGGAAAAAGGATGAGAAAGGCGTCTGGTGTGCAGTGTTTCAGTTGCTCAGCAAAGGAAGTGTTTAAGTGCACGCCTAAATGCTCTGTTTTATGGCAGCCTTCATCTGCACCCAGTCTGTCCCTCGCAGATTACAGCGCGGGGAAAAGTCCTGCCTTTCCATTTCCTCTGCTAGCAAACTCTTCTCTGCAGTTAGAGAGACGTTTCCTTACACAGTAAGGGCTCTGTTTCTGTCCTTCTAGCTGCCCAGGCTTCTTAAAATGATCACTCCCAAAGACTTCACTTTAGAAACCAAATATACCTACCATGCGGGTGATGGGTGACTGGGAATTTCTTATCCCACAGAAAAAAAGTGCTACATACACCCTTCCTATGTGGTCGCTGGACGGTCTACAAGAAAATGTGTGTTCTGATGGGGAAGGGTTTCTTCAAAGTTCTTTACATTCAGCAATGAGGTGCACTAAAATTATGGTAATAGCTGCTGCTCTTTGGAGCATATTGATGGAATTGCGTGAAGGTAACAGTATAATGGTATACAACAGATGACTGTATCATAACAGTGTTATTTTAAAGAGATAGATATAGTTGGTGAGCCAATAACTGAATCATAGTCTTATTTTTCTCATTACTCAGTAGCCTCAACATCACTTAGATCACAAACAAAGATGAATTTGGTTTATAGTAGTTCAAGTGAATGTTGCAAAACGAGTGCAAGTTTTGATCAGCTAAACTGAATTCTGTTTTTCGGATGGGAACAAACAGCCAGGTCCTTTCAAACCGAACTAGTGGCGCAAGGACAGAACAGTGGCACCAGTGATGCTGCAGCCCTGTGGGGTGCTGAGTACCCTTAGCTCACCGTCGTCCCACCGGAGATTGAGGAACACATCCTATGGGATGCAGCCCCAGGGCTCGGCTTGTCCTTGCTCGTGTCTCACCCAGTGATGCCTAATACTGCTGTTCTGTGAAGTCCATGTTTGTTCACTGAATTTTGAAATTGTCCCCTGAGACTGACACTCTCTAGAGCCCTTCCCTGAGGTGCTTTAATTAACTTACCTATTTCCCCACTGAAAGATTGCAACATCCTCTGTGATCTGAAGAGGAAACTAAATACCACTGTAGCAAAGGAAACAGCTGAGACAAAGTGAAATGGTCTCTTGACAATGTCCCTTGGCAACACCTAGACACAGCTCAAAAATCACTTACGAGCCGAATGCTATTCTGAGGGTTTCTAATAAATGAATTAAGCACTTTGGGGGAAAAAAGGGAAAAAAATAAGCAATAAACAAAAATCCTCCAATGATTGCATCACTACAAATGATGTGATCAAAGTAAAATACCAGTCTCATGCTCCTGAGGTAGGCAGAATTCTCAATGAAATCAATGAATATTTGTTTGCATCAAGGCAGCACAATTGTGTTTGCTCAAAAAAGAAAAACCAAACCCAAAACAAACAAAAAAAATTGGGTTCTCTTCCAGAGAGTAATGAAACAGTCTAGCCCTCTTAAATATTGCCTGTCCTCTTCTCTGAAACATTGATTCTGTCCATTAACTGGAAAACTATCACGCTGCTGATTGATCTGAATCATTTTTGGGGGGGAGGGAAGAGGCTTGTGAGAAAGTTCCAGTTCAGATACATGGTTTATTTTCCTACCGTGGTCCTGGTGGTTTAGTTTTATAAACTGTCTTGGCTGAGGGCTAATGGGGGGTGAAGCAGAACTCCTGCCACTCTGCATTGCCCCCCGATTCAGCAGCCTCCCCTGACTTAGTGAAGCCCTTACTTAAATGCACCAGCTGCTAACCAGAGTAAGTAAATCCAGTGACACTGAGGAGCTTTGGGGAAGAAAGGTGCCTTTCATAGGAGCAGAGGTGATGACCCAGCGCCTGCTGAAGCGATGGCAGCTTTTCCACGACACTAAGGCAACCTCTGCCGAGGAATGGCTGTATCTTGGGCTTTTCCTCACCTGAGTGCCATGAATTCGGAAGCACAGCCCGTGGCCATGACCTCCTGAACTTGGGAAAGCTGGATTATCTTGCTCACTTAGCAGGCAGCTCACCTCTTTGCTAGCAGCATAGGTTTTACTGCTGCAATTGCTCAAAGTGCTTCTCAGTGCTGTGGTGTCCACGCGGTGGTCACTGAAGAAATTCTGTATTTCACAAACTTTATTATGCGGCTTAAAGATCTCGGTGTCTAATATCATGTTCTGCTCTATTCTGTAACAGGTCTACTATTCTAATTTACCTTTCTGTTTTCCAGTAGCGATAAAATATGATTAAAATAGCTGTAGTTCCTCTTTCCACCTTCCCTTATGCTTACTGGTCTACAGTCTTCTTTCTAATGCAGGCTTAACACCTGCCATTTTCTCTTTATTCCTCTTTTTGCTTCTCCATCTCATACGGGCGAGCTGTACTGTTGAGGAAAGGCAGCAAAATGTGAAAACAAAAGAGCTTTATATTGTAAAATCACCATTATCTTTGATCATGCTCCAACACTGAACCCTCCTGCGTCATTTGACTTGGAAGAAGCGTTCCTTAGTGGAAAGCGTGCTGCATCTATTAGCGGCGGCTCCCCACGCGAAGTGGCCGTGCCGGTCGTTTGCAGGGAGCAATTGCATCAACAGATGAGCAAACTCGAAAATAATCTCAGACTTTGTAGTGGCAGAAGAGGAGATGACTAATGTAATTAGTCACGTGAAGTCACTGGGGCACAGCACGAGGAGACGGAAGATTTTCACCAGGTCTCTTAGAGTAAAAGAATGAACTTATGAAACACCTCAGTTTCCCCCACTTGCCACCTAAATATCAAAATGACCTTTTTTGGGGGGGAGGGGAAAAGGAATTTTGAGGTTGTGAGTGCCTGTCTCCATGCAAGTATAAAACATTGTAATTGTTTGGCATTATGGTATCTGGAAGCACTTCAGGCATCCTTGTAAGCATCCAGGGATTTGACCTTGGCTTTTTGTTTTGTCTGCGCTTTTGGAAATTTATGTAGATCATTCGTATTTTGTTGCAACTGTTTATATTTCTGAAGAGCTGCATTTATATCAGAGGATTTGTACTATCAAAAATGAAAGCCCTAAAGGGCACTGTAGTGTGAATGTGACTGCCTCTGCAATCCCTCATCTCCTAGCCGTGCTCCCGAGAAGGTGGAGAAATCTGGAAGGGGGAGGGCAAAGCCTGCTGTTAGCTTTATCCGAACTGAAAGGTGCCGTGAACCACAACAGTGGAACAAGGGATCTCTGCAAAGCTGCCTCTCTTTTCCGTTCTTGAAATTTTGATGTAAGAAATCTCCTCTCTTTAAAAATTAAAAAAAAAAAAAAAAAAAAAAATCTTTGGGTGTAGGATGCTTACTTTCTATTTTCATCCATGTAATGGAAAAGTTGGTGGCGTCCTCCCCCCCAAGACAAACAAGGCTGTTGTCAGTGGAGAATGCGCCCCATTGTCCCCACTAAGTACAAATGGGAGAGGATGAGGATGACTCCCTTTCCTCCTTTTGACTTTCTCCCTTAGGCTACCATTAAGCTTAAAAGTAGCCCAAGTACTCTAACTGTGCATGGCACCTAAGGGCGGGTTTGCTTCTCTGGTTTTATTTACCTGTCTGGCCATCTAGATATAAAATAAAGTCATCTTTTGTCAGTGGTATATACGCACATGTATACAGTATGTATACATGCAATAGTACATTTGGAGCTTAATCTTTGCTCTATGAAAATGCTGTGACCTGTTTTCTTTCCTTAGTATCAGCTATACCTACCTGGTAGCAATATTCCTACTAACAAAAGAATTCACAGGCATTTAGCAGCCTAAGAGCAGTTCTGTTCTGTTACCACTCCTTTATTTTATGATACTAGCTGGCAAATATAATCTCTAATTTTGTTTTCTATCTTTATCGCAGTAATAATCTGGTAAAATAATTTTCTATTCAGAAGAAGCAATTAAGAAATTAAACGTGAAGGCAGAACTAATAGAAAATTGGTGGGTTTTTTAATCATGCAGCATTTTCCAGAGTGTTCCATAATTTTTTATGCTTCAATTTTTATGTGGGATGTGGATGTCTTAGTATGCAGCTGCTGTGAAAGCACCAGTGATGCTCTGGGTCTGGGCGTTCTCACTTCTGCTTCTGAAAGATGAGAGATCCAGATCACGGGTACCTTACAGTTTTGGAAAGCCCTAAAGAGTAAATATTATTATAAACCTGTTTATGGTTTCAGTAGGAGATTTTCCTTGTCTCACCCCAAGCAGTTTATAATGTTATGAGCATCAAAGATCGTTGATCCCCGAGGCTGGTTGTGTGGTTTCCGTAGCTCTGTGTAACAGGACCAAGTTCTGCAGTACGGAGGTGAGAGCCCCCAGGTTTGTGTTAAGCCCACATGAGTAACTCAGTAAACTCAGCACGCGATTCTGCTTCCCATGAGTTCAGTTCAGTGGGACCTGGATCACTTCCTGCCTGGCACACAGACTTTCAAAAGCCTGCAACTTCAGAGAAGGAGATGTGGTAGTGGCCTGCCATCATCTCGGGTTCATCAATCTACAGTTCAAGATTTGTATCCCCTAGTTGCAAAAAATCCTTTCCGCAGCAGAAGTGAGAAGTCATGTCAGGCACTGAAGTTTAGCCAACCCACTTACACAAATCAAGCACAAGCAGAACTGGGACTTCTCTTCTTCTGCCATTCTGCCCAAGCTGCTTTTGTGAAGACCTCGTTTTGTATCTTCTTGGACATCTGCCCTATTTTCTCCAATCTACACAAACCTCTGGGAGTCTCCCAGGCTTTCCTGAGCATCCCCCTTCCCTCCTGAGGTGAGGGCAGCAGACTGGTACACGCTCTTCCAGCCCTGCTCTTGCCTGGATGTTACCCAAGGACCAAAACTAAAATGCGGTGGCTTCCTTTGAGTTCACCAAGCAGGTTTTGCAGCTGAACTAGACTCGCAAATGGCTTCTTTTATATCCCAGGATACTCTTTTATCTAGAATACTTTAAAGTTATCAGTGCAGTGAATCCATAGATCTTGAATCCCACCACGTTACAAGAGGAACTAAGTTCATCACTTTAAGTCAACGTATATACAGGTATGAAAATAAAAAGAAGAGAAATATGTTGACATATAAATAAAACTCTGAGGTCCTTCCCATTTTCATTCTTTGTCTCAAAGTGGCTTTTGGGGGAACTTGGTATTCACTAATATTTGTCAGGGATCGAGCTGGTGTTTGGCCTCTGAAGGGAAAGCAGGAGAAGTGGTCAGACTTTCAGCTGGTTGCTTTGCCTCTTTCAGATTGAATAATCACCTTTGCCAACAGTAACGCTCTACTGCTTGAGGCTGCGAGGAGTTTTGGTTTGGCTGTATCTGTATGGTCCTGCCTGGCTACTGTCCCGCACGGTCTGTGAGCCCTCCTTGGGCAACCCCCCCCGCCATGGGGTGCTGGCCACCCCTCGGCTGCAGAAGAACTGTTCCACGGGAGGGCCAGGCGAGACCTCATGGCAACACGTTGAAAATTGCGACCTAGATTCCAGGTTACTTTAAGAACAAAACAAGCAGAACTTTTAGCGTTTTCTTTCTCTGTGTATGCGTAATTTTACAAAAGAAGCCAGCCCCAAACAGAGTTACTTGTGCTATCCCTCTGCTTTGGCAAATTTCTCCATTCCAGGAGTTCAGGGTGTGCGACGGGGCAGCGTCACGATGCCAGAATCTGGGAGTTACGATACAGGCGAGGAAGAGGTGAAACTGTCATCAATAGGGTGTGCACGCGGAGAGGAAAGTAAATAGTAAAGTCCACGAGATGCCCTTAAAATATCATTTGGTGTTTCTTAACATATTTTGCATATCTCGTACACGTTCAGGCGGATGGCAAGTGGCCCCGGCCGCCAGAGCAGCGGGACGTGCTTCCCGCCAGGGGCTCTGGCAGCGCAGGGCTCACCAAGGGATGCAACTTCCCTTTTTTTAAAAAAAAAAAAATTTTGCTTAGATCTTACAACATGATCCACCTGAGAAGAGATTTATAAGCGACTTTCAGCCCACCCTGCTTTCCGCAAAGAAGGAGCCTCATTTTCCTTCCCATGGCAGCTTTGCCAACAGCAAACATTTAAAACCCCTTAGCCAGGCCTTTAAAAAAAAAAAAAAAAATATATATATATATATATAAAAATCACACAACTGGCTTAAGCAGCGACCCATAATGGTATGGCAGTGAGTTTACTGAGTTGGTAGCGGAAGCTGGGAAGGCGGCGGGAAGATGGCCGCCCCCTCCCCGGCCGCCCCTTTAAGTAGCCTGACCCCCTCGCCATCTCACTCGCCCGCCCGCCCGCTTCTGTTTCGCTCCCCAACCCCTGCCTGAGACACTGGGAGTCGAAGCAGGTGCATGCGCAGTGCGCTGGCAGGCCGGCGCGCTTGCGCAGTCACCTGCCGGCCGCCCCCCCCGCCGGTACATCCGGGTCACCGCACGCCCGCCCGCACGGCCGGTTCCCCCGCCTCCCCCCTCCCCCGGCGCGGGCGGCTCCGGCGCTGTCGCCATCTGCGCCCTCCCCTGCCGGGGTCCGGCCGCGCTCCTGCTGTCCCTGCCTCCGGCCCAGCGGGGGGAGCCGGCCGGCGGCTCCGGCTCCCGCTCCCGTCCGCATCGCCCTCCGCGGGGCTGCTCGGTGAGTGTCAGCTGCGGGGGGGCCGGGCGGGGTCCCCTCAGCGCCGGCGGCGCGACCCCCCTTCCCCCGCCCCGTTCCCGCCGGGGCTCGGCCTGCCCCTGAGGGGACGGGGCTCCGCCGCCCCGGCCCCCATCTGTTGCTCTCCCCGGGCCGAGCCTCCCCTCAGCCTTCCGCAACTTCTCCGCCCTCGCCGTCCCCCCGCGGCGCCCGGCGGGGTGAGGAGCGGGCTGCCCGCCGCCTCGGGGCGGGGGGAGAAGCGGCGGCCGCTGCCTCCCTCTCCTGGGCGAACCACGCCGGTTGCCTGGGACCTGCCTTCTGCTAAACACCCTCCTCCGGGTTTCCCCCGCTTCCCCTCACGGCGGCCGGCCGGAGGCGGAGGATCCGGTTTGCTCCCCCGGTGCAAGTGCAGGCGACTGCCCCGGCCACCGCGGCTCCACCGGCTTGTGGTGGCCCGAGGAGCGCGTCCCCTCCGCCGGGCTGGAGCCGGCCTCCCGTGGGGCAGCTCCGAGCCCCCGGCCCCGGCGGCACGCAGGTGGTGGTTGGGGACGGGGAAGAGACGGAGTGACAGTGTTAATGGTTAACCGGGGGGGGGGGAGAACCTCCCGAAGGGACATCTGCGGTGCTTTAGACTGCAGCGAGGTAAGCGGAATACACAGATCACTGCAAATTTGGCGTAGTTAGGGTGTATCCTGCAGTTCTGTGAGCTGTAGCTGTGATGCTGGGACTGTGATTTCAGGTGGGGTTCAGCAGCTGTAACACGAGGGTGTTATTTCTAACCTATTCATTAAATAGCTGATAAAAATCAAATTTTAATTGGATTTTAATTCTCTCCTGTGCAATTCAAGAATAAGGACATGTGCAACTCAGGTCTGTTTTCTTGTTTTTTAATCTGGTATCATATCTTATGTGGTAATAAAATGCAAGAAGTTTCTTAACAGAAACATTTCCGATATCAGAGAAAACAAGAGAGTGTGTGTTATGAAGCTTCTTGAAGGGTTTTTCTTTTTTCTTTTCCTGTTCCATTGCATCAGCATCCTGGATCCAAATGTCAGTGACAGTATGACAGCTGTCTTTCTGCTGTGGTAGTGGAGTCTTACTAACATTTAGAATCTGTCATTCTGCATTTCTGATAAAGTAGTGTGGAAATGCAAGTGTTGATTAGCATGTATATTAATCCTCAAACCAGTAAAACTTTGTCTAGATTGATTGAATAATCTGTGTTTTCTCCTGTTACTATTTTGTTCTTATAAACTGCAAAGTCTGTTTTGTTCAAACTTTTTTTTTTTCCTGCTTACACAGACAGTTTTCTTTCTTTGTGCTCTGGCTGCTTGGACTTTAAATATATTTGTAAATTAATGATCATTTTGTATAGTAGGTTCTGGCAGATAGGGGTACGGGACAGGAGACACTTAGTAATTAACCTGAGGCTACTACTATCAAGGTTGGAATCTGAGTCCAAACATAGAAGGTTCCACCTGACAAATGTCTTTGCTTAGCAAGGTATGTTGTTAGACTTTGCAAAACATGCCTTCAGTTCTGTATGGCAAGTTTAACAATAAAAACCTAAACTGTGTGAATAAGATACTGCTCTTTGAAATAGGAATGAATTTTGTCTGCCATACAGAGTACTCCATTGTTGAAACAGAAGTAGAAGAGTAGATAGCTTTTTACGCAAGTCAAACTGTCAGCTTGCTTATTGCATATGTTAACTTGTCAGAGAGTAGGGGCCATAGAGAGAAGTGATCCCAGAATCTGTTTTAAAATATCACTGTTAAGAAGTACCATGGTTGAATGAAAGTAAGGAATGAATTTGATCCTGTCTGTTATACAACTTCCATTTGTCATCAGGTGCTCTAGATTTTCTTCATTGTTTGCAACTTAGCTGGGGCCACCTGAGGTGACGGATTATTGAAGAGATTGTCTTTGGAATTCTCTGCCTCTTCATATAAAACCTTTCCCGCAAGAACCTCTGCGGAAACATGATGTTAGCTGGTTCTGTTCTTGCATACATAACTGTCCTGACCCCTTATCTGAGCTTTGTGGGAGTCTTAGTGTCTGGATAAAGAGCAGAAGGAAATTATTTTTTTATTGTATCTTAGCAGAATGATTAATTTTGAAATTAATTGAATGCGGTAGATAAAATGGTTTAAGGACAGTTATGTGGGGAACTTAATTCAAGGTGTCTGTCACCAGACTTCTAATGGTGGTTACTATACACCTGGAAAGAGACAGAAGGGTAGGGAATATTTGTATTGTTAACTGCTGACTTAGTGAGTAATACAGTAACAGAAATTGGCTCTGTCATTTGGAAAAGCACATGTAGGGGCCACTTTGGATTTGTGTAGCTGCTTAAGCATGGTAAATGTAAATGCAGTTTTTTTTTTTCCTCTCGCTGTGTATCTAGGAGAATAGAGATACACAAACAGCCTGCAGTACTTCTTTTTGTTATTGCCTGCCAGCTGGGGCATAGATGGAACTAATGCATACCCTGTAGTAGAGACAGGCAAAATTAAAGCTTATGTGCAAGAAGTCAGATTTGGTTTTTAAGCAGTCATGTTTGCTTGTCTGTGTTGTTTCTGTGTTTTGGTTGTTTTCTGGTTTTGGTTTGGTTTTTTTTAAGAAATGGTGCTAGTGTAAGTCAAGGTTATCACCTTTGCCTGTTCTTTTGAAAAGCTTGCTTTTTTATAATTACACTGAGAGTTTTATTCATTGATGTACATTGGCTTAAGTTGAGAAGAATGACTCCTGTCTCTCAAGGTAATGATAACTACCTTAAAGTATATTATAAATCAATTTTATGAGACTTACTCATCGTAAAAATGTTTGAAAATACATCTTCAAAGCCGAAATCTTTTGATTGTTGTCAAATTGCATCTCATGGACTATCAGCTGTCAAGCAAATGTGCTACAGGCTCCCAAGTGAATAAATGTGCTGAATCCACACGAGGTTTGAATGTCGGTGCCAACTCCTGTACTTAGTACTAGGATACAGAGAGTCATCCTGGTAGTCATTTTGGCCCAGCTGAGTCCCTCCAAGTCTATCAGTGTGGCTTCAGAGGTGATGAGAGCAAGGGGACTGGGAATATGAAGGAAGCTGTGCTTGCATTGGAAAGAGTTAAGTGCTGGGGAACACGAAGCATCGGCACTGCTTACTAGCTGTGGCACCTGAAATACATGCATCAATTAGGCAGGGAAAGATTTATTTCAAATAATTCTCTGGCTGTAAATGATGGCCAGTTGTATACACCTTTTGATGTCTTTTCTATTCCTGCTCATTTGCATGTATCAAGAACACTTTTAAATAAATGGATAGTCCTCTTGCATACCTCATAAGTCTTCCTTTAATATTAATCTATTGACATAAACCCTTTACTGAAGTGTATTAATATTTTCTTTCTTGTGATTGTGGAAAATTTAACACCTCTAACTACCCAATGTGGAGAATTCTGCTTTTCTCTTCATGTGTATGAAGACGGGGCTTATTTGATTGCCTTTAATTTCAGGATCTCTTCTAAATTCACCTCAGTTTTCCCCCCTTCTGTGATTCAGGAATGTTCTCTTGAGTGCCACAAGTTGGCTGCTGCAGCTGGCAGAGCATTTCAAACTGTCTAGAATTTGCTGAGAGTAATAGGCTCTCATATAGGCGCTGTTCTACATTTGCAATTCCAGTGCTTACTGGAGGTATGTGCACTGCAATTATATAAAAAGCAGAGCTTAACAAAAACCAACAACAAACAATGATCAGTTTTAGAACTGACTAGGTAAAGTTGAAAGTATTTTTAGTTACAGTGCTTTCTCCTGTGTTCCCCGTCTCCTGTGGTTTTAATTGCATTTTCCTTTTTAGAAATGGCATTTTGTCTTCTCTGTCATGTGAAAGCCTGATGCACAGAAAATACGTTCACTGTGGGAATAGTGAAACTAGTTACAGACAGCATATTGAAAGGTGAAGTAAAATGGTGCATTCTTTTGCCTTTCACTCATGATAATTTGAATTTCAAGGTAGTTGTAAGACAGTCGTAAATGTGAGTTAAAGGCTGACAATGTCTTACTTAGCTCGTATGTGGCTTATGAACTCTTGCATCTGTTGTTACAGCCTTTGTCATCTGGTTATACTACTGTCTTCAGGTGAAACATAGTGATTTATTTCTGTTTAATTCTGGAAATGTTAAATACTGTCCATGAAACTGATTTGTAAAAGGACTTTTGGTACTAGCCTTATTTTTGAGTGTTCTTTTACACTACTTTTCAGCACCCACGGAAAGAATTTTTACGTTTCTAGTACCTAGACAAGTATTGGCTAGTTTGTGTGTATCAGGAAGGATTGTTGTTTGCCTTATTTGCAAAAACCCAAAGTTCTAGTATTTCATTTGGGGAAATACTAGACCAAACCCAGTTTTTTTTTTACTACCCAGAATCCTTATGGGCCTGTAGGAAAAATTGGAGATGGAATATCTCTATGCTTATGTACAATCTTCAAGTGTGTAAAACTAGTTTCCTCTAATAATGTTTGTATGGGAAGGTTTATTTTTATTCTTTTATTCCTGTTCAGTGGAAAAGCTCTATGGTTTCTGGTCTTGTTTACTAAGTGTTTGGCTGATTCTCTGGTTTATATCTACAGCACTTGGGATTCCCAGGTGGTCCCTGTGCAAATAGTATAATTGGGTCTGGGACAGTTTAGCTTGTGAGATTGAGTGTGTTCGGTTTGGTGTGGCTGTAGCTACAGAAATAGCATGCCTTGCAAAACAGCCCTTCCGTCTGCCACCCACACCAAAACCTAAAGCTTGATCCTGTAGGCAGTTAATACGGCTGTCTGGAAGGCTGATTCCCATCAGCAAGCGCTTTACCTGAATCGGTGACCACCAGGCAAAAAAAAAGTTTTGTGTCAGTAATCACTTTATAAGTAAGAAAGCAGAGCAGAACACTGTCCCAGATACATTTTTTTAAAAGCGCTTTTTACTTCAGGCTGCGGGGCTTAACCGTTCCCGGTGGCAGGAGGCTGTTCTGTGAGCAAATTCTATTTAACTGGCACAGTTCAAAAGACTTAAATTCAGCCATGAGGCAATTCTAGTTCTCCTTCAGTACTAGATGATTAAATTAAATGGAGTGTTAGCGTGAGTAACTTTTTCTGGTGTGCTATGCAAGGTAATAGATGAGTTCCTAGGAGCCCTAGTTGTAAATTAGCTGACTGGAAAGCCCTGTTTCTGTGACTAGTGGCTCTAGTAGTTGTATAACTTCAAAAGTTAGATCTAATTGTGTATGCATCCAGTCAGGTGTGGCACTGGATGATGGCTGCTTCTCTTTTTTTATTATAGCAGTCTTGAGGGTAGCATCCTCACACGGGAAGGGAATTCTTGTCTTTTTGTGTTGTACAACAAAGGTGTTTGCTCCAGCTTCTGAAGCACAAATCACTTTGACCTTTCTACTGAAAAAAAAAATGTAGTTTTCTGAATTCTAGCACTGCTAGTCTGGAAGAAAAAAGCTGTAAGAATAAGAAATTGATTCATAGCTCTTGTTTTTTAAAAACAAGACCTTCCTGTTTAGTGCCCCTGAAAGTGAAACTTCTCAGGCAAAGTGCATTCTGGGCATGAAAAGGCAGTTCATTTCTTTTTGTTATATTTGCACCTTTTATGTGCATACACATACGGTTATATCCTTCCTATTTAAGAAGGAACGGAACTGTTCCTTCTTAATGTGGAAGTGAAATATGTAACCATCAGAATCCATGAAGCTTCATCTCAAAGATAAAATTGCTGACCTTTTATGTCAATGAAGATCATACAGACAAGGCAGAGTGTTATGTAAGGCTTGCTTATGGATAGCAGTTAATTGATTTAGAGTTGAGATTTCCTGCTTGTGTTTAGAAGTCTTACGGGGGGAGATGTGGGTTTGTCAGCTGAATAGGCAATTGAATTGTAATGATAGTTTTGAAATTTTTTTGCCCTGGGACTTCTTGTAGAAGATCACTTGCTGCTTGTTCCCATGTACAACTGGCTTGTCATATTCTCCCAAATGCTAAAACAGTACTTCAGATACTTTATCTTTGCATCTCGGAGTTCAGAGCTGAATTAATTTCTTAGCAGTAGTAACAGAATAACAGGACCTAGTTGATATCTCCTAGCTTGAAGTTCAGGGGATGATCTTACAAGAGCTTTTAACTAGCCTAACAAAAGACAAGTTGTTTTCTTATCTCTTCTGAAGTTTCTGGTTTTAGCCACATTCAAACTTGTTATGGAGAAACTCTCAGTTGTTCTGTAACTGTGACTTCTTAATAAACACTGGGTAGAATCATGTCCCCTGTAGGGAACTTACTGTAGGTGGGACTGGCAGTAAAGTCTGGTAAATGGCAGTGTAAGTAAGAGACTATTGATTAAGACCTAATACTTTGAGCAAATGTTATATAATATTGATGTTAATATTGTGTCAGATTTTCAAAAGAATTTCAGTCAAACTACTTCAGTAGCTGCCAAAAGTGAGACTTGGGAACAGATGTTGTAACTGTAGTCTTAAAATTTTTGACAGCTCTTCAAATAGCTCTGGTGTGTCTCAGCTTCACAGCGGAGTGTTTTTGCAGGGCTAATACCTCTTGCTTTGCTGCTCTCCCTGTCCCTAGTCCAGAATGGGCCTCAGTTTGACCCAGTTTCAGTCCTATGAAAACTCATGCTCTAACAAACATGTATCCAGCCAGGCTGCATGGGAGAAAAAACAGGTTTGGGTGTAAATGACAGCTGAGGTGAGGAGCGATGGCAATTAACTAGGAGGAGGAGCAGCTTACTTTGAGCTGAAAGCAGGGAAGAATATTAATTAGAATCTGGGACTGAGTTGGGGACAAGTTGCTAAAAAACTAGCAGAGGGGTTGAGTTGGGAGCCTGTTGGTTGTGTGGAGAGTATCGGTCAGCTACTGAGGGAGCATGTGGGAATGGTGCTGCCTCTCACCCAGCATCTCGGCGACATCAAGGGAAATGGGGACTTGCTGGACAAAGAAAATATGAGGGAGAGAGCTGACAAGGGAGAAGGCTGGACAGAAGTAAGAGCAGAAGCTGGGATTTTGTAAAGAAGGCAGATAGGGCAGTTGCACAGGGAAGTTGGGATGGTAAAAGTAGAGTCAGAAAAACCGTAAGGAAGGGACTAGAGTGAAATAAAACATACTGAGTTTTGTCCATTGCCATTAGTAGCCATCATGTCTTCACCACTTTAGCTTAATGTGTATCTCTAAGTGGTAGAAATGGGTGTCATGAGCAAATGGTTCTGATTCTGGTGATGTGCCATGTAGCTATGAGGATGGAGTGTCTGGGCTTACCTTCTAGTTAAGAGTTTATACTTGCTTTTTTCTGTTAGGCTGTGAAGCAGTGCTCAAAAGTAAAGAAACTGCAGAAAGAAAGCAGCCTTGAATATTTAATTGTATATGCCGTTTCTTCCATTAGGACCCTTGCTTTATCCCCGGGAAGAAGTGACTGGTGCTAGTTTAATGAATAGGTACTCAATAATTTGTCTCTGTTGCTTAATACCTTACCATGTTCTTGGTAGATTGCTCCAGAGATGCAATTAATTTCCTCTTGGATAGTCTGGTACTGCTTTCTGTGCAGCTATTTGTTATCAGAATGGTCTGGTGAGATGAGGAAGTGGTTGGCTTCCTATTTTACACATGAGGAGCAAAGGCATGAAGAAGAGAAGTTCAGCTAGTTTTGCATAGTTAGAAATGACTGGAACCTCAGTCTTTTTAGAGTAGTTTACATATTACAGCCACATCTCTGTTGAACTTGCTGCTTTTTTCTTACTATCACTCCATTTTAATACTATATTCTAACTTCACAGTTGTTTCTTGTGTGGGTTTGCAGTCTCTTTGGACATGTAGCTAACATAACTGAATTGGAGAACATGGCAATGCTCAAGGTCGTTCTTTTTATCACAGCATTTCATTTTTGTTAAAAAGGCAAAGTTATTTCTGGTTTCTTCTTGTATAAATATGTTGCTTGTTCAGAGAAATGAGGAAGGATTAATTCTGGCATTGTGTGACTCTCAAGAACTCATACTCTGCTATTAGTAACTCCCACAAACTTTTGGTATTGATGTAGATGGTGGTGTTTCCTGCATTCCTTAGCTGTGCTGCATTCACACAGCTTTAGGGACAAACTAAAAGGGCCAAACTGCCACATATTGTAAAAATACGCCTATTTTTAGTGTTTAAATCTTATGAATAAGTCAGTGGTGGTGCAGCTTTATTAGCGGAATTGTGGGCAATGAATTCTTTTCTCTCCTTTATGGTGAAGGAAGGAGGAGTGAGCTGATTTTTATTTTTCAGTTGGGACTCTCTCAAGCGTCCATATTGCTCTGCTTAGCCGTTCCATTTGACTGATAGTTCTGTACTGCTGTAGCCACTGGAAAGGAGGAACCATAAGCTCTTTCTGTTTTGTGGAGCCTTGTGGCTTCTCAAGTTTCTCTTCTAAAGAGAAACCATTTCAACCGCTGTAAAAAGTATAAAGTTGCTGTTTCTTCTGTCACTGGAAGGAGGGGTAAAAAGCCTTTGCCACTCTGTTGGGTTTTTTTGAGGGTTTCTTTTTTTAATCCTCTTACTAGCTCATCACTCAAAGTTTTTCTTGGGACCTTCTGTTCAAGAGATACCATGAATGAGGCTTATGCTGCTTAGAAAACTGTTTAGTGTTTAAAAAAAGAAAAGAGTGTTTACTCCTGGGTAAAGAAAAGAACAGCAGCCTCTGCTGATGGAGCTGTGGTTTTTTGCCTTTTCTTGCCAGGCCTACTGTGCTGGCTTATGTTCAGTTAATATTTGGCCGATAACTCTGCAGCTAGCAGCACTAGGAACACTTTTGTTGTAGATTAAATTTGGTGGAAACTTGCTTTCTCTTGGAAGCTTTGCATTCGTTGGTAGCAAATCTCTTTTCGGGTCTTAAGGTAGAATTTTTTTCCCCCTTGCTAGGGAGGGGGACTGATCACAGGAGTGCTTTCGATCTGAAAAGTTAGTCTGTACTCTGGGTTCCTTAGAAGTACAGCTGGCTTCTGATGTGGTACTGAGTATGTGACAAACACTGCTGTTCAAGCTTGAGGAACTCTCACATGGAAAAGGACACATAAACAAAGATTTTAAACAGTAGGAGCCCCAGGTGCTGTTTTCTGGCCTCATGTAGGCTTTTTATGTGTTTAGTTATGTGATCTGCCAGCTCTGCCCACCTTTACTTCAGTGGGTGGATTTATGCAATTAAAGTATCTTCAGTTCAAGTAAGAATTGTAGTGACACTTTATAAAAGAACACGAAGTGCAACATCCTGAAGCATAGCTACATGTGGGTGACTCAGGAGTAGCAGCACTTAAAAAAAAAAAAAAAAGGAAGTACAGTCATGATAAAACTCTGTTTAAAAAGGAAAAAAAAACAACAACCAAACACCAGCAAACCAGCAACCATCTGTCTTCAGAGGATGGGAACGCAATACGGTGATATAGTTCGTATCTTATAATTGCTCTCTGCGTGTATAGATTTTGTATGCGTGTGTGTATATATCTATAAAAACACATGTCCACCCACGTACTTGCGTGTGTGTCCACGCACTGTTGAATATAGTTGGCTATATCATATCTCAATACAGTACTCAAGTAGGGCAGTTCGTATCCCAAGCAAACTTGAGTTGTTGTAGAATCCACATGTGTTCTTAGGAAACTAGTATTTTAATTGCTGGCCAAAATACCTAAATGATTTTCAAGCCTCTATTTTGGTATACCAGTGATACAGGCTTTGCTTATGCTCTTGTTCCATCTGTTGAGGGCAGATCCTCTCTGCCAGGGGACAAGCACGCATGCACTCGCTCATCAGGGCACGCTGTGTGCTGCTGACAGTTGTCAGGAAATAAAAAATGCCGAGTACAATATAGTTCACTTTTCACAATGTGTTGGCTTTACAGCACTGCCAGAATGAGTCAATGCTGCTTAATTTTCTGCTGTTGATGTATACGCAATAGCTTCAGAAAAAGAATTAAAAATCTCACTTACTAACTTCAAGTGATTTGTGTTTAGCTCCACAATTATATAGCTTTAACATGTCGTCTTTGGCCTTAGTATTTTTGCATGCTAAAAAAAAATTGCAAGCCAAATGCTTTCTTTAAAATGAAAAGCACAATTGTTGCGCTTAGAATTGGTCTGTTTCCTGGTTCTGAATCGGAGTGTTAGAAAAAGACAACTAAACGTATTTACTGTAGTCCTGGTAAAATGCTGTTCTTGGCAAAAGGATTGTGTGTTTCACTTTTATCATGTGTTGTAAACGAGCACAGATGCAATCTAACAGGTCAAGATATTTCTTAATAACACAATCATAAGAAAAATAAGCTATTTTATGTTTGTACTTAAGCGCATTTCTTTTCAAGGACAGTGTTCAGTCTTAATTCGAGCAAAACAAAAATAAAGACAGTGAGTGAAAACCTTGTTAGATATGCCTGAATAGTCATCTTAGTATTTTAGAAATACCCTCATTCTTTAAAGTACTTGTATTCTTACATAGCTTTTTTGTTTGATTCAAAGCTGGTTTAGTTAAGGTATTCTTTTTTTCCCCTTGCCTTAGGAGGTCCAAGAGTACTGATTTCTACACTTCATCAGTTGCCCTTCACTGAAGGAGGGCACCTCATAAAAGTATCTTTTTCTCTCATCAACCAGTTATTGTGTGTAACATCATCTCTTCCTTACTACTGTCAGCTGTGCTCTGCTTCGTAAATTGCTGAGACTGCTATTACAGGATGAGCTTGTAACGGAAACACGAAGGCTGTGTCCTGCCTGTGAATGCTGTAATAGAAGTCACTGGAAGGTAGGGTTCATGCTCTTGTTTTATGTCTGATCAGATAGTTTCGCTTTTACTGCTCTGTCCTTTCTAATCCTCTTTTATTTGGCATTTATGTAGAAAGCTCTTGTTGCTCGTACTTCAGGAAATATCTGGCATAGGTAACATTCTTTGAGTTTTCTTTTGCTTTGACCAGCCATACTTTTGTCTGCTTTATTCTCCCCTGAATACTGGCAAAACGAAAATGTTTAGAGTAACTGCTACTAGTAGCATCTAATTCGGTAGTACAATAGCTCTGGTTGTTATCCTAGTGCTTCTTTCATTTAGCATCATTAATACTTGTAATCATCTCTACAAAGTTGCAGCTAGAACTGCCTGAAAAGGAAACTGTTTGAATTTTCCCTTTGAACTTTCCTTTTTTCTTTTTTCCTCCCCCCACCCGTCCTCTTGACGGAGCAGGCTGAGGGATCCTGAAAGCACATTCCTTAGGGGTTGTTCTTCAGCTCTGAATGTGAGGCCAGTTGGGCCAGAAGTCCAGGTTTCATTTGAACTGCGCTTTGGAAGTGGGGATGGCTTGTTGAACAGGACATTGTGCTTTCTTTTGCCTTCCCCCCGCCCCCCGCCTTTTATGTTGTGGTTCTCAGGGTTTCTCAGTACTTGTAATTGGACCAGACTATGTGCCTGTAGTAGTTTGGTTTTCTGACAGATCCTCCTTTTGGGTGCGAGTAAAGTTTACAGTGTAGAAGCAAACTTTTACTCTTTGTGAAGAGCCATGAGCACTACTTTTATCCTTTTCAAAACAGTGCTTCCAGAAAAAAGCATAAAAATCTCACTTTTTCAGTGAAACTGATCTTCAAGGTCAATACTTTAAGCTTTTCTACTATCGTTTGAGCAGAAGTAGTAAAGTCAACAGCTCCTGTTTTTTTTGTTAACTAGGATGAGTAGTGTTTATCATAGGCTGCAGATAATAGCTGCTGAAAGATGCAGCTCTCATTTGTCATTGTCTGTTGTTGCCTGAGACTTTTAATGGCATATATTTCTTAGTTATATGGGAGTAATTCTGAAAATCTGGCTTGGCTTCTGTAGTTCGTCTTGAACAAGTCTGAAAAAGGTGATCTTATTTTCTCAGACAGATGGGTTCCCCTCCTCCTCTCCCTCCCCTCCAAATCTTATAGGTTAATTATGAAAAGAAAACCTTTTGGGGAAGTTTCTCTGACACAGTAGCCATGTCCTCAGCACGGAAACTTAGCTATTAGTTCCTCCTTTGCTCTAGCACCTGTGCCAAATGGTTTACTCTATGTACCTTGCAAAATGACACTGATTTAGTCTTTACATAGAAATAGTATGGTCATGGCTTTTAAATATGCTGCATTGTTGTTTCAATAGTTAGCTAGACCTCAAAGAAATAATTTTGGAAAATATTCCTGAAAGCTACAGCGTCAGAACTGTCCCACGCTTAATGAGACTTGCACCTTTTACAATTGGCTTACGTGTATTAGTTTTATCTAAACCTGTGTTTATATAAAACTACAGTACGTATTGAGATTAAAACAGTCTATCAGGGCCTTTAGCCTGTCCAGAGCGGAAAGGATGAAAGGGTGTTGTCTAGTCTATTTGCCTATAGCAGGGGATCAGTTCTGTCTGCTTATCATAAGAGAATTACTACATTTGCATTTGTCTCATTGCCCAGCTTCTGACTCAATATTAAATACTGTGTACTACGTGAATTGTTGTTTGTTTCAGAATCTGATGGACGGAGTATGCAGTTAAAAGTCGCACTGACAAAACAACTGTACTGGCAGATCTGGGATGTTACTTCATTATCTTTGACTGAGGTGCTCTAATTCCAATTGCTTAATTGTTCTGATCATATAAATGTATAATGTAGATGATTTGAAGAGGTCCATCCATTTCAATGTGATGAAATGAACTATAGTAGTATGTTGCTTAAGTAGGGGTACTTGTCTAAAGCTCGGACTTACTTGTTTTAAGTTAAGTTTTGCTTGCCCCAGCCTGGGTACTGGTTGGACTGAGCGAAACAGACTTGGGAAACGGGTCCTGATTTCAGACAACTTGTGAGGTTATAATAGTTTTAGCCAGGGAGCTTACCCATGTTAACCCAGTTGGTACAACGGAGGAAAGAAGGCAAGAACTGTTTCTTCTGCTGACAGTCATGGCTCAAAATATAATAGGATAAAAGCTTAATTTTATTTAAGGTGCTAGAGAGACCAAAGGAAACAAACACAGATCTTAATTTTATACTGAACTTGCTCTTTAGAAAGGCATTGTCTTTAAAGTTAGTTGGACTTCCTGCTTTCTCCCATATGTAAGGGCTTGGGGTTTTTTTAATACAGTAATTTCAAGGATTTGCTTGCACTTATTCACTCCTCATAAATGTTAAAGCCTTACATTTATCTCTGAAATCCTTTGACAAAGTTGTCTGGCTGCGAAGAGCACCAGATTTTGCTTGTAAGAGGAAAAAAGGTGTGCTCTTCTCTTCTCTTCTCTGTCACTGCAGAAAATGAGCCAAAGAATTGAACTGTAGCCTGTGTCAGTGCTGTATGTTCTCTTGAATGTGAGGCTTCTCTCTTAAAGATTTTTTTTTTTTCTTTTAACATGGTTTGTTAGCTTTCTAAATGGAGACCTAAGGATGTGACTCAACCTTGCAGAAGGAAGGAAACATGAAATGTAGGCTGTTCTCCTGTTCTGAACTTAGAGAAAACCTTTGCGAAGGACTCATATTCTTGTTAAGTAAATGTGGAACCGCTGTACTTTGCATGGAAAATAGGGAAAGTAAGACTATGAGTGAGTGTTCTTGGCTTTATGAAAAAGGCATTGTGGTTAATGACATCTTGTGTGTAAGTAAAACAAAGCAACCTACCTCCTGATTTAAATAATTTAAATCCAAGGGAGTGTGAAGTCCTATTCTTCCCTTCCCCCCCACCCCCCCTTTCTTAGGATGTGGGAACAAAATGCTGTGTATCCTTGTTCATGTGAGATGGGCGTTTGAGATGGTGGAGTCAAGTTGGCTGACGCTGGTGTGCAAACAAGTGAAGTGTGGGCAGGAGGATGATAATACTGCTAGTCCTCCATTTTTATACCTACTTGTATCATTTTGTCATTTACAGGTCTGAATAGGATGATTCCTATAACTTGTTGATCCAAAATGAATTTGTGCTCGGTACAAATTCAGAAATTCAAGTGGTGAGCATCAATATTAAACTTCTTGGTTTATGGTAGTCTTTTTTTGTCTAAAAGTAGTGTGCTAGCTAAGGAATAGAGGACGCAGCAGCCAAACATGTTTGTCTTTTATTCTATTTATTATACAGTTAGTGCTTTCTATATTCATACAAAGATATCTTCTTAATCATCATACAATAAGGGTGAGGTATTTTCCCCAGACTGGGGTATGGACAGTCTAATGAAGTAAAATTTATAACAAGTAAAAACCAAACAACAACAACCTAAGCAAACCCCCAAAACCAACACCCACCCACATGAAAAAACAAGAGTAAAGATGTCATGAAAGCTATTATAATACCTTATAATACCTAATACATACATAAATAAGTATGATTTATTATATATTTTTAATAGTTACATAACCTAATCTATTTTAAATACTTATTATCTAATTAATGAAATATAATTATATTAGAATACCAATATTGTAATACCTCCCCCCAGCTACACCCCCACTTCCTACTGTACCCCCTCCCATCTCTGTCTCACCCCTACTGTGGGTTTAATCCCATTTTCCCACCCTAGTGGTGACTGTGAGAGCCCTTCGCTTGCTGGGTGGGTTTGGAAAGGTGCTCTTTCGCTTTTCCCCCCTCTTTTCGGGCCTGCCAGGCTGGGGCGATGCTAAGCCGAGTCCCGCATCCCACCACGGCTCCTGGGGCCCCATCCCAATGGTGCTGAATTGCTGGAGGCTCAGGAGTGCGTCGGAGGTCTCAGGGATGCTGTAGTCGGGGCTCAGCAGCTCTGCTGGCAGGGAGAGCGAGCCGATGTCGCAGGAGATGGCTCTGCCGGTGCCACCAGGGTACTCAGGCATGGGGACGCAGCTGGGCCCATGCCGGGTGGCTGAGGAGCGATCCACTGGCATCTCCTTGGACAGCGGAAGGTCATCTGCTGGGTGCCCCATGGCTGGGATGTGGGGGTCAGCACAGTGGCTGAGGACATGGCTGCCTGGGTGAGTGTTGCTGCCCACGGCAGTGGTGGTGTCAGAGAGGCTCAGCTGAGCAAACTGCCTCAGCATTTGCTGGTACCCAGGAAAGCATGGTGGCAGCACCGGCGGGGCTGGGGCCACCGCTCTCCCCTGCAGGGTGGATGGGGCAGCAACCAGTGGAGATGCAGCGCCATGGCCAAGCGTGGTGGCGGCCGGTGGAGACAAGCTGGTGGTCGTCCACTGGATATTGGAGACATGGGGATGGAAGCAGCATCCACGTGGAGCCACCTGCAGACCTGCATGGGTGAGCGGGAGTCACGCTGTGCCGGGGGGACCCTCCAGAGGCACCCGTCAAGGTGGCCCCGATCACCAACGTCCCCCGGCTCTGTGCCAGGCACTCCCTGTGGGGTGAGCCGCTGTGCCAGCGGACAGGGTTGCAGATGGGGTAGGAGACTCCCTTCTAGGAGGTGAAAGGGGACAGATGGCCCCAAGTATTTGGGAAATTGTCTGTAAATTGTGTTTACTGGGCACGCGTCACCCAGGGGCAGGACACAGATGCTGGCACAGGATTGCTGAACCCTCGTGCCAAAAACGCCATGGGGCAGGGGGTGCTGGGGATGCTGAAGGTGCTGTACCTGTTGGGGATGGCGGGGGTGCCCCAGCTGCCGGGGGTGCCCAGGCTGCAGGGAAGGGCTGCTGCTGCCTGGAGAGTCGGCACAGGTTTGCTGAGCCTGAAAGAGAGACAGGAGCGATGGCCGGTGGTCACCTCTGCTCTTGCCCCAAGCGCATTCCCAGGCTGCAGGGGTCGGGGTTGGTCCTTACCTTGGGGGTAGAAGGGTTTGGGATGGGGAAAAGGCTGCAGCAGGCGGGGCATCGGTGGGACTCGGGGGCTGCGCAGTGGGAGCCGCAGTGCTGGCTGCTCCATGGCCCGTTAGGTCTGTTGCCTGCTGAGGACGGAGGTTGCTGGCCGTGGCCTTTTGTTTGGGGGTCTCCTAGGAGGTGCTGCCAGTGTTCCACCCCGCCCCCACCAGGCTCCCCAGTGCCTCATGGGAAGGGAAAGGGTTAAGGGGGGCTGGGGTGTCCCCTGCCCCTCCAGGCAGCTCTCGGGTGCTGTAGTTGCAAATGCCCTTGGTCATTTCCCAGGGCTGTGGTCTCCTTGGTGTCAGTGAGACTCGGTGGCATGAGTCGCACAGCTCGAGTGCTGGGATGGAGGGCTGCAGGCTGTTCAGGAGGGATGGGGGAGGCAGGAGAGGTGGAGGTGTCGCACTACATGGAAGGGAGAGGTTTGATGGCACAGCCCTTCCAGTTAGGGGTGATGTGGTTGAGAGCCTCTAGGTGAGGATGAGGGGGATGGAAAACAAAGGAGATGGTGTAATGGGTGTCTCTTACTGATTGCCCAGCCAGGATGCTAGCACTGAGGGGTTCCTGGGTAGGCAGTTTAGAGAAACCTCTGGGCCGGTAGCCCTTGTCCTTAGGGGAGATTTCTTGTCACAAGCACTCAGTGAGCCAATAAGGAAAGATGCCCTCTGAGACTTGCTATTTGTAAATGGAGAAGGACTCTGCGGCCCCCCACAACATCGCTCTCTCTAAAATGGAGAGTTGGATGTGATGGGTGGCCTATTTGGTGGATAAAGACTCGGCTGCATGGTTGCATCCAGAGAGTAGTGGTCAATGGCTCAGTGTCCGGATGGAGATCAGTGATGAGTGGTGTCCCTCAGGGGTCTGTATTGGGGCCAGTGCTGTTTGATATCTTCATCAGTGACACAGGCAGCAGGATTGAGTGCACCCTCAGCAAGTTTGCGGATGACACCAAGCTGAGTGGTACGGTTGACATGCTTGAGAAGTGGGTCCCTGTGAGCGTCACGAGGTTCAACAAGGCCAAGTGCAGGGTCCTGCGCTTGGGTCTGGGCAAGCCCTGGTATCAGTACAGGCTGGGGGATGAAGGGATTGGGAGCAGCCCTGCCGAGAAGGACTTGGGTGTATTCGTGGATGAAATATCGGACACGAGCCAGCCATGTGCACTTGCAGCCCAGAAAGCCAACCGTATCCTGGGCTGCATCAAAAGAAGCGTGGCCAGCAGGTCATGGGTGGTGATTCTACCCCTGTACTCTGCTCTGGTGAGACCCCTCCTGGAGCACTGCATCCGGGTCTGGAACCCTGAGCACAAGAAGGACATGGACCTGTTGGAGCGGGTCCAGAGAATGGCCCTGAAGATGATGAGAGGGCTGGAGCACCTCTGCTATGAGGACAGGCTGAGAGAGTTGGGGTTGTTCAGCCTGGAGAAGAGAAGGCTCTGGGGAGACCTTGTTGTGGCCTTTCAGTACTTAGTGGGAGCTTACAAGAAAAACGGGGACAGATTTTTATAGCAGGGCCTGTTGCAATAGGACAAGGGGTAATGGTTTTAAACTAAAAGAAGGTAGATTCAGACTAGATATAAAGAAGAAATTTTTTACGATGAGGTTGGTGAAACACTGGAACGTATTGTTGAGAGAGATTGTAGATACCCAGTCCCTGGAAACATTCAAGGTCAGGTTGGATGGGGCTCTGAGCAGCCTGATCTAGTGCATGGTGTCCCTTGCAGGGAGGTTGGACTAGATGACCTTTAAAGGTACCTTGCAACCCTTACCGTTCTGTGATACTCAGCAGTAAGTGATGGGTTGGGAAAAACCTGTTTTCAGATGTCTTACTGATCTGGTGGCTTGCATTGACTTTGCATTAAGCATTCATGGTCTGAATTGCGTGTTTCCATCTTGCTCTGTTAAGGATGAGTAGGCCATCAAAATCACAACAACTTACAGCGTCTCTTATGCAGCTTTTAGCCTCCTTGAGCATTAGTAAAGAAGGAGCAGTTTCACAAACACTCAGCTGAACATACTCAAACAGCAAAATTGATATGAACTGAACTTTTTTCCTAGCTAAAAACTCTGAACAGTTTGTCCTAATATGAAGGGCATCAAAAGGCAGCCAATAACATGCTGTTTAGGAAAGGTAGAATTTAACTTGCCCTCAGATACTGCAGCCTGGGAAACTATAGGTATTTGTAGTGCTGGCAGTTAGTGGAATTTCCTAAAGATCCAAGATTTTGCTAGTTTACATCTCATGTTAAAATTAAGCCCTACCAAGAAGTTACATAGCACATTCTTTCAGGTTCAGATTTCTTTCAAATCTGATCCTTTCAGAAATCTGTTCCAAATGTGGCTTGTCTCTTCACTATAGTCGTTATTTAAGACCTTGTTTTACTAACCTGTTGTCTCAAAGCAAACTTGCAATAAGTACTAGCATCCCCAAATCGTTCTGACAGGCTGTTTTGTTTAAAGATAATTGGGAGGCTTATCTTCGTAGTGGCTTCGTATTCACAAAGAAACCCAAACCAAAACTCTAAACTGTATCTTAGTGTAAAACTGACATAAGTTGTGTATGTAATTGAAACAGTAATTTGGAAAAAATATTTGTTAATGACTTCTTCTACAACTTAAAAGAATTTCTGTTGCTGAGCAGCAACTCTTTGTGCGTATGCGTAAAGATGAGCAGGACATGATTGCTGTTCCAACTATACAGGGGATTATTGTGCTAGCTACTGTTAAAATAACTGGTGTAGCACTATAAATGGTATCTGGGGAAATGAAAAAAATTTACGTATTCCAGCAAATTCTTTTTGCCATTATCTCTGTTGTACACTGACAAAGTTTTTATTTTCTTTTGTATCTCAGTATTCATTAAGCACCATTTGATTAGATCTGACTTTAGATGGCTACGTTTACAAATATCTCATGAGAGTGGACAGTATTTTTCTTCCCATGATATAGCTGGAAGCTATGTTAAGTAGGAGGACTAGGCTAAGCTGTATGAAAGATAGGGTGGAAGGTTTAAAAAAAACAAAACCCAAAACAAAAAACAAAACTCACTGATAAATCTCTGGTCTGTAAACTCAGAAGATAAGGTGGTCTTGTTGCATGACCATCATGTTCCTGGTGACAGAATTGAGTTTTCTGGGAAACTTCTGGGTACTTAACGATCTGGTGCTGTTACAGTCTTTAAAGGATAAGGCAAAGGGAGATAAATCTTTGTTTATTCTTAGGAGTTGGGAATGTTGAATAAGGATGCAAAGTATAACTGAAATCTGTTTGAGTACATAACAGTAATGTGTTGACTGACTGTCATGCTTTTGGAGTTGAGGGCTGTGCATTCTTGGGATTGGAGTTACTCTGAAGAACAGTTATGTGTAAAAATGGTAAAACCTGTAGAATAAGAGAAGGTTGATGGAAGTCATAGTTGTGACTCTAACATGTCAACAAGAAAGTTGAGATTATTTTTAATGGTTAGATGGAGGAAAGCTCTAAGCGTATACGAATATTAAATCCTGCGAGTCCTTGACAAGCAGAATTCCTCTGTCATAACACAGAAGTTGATGGAAGTTTTACTCCAGTAAGAGGGCAGGCTGCTACCCAACCCATAACTACAGCTGCTTTATGGGAACCAGTTACAATTCTCATTTATAGTGTGGCTCTGTATTCCTGGCACAACAGCCTCCCCCCCCCACACACACCCCCGCCAATTTTTATAATGTTTTTTTTATTTCCTTTCTTGCAGCTAACACTTTTGTGTTCTACAGCACTAAAAGATGTGTCTTCCTGTCTCCCCCTGGGAGATAATGGGGACAGGTGATAAAGTGGTTAATATTACCTCCTACCACTACCTCTATCTAGTAGCTCCTTCTAAGCTTAAATAAATTTGTAGCAGTTCTTGTCAACGTTTATAGTTCATTATGTTCACTTTCAATTTCAGGTTTTTAAATGTGTATATCAAGGCTTTTCTTCTGAGGATATCAGGCTTGTAAAGACGCAGCAATAATTCTTACTAATCTTACTAATACAGCTTCGATAAACTGCTGTCACTGACAAGTTACTCACGAGGGACATGAAAGTCTTATGTCTGTACCCATCTTATGAAATTCCAGCATCTTTCCTGCTTTTACGTGGTTTCTAAGGGTGGGGGGAAAAGCTGGTAATTCATGCCAACTGCTACTTCTTTTCTGGGAAGATGAGGGGAAATAGGCATTTTCAGGTCTGATAACAGAACAGATCTTTAAGCTAGGAACCACTTACTGTCTTGCAAATACCTTTTAAAGGATGCCTTCCCATCAAAGTTGTGAGGGCAAATGCTTTAAATAAAAAGTTTGGAGATAAACATAATCCTGTGATCTTTGTCACAAGCAATCTCTGCTGTCAGTATGAATTCAGAAGTAACATGGGATTGATTGCCTTGATGCCTGCCTTTGAATTCTGTGCATTTGTGCGAGTTTATTTAATATTAGTTTTGTATGTACTTTAGGATATAATGGGACACTCCCCTCACCTACAAGGAGGTATTTCATTCGCCCTTTTTCTTTGCAGATGCTTGTTCATATACGTACAGCAAAATTGCTGTTAACAGTTTGTATGCTGTCTCAACGTCGAAAGCATCCAGGAATGGCATGCCTTGATTTTTATCTCCTTTCTGCCATGGAAAGGAACAAACTGCCAAGACTTCTCTGCCAATAAAGAATACTTTTCTGCATTTCTTTGTGAGGACAGCTATACAGAGACAGTATAAATTAAAGAATGCTTTAAAACCAGAAGTACATTATTCTAGGCTGGTGGTGCAGATATTGGGTCTTGCTGAACTTCCTCTTTTAGGCTGAAAGCCTGCCTATGCTTAACCTTAATACAGTACAGCTATATAAATTCACGTTTTCAATAGTTCTGAGTTAAGAGATTTATAAAAACAGGGGTGGTAGCTGCAGCTACTTCTTCATTCTCCCTGGCACCTCAGGTAAGTTCATAGTTGACCTCATATTTGAATAATTTGCCCATGAAGCTTTGGACAAGGACTTGCTTCCATATGCAGAGATTTATCCCAGAATTGTATTATTTTGGCCTGCTGTCTTTTCCTCAAATAATTGGCGGACTGTTTTTTATTTCTTTCCTAACTAAACTGAGCATCTGAAACTGCTTGTGCTCTGCCTTCAGAAATGGAAAAAAAAAATTTATGCATGTGGACAGGTTTTGGTTTCTCTAACTTATAATAGTGTCTATTTTAGTCTGAGTATCTATTTTGTACATAGAGAAAAGTAGACTTGTTTAGAATTTTGGAAAGCAGAAATGAAGTCTTAAAGGTCAGTCACTTCCAAAGTGCTAATTTTTCCTTAAAATATCCAGTTATGCGTTTTTAAAGGGTAAATAGGCTAGAAGTAAGTTTTTATTCTTCAACACAGGGCTTCAGGCTAAGGAAAAGACTAAAAGCTACAAATTTGGTTGCTGGGATTGGTGTTTATAGTAGTGACTTTGAACAGTGTTGCAACACTTCTGACTGCTTCACTGATTTGAATATTTCTGATAACAACGCCTGCACATCGGAGAAGCCTGTTGAGGGTAAGTGTGCAACTTGATGGCAGATGAGACTTGCTGTTGACAGGTTCAAAATTGTGAACAGTGACACAATATAACATTAAAACCACTGTTAATTCTTAAGCTTCCAAAACATTTTATTAAAAAAAAAACTTGGAGAGCTCTGATTTCTGATAAAATGCAGTGATAATTTTTTTTTTATTAAAACACTAAGCTATTACGATCACAGAATCGTAGGGGTTGGAAGGGACCTTCAGAGATCATCTAGCCCAACCCCCTCTGCCAAAGCAGGTTCACCCAGAGCAGGCTGAACAGAAACATATTTAGATTAATTTTGTGTAAAGAGAGATGGAGTTGTTTAGGGTTCTTTGCTGCACTTTTTTTTTTCCATTGGAAACATCTAAAATGGTGTAAGATGGGAAATGCATGTCCCATATTTAAGCATTTTATTTACTTACACAGTTGTAACACACAACTGAACGTTGCACATGAAATTGATAGCATGAAATACTAATTTATTTTAAACCAGGAATTTCAGGGCACTTTTGTGTGTGTGAGACAGTGGCTTTGTGGGATCCCTGGGTACTCTAGAGTACAGTGACTGTACTGAAAACCTTTTCATCAACAGAAGCATTCAGAAGAGTAGAACAGCTCAGGTATACCCATCAGGGGACTGGTCTCTTTTTTTTTTTGTCCCTGTCTGGACTTAAGTACGCGTCTCCTTTTCACCTGTGTGCCTTTTGAATGTCTATGTCATTCTGTATAAACATGATTTAATTCTACTTGAGTTTGCGGTTTGGGTGCAGAAATGATCCCTTTTTCCATCATCTTGCTCTTCCAGTGACATAGAAGTCTGAAAGAGAGCGCAGTGTAAGTATTCTGCCTTTGGCCTGAGAAGTTGGGGCTTATGACAAAGTAGAAATAGCTGCAGTTGGAAGGAGGTTGAGAGTCACTGCCTTTAGGTAGTAGCTTTTATTGCTAGTAGAAAGGTTATAACTGTTTCCTGAAATAAATCTGTTTCAGTGGCTTGGCACTACCCCAGTGTACGTACCTTTTTGGAATAGTGATCTTGACATAAGTGAGGGCTGAAGCAGCTCTTGCCTATAATGGGCAGAGAGCGCAATGGCAGAAACTAAATGTCTGTAAAATACTGTTTCATAATTCCTTATGATAATCAAAATTTGACAGTAAGTGTACAGGGGTTTATGGTAACAAAGACGTTGTTTCCTTATAGTTTAATTTCCTACTGTGTGTTGGTTTTGTGTATGTGGAAAGGCAGGGAATGAGGCTCGGGAAACTGCCTTACAAATTCAGCGTTTCTCAAAACTAGCATGAATTTGTTCTTGTGAAAGTCCCTTTGTGTTTGGTGCTGTTTTCCAGTATCAGAGATGTGATATCATCTAGGGAAAGTTCTGTATCCCTAAAGTTATGAGTTTTTAAGCCACTTCATTCTGGAATGGTACATTTTATTTGCAGGTTTCAAAGTTGGTGAAGAAAGTGCAGCTGCTAATGGTCTCTGCTATCTATTAAGAATGTGACATGGAACCCAGAGTTAGAGAGAGACCACCTTTCTGAGCTAGCCCTGTTTTCCTGCCTAGCTTCTTGAGAAAAGTATTTTTCCGTGGTTTTAGAAGTTGCTCGGTAACTTCTATGTTACTGTATGTGTTCTCAGTTGTGTCACAAGTGTGGTGTTCATGTTCTTGGAGAGTACTCTGCCTGACCAACAAACCAAGAAGCTGGTTGTACCCTTCCAGGGGTGGTTGTGGATCCTGTTAATGGCTTGAGTCTAGCTCTACATCGTCATCAAGACCACAAATTTATCTTTAAATCTAAGGCGTCCCATGAGAGCAGTTTTTTATACAGATTTTATTTAAGTACACCTACAGAATGAAAACTGTACTCCTACATTAATTTTTCATCTTAGAAGGTTGTCCTAATGTAAGTTCATTGTTGTTTTTTAATGAGTACATAACTACATTATCATAGAATTGTTAGGGTTGGAAGGGACCATAAAGATCACCTAGTTCCAACCCCCCTGCCATGGGCAGGGACACCTCCCACTACACCAGGTTGCTCAGAGCCCCATCCAGCCTGGCCTTAAAAACTTCCAGAGATGGGGCTTCCACCACCTCTCTGAGCAACCTGTGCCAGTGTCTCACCACCCTCATGGTGAAGAACTTCTTTCTAACATCCAGTCTGAATCGTCCCATCTCTAGTTTTAATCCATTCCCTCTAGTCCTACCATTACCCGACATCCTAAGAAGTCCCTCACCAGTTTTCTTCTGGGCCCCCTTAAGATACTGGTAGGCCACTATAAGGTCTCCTCGGAGCCTTCTTTTCTCCACACTGAACAACCCCAGCTCCTCAGTCTGTCATCATAGGAGAGATGCTCCAGCCCTCTGATCATCCTCTTGGCCCTTCTCTGGACACGTTCCAGCATGTCCATATCTTTCTTGTAGTAGAGGCTCCAGACTTGGACGCAGTACTCCAGGTGGGGTCTCACGAGAGATTATGTCTTATGATGCTCCTCTATAGTAATCCATCAATAACCAGTGTTGCAGTTGGTTGACCCGAATGAAACTTGTTCTCTTTTACTCAAGCATGTTGTGTTTAATGTGTGTATCTTCCTTTTATTATGTTTACTTGTAACCTCTGTGAAAGGGTGACTTGATCAGCAATTTGGGACACCTGCATGACGTTTTTTTGAATCAAAATAGTCCTAATAAAGGACTTTATGGGTAGAATTACAATGCACATATTGAAGTTATTGTTTGTTACGTCCAGGATTAGACCAGAATATCTCAAATGATTAGTTAGGCCTTACAGATAGTAAGACATTAAGAAGCTTAAGTTTTCAGCAGTAAAACAATAATATCCATTATTTTTTAGGTTGAGGCATGAGAGTTTAATGTGAATATCTTTGCCAGATAGGAATGACGTATCCAACTTTTGGAGTCTGTACTGCTTCAGCAAC
This sequence comes from Alca torda, assembly GCA_008658365.1. Classification (NCBI taxonomy): domain Eukaryota; kingdom Metazoa; phylum Chordata; class Aves; order Charadriiformes; family Alcidae; genus Alca; species Alca torda. The sequence continues at coordinate 154,505,625 of CM018077.1, read as the reverse complement.
TTCTGTTTGTAATGTGAAGTAGTGCAGACATTTCAGAGACGTTCTGCATGTGTGCTTCACCCAGTGTATCCTCACCCACTGCCTGGAGGGTCGCTAAACGGCCTCATCTAGGCTTATCCCCTTCAAGACTGAGCCAGTGCTACCCTTACTGACTCTTGCTGGAGCAGAATTCAGAGACTACACACCTAGCTAAAGTCCTGCCATGCTTAGTGTCGTATGTTTTGTCTCATTACAGGTAAGAAATTGAGGTACAGCAGTGTTAATTACCTGAAAGCAAATAGGAAGTCTGTAGTTAAAAACAGGGGTCAAATGTGTGTTTCTCCAGTTACTGCAACATTAGATTGAGTTTCTGTGGTTGTATAACTCCTAATAAAACATGGTTATAAGATAGCAGCAAGGTTAGTAATTCCCTGTGAAATTCCCTCCTTTAGTTTCTCTGCAACGGTGCAGTGACTGAAAGTGTATCCAAGTGAAAACCTTCCTTTCTTTCAGATCTGGCAGATCTTGGTCATTGTTGAGGTTTTTCTAAATGCTGGTTTTGCTGATATCTGTATTTTTAAGCAAATAACTGAATTTCCACAAAAATATGGGAGGTAGAGACCCAGAAGGCCAACATCCATTTCTAATTTGGGTGATAAGACATTGCATAAATTAATGTTTGTCTTGTTATTAAATCTTTGAAAGCCAGATTAATTTTTATTGAAAGACAAAAAAAAAAAAAGCTACTGAAAGCCTCTTGATCAGCCAGAGGGGTTTTGCATTGCTCTTTACGAAATTGGCTTGCCCATTTTAGTATGCTTTCTGTGATGCTTGTGACAGTGCCATAAGGCAAAAGTAATTTTCTGGTTTAGCCACAGTGACACGCATATCTGTATTAATGAGATTTATCGTTATGTAAGTAGTCTCACTTCCTCTGTCTTGTTTTTGTCATATTCCAGTATTCAAAGTTTGCTGGCAAATGTCTGCTGTGGTAGAAAGTTCCTGCTATAGGAGGTTTTGCTGTAAGAACACCCATAAATCATCCAGTTCTTTGGCAGTGTCTTTGCTACGTGAGATGTCCCTGATAAATTGCATAAGTTCATGAATGGCAATGCAAATAACTCCATAGTAGGTAATGTTTGTTCTAGCCCATGCTAGGCATGACAAGCCTCGAACTAAACCCTGTCTGTCATGGAAGTTAACTACCTTCACTTACTCTGAGACTCCTGACAACAGAGATGATACAAAAGACTTCTGGAGTTGCACTGGGCGAATCTGAGGCCAAGAAGGCTTTAATCAATCCTGTTGTAGCAGATGATTCAACATCTCCGAGTGCTCTTAATTGTGCGTGTGTGTGTGTATAGCCTTTTCCTGTCAGCAGCCAGACATGTATGCAGTGTACAATTAATCTGTGCATCTGTACTAAATCCAACACGCCCTGTAGGCACTGAATCATAGTCCTTGAAGAGATGAGTACTACGGCACCACGTGATAGATCCAGCTTCTTCCTAGAAGGCAGGTATCTACGGTGCATGTGCGCACACTGCACTTTATACTTCTTGCTGAGATGGGGCTTGATTTTTTTTTTTGGGCTTCTGTTACACAATTCATGTAATGCTTTTCCAGATACCGTGTTCCTGAAGAGCTTTCATTTTGTTGGACCTCATACGTGGCACTGCCTATGCTCTGGTTGCATGATCTGGTAAGGGCCCTGTGGGCTTCTCATGAAGGAGCAGCCTAAAGCACGCTCCACCTGTAGAGCAACTCTCTTGTCACATGGTTTAAAAGCACTTTGCTGATGGAGTCCCTGATCTAAATTTGGAGATTGCAGAAGCCAGGCAGCTTAATTTCAAGTCTAGTTACACTTATTAGGACCATTTATGACTTATTCTATTACTCTTGAATATTACTCCATAGGATTGGAGCACCTCTCCTGTGAAGACAGGCTGAGAGAGTTGGGGTTGTTCAGCCTGGAGAAGGCTCCGGGGAGACCTTATAGCGGCCTTCCAGTACCTAAAGGCGGCCTCCAGGAAAGATGGGGAGGGACTCTTTGTCAGGGAGTGTAGTGATAGGATGAGGGGTAATGGTTTTAAACTAAAAGAGGAGAGATTTAGATTGGATATTACAAAGAAATTTGTTATGATGAGGGTGGTGAGACACTGGAACAGGTTGCCCAGAGAAGTTGTGGATGCCCCATCCCTGGAAGCATTCAAGGCCAGGCTGGATGGGGCTTTGAGCAGCCTGGTCTAGTGGGAGGTGTCCCTGCCCATGGCAGGGGGGTTGGAACTGGATGATCTTTAAGGTCCTTTCCAACTCAGACCATTCCATGATTGGTCCTATGACTTTGTCTCAATGCCTGCAGGTAGGTGCAGTGCTTGTACTGAAGATACTCAGTTTGCATGTGCTTGCATCCCCTTGCCAACGTAATGGTGAGTGGATGAAGGGAAACTGTTGTGTACGCATGTCTCTTGTTGGAGTCTTACTTACGTACAGCAACTTCGTCTACTGGAATTATGCTGGGCATGATTTTACAATGTGAATTTTATATATGTAGACTTTATGTAATACAGTGCATCACGTATGTATTTAACTTCATTTTTGTGGCTGCATTTCTTCATGGAAAATGGTACTGCAGAGTCTGTTAGTCTTCCAAGTAAGTCGTTCTACTCTTACGGTAGCAACAAAGCTTTGGAGTGTGACAAGTCTGTAAATAAAAGTAGGGGTTTTCCTACTTGGCTGCTGTTCCAGGGTGAAGTTTGATTTGTAGAGAATGATCTGACTCCCTTGTTGCAGCCTCTAGAACATGTATGTGACTATTTGAATGTTGGTGTTTATTTCACTTGAGCAGAAAAATACAAGACTTGTTCTTAAATTCTTTGTTACTCCAAATATAGAAAAATTATTGCGCTCCTGTTTTGACTGATGTTGTAATATGCACATTAAATGTAGGAAAAATGCCTCTGGAGATGATGGCGTCTGCAAGTACGCTTTGAACAAAGATCTTGTGCTCTCTCAATGCAGACCTAAATGGGAGGATGTGGGAGTGTAAGAATGGCTTAAAGTTCATCAGATTTCCTGTGTAGAAATAGGAGTCCAGTTGCCTTTAATGTCTCTCTAGTGAGAAGCGGATGTAAAAGCTGAGATAGTCTGCAGACAACCTTCTGGGGGTGAGACTTCCTACTCAAGGTCTCAGACATAAGCTCTGCAGTATCTTTTTTTTTTTTTTTAAAGTAAATATTGGATCCTAAAAAGATCATTCAGCCTGTTTAAGCTAAGAGCTTAAGCTATTTACACATCAGATAAAGTTAGGTACTATAAACATGGCTAAGAGCTGGAAGTAATGCCTGCCTCTCTGTGGACTAGATAACAAGCTTGTCTAAATCCAGCTGATTAGGAAACGGCTGGGGGAGGGATATATTGACCAACTATGCAGATCCAGGGCTTCTATCTTCTCCCCCTTCAGAGTTTTTTAAATGTCAGACTCTTTGGCATGATAACCTACTGATTGCAGCATAAGGGAAACCTAAGGCTAATCTCTATTTGAGGTGTCTTGAATTCAACATCTACTTGTGAGCCAGGCTGGTGCCTCGCTCAGCTGAAGCTGGGACACTGTGAATAGGGGCTTAAGGGGTGGATCCAGGAAAGACTTAAGCACAGAAGAACCTGGTGAGAAGGAATTTGTATGGAGGGGGAAAGTCTTTATGTTTAGCCTTTGCTTACAATAGATCTTTGTCCAATTGAAACCTTAAACTGTTCTTGGAGTTGGGATATGCAACTTCTGTCCTCTCGTTACAAGCCTTAACTTATTGAGGAGTTCATGTAGATGGCTTGTGCCTTTAGCCATTAAAGTAGGCTCTTTGAAAGCAGTCCTGCTGGTCTGCTCGCTCTGGTCACACAGGGACCTTCTTTTGTTATGCCTCTGTAGAGAGCAGAAAAATCGGGTGTGGTGCGATGTTCATTCCATGGGTTAATTCCTGGTTTCTACAATGGAACTCAGTCCCTTGATCAGGTGTTGTGTATCCAAGAAGCAAGCATATATATTGACAGAAATCTAGGGGCTAAAGATAAGTGGCATCTGTACTTCAGAATGAAGAAGTCTTCCAAGTTGTGCCAGTTTTTCCATATGGCTAAAAGTTTTCAAGTCAAAGCTTACCTACCAGTAACTTGCTCCTGACATCCGATTGCCAGAATTACCAGAGCTCTTGCAAGGACTGTGAGTTTCTGAACAACTTTTTCTAAGTTACATGTTCTAAACTTAATTGCCTTCCTCTTTTGTATTGTGTCAAGAGCATCCTCTCACCAGGAGTAGGAAAAGATTACTCCTACTTCAGTCTGCGTGTAACTGTTTGTACCTGCCCTTCTCACCATGCTGTGGAAACCTGTACCATAACTGATCTGGAGAACGTCATCTGTGTCCTGCCTCTTCATCTCTGAGCTGAGTCACTCTGAGGACTTGAGTCACTTTCTAAGGAGTAGCTCTAAGGAACTGAAGAAAATATTGGTTATGATTTTTTTTCAGTCCTGCCTCAAATATATTCTTGTCTGTCCATAGTTAAACTGTCTTATATTAGAGTATTGAAACGATGGGCATCATTACAGTTCCACTTCCACGTTTGTCTTTTGAAGCAGGGGAACATGCTTGTTGTATGGTTAAATGGAATAGGTATTTAGTAGTTTCAGGTTTTTTTGTTTTATACAAGAGCTACATTCTTCCTACTGCTGCATTTACAGTAAACGTAGGCATAGGTTCAAGCTCTAAGAAGCTAGGTGAATGGAGGCTTGAAGGTAAGAAATGGTCTGATGGTAGTCAGAACTTCTGAAGTGTGAGCAAACTCCCCTGGATCTAGAGCACACACTATTACCAATAGAAATTAATAAATACTAATTGAAAAAAGCTGATAAGGTAGTCATCTTCTGTGATTCGGTCCTTCTGTAATACTTAAAGTTATTTTGAAAACCTGCTTTTTTAACGGAAGTTGCTAAACCGTGCAACACTACTGAGCTCAAAATGTCAAGTCCAGTGTTGGAAAGCTGAGATACGGCATGAACAGGAGAAAGTGTTCACAGTTGGAAATCCTTTCTGTGACTTTGGAGTAATTAACAGAGGAAAAGCTGGTCAGTGTTCTGTTTGGGAAATTACACTTCAGTTAATGCATTGTTTTGGACTGATAATACTTAAAACCTGTGCCAGATGTTTATTGTGGGGACAAGGGAAGGTTGTGAGAGAGTCTTTTCCATCTCTGTCTTTGCAGCTCTTAACTGGCAATCTTCATGTACACACAAAATTAGCTTCTAGTGCATGAATGTGTTTTGACGTTTTCCAGCTCGAACCTGTAAAGAATATCATATTTAAGTCCTTGTAACTGATGTTGTTCTGGTGAATGAAGAAAACTAATGATTTGATGTTGCAAATGGTCAGGGTATCTCTTGAGTGCTATGATGTTACCTGGAGACAGAGCTGGGTGGTCTTCTGGAAGCAAATAGTTTTAACTTTTGTAATGTGTTGTAGCATCATTGCGATTAACTGTATGATGTGCAGTTGAAGCTCGAACTATTGAGTTTTAGTATCATTATTTTGATCTTAAACACTCAGTTTCATTTCTGTTCTGAAAATAAAGGAATGAGAACTTACTTTTTCAGCTGCGTAGAATAACTACTGGGGATTTCTTAATAGTTCTCTGACCACCAATTCCTCAAATCACAGGAGAATTTCTTCTTTCAACTGAAAACTAAAGTATTGGCAATATATGTTGGTAAGAGGCGGGGGGAGTAAGTAGCAGGTATCATTTTAGTGGGGGATAAAATTCTCAAGCAAGTTATTTGCGTTTTTTTTGATGTGGAGCTATCTGTGAATTCTAATATTTATAGGTTTTCCTGTTTTTGTACGACACTGGGTGTGTTGCTTTCTGCCTCTTTTTTCATTGCTGCCTTACTATGAAGAGTAGCCTGGCAGAAGCTCTGCAGGGATTACTTTGCTCAATTTGTGTACTGTCTTATGTCTGGCAACAGAATTCTTTATAAGCTACCATAAGCCTTCTGACACTTAGTTATCTCTATGATTTTTTTTTTGCTTGTTTTGTATACTCTGCTTTTCAGATCTGTCTTAACCTGTTGATGGGCTGTTGTCGCTAGCATTCTGTTGCAGTCTGTGTTGGGGAGGAAACATCACCTTAAATCCCCGTTGCTGTCTTTTCTGTGCTTTCTATGTTTTGGGCTAAGCACAGTCAAGCACAGGCAGAGATGATGTGTGTAATGTGATGTTTTAAATGCAGTTCATGTCTGTACAGCAGTATTGGGTATATAGGCTAGGTGGAGTTACTCCTAAAGGTACTTTAGACAAAGCTTTTGAGTTGAAATAACTTGTGGATAAAGTTGTGAAATCTACATTTCTCTGGGCTTTTGAAGAAGCTGAGTTATGTATCACAGAGGAAATGAAATGGCATCTCGGACCACCCCAGATGGTTACCTTGGTAGTGTCCCTGGGAGGCGAGTGTCCGACTGGAGCAATGCAGAGAACTGGAGCACAGGTTATTGCGTTGGTAGTCGAGGGCTTGTGCAGAATTTAAGAAAATGCTTTGACCTTCGTTTCCCCCTCCATCTCAGCTGGGATTCATACCTGCTGGTGAAGACTTACAGCCAGGTCTGAGCCAGGGCTGACCTGGGCTGTGAGTGGCAGTCTTGCTTTAGTGGTGGGAAAGGATGGAAAATTGCTTAAGATAACTTGAAGCCCCTACATAGAAACTGCTGTATCTGGCAATAACTGCATTTTGCCACAGTGTTTCAGCAAACTGTCTTGCATGGAGTATGCTGAGTCTCTCAGTAAAACCTGTGAACCTCTGTGTCACTGGCTTTGCCATTCTTTCCTGAGAACGTAGCTGTTAATAAACTTCTCAGAAGTGTTTTTCATTGTAGCTCAAATGAGTGCAAAACTTGGAGACTTGGGAAGCAGTGACTGTGATTCTGCCTGTTGAAACATGTACAGTAGAGAAAAACGAACACCGTGCAATTCACAGAAGATCTTTATGTCTTTATGGTTAATATTTTTCTTGAGCATGAATTTTACACAGAGAACAAGATTTAATCAGGTGCTGTACTTCAGAGTTTAATTCCACCCTCCCCTTAAGTGACAAAACTAATGAAGTAAGGGATGGTCACTTAAATGAATAGGTGAAGTCTCCCTAATTTACCGGGAACAAGTAGGTTTATTGTCTGCTTCCTTCTTTTGAACTCATCATCCTACAAAGCTATGCCAACACAGCATGTGGAGGGCAAGCAAGGATATCTTCTGAGAATGAGCTTACTCTTCTGTTGTTTACCTGCTATTCTTATTAGCCTGTCAAAGAAACAGTGTTAATTTACTCCACAAAGGCCTATTGAAGTAAAGAAATGTAATATTTGAACAAATATTGACTGAAGGCTAAGATGGCAGCTACTTAGTTTTTCTCAGCTGTGTTATTTATACTGTAGGTTGCAATTTGGGGATCTGTTATTTAAAAAGAAAGAAAAAATAAGTTAAAGTTCCCATGACAGGTTTTGTCAACTGAACTGGATTAATCTAGATCACATATAAGGAATTGTTGCTTTCAAAGCTGGGGAGATCTTCCAAAGGTACCACAAGTCTGCAGCTTTCTGCATGTGCCCCCACTTGGGCACCCTTGTCCTCTCGATGTCCAGTGCTGCCCGGTGGCTCCTGGCCAGTGCCTCTGTAGCAGCCCAGTTCCTCCCGCGTTCTTCCTGTCACGACATTATTCTTTGCCCAGCGCTGGCAGGTCACATAGTTCCTCTGCATGTGGATGTTTCCATGATCCCTCCAGCCCACTGTACCTACTGCTGTGCTGCCACATTGACTTTTCCCATCCAGAATTGCTACACAGCTGTAGCTGCTGGCACTCGCTTCCCTTTCTTACTTGAAGGCCATTCTGCAGGATGTCAGGGAGGAACTACAACATGGGAGATGCTGAGCAGCCAGGAGAGGGAGCAGTGCAGAGCAGTGTGGGCGGGAAGGGCAGAAGCGTCTCCAGTGGGTTTAGATACCGCTTTCAGTGAAACAAAATCCTGCATGCGACTTCAGGTAGTTATGAGGAAATTTAAACGTACAGATTTGGCAACATGATGATATGTGAGTTGGTCCAGTGAAAGTGCGACACAAGTTTTCTGTTTAATGAAGTGATCAATCATGCTTGAAAATAATCTGTTCTCTGGTACTGAATAGGAAGCTTTTCATACTGTAGCGTAGCAGGGTAGAAGGAAGTATTTTTGTTGAGCGTGTTGAAGGAAATTGCACATGTTGCAATTGCATAAATGGTCACTCAGCCAGCAGAACTTTCAAATCCTGTTACCAGGCTGCAGACAGTGATGGTGCTGCTGCTCAGCAGCTCACCAAGCAGCGTCTGAGTATGACACCTTATGGTTTCCATTCAGAATGTTTTAACCGAATTGTTAACTTTATACAGTTGCTTGGCAAGAGGACCGTGAGTTAAAGGGACTGAAATAGCATAGTGGAAGAATTGTTAAAACAAAGCCTAGGCTTTACCAAAGTGAATAAGATGTCTTGGATGTTTTTTAGATTTCCCTATGTGCAAGAGAGAGTAGTAATGCTTCACACAACAACATTTGCAGGAAAAAAAAAAACAGCATTAATTTGCCAGGCATGTGCTTATCTTAGATGCTGCCTTGAGACAAATTGGCAAAAGTTATTGTTGACTAACATCACTTTTTTGTTTTTATTTTTTAACTGTTGCGACTATTTGCTTCAGTGTAGCTGCAAATAGGATCCTTTTATTTTATTGATTTCATCACTTTATCAATAGTTCTTATGGGTCCCATCCAACATGAGATCTTCTATATTCAATTTCTCGATTAAATTTTGCGTAAAAACCTCATAGTCCGTGCCTTTTCCTCTCCTAGCTGTGCTGTTCAGGCCGCAAGGTTCTCTTCTTATGTTGGGGGGGAGTGGGTGGTATCTTTTGATAATAGTTTTCACTGTGACTAAGATCACCCCCAACCTTGATACTGCATAGCTCATCCCCTTCCCTCCACCTTTCTCAAGCTGGGGCAAATATGTAATACCATGGCCTTTGTGATTAGAAATTTCACTGCAAAGCAGCATATTTTTGTTAAATGCTTGTTAATCAGGATTATCTGATGCAAGAGGAGCTGCTGATAGCTGACTGAATACAAATTAACACTGAATATTTCATGCCTCTGGCTGGATCTGCAAATGTCCTTAACATGACAAGGTTTTTATATTTCTAAACCAAGTTTCTGCTAAAAACAGATGTGTTGCAGAATATGCTTGACTCTGCTGTAGAAGCAGAAAGAGAATTGTAGTACAGAATGGGAAGATCAACTTTTAAAAGAACCCTTAAGATGGGACATATTGACAGGGTGGATTCTGGTACCAGGAACAATACCTGAAGTAGGAACAACAGTGGTTTTACTGGAGACAGGTTAAGTGATGACACTCAAGTATTTAAATTAGCCAAAATCCTTGAAACAGAAGCCGCCTACAAAAGCCCCAAATGGAAGAGGCTTATGAACCTTTTACCACAACAGAAATGTGTCAGTTTGGGCCAGTTCATCATCCTATTACTATGCAAAAGAAGGTTTGCTCTATAAACCTGCTCCAAATGAATGCCTTCAAATGCTTGCAGTAGATCTCAGTACCGCATTTCCGTAGGAAATGCTGTTCTGTCTGACCATACAAGTACTAATTTTCTAAACAAGAAACTTAGTTTTGAAGCAGGAGATCTTAGTAATCCTAGCATAAGTTCAAAAAGGTAAAAACTGTCATTGGCCAAATTTGTCTTTAACTGATGAAAACTGCAGCAATGAAGCATTTTTCCCTGTGCGCAATAGATGTGACACTGTAAATAAAACTTGGACTGAGACCTACTTTTTCTGCTGCAACTGTTTGTAACTTGGCTCAGTAATGCAGAGATGTAATGCTCTATTTTTTTTTTTTGGTGCTATAACTGTGTAACTCAGTAATGCTGAGACGCAGTGCTCTGTTTCTGATACTTGTGATCATGGATAGCTAATGGCCTTACTGACTCACAGAAGAGTTTGTAAGGATGCCTTTCCATTTGCGTGTAATGTCACTTCCATAAAATCACAACTGTGTTTGAAATCTGCATGTTTTATTTGCATTCCTAAAGAACTATGTAGGTTCCTTATCACTGCAGGATTAACTTTGACTTACCCCTGGTACTGGCTTATGTAATTGAAATACTGTGTATTGTTTATGTTTAATAGGATTCTTCTGTTTGTTCAGATTCTGAAGACAAGCTGTGACATCAGCAATCTGAGGAAGGAAGTTCTCTGTTAAGACGGCAAGAAGATACTACCAACTGGTAAACAATTCCTTAGGTGTCTTTGATTGTAGAATGCTCTGTGATTATACCTTGCTATATATTATCTATAAAGCTTGAATCCTACCCTCCTATTTACTGCTACCATTTGAGATACAGGGCCAAGTAAACTTGTGTCAGGACAGAGTTCTTAGCCCAGAATGGGGTTATGCACCTGAGTTCAAGGATTGTAATTATCACAATTATAACATTGTAATTATCTGATAGTAATTTTTACGTTAATATACATGATTATATATGATGTGAATAAATAATGTGTGCCTGTCACTAAATCTGAGTGCATAGCTTGCCCCATACAGAAAACTGAAAAGCTCATTAGCTCAGTAGTGAGGGGTCCTCTGTCCATTTCCCTGCTTCGGCTTCCTTTCCCACCCCATTATCCCCCATCTCTCTTGGAGAGAGAATTTTGTCAGGATGTCCATGCTGCCTGAAACTTGGTAGTTCTAGAAAGTAGCTGTCTGTCTGCAACTTTGTGGTAAAGTATTTGTCTAAATTCAGCATTTCTTTTAGGACCAAGCGGTGCTTTTTAGCTCAGGGGCAGTGCTGCACAAACTTGTTTCCAGCATTGACTTTGGCCTGGGAAGACATCAGCCCTACCATGTTTTTAGACCTGACCCAGGTCTCAGCTCAGGCCCCCAACTCTGGGAATATGCCAACAAGAGAATGATACACGTGAACATCCCTTGGGGCAGAGCGTGTCCAGGTCTTGCTGAGGTAGAAATATTAAGCCAGCTGGACCTTGGTGCGGTGCAGGCAATCACGCATGTCTTAAATAGCCATGAAGGGCTTATTTTATCCAGGTGGTATTTCTTTTAGTTATGTTTCAGCTGTCCATTATCACAGGCACTGTAATATATAACATATGACATTATGTGACATGTAACATTTTAGTGTTTGCCCTATTTTTCTTGTATTAGCTTTTCTTTTTCATTAAGTTAACTTGCTTGTATGGGATTATTTTTCCTGAGTATCAGTCATTCAGAAAAGATCTTGATAATTATCTCCTGGTTTTGCGTATAATCTCTGATAATTATTCATTCTTACTTTATAGCTTTGTCTCTCATATGCAGCTTGCACTGGGCTGCATGCTTGAAGATTTAAAAATCTTTCCATACAACTTAAAATAGTTCCCCTGTAATGATGATGGGGAGAAGTTTCAAGCAAGCTGATTAAGATATTGTGGAGTCCCTGTTCCAGAGCTGATACTGCAGTGTTTGTGGATTAACAGGTTTTGCATTTTGTGCTAATTTTAATAAATATGAAAACACCTTCATTATTGTGTTTGCAAAGTAGAAGTAAATGCATACCTGTCATTTTCTTATTAATTTTGAGAACACTTTGTTGTGGCTTGTATAGCTCTTATAAGAGCTTATAAGAGTTATTTGTCTGGCTGACACATCTTTAAATGTCCTCCTTCCTTGTGAGGAGAATCCTTAAAATCTCTTTGGTAATGATTTCAGTCTTTTAGTGCAAATCCCTTAATATGTGCTAAATTTAAAAGGAGCAAGAAAGTTTGTTTCCAGTTGTCCCCGTAGCTGTCTGCCTACAAAAGATTAGAAGTGAAGGGCCTCATTCAGAAGAGATCCTCTGCTGAGTAAGGCCATATTGCATATCTTACAGACCTCTCTGTGGCTTCGACTCTCTGGGAAGTTTATGTAAAGTCAAATGTGGTGCAAGAAATATAAAGTAAGGTTCTGATTTGTTTTGCTGAATGCTAAGTGGAAGTGTTCAAGGCCAGGCTGGATGGGGCTTTGAGCAGCCTGGTCTAGTGGGAGGTGTCCCTGCCCATGGCAGGGGGTTGGAACTAGATGATCTTTAAGGTCCTTTCTAACTCAAACCACTTTATGATTCTATGAAATGTTTCCTCTATTAAACGAGGAAATGGGTGTTAAAAATGTGCAGCTTTTAATGTGTGCTTTCAGAAGGGCTTTTTTTCATTTAGGGAAATCTATATTACCAGCATAGAAAGTGGTGAAGTTACAAATGCTTCTGAGCAACTTGAAAAGCTTTCTCTGCAGGGTCTACCAGGTACCAACAGCAGGGTAATGTGGGAACCACGGAGGTAAAAGAATAATCTGTCACAATGAGGTTGTATACTGTAAATGCATGAAGAAAAATTAATGTCGTTCTGGCAACTGAAACCACTTTTACTTCCCATTTGTGCCACAAATGAAAAACAATCTCTTTTGGTAGTGTTGCTCTAAATATATTGCTGTAGGTTTGCCTGTAAATTATATTTGCAGTTCCGCAGAGCTTCTTGAATTGATTTGTTGTCCATGTGGAAGTGGGTTTGTTGAATGGTTCTTAGTGTATGGGGGTGAAGTACTTTTTGTGTTTTTGACACTCACTATAAAATATTTTGGTAGAAATTCTGATGTTCTGCCAGCATCCGTTTATGTTGTATTAATGCTGGTATCTAAGGCAAGAAAGAGGAAGAACTGACAGGTTTGGTGTTTTGTTTTTTGTTTAGGCCAAACTGAGCTGTCTCTTATTATGTGTTTTATCTTGGGGCTTGTTTAATATGGCTGGCTGCGATAGCATGGGAATAGATTGAGGGGCTAAAAGCTTTTGTGCAATCCTGTGTTAAAGTCTAATAGTACGTATTAGAAAAGAATGTAAATAATCTGCCTGTGCTGACGCAATGTAATGTGGTATCTTTTCTCTCACAGGGGACATAAAATTGCTTAAAACCTTGAATAAAGATGATAATCTGTAAATGATCAGTGACAGGCTTTTTTACTGAAATCAAACAGAATTCAGTGTAGAGCTTTTCCAAAATATCCTTGCTTTATATGCAGTAGTCTGTCTGCAACAGTTCATAGAGTAAGTTTAAAAAGAAGCAAGCTTTGAATCCGGTTTCATGGCTCATTTAGTAAACTCTTCTGTTTGAGACTTCAGCTGTGCCCGTTTGTTTATGAAGGTGAAGCTGCTATTTTTCTCCACCTGTAAATAGTTGCTCAGGACAACGTGAACTGTTTAATTCTGTTTGTCCAATGAGCCTTCAAATCAAAGACATTTATTTAAGGGTTGTTTTGACTTTTTGAAAAGTCACTTTTAAACAGACTAGCAAAATATGTAAACTCTTCTCATCAGAAAGACATGTGACCTGAAAATCTCTGCTTGTTGAGACAGGTGACTGGATTTTCATGTTATGTTTTAATGTGGTTTGTTCTATTAGGTTAATGTCAGATATTGCGTATTTCACTTCCTGACTTACAGAAGGACTCCTAAATACTTGTTAAAGGACGTTTCTAGGTTTTGTTGGGGATTTTTTTGTTACTTCTAACTCTGTAGGGGTTTGGACTACTAACATGTCCTTCAGATCTGGTTAATATTCAGCTTGCTGCTTGACCTCAAAACTGCAGTTTTATTATTTAGAATTATAGAATATCTCAAGTTGGAAGGGACCCATCAGGATCATCAACTCCAACTCCCTGCTCCTTGCAGGACTACCTAAAACTAAACCATATGACTAAGAGCGTCATTCAGATACTCCTTCAACTCTGACAGACTTCATGCTGTGACCACTTCCCGGGGGAGCCTGTTCTACTGGCCAAACACCCTCTCATTGAAGAACCTTTTCCTTATGTTCCATCGGAGCTTCCCTTGATGCAGCTTGTCTCCTTTTAGCTCATCGTGGGATTAATTTTGGAAATTATCAAGCAGAAATAGTGTGCAGCTGTCGAGACAGCATCATTAAATTACAATGCAGGATTAAGACCTTGTTTTATGACTCCCGATTTACTGTTGTTTTTTTTTTCCCCCTGACTATTGGACAAAGCTGTGCTGGGCCCAGATATTCCCATGGTACATCTCTTGTGTTTGTTATCCTGTATTCTGTAATTTTTGTGCATGCTTCCATCTTAAATGCTACCCAATAAACACTTGAGGTCACAGGTTAAAACAACATGGTTAGATTCTTCCTCTCTGGACAGCTAGTGATTGATACAGTTGTCCTGAGTATTCCTGTTTATCATTTTTACTGGGGCATGTAATCACCCATGTTTTCCTTTGTATTAAAATAATCTCAGACTTCTGCTACTGGAGTGTTACTGTTTAGCTGGTCTGAAGAGATTCCCTTTTTTTCTTCATTCTCCCATCTCCCTCTTTTTTTTTTTTTTTAATTTTAACTGAAATGGTTATTACAGATCTTTCTGTGTAGGTGGAGCTCGAAGCACTCCTGGTAGAGCTGGAGGTGTTTTCAAGAGCCTTAGCGCTACATGGCAGTTACTTTGGCCAAAGCAGAGGTCCTCTGATCCTTCTCCGCAGAAATTAATGCGTGTCCCAAGGCTGTGTCATGGTCACTCTTGCACAGCGTTGCCTCCTGGCTTCTGTATGAGTTATGATTACGGAGGAGCTGCCTCTGCTGAGACTGACTGAGTGGGGCGGCCCTAGGGGCCTTGGGGCCAAGGAGTTAAAGCAAACTGCTTGGGTATCCCGTGTAGCTGCTCAGCCCTCGGGTCTGTGAGAAGCATGTGGCAAAACTTATTGTTTCTGAGAAAGAGCTTTTCAGGCTTCTTAAAAGCTAGTCTGTGTTCGTTGAAATCTGGAATAAACAAGTCCATTGCCTCTGAGCAGCAGAGATGCTGTCTGTGAAGCTGCTGTAGCTCTAGTCTAACCAACTTAGGTCTAGATTCATCTTACGCTTTTACCTGTTAGCACATTAACTATGACTTCAGCACTCAATTTCTGATACTGTTGAGGAACCAATTTATGGTTAGAACTCACTAAAACAAGTAAAAAGATGTTTTAGGTAGCACGTTACTCTTCTGTGGTTGGCTTCCTTTCATGATAGAAGTTCCTTTCTGTTCATGTGACCCCGTATAGTCCAGAGGAAAGTGGTCTACCCTGAGCACAGAAATCTAGATTGCAAGAAATAAGGGCTCCTCTGTTTAAGTGTTACTGAATAGCGCTATGGGTCTTGAGGTTGCTCAGAGCTGATAATACATTACTAATAATGTTGAATGGGAAAGCCTTTTTGACCTTTTCTTGTCTTACTGTTTTTATTACGCAAGTGGGTGAGTATTGCTGCAAACTTCCTGGGGCAGGGTATGGTTTCATTTCTGTTACGCTGATACTGAGTCAGAACTCTATGTTAAACTTTGCCATATTCCTAAGAAACTATATCATTTGTGTAGCTTAGATTAAAAAAAAAAGCTGTTGAATCATTTAGTTGGTATTCAGGAACACTTCACAACTGGGTGTTAACAGCATAACATCAAAGGAAGCAGCATCAACTGTGGAAAAATATCAGTGCTGAGTAGTCATAGGGAAGTTAAACATGCAATAAGATAGCAATATAATTTATATATTATAATGCTGTAAGGGCATGCAACATCTCTTCCTAGCTGAGGAAAACTGAAGTCTTTTAAGTACTTTTTTGAGGAATGAAAACCTGAATGCTATGTAGTTCTTCAGAATTCTGTTTGTGTAATACACCCAGTACTGAGTGACTTCAGGATTTAGATTTATGGAAGTTCAAAAGAAATATAGGAGATAATATCCTACCAAAATAGCAAGTTCAGTTGTTGAATAATTGACTGTTAGACACAGGACTCTGCTTCAGTCATTCTTGCAAGCCCTTTTTTTTTTTCCCCTCCAGTAAAGCAGGAAGTTGTGTAGCCTGGACTAAAATATCACAGTTCTCCCCCCTGCCACCGCCAAAAAAACAAACGCCAAAACCAAAAAAAAACCACCCCCAGATGAAACAATCCAAAGAAGTCTCATCTCTGTTTTCCTAAAAGTCCTTATTTGTCTTTGGTTACCTAACACTTAATATTCTCACTTATTTTGAGAAACGGAAAAGTGATTTGAAAGTATTTAAATTAACTTTGATTCAGTTAAAAAAAAAAAACAACCTTGTACTTGGTCTTCAACTTGCAGCTTTTTTTTTCCTATGGAAAGCTTTGATAAGATGGAAAAATGAGGATTATGATAATTCATTTTACTGATTCCACTAAGCCAAGGTAATGGTTTGTTGTAGAAAACTTACCTGTAAGGCAATGAAATACAAATTTTCGTGCTGCGTATTAGTCTTGTATATGTGTGAGTATCCTCTTATGCCATACAAGCTTGTCAACTCTATGTGGTTTTCCCCTCTTTTTTTTATGAAAGGGGTATGTGTATATAACCTTGTGCCCTTTTTGTTCATCTGTAGTGCAGCATCTAAACTTCCTCGAACTATTTCCTTCAAAGCAAACCTGATGGCTCTTTGCTGCGTTCCTTTTGAAGCCAAATCTTCAGACTAAACTTCAGAGGAACTGAAACAGAGCTTTGTGGACCTCGCTTGGAGGATGCAAGTAATTAGTTGCACTCCTAACTTAGCACGTGGAACTAGACATCTAGTGTCGCTAGATGTTTGGATGCACAGTATGAAGACCTGTATGCCAATATAGCTGTGAAGAATGAGAGTTATATTGGCATAAATGCATTTTAATCTGTAAATAAAAGGCAAAGCATAGTATGTGTTTTTGGCAGGTGTCTAACACAGGTCAAGAACCGCCAAGAAATTTTTCATGTCAGATCACCCTCTCTATTGTTAATGTATAAACCTAAACCACAGGTTTGAGTGTAGCAAGTAATATGAGATATTGTAAGACAGCATTGAGAAATTATATAGGATAGGGAAAGGCTTAACATAACAATAGACTTTTAAGGTACAACTTAGCTTCAGGAGGATACGTAAAAATGAATGCAGAAGAAAGATTTGAGCTGAGGCTTTCTATAGCCAGAAGTAAAAAAAAAAAAAAAAGGTGGTTTTATAGCAGGCAAACAGCAAATTTGCTTTCTTATGAAGAACTGAGGTTGCTTTGCAGTAGTGATAGACTACCTTTGCATAGACTTAATCTGATGTTTGATTTTTGCCATACGGGTAGAGCAGAATCTTCTTTTAGAATCACTGATGTTAACGTTGGAGTTCACATCCATTTAGCATTGAACCGTGGGTTCATCTGCAGATGCCCTGAAACTTCCTTTGAAACATGATCTTAGCTACGATTTATTTTTATAGTTTAGCCATCTGTTACTAAAGTAAAAATCAAGTTTTATTACTAAACATTTCTTAGTGTTCTTTTTTTATTACCCACAAGATGTGGGATGTATTTAACTTGTGGTTCTGTTTTGGACTGGGCTTGCTTCTTATGTTTTAATGTGTGCTTCTAAGAGTAACCAATTTCTGGAGTGGTTTCCTCAAACTTAACTTCTAGTCTGTAACTGAAACGAGGGAGCAGGAGTGTCTAAAAACTGCCAGAGGAGTGTAGCCTTTGAGCTAGGTCCTGTGCTGTTCTACAAAGGGCAGTTGAGATTCATGGACTGAGAACATCTGTGCTGTAGCCCACCTCTGGCTGGCACAGAGTTCAAGTTGGCGATGCTTACCAAGGGAAGTCCTAGTGCAAGCTTCAACTTTGAACAAGCAATTTAAGCATTTGCTCTTTAAAAGCAACAGAGTGCATTGTGTTTTGAAGACCACTACTAAAGCCTGGGTGTCTCATATCTCACATGGAGTAGATGAATCCTGTGCAAGCTTTCGTTAAGTGTTGTAAGCATTATGAAGGAATTCTTTTTGAAGTTTCCTGATGAGTTGAGGTAGCAATCAAGTACACAGAAAGTTGTTATCCATTCTTTCTTACTACTCAAAGTTTTCTGTTCTTAATGGGCAGAAAAACCTGAGTGTTGGAAAGCTGCAGAATCACCAGTCTTGTAACAAAGCTTGACTGACAATTGCTGACAAGTCTGTGCTTGTGTGTAGAGGCTTCTTAATTAGTTCAGTCAGGGTTGGCCAGAAAACACTGGTTTCATAGTGGAAGTTAATGGTTAGTTTTTCTCTTCTGAAGTCTGTTTTCATGTACTGCCCAGTTAAGCAGCATCAGTTCAATATGAGGTGGATGTCCAAAACACAGAGCTTATTCAGTGGTTAGCCAGTTATTATTTTTTTTTCTTCAAGTTTCGTTATGCATGATGATGCCAAGTTTACTTAGTGCATCTTTTATATTTGGGTACCGTTTGACTCATGTCAACTACAGGCTTTTCCTCTGACAAACTGAATGATGCTTGGTTTTGTTTTCTTCTGAAAATGAATAGCTACAGTTTAGATGATTCACTGTCCCTCTCTAATGGCTGTAGACGTCTTTCCCCCATTTGTTTTCCAACTATTGTGACAGTTCTTTAAATTGCAGTTGTAGTTGGCCTGAGATGTTAGCGTATGCTTTTTCCTTTTTCTGCTGTGGTGAAGTTAGGCTGCGAGTGAAGGGAGGGAGTGTGTGTGTAATAGAGATTCCTGGGATGGGACACATTAATCTTTCTGCTGTTTGACTCCATAAAACGGTATTAAAAAAAAAAAAAGCTAAACAAAACCCGTGACCTGTTAACCCATTGAATAAAAGGTAATTTTCCTGCCCATAGCTGCTTTTCTTTGGAATATAATGTTAAATACTTGGCTGCCTCAGAATCACAAGCAATCGAAAAAATGCTTGGTTCTGTATTATTCAGTGTTTCACTACCTGTTAAATTATATATGTCTCATCTTGTGCCTTTTGGTATTCTTTCTATATTAATCTGCAGATCCAAACCTTGAGAATCAGTCAGAAGGAAGCTCAGATGTTTTGGACATCCTCTGTACTAACTGAGAGAACCCAAGTGATGCACTCTGAACCTGACAATAGGCAATTGTTCACTTACATACTCTTATGTCTGAATTAAGGTGCATCCAGAAGTGCAAAAATTGTGTAAAGAATCCATCGCATTATTAACTTCACATCTGGCAATTTTAATGATTGATCATTCCCCACTGTCTGCTAGAGATCTGCAAGTCAATTTCTTATCCATTTAGACAGTGTTTTATTATATTGCATAGTGCTAACCTCTAAATTTAAAACACCATGTGCTGTGCAAAAATCAAATATCTCTCAGCTTGCCCGTATAAACCAAGCTGATAGCATCAAATGTGCTCAGTCTGATCTATTTTGCGTGAAGGCATACTCATCGCTACTAAAAGATAGGAATCCAGTTCATGGATGTTAACACCTCTTTGCCTCTTATTGATGATAGTCTAGCTGACTTATAATTCTCAGCTTTCCTTGTTGCTTCCCTTTTGCCTAATGGTTGTACTAGGCCTCTTCTCTCCTCATGCCCGTATCACAAGAGTTCTGCAAGACTTTGTTAATAATTCACTTTCGCTCGTTCATTGACGCCTTCAGGACAAGTTACCTAAGCATCAGCACACACCTGTCTTGTAGGTGGTAAGTGCTTGTGATCATAAGAGCAGTGTTCCATCCGGAAAGATGTAAAGAGCTGAGCAGTTCTAGGTTTTTTTTTTAAATAACTTTAGCTGGAAATTTAGACATTTCTGTTTTGTAATGAACTAATGCTGTAAGGAAACATTTTTTTTAAAAAGTCCCTAGCCTTGATGCTATAGGGTGGATTTCTTCTCTGTTACTTTCATTTTTTTTTTCTATAGTCTGGTCATTCTAATGTATTTGGACTTCTCCTTTTTATTTATAGTCCACTGAATTAAGTTGGACTCTCACCCAAAATCATCTTAACCAGAGCTCTTGACTACCCCCAAAAAATACCTATTTCTAGGTAGAATTTTTTAGTGTTCTTAAATGTTTTGTCCTATTTGATTTTTTCTTTTGATTTTTTCAGGAAATCAGCTTTTTGAAGTAGTGTTGGGTCTAACTTTGGTTTCAGTTTCTCTGTTCGCAGTACCAGTTATGTTCTTCCCTGACCTGCAGGGGATCAACGTTTTCCAGTCAGTGTTTGATTATTTTTTTTTTTGTTGCTTTGTCTCAAAGCATGGATTGAGCAGTCTGTAGTCATGAGGAGGGGAAAAAAACATTTTTTAAAATATGCCTAGGAGAATGGATGAGTTTTAGGGAAGCTACAGTAGTTTTTTACAAAGATAGTGCTGTTAACTACTTCACAGGACACAAAGATAGTTATTGTCCTGGAATACTCACTGTTGCTTATTAAGCCAACTGGCAAAGGAAAAAGAAGGTGCTACTCAAGCTTAAAGAAATCCTGGTCAAGGGGAGAAGCCTCTTTGAGAGAGATACATACACTGGAAAGAATGGAGAAATAAATTTCCACAGTTGTAACAGTGTCTGGCATTGCCTTTTTGCTTATATTCAGTTCTATGGGCTGCGAACAGTCATTCTCATGAGAGTCTCCACTCTGCTGCTTGCCCGTGGTGCTGTCGATCTTCAGAGCCTTCCCAAGCTAATGTTACGCTACTATTTCCTGTGAAGCTTTATGAGATACTGTAGTACTCCATATTTTCTCCTTTAAACTGTACTATATTAACGTAATTATTTAACCAGCCTTAAGATGGTCATTAATAATGTGTATAGCAGACTGAGGCTGTCTAAGAAGGCTAGTTTTCTTCGTTAAGCAAATGGTTTTCAGTGGTGACTTGAAAGTGCGTTCTCCAGGAGGTCAGCACGCGAGCCATGAATTTCTTCAAGAGCTAATTTGTGTGGTTGAATTAAGAGTCTTGTGTTACCTCTTCCTTTTTAAAGTTTGTGTCTGCAAAGTGAAATGCAAGACAAACTATTTGCCACTGGTATTTTACTGCAGCTTTGACTCGTTAGTAATTAAATTTATTATGGGATATGTGTTCTTATGGATTATCTAACACCAGCAGCCTTTCTCCCTAGAAGAACATCTGTTGCCAAATAATGGTGTTCCCTATTTATTTTATACACCTAGAGATAAAACACAGTTCTGCATTCTATTTTTTTAACGTATTTTTTTCAAAAGTCACGTGTGGCATGTAGATCCAGAACTACGTTTATGAAGTAGATGCAGACAAGCAATACAACGTCTAGAACAGATGCTAGTTTGCTTTTGTAAGATCATGTAGCATTACATTTAAGAACTTTGGTGCAAAAGAATGAATTCTCATGATCTCTTTTTCTTTTAAAACAGCCTGGAGGCCAAGAACAGAGTGCAGCACTGGCTGTAGGTAAGAACTGAAACTTAACCTGTTTGAAAACTCTCCTGACATATAAGAAATAAAAATTTAATATGTTGAAGGGCAGAAAATGGGAGTGTGCTGAACGTTAGCAGTTTTCTCTTCAAGAACTCCTTTCCCCCCTATTTGCTTCTACAACTTCTGAAATTTCTAGTGTTCACTAGGAAGTCCTGATCTAGAACCTAATTTATGCGCCTCTGTGGTTAAAGATGCTAAACCAGGTTGCAGCTCTTTGGTTTGTTGCTTGCACGGTACCTCACCGCACAGCCTGGTAATCATTTTGAAAACTCTCTGCTGTCGCGATGTGAAGAAGTCTCATTGTTTCAATAAAGGCATTTTTAGTATGCACAGAATAGAGTAGCTTGGCCACATTTAAGAACTTATCCCGGAAGATTATGCTTAAGCTTCTTGGAAGATTTGAATGAAGAGATAATGTTCTGGTGATTTTTTTGTGTGTGTTTTTTTTTCTTTCTCAGTCTTTTTACTAAAAAGTTACTGTGTGACTTCAAATCTTTTCTGAACCAGATGCCTTATGCCAGAAACCAGTACTCTGAACCGGCTTGTAAGTCTGAAGAGGGTAGTATATGCTCATGTGAAGGTTTTAGCTTTTAGACTTATAACCTGCTACTTGTCATCTAAGCTACTGCATAAAGTGTGTGGGTTAAACTTCATGTTTATTGTGCTGTGCCAGCATAGGTAACTATCTCCTGTCAGATGGGGAAGGCAATGCTACCAAATGTGAGGTAGGATTTATTTCTCTTCCATTTCTGATGAATCATCAAAAAGCTCTTTGAATTCTGGGGAGCTGATTAAATTGGTTTGTCATCACTTTTGTTGACAACAGTAGAAAACACTTCCAAGTGCTGTGTCCAAAACTATTTGAATACTCCATTTAGGAATTAAGAGTATATGGCATTATAAATGTGTTACTAAAGCAATTGTCCTTTATCTTAGTGCATGATTGATGTATTAAAATTTGTTTCGCAGAATTGCTGGATTTTGAGATTTATATCCTATTTTGTCATTCTTAGGAGAGTTTATGACAATGCTGGGTCAGACCAAGTCCTTCTAGCCTGCTGTCTTGCCTCTCTGGGGTTATGGAATGACTCTAGGAAGTGGGCAAGCATATAGCAGCACTGCCCAAATCTACAATAAACTAATGGAAGAATATCCAGTGCCAGAAGTACCTTTTCAATTTTGGTAGCCTTTACTTCCGAAGTGTGTTAGTTGCAATTGGAACAAGTGCAAACTTTTATTTACAGCGTTGTGTGCATTTGCAAAGGATACGTTGTAAGAATCACTAAAGTGAGTCACACCATGGGTCCGTTTAGCCAAGCACAGTCTCCAGGACTTCTGCATGTGTGTGCTTGATTTTGCTCATCCCTTCACACCCCCTATTTATTCCTCTACTAGAACGGTGGTGCTGCTGCTGCTCAGGAAGGTGAGAGTCATCCAGAAAAGCTAGCAAAACCCAAAGGACATTGCTGGGAATGGTACTGCCTGCAGGAGGAGGAAGGCTGTCCAGCAAACAGCTACAGCATATGGCAAGAAACTTCTGTTTTCTTTAAAGAAACTGTGAATCAACAGTAATTTGGGTATTGAAGGGAAAAGGTTTATAAACCAAGGTGGTGGTTTATTAGCCCTAAAGTTCAGGTGTCTGCTTTTCACCCTCTCCAACTGTGCTGGGACAAAGTAGCTGCCAAAAGCTTAACAGCATCTTAAGCCAGCTGAGACTCACCAGTGGGAAGGGTTTGAAGGGACTGGCAAAAGCCCTACCCAAGCAACACTTTCAATAGGAAAGCACCAGTAAGGTAATAATGGTAAAGATCCGGAGACTGGTGAAGACTTTGGTTAAGCTTCAAAGAATGGGGCAAAGCTAACTAGAGGTCACTTTCTGAATAAGGTTAAAACTTGGAAAAAGCTCAATAGCCAATAGAACCTGAACCTTCAAACATGCATAGGTGCTTAGGGAAGAGCAGGAACAGGGAGAACGTATATTGGTGGTTCTTCTAGGATGTAAGTGTTTTCAGGTCAAGTTTTCTTAGTTGCATGTGATTATTAAACATATTTAGTATTCTTTAATGGCCTTCTGTTCTGCATATGTTTATGTTGGGTTCTCCCCCCCCCCCGGAAGTGGTGCAAACTCCTTATGAGATGAGCTTGTAGAGTTCAGAGGTGGACTGGTGCAGGAAATCGTAACTGCATGGTATTCTGCATACTTGCTACTGATCTTAATGAATTGTAGGTTGTATATCACTGGAGAGCAGCAAACGTTCATCCATATTTCTGATAGGTGCATGGAAATAAACTGTCTTATGATATTTTACACTTACAGGATACCTTCAGTTTGATTTTAAGATTAAAAGAAAATTTGAGGTGTGTTGGATGGGGTGGAAAATGAGATAAAAGATGATTAGATTTAGCACAGCTAGAGGAGTCTAGGCAAATGTGGTCTGGGTGTTTTTAATTTTACACTTGTTTTATAACAAGAAAAACTATCCGAACTCAATAAAAGGAGTTGCTACTGTGCCTCATGAGGTGTCTGAAGAAGTAACTGGGAATAACAAAGATGGCAATAGAACCTTTGTCTTGTAAGAAATCTCTTGTGAAACTCTGAAGAAGCAGACAACCACGTGGACACCAATTCTGTCCCCCCGCCCTGCCTCGTGCCTGTCTGTTTTGTTAGTGTTCCTGATAACAGATGGGAAGGGAAGGAATATCATTCTGCTCGTCATCTTCTGTTGTACCACCAGTAACTTGATGTGCTTCATTATCCTTTTATATTCTGCAAACACACTTTGTCTGACTGGTGTCTCAGAAAAAGGAAACTCCACAGAATAATCTGCCTTTCCAGCTATGTGCTTTGGAAGGCCATGGGACTTCCTTTCCTCTTTGGTTCTTCGGAGGTGGTGTGTCACTGAGTTGAATTTGCAGGTGGACAGTCAATGTCAGGTTCATACACACAAGGTTTGCAGCGTAGTACTGTGACATTCCGAAGAAATCCCTTGAGGTAGAATATGTCAATGAGTATTGATAGCCATCAGCTTGATGACTAGTTAATTCATCATAATATTGGTAGTGTAGGATTTGCAAGCCAAAGTACTTGAAGTGGTGCAGCAGTTCAGAGCCAAACTAAAAGAAAACATTTTATTTGAGCAATAGAGTGCGATGCGGATGCTTGTACTCCTTGTTGTAGCACATTAGATGGCAGCATTGCCAAGGCTGTTTGTCAGAGCCTCAGTGCAGCTTCACCCAGCTGGGCTGCTGGAATGTATGGGAGTCTGATTCTTATAGATGGGATTTCAGCTATTTTGAAACAAAACAGGTTTCCAAATAAAACTAGGCTGGAATAAGAGTTCATTTTCACGTGAAGTGCCGGCTGATCAATTGGACTAGATGCTATAGGGAAGTTAAGGTTTGAAAAGATTTTTTTTTTTCCTAGCAGATAAAACTTGCGGGTTTGGGGTTTTTTGCTTTGATTTTTTGTTGGTTTTTATTTTTTCTTTACAGTGAGATGAAAACCTGACAGGAGGAGGACTTATCATACAAATCAATGTTACTGTGGGGTTGTTTTGGGGTTGTTTTTTTTTTTGAGATGGCAGTTTGACAGCTGTTAAATTACAGGCTGAAATTGCTGAAACATGAAACTTGGTAACATGGTAGTACAGCACAGTTTTAATAGTCATACCATCTTTTGTAGAGTAAGAAACTCTTTTGTAAAGCAGCTTGTAAATCTACTGCATCTCTTGTTAAATGCTTTTTTGCATCTTTATGTATGTGACAAAAATAGAATGTTCTCAGCTTATTTTGAAAAAAGACAGACTTCAAGATCAGCCACTGCTTCCATGGTAATGTCACAACATCATGGACTAAATGCAGTAGTTGGGCTGGAAGGAAGCTGCTGCCTGTCAGAGCTGTAGGGTGCTAAGACGGTATGAACACATCTGTTACAGGCTTCCCTTTCTCTGGAAGATCAAATTGTAAGGCAGTGACCTCTGTTGGAGGATTTACAGCACTGCAAAAGGCTTTTAAGATTGAAAACTTTGAAGGAGAAAGCAAAATGTAAATTGCATTTGAATGTAAATGTCCCTGACCTAAAAAAAGGATTGTGGTTTTTTTTTTCCCGATGGTTGCAATGTAATTGAATTAAAAAGAGCATTATGCAGAATTAAGCTAGAAAGATGTTGAACTTGTATCACTCTGAAAGAGGAAAGCATATCTAATTATTTTCTAGCCCCAGATTCACTCTTGGAAGAATTGTGCAGTTACTTGTTGAAGGGTAAATCAGAGCAGATTTTTGGACCATAGTCTCGCCCCTTTTCAATACAAGCTCTGTTTTAAAAATGAGAGTAATCCTTCCAGACAAATTGGGTTTTATTCCAGACTTGTGTGGGCACACTTAGTTATTTTATTGTAGCTCCTGTCAAATAAGTTATTCAGTGTCAGCTGTGCCACTAAAATATTCCCGAATTAACAAGGCTTTAAGACTGCCTCTTCTAAAGGAACTGTGGATTCTTCAGTGCCTTTCCCGTGATTTCCTTCAAGTGGAAAAATGGACTGAATAAACACTGACCTGACCTTACTTTACAATTCTGGTTTTGAGGAATGTAAGCCTTTTTTCACTAGACTGTTTTCCCTGGCAGGCCTCCATTTTCCTGATATGACCAGTTTTGAATTCGGTTTTGTTCAGAAAGGAGACTTTATTGATGATGTGTGATCTCAAAAAAAGTAACTTCAGTTTCAACTAGAACAGTTTATTGTACCAAAGTCAGTTTAGCCAAAAGAACTGACATCAGAGGGAGCTTTAAACAGCTTTTAAGTAGCCTGAATACTTTCTGATACAAAACCATTTTCTATCTGGCAGTATAAATTGTTTTTACACTATTCAGGTAAGATATTGATGATAGAAGCCCCAGAAATTCAATGGACTATTTCTTTTTTTGTTGGCTTGCATATCTTTTATTCTTCTTATTATGGTTGGTTTGTAATTAGTAGTTTGTGGAAGAATAACCACTAGGTGTCAGGAGTGGAAAGCAGTCCTCAGGTCTCTGCATAGGTTTAGACTGTGAAGTATGTAGTAAAGGTGCATCTAAAAACTGATGAAATCTTACATTTGCTACAACAGATTGTTCAGCAATGAATGAAACTGTTTTATGCGGATCTGGTGACTGGTGTTGCACTTCGTGTATGTGTTTGATTCAGCAGTTCGATGTCAGTATGTGAACTGATCCCTTTAATATTAACAGTGTTACTATTGCTATGGCAAGTCCTGAAAATGAGACAAGCTTATCCAAAATTTGACTTGTTTAAGCTAATAGCACTGAGCTTCTCCTTCCTAAATCTGAAGCTGATAGTTTCCATGTGTTGGTCTCTCTTCCAGACTATGAGTGATAACTACTATTTTTTTTACTATTACCTCAATAATTATTTATTGTCTGGACAATGTATTTTATTACTTTGGGGTTTTATTTAATTGAAAGATCTTTATTAATTTAAACATGAATATCAGTAGTAGGAACTAGAACGTGTCAGATGACATCTATGCTTCTCCAGCACTATTCAGAAGAGAAATAAATGTGCGTTAGACTAGGAGAAACATGCTTGGATCCAAGGAAAATATTACGATTTTCTGAAAAGAGTGATTCCCACAATGGAGTTTACAAGCCTGTTTCCATCTGCAGCGCTCTCTAGCTTTTAAGGCTGAGGGCAGATATATTCTCATTACGCTTGAAGCTGAATGGCTTCATTGGGAGAGAAAATGACCCTGGATCCAATCGGCTGTTGCTCTGTGATGCCGTGTGTTGCTAAGGGCTGCCCTGCATTCAGCTGATGTGGGCAGCCACCCATTCACTGGTTTTGGGTTTTGTTTTGGTTTTTTCTCTCTTTTTTTTTTTTTCTCCTCCCTGTCCATGGCTAGATACTACAGGCAGAAAATGTTCAGTAAGCCTTGAAACAGTTGCCAGGCTGATAGGATTGTTATTCTAGAAAAACAGTCTAGGGAGACGTTCAGCTAGGGTTTTGTTTATGTAGTAACACTGTAAGTGTTATAATGCTGTATTGTTATGCTATAATGTTAGACTTTTTAATGCTGTGTTTTTCACTTACTGTTTTACCCAAATACCTCTGAATCCCAGGTTTATGCCACACATATGTGACTGATTGAAATTTTAAAACTCAATCCCTGGAAGAAAATGTTTGCTTTTTCATTAGGTTGAGCTTTCCATATAGTCCCGTGCTTAACTTCCTCCTCCAGACTCCAGAGCGTGGATATGAGGTTTTTGTGGAGTGCAGTTTTCATACTCTGAATGTTCCTGTTCAGTCTTAAGCTTCATGAAAGGCAGTTTTGGGAATAGTGTATGCTTTTCCAAAAGGTGAGCTGATGTTTTCTTGAAACAGGAATTCTTCAATAGTCACAGACACATTTTTTAATCTATTTATTTAACTGGGGTTTTTTTGACTAGTTTGAAAGCATGCTGTTCTTCTGATAGAACAAAGGAAAATTAAAAATGTCACCTGTGAACATCTTTATAGTATTTTACCTTTAACAAGAGTAAGTTTTTCAGCTACTCACCAGTTGCAAGCAAAATCCTTGTTAATGTACAGGTTTGCTTTCAGGTGCAAGGGGGGAGATTTCTTTGGTGCTTGGGTGAATTTAGTTGCATCATGTATTTCTATTAAATTTCCCTTGGGGTTATCTTAGGAAAAAAAAAAACTGAAATGTGTCAGGGATGTTTTCAGCATGAGGGGCATGCGTGCAAGACTTGTTTTGAAAATATGCCTTTGCTTTCCGCTTGTCTGATCATGACACTACACGCAACATCATACAACCCCATAAGGCTGTAATGGGCCAAATCATTGTAATCAGATGTGGCATTCCGTATGTCTTCCTCTGCAAGTAGGTCAAGTTCAAACCATGTTCTTGGCTCGCGCTCTGATTTCCCATAACCTGCTCCACGTGGCTCGTGTATTGTGCTGGAGTACAGAGCATGCCAGGAGGGATTCTGGGCAGCTTCACAGGGACAGGCAGTTTTTGCACAGAGACTAGTGGGTTTTTTTTTCTACTCTGATTTTATGATGTTGGATTCATGTCAAGAGAAAACTTCAGTGGTCTAAAGTGTGCTTTTACTGAATCTTACACTGTTGGTTTACCTAACGAGCCACCTTTGGACACTGCACTATAAAAATCTTAAAATCAATAAGACCCCTGGGAGAAAAAGCAGTTTGCAAGTTTTGTAGTGTACTGTATTCTGAATGAGAATACCAAATAAAATTGGTCAGAGGTTGACAGTCTGAAACTGTGTAAGAAAAAATAAGCAGTGACCATCAGCTTCAATGTAGATTTTGTTCCAGTCGCACTGGAATAGTTGTGGGTCAGTTTCCTGCCCGCAAAAGTCACCTCCAGTCAATGATCCAAGTCAGCTGTCTGGCTGTGGGACAAAGCCCAACTGCAGGATATAAAACTCGGTCAGTAGCAGTGGTGGTTGTTGGCTTTGGTCTTTGTGCAGGCTCAGATCTGTCTTGAATCAGGGCTGCCTGATGTGGTGATGTGCTCAAGGAGGATGCAGTCAGTGCTGGAAGATGGCCTTGACTAGGCAATGATAGCTCAACCTCAGGGCTGGTTAACTGGAGCCACACCTGACTTTTTGAAACAGCGACTCTACTTACTTCAGCTCAAGTTGTGGACTTTCAAGGAAATTGAGAGTGTGCTTGGTAAATCAGTACTGACTGGGCATGCCACTGTGGTGGTTAATTATCAAGATAAGTCTTCATAGAGCTACCAAAATCTTCTATGCTGGTGGTGTTTTTGAAGGGCATCGGATAGCAGATGAGGTCCCTGAAGATAACTGTAATGGCTAGTTTTGCAGACTGTTTCTTATACGTGCAGATTGTCATCATCTTTAATACTAGAGCCAGTAGTGGACTTACTTTCAAATGTTCTGGACCCAGCAGAAACACAAATGACAAGCCATCTTGAACAAAGCAAGTATCTCTAGTAAATCTGGACCTTTCAGAAGCCTGAAGCATCCGTGAGCTCGGTTGCTTTACTCTAGATTGATCCAGGTGTCCTGCTGCCATAGCAGCCTCAGAAAGCTCAGTCTTCATTTTCTCCTCTCTAGGGCTCCACCTGTGAGTGCAGCAGGTCAGCTCGTCTTCTGCTTAGCTATACCTTTTGAAGGAAAATAACGTAGAGAGGTGTAGAGCCATCTAACCTGAGCCATGGCATGTTGACCTGTAGCTGCTTCCATGCTTCTGGGAAGTTCCACACTAGCACCTCCGTCTTGTTTCTAGAAGGCCATTTCAGAGCTCAAGAAACGGGTGCTTAGCTTTGCCAGAATAGTAAATTGCTGTCTGTTGGATCTTGCATTCATTGCCTTGAATGCTAAGGAGAGAGAAAACGTCCTCCCAAAAAATGCTAGGTGAATTATACCTTTTCAACTTTTTGTCTGAATGGAGTTTTCAAGCTCTCTTTTTAGCCTCTTAAAATCTTTTTGGGATACAACTTGAAGGAATGGTCACTCTCACAGTTTTCAAAACACAGCAAATCTTGCGGTTTTAAGAAATACCTGAGATCCTTGAGTAACTGTTAAATTCATCTTGATACAAGTTTAAAAAAAAAATACTGGTTTTGTCCAGCTTCTGCTAGATTTCCATTCACTCCATAAAAACTGAATGTATGGTGAATGTTTTGATGCTAAGAAAGCAAATGTGATTGTGTATCTTGTATGCGACACTGATGTGACTAAAGTTTATCAAGATTGTTTTCAGTATGCTGAGTGCACAAGGGAAGAGGTCTGTTACGAACTCTATTACGAACAAGTGTTCATGCAGCTTTCTATTCATGTAAATTGAAATTTATTCCTATATCACATGTTGTCATCTTGTTGCTGTCGTAGTTGAATTAATCCAGTCTCCTCATCTTGAATTTCTCTCCTTTTCTGAGAGAGGCTGTTCACTGAACTATTAGATCAGTTCTATCTTCTGCTTGAATTTGTTTCATATCTGCTGTTTCATTGTACTGCCAAACCTTTTATTGTGCTTCTCTATGTCCTAATCTCACTCTCAGGAAAGAACCCATATCTTTGTATTAGCAAACTTTTCTGAGGGATGAAGATCTGAATGAAGGTATTTGTATTGCAGGACTGAGTCCCTGACCCCTTACTCATTTTAGGAAGTGGTAGGGATTCAATTAAACAATCTGTTCTGCGGTGGCCTTGTGCTCTTCTGTAAACTTATCTTCAAATATTTCAAGCCTATAAGCATGCCCCTACTGTGACCTTCAGAAGTAACTTTATCCACTATTTAAACCACATGCATGACCCTGTAAACTCTTCGGAGACTGGTTAATATGAAAACAAAGGCAAAACCTACATAGAGGCATTTCCTTGAGGTAGTGAAAATACTTTGGTGGAGGAGGGGATGGTGCAGCTGAAGAACTGAAGCATGGCAGTAATTGTGGGTATAGCTCGACTTCTCTTCAGGCAGTTAACACCACTCACTGCTGTGTACTTACTACTTGTTTGTTAATGTTGGAATTGAGATATGTAATCCACTGCTCTGAGATTGAGGTTTGGTGTTTAAATCTGAATCTACAGACTCAGTCACCATTAGGCAGCTTGCACTTTTGGCTTTTTATTGCCCCTGGTAACAAATAATTGTTTAAGAATGCCTCTGTATCTCAGTTTTTTCCAGATTATGAATGTCCTAGTTCTTGGGGAATGGACTAAGTGGCCTTTTCAGTCCTGTGTTACAGAACGTGCTTGTGAGATATAGAAAAGTAATTTCTCTGCTTTATGATGTTGCTTGTTTACACAGCATCAGTGCACGTGTAGCATTTGAAGAGTTCACTCAGCTATGGAATAGAAAGCTCTGGAAAAGCTTCCCCTTTGAAGAAACACATTTTGATGGATTAGTTCTGGAGATAAGTGTCTGAACTGGACACTCTAATTTAAAACTTCCTTAAATAATGAGTGTTTCTCACAGGCTCAGAAGTCTGATCTGACTTTCCAGAGAACTGAGTTCAAATGCTTAGGAAGCAGGAATTGCATTTTTTGAGGTTCAAGGAAAAAGCTGAACGTGCAAAAAAGCAAGTGTGCACCTAGTGATGAGGCTCTGTGTGCAGAACCCACCGTGATCGCTTGGCTTACACTCAGAGTCGCTTTTCTGAACATCTAGACTTTTAACTGTTGTTTAGTCATTCTGTAGAAGTTGTTGGAGCATGGGCTAATGTAATTAGTTGTTGGAGCAAAGACTGAGTAATTTTCAATGATCTGGGATTAATTCCCTCTTCCTTCTCTGCCTTTTGTTGATTGTGTGAGTTATTGCTGCACCTTGTGGATCCTGAAAAACACATCGTGTGCTGTTCTTAGTTTGCTTTTCCCCTCACACACCAGTTGCATTTTTCTTATGGAACTCAAGAAATGTGGCAACACAGGCTCTGAAAATTTAAATTTGAATCTAAATGTCAGACTGTTGATGGCTTATTAAATAATTTGAAATCAGGTTTTTGGGTAATGTCTTGTATTTGTCTGGCAGCAGCACTCCAGTGAACTCCTGGTACTTCAGGGCAATGGTTCCTAAGTATGTTTTCAGCCTCTGTGAAACATGGGAGGGTCCTTGAAAAAGCTACCTTGTTATGAAATGCAGTTTTCATAGTCCTGCTCAAGGTATTGATTTCTGAGACTTATGGTAACATTTGAAATGGTTTCATTAATTTATCTGACCCCAAGTAATCTAATGACTATTTAATTTTTCTTCCACTTTTCATTTCTTTTAGCTGGGATGCGACAGCAAACGTAAGAAGAATTGTTGAAACCTGATTATCTTCTGTGTTTGGAAAAGTCTAACTTGTGTTTAATGTGTCACTTTATGTGATTTGATAGGAAAAACTGTTCATTGGCCACAGATGACTTCTACTAAGAGGCTGTTCAAAATTTATTTTGGATTATGGAGAGATAGTAAAAGAATCAGACTTATGATGACACCAGTTTCATTTGGGGGTGCTTTTGTCATAAGCAATAATGGCTTTGTTGGCTGTCCAATAACACAATTGCTCAGTCATCATAAGTAACAGTTCTTTAAGTGTATCAAAGAAAGATGGAAAAAGCCATAAAATTGGATCTTTATTTTTGTCAAAGCTATAACTCTTAATTTTTTTTCAATGATCGCTCCTCCCTGAGAAGGAGAGGAGCGGAAATACGCTATACAGTGTGCACTTTCTACTTCCTACCAGAAGCTGATGTATCCACAGTGTGCAAAACCCAATGGAAGCCCAGCTCCAGTGAGCCCCAGGCGTCTACTTAAAATAGGAAATGGTTATTGGAACTAAATTATTTTGCCATTTCTATTTTTAGGTTTGCTGGCATGGGTAATCTCATTAAGGTGCTAACCAGGGACATAGACCACAATGCAGCACATTTTTTCTTGGATTTTGAAAGTAAGTCTCTCAGCCCTTCACAGCTGGTGCATTTACAATGGTAACAGTAGGGTTGTTGATACCTGCTGCAGTGAAGGCTAGGGGACTCAGTTGCAAATCTTCAATTTGAAAGAGTTGCATGTGTCTTTTTTTTCCATTCCTTTTTTTTTTCTTTCCCTCTGGTAGTAGCCAAGCCACCATCATGCTACTGTGTAAATTTTCTTTCCTTGTGCTTAGTCATTTTGGGTCTCTGTGGTCAGTGACGTCCATCCATCTGCCTTCAAATCATGTAATCATAAAAGGAAAAATTCTGTCAGTATGCCATAGTAATCTGTGCTGAGCAGTTGTTGACTGTAATCCTATCTTGTATGGGAGTGAGTACTAAAATCATTCCGGATCCTGGTTTGGTCATTCATGGTGCAGTCAATGTGCATTTTTTACATCCAGAAGTCCAAAGTAGAATTGTCTGAGCTTCATGGATGTTTTGGGCACCTTGTGTAAAAGATCTGTGGCATACCTGTGTTCTCATTTTCTGTACGCTGAAATGATGTAACTTGATGTACTCTTCTATAATGGCTTTCTGACAAAATTATAAGGGCTGACAAAATGAAAGCTCTTTCCTTCTGTTGCCCCATCAGGTAAAAATCTGTAGCATGGCTACTATGTTAGTGCTTGCAAATACGGTATTTAGCCCTCAGTGTGGTACTCCTGCTCAGGACACTGCTGCTAGGGTGTACCAGGACAGAATTAGTCACTGACGATGCCTTCAGTTGGGGTTCTGCCCTTTTCTTGACCGGGCAGCTGTGAAGATGTTGGTGACATAGTCACTTCGTACAGGAAAGCTGCACTGCATCTCAGGGATCACCAGCTGTACATCCCCAAGGTGGGGGTCTCCCTCCACCCATCAGGGTGGCAGCCTGAAGGACGGGTTCGTGCCTGATGGAACTCTCTGGTCTTCTTTCCCCCACTGCTTCAATCAACTGTATTTGGGCTGTTCCTTCTTATAAAAAGAAAATTTTCTTTTCTCTCATTCTTGTCTTGGCAGGTACCTTAACATGGGGAACCTTCTAAAAGTTTTGACATGCACAGACCTTGAGCAGGGGCCAAATTTTTTCCTTGATTTTGAAAGTGAGAAGATGATTTTATATATCTATTACTCTTTGCCTGCAGTAGACTGCATTTGTCATGTACTAAATGTGTGTTTTCACTTTGCCATCCTTCTAACAGCTTTGCATGCCTGAGCTATGGATAATTGTTCAGCAAACTCTTGCAGAAAGCAATAATGCGTTTTAAAATAACTTCCATTTCTAAAACCTAAAAACTATTATATTTTACTGTTGGAATCTGTTATGGTTCTTGTTTTAAACCAAAATTCTGTCGTCTTCTACTCAAAACTTTAAAAAGAATTTGAATTATTTGAAGACTTGCTGAAATTGCAAGGAGATACATGCGCCTTAAAGGACGAAATGAAGCCTGATTCTGAATGTGAAACCTGATTCTTTTTTTCTTCCAGCGTGCCACTGAATAACGCTGCGTATACAGATTGACTCACAACAGCTATTCATAGCTCTCCAGCATTATCACGTTATAGGTGTATATGTGAGCCTTATTTGATTTGGCATTGAAATTTGACAGTTAACCTCATCCCTCCTTAAAAGGAGGGCTCAGGGTATAGAGACGAAAGTGCTTTTGAACACAAGAGACATATAGCTTCTCATCAATGCCAAGTGTTCTGGAAGGTTCGCATATTATTAGTATTTCTGCTTTTACTTTTTGTTGCATGATATAATATAGCCTAAGAATGGCAGGTAAGTGTTGTTGGCTGCTGCTATGCATGTTTAATTACTTTATTTTGAAATATGCTATTGCTTTACTCAGCTGCACACCAGCAAGCATAAAATAAGAAAACTAATGTTCAAGTGCGTTTTGACTGTTTAATAAAATACAGTGGAATAGCATAACAAAAAAAGATGAAATATTGTGATATGGATAATTAGAGATTCATTTTATCTTCTTTTCTTCCCCCAAATTATTTTTCAGTTGTATTTGATGAAACAGTAGCAATTGGTTATATTAGTTCTAATGTGAAAGTGAATGCTTGCAGAAATATGGTTTTGCGTTAATGACATTTAGTTACAACTTTTCTAGACCCTTATGCTGTACTGTTAATGTTACCAATTGTCTCTTCTGAATATATTGTTATTGAAAGATGGTAGCTGTACAAATTATCCATAAAGGGGAGATAATCAAGGGCTGTGTTCAAAAAATCAGAAAGCAAAACGGTTGTTTAAAATCACTTCAAACCTCACATATCATCAGAATAGGTACCACTTAGTGAAGTAGGGAGAACTGATATGGGAGAATATTGGAGTTGTGAAGCTCCACCTTCGTCTGCAAATACCGACCATTTAATAATTGGACTAAATTGAATTCAAGTTAGCAGGATACAAGAGGCATAATTCTAAAATCAATTGCAATAAAAACTGCTGCTATTTTTTTTTTTAAAAAAAGCTATCAATTTTGTTTTAAGATGCATGTTTTGAGCATGAACAAGATTTGGCATGAGAGTAAGCAGGTTGCTGACATGAAATGTTTACATATGCAGTCAAATTAAGTGACTTATATTATGGCTGAATTGTTAGACTGTTCTTTATTCGTTTTGGACCCTGTCCTGCGTTTGTTCCTGCTGCTACACTGTGTTATCCCTGCTTCTTTCTACTCCCTCTCAAAGAGCTTGCCTTGACAGGATCTTGGCTTTGACACAGTCAAGATCTTTCTTCAAGACTTGGCACTTAATCTCGTGATACTTAACGTTGTGTTTTTATGTGGAAGAGCAAGTAAGCTCTGTATTAAAAACAAATTTGCCAATTCTGTGTTATGGCTGGCCCAGTGATACACAGTTTGAGGTCTTTTGTTCTTAAATCCATAGATATCTTTGTAGTGAGCAAGCTAGTTAAATGTCTCTTGCACGATATTATAAGGAGCTAAAAAATCTAATGTCCATAAAGCTTTATAGGGATACAAACTTCAAATTTAGAAAAGTTTTATACTGGTTTCTAAGATTATTTTTTTCAGATATTTATCTTGGTGCTAGATTAGAGTGATTTGTGTGACTGACTATCAGAATACATGCAAAAAATGGCCCGATAAATTGTATAATGGGCTGTTGGCTTTTTCTTGCCTTAACATTGGTTAAGCTTATGTTTTCTTTGGTCATTTGCCTTACCTATTGGAAACAAATAGCTGTCTGAAGTATTCTACTAAGGTCTTTGCAGTGCCACTTTAACGTAAGCATAAGAAAATGCACAGCTCTGTAAGGACAGCATTGTTAACGTAAACCAGCCCCCTACACCGTGGGAAACTCGCAGCTCGACTTTTGCATTGGTGTCATTACTGTCACCATGCAAATCCTTTCCAAATTCATGGATTTGAATAGTAGCTAAAATGCAGAGTATTTTTTGGTTGCAGATGGTGATCTCAAGACAGCGCTGAAAGTATTCTGCATTACCTCCAAGGAACTTGGCTAGGTTTCAGAGGAGCCACAAAGATAGCATTCTCCATCGTAATGATGATAGAGATGAATAAATTATTAAATCTCCAGCAGCCTGGGATTTTTCTCTCCTTTGCTTGTGAGTTTTGTCCCAGCCAGCTTCGGATGACTTGATGTGTCCTTCCCTGGGAAAAATCTCAGTTTAAGTTGTGTTTGCTGTGCAGTATAAACTTTTAACCCCAAATTTCTCTCCCTACTAGTTCTGTAGGCTAGCCAAGTACTTTTTTTAATAGTCACTAAATGTGTGTGTTCCCTGCATGCAATATGTTGTCATACTCCCATAGCATTTAGTTCGTATAACAGCATTTGTATATTGTTTCAAGTCTGCTCTCTTGTCTTTAATACGTTATCGTGTGAGCTTTCTGAACTCTAAATGTGTATTGCATCTAGCGTAGTAATGTTCTGATTAAATTCAAAATTAATTTAAAGATGAACTCCCTATTTACTTGAGGGACCTTGGTCTTCCCTTTTCTTAGTATTGGCTTAAAAATGGGATAGTTGCCCTGAATAACCAGGGGTCGGCTCCATTGGCAACAACATCAAATCTCAGAACATTTCGGTGGGCTGTGCTGTGCTTACTGGATTTGTTCTTTCTATGGGAAATGTTGCTGGGTAAAGGCAAAGCCTTGTCATAAAGTTGTGGCAGGAACTTACATCCATGGAAGGGGAAAGGGAAATTCCCTGAAATTGTATGCCTCCTCCATCCTGTTCTTTGGATGCCTGGCAGTGCTGGCTGCTTTTTCTTAGCTGTCAAGTCTAACTCCACAAGTACAACTCCCTTTCCTGCTCTGTGCGCTCCACACTGAGGAAAACCAGTTGCACAATTTGTGAGTCTCAAGTGAAAGTCCCGTAGGTTGAGTCCTCAGGTCCCTACTGATGTGTGGGAATCCCACCTCCACCTGGTCAAGATTCCAACAGTGCTTGGGAAGAGGAACCTTTCCCTCTTTCTCAGTCTGTGATGGTCTTTCAGAATGCAGTGCCCTAACCAGCTGAGAAGCAAATAAACCAATTGCTCCGAGCCAGCCAGCACTAGGGCTTGAAGACTTTCTGTATCGTGCCTTTTAAATCTATCCTAATGCATCCTAAATGTATTGTGAAGCGAATATAAAAAGAATTTAGATTTACTTTATAAATGTGAGCTCTTTTCTAGGTGCAGAAGAATTACAGATGGGACAAATCAGGTTTACACCTTCTATTGGAGAGGACTGGGTGCACTGAAATGAAATACGTACCAAAAAAAATAACCCAGTGCCTACTGGATTTTAAAACATGTATATTCATAAGTTTCTTATAATCAAAACAAAAAAGCTAAAAAACACCCCACCAACACAAATTAATTCTAAACCATTTTTTTAGATTCCCTGGAACATTTTAGGGAAATAAACCATGATAGTTGGCTGGTTACATCTTAAGTGAAACACTAACAGAGGTGTACAGGGTGTTGACTTGCATAGCCAGCTGTTCAGCGAAGACCACTTAATTTGTATCTAGAAGATGCTTTTCACTTCTAAACTTGGAAGGTCATAGTATTACATCTGTTCTGCTAGTCACTGGGTTTTGAAGGGAGGGGGAGGAGGAGGAGGAGTTCTCCTGGGCCCTTCTCCTGTTCAACCCCCCCTCAGCCCCATGCTAAAAAATGAACTCTCCTTGCTAGAGAAGGTAAAGAAAAAATGGCATGAAAAATTGAATAGGCAAGAGATGTGCTCAGTGTGAGACAATCCAAGTGGCAAGTCTTGATTGCATTATTTAACAACACGATCTGTTATGCTACAGAGCTTCA
The DNA here is from genome assembly GCA_008658365.1 of Alca torda. Taxonomy (NCBI): domain Eukaryota; kingdom Metazoa; phylum Chordata; class Aves; order Charadriiformes; family Alcidae; genus Alca; species Alca torda. Next base: position 154,467,564 of record CM018077.1, on the reverse strand, counting down.
TGTTCTAGTCTGTATTTCACTATAGCATTTCATGTTTGTGCATGAACTGCTGCCAGTCAACTGGTGCTTACCTGTCTGCTCTTTTCCCTCATTTTTTTTGTCTTCATTTCTTATAGCAGTCTTCAGCAGCTTTCAAAATTATGAATGTGACCTTTGTGATGATCTGAAAAGCACTGGCACTTTTACTCAATGCCTAATCAACATGGTGCTCTTAAATTTTTTTTTAAAAAAAGGAGTGACCAGCTTTTTTTTTTAAACCCATGCTAATTCTTGATGGTTCTCAAAATATCACAGTTTAACTGTTGCAAGGTCTATATTTAGGCGTATTTGCTAATAACACTCACTCATTATGCATTAAACCATAAAAATAAGAAGCATTATGCAAAAATTACAGCAAAATCCAGACAGGCAATGCATGTGAAACTTATTTTTTCCTAATACAAACTTCATTTTCTATTTTTTTTTTCCTAGTGTGTAACACTAGGATATTGTGATTATTTTTTTCTTTTTAATGTAAGTATGTACCAAACTACCGTCACCGTTAGTGGGAGTTATACATATGGATCATAGACAAGACATTTTCCAGACTCCTTAAGCTGCGCAAAATCATGAGGATATACTGTCCATAGATAGTTTTTGTTTGTCTCTATAAAAAAGATCTATTGTTAATATCCTGACTTTTGGCATTGGAATTCTTGGATTAAAATATACTGATATTTATTTCCTAACATATTTTGCCCATGTAAACAGAGAAGTGTGGGGTTTTTTTTTTTTCTGTAAGAGCTTCAGAAGCAGCTTCAGTAACTAACTATTTTTTTTTTTCTATATTGGTCTAAAAGGAACTAACCTTATAGCTTCCATCAGAACTTTAAAAGAAAAACTGATCTTGTATCGGGTAAACCAGGTCTAGGATATTTGTAGTTGGTGGTTATTTTTAAAGGTTAAAACCTTTTGTTGATTCTTCTCAAAACATACTTCTCGTTGAATGACATTTCATGAAACCTCTATGTGTAGTGCTTTTGAAATGAATATCAAATATACTTTTGGCAAGGCATTAGCTAATTATAAAAAAAGCTGAGAGACAACATATATCCTTAAACAAGGGGGAGAGAAAAAAAGAGCAAGTTTACGCTAGATCTTTTTGTTCTTAACTCTGATTTTGCAGTTAGTACAATAAAGAATGTTTTGAGAATTAAATATATTTAGAAGTAAAAGATACAGCTTCTTTCCCAACCAGTAAAAGGAGAGGAAGGGAAGATGGAAAATAATCTGATGCAATGTTTCTAGATAAAAAGAGACATGAACACCCCCTGTAATATCTGTGGTGAGCGCGTCTTTTGAGTGCTTACCTATGTCTCTTCCACTGAGCTTGTACTGCGCTCTAAGGTGAGATTGGTACAATAGTCATAAAGATGACTTGTCAGGTTTTCTTCTCCTACTCAATTTTAAATAAGTCAGGAAGGATGGATTCCGGGTGAATTTTTGGGATGCTAAATGAATCTAGAAGACTACTAAAATAAATGCAATTACTTTCTTGGAGTTCCTTATACGCTGTAGTGACTCTTCGGAAAAGGAAAATTCTTGATGAGTTGCTGCATGAAGAATTTGTCCCGTAGGTGATGGTGTGCCTATTGAATTCCATATTGTTGTTAAAAAAATATATATATTTAATATGTTCTACTGTTTAGATGCCCAACCTACAGAATCTGAAAAGGAAATTTATAATCAGGTGAATGTAGTGTTAAAGGATGCAGAAGGAATACTGGAAGACTTGCAGTCATATAGAGGAGCTGGCCATGAAATACGAGAGGTGAGCTAGAGCATTATGATTGTGCACAACCTGTGGTTGTTCTTTGTCTGATCCTAACCAAATGCTGCTGGATTTTAACTTTGCTTGCAGGAGCTGTTTTGGCAGAGCATGTTATCTATTAAAATTGCTGTCTTGAATTTCTGCTCTGGAATGTTCCTTTTTAACAGTGAAACAGATGTCGCTTGTTTCAGTAATATTAATGCACATGTGTAATAGCAAATGATGCTTCTCAAACTCTTTATGGAATTGTTGCTATTGATTTTTCTTTGTATTCCCACATAAGCTCTTACTGAGTTAGTGGTGAATTTGGAGAGAGTGTGGCATGACTACAATGCAACACTGAGTGGTGTCGACATCTTCTTTGTACGCTAATTGGAGAAGTCTGATGTGTGATAATCCTAACACAAAAGACATCTCATTTTCAATTCCTTTTAATTGGCTTTTATTTACTGAAGTAGGTGTTTGGAACAGAAGCAAAGTTTCTTTACAGCATGCCACTCCATTTTTCATTTATCTTTAAGAAAGGGTGGAATAAATACTCTCTCAACTCCCTTCCCTTCTTCCTCAGATGCAGCAATGGGGTTACTTTGGTCCTAAAGTGAGGAGTTACTGTAGCATACTCTTAAGAAATCCTAGTACATAGGAGGAGTCTCTGCTCACTCACTCTAGATGAATTTGAGATACTCAGAGCCATTCAGCTTTAAAGTACCATGAGTTTTTATTCAGTCTCTGTTGATTTCATAAGGTAGGTTTTAGAAGGTAACTGCATCACGTAAAACCCCTAGGAGGGGAGATAGCTGATTTGTTCTTCAAGGAAGGGGCATGTTCAGGGAGAGGCTGTAGGATCAGGCAGGAACGTGTCTCCTCAACGAAGCCTGCAGCTCCCACGGAGAAATAAGAGAGATGCTTCCGAGAAGGAGGTAGACATCGCAGGAAGGAAACTTCCCATGGACGAGAGGAGTGTGCTGCAACTCACAGCCCAGGGTTGGCTAAAACAGTTTTTGGAATCAAGGAGCTGACTGTGAAGGTGCAGCAGGAGAGTTATGAGCATTTTTATTTTGTTTTCTTAGTAATTTTCAGTTGCTAAGTGGTATAGTTTCTATCTTAAAAACCTGGAGAGACTGAATTTAAGGTTTTATCTGTCTGGGAAGCTTACTGTAAAGACAAGGCCTATGCATATATACCTCAAAACTGTGGTATGTACCATGTCTTGGTCGTGCTTTATGTTGTTGGTTAGGCTTAAATGTTCGTACTGTAATATTTAGCCTGAATTTCACAGCAAATTTGTTTGATTTTGTTTTTTCTTTGCAAATTCAGAAATTGGTGATAAATAGCAACATTAGGATGAGTCTTTGATAGCTAAACTTTTGCTTGGAGGTACTCCAATGAAGTTGTTGATTTTAATTAACTAGGTCTGGTTATGTAAATTTTCTTATTTGATTAGCTTTATTTTTAGCAATTTCTCTATACTTTCTCCAAGTTGTTTTCATGTTCAGGATACTTATTTTTCAACACAAGTATTTAGAGCATTTTGGAACAGACATGGGTTAGTACAGGCTTATGTCTCAACTGGAAACTTCTCAGTGGGCAGAATTTTTAATTACTAGTTCCTCAAACAATTACCCGGCATAGATTTTATTTTTTTAATACTGTATCAGTTATTCTTAATCTAAGCATACTTATTTCCTCTCTTTCTCTAATTTAAAGGCAATACAGCATCCCAATGATGAGAAGCTGCAAGAGAAGGCATGGGGTGCAGTTGTTCCACTAGTAGGCAAACTAAAGAAATTCTATGAATTTTCTCAAAGACTAGGTAAGTGGAATAGTATTAACTTGGGGGGGTTGTCTGCATTAATTAGTAAATTTGTCACATGCAGATGTGATCACATCTGGGTCAACGCCTTGTTGGATCCTGTTCATATCTGCATACTACTTTCTTGCATGTGAAAGCAGACCTGCTTCACTGGCTACCAAGAGGAGAGAGAGAATGTAAGCACGGTTGTCATCCCCTCTCTCTACTCTCTTCAGTAACTCTGGAAAGCACTAACCAGCAGATTGTTTTGAAAATTAGCAGACTAATTTGTCGGGACTGAGTTCTGACAATGTTTCTGATACTAAGAGTAATGAAAAGTGACTATATTATTCCCCCCCCAAACACTAGAAATAATTTGGTCTGTGGAAATGTTTGATCTTGGTTTATGCACGTGCCTTCATGCCTCTTACAGCATCAGTCAAGTTGGATTTGTCTAAGCTGATAAAACCTATTAGAATTGATTTGTTTTATCACAAACTACTAGTTGTTACCTCGCTTTCAGACAGTTACTAGCATAGCTTGTGAAGAAAAGGTATTTGTGGTTCAAAAAATAGAAGCTTTTTGCAGGCGAGTTCTGCTTTGTTAAAGAGGTGAGGTATTTTTCTCAAGAAAATGAGTAGGAAGTTGGATTATAAGTTTATCATAATAACAAATAAGACACGACTTCTGCTGATAGGTATGTACCTCTTGAATTCTGTGTTATCTTAAACACTACAGTCTGCTAATACACGTGATTGAAATATGTTTTACACAAATGTTGCAGACAAAGCTTGAGTAAAACTTTTCAATAAGTCTTGTCATGGCTGTCAGTGCTGATTAGACCTAGTCTTTACAGCAGTTTGTAAGCAAATGTGATAAGTGGCACATAGAAGCGATTCATCAAGCCCCTTTATTATTAATTATCGTATACTTTGGCAGATGGATGATTCAAGTCTAGCATGCAGAATATCAGTCAGCAGAGATAAAGCAGGTGCAGTTGTATGTTGCAAAATACTCTCCTCTCATTTAAGAGGCAGGATTGCGAGGTCTGTTGGGAGCCCTGACGAGCACTCCGTATTCACCAACGCAACACCTGGAGCGAGAGCAGGCTCTTGCTAAGCAGTTTGCAGAAATTCTTCACTTTACACTCCGCTTTGATGAGCTCAAGGTAAGAACTTGTAATTTTATAAACACAATGGCTAGCAAAAAGAAAAGAAGTTTACTGAAGCAATGTGGGTTGTGTTCTGTTCTAGAATACAGCATGTAGTAGATAACTCAGATATCTACTGTGCTTGGTTTGTTCATGTGACCTGGAGTTAGATTAAACTAGAAAGCAGATGAAATACCATATTAGCTGTAGGCACTTGTTATGTTTCACTTCCTATTAATCATGTTTCTTCAGCTGAATTTGGCATACCTCTTGGGATAATGCTGCTGCTGCTTTTAGTATGTCCAGCTATTTTCTTGCTAATATGCAAAGAACTAAGCTGAAATGATATTAATTTAGTAGCCTGATCCTTGGAGTCAAACTAGCAGAGCCATTTTCTTTCAACCTACTAATCTCAAACTCCTGTTTGGGAGACTGCTCCTTCTCTTGTACTCGTTAGATCTTGTTCTGAAAAATCTGAGAATTTAACCAGGAAGTTTTATGATCTACATATCGCTTCTCAACATGTGACGGGCCTTTTTACTTCAGAAGGTTCTCAGTATTATATTTTATGAAAACTTGTTCTTATCTTTTTCTTAAGGAGTTTGTTACAACTTTTTTGCTTCCATATCTCTGTAGATGACAAATCCTGCTATCCAGAATGACTTCAGCTACTACAGACGAACTCTGAGCCGTATGAGGATTAACAATGTCCCAGTAGGTAACCCTTAGATGAAATGAAATGTAATCTTATACTACCACTAATCTTCTCATGTACAGAACAGTTACATTCTTTTTTCCTTCGATTTTGTAGGCAGAGGGAGAAAATGAAGTAAATAATGAATTGGCAAACAGAATGTCTTTATTTTATGCTGAAGCAACGCCAATGTTGAAAACCTTAAGTGATGCTACAACAAAGTTTGTGTCAGAGGTAAGAATGTAAATTTGTGCCTTGGGTAGTGTACTTCAAAGCACTGCAGGGCCAGAAATCACTTTAGAACACAAAACTATTCTGCTAGGCTTCATCTGGAATCTAGAAATTAAACTTTTTTTGAGCCTTGAGAAACATGAAGCGTCTTTTTCAGATGCCACAGAGGTTAGGGTAAGTTCAGCTGGCCACCTCGTGGATGTATTGCAAAAAGTTCATGGATAGCATTACAACACTGGTAGTGATAGCTTTCCCCAAGGAGGGAGGTGGGAGAGGTGGTGCATTTCGGTGGTGGTTTAGAGCAGAAACTTCAGAAAATTGAAAGGGAAACAGATTCATTCTCTGTGCTTGAAATAGGGAAGGGAATTTAAATTTGTAGCTTCCTTTTCTCCTTTCCAAGATGCTTTTGTTCTGCTGTGTGAAGTCAAGTATACTTAGGTTATTGCAGAAGAGGGGAGGAACCTGAACTGGAAAAGTATTCCACCACTTAGACATATCCCTATTTATCCATTGCTACCTAAATAAATATTAGTCACTATAAATATTGTGCTTAACTTCTGATAACCATGATGTTTCTGTCTTACATGCAAAGAATGCACACTATCTTATAATAAAAATAATTGCACATTACATGATTAATACAAAGAGACATTTGTCTTTTAATATTTTTTCCTAACTTCCGCTTTACACTTGAAATGCCTTGAGAAAAATGGCTTCTTATTTTACATTCCTTTGAGATGTTTGTTTGCTACAATTTTAAGTCTTACTATTGCAGCAGATGCATGTATTTGGCTGCAGAAATTTCTGTCTTTAAAGAGCAAGTCAGATGATACCTTTAAAACTTCCAAAAGTCGAAAGTGTTAATAGTGTATTTCTTTAACTACAAAAAAGTAAGCAAAACTCATATGGTAAACTTTGCTCTGTAAGTCGCTAATCTTTACTGTGACATCTTAAAATCCAGTGTGAGGTTACCCAATTGCCATAGTTGTGTTGGTGGTTTTAATTCCTCCGCATTGCCATGCCGGCAGATCACTGATTCGATTTAGCTTTTGTAGTATAATATTTCACAAAAATTTAATTCGAAACTGTTTATCTTCTTCTGCAGAATAAAAATTTACCGATAGAGAATACTACAGATTGCTTAAGCACCATGGCTAGTGTGTGCAGGGTCATGCTGGAAACCCCGTGAGTATGAACAGTGTCTGTATTGTGTACTGAATCGTGTCCCTCTTTAAGACATGACTTGTGATGCATAAGGTGAAAGAAATATAATGGAGTAACTAGGAGCTACGGTGTTTTCTTTTTACCAACTTAACTGTTTACCTTGACACGAAACTAACTTGTCTTATTTTGCTGGCCGTGCAAATCATGCAGTCTACTTTTCTGAACATATTAATATTTAAAAATAGAATGGCTATGAAAGCTAGACAACCTCTTGGCACTCTTTATAAATGGTTTTCTCATATATAATTCAGGAAAATACACTATTTGAGCATGATTGCCTAGGGCCTCCTGAAAGAGGGGTTATGGGCCATGCGTTGGATGGTACCTCCTTGCAAGTTGGCTTGGCCAATGGCTGTAACAAAATTCTAGCGCCCCTCTCTGGGGAATTAAGAGATGACTTTTAGGCATGAAGGCAGTCTATTGTCTGCTGCAAATTTGAGAGGCACTGGGAGCATGAACAAAAAGTCAAACTAAACTGTGGGGGTTTTATCTGTTTCTTCTGGGATCTAAATAGTTTCCCATTTGTAAAATTACTCAGGCATGAGGTACGTCTTATTTAACTAAGTTTCTGCCCAAATACCGCAGTGCATTTGTTTTGGAGCACATTGAGAGCTCCAAACACTTATATTCTTACCCTACTTAGGAATGATCTGGGTAGTTAAGCATTTTTCAGTAAGCTTGGGGTTTTTTTTTTGCCTTTTTGTTTTTTCCCTGAGTCAGGAGCTTGGTTTGCGTGTGTATTGGAGGATGGCAGGGAAAAGGATAGGAAGCATTGAAAGCAAAGTTAGTATGTATTGTTTTAATATTTTTTTCTAAAAAAAAAAATTCAAATACCTGAAAAGGTATAGGAGCAGGGCGCTATTTTAGATTTGAGAATCTTAGTCTCCAGATAACTCTTTCTAACCAGTGGCCTGCCTTCGTGCAGGTTATTGAAAGGAAAAAGAAAAGTCTCAAAAGTCTGTGGGGGTGGTGGATTTTTTTTGTTTTAGTTTGTTTTGGTTTTTTCTCTGAGGGTTTATAGTAGGATTTTTCTCCTTAATCTTATTTCGGGCATTACTAGTCATCTTGTGTTTGATTATCTAATAATCTGTGTTTTTAAATTACAGTGAATATAGAAGCAGGTTTACAAATGAGGAGACAGTATCATTCTGTCTGAGGGTAATGGTGGGTGTCATCATACTCTATGACCACGTGCATCCGGTGGGCGCTTTTGCCAAAACTTCAAAAATCGATGTAAGTTTATTATTATCTTTTGAGCATTTATATTGTGCGTAGGCTCCTTTTCTGTCCTCCGGGTTCTAGTAGCAGATGTACACTTTCCATTGATGCTAAATGGGTAGTGGTAACTGTTAGCAGACCGTATACATAAGTAGTGAGAAATACAAACTAAGCGTTCAGAAACATAAATGGTCATTGTTAGGTCATGAAAAATCTGCCCTGATGGAATTCAGATGGTGTCTTGAAATACTTGTGAACAGTGGTTGTGTTGAAAGATCCAAATCAGAATGACTGGAAATAACAATGGCATATAGCTTGTTCCTCACCATCTGGTAAAGAGCTAGGTTCTGGGTTCATCATCCACCAGTCTTCAACTCTCTGCTGTTGCTTCGTAGTAAGTCTATGGAATACGTGCTGTTACTCTGTGCTGCTTCGTGGTGGTTTCAAATGGACTGTTATCCCATTGTATTAGCTACAGAGATTGTCATTGTTTCAGTGGCTGAATGTAATAATTGTTAATGGATTTACGATAAACAAAGACTTTTTTTTGTTTACAGTTCATTTTACTTCTAAGGTTGGTAGATCTTGATATTGAAGTTGCATTGTCTAAAGACATGCAGATTATTAAGTAGCTAAGCCATTCTGTCATAGGAAAATGTAATACTGAAAGCTTAATTCCTTTCTAATATCAAGAAAATGTGTTTACAGTGTTGTAACTTTTAAATACTTTTTTCTTTCTCTGGTAGAGTATAAAACACTTTTGTAAACTTAGAAGGTATTAGCATGAAAAGAACCTGTATTTTTTTTTTTTAACTCCTAGATGAAAGGATGCATCAAAGTTCTTAAAGACCAGCCTCCTAACAGTGTAGAAGGCCTTCTAAACGCTCTCAGGTACTCTTATGCTTTTATTTGAAATACTTTTATGTGAGTTTTCATCAATTGTCCAGGGCATTTCCTTCAGCAGCAGGGCATTCAGTTAGTGGTGCAGGTGAAAGGTGAACGTGGTTATTGCAGGCTGCTTTTCCAACGCGTTTTGAGAGAGGGATGCAGGAAGAAGCTACTGTGTTGTAAAGGCTGGGTTGGAAACTTGCAGTTGTTCATTTGAAGATAACTTTCTGGGTACTTTAACTGCGTGCAGGCTAAGAATGGGTCTTAACCCTTCTGCGTGACAGGGTAGACATTGTACTCGAAGTTAGATTTCATGACAAAGTATAGTACATGGTAAAAGCCAACCAGAAGTTAACTGTGATCACATCTATTAATTGAATTATCAAATGAGCAGATGCAGTATCTGCACTGGCTTGTGCCAGCTTACCAAAGAAGTGGCTGGATTAGTTTGTGTTGGCCATATCCTCAGTTGTCTGTGGTTTGACCACGGCTTGGTGATTTTATTTATTAATAGTAGAATATAAGAGTAGTTTCATGTGATTTTTTTTTTGTTTGTTTGTTGCACAGATAGTTTCAGACAGGTACGACAGGGTTTTTTTGGTATGTAACTAGAAATTGCTCCTCTTTCACAAAGTATTTATAGGGAGGTACTTAAGGCAAGAGCCTTGGTGATTTTGCTGTAGAATAGATGAGACAAGATGTTGCCACATTAATTGGAGAAGTAAAGAAAAATTAATAATTCTGTACACAAACCTAAAACCTGCTAATTTGGGTCATAAAGCTGTATCTGTAGTCAGGAACACATTCTTCGTGTGGGTGTCCAGCATCAGAGGAGTGTCAAGAAGTGCCAAAACGTGATAGGCAAATGGAGGCTTCATTCTTGTCCTTACATGAAAAAGTATTATATTACTTTGATAACAATTAACTGTAGCTGTGTTTTGTTATTCATACACTCACTTTGAAATGTGGAAGTTTTAGTTTGTCTTGCCTGAAAGTGTTGCAGTTGTACATTGTTTTTCTTATCTGTAATGAAATTACTTTAACTTCATTTGCCCTCTTTTTTGTGTTAAGGTGTGGGAAGAAGTGAACTGATGTGGTATCATGAGTGGTTTCACTTGCAAAGTTTTTTTTCAGATTATTAGCTAAAGGTAAAAAAAAAATCTGGGCTTAATTTGAGACTTCATGCGAGTATTTTCATGCCTAAATCACTTTGTTGTTCATCTCTGACCTCCTGTATGTGATCAGTCTTTGAGAGGTGATCAGGAAAAACAAAAGCTTCCTGAGGGAAAATGCTATATTAGCATTTATTTTCTGACTAATTTATTGTGATGGCAGCTGCAAATGAACATTGATCTTTCCTGGTGCCCCATTTTTCCCCATTGTGGTTGACACTTTTAGTAAAGTACATGGAAAACCTAGTAGTTCAGGTTCTTACTTTGTTGTGTATTATTTTGTGGTTAGTCGTGTGTAAATTCAGTCTGTGCTGTCGTGCTGTGACCTTCCAGCACACCAGCCCTTTTCATGCCTACATACTTTAACAGTCCTGGTTTCATACGTTCAATTACTCGATCAGGTAATTCACTTTTGGAATTGTTAGGAAGCGATGCAGAGGTGAGCTGCCATGTGCGTGTATGGTGAAAGCAGATTCAAGGTGATGTCATGGGAAATTGATGTCATGAGAAATTAAGTCAAAATCTTAAGTCTTTGATTCTGAAGGAGTGTTAGAAGTTATCATGTTTTCTCAAGAGACAGATAATGTCTTAAAAGCAAATGGAAGGTTGGTATGGATTTTGGAGGGAGATCAGCTGTTTATAATTCGAATTTCATAAAATATTGTAATCACGTTCAGCTTTTTCACATGGGAAGAATACCAAGTGCAATAACTTTTCAGGATTTTAGAAAACCTTATGCCTCTTGTTTGTGGAGAGTATAAATTATCAAAATGTGTTGAAATCTATATTGATATTAATTTCCAAAACAAAGTCATATATTCTTCAAGTGAACAACTAAAATATCACTGTGGTTGTGGATAACAATGGAAGTGCTAATTTAACATGTTAAATTTAAATTACAGAATAAGTTTTTCCTTACTTTTAGGTTAGTCAGGGAAGGAAGATTGAGGCAAATGAATCATACAAAGAAGCCAGCACTGAGGATATACAGTATTTTCTTTCAAAATAAGAGATGACTAAGTTTTTTGTAGTGATTTAAAAATGTGCTAATGTTCTAGAGAATTTTGAAGGGGGGGGTGGTCAAGAAACGCATGCACGTACTCTTTAGTTTTAGCAGCACTGTTACTTCGCTAAACAGGAAATTAGGTTGAAAAGAGATTAAATCCAGTCTCATTTGGGGGATCTTAGAAAGGTTTGGTCACTGGAAGTTCTGGAGAAAGGTTTCTGAAGCTGCGTTTCATTTGAAGGTGTTTCCTGTGGACAGAGATCTCAGAGTTAGTCTTAGTGATAATTACCCATCCCATGCGAGTGATTACCTATCACAACATGAGTTTATGGTGAAATAGCCTGTGAGCACGAAAGCCAGCATCCAGCTGAGGCTTATTTTTAACGCCCTTTGGTTCAAGGCTGTTGGGTTATAGTTCTGATTGACAGTAGCGTTTTCTGATCAGAATGTCTGACTTGCTAACTGGAGTGGGTGATGATCGGTGGCTGAGGGTTTAGCTCTGGTATGGTCAGGTTGAGCCATAAACAAAGAAATTACGTATTTACCAAGCCGAAGTAAAACATAAAATCACCTCTGTGCTCTTCTCAACTTGATTTTTATTTCTGTGTTTAGGTACACAACAAAGCATTTGAATGATGAGACTACCTCCAAGCAAATTAAATCCATGTTGCAATAACAATTACCTGGAATTCACACCTGCTGTAGACAGACAGTATTCTGCAATGACTGAGATGCACAGATTATTTTTTTTTTAGTGATTGCAACTACTATCTCGTTCATTCTTGCTTTTTATTTTCTCTCTTCCTGTTTACCCTGTTTTTTTTAATCACTTTCTTGTTCTTAAGTAAGCTCAGACTTCTTTTCTGTGCCAAATCGATGAAAATTATCAATTCTGGAAAGTGTATTTCTACTTTTCAGAATAGCCATCTTAAGTGGCAGCTAATTATGCGTTGCATTTGGATTTCTCTGTACTGGGGAAAGATTTGTGACTTGAACTAAATATTTTTAAACTTGTGGTTTTTTCTTTTTTTGAAAAACTAATATTTAATATTGCTTCTTCTGCATGGCAAGACTGCCTACTTCTGCTATTTAAAAATCCCTTGATGACTTCATTTTCTATTGCAGCTTATTTTCATGTGCAACCATGAGGAAACTAAAAGCAGATTTGTTTAAATTAACTGTGTTTGTACAAAATGGTACCCAACACAAAGGTTTTTTTAAATGAGTAAAAACTGTTTTGTTTAAAAGTTACGTTTGCATTTTGACTCTTTTTTGTAAGGATGTATGTTGTATGTTTAACCTTTAATAACTAATGTTAAACTGTGGTGTGTGCGTAGCAAAATTACGTATGCATGTTCATGTCAAATGATTGGCTGTGGATAAGATAATAAAATCGGCTTTCATTTTTCTAAGTGTGGTTTGATTTACCAGTATTTTGAGTGAGATGTCTTCGTGCTCTTTGGATTTTTACAAAAAAAATAAATTTATAAATTTTATATAGTGAAAACTCTGCTGTTTCATTACCAGTAACCACTAGTCTAATCCACTGACTTAAGCCTGGCGTGTTTCAGGGTTCTTGCCCTCCGCTCTGTGCTGCTTCCCTGTCCCCAGAAATGTCACTTATACAGGATTTGAGGGGACGAACTTTTTTGTCCAGTCCATGTAGGTCCCCGTGGACGTTGCTGAAGAACCTGCATCTTGGCTATCAATGTTGAAATCTCACACAGTCGTCAGAAATGATGCTCCAGATCAGGCTGCTGGTTTGACTCTTTCCGTACCAATGGTGGGGAGACGTAACTTCCCCTCTCTCTGTACTGGTCTGTACTCTTGGGGATTTAGATATTTTGAACTGCGTGTAAAATCTGAATAATCTTAGCATACTAAAGAACGTTTCCTGTTTGGCTAGCGTTTTATTGCAACGAGTGTTAAGCTTTGGTATATTGGTGAAGAAAAGAAAGCACCTTTTTTTTTGGGAGGGGAAGAATTGAAGGGGAAAAAAAGAACTGAGAATTACTAGAAAGATGATCTCTGGGAAATGGCATGTTTTGCATCGACAGACAAACAAACATTAGTGCCCCTCGTGTGTGGTGCTGTTGTGGTTGTGCTTAAAATGAGTTGTGAGTGTTCTGGAAAAGAACCCTTCTGCACCATCGGGAAAGATTCTTCTTTTTAATTTTTGTTTGTGTTGGTTTTTGGTTTGGTTTTTTTTTTTTTTGGAAACAAGGGATCTGCAAAATTTTAAATCATGACACTCGAGGAAGAGTTTGAAGGAGGTAGAAGTTTGCATTGCTGATACCTGTAGGCTGGGTAGTACATTTTATTTTATTTTTTTTTCCTTTCTTGCCAAAGATGCTCAGCAGAGGTCCCTGCTACAGAGCAAGCAACCCGTGTGCTATGCTGGCTACGGGAATAAAACACTCTTACTTTGACATGATGCTGCTCTCCAGTCCTTTTGGCAGCATCACAGTAGGATCCAGCTGAGAAAGGACAAAACTTGATGATTATTTTTTTTGTGTTTTCTAAGAAAAATAATATTTCCCAGAATTGTGTGAATGTTACACACTGTATATAGCCAACTGTTCTGCATGTACCTGAAAGGGTAACTGTCCCCATGAGTTCATTTACCCTGGGGAAAAAAAATAAGGCTAGGGTAGGTTTAGACTGGACACTAGGAAAAAATTCTTCCCAGAAAGAGTGGTCAGACACTGGAATAGGCTGCCCAGGGAGGTGGTAGAGTCACCATCCCTGAATGTGTTTGAGAGTCGTTTAGATGTGGTGTTAGGGGATATGGTGTAGGGGAGAACTTTGTAGAGTGGGGTTGATGGTTGGACTCGATGATCCCAAGGGTCTTTTCCAACTTAAATGATTCTGTGGTCTTAGACTTGTTACAGTGAATACAGTTATCAACTAATAATCACAGGAGGGGCAAATCATACTCCTGTCCAGTGTTATTTTTTGGAACTAAAGTGTTCTAAAGGAAACCTAATTTACTGAGAACAGGTTTTAAGCACAACTTGGGTATTTGACAATTTTTATTTCTGATCTCATTAGAAAACACCTGAAAGAGTAAATCCAGCCTTGGTGCCAGTGTGGAGGGAGGAACTAGCCATATAGTAGATCTTTTGTCTGCCTCAATGGCTGCTGGCTAAAACAACACACAATTTTTCAGTTGTTTATTCAGGACAGCTCTTCCTTTCTGCTGCCCTGCCAATAGCTTTGCTTTTAAACATCGTTGTTCTTGTGATCTGAGAATAATTGGAGCTTTCCTTTTTTTTCTTTTTTTCCTCTGGCATTTGTGTTCTGCAGTTGCTCTGTGTGTGCAGCTGATGTGCCTTTGAGTTGGCTGCCCCGCAACTCCACGAGCTTCCCTACTCGTGAGCTTTCCAAGAGAGGAAAACAGGCCTCCCGGTGCATCAGGCATCGGCTGTTCACATTTTTGAACTGGAACCGCTGCGTATTCAGTGCTCAAACTTTGGTGCTTGTTTCTTGCAAACACACTCTTGAATCTTCTCCCTCTCTCTGTTTTAATTCTGTTGTCTGTGGTAGCAGACAGAGGAGTAGCTGGCAGGCTCACACTAAGTACTGGCAGCCAAACAGCTTTTTACCTAAGTTTAGGGGGGAAATTGCTCATTTCAGATGTCACTAGTAGAAGTGATAGCTTAGAATCTTGGGGTACTGGGATGGATGGCCCTCGATGGTTTAAATAAATGCTCTGCTCAAATTAGCCAGCCTTCCTCTGCTGTGAGCTGACGTGACCACCCTGTAGCTGTTGTAGGTGGAAGGTCTTCTCCTCGTGGTGCTGTGTCTCTGAGTGTAACAGCTATTGTTGCTTTCTTATGGGCCTTGAATTCCGGGCACAGATGTGTCTCTGGGGGAAATGGGTCCACAGTGGCTTGTGTGATGCGTCACCACTCACACACAGTGAAGTGGCTGCATGGCTGATAGTGTGTGCCACCCCACAAACCCTGGAGGTTTTTCTGTAATTCTTTAGTACCGGCCTGCTTATATGATAGATTCGGTTCTTAAGATTTCACATACAAAGCACACAAGTAGTGGAAATGTTTCTCTTAAAGTATCCTTTCCTGCCTGTATCTTCTGCTTATAAACCCCATCAACGTTCCACTTTGCCAGAAACGCTGCCTATTTCCTGGTAGTGTCACTATGGCTGGAGCAGATCTGGAGGAGAGGGAGATCCTGAAATGGCTTGTTGCAGGTGGAGTTGAAGTGTTCCCAGGCAAACATCTCATTCTGGGTGCACCGTCCTCTGGCTGCTTTCTCCTGGCTCGCAAAGCCAAGGCCAGTGTGTCTTCTCCAGCGGTGACTCTTTAGGCTGTTGCTTCACTAGAGGGATGCTCATCCTCCTTTTCTTAAGGTTTTTTTAAACTTACTGTTGTATTTCTGTCCCTGAAAAGGTTTACACCTCTGGAATATATGTAAATAACTAACAAGGAGTAGTTTATGCAGTTGTGGTGAGTTTCTGGTTGGTTGTGGCATTTCAGAAGTGTGTCTGTGTGGAAGCGCTGCGATGCTCGATGCGTGCTGCAGACACCGGTGTTAAGAAGCCCTGCTTGAGGCAGGCGGCAGCACTGAGGGTGCCCTTCCTGGCTGTGGCGATGGGGTTACTTGTTTCTCAAAGCTTTAAGAAATGCCTTTGTGAAGCAACTTCTTTTATCAAAATAGAGAATTAGCCCTGAATTACCAGGCTCTTTGCTCTTGCTCTTTCTTTTGGTCTTTTCACTGGCCTAAGCAAAGTTGGTTGTTTGGGTTTTTTCCCCCCTCCTTTTCCCAGTGTGTAATTCTGCTGGCTGATCACTAGTAGCAGCTCTCCATCTGGGGGTGGTGAAGCAAGGACTAAAGCAATCCTGGTATAAAGTTCATGCTATCAATTTGCATATGAATTTTGTAGTGAATTGCTATCTCATGGGATACTTAAAAACTGGATGATTGCATCCAACTGGGTACCCTGCATCTGAGGCAGCGCTTTGCTTCCCCCCACTTTGATACTGGTTGTTCTCATCCTTCTGTTTTATTACTGTGGTGATAGAAGGGTTCCTGGTCAGCAAATCTAGCCAGGTATCATCTGACCCCATCTCCTGAATCAGAGCAGTGCTCTGGTCCCTTTTTGTCACAGTGGGTGTTTGTGGAGTTGTATGGGGCAGAGATGAAGTCATAGAATCATAGAATGGTTTAGGTTGGAAGGGACCTTGAAGATCATCTAGTTCTAAGCACCCTGCCATGGGCAGGAACACCTCCCACTCGACCAGGTAGCCATCTAGTTACTGTGGGGATGCTCTACAAGACTTGGGCAAGGGGGAGAATACTTTTTTCGAAGTGCTGTAATTATTTCACCTGTAAATGCTTGAGTGTGTGGTGGGCTGGTAGCAAGTTACATGGATTTGGTGTGTTGTGTTATGAACATGTTTACTGAGGTTTCCTGTGTGTGTGAATGGTCCTGGAGCTCCTGGGGCCACACTCACCTGCAGCCTTCCTGTGGCTGCCCTGTTCAGGTGTGTCTACGTGTCTCAGTTACATCTACAGCTTCATGCAAGACCCTTCATTTTTCTTTTGGTAAAGGCTGGAAAAGCATTCATCTGATACACATGGAAATGCTTTGGCACTGTCTTGTCTCTTCAACGTGCTGCTGTGATTAGAAATCCTAGGATCATTTAGGTTGGAAAAGACTTTTAAGATCATAGAGTCCGATCATTAACCTAACACTGACAAAACCACCACTTAACCATGTCCCCAAGCACCACATCTACATGTCTTTTAAATACCTCCAGGGAGGGTGACTCAGTCTGTTCCAATGCTTGACAACCCTTTTGGTGCAGAAATTATTCCTGATATCCAATCTAAACCTCCCCTGGTGCATCTTGAGGCCATTTCCTCTTGTCCTGTTGCTTGTTACATGGGAGAAGAGACCGACCCCCACCTGGCTACACCCTCCTTTCAGGTAGCGGTAGAGAGCGATAAGGTCTCCCCTGAGCCTCCTTTTCTCCAGGCTGAACAACCCCAGCTCCCTCAGCTGCTCCTCATAAGACTTGTTCTCCAGACCCCTCACCAGCTTCATTGCCCTTCTCTGGACACTCAATGTCTGTCTTCTTGTGAGGGGCCCAAAACTGAACACAGTATTTGACGTGAGGCCTCACCATGGCTGAGTACGGGGGGTAGTCACTTCCCTCGTGCTGCCGGCCACATTATTTCTGATACAAGGCTGGATGCTCTTGACCTTCTTGGATGGCTCCTGGGACCTCAGTTTGTGCAACACAAGTTGGAGAAATTCAGGTGTATTTGTCCTTTCCCCTGTAGTGGTCTGCTGTGAGCTACAGCAGTCTGCTACCTGCTGCAGGCTCCTGCCTGGGGACCTGCGTTCTCTGCTCACGCTTGAGCCTTATCCAGAAGCCAACAAGTTGCTGCAGGGGTCGGAAGTGTCAGATAAATAAGATAAGGAGTTACAAGCAGCTGGTGACTGGTGTTGAAGAAGTGGGACACTGGAGAGCTGTGCCCTCTCCTGGCTCCTGCCACGGGATTCCTTGTTAGTGATGGCAAATCCCTTTTGATCCCAGGGTCTCTCTCTGTGTGCTTCTCCCCTTCCTCGCCGTTCAGGGTGTATCGCTGATGTCCCCATCTGCAGAAGCATGGAGAGCTCCTGCTGCAGGTGACATCTATGATATGTCCTTTTTGGCTTTGTTTCTCGCTGGAAACCATGTACTCCGTGAACTGACTGAGGCAGAGGAGAGATGACCTCTATAGTCATGGGAGTGTAAGACAACTCCAAGTCAGAGCTGGCCTGGCAAGAGCCTGTATGTGGCCTGATCTGTGGCCTGTCTTTTCCCTGGATGCAGGCAAGGAAGAAGCTGAGCTGCTTATTTTATCCTGGCACCCCCTAGTCCCACATTGCGTGACTTCAACTTGTGCCCATTGTGTCAAAGTGATGCTCGAACGGTGACCAAATGATGGGCCGGTGTCCAGGCTTGGGAAAGGAGTATGACTGCGCATCCAGCTCTTCCCACGTGGCTGGAAACACACCCGTTGTGTGAAGGGGCACATGAGACACGTCCGATTGCAGAGTGGAGGGAGATGTTGCACTATGAAGCTGATGTCCCCATAACCAGCTATGTGACCCCTGGTCAGCATTGGTGTAATTAATAGCAGTAGGGGACCGTGTTTCCTAAAAGACTTGAGCTTAAGTAACATGGAAGTCTTAAAAGCGAGGAAATAGCACAGTTAAGCAATTGCCTTTATCATCTTTAGCGGCCGTACTGCTGTTTTTAAGGTGATATCCTCTGCATTCAGCACTGTGCATCTTTGAAATGGCTTGCAGTGCCTGAGAGTGAAATGCCACTTTGAGACCCGGGCTGGAGGTGCTTTCTGTGTTTCCCAGCTGATGGACGGCGGTCTGGCTGGAAAAATGGCGATTTAATGCCACGGGAAGGCAAGTTGGCTGATGTCATGAGGAGTTTCCTAACACATCTCTTACGCTAACATAAACATCTTGCAAGAGAAGTGGAAGAGGGTGGCTCCTTGGAGACTTTTAAGCTAGACTGAATAAAGGGGGAGAGGTGCCCGTCGGGAAATGTTGTTGCTCCGTGGGGGGCCGGCCTGACCGACCAGTCATTTCCATCTTAAACTGAAGCTTGCACTGGAAATTCTGCTTATGAAATGTTCCTGCGTGGGCAGTTTGGGGTGTCAGCATTCAGAAGCTGGGAGGCGTTGGACCAAACCATCATCTGCAGAGCGTCAATAACAACTAAAAATATAACTTTGGCCAGAGTTGCAGAAGAGGCTTTCTTGTGTATTGTGTAAACCAAAAAAACGCTGCCGGGAAAGCTGCCGCATGGCAGGGAAGAGAAACGGGCTCTCCTGAAGATGGCAGTGATGCTCTTCTCAAAGGCGCCCTGTTTACTGGCTGAACGCCACCGCTCTTTGAGAGCGACCGTCCCACCCACAAACTCGCCCTTCTGTAAATTGCTGCAGTATTACTTTTCCCTTCAAAGGCTCGGTGATCCATTGCTCTATTTCTCCCCTCATTTCGACACATTAACACAACTTGCTTCATGCTCTGCCTTCGCAAATGAGGAACAATTGACACGGCGCCGTAATTGCGCGTCTGCTCTCAAGGAGAGGACTCGTGTTAAAAACGAACGGCCCCAGACCCCAACGTTGTGCCTCTGCTGATCTGCAAGTCTCTAAAGAATTTTGAAATATGCCGTTAATCAAAAGCTAATTAAACGATTTAATTAGCTCTTACAAGGTGGGTGGGGGTATGGAAGGCACTGTCTGGGTCTTTGCGGAATGGGAAGCTCTTGCTCGGGGAGCGGAGCAGGTAGAGCGGAGCGGTAGGATTTCAATCAGTGGCTTTGCTGAAGGACCTTCAGCCTCGAAGGCACCATCGTCTTCAGCCTGTCCCCCTTCACCCGCAGCAGAGCGCGCTGCCGCCTCAGCGAGGCTTTGGGGACGATGCTGTTCGCAGGGGCGGCATCAGCTGCTTCCATCCAGCCCCACGGCTGCTCTGTGCTCGGCAAAGGCACGGCCCCTTCCCACGCTTCGGACTCGTATTCCCTCCCCGGGTCTGAGCCCGGGCTCTGCAGGCCCGAGCAGCCCCCGGCTCAGAGTGGCCTTGTCTGAGGCTCAGATCTGGAAACCCTTAAAAGACACATCTGCTGGGAGAGCGAGCCCACCCCATCTGCACTGGGGACAGGCTTCTTCTGGAGTCTGGGGGAGCCGGAGATCAGACCATGGGAAATTTCTGTGGGCTGAACCTCGATCAGCATTTGCAGCTATCGCTGTGAGGAGCGCTCTGTGCGGCTGTGTGTGTAGATATTATATATCTCTTAAATAGCCTACTGTGCCACTACTGGAAACACTATAATTTTACAATCAAGCCTCTGTTGCAGGTAAGGGAGGAGTTGATGTTGTGCACTGCAGTGATTTCTTCAGTCTGCTGCATCTCCCCCCGCCGCAGGCTGGGAATTTGGCTGCATTCTTTCCCAAAACTGTTTTCTTTTTCCTTTTTTTTTTTTTTTTCTTTTTCTTTTTTAGTAACATCAAAAACAACAGACGCAGCTTGAGACTACATCCAATGCAGAGAAATTTCTGGGGTCTGGTTAGCCCGAGGTTAGGAATATCCCACACTCGACTTCTCTCGTAAAGGAAGAGTTTGGCGCTCTGAATCCTCCCTGCGTTTTCGGGTCTGAGCAAGCGGCCGAGGGCTGCTCCGAGCCTCCTGGGGAGCGGCTGCGCGAGGCTGTGTAAGAGGATCGGAATTTGGTCAGTCTGCGCCGTTTCCTCTTCAGAAAGGCGCTGGGGATGGAGGAGGGCTGCCCGGAGCCGAGCACTGGGCTGGTTCTTGGGGCCGTGCCGGAGGAGTGGCAGCGGGTACCAGGGACGCTGAGCACCGCTTTGGGTGCAGCCTGATGCTTTGATAAGACAGACAATATGTCAGCATCAAGGAGCAGGGTTCTGGAGCCTGAACAATCTCTGTGTGACCAAGTCACTGATGAGATTCGGGGCACCCTTTTTAGGGTGATTTTTATGCAAGGATAATGCGTATGCTGACAAGGGTGGGCTGTAAATGGGGAAAGCAGGCAAACTTGCATTGCAGAAGTTTCTGGGGCTGCTCATCGAATTGCGTCCGGAGGCAGAGTCTTCCTTTTCTTCTTCAGGAGTGAGTCAGCCACTCAGCAGTCCTGTCACCTCTTCTGACCAACAGCCTGTCCCCAAAAATGCCCATTCCTCAGCAGGCAAACAGCATCAATGCTCCCCGAACCTCAGGTTTCAAACGCGGGGTTTGGATCCAGGCCAGGAGAAAGGGCTGGAAACACTTTAGTACCGTCACTAGAAGATCCATCACCTACCATGACTCCCACCAAACGCTGCTTCCCATCCTGTCGGTGTCCATTAGCGCTGCTGACCATTAGGTGCCATCTCGCTGACGTGGAGCGTGGCAGGAAAATGCACGAAAATCATTTGACATTTTCACAGAGGGGTTCGCACGGTAAACAGCAACGGCAAACAGGCTGCCCAGGAATCAACCTCCTCCCCCTTACTTCTTTTGATGTCTGTGTGCAACCACCAGAGAAGCTCGTCAGGTGGGCTCAGCCCTAGTGCAGGCGCTGCAATGATGGCAAATTGTGTTGCGTGCAACGTGCCGAGGACAGACCATCCCTCCCATCATGCCAGCTCGTGCGTGCACATGCACAGCCCCAGCTGGTTTGGAGATGGTGGCACTTCATGGTGGCATCGTCAATGTCGGGTGGTGCTGCCATTGCATCCGCTCCTCTGTTGTCATGGGACTGACTGGTCTGGCTTGGAGTGCTTGTGCTTTCCATGCTTTGATCGACTCCATGGGCTTGGCAGATCCTAGAGAAACCCGTCCACTCCTGTTCCCCTCCAGTCTCAGCCACGGCTCAGCGGTGCCCCAAAAGGAGCCAAACAACAGGCACGTTGACTGGGCATCTCTGCTGAGGCTCGCCTGCTCCCCGTTTCAGCGCTAACTGACCTCGGCGTCTGGGGTATTTCTGCATCTTCTCCTTGCAGAAGGAACAGATTTGCCCGTGTTGAGACTATGGCGGTAGGGTAAATCTGGCGCTGCCTACAGCACGTGGGTGGTTCTCTCTGGTACAAAATGATGCTGTGTGTCGCTAGACCAGCGCCGGCTGCCCCAGCACATCTATTCTGGCTCCTGCCCTGTGTGCCGCTTTCCCGTGGCATTCCTCATCTTACGCCTTCTCCAGGGGATTGGTGGGCCCAAGCCCATAACATCTAAAATATCACCAGATGCTGGGGACAGAAGTTTGAGGTTGACCATTTAAACCTTTGGTGACCTGCTACAGCAAAAGCAAACACATTTGGGCAGGAGGTGAAACGTTCTTGTGTTGAGGTTGTGGGTCTGAGAACCACCATCGACCTTTCCAGCTGTAAGAAGCATCTTTTGGTCCTGCCCAGCTGCTTCCCCAACAAACTACTCCACAGAGTCCTGCCTTGGCAGACTGAAAGCAGAAGGGATGATAACCTGGGAACATAAAGGCACGTATGTTGTGAGACATTTGTATTAAAGGACCCAGTCGAGATTGGAGAACGATTGCTTTAGACGGTACAAAATGGGTGGTGAAAATAAGTTTGGACCTGTTGGAGTGGGACCAGAGAAGGGCCACAGAAATGATGAAGGGGCTGGAGCACCTCTGCTATGAGGACAGGCTGAGAGAGTTGGGGTTGTTCAGCCTGGAGAAGAGAAGGCTCCAAGGAGACCTTATTGCAGCCTTTCAGTACTTAAAGAGGGCTTATAAGAAAGATGGGGACAAACTTTGTCTGTGATAGGACAAGGGGTAATGATTTTCAACTGAAAGAAGGTAGATTCAGACTAGATATAGAGAAGAAATTTTTTACGCTGAGGGTGGTGAAACACTGGCCCAGGTTGCCCAGAGCGGTGGTAGATGCCTCATCCCTGGAAACATTCAAGGTCAGGTTGGTCGGGGCTCTGAGCGACCTGATCTAGTTGGAGATGTCCCTGCTCATTGCAGGGGGGTTGGACTAGATGAACTTTAATGTTCCCTTCCAACCCAAACTGTTCTATGATTCTCAGTTTCCCTCAAATTTAGAATGAAACAATGAATGCATCCAACACCATATGGAGGAAGGAGAGGTAAAGCAGGCTGGGTGTAATAATCAAAAGTTTCAGTGAATTGAATTGGTCAGATTGTAAATCAATAAGTGTTATGGTCTTTACTTATTTTCTTTATACGGTTTATTTGTTAAGGTGTTTGAGCATGGGTCTCCTGGGGTGAGAAGCTGTTTTCTCATTCTAGCTTTCTTACATGCTAGAAAAGTGCTCTAACAATAATTTGTTTGTGTGTGTGTATGTACATATAAAATGTATATATTATATAAATAAAAAACAGATGTTTGTAATGGGCAAACTATTAATTGCAGCTCGTGGCGAGGGGGCGGGGGAGGTAGCTATGGTAATGGTTTGCCCGTAACAAAACAGCTGTTTTTATATAATAATATATTTCTATAGTTTGTGTAGGAAATCAAATGTTTGTAGCAAGCAAAGTATAAGTTACAATTGCTTTTCTAGGAATTTAGGAGCTGCTAAGCTCGTGCAGACCTGCGAGCCTTCTAGCCCAGGATTTGACAATGACCAGAACGGGGCGGACTGAGGGTGTTCCAAGAAACCCTGCAACAAGCAGTTAGGTTATCCCTTATCTCAAAAGTTTCCATTCCTCCCCTTCCCTCTGTAATTAGAGCTTAGCTAATGCCTCAGATCATGAGAGTTTACATCTTTCCTGAGACTTCATTTCAAAAATAACTTTAAATATTTACTGCTGTAACTCTGGTCGTGCTCGTTACTCATCGAAATGTCTAATCATGGTTGGAGTCTTGCCAAGGTTTTTGTTATCTTTCAGCTCCATCCCATTTTCCTGCTGCGTGATGAGCTAAGGATGGGAGAGGACAGTGACTTGTAGAATGACCAAATAAAGAATGATAAGAGTTTGGGGAAATAACTGGAAAGCAACAAGTTTTCCTATATATGGTTTTTCCTTTCATGTAACTTACTGTAGCAGGAGCAAAAAAGCAGAACCACAGGCTTTGACACCACATTTTGGGGTGGTTTTCCACCCTGATAACTCTATGTTGATGGCAATCCCAAAGCGTGCTGCACAGACCTGAACCCTCCTGATGGGAGCTGCGATGTGCTGCTGGCTGAGCTCCATCTCAGGTTTGGGGGCCCAAGACCTTGGCTGGACCAGCCCCTTCCCCATTGCCTTCCCTCTCCTTTTGGTGCACCACGGGCAGGTCTCAAGGGCAGAGCTGCAAGTATTGCCCCGCAGGGAGCAGACAAGAGGACCGCTGATGACCCAGGCATGGAGATGTTCAGGCTGTGGGATTTTGGAGAGCCTGGGCACAGCACGCTGGGAAATTTGTGCCTTCTGGGCAGGTAAGTCATGCCAGCACAGAGGCAGAGGTGGCCCTGGTGGGTGACCTAGCCACGTTTGGCATAGAGGTGAAGCAGAGTCAGACACGGAGGTGAACATCATGGAGATGCACAGTGGGCTGGACCATCCAGTGTGCCTGGGGATGTGGGATTTTTCTGCGTGCATGCATCCAGCGGTTGTTTTTCTGGTAAATCAGTAGCCAAATGACATTCTAGTACTGATACATGGTACCAAAAAAGGCCGTGGCTGCATCTGTTTTCCCTGTGAGCCATAAGCTGTGACCCTACATAACAGGTATCTGAGGGCAGCCTCATTAAGGGGTCAAGGTATGAAGTGATGGTGGCTCACGTGCAAAAGGAAAAAGCACAGAGCTTTTTGGAGACACCTTGGTCCCTCTGGGATTAGCCTTGCGGGGCCTGGAATGGTCTCTCTGCCAGGCATGCTGTTACGTGGATGAAAGGAAGGCCCTGGGGAAATGAAATAGGGTCCTGCTGGGATGATAACCTCATCACAGGCTCCCTGTTTGGAGTTAGTTTATCAGCAGGATCTCATCCATCACTATCTGTTGGGATATTATCAGGATGGACCTCAGTGTTAAAAGCTGGTTTGATGTAGTGGAGTTTGGTTTCCTTCTCACTCCTCTCACAGTGGTAAGACAGTGATGTTTAGCTGGGATAAATACTCTGCTGTATTCCACAGTATGGCTTTTTTTCCCCTTCATTTGTATTAATAGCAGGCATTATTATTAATGTATTATTGTGTTCAGGAGGGAATTGTGAAATTGGCAGCTGAGGGCCTCTCTTGCAAGAGGGAAACGGCTTCTTCTCAGGCTGAGTGAATAATTAATCTTGGATCCATCCCTTCCCATATCTCCCTCCATGGCCAAAGCTGCTGAATAGAAGGGAAAAGAAATTTAATCTGACTTTGAAAATTCAGTAAATAATCTATTCACTACGGGGGAGGCCTTGCATTTGCTCAAAAAAACCATAGGCGCTTTCCGGTGTTGATGGGTGTTATCTTCAGAAAGCAAAGCAGACTGCATCTTTTTAAAGATCTACCAACAATATCAGTGTGTTTGCTTGTATACAAGTACAAATCAAGGTATTTCAGGACTTCTGGTTTAAAGATCAAGCCCTCATAGTGCTAGGAGCTGTAAAAAGAAATAAGAAATAGGAGAGTTGCTGCTCTGGTGGTCAGACCTACATGAGTAGTGGTTTAACGCTGGGATGCAATGAGGAATGGAAGAGACAAATTAACTGGACTAATCATAAAACAAAGTAAGCTTTTCAGAAAAGACAATATCCAAATTCACCTAGCTGTTGTCTTCTGGTCATGACTTAGTGGTCCCCAGGTGAAATAGCCGTTGTGGCGTGATTTAAAGCAGGGCAATGTGGCCAGGTAGCAGATTTTGATGGGAAGTTTGCCAAAAAGGGGGAAAAAGCTGCGTGACTCAGAAAAGTTGAGTCTCACAGCTCCCGGAGGTGAGGAATGATCTGCCAGATGCCTTGTGACCTCCTGGGCTGCCTCCCCAGAGGCCTTGAAGGTAACGGCAGACACCTCAGGTCAGCGCTGCAGGGGATGCTCAAGAGTGAAGCTGAGACTATTCAGGGTGGGGGGGGGTTTATCCCATTTTAACTATTGCTTAAAATCATACTTATTCTCCGGGCTTCGGTTATTGCTCTAGCAGGCAGTTTATTCAAATGAGCAAATAGCAGTGCACTCTTTTCCTTCAGCTACAGCTGATTCAGATCCTATTAGTGTCTCTGACTACTTGAAATTGCTCTTCGTGGGACGCGTTGCCTGGTGCTTTCCTGCGCACCAGCGACAGGGGCTGATGCGGTTGAAGTACGAGGCTCTGGCCTCCATCCCCAGCGTTCCTGATGGAGAGGCTGAGGTAGCACATAAACCCGTCCTCATGCATTTAGATGTCTTCATCAGCAGAGAGCACCGTTTGGGAAAGAGACATTTAAAAATCTCTTTGTTGGGTTTATAGGTTCTTTAAAGCCACTTAGTCATTTGATAGCAGGTTAAAATTAGTCCATGCAAGATGAGGCATCAACACAGCCTTTTCCCAAAGCTCCTTATTAGCATTGATTTTTCAGTCAGGAGAGGAGTCGAGTAGTGGGAGATTAAATTAATGATACTGCGGTCTGTACGGTTTGCCTGGAAATGCCTAGCATCTTGTGCAGGGAGCTTATCACGTGGTTTTCCATGATACAAAACTTGAAGATTCAGCAACAAGAACACAAAAAGGTCGTTCCTGGGTTTAGGGTGTCATTTTGACTGGGATGAAAACCATTTTTCTGCCCTATCTTTTATTTCATTAATAGTCGGTGGTTGACATGACATGAACCTCGTTATTCAGAACTTCATTTACATAATCTCTTGGTGATTGTGGTCTTTGAATTCATGAGTGTTCTTGGAAATAATACGTTGATTCTTTCAGAAAAATCCAGTAAAAATTATCCTTTTATTTTTTTCCTTTTTTTTCAAAGCCACGTGTGAGGGAATGCTCTGCAAAATGGTGTGCTGGAAGGATGGGGTGCATTCCTAGTCCTTGTGTCTCACTGCTTGGCTGATGCAGACAAAAGGGCTGATGCAACTTCTGTTGAAATTAATGGGACGTTTTCCCCTGGCGTCGGTGGGCAGCAGAGTGATGTGATGGGAGGCAGCAGCCTGGCCGAGGCCGGAGCATGCCCTGTCCTCCTCATGCTCTTGGACAGGCAGGGATCCATGTGTTGGCACCCTGCAGTATATGCTGGAAGGAATTAGTTATTAAAGAGATGAAGATAAAAGGATCTAGGTGGTAAGGAGTTCCTCCAAGTACCTTAATTTCTAGCAAGTCTTTTTGTCTTGGACTAGTCAAACCTACCTTGAACGATGCTGAAGCAAGAGTCCCATCTAAGCTCTCTTGATCAACAGTGAAAGGAGACAAGTGTGTCTCCAGCTTATAGAATCATAGAATGGTTTGGGTTAGAAGGGACCTTAAAGATCATCTAGTTCCAACCCCCCTGCCATGAGCAGGGACATATTCTACTATATCAGGTTGCTCAGAGCCCCGTTCAACCTGGCCTTGAACACCTCCAGGGACGGGGCATCTACCACCGCTCTGGGCAACCTGGGCCAGTGTTTCACCACCCTCAGCATAAAAAAAATTCTTCCTTATATCTAGTCTGAATCTACCCTCTTTTAGTTTAGAACCATCACCCCTTGTCCTCTTGTGACAGGCCCTGCTAAATAGTCTGTCCCCATCTTTCTTATAAGCTCCCTTTAAGTACTGAAAGGCCACAATAAGGTCTCCCCAGAGCCTTCTCTTCTCCAGGCTGAATGACCCCAACTCTCTCAGCCTGTGCTCATACGAGAGGGGCTTCAGCCCTCTCATCATCTTCGTGGCCCTCCTCTGGACTCGCTCCAACAGGTCCATGTTCTTCTTGTGCTGAGGACTCCATAGGACCATTAGGCTGACAAGATTACTATCTTTCTGAACGTATCTCTCTCTCCCTCTGACTTCAGGGAGAAGCTAGGTGGCCGTGTTGTGTCAAAACTCCGGTTTTTCATTGCTGCCTTCTTCTGAAGGGCCACACTTGAACCAGCACAGGTGTGTAGCACATACCCACGGCATGGATACCTGAGTTGTAGTTGTCATCAAGACCAAGGAGGTCACAAAACTCTGGCGTAAACATATCCTAACATTTTCCATTTTCTTTTTTTCTACTTTGGAAGCAGCAGGGACTGGATACCCTGCGGTCGGTGTACCGGTGGTGATAGGTGATTGGACCACAGAGCTTTTTTGAGAAAAATCTGCAGACCAGCTTGTTTTGCACCAGTGAAATCACCAGAACTGTATTCTTGTGCAAAGCTGTAAGTACAAACTTCTTAACTGAGAAACAATGATGATAAAAAAATTAGTCATGAGCTTTGTCTGACAACTGACCAATCACCAGCATTCTCCATAGACATTGGCAAATACCTGTTGATAAACGAAAAGTCCTTTTTCAGTTTGTTTGCTTTTCCTTGAAGCATTTCACAGACCATTTATACAGCACCTTGCAGCCCATCGCTTGTTGGCCCATATCTTACAGCTGCAAACCACTGGTTTAGCAGATATTTGGGAATTGGACCTATGCATCCCTTGGGAGGAGGTTCCCAGAGCCTATGAAATAACTGAGCTAACTTCTTTGAAGGAGCAGGCCTGAAGGTTACCATGGAAGGACTGCAGTAAGGAGCCAACTCTGTTCATTAACTGTCAGTGGGCTGATGGTGTGCTGAGCCCAAAGCGGGTGGTGGCCTCCCTGGAGAGTTAAAAGGAAGGAAGGACTGGAAATAATGATAATTTCCCCTTATTTATTTTTGCCTCCAGGCTCTCCCTTAGAGGGATTATGCAAGTTTCCAAGCCCAAATTTTGCATTGTTGAAGAAAAAAAAAAATAAAATATTGTTCCAAATGTTGTTTCTTGGGATCCTAACGTGCCAGGCTGGAGTCCTTGAGGAAGATGTAGCCCCCTGTCTCTGTGCTTCATTAGTTCTCCTTCTGCCTCTCCCCAAAACCATGTGTTCAAGCACTGCAGGAACATCATGTCATCGACGCTGTAGCAGCCGGTTACTTTAGCCTATTTGATGCCATCATTTCATAAATCAGATCTGAAGACGACGCTGGGTCATTCTGTCCTGACTGAAGTGATTAAGTAGATCTGTGCTATTAACTGCAGTTATCTTCTGAAAACGTCAGACTGCCTGCCAAGATCTTGCCATGAGTTAAATAAGCGTCTGCTGGCTGCGGATTCCGATTCTGGAGTGGAGGTGATTGTTTGTAACTGCGAAATTAAAACCGACGGATGGAGCTGCCACCTTGGACCACTGGATCCTGCATCTCACTGCCCCTCGGTGTTGTGATTCTGCACAGAAAACTCACGTGCCCAGCAGTTTTATCCCAGCTGTACGGGTTTTGTCCAGCTGAGATATCATGTGGCTGGTAGTTGTTCCCTCGGGGGTGTGAGAGAAGTTCTGAGGAAATTAAATATTATTTTAAATTTTTATGTGCATTCGCTGTATTCATTCAGTGGCTCCCCCAGACATCTGGCAAGTGTTGCGGCTGTGTCTGAGAGATTTTGGAGAATGAGCCTTGGCGCTGACTTTAAATGCAGTACGAGAAAACCAAGAGGAGAAGAAATTGCTGCTTTAAGGAGGGAGAACGTTTGCAGCATTGCAAAGTGGGACGGGGAGCTTTTACTGCAGGCTGGGATGGGATTAACACCCCTGCAGCGGTGTTCTGAACTCCCTCCTGGTTGTCTGGAGGTCGTTCAGGACCTGCCCCCCCGTCAAGCCGCGGCGCTGCCGGCCGTTAGCATTCTTCATCCACAAATGGATGCTGGCTCACACGGCGGGTCTTTAATGGCTCCCTTTAGGATCTGAGGACGTAAAGCATTAGGAGTGTTGTAATAAAAGGCACGGGGGATGCTTGGTAAGGCAAAGTATTAGAGGCTTCCTTCTGCATAAGTAGTGTGTGTGTGTATATATATACATATACACACACATTTGCTTCAAGTTAGTGAAGAGACAGAAAGTCAGGGTTTACCACCCTTTCCATTGATGTTCCTAACATGTGAAAACACAACTGATGCTGAATTTTGTGTATTAGCCTTTATTGGTTTCTTAGGATTGTTTGCAGCCATATGAGGATGCTGCAGAGGTGTAAATGAAGAGTCTCTACAACAGAAATGCCTTTTGCATTGATAGTGGGAAGGCAGGAAAGACTCCCAGCTTCTCTTTCTCTTGGCTTATCTTCTCTTAAATGTTCTCTTGGCTATTGCACTAAACCTCTCCGGACCTCCAGTTAACTTTGTCGCTACACCAGGAATTCCTCTGGCGCTGCGAGGCTGCAGGAAGCAGACCAGACTGGTGGGACAGCAGGAGAAGGACAATTTGTGTTCTTTGGCTGGTGCCTCTGTCCTAACCTGTCCCTGTCCCAGGACGTTTGCTATATTTACCGTTAGCTTTGCTTCCAGTGGAAGTATTCAAAACTGTGGCTATTTGGGAGAGTATGTCCGCTTGCAGGCAGTTAAAGGTCATTGTCGCTGAATTCCTGACCATGATTTAATGGCAAGGTACAGCTTGGTTTGCTGGATTCAGCTTCTTGTTTATAAGGATGTCTGCCTCAGCGAAGAAAGAATATCTCTAGGAGCATCACAGCAAGAGCGTCTCAGCTTTAGAGGAAGCAGTGGCCGTGGGAGCTGGGAAGGATGGGGACGGCAGCTCCTCCAGCCCACGGTGGGGATGGGGTCTCCCACACGGGCCCTACAGCATTAACCCATGTCTCCAGGCGAGGATTTTTTTTCCATTGGGAAGGTAACAGCACCGAGCTGTGCAGGACACATTTCTTTCCTGCTAACTCAGTGCTGTGCCGGGAGAATTGGCCCCTTGTGGGCTGGTGTCGGTGGCTACAGGCATTTCCCCTCTCAGCATGCTGCAGCCATA
This sequence comes from Alca torda, assembly GCA_008658365.1. Classification (NCBI taxonomy): domain Eukaryota; kingdom Metazoa; phylum Chordata; class Aves; order Charadriiformes; family Alcidae; genus Alca; species Alca torda. The sequence continues at coordinate 154,436,968 of CM018077.1, read as the reverse complement.
TGGACACAAGGACACACGCCGCTTTCACAGCCGGTGCTTGTGCTGCAGCTGACTTTTTTTCCCTTTAAAGTTTTGATGGCCTGAGATAATACAGGAGCAGTGTAGCAGTGATGATCCCTTGCTTGTTGGCTGTAAGAATTTATTTGCTTGTTTATGACCCACCCTTGTAATACCTTAAGCACAAGGTCGGGAGAAGAAAAGATTAAAAAGCCTATTTTACAGGCTCGTGTAAATAGCAGGGTCATCACCAGCGTTGCCCCAGCAGGATGCTAGACCTCAAATTGTTCTATGTGATTTTGAAATAATTTCCCACAATAGGAGATAGTTCAAAATCAGATAATTTTCAAATGTGTTTTATTGAATTTTTGCGTAACTTTGTCAACATTCGCAGGGAGTGAAAACGGTCGTGTCACATCCTCAGCTGCTGCAAACTGGCACAACGGAAGCCAAAGGGGGAGTGTTAATTGCCATCAGTTGAGGATTTTAGCACTGTGAAGTGGTGAATAAGGGGCAGAAATGGTTTCCCCACATGTCCCATAGCGAGTGACCCACCGTGTGCAACTTCTGCATGGCAGGTTTATCATTTTCTTTTGCTACTTGGCAGTTTCAGTCTAACCCCTTCTCCCCAGTTCTTCCTGCCAAAAGCAAAATACAAGAAATAAGTCAGGTCTCCCTCCCCCTGGATGCATCTCAAAATCCCTTGGAAATCATGTTACTGCATTCTAATAATAGTTGGCATGGATTTTTTCCATCCATGGTGTATGGCTACTAATTATGGCCCCGCTTTTCAGGCAGTTGCAGAGGGCTGCCGGAGTCGAGAGCGCTGAGCGTCTTAAAGAATGTAATTAATCTCCATCACAATTTGGGGCAACTGATGTTGTTTTGTGAAATATTACAAAGGACCCCAAAGTTCACTGGGAGACCAAGGCACCCTTCTCACGTTAGGGGTTTTAACAAAGAGGTGTATATATAGATGGTGTGGTTTTTTCCATTTTTTTTCCTCTTCCTCTGGTTTATCATGTATGTATCATGTCCCCTAAAGTTCCTGGAAAAGCTTATTTCTTGACCATGGAATTACTTTTAACCATGCATTTATTTCCTTAAAGACATCCACCCACCAATTATTTTTTGCTGCTTCCTCCCCTCAGTTTCTTTGCTTGCCACAAACCGACTCATTCCCAACCTCTAATATTAGTGATATCCAAGGATAAGTCTGAAGTTGCTGCAAATTTGCCAGATTTTCACTGATTTGTCTGAGGAGAAGGAAGGGAGAACATTATGCATGAGCTGTGAGTGTCTAGCCTCCGGTATGAGTAAAGGTGCTTTATGTGAGCCCAAGCACCACGGTGATGGAGCACAAATGGGGCTTGGAGACGTAGGTACAGAGCAGGGAACAATCGGGGCTCAGATTCCAGGACCCCACGCTTTACCTACAAGGCTGTGTTGCACCTCACCTCGGTGACAAGTCCTCACCTCTTTCATACCAAAAAGTGTGCTGTCAAAGGGAAGAGCAAAGCAGCCTCATTGGCTTCTCACAAGCTACCAGTGTCCCACATGTGAGATTGGTTGGGCATACGATTGAGTTGGGCATATGATGGGGAGAGGAGATGCCCTCAGATGAGGTCAGGTAGAGGGTGAGGCCAAGGGAAATCTGCTTTACTTCATCCTCTCTCGCCTGGTTGATCTGAGCCACCTCTATTTCAACTGTTTGAGAGTTTGTGACTCAATGAAACGTTGTGTGAGGGCTGAAAGCCCGTCAGGTATCTCTGGTAAGGAAAAGCTGTAGTGGTTGCATCTCCAAGCTTAGGTTGACTTGGGGACCCACCAGAGTTACAGACATGCTCAGCTTGGTTTGCGTGAACTGGTGAGCTATTTTGCTGCATTCAAATCGTGTGTACACTGTATGCTGTGGATGAAGAGAAGGCGAGTTGTAGTGGATTAAAATATAGCCTTTTCATGTGCTTTCTTCCCTCCTCCTGTCCTTCCCCCAAACCAGGAGTCTTTTTCACTCTCCTGGCCTTAACTTCAGCTCTGTAGGATGCCAGCTAAGGGAACATACTCACTTTGTATGGTGAATTAATGAGTTCAAATGGTCACCTTGCACAGCAGAGATGTGTGGGAAAGAAAACCTGTGTCAATGTGAAACATGTGTGCGCCTGTCCAGGAGATGAGGCATCTGATTCATAAATCAGTGGCAGGGAGGTAAGGAGAGACATGTGGGTTTGGTAACAACTCTTGGACTTAAATGGTGCATTTTACCCTTTTTCATCTTTGGTCTCCCAAGAAGATCATATTTTTGACTTATATATTTTCTCTCTGGTGCTGACCAGAGTTTAAAGCATCCAGAAGGTCAGCGTGTTCCCGTTTTGTGTTGTCTTGTGATTCCCGGTGATGCTCTGTGCACATGAGCACTGCCAGGATCTGCAGGGTACGTGTTCGGGGGAATGAAGGAAGACCATAAAAGCTGTCCGAGCTGTTTCTCGCCTGCCCCTTTGGGCTGGTCGGCTCCTTGGAGTGTGTTAATGCTCCAGTGAGGAAATTCAAAAACTGCTTATCTACGCTGGAAGCATTTCCAGCAAAGACACGCAAATGTGTCTTATGAGAGGACACAGAGAATATATTGTCCTGCGTATATCAATTGCCCCTTTAAAAAAGACTAAGACTGAACTTGTAGTAGCCCTACATGCCAGGCAGGGAGTTATCCCATCACAGTGAAACGTGCAGCCTCCCAGGAATGCCTGCGTACCCAGGTGAAGGCAGCTCTCAGGGATGAGATTAATGCGCGTCTAAGGTCCAAGAAGAGCTTTGTGACTAAGCCTGTAGTTCGCAGGATCTCCGCTTCCCTAGCATGCTTTCAGGTTAGTTATTGCAGCTGTAGCAGGTGTGGAGGCTGAGGTGAGCCCCACAGCTGGGGTGCTGACCTTGCCCATGGAAGATGGGAAGAGCCTGGTCTAGGTCACAGAGAAAATAAGTGGAAAGAAACCTGCCCATTTTGCCAGAAGATGGCAATTCCATCTAATATTTTAGAAATGCCTCCCTTTTTACCCCTGCGCTGTCTACATTAGCAGTCTCCGAGTGTTTTCTGGGCTGAGGGAGAGGAAGGCTGTGCTGAAGCAAACTGCACTGTGCCTTCTCCCACACCGCAAAGATCAAGCAGGTCCTGCCGAGAATCTGCAGTTCCTGTTTACGCCATACATGACATTCCCCATCCCTTCAGCACTTGTGGAAGTTTCTGCGGCTCTCCCTCCATAACTAACTCCAACTGGCACAGCTGAGACATCAGCAAGATGAATCCTTGGCGAGCAGCCAGCTCTTGCTTTTATTTTGCGCTTGTGTTGCTGATGTCAAGCCTTTGAACAAGGCCTCAGGCCCCCGTTACAGTACGGGGCAGGCGAACACAAAGAGGGGGGTTCTTGTCTTGTGGGTATGACAAGAGTCACAAGATCTCCAACGGGATGCCAGACTGCGAGCGTTTGTTGTGGTCCCAGCCACCGCTTATTTCCTCCAGTTGACGCAAACTTGTGTCAGTCCTTCTCCATGGTTGAGCGCGTGCGAAGGGAGATGCGAACCTCCCCAGCATTTCTCCGCTCGTACATGCGCACGTGTTTGCGCAAACCCAGAAATGACAGGCTTGATTCAAAGACGACTGGGTGGGGTTGGTTGGTCCGTGGGCTGCCGGAGGTCTGAACCAGGCGCTGTCAGGCTGGAAATCTCTGGATGAAGATCGGGAAGGAGCCTGGGGTGTGTAGCACCTCACGTCGCTGAGACCAGCGGAGGCTGGATCTTAAACTTCTCAAGCCACAAGCAAGAGCTTCCTGGCAAGAGCTGAACATTTGCCATAGACATCTGTAACAGATGTGGGAAAGAAATAGCGTACTCTTAACCAGCCTATGACAATAATCATAGCCGTGGACATAAATACCCTCATGCCAGTGGTTTCCAATGCAATCATTTACAAGCTGGTCAAAGCAGAGATTAGGCTTCGTGGTTGCATGACATTGAATTTACCTCTTGCTCTGCAAGGAGAAAACCCTTCCTGTTGAATGGTGCCTACAGCTACAGGACCTATATACTATCTGCTTGCTTGCTAAGACGAATTATTTAGTTCTCAATACCTCAGCAGCCTGTTTTCTGTTTAATAACAACACTCCTCTCTGATCTCTGGTTTTGATGTAATTTGTTCTGTGTTTTTGAGGGGCGCAGCCAGGGCAGGACTATATGTGAGAACAGCAGCGTAAAGAGTTGTTGACTTGCACCACCGTACTGAATGTTTATAGCTGAAAGTGCACCTGCATTGCACGTGCAACGGGATTTATCATTTCCAGAATATTCTGTAGAATTTACTATTTTCCAGGTGACGCTGACCAGTCCCTGACATCGTACGGCTCCTTGAAAGCATCACCCTGTTCCTGTAAATAAAAGCAATTCCCACTGATTCAACTGGTGCGGGAGTAACAATATGTACAGAAAATCTTTCTGGTTTGGAACAAAAAAGTCCTTTTTTTTTTTTCTGAGAAAACAGGAAATTTAGTACATGTAAGTTCTTCCAAAGGAGGTTGATTTCTTTTCTTTTATAATTTTTTGCTATCTTTCCATGTAATTGAAACTTACCCAGTGGTCTATAATGAGGTTTTCTAGATACTGCAGCAGTAATGACATTTTCTTGGGGTTATTGTGTTCTATACAGGCAGGTGCACACAAACTGAAGTTCTTACTTGACATCCTGAGCAAGGCATGGGACAACTTTAAAAGGCTATACCTAAGCTAAAATATTTGGCTGAGATATTTGGCTCTGCCACCTGCAGCTGTGGGGCTCCTGTGCAGAAGGTCTCCCTGATGCTGAAGTGGATGTGGCTATGTCTTAAATGGCTTTTCCAACAGGAACCTTTGCCCTTATATTTGGGAGAGAGTTTTTACAGAACTAAAGCACCATATACTTTGATTTGCCCTTATGTGAGTTGGAAAATATGAGTAAAATTATTGTAAACATTTTCTTGCCTGATAGATTTTTTTTTTTTCCCCACTCACTAAAATATTGTCTTTTTATTTCTGTAAGTCTCAGATCTAATGCTTGAAATAAATGTATTTTTTGTCTGATTCCCAGAGGGTACAAAAAAATAGATTCTCTGCTATTATAAATTAATTAAATTACTGGAGTGTTAGTACAGGTGCAGAAAGCTTTTCTCTGCCTTCCTAACTTCTCCAATCTTATTATCTGGCATGACAAATTTCCTACAATTGACCTACCAGCTTTCCAGCAGCTAAGTATAAGGCCAGTCATTCTTCTTAGTAAAAATCACCCAATCCTTTTTTAACATGGGATTAATGAAGTGATGAAAATTTACATCAGCAAAGGATTTATCACAGTATTTTACACACAGCCTTACTACTGAATTAAGGACATTTAATAGTTCTATAAATACCAAGCATTATTGATAATCCAGGACTTGAAGTCTTAATTCTGCCATTAATTCTTTATAGTTAAGCTGGTAGAGAACAAGTAAAAAGGAGATCTTTTTCCCCTTTAGTTCAAAATATGCTTATTTTGTGGCTCCAATAAAGAGAAATGATTACTTGCAGCAAAAATTGTGATCATGCTTATTGGTGATCTAAGAAATCTAGGTTTTTTAGGCAGAAGGTTTACACTGTACGCAATGAAAAGATATTCTGTTGTCCCTAAAGCTTTCTTCCTTTATGTTTGTGTTTGCTATACAGAGGAGTCAAGTGTCAAATGCCAATATTCATACGGCCAAATGGGCAAATGAGTCTTCCTCTTGTCTTCTTCACTGACCCTGAAGTCTTTATTTCACTTTAATAGATCATAGAATTGCAGAATCGTAGGGTTGGAAGGGACCTCTGGAGATCATCTAGTACAACCCCCTGCCAGAGCAGGGTCACCCAGAGCAGGTTGCACAGGAACACGTCCAGGCGGGTTTTGAATGTCTCCAGAAATGGAGACTCCACCACCTCTCTGGGCAGCCTGTTCCAGTGCTCTGCCACCCTCAGGGGAAAGAAGTTCCTCCTCATGTTTGGAGGCCGGAGGTAATCCGTATGGCCTGACACCTGGTTGATCATCTATATCTTGAAAAACATGAGTGTCCAGAATAAAAAAAAAAACTTGTGTGGCCATTGAGAACCTACTCAGGAAAACTTGACTGTCCCAGAAGTAGCATTTATAAAATATATACTCATCAATTGTTCATTTTTTTTTGGTTGTATAGATGGGTGTTGTGGGGTGTTGCTATTGCATACTATTCCCGATTCTTTCCTAGTGTGCTTAAAAAAAACGCCTCACCTGGGTTTGTGCTCTTACCATTGGATGTCGGCAGTGTCTGTGAAGTAATCATTGGAAGAGAGTTAAGTGAGAGCACATAGACTGGGCTCTAATTAAGCCAAATCAGGAGACACTGCGTGCTTCTGCACTAATAAGCAAAGCGAAGTCCCAAATGTCACGACTAAACTCTTTCTTCTTGCCTTCTGCCAAGCAGAGAGGGCATATCTGAACAGTCCTGAGAAAATAACTGTTCCCTGAACCGTGCCCAAATGTCTCCTGGGAGGAAGATGGTTGGCACAGGTGAAGCCACGTAAGGGAGCCCATCAGCACTTCCATGGTGAGGGCAGTCATGGTTCAGTGCTCAAGCCTCTGCCCTGACCAGGGTTTATTAGTCGGTATGGATGTAAGCTTGCTAAGCACAAACACTTTTGGCCAGAAGGCCGGACTGTTGAGCATTGCGGTCATGCAGAATTGGTGCATGTGTTCAAGGGCTTGCTTAAGAATGTACTTAGGTTTTATGACATGCATCTCTGTGTCCCTGGGAAGTCATTCAAGGTCAAGATATGGACTGCTTCTTCGTTCCAGAATGATGCTGATATGATGCCTAAACGTGCTATGCCAAAAAAGACCAAGTCTTTAATATTCAGAACAACTGAAGGATTTGAGCTTTTTCTTCTTGTTTTGGGTTAGTGGTTTAAAAGACAGAGGGACTGAGAACTGACATCCTCTGCCTTGGTGTAAAATCCACCCACCCACCTCTGTATCAGGCTCTTCATCTCTGAAACAGACACGAAAGCCGCTTCTACTTCAACAGGTAACTGGAAGGGATATGCGGGTGGAACTGCTTATTGCAGGCTCCTTCCCAAGCCCCTTCCTGGCTCCTGAATTTGTAGACTCACTCTCTGTTGGCAAGTCAGTATTCATCATGATTTCATAGGAAAACAGGAGATGGGAGAGCTTTCTCCTGTGTTTTTTTATCTTCCCAACTACCTAGGAGCAATCAAAAGTAGGACATACGTATCTATTGCTGTGGACTTCCCTTGGAGAAGCACTCCTGACACTGGGCTTTTGCTGTGTGCATGTGCAAATCCCCCACTGTAAATGGTAGAAATGACAGATTTGGGACACGAACAACTAGATCTCTAATAAAAGTGGGTGTTGAGTGCCGGCTTCAGGCCAAAGCCACATCCTTTTGATGCTCCTCTGTTCTGTTAGCACCTAGATCTGACCTTGATCTGAACTTAGCATAACTGCCCCGTGCTAAGAACTGCCTTTCTGGGCCCCTGGTGTCAGCACAAGATATTTCCATAGCACGGTGATAGCTACATGCAATTGTGTAATCTTTCCAAGCCAACAGGGTCACCCACCTTGTGTTGTTAATGACTCTTACACTCTTAAAAACAAAAGAGTGTACTGCAGACAAACTCTGAACGGGACGATCCATCCCGTCTGCTGCTGGGCCCATGCAGATGGCTGTTGAGTGTAAACAGGGCTTACATGAAGAGGATCTCAAGACTACTTGTTGCTAGCAATGCTCTGAAGCGGTGGATTAAGGCCTCGGAAGGAGTCTTCCTGGGCACATCGTCAAGAAGAGCCTGTAGTGGATTCACTGAGCTCGCTTATGCGGTCACAAAACAGGAATGCTGAATGTTGATCTCTTGGGACTGGGACACAAGGAACAAGGGTTAGCTCACAAGGAAACACTTTGGGGTTTTGCAAAGGAGAGGTGTGAGCATGGATTCATCCCTTAGCAGGACATGAAGAGACGCCAGCACTTACGTGACCTGGTGCAGCAGGGGAGTCCCTGCGTGTCCCAGGGGGGAGAAGCTGTGGCTGCTTGGAGAAATGAGGTTGGAGTAACAGGTGGTGTGCTCTGAATCTAGTGGGATGGCTGTGGGAGCAGGCTAGAGCATTTTCGCCTTGGCCTTGTGGCACGCCTGGCTTGTGCCTCGAGATTGGTGGTGTGCCGGGTATGGCTGCAGTTCTGTCTTCATCTTCTGCTGCTGGTTTTGTCTCTCTGAGCTTGAGAGGGGACATGCACAAGGTGTTGTGCCCAGCCTTTTGACAGCAGTCATATTACCGGGCTTGCTCCAGAGAAGGTTCAAGATTCAGACCCTTGGATTCAGGGACTCAGGGATTCACAGACCAAATCCCAGATTGCAGGTCATCCTCCACAGTGAAGCAGCTGCAGTTGCCTGGACTCTTTTTTGCAGGCTGTCCTGTTCTCTCCAAATGCTGGTGTTCCTTATTTTTAATTCAGTGCTGCCATGAAGTAACGCAGAACTAAGCATACCATTTGTTTTCCTTTACCTTGAATTCTCCAGCTTCCTTGGTCATGCCTCAGCCTTGTTTAGCTCACATGGGTCTCCTCAGTCCACCTCGGTGGTGGTAATGCTTGGTGGTGTGGGGTGATGGTTTGTATTGGTGGTGATCAGGCTCTGAGGCAGGTATGGTGAAGGCACTGGGGTTAATTCACACAACCATCACTTGGAGTAGAGTGTGTCCTTTGAAACACGCTCACTTTGCAATGACATCCACAGAAAACACCCACTTGCCTTCTCTCCACACCACTAAGAAACTGGAAGCTCCTGCTGTGCAAAGGTGAGAAACTCCTGCTGGCACCCGAGAGACCAAAATGAACAAGATGGAGTTTGTTGGATCAGACGGGGATGAGTGCCTTCTTTATTGCCACCAAGAAAGCCTGGGAGGGCCTGCCAAGAAATTCCCCTTCTCTCTTGTTTCTCAGTGGAGGAAAGACAGATATGAGCAAGTGCCTGGACCCGGAGCCCAGCTTGGGCCAAATCAGGACAAGGATTGAGCTCAGATCCAAATTGTTCTCACTAGGCTTTGGCTGCCAGTGGTGGATATCTCCCAAGATCCTAAGGCTGCACGAGCCTTTTGCAATCTTGGCTGAAGATCTAGTGGAGATTGTTCAGCTTCATGCTGGTGAAACAGGCCCTTTTCTGAAGTGAGAGCATAGAAAGCATTTTCTGGAAGTGTAGACACAGGTTTGGAGGAGTAAGGCAAGAGAACATTTTAATTCAGCGTCCACTCTGGAGTAGTAACGAGTGGTGCAAATAGTCCAAGAAAAAGCTTAGGCTGGAAATAAAAATGTTTGCTTCTGTTGGAGAAAGCTGCTCTAGAAGAGATTCCTAGAGGAGCAATGAGCTCATGGGCAGATTTTCCCAGAGGTGGCTGTGGCTGCCCCGCTGTTACTGCCTTCTGAAGATTTTTTTAAGCAGAAGACTTTGTAAAAGCGACATACCAGCGCGGACAGCTGTGACAGCAGTAGATGGTTACCATGATCCAGCAGAGACGCAGTCATGGGAGCGAGTCTAGGCAATCAGGTAGGACCGTGCAGATGTGAGGTATCCTCCAGCAAAGTCACCATCAGTAACACAAAGAATGAGGCCGTGTTTTGCGAAGGGAGAGCGCTGGCTGTCTGTGTCCATTTGCTCTGTGCTGGGGGAGAGGCCTGTGCACAAACTCAGGTGTCCCCAGGTGCACTGCCGGGCTAAATTGTGTTAGTTTTTTCTGCATAGTCCAAGACCTACACAGTTTGCTGAGTTTTGTTCCTCAGAGGTATCCATTTTTTTCTCATCCTGGCTTCATTTTCCTTTGGATTATTGGCCTTTGCCTTGAGACAGTGCTGCATGATGGTATGTAGCTCTCACCTTATTTCTAGACATGCGTCAGAAATAAACAAAAGCTGTTGACACTTCTGTTGACGTAGTAAAGCTCTGACGACTCAGGGGATTTGGGACAATGAGATTGGGGCAGGTTTGGTTCATTTCATGCTGTACGTATCAGTGACATGTAAACTCCTCCCTCTCTAACATACACTCTCCTGCTTGGTTTTATGTTTCTTCAGCATCACTTGAGGTCAGCTATGGCTGCGTGTACCTGGTGGATATAGTTCCCCCAGCTGTCTGCCTTGCTTAATCTGCCGGATAAATGCATTGCCCTGGCACCTTTGCAGTGCTTTCATGACAAGTTCTCCAAAATCCTCACATGGTGCAATTGCTGAAAAGACTTTTCATGAGATTGGGATCTAAAGCCTCTTTGAGTGGACAAGGACTTCAATGTGAGGAGATTTCCTGGGTTTCCTGGCTCTATGACTGTGCTTTTTTTTTTTAAAAATTATTTTTGCCAGGTTGGTGCACTCCTGTGATGTGGTCAAGCGGTTGAAATGTGCCAGTCTTGAGCTTTGTTCCAGTGCTGTAGGGTGTGCTGGGAATCTCAGGGCACAGAGATGTAGAGATATAGTTTCTTTTCACCCCCAGTTTGTCTTGATGCTCAAATTAACTAGGCAATGCTTATCCAGAAAAAAGAAAGGGAAGAGGAAAGGGGAAAAATGGGGAAAGGAAAGGAGAAGGGAAAGAGGAAAGGAGAAAGGATAGGGAAAAAGAGAGGAGGGGAGGAAAGAAAAGGAAAGAGGAAATGAAAAATGTTTAAAAAAGGTGGGATGGTTCAGAAATTTGTCTGACTTACTGTTTGAACATACCAGCAGCTTTGCGAATCTCATCCCAATACTTCCGTAGCGTATGCTATTAAAGTACATGCATTTGATTTTAAAAGGACTATAACTTATTATGTAAAAATCCACCTTACATTAAGGCTAATTTTCTAAGTTTGCCATTTCTGCCTGTGCATATCGAGAGATGGGAGCACATATCTCCCAGTACAGGGGCACCAGGCTCATCTCCGCGTGGGTGCTGTTACTGCAGAGCTGAAGTCCAGCCTCCAGTTTAATCCTGGGGAGTCCTCTGCAGGACTCCTGCCCTTTTGCATCCAGGTAGGGCAATATTTGCTGCCACCCTGGGACACGTGAAAACCTACTGAGAAAGTTCTTTCTGTAGGAGTTAATATTTGTTGTTATTTTTGTGTTGGGGTGGTGCTGTGACAAGATGCTACTGGGTACTGAGGGAAGGGAGGATGATGTGGGAATGCACCCGTTTGCAGCATTAAATAATCTGGATTATTATGGGGGGTGCCTGGCATTGACTGTGCAGGGTCTCATGCAATTTCCCACTGCCTCAGTTTCTCCTTGTTCCTCAAATAAGAACAATCATTCTGCCTACGAATGCATGGGATTAGAGGTATTTAGCAGCATTAATTCATGGTCGTTGTGAGAGCTCCTTCCCTCTTCGCCCCACCCCAGAGCAGTTAAACCTTCTCTCTGCCAAAATATAATAAATTGCAGGTCTGGCCCCTAACGATTCCTCGTCCGGGAAGCTAGGGATGCGGGCGATTTATTTCCCAATGATTAAACCTGCAGACAAAAAAGGGTGAATTGTCTGAACTAAATTACTGCCCATGCATTATTCAGCCAGCGGTGGGGAGCTCTGCGGGAGGGGACAGGCGGAGGCCAGCAATCGTCATGGCCCTTGGGTGGGTTCCCGTGGGGTGTGCACCCCACGCCGGTCCCCATCGCCATCCTGTCCCCCCCAGGGGAGTGGTGGGGCTGTAGATGGCAGCAAAGGCTGCGGGATGGGAAGATGAAGTCGGGGCTGGTTTCATCAGCTGCCGGGGGGGCGGCGGGTGCATGAATGATGACCGGAGCTTTGCAAGGCAGTGGGAAGACGGAAGGTGTTCACCCCACTGTTGGGGCCGAGAAGAAGACATTGGAAAGGATGTGTCCTCTAGACAGGAGGGAGGTGAGAGGAGAGCACTCTGCATTACTGTGTTTAACCCTAGGTTTGACTGGAAAGCACACTGCCCTGTCCGGATTATCCAAATCCCATCTGTGCTTTTGCTGCTGTTGGCGCCCCTCTGTTGGCCCACGGACGAGGCTGGTGTTGCACAGAGCAGCCTGGAGGTCCTTGCCTCCTCCCCAGGCACACAGGGGACACCTGTCTGCTGCTCAGGGACAAGAGGGGACAGCAGTGAGGGTGCAGCAAATCCTCTCTCCTGCTGCTCTGTTTTGATGGTTGCTAAACAGTTTTTTTTCGATTATAGTGCCCAACACGATATGCAGATGTTAAGCTTTTGGTTTTAGATGCAAGCTATGGGGTGTCCCCAACCTCTGTGGCTGTTTGACCCTTGTCTGCTTCCTTGGACAGAGTCAATGGGTGGGACGTGGTGCTCTGGGATGAACTCCCTCATATGTGCTCTTAGAAGTGATGTGGAACCTAGTTGAGCCTGGGCGGATGATCAGCGTGTCACATCTGGCACACGAGGCTGCACAAGACTTCAGGGAGCATGGCTAATGCCCATCCTGGTTTGGGGGTGAGCTCTGCTGGCCCTCCTGACTGATGGGGCAGCTTTGGTGCATTAACCCCATACTACCTTTTCCCTGGAAGGTAACCAAGCTGGGAGACATCTTATCCTTTAAACTCACAGGGCTGAGAGGTGCAGGTGCAGGTGCAGGTGCAGGTACAGGTACACCCAGATGAATAGTCTTCAGATGTTGGCCTTTCATCCTGACCCTGACCACGGTATCCCTGGCACTGCTGCTGGAGAGCAGAGGGAATTTACCCACTCGGCTGCTCCTTTCCTAACTCTTCCCTGAGCTTTCAGTTGCAATGCCCTAGAAAACTGATTGGGGCCAGCAAGTGTATTTGATAACATGAAAAACTGTATTTCCCTCTTGGGCAACTCAATGAAAGATGCACATTCAGTCTTTGGCAAAATCACCTTAAATCTTTTCCTTTCAGCTTCTTCTAGCTTTGCGTGATGTAAGACTAGGGCAGGGGGTGTGCGCAACCGCTAAGGAGTGAGCACTGCAGTGCTGCTGGATGAAATAACATTACTTGGCAGGCTGAAAATCTGAGCGCAAGCCACCTTTAAACGGTGCCAACTGGCTATTTTGAGTCTGGGAAATAGGCAATACCTCTAGGGTGCTAAAAGTTCAGGAATTCTCGTTATTTTGATTGCACATACATAATAGAGAAACCAGTGCCCTCTGCTCCAGCAAGATGTAAGCAAGTGTTGAAAAGTAACAGGGTCCTGGCTGATGTATCTCCACAGTGAAATGCATCTTCTACTTCCCAGTCTCAAAGTATGGGAAAGGGTTTTGGCCAGTGATCAGGATGAGAAAGTTTTTCATCCCAGAGCAGTGAGGAACACTGCCTGGATGTGGGTGAATGTGCAACGATGATGCTATGTGAAGTAGACCGGTGTGTCTGTGCCAGGGATGGATAGCAATTCCAAATGGCTGCTCCAGCGCAATGTGTAGCCTCATCCCCTGTGAGTCAGACCTGCCTCATACCCGAATGACTTCTTTCCCTTGGGCAACCCTTATGTAGCATATCATGTCACTGGGTTTCATGCAGTTACAAAACCCAGCCTAGCTGAAAATGGGCAAGAAGCACTTTGGGGTCTGTCACTGCACCTCTTCTAAAGCAGCGTGACAGGGTCTGGTGGTCTCACTTACATCAGTATCCGTCCAGACTTAAGGGAACTGTTCGAATTGAGGGTAATGTGAGGGCTGGTGAAACTGGATGGATGCAATTGTAATGTGAGAACAAAAAGAAATGGTATTGCACCCATCAGCTTTGTTTCATGAATAATAGAAATTCCTTGTTTGCAGGATGTGGGGCAATTGTTTAATTATCTCAGTGCTTGCTGGGATTATTTTTCTTTTTCACAGAATTACAGAATCATTTATCTCACTTATTTGAAAGCAGCATGTTTAAAAACAAGGTTGCAAGAGATGAAGTGAGTCTGTGGAACCCTCATGCCCTGTCCTGGGGCATGGAGCTCCACCAACAGTGACCCCCAAGAGCCGTTCCCCAGGGAGATCACCCTTCCCATCTCCATGGCCCAACGGCGCTGTGGGACTTGTGTGCTTCTACTCGAAGGGCCTTTGAAGGAGACAGCGAGTGCTAAGGGAGAGCTAACAAACGATCCCTCCTGCTCCTCCTTGCCCTCCCAGCAGCCTGGGGGCTGCGTGACTTTAATTAATCAGGCGGCTCACGCAGCGGCGCTGACACAAATGGCACCTGCTGTCGGCCTCTCCCACGTAAGTGCCGGTGATAAATGGCGTGGGGTGTGCTGGCCAGTGATTCCAGTTGGCTGAGCAGAGATGGATGCTTGTGTCCCAATCTGTGATGGAGGAGTTAATCATAATGAAGAGTGAACATGGAGGGCAAGCAGCTCCAGCCTGCTCTTCCGAGGAGGGTACTGTGGACCAGTCTGCAGAGAACACTTTCCAGTGGCTTAGAAAGGCAAAGAAGGGACCCTGTTCTCCCTTGTGTGCCAGCAGTCAGGTTTGATGTAGGTTAGTCACATTTTAGAGGATATTTTAGGTACCTGTGTATGGGAGGATGGTAGCTGCTGCTCACCCTTAGTCCTTCCCAAGTGCAATGTACTATGAGTTCTTCTCCTCCAGCAGAAATGTCCTGGCTGGTGCCACCAGGAGTGCAGCTCTGCTCCAGGCTGTAGGAGGTGGTGACACGGCTTCTGCCATGACAGTGTCTGTCAGGTAGGGCTTCAAGGTGCATCTAGGCTCCCCAGAAGAAATGGGCACTAGGTATATCTTCAGATCCTGCTCACCCAGAGGATTTTTCATGGTCCTTTTGGTACATCCGAAGGGAGAGAGGAGTCTGGGTTTCACAAGTGCCCTGAATCCCCCATTGCTCCTCTCCCTGCCAGAACAGTGTCACTGTGAAACCCCAAAGCCCCATCCACCATGTGTATACCTTCTAGGACAGGAGATCCTATGAACAGTAGTGTGACCCACCACAGAGCATGTTGTGAGGTGATGCAGCAAGGACTGTCTCTGTGCCTGGAGTATCAGAAAAAGGGATAAATCCATCAGAGGGCTACGTACTCTTCCCTGCATCTAGCCAAGGAGATGTGCAGAAGATCTGCATCAAGCATCTACGTGACTCTTAGTGCAATTCTTCCCGCAGCGCCTGAGCTCTGCCATCGCTCTCAGTGACTGTGATCAGTAACAGTAAAAGTGTTTTGAAAGGATCCAGCACAGAGGACACTTAATGCAACTGGGCAGCCTGGTCTAGTGGAAACTGTCCCTGCCCATGGCAGGGGGCTTGGAACTAGGTGATCTTTAAGGTCCCTTCCAACTCTAACCATTCTATGATATGCCCAACTCTCCTTTTGCAGAATTGTTTCACAGATATCAAAGATACTCAGGTAATAGGGTATCTGGTGGTGAAAATGACATGGGGGCTGGAGGGAGCGTGTAATGATGAGGCCAAGAGTGGGTCCAGTTTGCCACAGCTGAGCTCTGTCGGATGGGTCCTGCCAATGGCGTAAGGGACTGGCCGGGGACTGCGAAATCTGGAGCCCAAAGCCTCGCTCTCTGGTGCTCAGCCTGGCTGCACACAGACTGCAAAATCTCTGCCGTCTCTCTCAGGACTGGCCTACCAGATCAAAAGATCATCAGCAGTTACCACCAAGGGATTCATTGGAGCCTTCTCCAGCAGCCAAGGAGAGAGCTTTTAGTGTCTGCAGTGTTTTGTTGACTATACTATGTGACTGAAAAATTGATATTTGTATTGTTATTGACTTCTCCAGGATGATTTTAGCAACCCCTATTAAGAATCTCATTCTTGAAGTCATTCTGTAGTTATTAAGAGTAATCTTTATAAATGATGCTATGCTTCTGCATAATCACATCCAATTAATCTTACTATATCAGCTATGATTTTTGTTTTTTTTTTTGTTTTGTTTCATGGAGATATTGGTGCAGAGCTCCTTGTTGTTTTACTAAAAGAAGACCCTTAAAAACCTTCCAAGCACCAACTTTTTTCAGTCTGTGCTGAGCAGTGTGCTTTAAGACCGAAAATACATGTTTCTGTCTGAAGTTTTTGACAGTGCAATTTGAATATGAAGAAGTGTCCAGTCTTTTCTCCTCCGACAGCTCATTGTACAGGTCTATGCATCAATGCACCATATGGGGACATTACCCAGACTGGGGTCACCAGGGCGACCTTTACTCATTGCTCTGCCACTGAGCTGGACATGCGGGGAACCGGAGATGCTGTCTGCATGCCAAATGAGATCAGTGCTCCCAGTCTTCCCTTTTCTCTGCTTTGGGACCCATTGATCACTGTCAGTGACTGTCTGCCGGGTATCCCCTGAAACAAAACCTTTTTCTGTTGCTTGCTGTCCAGATCCCATGAAGGGGTGCAAACTCCTTTTGACCTCAGTGATATTTGGATCATTTTCTTTGAAAAAGAGAAAAAAAACCATCATTAGCTCTGCCCTCAAACCCCTGAAGAATTAGAAATAATATTAGTGAAAAAAAAAGGTGGAATTGACTCAAGAACGACTCGTGCTGCTCTAGGTATACAGCACAGGTTTTGATTAGCAATGCAATTGACATTAGAAAGCAGAGGATCGCGTGGTCTGCAGGCGGCGAGTTAGCCCACATCCATGGACCAGCTTGGCTCTCCTGACTTCTTCTCAGACTCCAGCTTCTGGCCGCTGTCCAAAATGGGGCACAAGATCTTGCACTGGATTAAATGTTTCACATCTCCCCATCCATTCCAAACAGAGAAAGCCCTTTCTTTCCTCTTATTGCTCCAGGCTAGGCATTCTTGAAACTCAAAGTGCTGGGTGTGGGCTGCCCAGAGTTTTACTGTTAACCTTCTTTGTGCCGATTGGAGCTGAAGGAAACATATATATGGGGACATATACTCCAGGGCATTCCAGAGCTTTGTTACAGTGACCCCAAATTTCTCAGATTTCTGTTCTCTCTTGGAACCTTGGACTGCTGACCCTCCTAGAGCACTGCTTCTGGTTGATGCTGGTGTCCATGGGTGCATAGATGACTCTGCCATCTCATAGGTGACTCCTGAGCAAGCCAACAAAAGGGGTTAAAATTGTATGGATGTGTCTCATTTCCAGCCCTGCATCAACACTTTCCAGGCAGTGGTGAAATTTTCCCTTGGAAAGTAGAAATCGAAAGTGGAATGAGATGGTGGGGTTTGCTCACTTTTCAGTGATCACATGTTTTCATCCTAGGGTACACCAGTCCTGTGGAGCTACATTAGCAGCATTGCTAGTGTCTTCAGCAGAGACACCTTCATGTGGCTTGACTGTGGAAACTGAACTCCTCCTTCAATCACTGCGGTGTGTCTAGGGGCAGGAATTAAATGACCACTGACGTGGTTTTGTTGCACCAGTTTCATGGGTAATCAAAACTCTTCATAAGCTACATGGGGGAAAAGTTAAAGGCAAAATTGATCCTTAAATAGCTGAGCTTTCTTCATTTTCTAGACAGACCTCAAAATACTTAGGATTAATGTTACGCATGAGTGTAACTAGACTTTCCCAGGGTATTCCCTGTACCTTTGGTTCCCACAAAGCACATTCTAGTCTTTTCCCTTTGGACCACTTCTAAAGCCTGAGACCACTGTAAAGACACTTTATAAATCAACCCTTATGCCCGCAGAAAGATAATTTAATACTATGGCACACTAACCTTTTTGTTCAGGCACTACCACCAGACCCTGCTTAATGAGCTGATGGAAAATTCTCCCCAGGAGAAGGAAAAGGTTTGGAGAGTTGAAATAACTTCAGCAGATTCTTCCCTTGGTCAATATGGCCATGAGTCACAGTGAGAGGAAAGGCACTGCCAAGACTTCTTTTCAGCCAGTGCTTCCTGACCACTCAGGTGTCTCCACTCCTTCAGGCTCCTTCTTGTTCCTTCTAGGAATGTGCTTTGAGGATGAGAAGATCTGACACAGTGCTGCCCTTGCTATCATCTCCTGAGATGTGCATGGCATGGGAGTGAAGCATGAGTGTAGAAACATTACTGGTTTAAACTGGGAACACCTACAGAGCCGTGGATTTCACCTCTTTGTGTAAATCCTTGTGCTATGTCAAGTCCCAAGCAACAAACTACCCGTGTTTGTCTTTAAGGACTCACGATTTTTGTATTCCTCCAAGTTCTCTATTTGAGACACTTAGGTTTGATTTCACTGGAAGTGTTCAAGGTGGGACTTTGAGCAATCTGATCTAGTGAGAGGTGTCCCTGCCCATGGAAGGGGAGTTGGACTCGATGACTGCTAAATGTCCCCTCCCACCCAAACCTTTCTTTGATTTTTGGTGGGTCTAAGCATCCACAGGTTCTGCTACTGCTTAGCCATGTACTTTTATCCAAATCCCCCTCTGCAATACGTTCTCCCCAATTTCAAACTCTGGTAGAACTGTGATTTGGCTCTGCTTATACAAAACCTACTATAAATATACAGCCGCTCCCTTGCTTTCTCCCCAGTATTTTGACTTTATTATGTTTCCCAGACGCATACATTTTAAAATCCCATGTCACGTTACTATCAGCCACAGGGGGAAGTACAGACTGCTGCATTAAATCACATAGCGGCAATGAGCCCGAGCCATACTCAGTGATGCATGGATGTGCCAATTAAGAATGCATCCTACTTGCACAGTCTGGATGCTTTTCTCCTTCAGAGGGGCCTGATTGTTCGCTTGCAATTATTTGGTAAGTCTAATGAGGCTGAAAAGAGGTCAGATCACCTGTAAACGTCTTAGAAGTGTGGAAGCAGATGTGAATCTATGTAAAATTTAATGTTCCAAAGACTTCAAAGTTAAACAAGACAATTTCCCTGGAGTCTTGACTCTGCAGGCTGAATATAAAAATAGTTGTCTCCTAGTCTGCATAACCTTCGGGACTCTGGAAAGAAGCTGCCTGCCAGAATCAAAGACTTGTTGCGTTCAGTCTGTCACTTGTCAAACCCAATGCTGTCATTTTGGAATAAATACTGATATGCTGATACTGCTGTTCTTTATGCCCTGGCAATAGGAACTGCTGGAACAAAACACGGGGCTAATGATATTTTACTTTGGCCACAGGTGGTTTCTACTGAAATTAGCGGCTAAGCTTCCATTGATTTTCCTAGAAGAACCAGAACTCTTGCATGTGTTTATCAATCACAGTAAACCGTACTTTATGCAAGACTGAGGTTACAAAGATTGTGGCCTCCTATGCTCTGTTCTGGGAAACCTTCCTATCCCAGAGAGATAAGCGGACATACATGAACCTGAACCCTTCTTTGAATCAGGCCTTCTCTCACCTTGGGAAAGTTGTGGTGACCTGAGCTGGAGAATAAGCATAAGTTGAGTTTGCCCCTTTAAAGATTAAAAAGGACTTGCATTTTTAATGTTGCCTATTATTACATTATTAGCAATTATTTGTAACATTGTTATGCCTTTGTGAGTTTGTTTTGGGCATGGAACAAATATGTAGGTTATTGACCCTCCAAAAAACTTAGCTCCTAGACAGACAAGTGAATAAGCAGACGTTAGCAACTCTAGTTTACAAAGAGAGATCTAAGCACAAATTTAGCAAGACCTCAGGTTGACATATGAATAACACTAAACATGCATATAATCTCTGGGGCTAATCATCAGTGTCAGATTCAGGAGATGCCAAAGATATTCTTTTTCCCAAAGATTCTTGAAAAGATTTTGCACTAACTTTCCTGAAAATCAATAAACTCTAGCTATGGAGCATTTGACGATCTGGCTGTGTAACCAATTTGTTTTAAGTGCCTTTGAATTTTGGCCTAAAGTAGCTTTCCTAATGTCATGTTGGGTATTTCTGGTAGGACTGTCACAGGAATCCAAATTCCTGCGGTCTCATTCCAGTACCTTACAACTTCCCATCCTCCCCTTACTTTACACAGGTATGAAATGGAAACACTTGTACCCATTCAGCGTCCTTCTTGGAGCTTTGTAGAACTACATTGCACAATGTTAGCAGAGTGCCTGGAAGATTTCTAGTTGAAAAAGCATGGTATTGGAACTAACACTTTTTTTTTTTCTTCTGCTTCTTTTTTTTTTTTTTTTTTTTAAAGAGTTATAAATCTACTTGCCAAAGTTACATCCTTCTGTGGCTTGGTCGTTGGTCAGTTCCACATCAATGTGTTCATTATATAATATGCTGATGTGGAAATTGCTGGAAATTATTGCTTCCTATTACATAACTGTTCCTGTGTATCTGATGTGTTTTCTGATGCTCAGGGGAACAGAAAGAGCGGCGGCCCTAATTGCTGTTACACTTTTTGCAGACCCTTGACTGTAGATCGTCATTAGCTTTTAATAGTCGCCCAACATGATTTTCTTGGTATATCCCAGGTTTTTCTTGAAATAGGTTTACGTTTACAGGTTCCTTTACTGTCCCCTATGAAATCAAAGCTGGTGTTTGCATTTTTGCATAGGTGTGCTGGAAGCTGTGGAGAGCTAGATCCCCACATTGCACAGAGATCTCAGGTGATGGGATCAAGTAGCTTAAATCCAGCATACACAGGGCTCAAACATGCAATGGTGACATGGCAATTGAACCCACTGAAGCGTAGGAGCTCAGCAGCTGTAGCTCTCCACAATCCTCAGGGCACATGTTCTTGACCTGATGATGAGGTCATGTCTCTTATCTTAAAATTTGATAAACAACGTGAAAGTTACATTATATTTCCATGTTTCTGGAGATAAGCAATTATATGGACAGTCTCCACAATTCAGCTGATCACTGATAACTAATAAAGCCACTGTTTCTCAGCTGTGTGCACCAAGCCCTTGGTGATATTAGTACCCGATAGGGTTACTGGCTTCTGTGAAGTGGTATAACGTCAAAGTTGTCACAGTGGCAACCCATGTTCTCTTTTTTAATGTACCACAGAACGATTATACAGCAGCATCAGACCGAACTGTGCCAGTGGAAAGTATGATAGTTTTGTATTTCAGCAAACTGAAATCAGAGTTGCGTGGATAAATTTGAGTCAACTTCGAAGGTGTCAACCTACAGTGTAAATAATGAACCCAACCAGAGCCTGTGCAATAAACTGGTGGCACAGCTCATAGCACATCATCCAACAAACACTTCATCAATCAAACACACCACGTGACTGGTGCATATCATTTCGGGAAGATGGTCACAACTGATTTTAAGTTCTCAGAGGCAAATAATCTGCTGCATCTGAACAAATATAGCACGTACATTTCCAGTAACAAGCAAGAAAAATAATTTGCTGATTAGGAACTGTTAAGTGCTCTTGGGACATGTTGAATATTAATGAATGAGCCTAGTCAAAATTCAAGACCCTTTATAGTAGGTGTTTTATCAACCGTATAGAGAGGACAAAGACTGTTTGCCCTAAATGACTTAAAGAGTGTATGTAAGGTAAGACACCAATGTTATCTTCTGCTATGGTCTTGTAGCCTATTGCCTTGCCTGTCCCTGGCTGCTGGCCAAAAAGGCAGAGCTGGGCCTCTACTGCCCATGTGTTTTGCAGTTCGTCAGGTTTGTGCAGTAAATTCAACACACTTCACGGGAGGCCTGTGTGCACTCTTACATGCAGAGAGCTTTGTGACGCTTCACGTGGCTCTGGGGGATGGGGTGAGTTGATACAGCAGGTAGACAGAAAGGGAAGCACAAGATCCAGGATGGGCCAGGTTTCAACAACTCATTTATCACTCTGCTATCAAATTTCCTACTGAGAATTATACACTTGAGATCAATGTTAGAAAGCGATTAGTCTATCTGACTGCTATTGGAAACACCACTGCTGGTATCAATAACACAAGTAACTTTTTTGTATTTAATATCAAATTCATGTAGACAGAAGTTACTTTTATTTCTGTTTCTTCTAGTGAGACATAGTTTAAACTGAATCCTAACGCAGAACTTGGTGCATCTTTAAAATAAGAACCCCCTTTCCATAGAGCTGAGAATCTGTCTCAAACAAGTAAGGTCATGAGATCATGGGATAAATCCAGGTTGGAAGGGACCTCAGGAAGTTTCTTGCCCAACCTTCTACTCAAAGAGGGGCCAGCTATGAGATAGGACCGTGTTGCTCAGAGCTTTATCCTCTTGGGTTTTCAATTCCTCCAAGGATAGAGAGAGCACAACACCTCCAAGCAGCCTGTTCCAGTACTTGGCTGTTCTCGTGTGATCGCTTATTGCCTTTTGAAAAGTGTATTTCAAGGGTGTAATTCTGCTTGCTTGCCTCAGACCAGCCAATCCAGTCACTGCACCTGGAAAAAGTGGACAGATCCCTCAGACTTTAGGTAAGGGACAGAAGTGTTTGGAGTAACAGAAGTAAGCAGGAATATTTGGTAAGCACCTAAAGAGCCCATAGTCGAAGGAAATCAGGGACCTCAGGAGCAGGAATTAAGAAGGTATCTGAGAACATGCTTAAGTGGGTTTTGTTAGAACTAAGTGGTAGCTTTTCTTATTTTTTTTTTTACAATGTTGACAATTAAAAAAACGCCAGATTTTTAAAGTATACTGGAATGGACCTTTGTTTGTTTACCTTCCATTTTTACAGGCATTCCAGGTCTGAGTAAGACAGTGAGTTGTAGTCAGGGAGGGTTAAGATGTGGTTAATGTGCTAGGTCAGGTGAATACTGTATCAGTAGTCATCTACTGGTGATTGGGATGAAGGAGCTGGGATCACATCAGTGCCTTGCTAGTGAGTTCTGCAATGTCTTTGGGCATGTTTTTTAATTTCTCTTCAGTTCCTCATGCAGAAAAATTATGCTGCTTACTTTCTCCCCCTATTTCTCATGTCTATTTAGAAAGGCTTTTTGACAGGTAGTATCTCTTACAATGCTTGCGTGAGGAACCTAACACGAAGGACCTTGTTCTTGGAGACCTCTGTGTCCTACTGTTGTACAAATAATAAATAGAACAAAGTGCCACACGAGTGCGTAGCTCATGCTGAAAGGATTGTTTTAAAACAAAGATTTGTTCTTTATGGTTGATTTTTTCCTCCTTTCACACGTGAGCTCTGTGTGGTCCAGAGGCTTCCTCTACTCCTATCTGCTTTTTTTCCCCTGAGTGTATCAGGAGGGCCCTTGTATAGGAAAACCTCCAGTCACTTTCTCTCTCACAAATCTTTCCTTTGCAGGTGCCTTAGTGAAAGTGAGAGAAACTGCATGGCTGATCCATTGGGATTTATAGGCATGCTCCAGTGGGTCATGGTTCCTCTCAGCTATTTTTCCTGGGCTTTTCCTGGCATACTCTGATTGCATTTTATGTTAGAACCAAGAAGCAGAATACTTCTGCTGACTTCTCAAAATGTTGCCAAAATCTCTGTGTAGCAGAAGGTTACAGGTGAGCTGAAAGAGATGGCATTTAGCTGGGAAAGTGCCCACCAAGGCTGACCACAGGTGCCCAGGACTCGAGGGCTTAATCCTCTGTGATACTATTTGGGAGCTGCTCTGTGGGGAATGAGAGGAGGAGGACTCCTCACGTCTTGCATTTCTTCCTGGAATATTACAGCATCATTTCCCAGACTGGCTCCCAATGCTGCAGTGAAAGTAAACACAACATTCCAACAACAAAACCTGTTGTCAAATATGTCTGTATGAGGAGTATTGAAGTAAACCAGCCTCCCTAAATCCCTTGCAAGTGTAAGGGAGATCATCCTCTTAGGAGGCTATAGTTAGAGAATCTTATAAAAGAATCGGAGGTTTTTCTTCATTATTTTCACCAAAGTTCCCTGGGTTTCCACCAGTATATTGCTTAAGTTAGTCATTAATTTTGCAAAACGGGGTCAGAGGGTTGTACATGTACCTGTCTGTGGAAAACATGAGGGCCAGAGATGGTGCTGCTAATTATCCAGGTGGGGTTGCTTATAGAAATCTTGCCTTGAATAATAATATTTTGTGTCTACTCCTTCTTAATTTAGATTGTATTAATTGTTCTTGCAGTGATAATTAGATAAAGACTGGTTATTAACAGTTCAGAAATAAAAATACATTTAATGATAGGCTGCAGTTCATCTGTATGTAATCAGACTCCGTATAGGAATTATCGAATCTGGTGGCTACAGTGCTCAAGACTTCATTTAGAACTACTTTAAATTTATGCCGATATAAAGCTCATGATGGTGATGGGATAGTTTATGGGTCAGCACCTGATACTTGATTGAATATTGAGTAATACCTTATTCCTGGGGATGCACTATTTCCGTCAGTCAGGCGTGAATGATAGCTGCAATGTCACATGAAGTCACGTCTTAACAGCTGCTTGTCATTGTGCATAAGATCCTTATAATCTTGATCTTGTTTTTCCTCTATTTAGAGAAATTCAATTGAAAAGGGAGATGCTCTGCTTTGGGTTAACATAAAAGAGAGTTTGCCTCTTGATCATTCTCAGTGTTGTCTGCAGCTTAATGCATGGAGGGAAGTATTATGAATAGTAGAATTTAAGAAATCCAGTTTCTTATGTGTTCATCTATTGGAGGGCATGAGAGGTATCATTTCTGTGGATTCTTGGTATCTAAAATAAATTACTGCCTATTGACCTTGCTGTCGTTAATAAGTTTTTCTCCCCTACTCAGCTACCTACATCCAGAAAATCTGTAGGAATGCAGGGTCTCTGAGGTTGCTTTGCCACATTTGATTGATGCGAATTGACATGTTCAAGCTATTGGTGAAGGACCATCTGACAGAAAATATTGTTATCCTAAGCCTTGCTTATTTAAGGAGATGAGTTAGAAAGAAATATAAACTTTGGGACTATATTTTTCAAACCAAGTGGTTTAACCCTTTCAGCTGTAATGTCTGGTGTATGGGTGACATAACATTTTCTACATGGTGCTCCCGATTCGAATCAAGAGGAATATTAGTTGGTTTAAAAGAAATCCAAGCCTTTCTAAAATATTCTACCAACATAAAATTTGGAAGCACGTATTGGGTTAGTGACACTGAACTAGAGATTGGAAAAGACCTTTGATAAGACTATGGCTCTTCTACCCTAACTTGTATGTTCCCGAATGAAGCTGGTGAAGGGCCTGGAGAATAAATCTTATGAGGAGAGACTGAAGGAGCTGGGACTGTTTAGTTTGAGGAAGAGGAGGCTGAGGGGAGACCTCATCACTCTCTACAACTACTTGGAAGGACATTGTAGAGAGGTTGGTGCTGGTCTCTTCTCACAGGTAATTAGCGATAGAACAAGAGGGAACGGGTTAAAGCTGCAGCAGGGTAGGTTTAGGCTGGACATTAGGAAAAAATTCTTCCCAGAAAGAGTGGTCAGACACTGGAATAGGCTGCCCAGGGAGGTGGTGGAATCACCACCCCTGAATGTGTTTAAGAGTCGTTTAGATGTGGTGTTAGGGGATATGGTGTAAGGGTGAACTTTGTAGAGTGGAGTTGATGGTTGGACTCGATGATCCCAAGGGTCTCTTCCAACTTAAATTATTCTATGATTCCCTTCTGCTGAAGCCCCAACCGCAGCGCTTGCATGAGTGCAGGTGTCCTGCTCTGTAAGAGCCATTCTGGCTGCAGACACTGAGACCACGTTTGGTATCTCCTTCCTGCTAAATGCACGCGATTACCCTGTGAGCAAAGTTCAGTCTAACTTCTGTGAGCAATGTTACTGCAGAGTTGAGTGTAGCTTTTCAAGCTGGATGTTGATGAATGTTTTCTATGTCAACTGATCAAGTGCTAAGTGATAGAGAGAAGAGTTTTCAAGGGAAAACATGCTAATAAACAGTGGTTGTCAGGATATTATAATGCTCCCAGCTTCCTTAACAAATCAAAACATGTCTTGTCTTTTCTTTTATGCTCGATCTTTGAATGGTAGAATTTTAGTTTCATATCACACCAACACTTCTAACAACACAAGTATAGTCATTGGCCTGACTGAGATTTTGATCACTAGACAAGCTGTTTAAGCATTTTGTTTGCCTGTAGTTACCGATTTCTTGAGAATGGAATGACTCAAACACGGAAAGTTTTACTGCAATAAAATAAGAAATTAAGGCAATTGATGTGGAATCTTTATGACTGTTTGTGTTCTTATAGTTACTGTCCTTTAAGGCTTAGCAATATTTTGTATAGCCTATAAAGTGTAAAAGTTAAGTATGGAACACAAGGGGTGTTCTACTTAAACCGTAGGAGAATCAAAACACAGGCAGGTCTGGAGTCAAAAGGAAAAATGAACTAGGAATACCCATACTAGGGTATTCCCTAGTATTCCCAACTAGGAATATCCATACTAGGAATAACTATATTAAACATGCATTGGGTTGTAGGTGGAGGTAGATGAGGCTTGTTTCAATTATTTATTCTATTCATAGTGTGTATATGTCAGTATATCTGCATTTCTAACATACACACATACTTTAACAGAAAAGCGTGCTGCACTGATGATTACTAGGGCTATGCTGGCATTTTTCAGAGATGGGCTACAGGATGAGTAGTCAGAAATGGGGCAGTGTTGAATAAGGTTATTTATTACTTGGTGCAGAAATGTGGATCACTGGAACCACAGGACCAGCTCCATATGCTTTGCTTTGGGTGAAGGTGGGTCTTGATGACTACCCCAAGGCTGCCCCATCTGTTGGCTCTAGGAAGCTCACGTCTCTATTAGCCTCCATTGCAGCCCTAAAGTACTTTGCTTCTGTGTAGGACTGTCTCAAGGAATGAACAACTGTTGTATGTACATTGTGTTTCAAAAAAACACCCTGTCATCACTAAGTCTGAAAAATCCTGCAGCTTTGAGCTGTGTCACCCATGGGGCTGAGTCTCTGTCTATGAACTAAAAGTGTTTCATGTCTGGATTCCTGCTCACAATCGTTTGTTCAGGACCTGACACACAGATTTTATCTTAAAACCTGCAGTTGCCACATTGATTTTGTGCAACAGTTTCAGATGTCTGATTTATTATTTTTTTTTTTTCCAGTATTCCATCCGGTTGGAATTTGGCTTCATCGTTTTAGCATTTTTCTTCTCGCAGTTACACGGTATGATTTTGCAATTTGTTCGGTTTTGCCACTCTGTTGGAGACTGGTTAGGCTTTTTCTCTTTTACGAACAGGGAATTTATGTTTTAAAAAGAGGTTCAAATAAAGTAGATAATAACTAGAGTACACAGCCCAACAAAATAAAATCACCCTTTGGTAAATCTGTGTTTCTCTCAGCTTTGTCATAAGGAATCTTCACATTTTGCTTGGCTGTGAACAATGTAGAATTTGTTAGTCCATATGTAAGTCCAGTGCAGTTGTGATCTGCCGTATCACGTTTATAGTTGCCAGCTGTTAAATGATATAACAAGATATGCTGGTTGTCACTTCGAACAGAAAGCACTCTGGAGCATTTCTCCATGTTTCTCACAGCATCCGTAAAAGATTTTTTTATAGCTAGGATAATGTTTCTCCAACCATGAAAGTAATTAAAGAAAGTATACCATTAAATATAGTTTGCTTCCAGAGTGCTGCAAGCCTGCATAGGAACACGCCAAGGCAGCCTCTGACAGATACTGCAAATACATATCTCATATCTTTATGATATTCATGAAGGTATAGTTTTGGTTTGAATCATGGTGGTTTTTTGGGTTTGGCTTTTTTTCTGTTTGTTTTGGGCATGGTTTTTTTTTTTTCAGAAAAGTATTATGAATGAGCTTACAAATACAAATTTTCCTGTAGAGGTTTGAACAAAGCATGTGTTGAGAGCAGGATTTGTGTGACAAGTGTTTTGCATCACACAAAGATGTTTGACTTTATTCCCCTTAAAAAAATCTGAAGAATCAAGTGTCTTCAGCCAACCTATCATAATGAGTTTTGGGAAAGTGATGGGCAAATAATGGCATGGCATATGCAATCGCACATAGATATTCACACTGACACATGCTTGAAGACACAGACAGTAGGACTGCACAGATATTGTTTCCCAGGAGCTAGTTACTGGGGAAGAAGAATGCTGTGCTGGGAAAGGACT
The DNA here is from genome assembly GCA_008658365.1 of Alca torda. NCBI lineage: Eukaryota > Metazoa > Chordata > Aves > Charadriiformes > Alcidae > Alca > Alca torda. The sequence goes on along the minus strand of CM018077.1, from coordinate 154,409,038 downwards.
GGCCATTGAGATCGGCAGAGGAGTATTTGGCGAGCACAGCCTCATACAGACTGATGAGAGGAGTCAGGGTAAACTAGATTTGGATCAAGCAGAAACAGTATCCTTGATCTGAACTCATTCCTGGTGTGACGTATTTGAAATTTGGGATCTAGACATGTGTATGGAAACTGTTACTTTTAGAAATATGTGGTGGGGGTGCAAGAAGGTGTGAAGTTGGAAGGTGATTTTGAGAAGGAAAATTGCTGAAACCTTGCTGACTTCTGCCTCATCTGTGGTATCAAGCTCAGCTGTCATGAAACCATGACTTTGTGTCACCCTATTCATGCCAATAGCCAAAAGTATTTTGGGCACTTCTGTTCATGGTGGCCACATGTGCTGTTGTGGTGCAGCTGAAAGACATGGGGGGATCCCATGAGATCACCCCCACCTCTCTGATGGGGGGTTAGCTCTGCCTCCAGCCTGCCAACAAACCCACAAGTGAAATTGTACCCTCGTCCAGTGCTCGAGGGGTCAAACAGGAGGCTGTGCTTTGACTTGAACCATTTGAGTGGACCAGTTTAGGCAGCAATTACCAGAGCAGGTCGGTTGGTAGATCAGAGGAGTAGTGACTTCAGATGGAGAGAGAGGTGACAGTGAGCTGCTCGGGGTGGGTTGGGAGAGTAACCTTCTCCCAGGGCTGACCTGCAGCGGAACAGGGTGCGTTGTTCCTGTGTCCTGCTCATTTCTACTCTGCCAGACAGCTCACAAGCCTCAACCCTGTCTGTCCGTGCAGCCTTTGGATGCAGCCTGCTCTTCGTCTCAGCCGCCCTGCCAGTGCACTCTCCCTTCTCCCTGCTCTCTCCTGCCTTTTCTTTCTTCCTTATACCCTGTGGCTTTCTTTGCAGCTCATTAGACACAAAATATCAGCTTAACTTGACACTCTGGCAACAGCAATTTACATTTTTTTTCAGTTGATTTCTCCGCTGCTTCTCCTGGATTCCCAATGAAGTGGAGGGTTACGGGCACTTTGGCCATCTGAATGGCTAGTAATGACCTCGGACTGAGGAGTACCCGAAACAAACTCCCCGAATTAGGAAGCTTAGGCAATAAGCAGAGCAAGGGTCACCCAGATGTGGGCGTATTTTTCCCCTACTGCCTCAGGGTTAAGAGTGGGTAATTGGTATTTCCAGTTTGGCTTCTTTCTCATTCTGTGTCATCCCATCATGGCCTGCCAGGATGCATTACATTAAATGGCATCAAATAGTCGGGGAGTGTGACACGATACATTGTCTGACATGTCACCTCACACCCTGTCATAACACAGTGCACTCAAAGATCAGTGGGGACCAAAAATTCATTTGTCTGATTCCATTTTATCAGTCAACCCAAAGGGAGGCAAGCGTGTTAATTATTTGCACAGTGGTTTGCATCCAGTGCTAGTGGGAAGAGGACGGGGTATGATGGGAGAAGGACACTTTCTGTGCTTCAGAACAATTTTACACCTACTCTCCATGTGTATAGGTGGCAGTGAGCAGGGTGTGATAGTGAAGGACCAGTCTCTAAAACTTGATGAATGAGACAAAATTAATAGAAAGAGGAAAATATACCTGAAGAAGTGCTGGTTCCCCAGCATCAGCAGGCACTGGAATTTGAAATGAATTACGTATCCTTTGTGCTCTGCAAGAAAGGGTGATTACACAAGACAAAAATGCAAGGATTTCCAAAAAACTTGTTTGGAGACAACTGATCCTAATAAGTAGATTACCATATGCTTCAGAAAATTCACTTCAATGGATGTAAAGACTCTGACAAATGATTCTTCAGTGGATCTAGCTGTGATGTTTTAGGACATATGTTCCTTGTTCTTAAGGTCCAAGCTCTGAGCAGAAGGCAACAAGGGTGCTGGTCTCAGCTATACCTACACATAATCCTATGTGCTATCTCGTATTCTGAGAAAACGTCGGTTTGTCTCATGGCATGTGATTCTGTATATGTAGAAAAGGTGAGAGCACCCGATTTGGACATCTGAAAAGAAAAAAGTTCTATTGCCAACTGATTTGCTAAACTAGAAATATGTCTGTGCTCTTCCTGACTTCTTGGTGTGTCTTTTGTGCGTAATTGTATTCCTGTGACCAGATATCTGGAGCCCCAAACTGAGATTTTTATGAATAAATGGACAGAGGTTGTTTGAACTCATCAAGCAGATGAATGTCACAGCAGCTTAGAAAGTATTATTTTAAAAGCTACACGTGTCACATGAACTCATAGATATAGTGCATGACCAAAAGAAGCAGTCATGCATCTCAAATGGGTGAATTTGAATTGAAATGCAGAAATATGTGCTGCGACCGGTGTGAGCAATGCCTATCTATAGGACTGCTTTTAAAGAGGAAGAGGCTGAAATATGGAGCACATTGCAGGAATTTGTGCCTTAGGCTTGCTGAAGAAGGTGTTGCTGGTAACTTGCACATATGAGCTAACCACTGGCATTGTCTTGTGTCTCTGGCTGTGGAACGAGGCTGCTCTTGTGCATAGTATGAATTTATTTGGCCAGCAGGTCAAGGGAGGTCATCCTCCCCCTCTACTCTGCCTTGGTGAGGCCACACCTGGAGTACTGTGTCCAGTTCTGGGCTCCCAGGTTCAAGAGGGACAGGGAACTGCTGGAAAGGGTGCAGCAGAGGGCTACGAAGATGATTAGGGGACTGGAACACCTCTCTTATGAGGAAAGGCTGAGGGATTTGGGTCTCTTCAGTCTGGAAAAAAGACGTCTGAGGGGTGACCTTATCAACACTTATAAATACTTAAAGGGTGGGTGTCAGGAGGATGGGGCCAGGCTCTTTTCAGTGGTGCCCGGGGACAGGACAAGAGGCAATGGGCACAAACTTGAGCATAAGAAGTTCCACCTAAACACGAGGAGGAACTTCTTTACCCTGAGGGTGGCAGAGCCCTGGAACAGGCTGCCCAGAGAGGTGGTGGAGTCTCCAACTCTGGAGACATTCAAAACCCGCCTGGACGTGTTCCTGTGTAACCTGCTCTGGGTGACCCTGCTGTGGCAGGGGGGTTGGACTAGATGATCCCCAGAGGTCTCTTCCAACCCTATGATTCTATGATTCTATGATTCTATGTCCCCCATGTCACTCTTGTTCTGTAATGTTTTAGCATTAGTTTGAAGGCACTCCTTGAAATGGCTTGTGCAGTATGATGTAAGCCATTAGTAATGTCAGCACTGGAGTAACAAAAAGCAGTGTCCAATGCCAAGGTATTTGTTTCTGGTCCATGTTTCCCCATGCTTTTCAGACTAGTATGTAGTTTGAGTTGTGGATGAAAGTTCGCATTGGTTCTTTGATGTAAACTGGGTTGTGCATCCCTAGTTAGCACAGATCTGCACAGAAGAGTACACATTAAACATCTGCACTGGCAGCTCTGTTTCTTGTGGTAGGAAACTGTGTTCCCCTCCTTTGGCTGCAGATATTCTTGGCAATGTCCCAGGTTTGTGGAGTGGGATGATGGAGAGACCTTAGCTTCCCTCTGGGAAATAGGATGGGAAGGCGTTGCTGACTCCAATGATGAATCTGCAGCAGGGAAAGGAATTTCACCTGCCTCCTTCAGGTAATATCCTCAAAGTGTTTCAGCTTTATGACTTAGATCCATGGAGGCTGCACAGTGGAGAGATGGGAGAAATCAGACTGTCAGTGAAAAGTGTATCCCCATCCTGTAAAACCTGTGTCAAGGTACGTGAGAATGTTGAATTCTTGTCCAGGAGATGACAGTTCCAACCGAGTCCTTTATTTTGGAGATGAATGTCGAAGCATTGGTAGACATATGTAAAAACCCCAAAGACCAGGTCTGGCCACACAAACTTGTGAGCACGGACATGTTTGGGTGAACTCATCCTTGAGACCATGCTCTCATCCCAAAAGGAGACAAAAGCAGTACCCTAAAACATCCTTGGGATGGAGTAGTCCTGTTCCTGAGTTGTTAAAGCAAGCCATGAATGATGGCAGATATACTGTATGGGGTATTCTCAACTTTTTTTTCAGAAGAGAGCTTTCCTGTTGGTGCTTTGCTTGCCTTGGTCCCAGATCTGACATATTGTGGAAGGGAATAAAGGAAATTAGTAGGTTTTATCAACCATGACATTAAGGCAGGAAGGAGAAAAGGAAAATTATTTATATCTTCCCAAAGAAGATTCTCTGCAAAGAAATACTGGAAGTGGGAGTGAATTCTAGGAAATGGGAGTATCTTATATAGACCATTACTTATGACTCTCCTGTGGTTGAGGCCACAGAACAACAGGGCTGCAATCTTCAGTGTAAATTCCTATAAGCATGGTAAAGGAGAGGGCGGGAAGGAGTGGCATGGGAACTTCATAATGTGCAGACTTAGAAAGTGTCAGAGGAGAGGAAAGGATTAAATGTGAGCTGGAGGAAGAGAATAAAGAAGAAAATACACTTGGGACTTTAAGGTGTGTGAGTTCTAGTGACACTCCTGATGCTCGCCTGCGTTATTTCAGCTTCTGGTGGGAGAATGTATCTCTGCAAAAGCAGACAAAGGGCTGGAATTTTGATCAGGATTGGTACTGCAGAATTTGTACAGCTGACAGATCTGGGTGCTGCAAAGAAATAACTGCAGAGAATGTCAGGAAAGCAGAGATTTAGCCCGCCTTATTTCAGTCATTCGAGTGAGGTGTCTCGTTTAGGAGCCTATTAACTTTATACCCCTTCAATAACCAATGAAGACGGGGAATGATACAGATCTTGGTGGCCTCATGGAGGATAAGCGCTCTTCTTCATGCTCTTAGCTCATTTGCTCTGGTTTGAAGCCAAGTTAACTCAATAAAATGGATTTCAACAGGCTTACTGTGACATCCATTGAAAGCTGTCCTCTGAAGTCAGAAAGCAAGGATGTAATTCAGTCCATCTAACATGGCCATCTGCACATTCGGTCCCCATATGTCATCAAAGGAGCAAGACAGTCATCTCCCTGAGACACCTCTGTTGGGTCAGATGAGTTGCTCTAAGATGAATCCTTCTCTTTTGACTAGCTAGAGTCCAGATGAATAGCTTAGACTGGTTAAACAGCCAAAGACAGACAGCTTAGAGGCTGTATGAGAAGTTATGGTATGGTGATCTGCTCAGAGTGAGTCCATATCATAGGCAAAATGCATGGTTTCTTAAGGAACCAATCTTAACATATGACAGTTTGCTTTGCTGGCCTCACGAGTGTGGTGAATGTGGAGGATGGAGTGGGAAAACATGTCGTACTCATGGCAGAGAACTAGCCAGACTCAGTTCAGGTGAATCTGTGGTCCACACGGCTGGAGACGATTTGAAAATGGAGGGGTTTGATTTTCAAAGAGGCTTTCTCACCAGCGGCGGGGCTGGTTCTAGGAACAGTGCTGTGACGGCAGGGCGTGGAGAAGACAATGCCGTTCCCCACACTCGCCTCATTGTTGTTTTGATTATGCAACATTCCCCTCTGCCCACAGCGCTTGGGTCACTGTACCATAACCCGTGAACTGTTTTTCCCCTTGGCCGCATTTTATTGCTGTTATCCCTCCAGCCAGTCAATATCTAATTGAATGTGGGTTTTGTTGTATGCTCAATGAATTCCATGTGTTTGTCTCTTAGAAGCAATTTGACAACAATGAAGACAAGAAAAATTGCAAAAATAACGAGGACTGCTTTTCAGAGAAAAGTAATTGAAATGATACAAGCCCAAATCCTGAGTGATGGTGCCTGACTTGACTTGAACAGAAGGTGCCAGAGGTTCAGGCATGGTTTGTTCCAGAAACATAGGAAGATGTCCAGGCAAAGCTGCACCTATCATCTAGTACAGTGTTGATTCACTAAAATACAGATACAGGTTTAACCTCTCTGTCACTTACTAGCTTGAGAAGACCAGAAAGGTGTAAGTGAAAGCATTTTATTTATCTCACATTAATTAACGTATAACAATAAAACCCCAAAACACACAAGATATACACTGAGCAAAAATGGGTATTAAATAACTCACAATCCCATGTAATTGCTTGTGCAGACTGAGAAAAGGATATGACATTTATACCAGGAACCTTTCACAAAATACTGTTTTTTCTATAACCTGGGATATTACATCGAGTGGTTGCTGGCTTTGATTACTGACCAACTTGTAGTACTGAAGGATAAACACTCACACTCATGCACACACAGAACAAACAAGCGGATAGGGCAGGGGGAGCGATAACCTGAGAGCTGGCTGGGGACAGATTCTATTTTGCTCTGATGAAGAACTGGTTTCTTGTGTAAGGGACGAGAAACTACCAAATTTACTGTTTCTTTCAATTTCTTAATTAATCATGACTGAACACAAGCATTTCATGCCTTTCTCCTCTCTCCGTTCTTTTCCTCTAATAGACATTTTTCCTAACGGTATCTGGCTCATTAAGTGCTCAACAGCCTGTTATACTATGTTAACCCAGTGCTATCTGACCGTGGGCTTTGTGTACATTTCCAGTTTATCGTATTTTTCTCCTGTATCTTCTCTGCTCGGTGCCTGTGCTCCCCGCAGTAGCTGTGGTGATGGCCCATTCATTCACACTGTGTTGAAGGGCTGACTGTAAAATTCTTCTTTCTTCCCGCCCCCCCCATCCCCCCCCGCCACCCCCCTTCTTGCAACCTAATGCCTCCTCTTGCTCTTTGATTCTGGCTGAATTCTTATGGGATTAAGGGTTTTGTTTCCTAGAGGGAATAAAATATGGCTCTCTGAGCCAGAGGAGTAGGAAATCTCTCGGTAAACTCCTTAATGGAGGTTTTTATGGGATATATTTTCACCTCATTTAGCTTTTATTTCAGTGCGGCTCTTTCATCAGTCTGAGCATCTGAAGGAAATGACAACTTTATGGAAAGGCAAGGAGGAATCGTTGGGTTAAAAGAAGATATGAAAACAGAACTCAAAGAATGGAAAAGTTTAGAAGGAATAAAGGCCTAATAGGTGGCTCACTGAAGTAAAAATAAATGTGCTTTTTGGATGGAGATGTTCTGGAGAGACTCGACGTTGTGACCAAGAGGCTGTATGTGATGGTCCGTAAAAGTGGGTAGATTAGCTTTCTTCACAGGTTTTAAAATCAGCAAAGGGGCTTTGATCTCCTGTAATGCTTCTTCTCAGCAAGGCCCCTGGTCATTCCCATATCAAGATGAATGCTTCCTTCATGCAGGTCATATCTAGAAGATACTTGGCCTTTCAGACTTCATGAGATTTACAAATCTGCCATTTTCCTTGGTAAGTTGTTTCAGTGATTATCTGATGCATTATTTAAATATGTTATTTAAAATGTATATTTTATTTTACCTGAATCTAATTTCAAATTCTAGCTGGTCAGACATCGCGTGCCTTTTGTCTGCTAAACTGAACAACTCTTGTCAGAAATATTTTCCATTCCCCAAACACAGACTGTGATTTCATTGCCTCTCAACTTTTTCTTCAAGAAGTTAAAGAGGCTGAGCTTAAGTCTTTTGTTTTAAGGCAGATTTTCCAGACATAAAATCATTGCTGTACCTTTTTCTGATCCCTTTCCAGTGTTTCAGCTACCTCCTTGGACTGTACATGTTATTTAAGTAATGGACTCACCAGCGCTGTATGCATAGAAGTAATAATAACTATTTGCTTTGGCACAATGTGCTTTTTGTATAACCAAGCATTGTACCCTCTGTTCTATGGGAGAGTATACAGGGGTTTGGGGATTGCCTACTTCTGAATACGCTCTAGGAGTGACTAGATGTAGGAATCCTGTGTTTCACTGCAGAGTGATGTTGAAAATAACAGTTTACCAAGCTGTGAGCGCAATTGAACCATTCCCATTATTGTTTACTGTTCTCCAAATGTTTGTGTCCTCTGAAAACTTCACCATCCTGGCTAAAGATGTTGAATAACATTGGACAAAAGGAGACCTCTGTTGGACCCACAGAAAATACCCTCCCTTTGATGATGATTCTCCATTAACAATTGCTTTTTAGGAGTATAACTCTGGAAGAGACCTCCTGGGTCACTGAGTCTAATCCCCAGCTATTTCAAGTAACCACATCATACAGTCACTATTAGAAATCTAGTTCAATTTTAATCCATTTAATATGTGCTGCATTGGTTTTTATGTAGTGCTGCTTTTGTAATCTGAATGCCATGTGATAGTAAGTCATTAAGTCATTATTTTATTTCTAGTAATGACAAAAACCAGCTGAACTGATTTTTATATATTGCAACTTCAGCCTAGAAACAATGAACCAAAAAAAAGAGCCTGAGGTTTTTCTTCTTTACTCATTTCAAATGAAATGTTTTTTAAAATCAAAATAACAAATAACATGACACCAATAATGCACTGAGACATGCTGCAAAAAATAACACATGGGATGTTTTTAGTAGGATGGTTCAAAGTTCCAAATGGATTTTTTTCCGAAGGATGTTGATTCACAAGGGAAGATAAAACCTAGATTGTGGAGATAATTGCCTTCCCCACTATTTTCTTCCTCCCCTCTCCCAGCCGTTGCTTCTTTCCTTTGCAGGGAAGCTGAATTGCACGTGAAGGAACTTTTGGACTACAGCCATTTGCATCTCTCTCTGCTAAAATTACCCAGGTTGTAGATGATGGTTTGGCAACTGCATCACGTACAGTTTGACTGTATCTACTGCAGTGCAGCAGCCTCTAGAAAACGTGCAGCATGGGCAATTGAGGGAGGTACCTCCTCTAACTGTCCATGTTTAACCTGCCAGTTGCCATGAAGCAGCGGTGCTAGGTCCAGGCTTCTGCTGGGCTGATAACACTGGAAAAGGCCAGGCAGTCTGTGAAGCAGTGTCCTGCAGAAGTCACAGTCCGCGGGGATGAATATCAGATGGACCTGTCACCTATTGCTGAGTTCAGTGACAGCTGATGGCACCTAGCATTTTACATTACTGATGTTGTGCTTCCTCCTGGTGGGTAAGTGTGTCTTCCTCTGCACTACCTGCCCATCAGTGAGCAAGCAAGATGCCTTGGTGTGTGTTGGGAGGAATGAATACAGTACTCAAGCCAGACGCCTGTGTGTTTTGAGGATTTTGCTTTATAACTTCCTTTCAATTTGTTAACTGGGAACTAGATGGAACTTATTTGATTATGGAGATATACTTTAATCTCTGGCTGCCAAAGTGGATGTAGGTAACGTATATCCTTGGAGGCTGAGCAGTTCTGAGATCATCTTCAGAGGTGGGGATGAGAGAAGAGTGGGAAAAAATCTTTTGAATGTTTTCAACGTAGCAGTGATGTCAAATTTACCCCAGTTTCCAGACTGACCACAACACTGGTGCTAAGGTTTGAATGATTTCCCACCATGTCTGAAGCAAATGTAGTTCTGGCCTATTTTCATGTTGCTATGAACCAGTTACTGCTTTTGGATGCTTTGGGCTGTATTTCCCTGTGAGATTACGAGATTCTGTTGTTCTGAGCAAAATTTGTAGGCACAAGGCCTTTGGCAATGAGTCTGAATTGAAACCCATCTTTGTGTGAACCCAACTGAACAAACCTTCCTGGATCTCGGACATCTACTCAACCTCATTTATTTGGTGAATTGTATTTTTAATACCCAGCTCACATTATGCAAGACTTCCCTGCCTTACTGTCATATCACACATGCTTTAATGAGATGCTGTCTTATCAGTGACATGAGTCCAAACGAAGACCAAGGGTTTGGAACCTGCAAAAGAAGAGTTATTTGCCCCAGCTCAGTAAACTCAGAAATATCAATCTTGCAACAATACATGTGTTTCATCAGGGACCTGTTCAGGTTGGGTGTCAGAGTGGAAAACACGAAGGTACGTGACTGAGTGGAGTTTGGTCACTCAGGTGAGCCGTTCCCTGCACAGATGAGTGCTGGTAGGATGAAGGCACTGGTGTGATGGTGTGGGGCCGAAGGCAATGGAGCATAATCATAATTTCAGAGCATTTTCCCTTCTATTTGGTGGGGTTGCTGCTGCTCCTGGGAGGCAGCGAGTTTGTCACAGCCTTACCCACTCACCTGCAGTGACTGTCTTAAGCAGAATTCACAGAGGCAGAATTTACGACCTGAGGAAGACTGTGCTCAAGCAGTCAAAAAAAATCATCTGGCTTCTAGATCCATATATTCATCAGCTGCATTTTACTTGAATTCTGCTGGATGGGAGGACTCTCCCATTTTAGCAGAGTGTTCCAAAATGTAAATGTCCTGGGGAATTTATTTTTATTTTAGATAGTTCTCCTTGCTCTGTCCAAGGGGGCACATAGACGTTCCCATTGATGGGTTAAGAAGCTGTCTAGCTCTGGCTTTTTTAAGCACTCCGATGTGGCCAAATGCCTAATTTCTAGGCATCGCAATATTCAAACTGAAGGCAGTTGACGCACTTCATTGTCCAAAGCCTCTCTTGTGCCTTAGCTCCCATCTCAGCATTGGGAACGGTAGCCCATCCTCCCTTCCAAGGATAGTGTGAGGATAAATATATTAAAAGAGGTGAAGTGCTCAATTATTATGGTAATAAGACTCCTATAAATACCTATGATATACGTCTACATTTGGATTTTAGCAGAATCTAACTTACAACTGCAGCTTAAAAAAAATGTCATAAACCCCCATATAAATTCCATCTGTGAATATTTGATCAGATGCTATGTGGGTGGAAAAGTATGTTTCATTGCTATTGTGATTGCTTTCTTTCTTTAGCTTTTCATGAGCAATAAACGTGAAGAATGTCCCAACACTTTTATGCTCTCCCAGTCAGTAATATTTTCTCTGAACCCGTATGAGAATGTTTAATTCATTAAATGGTATCATGCAACTTTATGGTGAAATCATAAATCCATTCTGTTACATTGCTTATTGGAAAATCTTCAACCTCAAGCAAACCCCTAGCACTATAGCTTGCTTCCCTCTTACATATGTCTTTTATTGGCTGCTTCCTACTTTCTCTTAGGTTGCTTTCTCCCTCTGCTTCCAAATTCTCCATTCCACTTTACAGTAGTGGATGTCACTGGTTTGAGAAGAGGACTTGTTTTCATGTGCATATAGCTGGCAAAAAGTAACGTACAATATGTCCTGCATTTTACTTCATTGGGTTTTTGTGCTCACTACTTCTCAGATTTTCAGCATGAAGGTCAGTGCAAAGGCACTGGAAGATTCACTCTGTGGGCAAGAGACACTGTGATGGTACCTGAGGTTAAAAAAAAAAAAAGGTGTTCTTTTTACTTTCTTTTCTTAAGTTGGTTGATTCCAGTGTTAGAAAAACTGTGTAGGATGGTGTGCCACATGGAATATCATACATTGCTGTCCTTCACAGCATAATGCTTTGCTTTTCAATTGCTCATGGTCATGACTAATCCTATAGGGCTGCCAGGAAACATCTCTGGAGACCTGGAGGTGGGTATCACTACTCCGAAGTGCTCCTAGGAAAGCAGATGGATAGCAAGAACACAGGCTGCTTAAATCTCCGCAGAAGAGTCCAGCATGCAGCCTGCACAGTCAATCTACCAGAGGGGTCCAAGTTTCGTCTATGATTATAGGCCAAATACCTGTCCAGACTGATGATAAACAAGCTTCTTTTTCTAGACTGCTGTGGCCTTACTGTTCACCAGAATCCTAATGAAATTGAGTCAAAACCATCATGTCTGTGAACGGCACCCCAAGGGACAGATGAAGATGCTCCCTGCTTGTGATTCTTTGCAGCTGGCTTATCTGCGAGACCATCAGCATGAGCAGCTGTGAGACAGACAGGGCAAGTCGCCCAATGCTCGGCTGTCCCAGACTCTCATAAAAACTACCTTTGAATCCTCCTTCCTGAGCTGTGCTTTCTGTGGTCACAGCTGAGGTTGTGGAACAGTAATTATTACTGAAGACTTGTTGGTGGATCTTCACTGAGCTCTTAGTGGTCAACGTCTGCATCACAGAAACTGCCCAGGCAATTGAAGGTAGTTGGCAGCTCCTTGGCAGTGTCAGCAGAAACGCTCAAAAGAGCTTAATCCTTAACTCCAAAGCTGGCTCAGGGACCCATACGTTATAAGAAAATTGCCCTTCTCTTGCTGTGTCTGCTGGTCATCCTGTGGCTGCTGCTGCCTTGGATCTCATCTGTCCCCAGGCTCTGATTTCCAGAGTGGTCAGCAGTAAGGTTTCAATCCAAGAAGAAGTGTTGTCACCATTATGACATCATTGGACATAATGGTACAACTCGTGTCTGTGCCTAGAAGCATCTTTTTGAAGTGCCTCAGTACTATCAAGAGCAACAGGATACAGTAGTGTTTAGGCATCTAAATGCATTGGAAAAAACACCGTTTTTTCAACCCACACTTAATCTCCTCTTGCATAATTTTATTAAATTCAATGAGCTCCTTTTCTTTAAGGTAGACATATTATTAAGTGCTCTGCTCTTTTTTCTTTTTTTTTTTTTTTAACACTCCTGTATTTTAAAAGAATCATTATATTTGCATCAAGGAGTCTCTTCTGTACAAAGGGTGGGATTCCAGTATATTTTCAGGAAAGTGAACCAGGCAATTATCTTGCAGGACTGGTGCAGATGCCAAAACGAGGAGGTGTGGTAAAGAGGAATGCATGATTGATTTCTTTTCTATTCCAGGGCTGGATGAAATGCCTGACACAGCTGTTAGCTCACACTGCTTACAAGAACGAGGAATCAGTCTCACCAGATGTTGTTCATTTCCTCTGTTGCTGTGTGGCCAGCTCTGTTGTACAGAGGATGCGGGGGGCGGAGGGGAGGGAGGGAAAAGAAAGGGGAGAAAATCTCAGTCTAAATTACACAAGAAGGGCCCAGTGTGGGAATTTAACGTAAGCGAGGAACACAAGAATGGGACATGAGTGGGAAAGTGGAAGCTGGAAAGAAAGAGCCCGCTTATTCACGAATCTGATTCATTCACCGGGGAGCAGAGCAGACTCCCCTCCCCTGTGGGTCGATACATGACCATCTTATGAGTTCTCCTGAAAGCTAATGTTTTCCATCAAAAGGATGCAGGAGGTACATGGGGAGGGTTTGGTAACAAACAAGCCAATGATTCAAGGCCACATCTGCCAGCTGTGTCTGTGTCGGTTGAGTCTGTGGAGCACTTACTCACATGTGTAGAGTCTTTGAGCAACATTCAGGGAAGGGATCACAGTGACAGTGTGATGTGCTGTTACCACCAACAAACTACCTGGGTGCTTTTGGTCCTGCATATGCCAGCATCGTTTCAAACCACGTTCTTTCCCAAGGCTGGAACAAGCTCCTGTGCTGGGAAATGCAGCTGGGGAGACCGGCCCATGACATGGGAGGCACCTGGTGCTGGGAAGCTACTGAGATGTTATGGCATCTCTTCAGGCTTTTTTCACTACAGCAGGTGTCTTCTGTAGATCCCTTAAAGGTTTCTTTGCCTGTGTAACTGGTTGACAAGGAAACAAGCAATGAGGCAGAGGAAAGGACCTTCAAATGAGGAGGGTACTTTAAGCTAAGGATAAATGCTTCAGGAAGAGACATATGAAATGAGAAAAGTTTGCAGATGAGCTGTAGAGGTGCCACAGTCCAGGAGAGGGCATGGTGATATATGCTTCCCGTGGAGAAAAGATATTCTAATAAACCGGTTGAACCCTGACTTAATGATTATCATTTGCTCTGGAATATCCCCTTCAAAGTGAACTGATTTCTGTTGTACACTTTTTGACACTTTTTTTGCACTTTCTCCATTTCTTTGCAGTATGGATCTGGTAGGTTCCTGCCTCTGTGGCTCTACCAGCCTTAGCGGTGTGAGGAGAAGGGGAGAGCTCATGTAGCTGCTGCCACGGGCGATTAGACCAAGCCACTGCCCACAAAGAAACTCTAGCTTGAGCTGCGTGACGAAGTGCTAGTGCCATGCTTTGTGACCTTTCTGTCTAAAACACCCTAAAATAAGCCCATCTCTCTGTGCCATGTAGCATTTAATGCCTTACTGGTAAAAAAAACCCCAAGACCTAAAAAACAAACAAACAGAAGGATTCTAAAATAGAAAAAAAAGACAAACCTATTTTGTTTTTGCCGGAAGTGTTTGGCCTACAATAGGGTAAAAACTCTGTGGGAGAAAATGGCAAACAAGCTGTCACTGTGGAGAGTCATAGTGACAGGATTTTGGTGGACTGACATGTTCCTCTCTTGAGATACAACCACCACTGAGGATGGGACAGCCAGCCTCTTGCTGTTGGGCCTTAGGAGGGATACGTACTCGTTAAGGTGGGAATAGGGATGGAAACAAGATCATAATGCTCTCAATAACACTGTTGTGCTGCATGATGTGTCTGGTCTGCAGTTATGGAGCAAGATGGACCTACTCTGCAATGTCTCTCATGAAGTAGTTACTTCTGCCAAGGGTGGGAGGCTGGGTCGTATGGAGCGCGCATTTCACCTTTGTGCCAGTTTCTGTGGTTTTGGTTAACAAAACGAGTATAAATTAACTGGGAAACCATTAGGTTGAAAATAATGCAAAGATTCTGTTATCCGGTGTCATGGATGCTAAACTCTGAGTCAATCTGCTGACATCAGTGCAGATAATCTAGATTTACACCAGTGTGAAATGTTGTCATTCAGATGGATTAGCTGAAGCGATTCCTTACGGGTGACTAAAATGCTCTCACAGGGCATGTTGGAGGCTCTGATGAAAGGATTTATTGTATGGTTCCTGGGAATGTGAATGAGACATCCTGATACTCTATAGTTAAATTGATCAGATCCTCGCTATTGCTCAAGACAACCTGGGAGTTATTCCTTGAAGCGCCATCAAACAATTTCCTGATTTGTCGCAATTATACACAACCGAATCCCACTTTGCCACGTTGCTTGAATAGACTGCTCTGAGTATCACCCAGCACATCAATTACTTGCTGTAGTTTGCAAACTCTTTTATGCAATCTATGAGATGTGCCAATGGGACCTGATCCTTCAGTGCCAAAGCTGGGAATTTCTGGTAAGTCCTTTGCTTTATGCAAACTCCCTTTGCCATCCCTGAAAGGCAGACAATGCATGTGCAGTTTGAAGTTACGGTTAAAATTACATGGAAAGAAAATGACAGGAGCAGCTGTCATATTTTTAACAAAATTTGGTCACTGCGGATATGAAACCTGAGAACTTGCATAAGAGACCCGCTCCACTGAGCGTTGGTTTAGTCCACAGAGCAGCTGCACAAAGCGGGGCATTTCACCGCTTTTCTGGAGCTCCTTGCCTGGGGAATTGTGGCTGCAGGTTCCCGAGGGCCCCCTGGTGTTTTGCGCAATCTATCTTTAGAGAACTGCAAGTTCATTTCTGAGAAGGGCACTGGCTTTGAGCAGGGACTACCTCTAAACTGACAAACCACTTCCTGCAATCGTTAACTGAATTAAGAGTTTGCTGTCCCCTTCACTCCCCTGAAAGACCCCCCTCCCTCCCCCTCACCACCACCACCCCCCCTCCTTGGCTTGGCATCAAGAAATATTGGTAAAGACAAGAGGGCATGGAGGACTGAAGTGATACTAGCTTGCAGGCCTCATCCCTGCCTGCATCTTCTACTAAAAGCCCTGATATCAATCCCATTGGGTTTCTGCGGAGATAAAGCCATGACATTTCCACAGTGTTTTCCAGTCCTGGGAAAGAAGGCACTTCATATATCTGTGCATTTGATTCTTCCTTAGCATTTCTACCAGCACGGCCCTCCTCTGAAACCGATGTAACCGATATTGTAATTTTTGGCCAAATCCTGGGAAATAATAGAGCACCTGCAGTTCCTGAGACATTACTCTCTGCTAAAAATACCCCATATCTGGTCTGTATCAGCTTCTATTATAGGGTATGGCAAAACCTTGCACGGCCATTGAGAAAAAAAGCCGTAAAGCTACTCTGAATTATTCCTGTTTGATTTTGTCCTTGGTGATGCTGGTGGTGGGTCTCTCTTTTTTTTTTTTTTTTTTTTCCCTACAGATTTGTGGTCTTCTAACATCTACTCTACTCAGTCTTCACATACATGTGTCTCCAAAACCTCTTTCTACTGGGTGAGATTTACAAGTGCTTACTTAGTACGCATTGCTTTCTCCCTAGGTTCCTGGTCCTCCTTCTCTGAAGGTGTCTAGGCAGGCTTGTTCACTGTGGGACTTACAAATGCAAACCAGTATTTTTCAAACTGGTGACAGAATTTGAAAAGTTGGCTATATAACATTTTTCAAGAACTTTTCAATTATGAGCAGGGCAATTTAGTCAAATACTGTTTTTCTTGCCTTTTTAAGATTCCAGCATCCTTGCAGAAGTTGATGGTTTTATACGCGTGAAACGTACAGGTAGTTTAAGACTATAACCACACCTTAACACATGATTTTCTGATTCATTTTTATTAGATAAGCTCCATTAAAACATGACAGTTGCTTTATAACTTAAATGGTCATGAAAGATACTCTTCCTGCAGACATGTCTATCTCAAAAAAGAATATAAAGGCTTTGACTGTTTTCACATACAAATATAAAGACAAATCTGTTTTGCAAACAAATATTTTCTCTCACAGCAACTGTTTTGCTTCTCTTTTGCCACAGACATGATGCCAATAAGAATTAAGGAAGAGCTAAATGGGGAGCATATGCTATACGTTAGCATCCAAAGACTGTGAAATGCATGGAGGAGTGCACAGTGTGAGTAGAAGAGCCCAAAATCAAGAATATATGCAAATCTAGAAGAAGACATTTGCATTTCCCATTAAACTTTGAAGGCTACTTATAAGTGTTTGCTTTTTATACTGAGGACACTGACAGATCTGAAGCACTACGTGTAGAAGACCTTCCAAAGGTTACTAACTGTTGTCCCAAAAAGCATCCAGAAAAGGAACTGAAAGCCTCTACTACTGTCTGTACAGGATGAGCAAGAACAAATGACCAGTGATGGTTTGTCGTCCCTCTCTAGCTGGAACAGGGACCAGTGATGGTGCATTTTAACACTTGAAGAATGTGGACCGAAGAAGAGGATGATCACTATGTTATCTTCAGGTGTTTTGATTCAGTATTTCCTGAGTATGCAGGGCACCTGAAGGCAAGATGAGCCTTTGAATTAGCTCAAAACACAAAACCAGTGAAGAGTTTTTCAGCAGAACCATTTTTTTTCATTGGAAAGTGACATTTCTTTAAAATAAAAACTTTTCCTGGGAGCACACCAGTTGGAACAAAACTCATCATTGTCATTTCTGACAAAGCTGCAAACTTCAGAGGTTTATAAAAACTGAAATTGCATAGGAAATACATACAGGCACGTAGCTTGACTACAGTCTACAATATATACACCCCAGGAGGCTGGAGTGTGTAGAAGCAGACATTTGCTCCCACCAAAAGCATTTGGAGTGTTTCCATCTTTCTTAATGGAAGAAAGATCAGGCCCTGAGTATGGAAATGTAGAGGCAGATAGTGTGAGCCCAAGGGAGTTGCTCATTTATTTGACCATTGCTGAATGTCTGTTGGATAATCACTTTAGCTGCTCTATTCCTTGTTCAGTATGAAGCTGTCGATACCAATGGTGTCATTTCTCACACCCGCATAAATTGGGGTTCTATCCATAAATGCACTAGAGCCTTCAGTGGCCTCTCCATAAACGTGGGAGTGAAAGCTGAATCAGTTTCCATTGCTGTAAGCAAGATGCAGAAAGCTTTTTGAGATAAGTAGATAAAATATGCTATGAACACATGCAGAATTGTGTCATTTCATGCTTCGCACAGTCCTGGCTGTGGCTGGCTATTGAGCTGTTTCATCAGTTGTTGCCTTTCTCCCATGTACGCTCACATGGGACCAAATGGCTGTGGCTCACAGCCAGTCATGCACCCTGGGGTATTTAAACCTGCTGTCCTCGCGTCTCAGGAGAGCATCCTGCCCAGAACACATTTGCAGCAAAACTGGGCACAGGTTGCGTTTTGAATCCACCACTAGGAGTGGAAGGTTCACAGGTCCCTGAGGAGAGCAGGCAGTGCGAGTGCAGCCCAGTGGCTTTGGCTCTGAGCCCTGGGCTGGGTGGTGGTGAGCCCCTGGTCCATCAGCAGTGGCTGCCTGGTGTTGCAAACAGAATGGAGCATTGACAGAGCGACTGAGATAAATCAGGCTAAGAGCACATCTCTGAAAGGACTTTCTGAACCCTGCATCTCCAAATTATACATTTGTCATCCGTCTTTGCATTCTGAACTCTAACTTGCAAATGCTCCATTTGATAATGTCTGTTTTCAAATGGTATAATTTTCACCTAAGTACTTAGTCAGTGATCTAATGGAAAAAGGAGTGCATTGAAGTGCTCTTATGGTCTCTGACCTAGGACTACAAACTTCTTTCTCAAGAGGCAGACTGAGATTAGACTAAACGCAGGTATGCTGTTTCTCAGCTCTGTGCACTAATGTGTTTCTCACCCAGCCACTGCTGTAGCCTGCCAGGTTGAACTTGATGTGGTGCAAAAGCCTTTGACTCCAATTTCTCAACAAAAAATGCATGTAGAATAATCATAGAATCATAGAACAATTTAGATTGGAAAGGACCTTTAAGATCATCAAGTCCAGCCATTAACCTATGTCGTGGTTTAACCCCAGCCGGCAACTAGGACCATGCAGCCACTCTCTCAGTCCCCCAGTTGGGATGGGGGAGAGAATCAGAAGAGTAAAAGTGAGAAAAAATGGTGGGTTGAGATAAATACAGTTTAATAAATAAAGCAAAAGCCATACACACAAGCCAAGCAAAACAATGAATTCATTCACTGCTTCCCATCCACAGGCAGGTGTTCAGCCATGTCTAGGAAACCAGGGCTCCATCAAGTGTAACAGTTACTTGGGAAGACAAACGTCATCACTCCAAATGTCTTCCTCCTTCCTTCTTCTTCCCCCAGCTTTATATACTGAACGTGATGTCATGTGGCATGGAATATCTCTTTCGTCAGTTGGGATCAGCTGTCCTGGCTGTGTCTCCTCCCAGCTTCTTGTGCATCCCCAGCCTGCTCGCTGGTGGGATGATGTGAGGAGCAGAAAAGGCCTTGCCTGCTTAGCAACAACCATCACCACACTATCATCACTTTCCTCCCAAATCCAAAACACATCACTATACCAGCTGCTAGTAAGAAAGTCAACTCTATCCCAACTGAAACGACAACAACCTAGCACTGCCAAGTCCACCACTAAACCATATCCCTCAGCACCATATCTACACGTGTTTTAAATACCTTCACGGATGGTGACTCCACCACCTCCCTGGGCAACCTGTTCCAGAAGACCTACTAAGGTGTTCAGACTGCAAGGGAAAACTCAGCCACCCACGATGGGTGGCTTCTCTGTGCCACTATAGTGAGCAGCAGTGAATTTTGGGAAGGGCCCGTAGATCTCATTTACCCTTCTCAAGATATAATTTCCTGCCATCCTGGACAGAGCTTGCCCCTACTGCAGCAGTGGTGGTCATCTTATGGAATCATAGAATCGTTAGGGTTGGAAGGGACTTTAAAGATCATCTAGTTCCAACCCTCCTGCCATGGGCAGGGACACCTCCCACTAGATCAGGTTGCTCAGAGCCCCATCCAGCCTGGCCTTAAAAACTTCCAGGGATGGGGTTTCCACCACCTCTCTGGACAACCTGTTCCAGTGTCTCACCACCCTCATGGTGAAGAACTTCTTCCTAATGTCCAGTCTGAATCGACCCATCTCTAGTTTTAATCCATTCCCTCTAGTCCTACCATTACCTGACATCCCAAAAAGTCCCTCACCAGCTTTCTGGTAGGCTCCCCTAAGAAACTGGTAGGCCACTATAAGGTCTCCTCGGAGCCTTCTTTTCTCCAGACTGAACAACCCTAACTCTCAGTCTGTCATCATAGGAGAGGTGCTCCAGCCCTCTTACTAAAGTTATGCCTCCATCTTGCTTGTGCAATCAGCCGTCCTTGGCACTCTGCTTTTGTTGGCTACATCCCCATCCTCTTTCTCTCCGTTTCTCTGCCCTCATTTCTTTTCTTTTAAGAAAGTTCAGCTTCTCAGTGTAAAGCAATACAAGTCAGGGCCTGATGGGATTTTGTGGGAGGTGTCTAACCCATCCCTCTTGCCCACAGAAGTTCAGCTATACCTAAATTTGTGTCTGAGGAAGAGGAGGAAGGGGCAGACAGGCTATCAGGCTGCAAGCTACTTTTGGCTTGGCTCTGATTAGCACCAAGCACAGGTGCTAAGCACCTCTTCGCTGTCAGATTTTCCATTCAGTGTATGGCCTTAATACAGGCAGAAACTATTTTTGGTTACAACACAATCAGCTATCTTTATCAGGGGGTTTTCTACAGTGCCCATTTGTATAGCAGCCAAGAACTTCCCAGACAGATTCGGTCTTCGTGGCATGAATGAGAAAGCATTTCTCTGACAAATTATTTTAAAATAGTATGGGTAGATTTATTAACACCTTATAAAAACCTAGGCAGCTGCAGCTAAGTATAAAGTCAGGGAGCAAAACGATGGGCTAAAAGCTGGTTAATGTTTTACAAGAATTCTTCTAGACATAAAAGAACACTTCTTTCAAAACTGATTTTTTAGAGAAACGATGCCTTTGAAAAGTTTTGTTTACAATTCACTTATACATACCAGATACACAACCCACATAATAGACATCTTAAACTTGAGAGTCTCACTTCAGTTTACTTGATTCCAGTCAGTAATTATGGATACTAAATTTCTGTAAGTAACATTTAAGTTAAGTTTACATTGTCTGCTGAAAGGTTTGCACTATTTAAATCAATTTAGAAGTCTGTTAAGTAAATCTGATGCAAGTTTAGTTATAGCAAATGTCTTAGCTAATAAATTTCTTGGGACTGGGTTGTATCTTTTCTGCATGCATGGATGAAACTCAAGTGGTCTCAAGGCCTCAGTGAATAAATAATATATGATGCAAAATAGCTTTTTGATACCTAATAATATCATAACTTTAAAATGTGTTTTCCCAGGACCAGAAATGAGTGTGGTGTGTCCCTCTGGGAAGTTATTAAATACAAAGAAAAAAGAGCTATTTCTAGTGTTGGAAGCTGGTCAATGCATCTCTCACCACACCCTGGTTCCTGGCAATCATTGACACTCATCTCTTACTCCCTTTCAAAGCAGCTGTAAATTATTGCCAGCTCAGTATGTCACACCCACCTTATCACAGGTGAAAATAAATTGCAAAGCAATGAAGATTCAGATCTGTGGTACATACATGCACAGAAAGGCTGCAGCTGCGGTTTATCAGATGCCTTTATTTATCTTCACTCCATCGTAACCTTGTGTTTAATACTCTTAACCCTCTCTCAGCTGATATGTGATCCTATGTATCAGAGCTTCTCCCTTGTTGTGTGTCTGTAAAGCTTTCTTGCTTAGATTGATCTCCATTCAGACTTAAAGTGTTTCTCTGCTCTCTAAAGTGATGTTTAGTGATCCCTTGTGACTATGTGGCTTGTCCTCTGTGCTCTTGGGATTTTAGGCAATCCAAAGCCCGGCCAGAGCTGAGCCTGGCCTGACGTCATCAAGTGGAGTATAGTCAGTGTTACAGGTAAATAAAGTTTCTTAATCCAGTTTCAATCATTTGTAAGTAATTTCAAAACGTTCCTTAAAATGACTTTATTATAAACCTACGTAACCACTTAAAAATGCCTAATTTTTCCCCTCTGTGATAAGTTGAAATGGAAGTTAGACTTAACCCTTGGTTTTCCTTCCTGGCAAGAGAGGCTGAGCACATTATGTCTGTTCCTCTCTTTCCCCTTCCATTTGCGGGAGATATATCCTTACTTTCGACAAACCTGATGTCGCCCGCACAGCCCCCCTGCAGCCGTTGCTGTGTAAAGCTCAGAAGCCGGGAGCGGTTTCTTAGCAGCACACAGAGGTCTTGCAGCTCCTCCACTGCTGGTCGCATCTCACCCCTGGGACACTCCTAAGACAAAGCAGCAGCTACTGGCCATCAGCTCTGACAAATGAGACCTGTGACCTCAATAGTGCAGAAACGTTCCGTGCAATATTTGTTAAAACCTTCCAAGTAGTCCCTTTCGCAAGTATCGAAAGGAGCCTACTGTGGTGGCAAATTTAAGTACTCCCAAATTAGGAGATAAAGTTGTCTAGGAAGCCCCAACTTGATCTTTTTCATATGAACAAGTCATCTTTAACGATGTGATCGCGGACCCCTGCACCTCCTGGGGCTCTCAGGGATGGTGACCATTTAACACTGGGCAGCTCGGCATGGTCAGTATGAGGCTCATCTTGCTTAAACCATCCTCCAAGCACACCACCACTCTTTTTCCAAGAGCTTTTCAATCATGGTAGCAGTCAAATGCTGTGCCAACTCTAAAGAAAACATTTTCTACCTCATGCCAAAAGATGAAGTTCAGGTATTATTCTCATTTTTGGTGGCAGAGAGAGATTCAATAGTCCCTAATTACAGGCCACGGTTTTTGAGAGCCCTTGGTGTAGCGTGTTTGCTCGGGGTATCGCTCCCTGCACCTCCGGTTACAGCTGAGGCAGCTGCAAAGCAGTTTTGTCCTGTGCACTGAATGAACATGGGAAAAACAGTCTGAGTATGGCACTCTGCGTTTAAAAGTGGATCTATAAAAGGTGCAAAAAGAGGCTGGATATGTGACGTTTATTTCAGCATGTATTTACTAACTTTGTAACCTAAGTATTCCTTCCTATCTTTAAGCGGGCACACGGTGCATTTTTAGTTTATATTTTCAGTACATTCAAAAATTCAGAAACACGACATATAACATCATGTAGGAATCTGAACTTGGTATCAGCTGGACCAAACACTTTAAATTCACTGTGTAAAGCCCTGCGAAGCGTGTTAACAGGGTAATCCACAGCAGCAGCGGGTCCCCGTCTCCCCTACTGCCTTTAAGGAAATGGAACATGTGGCCTGTAAGCGTCCCAGATGTTTGTGGAGAACAGAGGAATGAGGAGATTTGAAAAAGGAGAGGCTTGGACCATGGAGGGGAAGTGGTTTTAGGACAGAACCAAGGAGAATTTGGGGCTGGAGTGGAGAACTACGATGCTTCTTTAATGCAACAAGAGATCGGCAAAACAGTGGTTTAGAAAAGAGCTTGGAAGGAAGGACAGGGGATCTTTGTGTGCTGTTCAAGCCACTGACATCAGTGCTGACTCCCTCGACAGCTGCTTTTAACTCAAACATGCTGGGAGGGACTATGTCATGTTTTATCTCAAGCTTCCTAAAGAGCCAACTACTCCAACAACTCATCCCCACTCAGAGGCAAAAATAGAGATTTCTAACGAGATATCACCAGGTCTCAACCAGTCTCCGAGCTGACCACCTCTGTCCTGTGGATGCCTGAAGCATCTTATGAGTTTTAGCTCAGCCTTGTGCCTTCCCTTGCTTTATCCCGCACTTCTGTTGATTCTGGTTTTGATGCCAAGGGCTCAGACTCATTCCTTTTGTTACGGAAGCTGTAGGTCTGTCTTCCATTAGCAACCACCTCGTGGGAGGGAGGCTACTTCACAAGAGACTATTGTCCTCTGATGTAATATACTAGTCTGATGTCCTGCGGCCCCATTAAATTCATGTTATCTGTGATCACGGTAAATTTTCTGGTTCACTATTTTTTGTGAAAATACCCTGGTGTTTAGCATCAGAACCTAAAATAACCTGCCAGTCTGGGCTGAAGTGTTCTCTGCAGGTGGCAGCCCTGTTCAGAGGCTACTCCTCTGAAATTTAGCAGCATCAGAGAAAGCTCCAGATCTGACTCTTCGTCTCTTTTAAGCACCCTTTTAACAGTAATTTTTTATAGCAGCAATAAAAAGTAGCCATCCTAGGGCTATTTTTAAATCAAACTCTTTAGCAAAACAAGAGTCATGGCAATTGTGGTCTGTGACCCGTTATTACTGCAGATGGTATGCTGTGGCTCAAAAAGATTTTGCATGTTTGATTGCATGTTTAATGGTTGTATTCTCTAATAATGCTCTTTAGGGATAAAAAGGATAATAATCTAGGTCGTTTTTTTTCCCCAGCATATACAAATGAAATGATATCAGTCTTGGATCTTAGATTTAAAGTTTTTAGAATTACCATTCTACTCTGCTTCTGTTTGACTATTTTGGTCTTTTAAAATGGCCTTTTCTTTACAGCATTACTCGGAGAATATTAGTCTATTTAGTTTTATTTATGTCGTTTCTCTACATCCTGGATATTTTGACTTTTCTTTTGCAATTTCCGTATTTTAATCTACTTCTCCCTTCTCCTTGTCTCTTTATTTTTTGCTTTCTCTTTTCCTGTTTACCTGTGGTCCTCTGCTGATCTGCATTCTCCCAGTGGCCGTCCACTATATTTCAGGTGCACCTTCTCCCAAAGTATTTGTAAACCTCATCTTTTAAATAGTTTATTTTAGCTAGACCTGTATGTCCTCATGACAGGAGTGTTCATTTACTTTTGGTTTTCACACATGTGCTTATGATCCACTAAGGAGATGGGCTGAACGTTGTTCCCATCCCTGGACCCTTTCCTTCTCCTTTCCATTGGGAGCAAACCAGGGCATCAACAGATACAGAGGCTGTGGATTTATCAAGGATGCACCTGGACCCTAGGAGTTCGCAGCATGTGCTGAGATGCTGATGAGCTTGGTTAGAGCTCAGGAATGAATGGAAAAACCTCCCTGTAGAGCAGAAGGCACTGGTCAGGGATTGCTGCCATGCAGCAAGTGACCATGCTGGCTGGAAGCAAGGGCCCCCTGGAAGAGCAGGGGCCATGGCCAGGAGATGGTCGTGTGTAAACACTGCTCCTTCCATATCCTGGCTTACCAGGCTGGGTTTTCTTAATTTAAAAAGTGAAATTTTTACTCAAAGCAAAGATATCTTTTTGGGTAGTATGCTTCCTAAGAAGGGTCTGGCCAGTTCCACCTCTCCAGCCAGGTGACTGTCCCATTGCACTTACAAGCCACCTCTTCAGGAGTGATTTGTCCCCTGTATGAGCTAAGCATTGATGGTATTGGTTCTGTCTTCATACTCTGTATTATAAATCAGGTGTCACACTCATCTGTGCACCCAATCTAAAATTAATAAGGAATCTGCTAGTGTGTAAGGTAAAAATCTGCTCCATTTAGGTACCGCTTGAATCTTTCCCATAAT
Organism: Alca torda; assembly: GCA_008658365.1. Taxonomy (NCBI): domain Eukaryota; kingdom Metazoa; phylum Chordata; class Aves; order Charadriiformes; family Alcidae; genus Alca; species Alca torda. Next base: position 154,383,980 of record CM018077.1, on the reverse strand, counting down.
GAATTACTCTTGCTTGTTTAGAGGTAATGTACATTGGTAAATTCTGTCTTTCCAACAGGCTTTTGCAAAATTATTTTGCTTGTTACAAAATATAGCAGTTCTTTACAAAGGCTAGATATAAAGTTGGTTTTTGTTTTCTTCCACTTTTTGTGCAGTTCTTTATGCCCCTTCTTTCAAATTTTGTGCTCTGTTTCCTGAGCTTTTGATTTTCTTCCACTTGCTCCTTTGACTAACCCAGTCCTCTGAATGAGGCCTGGTTTCCTTCAGAACTTTCAATCTTCAAATGCTGTTCTCCACTTACAGTCTAACTGCCTTTTCCAAAATGAAGTCAGAATCTTTTCTGCAATCTTGTTCTTGGTTTTGGCTCTTCATTACAACTTTTGCGTCAAAATAAGGATTCCATAAACCCTCCAAACAACACAGTTGATTCAACAGTCTCATCTCTGTTCTCAAGGCCTCAAAAGCATCTTTCTCCCTCTTTTTGAGTTCTCACATGATATCTTGTCAGATGTCATAATATCTCTCTCAAAAGTTTCATTCTATTTAGACCGAAATCGGTCTTCGTCTTGGTCAAAAATCTCATCATTAGTTTGATCTTCACTTACATGCATATTATCAAACAGGGTTTGTGATTTTCTGATGAAAAGGCTGCTTTTAGTAACCTTTTTCAGTATCTTTGCTTGTCTTCATGAAGGGACAATCTTCCAGCTTGATCCAATTGCTAGCTGTGGACAGACGGGTTCAGAGCTGTTTTGATGTTCTGAGTTCCAGGGCTGTTGCTCTTATTTTCCCTTATGTTTCTAGTTACACTCATTTGTAATTACCTCCACTTCTGGGTGGAGGTAAATGCAGCACACTGCCAGTTTGGCCCCAGAATTTTCTAAATAAAATGACACAAATCTGCTAGTACCAAAAGAAGGGATTTCTCATGTTGGTTTTTTTTTTTTTGTTGTTGAGTTGGGTTTTTTTTTTCTGTTTGCATGTTTTTCTACTCAATATTTGCAAGGTGTTGGTCGGCTTTTCCAGATTTTCACTGGTTTGTTTCTGCATATAAAAAAAATTAAGCCTAAATAGCGTAAGTTTCACAAAGGTTATGAACACCCGAGATGATAGTTTTTAGAGTGGGAAATGTAAAGGAACTAATATGAGGTTCCAGCCCACCATAAAGGGCACCTTTTCCACGGAAAAAGAGCCCTGGGGCAAGGTGTGCTGTGCTTGCTGAAGTGTCAATAATGAGCATATTGACCTGCAATACTTCATTACCTTCCCACCGTTTTACCTGTGAGCTCTTGATCCCACCTCCTTGCCTTTGACTGTTAAGATGCTCTGATTTTCTGTATCACTGTATCTGTACTGCAAGTCTGTAACCAAAGCTGTGCTGGGCTTTACGTGCCTAGTAGTTGAGTGTAGGAATAGGCATGAGGGTGCTTGGTGTTACACCCTTGTCACGGCATCCCTTTGGGCCTGAGGTTATTCCCCTACCTCATGTTGAGCTGAATTGGGGAAATGAGAGGATGCTGACCTAATCCCACCCCCCGGCTGGTCTGGCTGCAGCCCCTGGATACTGAATGGTAAAATCACCTGAAGGTCATTATAAATTTATTGTTCACTTACAGCATTTTAGTGTTTGTAGAGCTGTTTTTCTTCTTTATTTTGCTCTGCGCAGGCAGAAGGGGCAGAGAAGGAAATGCTCTCACGCAAATAGCTGTGCAGCAGGGTTAAGGGAGGACACATCTTCAGTGTGAAAGGTTGTGAGAGTTCAGGCTCATTTTGAGATCTAATGTATGCGTAATGCATTTCTAATACCGTAAATAGGTAGCAGGTCATGAGAAAAACTCACATGTTTAGAGCTGGCTGGAAACCAAAGCTGTTGATCATATACAAGTAAAGTGAGTAAGGGTCACCATTTGCATGCATTAGGATAAATCCAGAGCTGGTTCATTGTGGGTCACTGGGCGTTTCTAAATTTGTACTAATAGGATGAAGAAGGCTGTGATTCAATGGCATTTCACTCACTGAAGCTAATGAGCTCTTCCTATCCCCACACTAACTGCAGGATATCAGGAGATGAGGAGATGAATCTAAGCCTAAGAGACGTATGAAATGGAAATGAATTTATCAAGTGTAAATAAAGCCAGGACAGAAGCTCCTATTCAGAGTTTAGGTGACCTTAATTCACATTTGTTTGACTAACTCTGAGTGCTCCGCTGGCTCTCCTGTGGGCAAGGACATCCAGGTTCAGCTGTTTCATAAGGAATAACATGTTGAGGATACACGGGGTAACTCCAAGTTTCCTTTCAAATGGCTGGTGTCATACATTAATTACATCTGTCTATAAACCTACTTTCTTCATCCTTCAATAAGAACAAAGAACAGCTGCACTCTTGTTGTTAGTTGTAATGTGAGTATGCACACATCTCTAGAGACTGACCCCTCCCAGGCCTATGTGCACATCTCAGATCTGACTTTCTGAGACTGCTCTGTTTTTTTTTGTGTTCAGACTTTTCCAATTTGCTTTATCTACCTCTCTCTTTGCAGAACCAGCAGCAGCATAAGACTTTCCTGACACAGCTGAGTGGCCAGACCATTCCTGCAGTGGTCAGTGCTGAGTTTTTGTAATTCAGTATCAGCTAGGAGCAGCGTAAAAAAAAGTAGTTTCTAGATAAAAATGGCACTTTTACTTCCCACTAGATTCTGGACACATGAGGTGATCCCTGAGGTTGTGCAACTGATCTCCTTGTGCTCACCACTTTGCTCCGTGCTGTGATAGTGGCTCAATGAAACATGCTCTCGCCTTGGGCAGATGCCCTCTGAAATTAATGTTAAATCTATTACTGTCCTCTGTTTCTTACCTCTTACCTGCTGGTCTGAAGCTTAACCTCTGCTTGCCATAACAGACCTTGCTAGCAGATGTCTCTCTGTAACTGTAACTTTGACACAAGGGAGTTACTACCTCTGTTGTCACAGAGGAGGTCATGGTTGGCTGGTAGTGAGTGTGAACCAGACTGCTCTTTCTCTCCAGTAAGGGTCCATACAGGAGGCTGGAAGACACAAGTTTGGGAATTATTACGCAGGTAATAACTCCCAAATGGACGAGGGGATGGAGCGCACTCTTGGTAGGTGCAGATGACACCGAGTTGGGCAGGAGGGTTGATCTGCTTGAGGATAGGATGGCTCTACAGGGGGATCTGGGCAGGCTGGATCGATGGGCTGAGGTCAATGGTACGAGGTTCAACAAGGCCAAGTGCCGGGTCCTGCACTTGGGTCACAACAACCCCAAGCAGCGTTACAGGCGTGGAGAAGAGTGGCTGGAGAGCTGCCCAGGGGAAAATGATCTGGGGGTGTTGGTTGACTGTTGACTGAATATGAGCTGGAAGTGTGCCCAGGTGGCCAAGAAGACCAACAGCTATTCTGTCTTGTATCAGAAATAGTGTGGCCAGCAGGACTAGGGAAGTGATCGTCCCCCGTACTCGGCACTGGTGAGGCCTCATCTCAAGTACTGTGTTCAGTGTTGGGCCACTCACTACAGGAAAGACATTGAGGTGCTGGAGTGTGTTCACAGAAGGGCAATGAAGCTGGTGAGGGGTCTGGAGAACAAGTCTTGTGAGGAGCGGCTGAGGGAGCTGGGGTTGTTCAGCCTGGAGAAAAGGAGGCTGAGGGGAGACCTTATCACTCTCTACAACTACCTGAAAGGAGGGTGTAGCGAGGTGGGGGTTGGTCTTTTCTCCCAAGTAACAAGTGACAGGACAAGGGTTGTGCCAGGGGAGGTTTAGACTGGATTTTAGGAAAAGCATTATCAAGCACTGGAACAGGCTGCCCAGGGAAGTGGTTGAGTCACCCTCCCTGGAGGTATTTAAAAGTTGTGTAGACATGGCACTTAGGAACATGGTTTAGTGGTGGACTTGGCAGTTGTTGGTTTGCAGTTGGACTCAGCAATCTTAAAGGTCTTTTCCAACCTAAGTGATTCTAAGGTTGTCACAGAAGTGGTCACGGCTGGCTGGTATTGAATGGGAACCAGGCTGCTCTTCCTTTGCAATGGTGGTCCAGGAGACTGGATGACACAAGTTTGGGTATGGCATCTGTGTGGGGTGAAACTTGGAACTTCCATTCCCCGGGAACAGTTGACCTTTGTTTTGCTTTCAAATGTGATGACAAGGTAGAAAAATAATTGCTACATAAATACGTGACACTGAGCTAGAGAAGATAAGCAGATTGCTCATAATGGCTTAAAAAGCCAGTCCAAAAAGGGTCAATAGCTTTCAGCTTTCCCGTTGTATTGTGATACATGAGCAGTGGTAGTACAGTATATCACTATAGAATATTCTCTAGTGAAATTTCAAGTTTTTTCCATAATGAAACTTTTTTAACTTTAACTTTTAGTAAACCTACTAATTTTTCTTGCAGGAAAATGAATTCAATTTTACAAGCAAATTTGTTTGATTTTGATATTTTTCCTTCCCTGAACTAAAGCTCCCAAACACAGACTGTTTTGATGATAATTTTCCAGTATATTCCAACCTTAGATAAATGGCACAGTGACATCTGCAGTGTTTCGAGAAGACTTGGAGCAGACAATACCACTACTGAAAGAGTGCCCTGGTCCTTGCATAGTCAGAGAGATTTTTTAACACTGTTGTTTGGAGTAGTGTGCAATGAGACTGAGATTTTGGAACAAAATGTTGTGTGCTATTAAACCCTACCAGCTTTATGTGTTTGTGCTCACACTACCATCAGGAGAGACAAATCTGAGTTAAGTCAAGTGAAGTAAGACTCCAGTCTGTAGGGAACAGAGTAGGAGCTTCTGGAAGGGAGTGGGCGATTTAGCAGTAGCATTCTTTCTGCACTGACTGGCACCGAAAGTGTAAAGCTGATGGAGTTCCCCGCTAACATACCAGAGATAAAAAAAAGCCCTGACTATTTGTGTTTGTAAAAGATCTCTTGGCATTCTGCAAAAACCCCTGACACTTCAAATCTCTGCATCCTGGCTAAGTTGCAACTTGTATTCTCCTCTTGAGAGGAAAAGGGTGCTCTGCTTCCCATCTGCAACTTCATCTTTTACTTTATGCCAGTAGGAGCATGCACAGCAAGAGCATGAGCTGCAGAGATACTCCATGTTGATGACAGTGCTGTGAGTGCATGACACATGTCCTAGAACGTAGGTGCCATTGCTGTGTGTGTCAGAAGAAGTTAAATGCTATGGATTCAGATTAGCAAAAGCATTGGGGAGGTCAGTTTATCTTCATTTTTGATCTCCAGGCTCTGGGCAGGGTGCATAATGCATTGGCCATCCTGCTCAGATTATTAGTAAGTCTTAACACTTCTTAGGCCCCAAATCAAACATCTGATTGAATTTCAACCTGTTATATATTGTGTATGGATTATGATGCCTCGATGCCTTTTGCTGTCCATCTTCATGAAATCATCAAAGGTTCATGCCAATCTTTCAATCTATTGTGTCTGTCTGCTAAGTGATATTTATTTTGGGTGATTAATGGAGGTGAATAATGATAAACCACAAGAGTGTGTGTGTTTTCTTGATTATGTCTTTAAAAGAACACACTTTGACAAAACAATATTCAGATATTCCCAGTTGTAAAAATACCCATTGCAAAACCAACTGAAATTGAAAGCATGTTTTACTGAATCCATTTTAGTTTTTCATTCTCAGCTGCTTTTGAGTCTTCTTTTTTCTGTTTGTTTTCAATTCACATTAACACAGTTTCTCTGCCTGTCTGGGTGAAAAATACCCAGATTTTGTGTCAATACTCACTGCAATCCCTTCAGTGATCAGCAGGGGCTCCTCTTGGACTGTGACTAACTTGGCTCTCTGCTGTCCTCCCTTGCCATTGACCAGCCCATGGTGTTTCCACATTGGCTACCTGATGGGTATCCTATAATAGAGGGAAACACGTTGCTGCAATTTTGTGTTCACAAATTCTCTCTAGTTTTTCACATCACAAACCGTCTGAAAAGGGGAGTAGATGGATCACCATAGATGTGCTGTCAAAGGACACTTTCTGTATTCCAATTGCCAGGCAACAAAAGAGCAGCAGCACCACCACGTTCAGGACAGTATGATCACTGACGGACGTGGACAGACTTTGATATAGTTTTGCTACACCTGCAGTTAATGCATGATGAATTTCATATCTGGATAACAGAACAAAAACCAACCCCAAATCACACATATATCTTCTCTGATCAAGTATTACATCTTCACAAATGTGGGGCTGAATTTAAGCATATCTTGAATCTAATGCTTTTGTTTGTCTGCAGTATGTTCAGTTTAACTTTCACTGAGTTCAAGGATATTTGGACTTGGTGCTTGGGCTTCACGGTCCACTGGGAGCTGAGGAGTTTGATCTAGATGACAGCAGGGGATGTAGCTGACTGTGGTGGCCAAATTGGCTCATGTGATAGGGTGACCCACATACCCAGGGTGACCAAATGACTCAGGTGCTTTCCTTCACGTGCTGCAAAAAAAAACAGGAACAGAAAGAAATAGCTCCATTCTACCAACAAGATTGACTAATTGGTCACAAACCTATGTTACTGATATATAGATTGCCTGGGGAAAATATGATGCAAAGGTACAAGTGCAAGACCAATGCCAATGAACCTGGATATTTGGTAAATCATGTAATTAATTCAGGTGGGGTTTAGAGGAGAAACAGCTTTCAGAAGAGAACTGAAGAAGATGGAAAAGGTAAGTCTTTTACTAGTTTATATTGAATAATTTATTTCATTACTGAAAATCTGAGAGGATAAATTATTTACTCAGCTATTTTCCAGCAGACAAAAACCAAATCTAGTAATAAGAAACATTTCTGGAAGGCTGTTATGATTTATCATGAAGAAAATGAGACACTGAGAGCAGTGGCTGTAAACTGAGTTGTGGATATGCTGTACAATGGAAATTAATGAGATGCCTTTTCCATCTTGTTACAGAAATATGAAGAGCAGTAATGACTGTTGGCTCAATTATTCCTAGCCTTTAGTAATATAAAATTCTTGATTTTTTTGGAAGGGGCGAGCAAATTTTTGGAAACCAGCACTCGTGGTCTTGCTTTCTCACTCTGTCATTCTTTATATTGTCATTGTTCACCAATGTTTTTAAGGACAGGTTTCATGAGTTGTAACTGTAGGTGTTCAGAGTGTAGGTGTCTGGACCTGAGCGGGCCGGCAGTAGATCTCTGTGACAGTCTGTGGAGATGTGTCAATGCAGCCAATGGAGTTCAGGGTGAGGTTTGACTCACCAGAGTCAGGGGTCTATCGAGGCCGAGGTTTATTGCGCCCTAAGGATCATGCACACTATTGATCAGCTCTCCACTAACTTTGTAGCGGTGTGCTCAGGTGTATATGCGTACGTTATAAGCAACTACATTTAACACCTCAACTCTTAGCACTTGCATTCCAAGTGCCACTTTTGGACCCTGGGCTCTTCAGAAGCTGACCAATCTGCCAGAATAGACCTGGATACCCTTCCTGGATGAGTGTCAGTGAAACCTCTGGATAACATTCTGGCTAGCATGATGATTCTTTATGATTTACTCTTACTTTTGGTGAGGGTGTGATTTCATTCCGTGTCATATGTTGCTCAAGCTGACAATTATGTGCCAGACATTACCTAGGGAAAAAATAGTGGAGACTTTCATGGCATTGTACATAAAAATGGGATTATGGTGCATAGAATACCCTTAGCAACCCAGGCTTATGCATCTGCTATCAGCTGATCTGAATGAAAGTGATGAATGTACTTCTGGCTTGCTTAGCCTGAGTGTTGCACGGGCCAAAAGTGAAGAGGGTCCCCTATGGGTCTGGGAGGTAAGTTTGAGATTAGCTCCAGGCTTGTGCTGAGGCTCATTCCTCTTGATTTACATGTGTGATGAAGCTCACCATACCCTCTCTAAATAATTGCCCACACATCGAAGTATCCATACCTTGCTTTGCACACTCTCAACTCTTTGCCAGCTGTCTAACATGTGGAGAGAGTGGGAATCAGAAGCGCAGCCAGAAGCAGCACCACTAGATCAGACTGGCTGACTGCTAGAGCCAGCCGCATAACCTGATGTGGCTGGTTCTGTTTGTCATTGGATGGGTGGGTCATTGCCATAACTGAATCATTTACCCTGTCCTGGCTCCTGTAACATCTCTCATGCCACATACCTTCTGTGGACTTGACTTCAAAACAGTTTGGAGGAGGTTGTGTCTCTTGCAGAGTTAATCTACAATTCTGCTCATGCTGGGACATGTAGACATTACAGCTATGCAGATAATGTCTGGCTAATAAAAGCAATCCCAAATGTTGTGGTTATTGCAATGAACGCAAAACCGTTGTATTCCCTATTTCTTCATACTTGCATATGCTAGTATGATAAATACAAATTACCAGGTAAGGATCTGTTTTCAGTGTGGTTATTGAGGAATCAGCCGTGCTATTCTCCTGACAGGCAATAGGATCTGCATGGCTAATTCCCCAAGAAATGAAAGGACATTGTTAATAGTAGAGAGAAAGAAAACATTTGCATGGTGAATGCAGTGAATTTGTACGTGGATGTAATCAGTTTTGCTCAGTCTATTGCACTTAAATGATTTCTGTGTCTAGCATGCAGAGCAAAAAAACCATTTCAAAGCTCCTCATGAAAAGTGGCCCATCATTACTGCAACCCTTGGGACTGGCTGTGATAACATTAATCATGATGAATCGGTGTGGCATCCATGGGACCGTAATATGCAGCCTTATGAGAATACCATTGAGTTGTGTTTCAAAGTACTGCAGACTAGTTTATACTTTTCTCTTCACCCACAGAGAAATTTTTTCAGTCACTAAAAATATCTTATTCACAACATCTCAGCTAACTATTTGCTACAGTGAAATGGTTGGATTTTTGCTTTTCTAAGGTCAGAACCATGAACTTTTCCGGTATAAAATGACTTAACCATAAGCAAACACCGAATTATGTGATCACTGATGAAATTAGGATCTTGAAATAATTTTTAAAATCCTACAAGTGAAGCTGTTCACTCTGAAAAAAAAAAAAAAAGAAAGATCAAGGGAAAAACTTATCTCTTCCTGTGTGATTGATCTTTTTCTCTCGCAATTGCCCTCTGACCTATAATAAATCATTTTAGAGTCTGTCAGGAAAATCTCTTCAATAGCTTTAGAGCTGGGAGAAACGTTTTGTGTCTCAAAGTATTATCACACAAAACATCCAAACAATTGCAGTTTTTCTGTTATTTTTCCCACATCCAATGAGATGATGGAGAAAGGTTTTTCCCCATGTTGATGTGAGTTGATAGTGTCTAATTAATATTGCCATCTGAAATCTATATACAATTTTAATGCTGTAGGAGATATATAGAAGACTTGAATTTCCTTTAGGATGAAGAACCTAGCAGGAAAGAAGCACAATGGGGAAATTGTAGCCCTGCTTCATGGAGTTGGTGCTCATTGAAAATAGGTATATTTTCCAAAAATTCCCTATTAAACAAAAAAAGTATATTGCTGAAACTCTTGCCACTCTTGGTCTCTGGAGGCAGGAATGGGTATGAGGCTGACTCTCCTTGACCTGTTTTCAGGTAGTCTGATTCCTCATGGTCATTTTTGCAGTAAGTTGCTTCAGCTCTTCCACACAGAAAACCACTATGTCTGCAAAACCACCTGAGCTACATCACAGCCTTGCTGTGAAAACGATGTGCAGTAACTCCACTGTCAGGGGTGGCAATGCCACATGTTGACCTCATAAAACCTGAATTTGGTGGCCTTTGATGGATGCATCCTGCATGAGGCATCCATTTGACAAGCAATTTGAAGGTGGCTGATGCTTCCTATAATGATAAAAACCTGGAAAGGACTTTCTGTAGGAAGCTGAATTAGTTCCCACTAAAATATTATTGAAAGTTATCATTATTATGTTGTATTATTAAACATATGCTAGGACATTTGGGATGGGATTCCTGTAAATGGTAAACCAGGAGTCTAGTGCACAGATCTTCATACCTGGGCTAGTAGCCACACACTCTCAGAAGCCACTGGAGACCAGAGAACATCCTGAAGAAAACATCTAAAACTGTCATCCTAAAAACACCCTAAAAGTGCCTATTTCTTTTAATGGGCTTTTAATTTCTTTTTCTGGAGCTTTCAGAGATAGCTGTCAGTATTTCAGATGTGCGATGCTAGGAGAGATGGATCCCCAGGGATCCAAAGCAATTTCATGGGCATTTTAAAAGCAGAGCTCCCAGTCTAAATACACTAATAGATTCAATAGGTTTTAAATACTGACTCTCTGTATTTTACATATACAAATATGAGTGTTTGTTGCACGTTGTATATTACAGGAATTTGTTAAATTGTTCTCCCATTTAAATTCAATTTCTTGCGGTTTTGCTATCCACAACCCCCATCCCTTGCTTCGGAGAGGCCCCTCACATCTTTACAGTAAACCAGCCCAGAAATGTCATTATGTAACTCCGATACCCTCCTAATCAGTTGGGCTCTGGCTGGGTGGGTAACCCCCGCGGCGGCGAGAATCTCCCGCACCTACGGCTTGTCCAGCTTCCCGTTCTCAGAACTACCGACCACAAGAAACTCCTGTGGTTACTAACAGAAGAAACAAGTTCCCTCCAATCTCCCAGTGCACCTTGTCAGTTGTGGTTTGTGAGAATTACACTCTGCTCTTATCCAAGGCAGTCAGGACCGGCGTAGCCTTTGCGCCCCTTCGTGCTGCCAGTTCGGGGTCCTCAGTTTTCGGCTTCGAACTTTCCGGCACGGTGGCTCCGTTCTGTGGGAAATTGTTCACTTTAGTCCCACAGAGAAAACCATTGCCTTGTGAAAACTACCTGCGCTCAATCACAACCACTCTGTGGGAATGAACCAAGGTTTCCCTTGAGATTTTTTTTTTTTTTATTTCTCATTTATGCCTCTGCTAACATGTGAGATAGTCTGTGGTGAAGGTCTTGGTGCCTTCTTCCATCTAACACTCTGAAGAAGACTGAACAACCTCTATTCATTTATATCATTTCTCTGACATTACCTTTGCAGTGAGAATGATAAGAAATGAACCGTTTAATGGCAGTGAGGTGGGAATTGGGTGATGTGAGATGACATGTTTCCTAAGTAAGGCACTAAGACAATAAAAGATGCCACCAGGTTCTTCTATTATAACACATAGCAGGAAAACCTTTGTAACATAGTCTCTCGTTCTTCCCATTTCCTTGAGGCTTTTGTGTACATTTGTTTCTCAATAAGATCCGAAAGATCAGGCCTTGCAAAACACCCTCCCTTTTAAAAAGTTGCCCTGTGATCTGTCAGTGAATCTCTCGCATTGCTGCTTTGTCCTGCGACTGCTTGGCTGTGATCCTGGTGGGATTACACCAGACTCTAATGGACATGTTTTCCCTGGTTGCTCCTGGCTATTCTGCAATAGCACCACTCAGCTCCATCAGGGAAATAACTGCAATTTTCTCTTCCCTAATGAATTTCATAATGTAATCAGTGGCAGGCTGTGACTGAGAATGAAACTAAAACTTGATGTAATGGTCAGGCAAGAAATCTGACTTGGAGCTTTGTTTTGACTGGGTCCCAAATGAGGAGAGGCACTGCTGACAGCTCTGCGTATACTCTGTGGATGCTGATGGCTCCAGTGGCAATAAAAATGTTCACAGTTTTTTGTTTTTGTCTTGTTTTCATTACCACTGTAATGTTGCTTCTTTCTGGGAAGTTTGAGTTGCCAGCTAATGATCTGGTTCCAGGGATAGGAACGGCCTTTGGTTCCCTGCAGTGATTAGTTAAAGAAAATACAATAAAATCACGCTGGGAGTTACTGTGTGGAGGCTCAGCCTCTACTGGGTGCTGGCTGAGAGCAGGTAGGCAGCTGAAGATGTCACCAGGCACCTGGCCTTCTCAGAAATACTCAGCTATTGAGTGTACTTGTGCTTGGGATGTTGAATACGAGTTATTTTGGTGTAAAGCATCAGGGACAAACTGGTGAAGGGCCACCAAGCTTCACCCACACAAGGGCACATCTCCACATTATTTTTTTACTCTTCAGCATGATGCCGTTCAGTTTTTACCAAGCAGGGTGAGCAACAAATGGACAAGTATTGACAACTCTGACTCCTGCTCCCTTCCACACTTCTCAATCTGCCGGGCAAGCTTAGTAGCAGCTGACCACTTCAACCAGGCTGGGACAAAATTCCATTTGGGCCTGCAGGTCTCTTGTAGCTTTGGGATAGACTACTACAGGACTCCTAAGCCAAACATCTGTGGGAATCTGAAGACTTATGAAGTCCAGCTCCAGAGGGTTTTGATCTAAGAAGCAATTTGGATTAGTCAACACGCGGCCACGGGAGACATCTGGAGATCAGGAGGAGGCCACCCTAGCAATGAGTGGGCAAAGCAGCATGACAATTCCTTCAACATATCAGGCCAAACACATGCCCCATGCCACTGTAAATGCTGCAGCTTCTCTAAGGTCCCTTGGTAAGCCTAAGCCTGGCAGTGAATCACCATGATTATTGTCTCTCTGCAAACATCGATTTCCCAAGTGGGTGGAAGAGGATGAGGATGGGAAGCTGAGAGCCCTTGCAGTTTGCAACCAGAAGAACAAAAGCCACTCCTAGTTTTATTGCGCTCAGTTGTGGCTGCAGTTATTGTGCCAACCTTTCCTCCATCAGAGCCTGGTCCAGATGTTGTGTCTCAGGAGCTGGAGAGATGGGAGCCTTCTGGAGAGGTAGTTGGGATTTCTCCTCACTGTGGGTGAAGGCTGCTGCCTTCACACCAGTGAGGGTGTTGGTGAACTTTCCTGATGGGCTTTTGCTGGCTCATTGTGCTGATAAGCAGAATCCCACAATTCTGTAGCGCTTTGGAGGGGCAGGGCAGGCTGTAATACTTTAGGTGAAGTGCACACAAGGCTTCACAGAGTCACTTATTACGACTGCTGTTCCACTGCCAAAATATCTGCTATGGTCATTTGGCACCTGTCCGTGGAGCTGAGCACAACAGTGCCAATTGCCACCAACAGAGACTTGGCCCTCTCTGCTGGAAAATCCCAGCCTTCCAGGATATGCTTATCTTGCTAGAGCTGTTTTATTTTGTCTGCAGTAAAGCTGGACAAGTGATTTGGCATTGCTGGGCCGGGCTGTTAAAAGCATTCATAAACATGAGGAGTTTTGTTACTGCAGAGGACCCAGCTCCACAGCCTGCCGAGGACAGCACTCTCACTTCAGTGAAGGCAAGCAGTCAACAGTGCTGACCCCTCTCATTACTCCACTCCAGAAAATGTCCAATCTGGCCTGCTCCTTGTCCTAATACCCTTTATTTTGGACATGTCTAACCTGAGACCTGGCATTTCCATACCCCATGGCTCACCCATTTGGGAGTATCGGCCATCCCCAGCACTGTGCTGACCTGCTCTCCTCCCCTTGGCTGGGATGCTCTGATGCTGTGATGTGGCTTCCCCTTCTAGGTGGTGGCTCATTGCCCTGGTTACACTGCAGGTGCCACAGTGTGTGGGCCTGCTCGTAGGGAAAAACCCTATGAAGCTGCTGATGAGCAGGAACTATTTCTGGCTGGGTCCCAGGCAGTCTCTTGGATGGACTAAACTCCGAGCTGATCTACAGGACAGTTTGGGAAGGTGGTGTTCCCACAGACACACAACAGAAGGCAGAAAAACCAAACAGTTCTTTCTAAAATATGCAGATCATGACATTCTCCTGCTTCTGAACTGAAAAGTGAATATTAGTTCAGGACCTTGCTATTTTGGGTCAGAGAAGTGCATTATGAGACTGACTTGGTGTCCTGCAGCTCAGAGGGAAGGAGGGAGGCTCTCTCGCACTGCGCAGAGCTCAGCTCTCTCTACCAGGCAAGGGTAATATTGGTGAATGCAGTGTGTGCACTGAAGCTCCACATGACTTTTTTAGGATGGCAGAACTGCTCAATACCAAGTGTGTACAATAGGATACAGCAAATGTTAAAAGCATGGTAAACGTAAGCATTACAGGGCTGTCACTTCCACACAAGCATTCGCCTGTAAAGAGGGGACCTGAGTTGCTGAGATGAATGATTCAAAATAACTCCAGTAGTTGTGGGTTGTTTTTTCGTTGCTCTTTGTGATAATGGGATTGCTTCGAGGTACATGCTGCCTTCCCTCCCAGGACTCCAGTCAAAACATGGCTTGTGGAAACCAGTTCCCTTTCACACTTCGACTGCCTGGTATTTACATTCTCCCCTCATTGTTTGTTCTCACTTTCCTCTTGGCTCTGTAGAAGTGCCTGCTGAGAGTCGTGCCATTTGTTAGGGACAGCCAGAAGATGTTGACTCTACTGCCTTCCCCGCAGGAGTCTTCTGCGTGGTGATGCTCACTGCAGCTGTGCTCCATTTCCTGAACGGTGTGCAAGGTAAACATGCAATCAATTAGCTGTACTGCACGCGTGATGTGATCACATATGCTAGGATTCATTGATTTTAAAAGGATAAAGGACTGTTGTCGTGTAGCCTGACCTTGCATTTTCAAGGTTTTGTTGCACAATTTATTAAAAACCCTTTCCCTCCCTTGTGGTCTGTAGGACTAGGCACTACTATGTATAAGGCTGATGCCCACATCCCAATTTCCAAAGACAAGCCCCAGAAGGAGGCATGAAATTGGAAATGGTGAATCAAGCTGATGTTTAGCTGCTATAGAACTTACATTCTGATTTCAGTAACCAGTTGGACATTTTACACTGCAGTTTCCTGGCACTAAATCCTTTAGTGCCTTCCCTTAATGACTTCCTATAGATCCTCAGTCTCAGACCCATATGCATTTTAGAGAGATTATATGTACATTTTATTATTAAGCATATTTTTGCAAAGATGGAGAAATATTCTTTCACACACAGCACATTAACTGAAAAGGGGCACTTAAATAGTAATTTCTTGCTTCTAAGAAGCAAGCGGTCTCCCGCTTCCCCCCCCCCCTTCCCTTAATTTCTCTCTAGGCAACTTACTAATTCTAATTAAATGCACGCTCTCGCAGTTTCTATCCAGTCAAAACTCCTGTTAGTTAGATTTGGCCCAAGGTAGAGGCCATGGGGTCTTCATGAGACTATTTTTAACTTCTCTTAATTTCATAAGTCTTCAAATCAGGCAGCAGTTGCTCAGGAAACAGAGCGGATGGGAGAGCTTGTTGTTTCGGGCAGTTTGCAGAATAAGCCATAGCTGGGAGTAGAAGACGGCCTCCATTGCACTGCACGTGAGGTGTGAACCATCAGTGCCCAAGGATGCGAGTGGATGTGATGTCCTGCTAGATCAGAACTGCAGCATTTGCCTTCTACTTCGGTCTGGTGTAAAGGACCCTACGTACCCTACAGCAGTGCAGACCACTGCGTAGTCCAAATTAAACTCCGGTTACTTTCAGCACCAGAATGAGGAGTGTGGTTGCTGTGGACTACTCTTAAGTGACTGTTTTTCCCAGCTGACTGAGGACAAAACTTAAGGAGAAGAGTTTCTTGACTTTTCCATCTTAACTGAGCTCCTACAGGTGTGTGGGCTGATCCCAGATCATCTAAGCAATTGCTCGTCACCATACAGTACTTACTAACATAGATAAATGTAACTAGTGTGGTGTGGTTGGGAACCTTGACAGCTCCAGGGGGTAATAGTTTAAAAGTCTTCTAGAAAAGGAGCCTTGTAACCTACCCAAAGGCATTAGTGAAGCAAAATCTAGAAAACAATGGACTGTTTGTGCATGTGCTAAGTTACGTGGGGCTTTCTCCCTGGCTATGTGAATCAAGAGCTATTGTCAGCCCTACTCTCCCTGAGACCACCAGAAAAACTCTTGCCGATTTCTGCAGATATGGGATCTGACCTGAAAGTTACCCCAAACAGGCAGAGCTCAACAGGAGAAAAGAAGGTGGAATAGTGTTAGGCAGCTGGGTCAAAACCCAGCACAGCCTGGTCAGAAACGTCCCTCTCCAAACTATGCAGTGGCCATCCCTTCAATGCAGCCACAGTAGCACTTTGGCTTTTCTTTCATTGTGCAGGGAGCCTTGCTGCTGGTACCTGTATATGATTAGTTGTCTCTGGGTAGGTAAAGGGGTTGCTTCCATCAACAACTGGAAGAAAGTCAGCCTGAGCTGCTAGGGCCACAGTACAAAACGTGCCCATATGACTACAGCAATTCAACCCCTAATCTGTTCCTCCTGTTAAAACACTGTTTATTGCTGCTTGTCAGTAATGAGTGACCAGTAAAGGAAGATGCCAGCTCCATCTGGGTACCAGATTACTAGGAGAAGAGTGCTTCCTTTGGATCTTCCTGCCACATTTCTGAAATCGAAGCAAGGGTCTTTCCTTCCTTGAGACTGACTTCCAGCCGGCATTAGAGGGAGCTGTTGCCCCAGCAAGCCCCAAACTCCCTTTGCGCTCTTCTCCAGACCTGCTCCGAACTGCTGTGCAGCAAGGAAATTCAATTGATTCATGAGTTGGCACCTTTCTGTACAGCACTGTCAATCATGTCATCTCTTGAGGGTGCTTCGTAAATACATATCTTCATTTTCATTTGTTTGGTTTTCTTTATGCAGAAGAAAGACTTCTGGGCTAAACTGTGGCGGCACTCTGATCTTCCACTGCTGGCTGGGGGAGCTGGGGAAGCCTTTTAGCCCTTCTGTTAACCTACATTAAAAAAGCAGGGGAGAGCTTTGACATAATTTTCTTCTGTCATTTCACCAGCCCTTTGTCTGAATCATCCATCTTTTCCCTCATCCTGACCCTGTTCTCATTTCCATCACAACTGGAGTAATTCAAACCAAGCTGGGGGAAGTTACGTGGGTGCAAACTCCGGTGAATGAGATCAGAGTTGGACTTTTTGTGAAAAAGGACAAAGGCTGGGGACCAAAATCCTAGTGAAGTCGAGCATCTGACTCAGTAGTTAACCTTTGCTTTTAACTTCTAGCCATTTTTCTTGGAAACAAATGTCAGGACCGTGGCTCAGGGTACCCTGTCTCTGCGCGTTCTGTGCTTGTTTTCCTAATTGGGGGTGGGCACGTTGGTAGGTTTTGTTTTCTGACGAGAAATGCGTGGACATTAGATACACAGTGTCACTGGTGTTATTCCAGGCTGATAACATCACATGGCATGTTGCATACTAAAAGAGGGTGTAGATTGAATTACTGCAGGCCCAGCAGGAGTTGTGCACCGAGTGTGTAAGAGCGTATTTCAGCCACATGAAGCAATACGCGGGGTATTGTTTTAAATGTGCATGGGCTGAATTAAAAATGTCATCTATCACATGAGGGTTGTTTTTTAACAGACAGGAACAATTGTGTAACCAGATCCCCGTGCTTATTAAACCCAATTCAGATCGGTGGGTAAAATTTAAATAGGAATGAATTTGCCTGTTTACTTTTAGTATCGCGAAGCTGGGAGTTGGCTCACTTGCAGCAGAGGGACTGCGCCCTGTATACCTGTAAACCACTGTTCTTAAAACTATGCAACTCATTTGAAGCAGATAAGGTTATCTCGGTAGGAGCAGTTTTTTCTTCTGTTTTTCCTATGGAGAGCACTTGGCACTATCCCTGCTCCAAGGTAATACTATTTCATTTTCCAAAGCAATTTGTCAGGTTTCTAAGTGTGACCATTCAGCATGTAAATTCAATGCATAATCCTCGTGCTGTCATCTTACTCATTTAAATGGATTGAATACAAGGCATATTTTTGTAATCTGTCTGTGCTCTCTCGGGACAGCTTTGTAAATGACATGTTACATTCCCAAGTCTCAGCCAGGCAAAGAGGTTCATTCAGCGCCAATAAAGAGCAGTTATTTCCTAATAAGTATATTAACTGCTCAGAAGGCGGTTGTGAAAATCTGAGAAAAAGCCCTGTCGGAGGGAAAGCAAGCGGGAGTGAAGCAGTGAGTGCCTCTGCTGGGAGCGTGTGTCCGTCCGGACGGCGTCCAGCGTGCTGCTGGCAGATCTGGCATATTTGCCTCAGTGGGGTGATCCAAGTGTGGTGAGTGAAGCTGGTCTGTGGTCGAAGGGCACACCACCGAGCAGACGGTGCCCACGAGTCAAGCGCTGTGTCTCCAGGCTCGCTGTAAGCTCGCAGCAGCCACCGTTGCCACTAAAAAAAAAGCAGCTTTGCCTTTTCCTGCCCTTCCTGTAGTCATCGCTAAGAGCAGGCTTTTCCTGGCTCTGCAGGCAACTGGGTCTTGCAAGTGACCTGGTTTAAAACTATCCAGGAAAGAGCAACAGAAAGTCATTTTAACTGATCTGATTTATTGTACGGCCACGGATAACCAAGGCATGGTGACACTAGAGCAGAAATAAGTTGTGGGGAGCAGCAAGGAAGACCAGGACTACTTCTTCTGGTTGCAGTGATGGTTTACGGTGTCTTGAAGTGAGCGCATGAAGCTCCAGATGAAGCCTGTGCCTGCTTCACCTCCTCCATGCTGGGCCGTTAACTCCCTAAGTTAAAGGGCTGCAAATGCAGGTCTTCTCTGTCAGCCCCCCTGGCTGTAACCCCTGCCCAGCTCTGTACCTCCACGCTGCCTTGGGCAGTTTGGTTCAATCAGTGCCAGTATCTCCTCCAGTGAGTTCCCTCTGCTGCTTCTCCTTTTGCTGACTGGGGCTGTCAAGTCATGGTCTTAAATTTCAAGCAAAGAGAAGAAAGTATTATTTTCACAGGGTGCAGAAGTGAACAATGGAAGTCACTCTCATGGGATGTTGTAGATGCCAAAAACATAAAGGAGTTGTGTTTTTTTTTTTTTTTTTTTTTTTTTTAAAAAGGCTTAGATAACTCATGGAGAAGGGCTATAGTGGCAGCTATTAAGTACGATGGTCTCAGGAAGGCTGTTATTAGCTAATTGATGTGAAAAGGATCATTCTGTGCATAACCTGCTCCACTTTGTTCCTTAAATCTTAATGTACTCCTTCAATCCTCTCCTTAATCTGTCAGGGGCAAACAAACTGGGATGTTGTACTTTTGGTCTGATCCAGCACAGCCATTCCTACACTTCATAAACAATGTTTTAATAATCTGTGAGTGGAACTTAAGACACGAATGTGCATCGTCACACTTTGTGCACAAATTATCACCTGCAAATGCAGTAGTTTATCTGGCAAACTGTATGGTCAGATATTCTCAAGGAAGAATAAGATCTGGGTGTTAGCTTACAAACATGAGGTTATCCAGTCCTGCACAGCAAAGATAAGGCCAACTATGTCAAGCTTCCGGTGCCTTTACTCCAGCTGGTATTCTGCTGCGGACACCGAGAAGAAAGGAGGAATGTGAAACTTGCTCTCTTTGGTATATAGCTTTAATTATAACCTATTATTTAACCCACAAGCAAGTGTTTGTAACTGAAAATCTGCAAGGAGTGTCTGGAGACTGAATTTGTTTTTATTTGCATGGGGATAAATAGACAAGGTTTCCTCTGCAGTTGGTGGATGTGGGGTGGATGTTACAACGAGGAAGATCAGGCCTTTAGCATTTCATGGCTATTTTGGTGCCCCTTCTCCCTGAGTCAGACACAGCAGAGCCAGAGAGAGCTCCTCCTGCCTGTCCCCTACCCGTCCCGCTGGCACTGCCGGTGTAGCTCTCGAATGGCAATTAGGAACATTTGGATCAGCGTGTTTATTTTTTTGCAAATGCTCTGTGAAACCTATCATCTCCTTAAGGAAGAAGAAAAAAACATCCCCCCTCCACCCCTCAAATGCTTTGCAGTTGAGAAGGTCAGCATGGTCGATCATGTTGCTTTTTTGATGGTCATCTCTGGACTGCGAGTGAGCTTTTCAAACCCATGCCTACTTCTGGCCCACAATGTGTCCTGGTGTCCTGTGTGTTTACAAACACCATCGCCCTTAATGATTTTGGAGCTATATCAGGTGAGAGAGGGTTTCCTCCCTGCTGGGAAGCCCTTGGCAGTAACGCCAGGTGGTGCGTGAGGAAGGGCGAGCTTGGGGCTGGGGTCCCTTGAGCTCCTGGGGCCAAGGAGGAGATCTGTCATGGTGTGCTTCAGATACCTGACCTCAGGTCCACCCAGCACACTGAGGGCCTGTGGGATTTATAAGGAAAGAGAGAGGGCCGTACCCTTTCACCGTGCGGTCTGGAGGACACACATGGCACGGCATCACCAAGCGAACCTGGTTTCCAACGCAACACTCAGCACAAAACCCGCAGGGTGTGACAAACATTTTTAGTAGCAAACTGAACAGAGGGCTCCCAGGTCTCCTGTCACAACAGCCGCTGACAGAGATGTGGGAATTTCAGGGCTTAACTGAGCCGCAGCAGGACACACGGCGGGGTGGGGATCCTGGCCGCTCAAACACAGCAAAATAAGAAGTGGTTTCATTCAGAAAGGCAGTTTCTGCTTTTCATTCAGAGTGGGAAGCTTGCGACAGGATCTAGCGAGGTGGCGGAGGGAAGTAACCTTTACACGCAGTGGGAAACTGAATTCATTGAAGAAATACCTCCCCAGACCCTACCCATCTCCTAAACCAGTCTTCTGCCCCGGGAGAGATAATCTATCAGATACCGGCCACACTCTCGTTTTTCTCAATGAAAAGTAGGAAGCTCTAAGTGCCACGCAGACAAGTCCTGCTTCCTCGTGCTGGCCAGGACAGCGGGCACTTACGGACTGGCTTGTGGGGGAAGAAACTGCTCTTTGTGGGGTTTGGCCTTCACGGCCGGCTCTCGCTCTTGTCTGCGAGTCATGTGCCTTAATCCTCCAAAGTGGACTGCCCTGCAGTTTAACATTCCCTGAATTCCTGCTGCCTGCTGACACGCAGCCCATTCAAAGGCAGCTCCAGAGGCCGGCAAGCTGCGGGAAACCTTTGCACCGGCTAATGGGGACGGCCGCTGCTGTTGCTCGTGTCCCTTGTGCCAGGCATGCCTTTCTATTCGGAGCCGCCAGGCCACCCGTGCTGGGGAC
Organism: Alca torda; assembly: GCA_008658365.1. Classification (NCBI taxonomy): domain Eukaryota; kingdom Metazoa; phylum Chordata; class Aves; order Charadriiformes; family Alcidae; genus Alca; species Alca torda. The sequence goes on along the minus strand of CM018077.1, from coordinate 154,363,077 downwards.
AGATATAGCTGGGGAACAGCGGGAGAAAGTATCTGGAGAGTCACCACCGGCACCCGCGGCTTGGATGCCCACATGCTCCCACAGTCCCAGTGCAATGTAAATCTCACTGTCTGCTGCACAATGAAGCTGAGGCAGGGGTTGGGAAGGATTTTTTGGGAGGCTGGATCTCACAGAGGGACACAGAGGTAGAGCTGGGAAGGGAAGGGAGATCTAGGGTAGAAGACAAGCTATGGTGGCCTCTCGTGCCTCAGCCCCACTGATGAGAACTAGCAAGGTGGGAAGGGTACTGCTTCTGTCTCTTGAGGGTGCTGTGGCAATGTCTCATAAAACCTTAAAATTCAGGATAAAATGACATTTTTGCTATCCCAGGAGGGTGGAAAGCTTTCATCCTTGTCCTGACTCTGGGTGCTTGGCAAACTGTAACTTCACTGGTCCTGAACAGGGCTGAAAAAGGAAGGTTATCCTTCGCTCATTTCCCCGTTTGTCAAGTGGAAACAAGAATAATAATTAGAAGATGTAATAATTCTGTCACATAAGGAGTGTTTTAATGTTGGCTAGAAATTAAAAAGTCACCAAGGCATCTGCAGCCTTTGAAAAGACTGAGAAATTTGCTTGGCCATCTGACCTTGCAAACACTTAAAGAAAATGTAAGTCTGGAGAGTATCAATAAGATGGCTCTGCTGAGTAAGGGTCATGCTTGCAGGCAAGCGCTGGGGACCCAGGCGGTGGCAGGATAGGAAGGATCACAGTTATTTTTTCTCAGTCTGTTATGGTTTCTCGTTTTCTAAGAATTTCAGTGACAGGTAGGAATTTGGAAGCTTTTGTGTGCTGATAACAATAGCCGTTAGGATTTGACAAGTGTGAAAGACAGGCATATGTTGTCCCCAAAGATATGCAACACTAACCATCCATGCATCATCTGTGGACGAGTGTTTACAATTTACAACTTTCTGAATCAACTGTCACTTTTTCTCATTCTCTCTCTCTCTTTTCTTTTTTTTTTTTTTTTTTTTTTTTTTTTTATGAATGAAGTCTGAAGCAAGCCAGACAGAAAGGAAGGCTGCAGCATGTTTTATAGCTTGTGTTTCCTTCTGGTGAGGATGTTACATTTGCTGAAGCGAATTTCTGAAAGAGATGTGGAAGGGTTTTCTGGTCAGGCTTAGGGGATATTTCATTCATGCAGGAAGTTGCAAAAGCTGAACAGAAAGTGTATATTATAGAAGTTTCAATTAAAAAAAAAAAGTAGGCTGGAGGGTAAAATTGCAAAATACCAGCTGAGGCTCAAAAGTCAAGTTCAATTCATAGTCCTAGTATAGTTTAATGTTAATAACAATAACAAAATTCCTTTAATCCAAGATATAGGAATACTTTTCCATCCAATCTTCAGGTGTAAATTTCTGAAAATGATTATTTCTATGATGTATTTCTGTGACAAATAATACCTGCCTCTTACATAAGCTGTTCCGATGCAGAAACTTTGGACTGAACACGGGGAATTCTTTAGAGCAGGGATGGATGGGATGGACATAATATCACTCGAGTTTGGGTTTAGAGAGTTTTAACATGCTGCTGCCAAGAAAATCACCAACACAGCAAGAAGTGGGAATGCTGCTCTGTTGTCCAGAGGGGATGCACGAGCTGATTTGAGCAGGGATTGTGGTTCAAATGCCTTTAATACTCCACATACCAGTGCATCAGGGAGTGGAAGCTGATGTGTTTTAGCTTTTTTCTGCTAAGCAGTTAGGTTTTCCCATTCATTTGTCCTAGACCCATGGCGCACAGATTTTTACAGACTCGGTGTAGCCTCAGTGGGCCAGATGCCAGGGGGATGGGAATGGAGTGTTGGCACAGGCAGTGAATTATACCTTACTGAACCACAGGGATTCATAGCTTTATAGGTTTTAATGTCAGGAAGAATTCATTGTGGCCCTCTAGGCTGACCCTCTGTGTCACCCAGGTGAAAGAAGCTCACCCCAAACTTTCTACACCAGGCTCAGAGTTTCTGTTTGAGTGTCTGTGTGTTTTTAGAGAGACTAATTCAATCTTGATTTAAAAGACTTCCAATGAATTTGCCGCGTCTCTAGTTAAGGTTACGCATAGATACAATTCAAGCTGTGCAAGCCCTTTATGCAGACCAGTTTCAGCTGGTTTAATCCTCTCTTACATCACTATTCCAAATGGATAAATTCCCACGTCTGAGCACGTGATAGGAAATACCTGACTTATTGAAGTTGCCCATCATATGAAACCTGCTAACTGACCACGTGCATGCCTTAAGCCTGACCCAGGGAGAAGTGTGTTAGTTTAAACTGTCTCTGCAGTGGATTTCATTTTCGTTAGGATCTAAGGTTCACAATTTGCTTTGCAGCTGCATTACGCTAAGGACACATGCACCGTCAGGCACCGACCATTACTGTGGCTTAGCTGACAATCAGTAGCTCGATTAACTGCCTGAATTCACTCATGCACCCAAGCCTAAAAGGAGCGGGTGGAATAGACCTAAATAGCTATATTGTTATCTCATTTAGTTGTCCCTGGACACATTTTATAAGCTAGAGGAGGCCTTGGATGCACTTCAGAAGTCAGTTTAATGTGTTATTTGAAAGAGAAGGGCAAATGGAGGCAAAATTCACATTTCTCCAACGAGAAACGGGACCTCTAACTTAAGCTTTCTTCGTTAGAGAAAGCAGTCTGTGGTCTTGAAAGGTCACAAGCGTTCACAACAGCAGCTTAACATCTCATCCAGCAAAAGAACTTCTGCTGTAGCTTAGCCGCCTCCTAAAATCACATGAGGGCACTGCTGTGAGGCCTGTAGCTGCTTTGCCTGTGTGATCTCATGCGATCAGGGCCTGGAATGGCATGTAAAGTGACAGGTTGCCCCAGCAGATGGTTTCATTAGTACTGCACAGGTCACGACAGCAATGCCTGCAGTAGCCTGTAAGCATATTGAGAACCGAGTGCCGGGAGATGCAGGGAAAGCAAAGACAAGTTCACAAAATCAGCGGATTAAAACCTCAGAGGAATGAGTAGGAGAGTAACTGAAACCTGTATGCAGAACTGGTTTTCTCCTGGTGTGCAAACCTGCCTTTCCAATACACTGGTGTCCAAGTGCCTGACGTGGATTCCAACAAGCGTTCAAAATTGTGAAATGCATGGAGGTCTCTGCCTTGTGTTTGCTTTTGCCATCATTCCTAAACACTTGCAGGTGGTTTACAAAAGGGATATTCAACAGTTTGGTGTCTCTCAGCTGACTTGCAGCCTAACTGAACCACCACCCTCAAGTTGCAGACCCATGAGCCCCATTCCATATGGGGCCCATGACGTTTAATGGCATGTTGTATGGAGCGGTGACTGCTTCTGGCTCTGTCTGTGCTCGACAGAATCCCAGAAGTGGTGGGTGGAAGGGAGTTTTGGAGGTCATCTAGTCATTCCTCCCCCAGGAACCAGGGATATTTCTAAGTGGAGTGAAATGCAGAGCCACTGCATGGATGAGAGCAGAGCTCTGGGCTTTCAAGAACGGGGCATCTTAATGCAGTCAAGAAACACCAGAAAGGAAAAGGAAACAAAGGAAAGGGGGAAAACCCCCATAGTTTTCCCAGGGAAAAAGAGACCCTGAGAGCACATTTTGACATCTATCATGAAGAAGGGAGGATGTAGGACTGGAGAGGAGTAATTAATTTTCTGTGTAATGTGGGTGTAAAAATGAAAGATTTCCACTCTCATGGGATGAAGGTTTGGGGTTCAGGAGAAATTTGCAGCCAACACCCAGTTGCATTGGAAACAGAGTTTTACCCACTGCTGGTTATTGCCCCAGCTCTGCCTACACGCATAGTGGAGCAGGCTGGCCCAAAACGTACAGTCTCTGGCAAGGTTTTTCCTCTGCTGAATGTATTGATCTGCTGAGCTTAATTAAACTGTCTGGCTATTTCAGCGTGCACAATTTAGATAAGAAAATGACTATTCCTCCCAGACTCAGAAAGAAACCACTAGCCCTCTTTCTTATTTAGTGTAAGTCTGTCGTTGTTGTGCTGCCCAATTTGTAATACCGAACTGTCTGTACTCAAATTGAAAGCTGGTCCCCACCATAGATCAAAATTTCTGTCTTGCTTGCCCTCTAGATGGCAAACTCTCCTTAGTTTTGGAACGGGAACAGCCACAGTGGTTGCTGCTGGCTTTTGCAGTCGTTAATTTGCAGCACAACTTCAGTTTGTAGTTTTGAATCAACCAGACACAAAAAGACAACTCCCAGCAATGACAATGGAAGAGGAGGTGAAGGGGGATCAGTGGTGACATATGCAAGTTTCATAAGGACATTTCTTGTGAAATGAAATGTGAAATAACAAGCATTGATTTACCATATATATTTGGGAACCTTTGGCTGTGCCGCGCAGCTGGGTGCTGTGGATCTCCAGGGCCGCTACATAGTTCTGCTTAGGTGCTTAGTTGTGACTAAAGCAAGAATAAAACTGAACTTTTGGTTTTTTTTTTTTTTATTTATTCATTTATTTTGCCAATGAGAGGAGCCTCAAGCAACGAGTTAGGGCTCCCAAATACTCTACAGGCAGTGCGACTCTTGTTCTTCCTTTGGCAGCCCATTCCCTGGGTTTATTTAATGTCCTTTCTCTAATTCCATTCCTCCTTTTCATCTCCTGTCACCTGCCAAATGTTTTCTTCCCTCTTTTTCAACCAGAACCCAGCCCTAGGACTCCTTCTTCAACCCCTCCAGCTATGCACCCCCATTCCCAAACCCCACCTCCCCTCTCTGCCCTGTTCCCATCTCCCCTAAACATTCAGATCAAAAACATGGTCAGCACTTGCAGAGAGCACTGTGATAAAGTCACAAATGACCGTCTCTCGGTTGCCTCTCAATATCTTACCCCCCAGAAGATGAAGATATTTTAAGTCCTACAAAACGAAGAAGGTTTGGTGGCCCAGGTCTCAACTATCCCTCCCCTTCCCAGAAGCACAGGGCCTCAGGGGAATGTGTGGCCTTCCAGGGAGGGATTTATCTCCTTAAAGTGCTTGTCTGCAGTGGAGGCATCTGTATCTGAGCTAGTCACCTGGGTTGCCTTTACAATCAGTGGAGAGCTGTCAGCAGAGTTCGAGGAATCTAGGGCACTTCCGAAAGTGGTCACCCACATCTGTTAGAAGTGTTGTACTCCCTAAACTGGCCATAAAGAGAGCCTGGACACTCTGCTTAGGTGGAAACTCATATCACAGGCAGAGTTAGGGAAGAGGAATCTCATTCTTGTGTCTCTGGTCAGCTGAGGTGACATTTTTATTTTATCTGTTTCTTGGAATTCAGAATATTTCAGACTTCCTCTTTGTGCAGGAAACAGTCTTTAACATGGCTCGTAAGACTTCCTCCTTCCTTACTTTCTCCTTGAAAGATTCTAGAAATCAATTTTCAGCCACTGTAGTTGATGTAAATAACAAAATACGTGAGATCAGCCCTTTGGAAAATAGAGAAAGAAGGCAAACACAGTATTTTCCAAATCAGAATTGGGTACACACCATTTCTTATGTACACTCTTGATTATAAACCTAGCCAAGGATATGAGGTTTCAGAAAGGAACTAGTTCTTCTTTCATTTTTGGTATGATGAGAGGGATGAGGAGATCCACTCAAGTATCTGCATTCACTATCCTATCTAGCATTGCCAGATTTTCCCAGGGCAAGTGAAACACCATTTGTCTTTTCTCAATCATCAGTTGTCAGGATAGAGAAAGAACAAGTAATTTCCAGTCTATATAGAGTCAACATGACAAATTGTTCCCCTCCCCACTGAAGTATTTGCTTGTTTCCTTTATGCTGATAGGTTGGTACCAAAGGAAAGTACTAGACACGTTCCCTAATGGGAACATGTTCTCAGGATAATAGAGATTTGAGAGCTGCACACAGCCAGTGGCTTCTGTTCATTGCCCATTTGCTGGGCTCATTTGCTGGGTTAGTGCTAGTGTCTCCATTTTCCAGCAGCTGAGACAATGATTACAGAGCTCGATTTCTTATGCTTCGTGTAACCTAGCTGGAAAACAGTTGGTTAATAAAACAATTAAATATAAAAATTAAAATTGTTCGTGCTAACAAGTGCTACGGTATGTTCCAGCAACAAAATATCCGTATTGAGATCTATGGAGATTTAAATACAGAGCTATGATGGAAAGCAAAGGACGTATGAATGTGATGGTCTGGAGGCCACAATGATGTACAAGAGTCCTCCTGTTGAGGTGTTGCAAATGCAAAAGGTAGGGTTAGCAGCTGCTTTACAAAATGTATGTAAAGTCACACCAAGTCACATCATGTTTGTATGAAGGTCTTGATCAACTGTATATGATTTTTAGTTGCAAATTGTGCTTAGTTATCGTGTGGATAGTTATAGAAGGCTGGTTTTGTATTTTAAATATTTGTTAGGACCCCAACAAGCAGGATAACTCTGCATGTAAAGCAAGAGATGTTAATGAAAGAAATGTAGTTGGTAGATCTCAATTTATTACTTGTTCCAAGCAAAGAGACCCCCACCAGAATTACACTAATTACATTATTATGAGCACACTGAAGTAGAGCTCTTATTACTCATGGGAAACTACTATTTTTTCTTAATTGATATGTGCTTAACAGTGCCAGCCATGACTCAGTGCCTGTGTCCCAGGGATTATATGCGTGCATAAGAAAAAGTCAGAGGGAGAAGGGCTAAGGCTGTCTTTCGCAGAATTTTTTTTTGTATATAGAGGTGGTTGGGGATTTTCCTACTAGGAGATGCTATTTTTGCAGAACTAAAATTTGCATTAGGGAAACATAAGTTTTGTATGAAAATGTAGAGTTTTGCTTTGGGAACTTGAAAATACAGTGGGTGCCTACTGAGCTGTGAGTCCAGTGATGTGTTCAGTTGCTCTCACTGACACCTGCCAAGGAAGCAGCCTGTCTTACATCTGAGCTGTAGACTCAGTGGTAGAAGAAGGGGTTGGACAGGATAGTCCCATACAAATCAGCTTTCCTAGAAAATGTAATGCCCCAGTACCACACCTACATTGTGCTCTGGGAATGGGTGGATGGGGGCATTTAGCCCTGTGAATAATTTGTTGGTTTTTTTACTGTTGATCCCATCTGGCACTAATATTTGTCTGAAACCCTGCTGCCTTCCATGGAACAGAAATTTCACTGATGGCCAAGTGTACAGTACAAACCTTGCTCTTTACAACGCCAGTTACTGCTGACTGATATTGTTATGATGGGTCAAGCAAGCTAGCAGGTACAAGGTTTAACCATCCATCTCAATTCATTCATCATATCTCTGGCAACATATTTAAATCCAAATTGATTACTTTTATTGCTATCTCAGGATAAACTCCACACAAGTTAGTCTTTTGATGCTTTGTAAGTGCATACGTCTCCATAGGCTGCTTATCTGAATTGTCGTATGGAATTAATGATGTTTATTCCCAGTTGACCAATTTGCATTAGTGACACCTTTACCCAGTTGCAGGATATGCTTGAGCTGACCCTCCACAATTAATCATACCCGTCAACACAGCCTGTGCGACCTTCACTCAGTCACATTAACACGCTGGCAGCTATTGATTCCTTATAGGTGGATATACTTGTAGAAGTCCCTGTTAAAAAAAACCAAAAAAAACAAAAAAAAACCCCAACCAAGAGAAATTCCATCTCAGATTATATTTTTATAGATACATGTACCTTACAAATATTCTGGGCTTAATTCTAGACTAAAAAATGAGAAAATTTTTCATGCACATGGCACTCTCAACTTAGACTAATAAACTGTAATACTTGGACTCATCCACCCAGTTTTATTTACTTAATTCAGAAGCCAAACTGAAAGGTATTACCACTACAGCCGCCATAGTCAAGTGAGAGAGATGGCCTTCTCCAGGGCATGCTATAGCGCACTGAAAATCAAACCAAGGGAGGTACCTGTATCTTTCCACTGACGAGTCTTCAGTTTGTAGAGAATCATGGGTCAAAATGGGTAGGAATGACCTAAGAAAGGGCAGAATGGAAATCTCAGGAAATATCCATTGGCCTGTTTCCAAGTGAAGTCCTATGTGAAAGTTAAGCTTCCCCTGAAGGATGGGGGGAGTCAACTTTGCTGGCAGAGAAGGGTCTTGCTTAGGACAGGTTTCGAGTTACCTGTATTCCGTTTAGGAATACATCATTAGGCTAAATATAGGGTCTGGTGACATTTTAGATGCCCTGCCTTGTCCCACCTGACTGTTGGCTGCTGGAGAAGGGCACAAGTTTCTTGTAGCCTATGTGCCACATCTAGTAGTGTGACCACATATATCTGTTTCAGATACACAAATGGCATCAGACACCTAGGTTTAAGTAACCCAAAGGTGCTTGGGAGTTATTATATAATAGTCCCTTATCAAAAGGTTAAAGAATCCATAAGATTGAAGGAGAGACCCTGGTATTCACAATCTTTTGGACAGGTAAAGTGTTTGCTTGCGTCCTCCATGTCTGCAGCGTACTTTGAAGGAGATAGCCCTGCCATAATGTTGAGAGACTGACTGGGCGCTGGGGAGCCTCATACGGTGGTTGGGAAAGGTGTCTGCTGACAGATTGAGTTCTAGGTGAGTTGAATTACCCAGGTCTCAAAGATTGATCAGAAAAAAAGAAAGGGAGAAATGTGTATTTTTAATCATAGTCTTGTGGGGTGGCTTTGTTTCAGCTGCATTATTTAAAATTACAATAGTCAGAGTTTAAACCACATCCTCACACTTAGTTGAGAACAAGAAAAAGTATTTTTTTCTTTTGTTTTCCTTCTTTCTCCTACATTGCTCCTCCTTTTCCTAGTGAGATCCTTTTTGCAAGACAATGTTACCTTTTCCAGTGTGTCATTGCTTTTAATGGTGCAGGAGACTGTCATTGACTGTAGGAATGACACAAAATTCAGGGTCTTACTGCTGGTTCCAGTGAACAGGACAAAACAAGGCTGTGTCAGGTTTCTCTTTGTTATAGTCTTATACCGGGATGGAACAAGGTCATTGTTCCTTGGTGGGATCAGTAAGAGATGCTGAGGATGCTCACAACACTTCACTTTAGGTACCTGTCTTTGCAGCCTCTGCCCAACTGCTGGCCTGCAGGCACACCTGGATGGATCCTAGACACATCTGTACAGCGGTTAGGTTTCCATTGGAGGAGACGGATCTCCTAAAACATATGCCTAAAATCAATGGCTTAGATAGTGCCTGCCTCATACAATATGTCCTCTGACAATTTCCCTTCTTCCTGCACCAGCACTTGCTCCCTCTTTGTCTGTAAGTTTCAATTCATAGTCTTCTCTGGATTGGATCTGGTGCTTTTTTGACATATTTTCTGTCAGCCTTTCTCATGGAACACATTTCTCCGTGGAAATCTCCTGGTCCACATATGCTTTCCATATGCCCAAGACTGGAGTGGGCTCACACACTCAATGGGGGTGGAGGTTGCAATTGTTTCTCTTTTCAGGGAGGTTTGGCCATCACACATTATTTCGCTTGAGCACGTGTCAGTGTTTTCCCTGACAAACATGGCTGGGAAGCAGTTACTTTTAAGTGATGTTGGAACAGCAGGAATTAGATTCTCCTTTTATCAGATGTGGTTTTAGCCCTCCCTCCATACCATCATTGACTGTGTTGAACTTAGTGGCAGTGTTTTCTGTGAGCAAGATCAGATAACAGTTAGTGTATTTTACAGTCATACATCTGTGTGTGTCATATCATTCTTTCTTCACTCCAATACATTCATTTTCTCAGGCACATATTTAAGCACCTTGGCTACAGTCTAGCATTAAACTAAAGCTTTGAAACTCTGAGTGCAAAATTTAGAAAACCCAGATTTGCTTTTTAGCTAGAAAAGAAATAATTTCTTTTTTACTCCCTTTACCACTAAACTTGTTAATCTCATGATCACCGAAGTCACTTTCACTGGTGGGTGAAAATTCAATCCAGAACTATTTGGTCAACAGGTACTTCACTAGCAGGCTCCAGCAGATTACCAAGGCTATGGGAATTGCTCTACAGAAGTGTTATCCATCAGTGTGTACATACCTCTTTACTGTTAATGGTGGAGGGAGTGCAGCAGTGTATTGGGTTTGCTTGGCGAGATTTTGGCAGCGGGAAGCTACAGGTGTGGCTTCTGTGAGAAGCTGCTAGAATCTTCCCCTTTGTCTAATAGAGGCCATTGCTCTAGATGGACCCATCACTGGCCAAGGCCAAGCCAATCAGGGGTGGTGGTAGTGCCTCTGCGATAACCTATTTAAGAAGGAGAAAAAGTTGCTGTGCAACAGTAGCCAGAGGAAAGGAGCGACAATATGTGAGAGAAACAACTCTGCAAACACCAAGGTCAGTGAAGGAGGGGGAGGAAGTGTTCCAGGTGTCAAAGCAGAGATTCCCCTCCAACCCATGTTGAAGACCATGGTGAGACAGGCTGTCCCCCTGCAGCCCATGGAAGTTAATGGTGGAGCAGATATCCACCTGCAGCCTGTGGAGGACTGGTGCAAACTGCACCAGTGCATGATCACTGCAGCTCAGGCTGCCTCCAGTCTTGATGTCACCAATGAGCTCACTTGTATTGGTGACCAACAGCTCCAGTATCACATCCCCTCTGATAGGGCTGTCTATTGCCTGGTGTAAGGAGTTATTCTCCATGCACTCCAGGAGTCTCCTGGATTGCCTACAGCTTGCTGTACTACTTTTCCAGCAGACGTTGGGGTGGTTGAAGTCCCCTACCAGGACAAGGGCCTGCGAGCACGATGCCTCCTGTAGCTGGAGTAAGAAGGTTTTTGTCAATAGCGTCCCCATGATTGGATGGCCTGTTGTAGACACCAACCACAAGGTTCTGTTTGTTGCATCGGTCTCTAATTCTTACCTGCTCATGGCTATTCTAATTTCCCCAGTCAAGTCCATTTTGCTGGTAATGGTAATTGGTGAGTCATATCTCCCTGTCCTTATCTTGACCCAAAAGCCTTTTGTTATATTTTATCTTCCCTGACCAGCTGAGGAGGGGGACTAATAGAGTGGCCACCTGGCAGAAGCAACAGCTTTTTGGATAGAAGCATGAGGGAAGGACATGGGGATGCACCCACAGAAAGACATTTGTCTACACTCCAGTGAAAAGAGTCAAAGAAATGAGAAGCCACCTCATCATGTGGAAAAGAATCACGCAGAAAGGTGGAAAAAAGATGGATCTGATAAGACTGTCAATGGGTGTAAAAATGAAGTCATTAATTAGTGGATGGAGATTGCCAGTCCAGAAATGTGATTTTTTTGTACAGGTTAGAGAGTGAATCTAAAAGCTACGTAAGTTCAGGATGTGTGTGAAGAATGAAGCAGTGTGGTGACATTACTGCAATGCCTATCATCACACCCAAAGTCAGAAGCTCTAGAGTGTTTAGGTACAGTGGTGGTTATGAAACTTTTCATTTCAGAATTGGTGCATTTGATGTGCTAGACATGCCCATGGCTTCCCACAAAAGCTGGATTAATCTTGCTTTGGTTTAGATATCCACAGTGTAGAAACACGCGCACATGAGCCAGTCACTCACGGCTTTCTTCATAGTTGATGAAGAGAAATAGTAATTTTCAGAACATTATCCCCGTCGTGTATTTTAGATGTCTACCATACTGTGAGATGAATTATGCCCCAGAAGACCCTGTTTCTCTCCACTGATAATAAAGAAAATCTAGATGGTTAGCTCAGAGGTAAACAACTACAAGGAATTTACTGAAGTGTTTCCTGACAGAATGTGCAGAAAAAATGAATCCGATGGCTTCAAGCTGTGTGTATTCCCTGCACAGCCACATTCTTCTGGCAGTGGACCCCATTCCATTTTGTTGTGATTAATGCCACATTTTCTGCAAGTAAATTTTGTCCGGGCCATTTGCTGACCTTTGCAGCCCATCTTTGCACTTTGGTATGCATTTTTAATTGGATTCCCTTTGGTTTTACTGAACTTTTCATTTGAAAAGCAGAGTTTTGACTTGACCTACAAGTATAAACTATTTTTTGCAAAGTCAAGCCCATTGCTGCAATAACCTTGCTCTGACCTTGTTATCAGTTACACTACAAATAATCTGCAAACTAATCCATTTCCGAAACTGTTCATTCTCAGCAGTCTTGTTTTAGCAGCTTTCAGTAGTCCTCTCGCTTCTTCCAAAGCATACTGTCAGTGTCCAGTGCCTTTGGAGCTGCCACATCCAATACTGGGGAAGATTTCAATTTCTCTAACTTCCCTGCAGTAATGCCTGCTTCCAGGTTCCAATTAGAAAAACTACAGTCATTTCTTCAAGTTCTGTGCCTCAAAGGAAGTACCTGAATTTCTTGGATCACACTGGCAGAGTTATAAAAGTTCACTGCTTCTCTTTATTTTTGAGTCCCACAGGATGTGAAAGCGGATAGAAATCCCTGTGTGCCACTAAATATTAGACATATTGGACTGAAAGGATCATGTTGATCATTCAGTGTGGGCCTTGCAGTCAGGGGTAAGGAAGGTCCATGGAGCATCCAGTTTGTCCCATTCTTGACAGCCTACACCCATAACAACTTCCCAATGATTTCTTGTTTATCAAAGTCCTCTGGGAAAAGAGTCTGATGGGTATCAGAACTAGCATGCTGTAGAAAGTGAGCTAGAGAGAAAAGCAAAGAAATGAGCGGAAGAGATCAAGAGCATCAACAATGTGCTGTGTCAAAGAAATGAAAAGGGAGAGGCTGAGGATGCTTGGACCACAAGATGGGGAGCAAGGAGATGTGGAAAGTGCTGATGTTATCTCCTTCATGAAAGATCAGTAGATGTGTGAAGCACTGAAGGTATGAAATCAGCTACTCAAAAATGAAAAGAAGTCAGGGTACGGAAAATTGCTCATAATATAAAAGAAGGATATATAAGAAGTCAGACATCAGGCTAGGCTGGCTCCCTTGTACCCAGTGGAGAACTGGTTAGTAACTTTAGCAGAGTTTGGGGTGCGGTATGGTCTTTTCTAGGAGACATTAATATTTGGCCAAGTGTATTTCGTCTGTTCTCACTCTTGCTAGACTGAATAATTCCGTGATGCCTCGTGTGTTTACCATTAGAGAGTAAGCCAAGTACTGTCCTCACTGTATAACCAATTTATAAATGTTTGTTTCCTGCTTTGTAAATGGCACCTTCACGTGTTCTTCGCCAAACACACTGACTTTAACTTTATTCAATTAGTAATGAAGAAACATGGAACATTAAAGACGAGGAACTTCGGTGATTTTATGCACCAGTGTTTGGCACTTCGTCAGCAAGCAAACACTGGTTTCCTATGGACATAGTTACACACTGGTGGGGGCAGAACCAAAGTCAACAAACATCTTAATTACCCCGGGTACCGTATCCGCAGGTATCACATTACAGCCCATGTACTTCAGAGAAAGTCGCAGTTTAGCTGCAAGGAGACCAGAGCCTTTGCATCAAGGAAGGTCAAAAGTCAAAGGAAATGCCAGTAGAAGCAGTAGTCAGAGTAAAGGAGCTTAATAAACCCCTCACCTTCTTGTTTACCTTTGATTTCTCATTTATTCTATAATAGAGGCAAATCTAAACGCATAACGACACAAGAAGCAGCTGGACTATGTTTGCTCAAGAAGGGGACTCAGCTGACAAAGCAGACAGGAACTTGGTTAATCAAACCACACTGGTTTTCTGCCCATCGGTGCCCTGAGGCCACGCATGCAGTAGCTGGAATTAAGTCCTCACATTTGCACTGATGGATAGGATGCCTTTGACAAATCCGTGACAGAAGGAAAAGATCACCACTGATGTTAAGTATGTAAATATAGGCAATGGATGAGATTGATGCAATTGCATGTCTAGTGTGTATACATAGTTGCTTTAATTGCATGTGGGTCCCAGATAATGCTGGATATTGCCGGACAACTGAACACCCACCAGGCTGTCTTCCCACAGTCCTGTAGCCAGCTGGGCCTGACTCTTGATCACAGCTATGCTGGTATAGTTTTTCTCTCTTGATAGACTTAACTCAGATCTTAGACAAATGCAGTTACAACAAGGTCCAGATGTGCTAGGGCAGACGTTAGGGTAGATGTGCTCAGGGCATAATTATCTCATTGTGGCATGAGGGCTTGCGGTATGAGGTGGCTGGAGCACTGGGCAGCTGCCTTTGCAGGCTTTGTACCAAGGTCCAACTGCCCCCGAGCAGCCTTGGCCCTCACCCTGACCTCTGTCCTGAACCTTGTCTGCGTGTTATCTGGTCTAATTGGTGGCCCTCATCCTCTGCCACCTCTAACAATGTGAACACGCTGAAACTACCACAGTCTATTTCTGTGCTGCATAACATGCTTCAACTGGGCCATCACAGGGACTGCCAGGAGGTCCATCTTAATTGCCAGCACTTTCAAGTGGTCCTGTCATTGTGGTGCGGACGTGTGGTGTAGATCTAAAGCAAGGGGCAACCCCAAGTGCATTTTCTTCTGCTTAGAAAATGTTACTTTTTCACTCTCTCTCTGGTGATTCTTGCTTTCTCCATTCCTTGTATCTTCCTTTCCCAGGTGACCCCAGGGATGCTGCTGGGATGGAGCATGTATGACATGTCCTTACATAAACCCAGAGCTCAACTGCGGGGTTAACTACAGGGTTGCAGTTAAATCTGGTGCTCTGCCATTGATTTCTTATGTTGCATTGAACATAAGACATCCAGAAACTGCTTAGACATCCAGAAACTGCTAGAAAGTTGGGTGTCTGTCTGTCCATGGCTCAGGCACGGCCTTGTCTTCACTCCTACTCCTGCCTCCACGTTTAAGGGGGTGTTGAGAGAGTCGAAATCCTGCTGCACTGGCCTGAGCAAAGAGCAGAGAAGTGGCAGCCATGGTTAACATAGCTAATCCAAGAAGTGATCTGAAACATGATGTCTTAGGGACTGTGAGGTGCTCAGATGTTGCACTGACTGATTTAAAATGTTTGTCATTTACCAAAAGCATCACAACATCTATCTGGGCTAAATAGTTAATTTTGATAGTAAAATTGCCCATTTAGTTATGTCACCATTTCAAATAGCCTGTTATATATTAAATCACACACCTGCTCTCAATTCAGTAATAGTTACTTATATTTTTGTGCTTTTAATGTATCTGATTGATTGGCATAAGAAGATTCATTCCAATAATTAAATTTATCGTGGTACACGATCTGACTTTTCATTATAACCCAAAAGAAAGCTGATAATCAGACTAACTGAAGAAGTAGATCCTTAGTATTACAACAGGAGATGGTGGTTGCTTATCAATATCTCATAGAAATTAAAGCTGCAGATTACGTATTATCTATTAAATGTAGTCATCCAACAATTAGTCTGGGTTTCAGAACTTGGGAGGTAGGTGCTTGCACATCGTGCCTGTCATGGAAAAACATGAATGAGCAAAATGACTCTTCCTCCACATTCACAAAAGATTTAAAAAAAAATGCTAAAGCTGCTGCCAGGTCACCTGTAACAAGTTCCAATTCCCAGAAGCATGTGGGAGAATTTTCAAAGTCAAAAATCAATGGCTATGAAATCACACATTAGTCTAGGGGAGTGTACTTTGCCTGTTTTCACAGCTAACATTCATCTTCCTATAGTAATAGTGGCGCAGACAATTTGCCACGGTAAAGTTGATCTATAAGTGTTTTAATTAAAGTTCTGACAGCAAATTGAAATCTTACTTTACTTACAGAGCAGACATTATTCATATCCGTCTCACCTGAGAACTCGGGCTTAGTGGAGGACCTCAGGACTGGTACAAGTCTGGGAGGAACATTAGGAAAACACACACGCTCATCAAGCTCTAAGTTAATGCTGTTACGTCTTCTCTCCCGTGATGGAAATGAGGGGCTATAAGAACTGGGTTGTCGTGGCTTGGACAATTCTTGGATGTCAAGGCTCATCAGCACTTTAGCAGAGGCCTCTGGGCATTTGAGAGTGCTGGTTTGTAGGAGGTGGTGGGGACCTTTTAGCTGGTTGACACACAGGCAAGAGATGAATTACACTGTCCTCTCTGAGCCAGGCTTGGAGCCGAACAGAGAAAGGAGATGACAGGGAAAAAAATGTCACATGTCTTCTGAGGAATGTCCGATATCTTCCCTTATGACGGAATAAGGAAGGAGAGGATTATCACAGGGCTTTGGCAGGCATCAAGCAAATGCTCAGAAATGATGAGGAAACTGAGACAAGAGCCTGTTGCAGATTTGATTGATTTCTGTGGCTCTGGGGTGCAGTGTAAGACAAAGCCCAAGGCTGAGCAGGCTTAAGACAAAGGCCAAGTAAGGAGTTGCCCCAAGTGGAAAAGTGGAAATGGCAAAATTACAGTTTTGAGACACAATGAGAGAGACCCCTCCAGTCTCAGAGGGGCAGCATGTCCAGTGCGGTGTGGCAAGACGGAACGAAACCCCTAACAGCACCAGTGAGTGCTGGCGTACTGTCCCCCAGGGCTGCCACCCTCCTGGCATCTGTGCCTCTTCCACCACTAACAAAAAGGCTATGCATGTTGCAAGGCTGCGTCTGCTGAGAAGGCAAAAAGCGCAGGAGACCTGGCTCCTGGTGACATTCCTTCCTCCCTCACCCTGCGGTGCAGTGCGCACTCCATCAGCTGTGGCAGAGGAATGGGTTGGGGACAGGTAGTGCAGGGCCATGATGGACTGCTGGAAGGGCAGGGCACTGATTTTTGTCCTCCTGAGTTATTTAGGTTATGCTGATGCCCAGAGGAGCTGCTCTGCTATCCCTGCCAACATGAAATTTGCCTTCACGGGAGAGAAATCTTTTACTCTGTGTGTTTAGAAATCCCATCTTTTACTGATTTATGCATGAAAGGTGTCTGTCCCTTTCCACCGACTGCAGAGGGGATCTGTAAGGGCATGGAAAGACACTGAAGAGCTCAGGGTCCTGAGAAAAACCTGATATAAATCAAGATGCGTAACCAAAGCTTTGCAGCCATAAAGAGGAAAATCTTAACTTCTAGGAGTTCAATGAGAGAATTAGGTGATCTGGAACATGATGTATAATGGTCTCATGCCTTGTCAACTAAACTTGAACTGGGATCAGCTGAGAGAACTCAATTTTCTGTGTTCCCAGTTTTCCCCATGCAAAAGCGAGTACAAAGCCTCACAAACCAGAAATCTCTACTGGGACAGATGCTAATATTTTGATTAAGCTTTGATTTGAGAAGTGACCTGAGAATTGGAAAACCATAGGACCATACACACTTTTGCCTTCAAAAATGCAAGTTTTTTATATAAATATATGTGTATATACATATATAAAAAAATATTTTTTTTTCAGCCAGGGTAGAAAAACCCTAGAAAACCACCAAAGTGAATGCTTAATTTTTGCAAAGTGTGAGACCGTGGAAAAGATCCATGTCTCTTTCTTGTGGGTTAACCACTAAGTCTGGCAGCTCCTTTTGGGACTCTCATAGCAGCTTGGTTTTGTAATTATTTATAGAACATTAATTTTCAGTCAGGAAAGAACTAATTGTTTACTATTAGCATAACACTCAATTTGAAATAATTAAGGAGAACTCTTTTTTTGCACTAATCTTAATCTAAGTCTGAAATGTATCCCCAAAGTCCATTAAAAACAAAGCAAAACCCACTGTTAATTAGCAATTTACTCCATTACAATAGCTGGGAGTTTTAACAAGTTCAACCAAGGACTATGCAACATTATAAAATAAATCTCCTGGTTTGTCACATTTGAGAGTTACTAATAAAGAGGGTAATTCAGCATTATAAAAGTGCTTACTTTGTCTGGGGAGGCCTCACAGTATGTCAGTATTATATCATTCACATGACGGCGGATCAGAAGAGAGATATAAATTGTTTGGTTGGGGAAATTAACTGAGGATTGATTCTCTCTGTTTTAATTTAGCATCAGAATGCTAGAAAACTCCTAAAAGCAGATGGGCTATTGATCCGACAAGAGGATAATCAGTGCATCAAAACAGAGGGAGGAGGAGAAACGGGTAGTTTTGAGGCTCTTCAGTGATTGCTGCCTCAGACAGAGAGGTCTTATTCACAGAGAGTGAGGTGGGGGAAGAGGGAGCTGGGGGAGGAGAGGCTGCTTTGGGACAAACCCTTACACATGTAAGCGAAGCTGAAAAAGTACATCTAGCAGGGGAGAAAAAGTAAAATCGAAGAGGGAAGATCTTAAATTATAAGAGGAAGGGGGAAAGAAAGACCTCACAATCACTCACTGAGGATGCGCAATCCATCAATGTCCATCCTGTCTGCAGGGCATTAATTGTCATGTGCATGAAAGGGACTTGAGAGTCCTGAGGGGATGGGCTCCCAAGAAACCAAGTGTCTTCTGCTATGTGAGGTCCAAGCCCTGGCATGAACTTCCATGACTTTTTATTTCCCTGTGAAGTTTCTGAAGGAATGGAAATAATTAATGAGCTGGTTGTGTCTCTTTGGTTCTGGGAGCAGAGCATTTCTGTATCCGTGTTAACCACACGTAAATGATGCTGTCCGATGGGAGCCTGCGTTATGGCCAGAGTCAGGACGTTCTGACTCTTGGCATGACACAGTTATGTGCAGTGTCCTAAAAGCAGCACGGGAGCATCACTGTTTGAGGAGGAGAATAGGGAGGAGAGAAATAAAATTCTCATGTTCAGCCAGCGGTACTTAACACAGATCCTGGAGGGAATCCAGGCGGACTTAAAGCAATATTTATGTTTCCTTGATCTTGGTTGCCTTCTTGACACAGTTTCTCTCCGGCAAAATTTGGATGACCCAGAAGAGGCTCTGTCTTGTGCACAGGCTTGTAGCCCTGTAGTCGTAATACAGTGATTAGTTGGGTAAGGCTGCACCCTTTGCCAGACGGTGCACCCTACTTTGGGGTGTCTGTGCACACAGGGAGGAGCTACAGGACTGTGGTCTGTTGAATGATGCACCGGGATGAGTCTGGTTTAGACCTCCTCAGTGACCCTAAGCAAACTACTGTCTCTGCCTACCTATGTAAAAACAGGAGGATAATTGCTTTCATAGAATCATAGAATAGTTTGTGTTGGAAGAGACCTTTAAAAGCCATCTAGTCCAACCTCCCCTGCAACGAGCAGGGACAGCTTCAACTAGATCAGGTTGCTCAGAGCCCCATCCAGCCTGGCCTTGAATGTTTCCCCTTAACCCTCAAGTGACTGTTTTGATTATAAGTCTGTCTAGGTAGATATACTTTCTCCTTGCGTAGAACACCTCACACAAGAAAGTTTGTTGTCATTTAGTTGTATCTCAGGTGGGGAGTTAGCACTGTTTCACACATCACTGGGTAATACTGCAGATCATGGTCTGCTGAAGGGCCTGTGTCATACCTGACAGCCCCCTGTGGACATCCTGAATGACTTAGGGCACCTCACCTTTCAGTGACTCATGCTCTGTTTCCCGTGGTGGATCCATCAACAATCATTAGTTCACCTATTTGTGTTTCTAAACATTTCTGAGGCACAAATCTGCCAAAACAATATGATGAGGAACTAACTGACATTTAACCCTTTTTTATGACGTTGAATTTATTCCAAGCTATTTACGGACTCATTGATGAGTGGAATAGGTTCCAGTGACTCCCCAAATTTTGCTCATCATGGGCTTTCTTTTAATAGTGACGGATTTTTATGGCTATTAATCCATTCCCTTGCATTGGTGTAAGCTAATTCTCACCAGAATACTCTTGGAATGGATGTAATAGCTTACGCCCAGCACATTGATATTAGGAAGGTTGCAGAATATTTTCAGTCCTTTCACATTCAGGAGCATCCCAACCCTTATGAGACAGTAATTGTGCCATTGGCATCAGCTCTTCCTCTCCTGCCATCAGAAACCCAGAGGAGAAGCCATCATCATACACATGACTAAGGTCTCTATGGACTACCAGCAAGTGCTCTCCTGACCACAAAATTCTGTGTTTGACCTGGGCAGCCATAAACCAAGTACAATTTGTCCTGATTTTGATAATCTGAACCAATTGTTCTGATGCTGCTGGTTCAGAAATGGCTATATAAAGAACAAGTGGGCAGGGTTAGAGATGTTCCCTGTAATTCTGAGGTTTGCCCTCTCTGGGGACATTCAGTTTGTGGTATCAGTCATAAGAGGAAGCGCTTTCATATCACAGGGGCTCTGGAAGGAGCAAGCAAAATCCGCTGCTTTCCATGGGCCCAAGCCAAATGCTTCTGCCTGAGAGACACCAAACAGCTCTCTCCTATTTTGCTCCTTAAGTGGCAAGAGTGCAGTTGGTTGTGTTGAAACCAAAATACTGTTCTTGCTGAAATCTTGTGGACTTAACTCTACAAGTGAGCCATATGCAGAGGGGATGCTTAGGCATTCATAGAGGAGTAGAAAAGGTTTTTGGATTCATAATTTTTTTCTGTAAAAATGTCATAATGTTATGGTGTTTTTAGAAGTTTCACATGTTTTGTGACAAACTGAAATTGCATTTATACTTACATTAAATACGCCAGTGTCAGAGTTTGCAGGGAAAATTTGAGCATTAGCAGAAGCTGAAGCACCTGAAAGCAGAAAAATCCCTACCCTAAACCAAACCCAACACTTAAAAAAAAATAATTTAGATTTTAACAGGATTTAGAATTGTAATAGCTTTGAAATAGATGGATAATGCAATGAGGTAGTAGACAGTACGTAAAACTCTTCCTTCTGCTGGTCACTGCTAGCTAACTCAGCAGCTCGATCCAAAATGATTAATGGGGAAGGTAGATGTTGCTACTTTCACTTTAAAGGTAGTGGAGCCAAAGGACGCTGGAAAAGTAACCAGGGGCAGAGACAGGGGTCAGAACCACATTGCACACGTTCTCTTGCTCACTGATGGTTGCATTTAAATGTCCCTGCCACAACTAGTTGTTACAAAGTTTAATTTTCAATTGCTTTAGTTGTCAATAAAAGATGTTTGAAGAAGTTGAAACTACAATGATGATTTTAAATTAAAAGGCTTTTTCTGAGGGGAAAAAAGGACCTTGTGTAAATAATTATGTGTATTATAATGGTACCTTCAGGCTCCATGCAAAAGCTGCCTTTGCCAGGGAAGAATTCAAGATCCTGCAGGGTGTTAATCCAAGCAGACTAGACAGACAAAGAAATTATTATCCCCCTACTTATCAATGGAGATTTAAGGGATTAAAGCTGCGTTCCAGAGACCCAGGTATGACCTTGAAGAAGCTAAACCCAAATCATCTGAAACCTTGTTCAGTGCTATCAGCTACTAACATTATTCCTTTTGCCTTAATAGTCTGAAAAGAAACAAACAAGCAAGCAAGCAAGCAAACAAACAGAAATAACCACTGTACAACCGGTCAAAAACAGTGAAAGAGACACTTAGGGAAGCATGATGATGTTGCATCAAGCACTTTGGTTCATTCCTCAGAAAAAATCCCAGGGAACTGCTGTTGTCTCATTTATGAAACTGAGGAGCTGATGGTGATGGGTGGCTATGAGGCATGTGAGCAGCACATGTAATAGCGAGGGGTAAAATCCTTTCTTAGACCAGCTGAGATAGCTAGAAAAAGCAGACAGCATTTTAGGCAGTCAGTCTCTTCCACTGGTCAGCATGTCATAATTAGATGATAATGGGATCGCTAAGTATTCTTTAATGGCTTTTAAAACAGCACAAGTCATTCCCTTCCAGCGAAGCAGTTTGTTTCCAGCAATTACATAGGCTTTGTTTTCAAACAGTAATAGAACCCAGTGCAAGAGACTCCCTGAATACAAAACCTGGTGCTGCGGCAAGGAGCACTTGTGGGTTTGTACAGGCTCGTCGGTGTGAAGATTGAAACTTTGGGTTTCCACTCCTGGATCACACACAAAAGAAAAAAATACATAAAAATAGTATGCTGCCTCTCTCTTAACTCTATTTATATGGCCCAGTGCAGTACTGGCTCTATGTGAGCTGGTTCCTGTGGTGGTATCATCAGTTTAACATAATATCCCCTGGAGCAAATTAGCCTATCAAGGAAAACATATCAGCACGGAAAGAGATGACTTGAGCATGACTGCACTGTTTCTGATTCAGCATTGATTTGATTGTCCCTGCTCTGCACAGTGCCTGTGGGCTGAGGACCAGAGTGGTTTCGCGACCCTGAAGGCTGTTCCAGCAGGTCACATCAAACCCTGCTGAGAAGGAACCTGTTTCTCTTCTTGGCCTGACATTATCACTAGAAGGGCACAAGAGAGAGCTGGAGGCACAAAGCTCAGCTACATTATAGGCGAGTGGCCCCTAAAAATTTTTACAGAGTCAAGCTACCTCTTCTTCAAGCTTTGTACATGGATACTTTTGGTCTTAGAGTCAGCCTAGGGGCTTCCTGCACAATACTTCATGTAGGGACAGATAAGCATATGGGCACGGCAACTGCAAGTGAATTGCTACACACTGTCCAAAGAAGAGCATTTTCTCTGGTGGATACTTGAGCGTGAAAATTGCCGCCTTCTTGTCCCACCTAAATCAGTATATGAACCTTCTGCTTGAAGGACAAGGTGAGCTCTGTGTTACACAATACCAGGAGGAAAGGTTTATGATGGTGAAATCTCTTGGCTCAAGGTCTTGGTGCAAAGTATCCTAGACCTGACTCAACACCTGAACTTCAGCAAGGTTCATTGGAAAAAATTTCCACTTTTATTGGAAAAAGTTATTCACATAAATAAAAGTTGAATGAGTGCTCAAGGATAGGATTCTTCTTAAACGTCTCAGTGAAGAAAGAGTAGTTAAATTCCTTTAAACAGTCTACTGTAATTAACCTAAGAATTGCCAATTTCTTGTTGGGTTTGTCATTCATTAATAAACTTGCCATTTCTTTCTTCGTGTTTTTTTTTTTTTTTTTTTCTATTATTATATTATTATTATAAATGGGGCACATGATGTCCTATTTGGAAGGGACTAGGACATATCTGAAAGAGCATGAGAACTCCAACGACAAAAATCCTGAGGTTTGTATGCATCTCAGGGAAGAAAATTAAAAGCTTCCAGGTAAAAGGCTGACTGTGCATCTGTGGGATTCTTGCAACAGTTGTTTTAGAAAGTAAGAACCTCCTAAAATTTACCTCCTTTGCTATCCTCTAGCCCGCCTATGCTGTTGTCCTGGGAGAAGAGGCTGCTGGACAGCAGAGGCTGTTGGAATCTTCCAGTGTTGTAAATGGTTTTCACAGTAGATAAAACTACAGAGGGTAACAGCAGCCAAAATGATAGTTCCTGGTGTTTGGTGTTTTTTGAATACACTACTCACTATGCCTAAATTAGCAAGTCATTTCCCAGTTTATTGCATTCAGCAGCTTATGGAAATTTATGTGACATGTTCACAAAGGAAATAAAAATACTTCAATTGGCTTAATGCATCTAACGTATAAACTTTATAGCAATTCTTTCAGTAAGTGAAAATATGAGTTTATTGACCAATATTGAAGTTCAGTTGCTAAATCATCATGCATCATCCAGTCTAGTTACTTTAAAGGTATTCTGATAAATGCCACTGTAAAACAGTGTAGAACATTTGTGGTGTGTTGTTCATATCACAGGCCAGTGTTTTAACTGACACTGTAGTCAGCTATTTAATTATACCTGTATCGTCGCCAAGTCTCAGGCTTCGAAAGAAAGCACCCTAATGAAAGTTGGATGAAAACCAGTCCACCTATAGAAAACTTTGGTTTCAAAAGAACGGCATGCCTTGCTGAAAAGCCATTCTGGTCAGCTCTGTTTGTGCCTTTGGGTCGTTATTTGCAGTTCCAAAATAAGACTGCATTAGTGCAAATGAGCTATCAACTCTTGCTCTATCCATGGGACAGAATTTGGCACTTCTGACAAAGGCTTTTCAGCACCAGCCTTTTCCCAGCTGTGACTGCGTCACACTTCCAGAGGCAAGGAAAGCCATGAGTGAGGAGCACAGAGGTGGGGATGTATATTAATCCCAATTTGTTTGAAACTGATGACCTCCCAGAAAAAAAAACAAAACCGAAAAACTGAAAAGAAACACATTTCAAGAACCAGACAAAAGCAGTGCAGTGTAGTGCATTTATGTCCTTAGGGCTTTGGAAATGCATATTTCTTTTAAAAGACAAACACACTAATGGACTTCTTTTTCCTTCATTGTCCTTTTCTGGGCAAACCCAAAACTAAAGGTGTTTGTTTTTTTTTTTTTTTTTTTTTTTTTTTTACCATCCTCTTAAGCAAGGAATATCTTGTGGGAGATGCTTGCTGAAATCTTGTCAGTGTATCATTCCAATGCACCTTTCCAAATAAAACCACAAACCTTACAATTGCTCCATGGTGTTTAATGTGTAACAGAGTTCTGCTCCTATTGTAAAAATACCAGCTGAGTTTTAACAAGACCATTAATTGATACTGTATCTTATTAGATCTCTTGTTTAAATGACAGTAAAATGTTAAACATTCTCGAATGTATTAATAAAGATAGGCAATTAGACATGCTTGTTTCAGGAGTGTTGATAAATTAATAAATCTCAGAGTTAATTACAGTGCTGGGCACAGAGATTTATCTCTCAGAGACTGCAATCAGTACATTTCAAAAAGGACTCTTATCGCAGTTAAGTACACGTGTGCAACAATGGTTAACCAGCATAGTAAATCTGGCAGGAATGCTTGAGAGGGATGTCAACTCTATAGTTTATTGTCTTCATTATTTATCATTAATTTTTTGAAATTTTAGATGAGATCAAGTTAACACTTTGATCTGAACATCTCCAGAGGTGTAGGGTAAGGTTTAGCCATTGTTTTTTCTTTGGACCCTTCAGTACCATACATTACCAGAGGATTTTGATCAGAACTAAGTCACATGGAATAATAGGTAACTGACACTGTATGTAAACCAAAGCCATTTCCCACCTACCATTTTCATCTCACTCTGTCTCTGAGGTGGAAGAGCAAACAGATTAGACTCATGACTAAATATAGATCTGAAATACTTGTCTGCTTTCTCATTGGAACCACTTGTTCTAGGACCGTATCAGCAAATACAGGAGGTGTTTGCTTAGATCTTGTTATATACATGGTGACTCACCTTTCATTTAGCACTGTTTTTAGTAAACACATATATTTTTACACATAAGGACTCTGATACAACACACCCTGCTAACATTCTGCAAATCTTTGTGCTGCAGTTTTTATGCTGGTCTGCCTGAACATCTGGTCTGCTGTAATTGGTGACAATGTTCTAGTTGATTTTTAAAGGTGCTTATTGATTTAATCTATACATTTATGGGTATCCTATATCCAGTAGTAATGCTTAGTAGCCTTTCTACTTTTACAACTGTTTCAGTCTCTTTGAAATGTTGAGTTATTCTCTTGAACTTTGCCTGTACTGGCCGAGACCCAATAGGACTATTCTGCACAGTATAGGGTAAATAATATGTGTATTATTTACTTTTTTGTTTATCTGCTCAATGACACCCCACTCTCCCTCTGATCCCCATGAAATTCTTCAGAACTCATTGCTTTTCAGACCTCGGTTTCTGAGGTGGAATTTAAATAAAACTTGGTGGAAATGCAGAGGGGAGAGAAAACTGGCTCCAGCTGTAGGACACATGCTATTCTGCCATGGTCATGCAATTTAAATTATATGCGTTGCACCGTCTTTTCATACTAACAATCATTTTTTGACTGATGGACCATGGATTTGAAGCTGAAGAACAGTACAAGGGGCAGAACGTAAGCAGGAACCTTTCTTTTAAGAGTATGTAAGGAGGAACCAAAGTCTTTTATTAACTTAATGTAACTCAGGACCCAGTGACAGCAGATGAATTGTATTCTTCAGGAGTAAGCATGGCAAAAATTGACCCACAAGCAATCACATGGAGATCACATTTTATTAATTCTGCTCTTTAGTAGGCAACTGACACATAAATGCAAAAGCTTAAGTGACCCTTTACGTCAACCATTTACTAGAAAGATAAGACTCTTAAATGAACTCTTATAATAGAAAACCTTATGAAAGACAATCAAAATAAAGGTTGAAAATGTAATTTCAATTTTGCACAGCAACCTTTCCCATCCATTCCTTTTAACCAGATCGTTATTTGAGTTCGTGTTTGCATTCAATAAAACCAGTGGATACACACTGTATTTTGCTTTTGGTAAGCTACTCTTTTACCTGGATAATTTTGTATTGATGCTTCCAAGCTGGAGAGACTCTTTGCTTGATTCATGCAGTAACTGACAGTCAAGTCTGATAATAAAACTATTGGTCTGTGTTAGCTATTACTAAAGAAGAGCCAATTGTTTTTGAAGCCAGCAGAGAGATTTCTGCTCCCTCTCTCACTCTTCGAACACATGGCATTACTTCACTTTTACAACAGTCTCCCTGAACCTGTGGATCTGTCCCAAGAATTTACCTTTGAGAGGGGTGGATGAAGAGTGATGATTATGCCTCTAAATTCTAATTGTTATAGCCTAGCCTAGCAGAATGACAACGGTGTGGATAACAACAAGGCCATTTCTGTAATGAGAAAGCCAGTGCTATTTGTATTGTGTGTTCTTTTATGATTAGAGAAGCAAATCTGAACAATTTGTCAGTGAGTTAATTACTTTACAAATGTGCTCATATTTGCTCGTCTGCAAAGCTGTATGCCAAAAGATGTTTACCCAGGTCTTGCCTGGATTAATGTGGAGAAGGCAGGCGATCAGCGCGCTGCTGGTGCAGTGCGGAGCTGTGAGAGGGAGCCCTGGGCTCTCCCTGAGCGGGCGGCTGGGACCGGCTGTGTGATACTGCCTCACACAGAGACGTGAGAGTCCAATTTAAGTAGGCGTCTTGTTTCTGTGAGCAATCACATCCCCTGTTCCCCTGACGTTCTACAAGGTGGGATCAGGAAACCCTTGCCTCATTTTGGGGCAGGACACCACCTACTCAGTACTTTATTTAATCTGTTTAAGGCAGGGAGTCCCCCTCCTGCTCTGTTTATGATTTTTGTGTCTTGCTGGAGGTCTGGCTGGGACGCTTAGTTGCTTTCTGCTGTCCTGGGCACAGAGACAACCAGATCCCTTGGGCTGAACAAGTATGATCTAGGCTCCAGCTCATCAGGCATCACCACATTCTGTGTCTACTTGGTTCTAACTGCGTGTTTGGATACCTGTTTAAACACTATTCATGAGGAAAAGTTAAGAGTAGAGATGGAGGTTACTATCCAATGCACTGTATTTAAAAGCCATGGTCCCCTGTTAGAAGCAGACTTGTGCGTAGTCTGGTGCCTCAACACCACCCACAAAACAATGCGTTGAGCATCTGCATGGACTCACCCAGGTACCGTGGCAGCTTCCTTGCTCCTAACCAAGAAAGTCTGCACAATGCTAGCACACAGCTGGTGGGGCTTACTTGTAAGGCAATGGTGTATGTTCATCCATATTTATCAGAAGTTCTGGTGATCTGCAGTTGAGGAGAAAGAAAACAGTAACTATCAGAACTGTTCAGCTGAAGTGAAACTAGCTGATGCCTCTCACAGATCATAGAACGTTAACAATCTTATGAGGAGCAGCTGAGGGAACTGCGGTTGTTTAGCCTGGAGAAAAAGAGGCTGACCGTATTGCTCTCTACAACTACCTGAAAGGAGGGTGTAGCAAAGTGGGGGTCGGTCTCTTCTCCCAAGTAACAGCTGATAGGACAAGAGGAAACAGCCTCAAGTTGCGCCAAGGGAGGTTTAGATTGGATATTATGAGAAGTGTTATCAAACATTGGAACAGGCTGCCCAGAGAACTGGTAGAATTGCCATCCCTGGAGATACTTAAAAGACATGTAGATGTGGCACTTCAGGACATAGTTTAGTAGTGGACTTGCAGTACTAGGTTTACAGTTGGACTCAATGATCTCAAAGGTCCTTTCCAACCTGAATGTTTCTATGATTCTGTGACCTTCTCCTTCCAATTAAAATGGAAAAACACCAACAAGTCTGTCCTGTGAACTCAGGTTGTCCCCCAAAATGCTAGGTTTTAGGTTCATCTCCAACAGCAGCATCAGCTCACAGCTCTCCCACTCTGTCACCTGGCCTGATCTGAGTTGTTTTACCCTTCTTTTCTCCACCCACTTATATTAAAAAGGGAATTATTACTTTCAACACAGATGCTGAACAACTATGTCTTTAGCTGAAAAGTGGAGGAAGAAGAAAAGTTGTCTTCTATAGCCAATGCCAGAATTGCCTGCTTTCAGAGGTTAAGTTTTTGTGAGCGGCTCATCATACCACATTCTTCTTGGATTTAAATTAGCAATTCATTTTAAAACAGAAAGGAATGAGCATTGATTTCCTTTGAAGCCTGTATTCATTTATACAACACCACTTCCCTTGTCTAATGCTTCCTTCAGCTTAGCCACCAAGGTAATGTCTCTCTGGGATAGTTTTCCAAAGTTATAACAATGTCTTTTCCAGCCATATACCTGATTTCCATGCCAGATCTGACAGCTCCCCATTTCACATGAACCATCCTGCCAATAACAGAACAACAAAATTGAAACATCACTAAATGCATGGGAAAAAAAAGAGGTCACAAGGGTTCTTGCTTTAGCACTTTTCTTAAACCTTTGCTTTCTTCACCTCACTTTTGTCTTTGTACTGGCTGTGGCCTCAAAATTGATCTCACTTAACTTCTGTCTTAGAAGGCAGCTTTTAAAGTGTGATGATCTCCCAAGCAATTTTCTGTCTGCTTGGGAAATATTTCCAGGCAAGTGGCCCCTACTTCCAGCAAAAGTTAATGTAAAAATGGACCTGTGGTGTTCTTTATTTTATACCCAAGGGAGTAGGATATGATCAACAGAGGCAGTGCTGCCCCAAGCACTCACTGCTGCCAGGTCATAGAATCATAGACTCATACAATTGCCTATGTTGGAAGGGACCTTTCAGATCATCTAGTCCAACCATCAACCTAACACCAACAAAAACCATCACTAAACCATATCTCTAAGCACTATGCCTATCTGTCTTTTAAATACCTCCAGGGATGGTGCCTCAATCACTTCCCTGGGCAGCCTATTCCAATGCTTAATAACTCTTTCAATGTAAAAATTTTTCCTAATATCCAGTCTAATCCTCCCCTGGTGCAACTTGAGGCCATTTCCTCTTGTCCTAAGGTCCTCCAGATGGTGCCGGGGTTATGGTGCCAAAGTAAAGGTTAAAATTAAGACCTTTAGAAACAAAAATAGTTGATTAAGGGGCTCCACCCCGTGGCACTGGTGAACAAGTGGGAAGGGAATGTGATGATGGATGCACATGATGAAGAGAACCACATAACCAGGAAAAGGACTCACTGCTGTCTGCAGTGAGGCCTGCATGGCCGCAAACTTATGGTGGCGTATGCTGCCCATGTGACACATCTTGGGTTTGGGATGAAATCTGTGCAAGCACCCCCTGACCCCCACATCCTCTCACCCTGATTACTGGAGCAAGAACATGTAAGTGTGAGGGCCACACTGATTTGAGTGGCGGCGTTGCTTCAGCCAGTGTGTGTTGTTCTGTCGTGCTGCTCCATGATGTTGAACTCAGATGTGGGAGATGCAGAGCTGTCACACTGCTGGGCACAGAGTTCCCTTGCCTGGCTCTGAAGAACAGTGCCAAACAACCATCACATCTTCTCCTCCTGCATGTGACACATGGCATACACCATGCCAGATGGAGCTGAAAGGAGATTTTCTTTACAAAGCCTCAGTAAATCTGCTCTCTAGGAGCTGCGTGCATCCACTTTGGAGTCTGCAAGGGAGAATGTAAACCTTGCGCTGTGGTCAGAGTTCCCTCAGGTCCTGCAGATGTGCCACATCTGGCTGTCAGGCTGACATACAGGACACTCACATTTACAGCCATGTAACAGAGACATTTCTTTCAGCTGTGAGAGCTTCCTTGGGACTAGTATGAATCCTTCCACTTTTAAAAATTGCACTCTTTTGTGCAGTTTTGGAAGCATCAGTTTTGCTGGGCACAGAGTCCAGACTCCTAGGAAGATGAGCAATAAGCACCAATAATTGCATCTGCTTAGGAAAACTGGGTGGCAACCAGGGAATTTTTCCCCATTAAATGATGAAGCTGAGAGTTAGAGGACGCTATGATAGACAGTAATGTACCTGTTGAAGGAAAGCCAAATTGAAACCTGGTAGAAGCTGGTGTCTCCCATACATTATGGGACTTGTACCCACTTCTACAGGGTGACACTGGTCATGTGTGGAAACAGTTTTAGAATTCCACAGTTATCACATAGAATTGCAACAAATGAATTTGCTGATGTCCCTAAAACCACAATGGACACTGGCAAAACAAACAGGCAGATGTTTGATGCAATAAAAGTTAAGCTGCCTCTTGTCATCTCTCTGTCTATGAAAGGTTTCTGGTTCCATATTCTGTGGGAGAGCCATTTGAGGCCTCCACTTAAAACCAGACTGAAATGTAATCTTTACCCAAGATAGCCATCGGCAGAAAGGTCTCCTGACAAATTAACTAGGTTAAAAAAGGATAACATTTACCTTAAAATCAAATTCACCATACACTTTTGGTCCTGCCAACAGGCTGGTTGGTTTGAAACAGTAGCCAGGAGCACGGGAGTCTAGATTTATTTCAAGACATCTGGAGTTATTTGTCCTTTTATTTGGGTTATGTTTCAGAATTCACAGCCAGTGAAAATCAGGCTTATGCATGGGGTCCATGTAAGCTATTTTGTACCACATATGGAGAATGAGGACCAATCCCATGTATGGGAATCCATTTCAGACACTATCCTTTCCTGCAAAAGTCAT
Source organism: Alca torda (assembly GCA_008658365.1). Taxonomy (NCBI): domain Eukaryota; kingdom Metazoa; phylum Chordata; class Aves; order Charadriiformes; family Alcidae; genus Alca; species Alca torda. Next base: position 154,332,360 of record CM018077.1, on the reverse strand, counting down.
CAAACATAAAACTGTTATGAACAGATTTAATTTCCATTTTATACCACCTAAATATTGCCCACTACTCCTTAGAGCTGGATTTCACCTCAGATCAGGGCACTGCCATTATTAGTTGTATGGTATCCAGGCAGCAAAAAAGAAAGGTGTTGATTTTCTATGATGCAGGTGGTAAGAGTTACCTAGATATTTAGGTTAGTACTAACTCATCAATACTTATGCACAAACAATTCAATGCAGTTAAATATGTACATATACGTATATATAGTTCTTGAATTCAAGGATTTTCTTTTCCTTTGAAAAATGGCCAGCTAAGCATTCAGAAACTGAGTTGTTTAAAATTATGTGTCTGCCCTGGTGTGCTGAGAAGTATGAAGCAATGACATTTGCAGGGCTATGTACTTTTCCTTCCCTGGATGGCTGTAAATGTAAGGCTTCAATCCGTGAGGCAAAATTAACCTGAAGTTTAGAAGAGAGCAAAGATCGACAATGAGAGCTGCATTTTTAATATCTCATTATTTCAAGCTGCAGAGATGTAGAGTTTTGATTCAAGGCCACTGCTGGCTTCATTGCTATTGAAAAGCAGTAAGGCTTTGAGTGTAAGCATCTTTTTACAAGGCATTGTAATAATGTTATCAATATTCATACTGAGAATTTATACCTGGTTTCAAAAGTTTCAAAACCTTTAAGAGTTATTTACCTTCTGGATTCTGCTGTTAAAAACCACTGCAAATTGCTACAGATCTTTTTAAAAAACCCCAGCTTCTTATTGGTGATTTTACATTGGCAGCAGTCGAATTGTCTGTGCTGTAAGCCTTCTGGGCATTACGAGTTAATGGCTGAAACTGAGTAGCAGTAAAAGAATGATTAATGGAAAAATCTCATGTCTCCCTATCGAAGCTGACTCAAGAGCTATGCTCATATAGCAGCAGTTACAATATTTCTCAGCTTTGCAATCTCCAGACAATGAAAAATGGCATGTTATATATTTCTTAGATAGATAGTTCCCTTATTATTGACTCTATTATATGAGAAAATTGTGCTTTAAATAAGGATAAATATTGATATATTTTCTTATGGAAAATAAACTCACATTTGAGTCAACATGCCACTACTGTCTTCTTTAGTGAATTATTGTTTAATCATTATTTAAATTTTGGGTTTATTTACTAGGAAAAAAAAAGTACTTCAGAAGCAGGTAGTTTAAGAAGCCAAGGCAGCACAGAAATAGCAAGAACCCAAGTATTTAAGAAACACAGAAAGTTAAGAGTGACACAACTGGGAAAAATACTGTGAAAGAGTTTTAATGAGAAGGAATCATGACATGTTGATACTTCTCAAAACACGTTCCATTAGCCTTGGGTTTAAAATGCTTCATGTAGGCAGTTTCAGAAATTAAATGGGTGAGTTTCCCAGGAAACCACACCAGAATTTAAGTCCCATCAAACCCAGGCAAGCTTTGAAGGGTCATAGCTGGGTGAGCATCATGTACTTGTCAATGACCAGCTGAAGTGCATGGAGCTCTGCCTGAGGATGGATGAAGAGCTGACTGAGAACTTAAAGGGAGGACAGGGACAGGTGATGTTCCAGTGGGGGTCCGCTACAGGCCACCTGACCAGGAAGACCGAGCAGATGAGGCCCTCTATAAAAAGATATGAGCAGCCTCATGTTCACAAGCCTTGGTCCTCATGGGGGGCTTCAACCACCCTGATATCTGTTGGAGGGACAGCACAGTGAGGCATAAGCAATCCAGGAGGTTCCTGGAATGCGTCGATGATAACTTCCTTCTCCAAGTGATAGAAGAGCCAACGAGGAGATGTGCCTGCTGGACCTTGTTCTCACCAACAAGGAGGGGCTGGTGAGGAATGGGAAGCTCAAGAGTCAGCCTTGGCTGCAGTGACTGTGAGATGGTGAAGTTCAAGATCCTGAGGGTAGTGAGGTGGGCACACATCAAGCTCACTCCCCTGGACCTGCTTGGTAGAGTACCATGGTACAAAGCCCTAGAAGGAAGAGGGGCCTAAGAAAGCTGGTTAATATTCAAGGACCACCTCCTCCAAGCTCAGGAGCAATGCGTCCCAACAAAGATGAAGTCAGGCAAAAAAGCCAGGAGGCCTACATGGATGAACAAGAAGCTCCTGGACAAACTCAAACAGAGAAAGGAAGGCTACAGAGGGTGGAAGCAAGGACAGGTAGCTTCTATACAAGAAAAGCTTCTATATGTGTGTCGGCGATAAAAGGAAGACTAGGGAAAATATAAATCCTCTCCAGAAGGAAACGGGAGACCTGGTCCCCTGTGATGCAGAGAAGACTGAGGCACTCAATGACTTTTTTGCCTCAGTCTTCACCAGCAAGGGCTCTAGCCACACCACCCAAGTCACAGAAGGCAAAGGCAAGGACTGGGAGAATAAAGAACTGTCCACTGTAGGAGAAGATAAAATTCAAGACCATCTAAGGAACCTGAAGGTGCGCAAGTCCATGGGACATGATGAGATGCATCCATGAGTCCTGAGGGAATTGACGGATGAAATTGCCAAGCTGCTCTCCCTCATATTTGAGAAGCTGTGGCAGTCTCGTTGTCCTGGTTTGGGGTGGAGCAGAGCTAACTTTCTGTTCTCTGAGAGATGCTCTTGCTCACACTTGTTGCTGTGGCAATCAGGGTGAGCTGATTTGGGTGTTTACCCTGTGGAGTAACACAGGTTACACCTGTGGGGAGGAGTTGCATCCCATCTGCTATGCTCAGTATAAAAGCTCAGGGATCAAAGGGGTCAGGTTGGCTCTTCTCTAATGGGCTTTTCTTCAATAGCTCTCTCTCTTCAATGACTGGTGTCTGAGGAGGACCCCATCAGCTCATCTGCATTTTGATCCCCGTCAGAGCGTTCCAGTTCCCATTTGTCACTGAGTCCAGTCTGGGACTTCCCCAGTGCCTGTTGGTGACATCTTCCTGGGAGCTTGATATGGTTTTGTGCATATTTTTATATATTGTATCTATTTCATCATTTCCTTCTTATTTAATTATTAATATTTTATTAAAGTAGCTTAGTTTTTCTAAACTCTTTATCTCTCTTCTTCCTCTCCTTGTAACAAGAGGTGGGGGAGAGCATCTGTCATCTTGTCATTGGCCAACCCAACCCAAACCACAACACTGGTGAAGTTCTCACTGACTGGAAAAGGGAAAACACAACCCCTATTTTTAAAAAGAAAAAAAGGAAGACCCAGGGAACTACAGTCCAGTCAGTCTCATCTCTGTGCCTGGTAATATCATGGAGCAGATGTTGGAAACTCTGATAAGGCACATGGGAAATAAGGAGGTGATTGGTGACAGCCAAGATGGCTTCACTAAGGGCAAATCATGTCTGAACAAATTTGGTGGCCTTCTATGATGATGTTATAGCATTGGTGGATAAGGGAAGAGCAACTGACATCATCTAACTGGAGTTGTGCAAAGCATTTGACACTGTCCTGCATGACATCCTGGTCTCTAAATTGGAGAGACATGGATTTGACGGATGGGCCACTTAGTGAATAAGGAATTGGCTGGATGGCTGCACTCAAAGGGTTGCGGTCAACAGCCTGATGTCCAAGTGGAGACCCTGAAACGTGGCATTCCTCAGGGGTCGGTACTGGGAACAGTGCTGTTTAACATCTTTGTTGGTGGCATGGACAGGCTTGAGATAAGAGACCCTCAGCAAGTTTACCAATGACACTAAGCTGTGTAGTGTCTGAAGACAGAAAAGGTAGTTTCTGATGTGGACTATAGTGCTGTCCATGGGCCCTGGATCCTGATGCAATATTATGAAACAGAGGGCCTTCAAATGTGGGAGACGCTGTATTATATTGATGGCATAAGCTAGAATCTAAGTTTGCAGATGACTCTGGCATCTTCTCCATTGTATTGTTGCTCACTGGGTTTCTTGTCTTTCCCAGAAAAAAGAGTGTCTTGTCGTGTTGTATCTTATCTTACTGTATTATTTTATTTTATATTATTTTATTTATGTTATGTTATTTTATGCTAGCTTTGGTATTGGGCTGGAAATGTTTCCACTACGCAAAATTCTTAATGGTTTTGAAAACAAAGCCCTGTTTTATATAGAAAATGACCCTCAATCTCTCGGCGTTTTGTGTGTGAAAAGTGGGCAAAAGGTAGTGTGCCCATGTCCTGTGGATTAAGGCACTCAGAATACAGGGGTTCAGTGCTCTTGTGGTTATTGGGCAGATGACAGATCTGAACTGCCTTTTTCTAGCTTACTGATGTGTTCTCAAACTACTTTCAGTCTCCTGCTCTTTGAGGAGAAATCAGACCCTTGTCCTGAACTTTGCCGATAGATCTTTCCCTGGAACTAGCACCATTCTGTAAAAAGATTTTGTTTCCCAGACAGGTGCTGTCGTTTGGACAGCATCCTTTCTCTTCTCAATCTATAAAAAAAAAGTTCAATTAAAGACATTTTGAGCTCCTTGGAGAGCATGAGTGTTCATTCCTAGCTGGAAGCATCCTTTCTCTCAGCTGAGACAACTGTCAAAAGAAAGAAACAGCAGCTGCAGAGCAAAAAGTGAGCTTCCCCATAAGGAGCACCTACCTCTGAATGGCTTTGAATGTCAACACACAGACCTGGAGCTTGATTCTCTTTAACAGTGACAGGACCACAATATTTTGGTTTTAGGACATGTCAAGATCTACAGCATTTCCTCAACAAATTGCAACAGAAACCTGGACAGAGAAATGGACTCTGCAGTGAGGTTCAGGTGAATATCCAGATGGCGGTTTCAAGTCTTGTAATTGTTACAGCCTCCAGTAAAATTAATTTGTAAGCCATTGGCTTTCTAAAGGCCACATGTCTAAAATTACTTTTTTTTTTCCTTTGTGCCAAGATACATTCTTTCAAGAAAAAAGTATCGCTAAGCAAAGGGCACCTGTCTAAAATTACTAAGGCTCAAGTAAGAGATTTGCAGATCAACTTTGCTGCCCTTTTCCCCTTGTGGTAAAACTATATGCTTTGCCTACTGAGAACAAGAGAACATGCCCTTGCTTTGATTTGTGAACTTTAAAAAATCCTGAAAAAAATATCTGGGAGGAACTAGAATGCAAAACTGTCCTTCAGCTGTGAAGGCTTTATTTTTCCTGGTTTCTTAAAAAGAAAATGAGGGTACCATAAACATATCTGTCTTCATTTATTCTTGTGATCCTCTCTCTTTTTCCTCAAAATAATTATTGCAAGGATTTATTTACACCATTTGTTAATTTACAATATAGGCAAAACCAATATATTTCCAAAAGGAAAAAAAAAAAGAAAAAAAAAAAACACTTAAATTTGTTTATTTTGTTTGTATTTAGACCTAGTCAGAAAACAGAATATACAACCTGCATGGAATTGTGGAATATCTGTATTTCATGTTCATCTTCACTAAGTATCACTGATGGAACAAAATGGTGCAAAATTGTTTGATTTAGAGATACCTAAACATGCTTTATTTTGACACTGAAGTTGAATACAATTTTCTGCTGTGAAATAGCCGTCTGCCTACCCCCTCTGTATATGTGTCTTCTCTTGTGTGACTTTAAATTTAAAAAAGGTTAGCTGTATGACACATTTTTCCACTACAAATAATAATTTTGTTAAAACAGCTTCCATTAGAATACATAATTGCCAAGTGGTGCTTATTAGGACCCGCTTACATCTTGAGGATAGTAAAAGTAATTTTTTTTTCAAGATGATTTTCTGCAACTGGTGTAAGAAATCCAGGAAAGACTCTGCTCAGATGGGCATGACCCATCTTCGCTCATATCTCAGAACTTTATAATTTGTCAGTCTGTGATGTGCCTCTGCAAGCTCTGTGGTGTCTCACGTGCTGGATCTCAGCCGACTTAAATCTCGGCTCACAGTGCGGTCACCGTATTTGCTGCAGTGTTAAACTGCCAAAGGACAAGAACAGCTAAACAGGGCCAATGGAGGCATTTTTTTATTCTGGATTGCTGCAACATCTTTTTCAACCTATTCGGAAAGTATCATATAAACAAAAAAAAAAAAGAGTTTGATTGGTTGGCCTTATAAAAACGATAACATTACCATTTCCTGCTACTGATAAAACCAGTCATAAAAGAAAGCAAATGTTTTGGGCTTTTGCAGTGGATCTGTCATGATTCAAGTGTGCCCAGTGTTAGCCCTTACCTGGTGCTAAAGAACTAGTTCCTGAAATCCTCTCTAATGGAAGAGATCATCAAGTAATAATGGCTCCGTTTTTACTACAGTTTATTTTGTGATAGCATACATTATGATGCCACTGCTTTGTTCCCACAATAATGCCAGGAAAAACTGCGGTGCATTGTTGTACATTACAAATCACTTTTCCAATAAAAATATCTTTGCAATTGGAAATATCAGGGAAAAAAAATGGAAGAAGGTACATGCTGTAGTTGTTCTTAACCATTGCCACTCTATGCTGTGCATGAAAATTAAATCAATGAGACTGAGGACCGAGGGTCAATGTTGTAACTGTGCAGCATTGCTCCGCCGTTTAGAGATTGTCCAGTCTGCTGATATCCTTCAAAGCTGTGATAATAACTCTTCAGCTACTGTAATCAGCTGAACTATGGTAATTTACTCCACTGCAAGATTTCTGCTCCAATTCAAATTGCTAAATTCCCCTGGGCTGGAGAGAGCTGTGGATCAGTCCCTCTCTTGCTAAGACAAATTCTCTCATGGTGCAAAATGGTGCAGCTTTATGCACACCATTCTGCAATCTCCCAACCAACTCTTCCATGGAAGCAAGCAAACAGCTTGAAAATCCAGAAGCTGCTTTTCTGCCCCCAATATAAAAACAAGCTTTTCTGTTTATACCACTGTGTGCATTCACCTGATGGAAGAATTTAAGTCAAAATCAGCCTCATTTTTTTGTAATAACGAAAAGCTCCTGTGGGTCGTTTTCTAGCAGTATATGTACATGTGGCTCTTGCGAAGAGTGTGTGTGTCAGGTAATGGCGTATGTACTTGCATCCGCTCGTTTTGGGTGCATAAGATTCAAGTACATATACATGAGGAGCTTACAAATTTTGCACAAATACAGGCTCACCCAGAAGCTCAGCAGCCCCATCAGATACATAAAAGTGGTACTAGGGTGGCACTGCTACCTGGGTTTAAAATAAAACTGCTTTTCAAGTTTTTTTTCTTTTTTCTTCAACTGTTCCCTACAACTCGGTGCAAAGTAACCAAAGGAGCAAAACCAGGCTACAGGCACTGACATGAGAGATGGCTCAAAGTGTGACAATCAGTGGAGCTGGGAAGCATTTCTCTCTCATGAAGTAATGTGTGCTGATAATCCCAGATACCCTTCAGCAGGAAGAACAGCTTTTTATAGGGCTCAATTTTCTGCTTTGAATGAGATTTGCTGAGTGTCTGGGTTACTGTGAAACATGGGAGATATTTTCAAAGGCACCTCAGGCGCCAAGGAGCTCAAATCTAAAGAGAACTTGGTTCCTGGGTCCTTGAGCTGCTCCTGAAATGTTCTTATTTAAAAAAAAAGGCAAAAAGAAAAAGCAAAAAAAAAAAACCCCAAACCTAAAAACATGAGAAAGAAATCCAAGCACTTGTATGGGACAAGTGATAATGTGGTGTGGGGACAAGAGGTGCAGCAACAGGAAATAGGTCAGTGTTTTAAAGCACAGATTGAAAGCATCACTATTATTATTTTTTTACAGTGACCTTTTGAACTGGAGATTGGAGGTAATTAAATAATACTGTTAAAATAAGAGATACAGGTTCTCCCCACGTGCGGTGGCAGTCCCTGCAATGCCGGCAGCAGCAGACTGTGCCCAAACCCTACGATTCCCAGGGAGCCCTGTCTCCCCTTGCGATGCTCTGCAAAACACGCTGCAGCTCCATGAGCAGTTTGATCGCATCTCCCTCCACACCCTTGGATGTCACTCCATTTTCAGTGCGTTAGCTCAGATTTACAGATTTGAGCGTCGGCGCCTGGTGTGGTTATGACTCTGACCTGGCACGCTCTCCCCCTGGCTTTGGGCACCAAGCGCATTGCACCCAGGAGGAGTCAGTAGCTGATCCAGCAGTTGCCCGCTGTTTATAGGAACTGCTCGCAATCCCACAGTAAATTGCCAGAAAGCTGCTTTCATGACAGACCGCATTCCTTTCCCCCTCATCGCTCCCCTCTCCACGCGGCGTAGCTGGATTTCCAATTATGGTTGAACAGTGATGTGTTTTTTATCCCCCTTTTATTTTTGTTTCTAACCTCAGAAGCCATTGCCAACCTGCTCTTCTCTTAACTAACCATATTCTTCCCTCATCATCACGAACAAGTGCGGCACCATCAAGCCCTGTGTAAATAGCCACAGTGACATCTGAAACAACAGAATTGTTAGTATTCACTTGATGGGGGTTTTTAACAACATGCTTGGAGATGTCGAGGGTTTGCTTTACATCTGCAGCAAATTCACTATGTGATCTGTTGATGGGTTGCAGATGGCATCATGAGCCACTGCTTGCAACAGAAGTAACAACCCTGGTCACATTTTACCACATTAAACAATTTACTTGGGTGGTAATTACATAGCAATTAACTTTGCTGCCTCACAAATGCCATGTGAGCAGTCTGTCTTTTTCAGTTTTTTCTTCTCCGTCAACTTCAGTCTTTTATCTATGGCTGGGTACAAGTGTTCCTGCCAGAACAAGCTATTAGGAAACGAGGGCCAGCCATGATCTCTTTGGGAAATAATGTCTTCTCCTCTGGGCAGGACTGGGAGACGAGGTACCAGGGTAGTATTTTAGCTACCGCTGGATTACTGTTACCACTTAAAGGACGGGCTCCCTCTTGATCAAAACATTTGATGTCTAGTCAAAATCTGTTGCCCAGGCTCCTTCTGCAGTCCCTGGATAGACTAGTACCTCAACAGGGTGATTCACTCCGGCTGTCTAGCGGTGAGGTGAATTTCTTTGAGCTAAACATAGAGGCGATGTCAACAAGATGCTACTTTTAGATGACCGTATGTTAGGTGAAATGAGCCCTGTTGTGCATGATTACAATATTAAAAAGTCTAAAGAGTATATAGGGTATGGAGAAAGTCCATACAATGAGAAAAGGCTTGACTTAGCTGTCTTAAAAAGAATTGCTTACAGGTGATAAGACGAAGTGGTTTTCTGATATTATTAGGCTTTATAACCAGTAAATTTAACAGTAGCAACTTTTGTATGGTATCAGTCACTGGGACAGTCTGTGGTGCTCTGTGGTAGATTCCTGAACAGTTGACATGAAGACTGGGCATCTTTCCAAAAGATGTGTTGTAGTACATACAAATGATGTGTGACAAATTAATGGACTGAGTACTGTGTGGACATTTTTACAGTGGATGGACATTGTAATCTTTTTGGAACAAAGTCTATGACAAATTTCTGACATGTATTTTTGTTATTTCTGTCTACAAGTTTTGCTGTGCTTCCCCCCCCCGCCGCTTGATGTCCTGGCAATAAAAATACATACAGAACCCTTTGGACACATAGACTATCCAATGTTGATCCAACCATAGGATCTGGTCCTTAGGCTGTAAATCTTCAGAGCACGTGACACATCTTTGTTGTGTTAACATATTTTCATCTCTAAAATTATCGATAACTACCTTTAAAGAAGAAAGGTGACCGTAGAGGAAGGCATTACAGGAGGACAAAAGTGATCCAACTTCCATTCTGACAGGGGTTTCCTTTGTGATTTTGTTTGACTCGCTCAGGCTCAGCACTTCCAATGCTTTTAAGGCTCCCTTTGAAATCAGTAGGAGGCTGATTCATAGCTGAGCTTCAGGCTGTATAGGCTGCATATAGGCTTTCTACTATAAAGGTGTAACAACGTCATCGCTACTTGTTTGACATCTACACTCAACGATGAGCCACTGTGTCTTTCTGTCATCCAGAGCTGCCAGACCTTTGCTCCCTAATCAATCAAGAGAGAATTAGTCTCAGCCCCCAGTTTGGCACCTTCAGTAGGAGGTCTGAGTGTGATCTTTTTTTTTTTTTTTTTCCAGATTTTATTTCCCCATTCCTCTTCCTTTTCTGCAGAGACTGTAATCACATTATGTGTAGGCGCTTCTAATTGCAGATGCAGCTCTAAGTGCTACTTTACCATAACTGAAAGCCAACTACACAGGGCAGTCACACTTGATAAGTTTCATTTAAAGGTTTTTCCATTTTGAGCAATGTTGTTGGACATTGTGGAATTGCCCACGTTGTACAGAATGGACTGTAAATTGATAAATTTTGCAGTATGGAGGAAAGGTGGCATCTGCAGAAGACAGGAGTTTAAAGTCCATTAAAAGTCAGTAGCATTGTTGTTTTATAATCTCATGTAGCTTTTAGTATCCCTGCCCATCTGTTCTGACAGAACTTCTCTATGTTCTGAACAAAACCCTGAATAAGGTATTTTGCTAGTGTCATAAACTTAATTTAATCTAAGCTCTGATTGCAGTAGGGTTGGGGTTTTTTGACCTGTGTTTTGATAATTACTATGCCAAAACTGCTGTAAAGTGAATAGTGTGCTGACTGCTTAGAAAACTACATGATGTCAATTTTTCTCCCTTTTCTAATATTTAGCAACTGTCATTTAGCTCTGCGGCATCTGGAAAAGAGCGGTCCAGCAAAAACTGTTAACATTATTTTGATGATATGCTTCTATCCTTGAGTATTTTGCCTGCTGTACCAGCTGCTAGCAGCGCTAAAATACAACTTTTAATGGTTTTTAGAGTTGGTATTATTAGTAGTATTTTTTTTTTAATTTTATTTTTTTCCTAGTGTGATATACACAGCAAAAAAGTTTTTTAATAGATAAATTCATTTGCAGCTGGAACTTCATTGTGGCTTGTTTCTTCCAAAATTACAAGAATTTTCTCAGATTTATGCAAGACACAGGTCTGGAAAGAGGCTAATATTGCTCAGATTGCTACTAAGCTAGCTGAGCCACCACTACTGATGGAGATCAGAGTGTTTCCTAGTTTATATACAGGACTGTCCAGGAATTTTCTGTGGAAATCACTGTGTTACAGAAAATCCGGTTCTGGCAAAAGGGACCTTGCTGCATTTTGGTTGTGCTTTGGGTCAATGAAATAGACTTTTTAATGTTGGATCATTTTGAGATTAATCGATGTTTGCATAAGATTGTGGCAACTTTTAATAGATGTTATCCGATAAGTACTTTTTGTTACTTTTCTTCACAGACTTGTATTTCCTTGCAGGACAGCATTGACATCCTAATACAAAATGAATTAAGATTTGTGTTGTCTTAAAATAGTCTGAACTTGTACTAGATGAGTATCCAACCAGGTAACATCACTTAGTCCTTTTACAGTGAAAAACAAGAAATTTCCTCATCTTCTAGATACATACTTGGTCTTCGTTAATACAGAGTAGGGTCATATCACTGTCTTCCTTCTCAGCATCCATGTGATGTTTTTTCTGTTTTTTCCATATAAGAATTGAAAACCAGTTCACAGACTAGTTCTCTGTGCAGGAGTGTGAGCAAGAACAGAGAGCAAGCTATGCTGTATGCGCAGCTGAGCTGAGCTGAGCTGATCGTAAAGACGGTAAGAAGGAGCTTAGGCTTAAACTCTGCCTCTCCAAAATAGCCACCAGAAGTAAGAGAAACATGAACTGCTTTTTCACCTAGGCTAATACAGCTCTTTGTGGACAGGGGAGCTTCAGATCCAACCTCTGTTTGATTTGGAACAGGGTTTGAGAGTCAAGTCTCCCTTCTCCAAAGTGAGTGTCTGAAAATAACAGATCTTCTACTGGAAGATTTCCATTTTATCTGGAATCACTCTTCACCCTGGCAGCATCTGGATCACACTAATTCAATTAAGGACCACAACTGTTAGGACATCTTTGCTTTACTCCCTGTGGCTTCCTGAATACTTTTTTACATTATACAGAGATGTACAGCCTCAGAAAGGGAAACTTAAGAACTCTCCTAGAGCTGAGTCATCATGTTCCTGCTTTGGTCTGGAAGGGTGAAAAACCATGTTTCTCCTGACATGGAGATAGGCTGTAATAACTGGGTCATGGAGGACAGAAGTAGCTCCAGCCCTGCTGTGAGACTGCTCACCACCTCAGGCCTCAGAGGTGTGGGGACAGAGAGTGGGACAAACTGTGAATGCAGATGAGGTTTTGCAGATCACCAGGTCACTTTGCACATCACTAGAAAAAGAAACGTAGGTGCTGGAAGGACTTCGCTGCAAAAAAAAAATTAGGTGCCTTCAGGCTAGGCAAAAATTGAGTGGAAGATTTGAAATTTCTGTGATATTAAAATGTTGAACTTTTTCATCTAATGGCCTGAGGTCAACCTGAAAATCTTAACCAACCTGCTTTAGAAGGAAGTTGGTTTCTCATGTTTCTGGGTAATACCTTAAATGAAAAGGTCTGTAACACTATACTTGTCTATGGCCCTTCTGGAAACACTCCAGAATGTGACTTTGTCCCATGATTGTATGGTAAGAAACTTCCTCTTCTACTCTGATCTAATCACCTCACATGGCTGAGATTTATACACTGAACTAAAACATAGGTATGACTGCTGAGGTCTCAGTTCGGAGAGGGGACACAGAGCCGTCTGCGGTGCAGAGCAACCTGAGCTGCTTCCTGCACCGATGATGCCAAAGTTACACCAAAGGTGGGCATGGGGAGCAGAAATGAGCATCTGAGAGGCTCTCCTCCTCTCGATTCCTGACTGCTGAAGGTGGGAAATCTTTAACTCATCCTGACATAGCTTCAGAGCAGCTGAAACAGGGTATCACTAAACCTGCCATGAAACATGCATTTCTCATAGATTTTCTCCTTTACCTGAGAAATCCCAGTTAAGAAATTCTGCAAGACGTCTCTTCAGGGGAGTAGAAAAAGACAATGAATAAAATAATGGGAGCCATATAAGGAGATAGATATGTATTCTTTGGTTTTCATGCTGCAGTCACCCATCTTAGCTGTTTGTCCCCTAAAATCGAAAGATCATAAATCATAGAATAATTCCTGTTGGAAGGGACCTCAAGAGGTCGCCTGGATCCGTCGTCTGTGTCTTATACCTCGTTCAGACATTCTTCTGACCTAAGTGTGGCAATCTGTGAAATTGTTATTTCAATTTCTTGTTATTAGGTGTCACGTTATAACCACCTTGCAGTGATTTGCATCTCTCCAAGCTGAGATATAATCCTGGAGATTTTCCTGTTCTGATGAGGCAAATACAGCCTCAGTATTCATAAAAGTTAGACATTAAAATAGTGTTGAGTAATCTTTTAACTGTAAACAATGTGGTCATGGGATTCTGTGTGAAAAGAGCGGGGAAGGGCAATAAGGATTCACATCCGTGTTATGCATGGTCCCTGTTGTATACACGGCTAGAGGAAGAAAGTTGTGCATGGATGACTGCTTAGTGGTTCCAATTCAGAGACATAAAAAAACCTGCTCAAGTGAACTGTAAACCTGACTGTTGGCCTTAATCTGAATTTTCTCAGTGATGCCTGCTATTATGTCTATATAATTTATGCCTAATATCTCTACATAATCTGCATATACATAACAGGATACATCTCACAGACAGAGTGACCATGTAATTCTAACCATCTGGTAGAAGGCATTACATGTCTATGTATGTATCTGTACGTTTTGTGAGCACAGCTTGCTGTGTAAGTGTGCATTACTTCATTCCCTCATCCACTGTAGAACTGAGGGTACTTTACAGATCTGGTAACCTTACATTCATGTCATTTAAAACTGAATAAAGCCCAACAAAATAATATAGGAAACTATGCAGCACTAGAGGAAGAAGGACAGGCTGGCCGCATTCCTTATATTCATTAAGAGGCTTCTGTTCCAGGCTTCAAAAATTTAAATATGATGAGTTCTCAGAGGGGTCATTGAGAGTTGAACTGCAAGCAGCGTGAAAATAAAGATCTGTGTAGTTCAGTATCCCTCTCCTGACCATCTTGTGCTCAGTGTAGGACAGGCAAAATATTCTTGGGACCATGCAAGATTCTCATGAGAAACTCCTTATAAGAAGGGAACCATTCACTTGCTCTGTCTTTTATGTGGTGCTTGCTGAAGGAATTAGTACAGGTCATTTTGGGGTAAGGCATGGAAGGAAATAAAGTGAGGTGCCCTGGAGTTCTCCTCTTGTTCTCTTTCACCCTCTTGCTTAGTTGTCAAGGAAGCTGCTTTGCTGAAAAAAAGCAAAAACAAGCACAACAAAAGCAGCATCCCAGATAGGGGAGAGTATATCCCCTATCAAAGTGTATCTGCTCAGCTACTTCATTTCTTCATCACGTTCCTTCACAAAACTCTCCTTGCCTACTAGTTTCCAAGACCACAGTTTCTTTGTTCTTACACTTCTGAGTCTTGACTTACTTTGTCCTCTGTCCCTTGGGATACAGGGATGTTACTTTATTCTGTTTGTACGGTGCTTCTGATTAGGGGATGCCTAGACAAGGTATCCTCTAAGGCCCTTCTTTCCTTGTCTCAGCCTAACAACTCAGCGGCTCTCAGAGGCCTTGATATGAAAGCAGCCTTCTGGTCCTCCTTCCTGGACATGGTCCCTTCCAGCCTTAATTACTCCCTGATTTTGTGGATTTGTCAGGGCTGGATTCAGTGAGGAGAGAGAAGCAATTAGTTGTATCTTGCCCTGGTTTCTGCACCTTGTGACCAATCACTCCAGCTTGTGATGAAGCATAGTCTCATCACGTCATGCCAGAGACTACTATGTGGTTGCTTACATCTGCTCAAATTAACATAGGGTTGGGTGCAGTTGGCCAGACGCTGACACCAGCTGTATTTAGTTCTCACAGCCTTGGCAGGTGCAGTAATTCGATGAGGTTAACCACCAGTTAAAGGGATGCAGAAACCACTTCTCACGTTTCAAGCTATTGTATTTTGTGTGGTAGGAAATGTCCCTTCTATCTATATGGTTATTGATCATATCATTAAAACGTAACAGTGGCTGGAAACTAGAGCTATGCGAAAGTACCAACAGTTTTATTTCCCAGAGATATTATCAAGAAATATCACCTCCTGTGCCCTCTCCATCAGGTTTGTATTCAAGTGAGCCCAATATTTCTAAATTTAAAAAGAAAATGCATAACAACTGATATGCATTGAGTTTCGTGCTTTTCTTTTCAGGTACAAATTTGGTGAGGAAGGAACGATCAAAACCACAGACTAATCAGAGTCAACTTGAAACCCAGCTCAGGGTTCAGCTCTATTGTTTTTGCAAATGTTGGCCAAAGTTTTGGATCATGAATGGAGTGAAAAAAAACAACCCAAGGGGCTTCATTCCATCATCATAATAGCAGGAGTATGAAGGGAATCCTGAGCACAAACACTGCGTATTTCATCCCAATTGTCCCTACTGGATATTTTCTATTTTAAGAGTAGCCTTTGAGTCTTACACTTCATTATTCCTTACAACTCATTCCAAAACATGTACAATTCTCACTAGAGATGATATTTGGCAGAAAGCAGCGTGATCCACAGACCACTGCACTGTTGGGAAAGCTTTTCTCATTGCTCAAAGCCTCTGGAGGTGGCATGCCAGGATCACTGTATAAACTCACCATTTGGCACCCTGATCATGGGTGTTTCACTGAAAGCATGAGCTCCCTCAGTTGGCCTCACCTCCTTTTTCCTCTAGCCCTCCCTCTAGGGGAGGGCGACCTTATTGCCTCTGGGTATAGCACTTTGCCCAGCAGTGCCTTATAATGTTGGGTTACATATGTAGAGCATCACTCATGCGGTGTGACCAACAGCCCTTTGGCTGGATTTGTGAGTTCTATGGTATCTGTTCTTATGTCTTATTTATGTTTAGTTGTCTTTTTTGCATAAATTTGCCATGTTCAACTTCTGAAGTTATGATTAAACAAATTAATAAATTTCTAAAGGCTGCTAATTGCTAATTAACTCAGCATGGGAAGAGTCCTGGTGAAATGTGTGCTATATGTCCCCATACATGCCAGAACTCTCACAGGGTTCACAGAGTTTGCTCACTAAAACCAGTCTTATGAATCTTCATTAAGCCAGAAATTATAGGCACTATCACAGCTCTAATTCTGGCTTTCCACATCTGTATCTGAGATTGTGCATAGCAAAGATACCACTTCATTTCCAAATAATTTACAAAGGGTGTATTTTTCCCCACTGAGAAGTTGTATTGTAACAGCAATCAACAATTCAGAGCTTTCAATTAAATATTGTGCCATTTAAATGGCTGTAAAAATGAAACGGTAGAGCAGAATGGGAAGGAATCTAAAACCAGGTGCAATTACACTCATTTTTATTTCAGTCTCTTAAATTTTAATGCCTTTTACAGGCACATGAATAAATGAATTATGCAGGATTCACAACTGTTGGGAATTAATTCATACTGTTTCAGATAGCTCTAGTTCAGCAGAGGTAGCAAAGGGAGTAATAGGTTCTAAAGGCGCCAGCTGTTGGCCATAGGTCTTCCAGGGATTCCAGGTACATGCCAGCAAGTTACAGCACCTGCTCTGCGGCTAGGGATTAGGGGGAGTGATGCCACCATATCCTGACAAAATCACTTCCTGCCAATATCAGTGGGAGATAGCTGGTTTCTTACTTTTGCTCCATGTGGTGCACCTTAATATTAGGCACACCTCCCCCCCACCCTCAAGTACTTTTGACAGGATAAGTTGTTTTTTCTTAACAAGCAAAGCCCCATATTTGTGACCTTGGTAACTGTCATTAGTAGCTCAGTTGCCTCTCATGAAGATCTAAACGTTGATTTGCAGTTAGATTCACACTGCATAATTGTATCTGTAGCTTGGGACCATTTCATTTAGGCTCCTTGTGGGTTGCAAATTTCCTTAGATTCAAGGCCATTTACACCTAGTGGGATTTACACTTGCTAACTGTAATTCTGGAGCTGAGGCTGCTGCTGAGGTCAATGGACGTTTGAATGTTCCTCTGAGGATCTTACTTAGGTGTCTGAAGTTTGATGATATGAATACTCCCCCTTTATCTCTCTGAGGCAAAGGACATGTCTGAAATCACAGCTCCAAAAAGAAGCACTGATTTGATTAAAACAAGCACCTCATTTCTCTTCTAAAGGTCTAGTTTATCCATGAAAGGACAAGAATAAGGCTTGACCTGGGTTATTTTATTTTTTTAGGCAGGAATCCAAGCCTTAACAAATTTTTGGGAACATCAGCTGCTGATCTGAATCATATCAAGCCCTTTTTGCCCTGTTTTGAGTACCCTGTGTTCTCACCAGTCAGTAGAAATGGAAGAAGCTGACAAGCTCACATAGGAATTTCTGCACCTTGCAAAATTAGGAGCTTATTATGCCACTGCTCCCTGCCATTTTCTGCAACCAGCTGCAAATGCCCAGACTGCCTTTCTCCAGCACTTCTCCTCTGAAGTGACCCAGGGTTGTCAATGGAAAAACCTGTTTTCCAGGTGTGTTTGCAGCATATACATGGACATCATGTATTCAGGTATCTTTTCTCAGGTGTGAAATAGCAGCATAAGGTCAGATGGCCACAACACTAGTTCACAGTCTGAGTCTTGTACCAGATGTGAGATGCTGCTGGGTGTCTCTTACTCAGCAGCAAATCACCCTCCAATTCCACCATACCCTCCACATGCACTGAAGGTTGGCTCACAGTGAGTGTCTGGCACAGTGGACACGGAGCATGAGCAAGGCCATAAGACGCCCTGTTAAATTCTGCCCTAGCTGCAAAAGTGTGTGAAGAGGGGACACAGACTTGCATATGTAAATGCAACTGATTCATGCAGCTGATGGGTTCAGTATCTGGTCATCTTGATCCATGTTTAGTTAGCCTGGAGAAAAGAAGGCTCAAGGCAGACCTTATGGCTCTTTACAACTACCTGAAAGGAGGCTGTAGAGAGGTGGGGGTCGCTCTCTTCTCCCAAGGAACAGGTGATAGGACAAGAGGCAAAGGTCTCAAGTTGCACCAGGGGAGGTTTAGATTGGGTATTAGGAAAAATTTCTTCACCGAAAGGATTATCAAACATTGGAACAGGCTGCCCAGGGAAGTGGTAAAATCAACATCCCTGGAGATAGTTAAAAAACAGGTAGACATGGTACTTAGGGACATGGTTTAGTGGTGGACTTGGCAGTGTTAGGTTTACAGTTGGACTCAATGATCTTAAAGTTTCCTTCCAACCTAGAAGATTCTATGATTCTATGTTGAAAGGTTCACACTGGAACAAATGGGAACAGAAACAGGAACTTTGCTGTTCAGCTTTACCTACATACATATTTAACTTAGTAGCCTTTTGGTTTCATGATCTTGATTATGAGCTCTGGAAAATGCAGCAAAACCCCCTCCCCTTCCCTTTCCCTGACCAAGTTTCTACAGCGGGTAAGGAGCTGTAGACCAGCTGTGGTCACTGCACTGCATTTTTTTGTGTTGCAATATTTTCTTAAATCTTCATTATTATTCTTCAGGGCATTACACTGACATCTCTGCCACTCCCATCACATCAGGGGGAACTGGATAGGTAAAAAGAAAATCCTGTCTGCCCTCTGTCTGCACCAAAGACAGCAGTTTTGCGGTGGAATTACAGTATGAGCCTATTAAAATTATTAAGTGTATCAGGTTATAACTTTGCTAACAGCAGCGTAACTTCACTCCCTCTTTTCCATGGTGCTTTGTAGTTTATTCACATCTGAGAATATCCTTGATTCTGGGGCTAGGAACACACATGGAGTTCACACAATTTGTCTTTGAATTTAACTTGTTGCTGCATCTTAGATGAAGAACTGAGATAGCGTTAAGAAGAACAAAGAATCCTCCCAGTAATTCCCTTCCTTCCATCCCTTGTAGTGAGATCAAAGATCCCTGAAGTGCAAGAAAAGTTTATAGAGGAGGGAACAGCAAATCATCTCCCTCCTGCTGAGGCCTTTCCCTGCTTTCAGACCGCTTTCTGTGTACGGTCGGTGTGACCTGTAGAATAGGGTGCTCCCAGAAGAGTCCCAAACTCTTTGATCCCCTGCTACTCTGGCTTGGCTTTTTTGACAGCCTTGTAGTCTGCATTTGCATCCCCAACCACAGCGCCGTGTGCGCAGGAGTCTCAGGAGTTGTTCTCCCGCTGATAAGCATTTGCTTAAGGTAAATATAAACAAGGAAGATTTTCTTGATTTACAAAGGATTAGTGGCAGCCAGGGAGGCAGTTGGTCGTCCACTGAAACGTATCTTCTGTTATTTCAATGGGATCTCCTGCAAGTAATTCTGCTCCCCTGACAGCTGATCCGTGGCACCTTTCTCCTTTGTGTGCATTTGCAAAGGGGATAAAAAACATACCCGACTTTCCTCCAGAAGACAAGCTACTCATCCATATCATCTCACTGCCACTCTCATCTCAGAGTTAAGCTTCTTTAGCAAAGGCATAACAAACTCTAGCTCAGACTTTCACTTCCAGAGCCGTCAGCTCCTCCCGCCACCTGTCTGCCCTGTCCAGGGAGAGCTCTGCCAGTTCCTACGCAGCCAAGTGATATCTCCAACCTACCCCAGGTAACCTCTGGGAACCCATCACTCCACACCTCTGTCGGGGTAGGTCAAGAGGAGCCCACTGCTCTTTGCTCTGTCATCTGTGGGCAGGACTGGGTTGCCTCTGGGTAGAGACCAGGCTGTGTCTCTGTCTTCACTGGGAAAGAAAAGTGCTCTGAATAGAGACTGAAGACCTCCTTTGGTAAGAGAAATGAGCACATGCCCAGCTCCAGGAACTGCTCACGTGTTTTCAGTCAGAGTGTTTCAAGTGTGAGACTCTAAAAACTGTATTTTTATAATTTCCATGGTAGAGCTTTTGTGAGTCAATACCTGTGAAAATCCTTCAGCTCATCTGTATACTAGCGTCTTTATCACAGGGAGAAAAGTGCTTTTTTCAGTCCTAAGAGTTTCATGTAGGTAGATTGTGCTGGACCTAGTTAGGAAAGATTCCTTTTTATAACTGTGTCCTCACACAGCTGATCTGCTGTCAAAGCAGGTATTATTTCTTCTAGCACATCTGACTTACAAAGATTTTATATATATAACTTTATCTCCCTTCCTGATAACAGTAATTTCAAAATATCAAACTTTTGGAAGCACTCTAAAAAATAAAAGAAAGATATAAAGGTAGCTCTGTGGTCTGTTTAAGACTAGCTCTTTCTAGAAGAGCAAACCATATGAAAAGATGAGTGTACAGAAATCTGATTTAGATCGACATACTTGGTTGGTAGCTCACTGACCAGTGGTGGCACATAAGTCTCAATAAGACAATCCATGAAATCACTGCAAAAATATAAAAATGAAACAAACACATCACTCCCACAACTGCAAACAAAATGAGAGAAATAAAAGCGCTTTCAGTGTTCAGCCTGATCTTTATTTGCTTTTAAATGACATGCCACTGGGGCAGCACAGCATAAAATTGTCCTAAGACTTCCTGCAAAAGGTGTTGTTATTTGATTCAAAACAGTTGGAAAAACACATGGCTAAATGAAAGTGCAGTCAGAGGACCAGCTGCTGAGATGACGGTGGCACTTGAAGTCTTGGACAGTATTGTGGAAAACTGTCTCAGAACTGGCAAAGAAAAAACTCAGGACTGATTTTCAAATCAAGAGTCAGCGTGCCAACAGGAGTGGGCAAAAACTTGGATGTGAAGCTACAGTCATAACAGAGAAGTAACAAAGACCTGTAAATGTGACTATTTCTTGAAACATTCTGGGTTTGGTGCTTTTTTAATTAGGAAAATTTCACTGGGCAATGGCCACTTCACTACGGGAGGTACTAGAAAACAGAGCAATTCAAGGAAGAGGAATCAATGGTAAAAAGAATGTGATTTCAGAGACATGACATAGATTAATTATGCAATTAATAAACTCCGCTGATTTATATAGAAGTAATGTAAACGATCACTTACCAAAAGTGTACCATTGCCAGCCTCTAACGGACATAAGAAGAGAATGTGTGACTGGAGGCTGTGTGCAAACAGAAAAGAAGAAAGAGGAAAAATCCCTCTTTTTATGGTTTTTGAGGGTAACAGGAGACATTGAGAAAACACCTGATAATGAAATGCTATCAGGGTGTTGACTAGTCTTGAAGGAAAATCTCTGAAAACCACAGGGGTGGGAACACTTATGGAGACTTGGAAGAAACAGCTGAAGGATTATGCCACCCACCCCTGGCTCCTTAGCTGTCTTTAAGCACTTATTTTCTGTTTCATTCAGTGAAAGTTGGCATTTAGCTTCTGGAACTGGTAGACACATAGGAAAGTACCCTAATGCCCTTCTGTCTGCAGGACATGCATTTTCACCCAAACTTCTTTTTGGGGTCTTTTTCCATTCAAACTATTCAACTGCAAGTACAAGATCCTCCTGGTCCCCATTTAAAAGGCTGATGGGTACCTGTTCCTGACACACACCAATCTAACACCTAAATTTCAAAACCCTTATTGACAATATGGACACGCGTGGTGGGGAAGGGAGGGAGAGGAAGCATTCTACAGCCATCCCTTTCAAGCTTGCAGGAAAGCAGTGCTAGTAAGTAGGGGAAGGAATGGCAGTGGTATCCAGGCATTAAAATTGGAAAGTCACCCTACGGCTGGTTCAGCTGTGCTCTGCTCACCGAGGGGCTGGGAGTGCCAGCTTGGAGAGAAAGAGGCAGCGAGAGATGGAGGAATACAGCTGATGTAGTGTGTAATAACCAGCTGTGGAATTTTAAGGCATGAACAGGTGTGGACATCTCTGAATGCACTTTTGTCTGAGTAAGTGCCCTGCAGAGCCTGGAGATCAAAGTCAGGGTCTGGTGGTGGAAGAGAGGTTTCTCTTTTGAAGAACTGGGGGAAAGCTCATTTTGTGAGCAGACAATAAGTGGATAAATGCTAGCTGGGAGGGTTCAGGGCTGAGAAAACCAGAACAGTGAAAAGTTTGCCAGGATTAAAAGCATCATCCTCTGCATGTTTCCTCATTACATTCTTTCACCCAGCTGGCTCTGATCCAGCAGACGCTTGGATAGAGCTCATGGTTGCATAAAGGAAAGCACCTGAAATATCTCTTTTTCATATGTGCACCCACACACGTATAGCTATATAACCTCTAGGTTTAAAACTTGTCCTACTGGGAAGTGAAGAATTGCCACTGGACTTGCTTGTGAGGCATCACTCTTCCCTTCATCTCTATCCAATTGCTTTGTCTGTGGCATTACTGAGGCTGAAAAGGGCCTCACGCATTTGTGTGTCTGCCACTAGAAACAAATATAAAATAAAAAAAATATGGTGGAAGGAAAACAATGGGCTTTATTCCACTCCCAGAACCTCTTTGTTTTCCTTCTGGCCACATGCGTGGGCTCTGCTACTATCCTACTTTCCACCAAGTCAGTTCTCCATAGGTCCCTTCTTGCTTGGATAATACCAAGTTCACACAGAACTTTCTGCACATGCATTCACTGGTGATTTCTGCAGGAACACTGGCTTGCTTGATATGTACCGTATTTAATCCCACTATCATTACTATTCTTGTGATAGCATAGTGTGGCTGAGGTCTTCTTAAGCACTGCACAAGCACAGAGCGTAAAACAGTCCCTGCCTACAAAAGCTTGAAGACAGGCAGACATAAATCAGCAACCACCAGCACCACAACAACAAAACAATCAGAAATGGAGAGAGCAGAAGTTTTTTCTTTCTCCTTCTTTGCCTTCTGCTAACCATGCCTCTCATCTCCGTCCAGCGGTGAAGACACGTGCTCCACCCTGCTTTGTCCATGCAGAATGCTGCCCCTGGCAGAAATGCCACATCTGCACTGCACAGGGAAGAGAGAGGGAAAAGAGCAGGCTGGCATGCCTCTGACTGACCTGTCTGATGTGGGTAACACCAGCACGCACGGGCTCTAGCAGGCGGTAGCTCTCAGACACACATGTGTGCACAAACAGGGCTGCGCTGCTGCTGCTTTCGGCTCTGCTCAGCGGTGGATTATGTTGGCACAGGCACAGTGGCTTGCGTCTACATTTTGGAAGAGAGAAAAAGGAAAAATGGAAGAGGAATCCCCAATCCCTCTCATCCTCAATCCCATTCTCCCCTGAAGTAACTCCCAGCAGGGCAGAGCTGGGATCTCCCAGCTCTCATCCCTCTACAGACTAGGGATGGACAACCGCTGGCGCGTCTGCCCAGGAGCTGTTCTCCTATACATAGGGGAGGGACTGCAATCTGAAGGCAACTTCCCACTCTTAGATGGGAGGCAGTGACTCCTTTCACCTCCTCCTAGCAATGGGCGTGAATAATATGATGACACAGAGACAGGAATAATTTAGTCTGAATTTGAAGAAGCCAGCCCTCGGTTACTGATACTTCTATTGCACTGAGCATAGGTTTTGCAGTCCTTGCAGTCATTTCCATTTTCCAAGATGCCACAGAGTTTTGCACTGACAGTTTTTAAACTGCATCAAAAAAGCTGTCAGAGGTGAAGCTACATGCTTTGACAGCTGGAGCGCTGACAGACGATGCTTTAGACACCTGGGGAGGCCTTGGGAGTCAGCTTGCAGCTCTAGGATAAGCACATTAAGTGGATGTATTGGCAAAGTAGCAAAGTTATTAAGAATGGTGGGATTTAAACTGTCATCAGAAAACCATCACCATCCTGGCTTGTGCTTGATTCTTGTTTTCCAGGCTACCTATGCAACGACATGCTGTTTCTCTGTACCTGGTGAACTCCACAGTAGTGGAGTCCCACAGTATCACGGGGAACAATGCAGTTGGCCTGCTTCATCTGTGCTCTCAGTAATTACAGCTTTGGCCTGGATTTTATACTCTTTAGCAGGTTAAAGTTGGAAGGGTCCCATTTTGCCTTCTGCCTCAGCTAGTCTTCTTCCCCATTCTTCTCTGACTAGCCTGCAACCCTGGTTTGCAAAGACTGCGTGTAATAAACTAAGGTGATCTAAAGTGGTTGAAGATATTGTTACCAGTCCTATTTCATTGGATTTGAAAATTCAGCACTAAATCTCCACCAACCTTGTTTTGCTGGGCTTCGATAAACCAGGGTTCCTACCTGAAATACGTAACATTTGTTGCACAGATGCAAGAAATCCATCGGTGGTGACACATGCACACACAATCCAAACTCACTTTCAGAGCAATCCGTCATCTTAGTGATTCTTTTCCTTTTCTTGTTTTCCTATGGAGACTATTAATTCACTGCAAAACTCATTCCTTCATCTTGAGAGCTAATGCAATGCTGGTTTAGGAGCAGCTCTAACCAAGATACGTGAGGACATTTGTAGCTGAGCCAAGAGGCCCCGTTCCAGCTCCAGCCGACATGCAGCCCTAACAGCTGATCCAGACATCTACCAAACAGCTGGCAGGAGGCGGCCCACAGCTGTTAGAAAAAAAGGACAGGGAACAGTGTCTGTTTAAAGAGGCAGAAAAGAAAGTTTAAATTCTATGACCTAGGGACTCACAATACACAAAGGAAGACGTTTTCAAGCACACTGTGTCATACATATATGTATGCACCTATGCACACAGGCTTAATTGCAATGGGCTATAATAAAGGAATTCGGGATGACAGTAGCCTCTGTGCACGAGTCGTGTCAAGGCTGTATGTGGTGTTCAGCTCCCAATAAGAACATTCCCTCCATGTGAGGGAGAGAAAAGCAGGGGGAAATGGCGGGGTCTCTGTGTTTGTCTGCTATAGCTTTTAAGGGCATGGAATTGTATTAGTGAAATCGTTTCCTTGCTTCCACATGTGCAAAGCCACGCCAAGTGCTTTAATATACCCCTCGTATATCAGGTAGCAAAAGATACTAAGACTATCATCTGCCTTGATGGTAAATAAGACCACTGTTTAGATCTCAGAGTTGCTTAAGGTCAGATTTGAAAAGAAATTTAAGAGCCTAGAAAAAATGTGATGCAGTGCTTGATATTTAGGAGCCAGGTCTCTGGAATGGGATCCTGAAACTGAGTGTCTTTGCTCCTTACATGAAGTCTGAGGAGCACTGGTGTCTCCAACCTGCTGCCCAGACAACGAATTTATACAGCTACAGATACTGAGGAAACGCTGAGGACAGTGGTGCCGGTGAAGTCCAATCCCTCCAGATGCCCGGCTCCAGATAACAGGGAAATCCAAGAAAAATATTATACTGACTTGATTTGGTACCTGAGCTGATTTTCTCCAATTGAGGTCTGATCATTCACTGCGTTAGGCTGACATGGGATTGTATATAGGGCATATGTGGATGGTCTCCTGTACTTTGTCACATAAAAGCTTGAGGATTAACTACAGTTAGAGACGGAAAAGCCCTCTTAGCTGCTGAACCCCAAACCCTGCAGTATGGGATTATCCTCTTGGTAGATCCTGCTGTAGCTCAGTCAATAGGGGAAACAGAAAACCAAATGAAATGAGATATTTGGCTTCATGGAACTCAATTTGGAAGCTGCACTTTTATGAACATCTGGTAATGCTGCCTCCCACTCATAAATGTCAAATGCAGGACCCTCTGTGTCCCTTTGGTCAGGATCTTCCCCTTCTGCTGCAACACTTTAACCAGGGAGGAATTTAGAGCATTTCCTTCTTCCCAGCAGGTTGGAAACTGCAGGCTTTTAAGGAAAAAAAATGGTTTGTTTCCCACTACTTTATTTTTACATTCTGGTCTGAAGGGACCATTTTATATCTTCTCATTCATTAAAAGTCCTCATGCATTTTCCTGGTCTTTGTGTCAGAAACAGATTTATCTTTCCTTATTATATTCTTAAATTTCATTTGAGCCTGGAAGTTAATGTCTTTCTGCAAGTAACTGTAGGTCAGATCTTTTACTTCATTATATAGCAATTATTTATTTAATTGGAGCTTTTTGAAAGGTCTAAATCAGGAAGGCCAGCTGTGGGTTGGCTCTGGCCTGTGGACCAAATCCCCACAGAGGAGACAGGGACATCTGTTTTGGCAGTGAATGTGCTGACATAATTGTGACTTGCTCCAATGCCAACCCTTGGTGGACACATGAGCCCAGCCACCACGACTGAAGTGTGGACATGGGAGAACACAAAGACCCCTGTGTATAAGATAAGTCTGGCACTTAGTTCTATAGGTTCTTTACTTTGGTCCCCAAAAGAGAGTCATGAAACTAGGATTTGTGTCCTGTCATTGACAAAGTCAGATGATCCACTTTAATTTATGACGAAAATATAACAACTGTTGACATGTGGATCATATTGGAAACCAAGGATGGGCTCTAACACTTAGGCTACAATGGATTAAACTTAAGTGATTATAGCCATAGCTAACCTCAGGGCAGCCTCTTCTCCTGCCACACTTTGTTGTGCCCATGTGTGCAGAATATCTGCAAGATTTCCACCTCAGCACAGAAGCAGCAGAAGACAAAATGTTGATTGTCTTCTGTTGTTGGGTTGCACAAACAGTTGGCCCCAGACCCAAATTCACTGAAATTAGTGTTGATTGTCTTCCATGGACTTTGGTTTAAAAGTGCTGAAGATAAATATTGTTCAGGAAAAAAACAAACAAACAAACAAAACAATGCAGTCATTGATTTCTTCTCAAAGGCAAAGAACAATAAAACCATGTCAATGAAAACAGCCACAGGTACAAGGGTTCCGAGCTTAATGCTAGTACAGTGATCCCTGACATGTCTGGGTTGCAGTTCCCAAAGGTATTTTCTTTCCTTTCCCACCACAAGCAGGCATCCTGTGAGACCCTAATGAACTGTCTTGTGAGGTCCCCAATCCAGTGGGTAGAAGTGAAACAAATCCATGACTAGACTGTCCACAAGGGTTTAGATTCACATTTAACATTTCTCCTTCTGTTACACAAGACTACCTGTGCAGTGTCTCTGGTTGCTCCCTGGAGATATTATATTAATGGCAATACAGGCCTCCACTGGAGGTACATAACCTCCCTTAATGAGCTCCTGTTTATGAAAAAAGGGAAGATATTCTAAAGTATAAAACGTTAACTTTATTGCTAACAAATTTGTGGAGAGATAACCCAGATGAAATGTCTGCAAATCAGCTTATCCAAGAATCATAATCTTCTGCATTTTTAAATTTATCACTTGCCTTAAAATAGTGCTCAGTGGTTCTAGCCTAGAAGGGGGAGTATTCAATTAGAGACTGCCCTTGACTTAAAAAACTTACAGACTAAGTTCAGATGGTACACAGTGTAAGAAAACCACTACAGGGGTCTTGTAAGATAACCCTGCTGAAAATCTATGACTCTAAAAACAGGGAAATGCTTCTGTGTTCCTCATTCCTGTGTTCATCAACAGGGCTCTTCATAATCCCATTAGCCACTGTCATTGCTCTTTCTGTCTTCCCATTCCCCAGGATTGCCTGTAGCTGTCTAAAAACTGGTTTAGGATGAAGATATGTCCTTCCTGTACCTTTCTCTCAAACAATACACGCACCTGGTTGAAACCCCTCTCCCAAGTATGTACTAAACGGAGTCAAAAATTAGCTCTCTTGCTGTTCTCTGAAAGCTACCAAGGGATTTTCTGGCTGATGCAGCTCCGTGTCCTTATGGGAAGTGTCTGTAAGACACAATCCTGGCACACTGTTAAGAAACTCTAGTGGCTAATCATTCTTGAACCAGTGGTCCTCCTTCTTAGGTGAAATTTCTGATCTTATTGTCTGCTACTTACAAAAAGTTGCAGTACTGGACCAGAACGCACAATTAAGTGTTACTAAATTTTAATGCAAAGGATTATATTTTTAGACAAGCAATTCAGCAGAGTTTAGTAGCTAAATTCAAGGAGCTCTGCTAAAATATTTTATTGAATATTTCAACAGTTCTTTTCTTGACCTTTCTCAAGCATACTTCAAGAAAATTCAGTGTTTCCCCAGCAAACAACCCACCCAGACCTGCAGTGGAGGAGGTAGTTCAGCCCTGTTCATCACATTCACCTCAACAATGCTGCTGTGTTCTGCCATAGAGCATTTCCAAAGCTCTTTCTATGGATTAATCTATCCTCCAGCTACTCCATGGCAATACTAGGTGACAAAAAAGATATTTAATGGTGATATTTTAATGCAGATATTTTAATGGTGGCCAGTACAGCCAATTACGTAGCTTCAAAAACTTTCACGTCAGCAAAGCACATACTGATTTATTTAAAGCTTTTGGCCTACTGGAATCATCACAGTCTACCAGGAGAAGTAATTATGTTGTTCTGGTGTAGTTTGTACATTTGATGGTCTATATCTATCTGTCTTCAGACTTCTAATTTAGACTGTTACCTCTTTGGGATCTGGACCATCCATTTATTCCCTACCACAGCAGAGTCATGACCAAGAACAGGACGCTTAGGCACATATGTAACTAAAAGCTGAAAAATTATCCCATGTTCCTGGGACATCCTAAAAGACAATAGAAGAATATTATTACTGAGATGTGATGACCCACACTTGATGTTGCTTCCTTGCCACTACACAAACGGCCCCTAAATGGTTTACCCTCATCCACAGCATGGTGCCTCTGTAATACTTTAGCCTTGAAGGCTTATGTATATCTTCCTTTTAAGGTTGTTAAAGCTGCATAGGTTTAAGATCACAATCTGCCAATGGAAAGACATTAGGTGTTATTAACCATAAGACATGGAATTGATCAGACCTGAAAATATTTTTAGAGAATGTCATTTTGGTAAAAACATAAGCAATTTCCTGCTATTGTTTAGATGACAGTACACTGTCTATATCATTCCTTTCCGATCTATAAGTAACCAGGGAATTATTTGGCTGGGATGATTGAGGATGTGGTGAAGTGGCAGTGTAAATGCTAGACTCTCATTGCAAGGGAAAGGACATGGTCAGACTCACAGGAGTGGGTGAAGTTCCTGGGCTACAGAAGTTCATTGAATACAGAGAAACAAAGAAGTGATTGAACACCTGTTACTAATTTTTGTGTTTACATTGGAGCTTACACTGGCCTCTTGCAGCTAAGAACTTTACATGTCCCAAACAGCTCATGAACAAAGGATGAGGTAGAAAATAACACATGAATACAGATAGAATGAAAGCCTGAGGCAGCACAAGTTATAGAACTAGATATAATAGGTGACTTTATGCCATTTCAGTGACAGGTTCTCAAAAGCCTAAATATTCCTGTGACTATTTCAACACACAGTGTGGTAGCAAGGTCCCTTCTGCCCCTTGTCGTCCCCTATTAGTTTGGAAAATCTGTGTATTTCTGCTTCTCGTCCCAAGAGAAGACAGAGCATGAAGACCTGTAGAGAGATGCTCAGTTAGAATATCATCCATTTTATAATTTCCACAGAAGAATCAAAGTTGGCATGAGTTCTGTAGGAAGATCCTATCTGGACTGCTGAAACTCTTTCTGACAGAGCTGATCTGGCCATACAGTTTAAATCTAATCTGTGAGATCACACTGTCAGCCACACAAGAGCCCCACGTTGGAGAATGAGTGGTAAAATGTATGGACAACTCCGGTGGGGTAACCGCTAAGTGATCGTGACTCTTCAGCCCAAGAACAGACAGTAATGATAAAAGTCTGTAAAATCATGAGCAGTACAGGGAAAGTGAAGAAGTAGTGATTCTTCACTGACTTATGCAGAACAAGAGGACATCATGTGAAAGTATCAGGGAGCAAGACTAGAGACAACTCTTCACACAGCATCTTGTTAAGCTGCAGGACTGCTCCCCACAGGATATGGGGGATCTGGATTCAGGAAGGAACCGGACCAGTTCATGAAGGAAAAATCCATTGAGGGTTATTAAGTACAAAAATTCTAAATCTGGTTTAGAGCATCACTGAATTACAAAACATTGGCAGCTGGGACAGTATTCTGGGAAAGAATCCCTGAATGCTTTCCCTAACTCTTCCACGGGGATCTACAACAGGGCTAGACTGACCTTTGGTGTGAGATGGTGTAGCTGCTCTTGTGTACGTCCATCACAGGATTAGTTTAAACTCAAAGGACAAATGCCCAGCTTGTACAATGATTGTAAAACTATACATTTCAGCATGTCTCTTCTATTCTGCTTCAGAAAGCTAGTCAAGCCGGTAGGCAGCTTCCTGTGTACATTTAGCTTCATTGAAACTAATGCCAAAATTAAAGCTCATTTTTAAGCTATGGAACCTAAACTCCAGTTTCAAAGACACAAGTGGAAGGATCTGTGATGGGAACTATCATTCTCAACATGGACACTTGCAGGGCTGCATTGTATTCAGCTACATATAAATTAAAATATGACCGAGAATTGTTCTTCTAAGGTCCTTGCTTCAGCCCTGCATATTTGTTTTGAAACTTAGAAAGCTATTTTAAACAATGAACCTGCAAGATAATGTGGTTAATGGTGGGGTTATGTCAATGTCCCTGACAAAGCTTCTCAGGTGAAAAAGCACCAGTGGGTTTCTCTTCTTTAACTGAAAACTCAACCATGAAACCCAGTGCAATTCATCATCAAACAGATTTTTCACACCTGTTCGGAAAAGGTAAAAACCACCAAGGAACCATCTGGGTGTCAGAAGCAGCATCTGGAGTTGTGGGGACTGCTGATTCACCACCCAAGTAGGAAGCAGAGGTGTTATTTTTTTACCTAGGCTGCTAACCTATGTTCCACCACTCCTTTCTTGTGCAGTTGAGACATTAGTGTATCTTTGCCCTCTAACATATCTACCAGGAAGAGGGCTGTGCAATGTGCAATGACCCGGGGGCAGGATTGCTAACTGAAGATGGGGGTAAATAGGCCAGTTGTAACTGGAATCTGAAGCAGAACATTTCCTTTCCCTTGAAGCCAGAGCTGCTTAGCTTTGGGACGTGTGAACAAACAGATTCACCTTAGGGAAAAAGAAAAAAGTTTGAACAGGGGTTTTATTTATTTATTTATTTATTTATTTATTTATTTAATGCATTCCAAACAATGGCAACCTGTATTTCATATGCTTTTTATCTCTCTTCAATTAAGATATTGACACTTTTGATTAAATCTTTGATTAACCCAAACTTGAACCCATTTTCTCAAGTACGGAACAAGGAAACAACCTCTCTTTTTTTTTTTTTTTTTGTTCATACCTTTTTGGATTGCTGGTAATTTTCTGTGTCATTACTGTAATATTTTTCAGCATGTGCAGTCTTGCAATATCACCTCAAGCTTTAATTCCACCCAGAAAACCAGATTTGATAATGTCACTTTTCACACAGGATAAAAGAATAGCAAGCACATACAACAAGAGAACTTAGATTGTTTATTTAACCTTACACAGTGTTTAAGGCTACGGTGATCATTATAATAGGATCCTGCAGACAAAAATATCATTGTATTTTGAAGAGATCAATAGAAGGCATCAGATTCAGGAAAAAGTCAAGAGCAGTCAGCGCTCTCAATGGAGAGTTATTTAGAAAGTGTGACTGTCATTAAATAATAAACTATCTAATTTAAAGGCCACTAATTTAAGTGCCTACCCTCAGTGGGGAGAGGTGGCAGTTAGGAATCTACCTCTCCTAACTCTCTGCCTTGGGAATTCCAGATTTTAGCAGGGAGTAAAACAAGCATTGGAGGTTGTCCTTGAACCTTATGGAAGCAGGGATACTCACGTTGGGATCTACAGTGTAAGATATTCTACTGTGAAATAATAACGAAAAAAGCATGTAACGCTGGAGTATTATTTCACGTGCTATTGTTATAAATCCACCAAACATTGTTATCAACTCAACCTTTGATTACTTATTATTACTCCATCACTACTCTAATTTGGATAGTGATGAGCTGTCTGATGAATCCTCCAACTTAAATCCGGGTGGTTTCTGGAAGATCACTGTAAGTTATGGCAACAGGACTCAGGATACCAGAGAAAGTAAGCGTCATATGTATAGGATCGTTAAGATATAATGTATTCGTTTGCATATTTTGTACTTTGCAGACTAGATAAATTAATAATGATCCTGTCTGGCCTGTTTGCAATAGCATCTCTGTGGAACAGTCTTCACGTAATTTCAGTCATTTTACTCTAAATTTTAGGCAGCCAACATTGTGAATTTTGCCCATTGCTTTTTTTTTTTCTTCTAGGTATTTTTAGAGCAAATAGTGCTGCTTTTGTTGTTTTCCTGGTTTTTTTTTTGAAGTCTTTTGTTTGCATGCTGAGAAAAAAAAAAAAAAAGGCTCTGCTTGCATCTTTTCCCTGCAGAACCAGTCATGCAATGCTGTAATAATAACCAAATCCCTCCCCACATCAATGTCACAATGTTTGTTTTAGCAATCTTAAGTTCAGCTGCCAGCTGTTCTGTTCTTTGGATTTTATTGCAGGAAGTATAAATTCCCCTTGGCTTGGCTGGAGGTGCTTTTAGAAGCCTCAGAGTGAGGGGGGGAGGGTAATGGAGGAGGGACGGGAAAGGAGAGAAGAACAGCATGTCTATTTTTGTTGGGGCGGGGTGGCAATCAGTTAAGGACTATTAAGCTTGATGGCCTTGATGTTATAGCATTGCATCTCTTTTTACCATTTCTTAATCACTACAGAGTAATAACATCTTTAAAATTTATTGGGACAATTAGAAGAAAGCACAGTTCCTTTGACCCCAGCTGTTTCAAAGACTCCTATGGCTTTCTTTATCTCTCCATCTTCTTTTTTTTAAAAAGAAAGAATAATCACTGGACCGAACTTCTTCTCAAGCACTTTCTACCTTGAGATTTATGTCAAGTTCCAAGTTGCTGACAACATGATAATTAAACTCAAAAAGAAAAGAGGGGGAATGTATTCATGAGTACTATTAAAATAGCTATCTTCCTGAATTCAGACTTGTTCTATGAACGAGCAGCTCACTTGGGTAGAGAAAAAAATAGTTCCTCCATTTTTTTTGCCAGAAATTTGACCCAAATACTTTTTGAAGAGGTTGGACGAAAGGGAGGGGAATTTAGTTAACACTTCCCTTTGTTTACATTCTTAGTGGCACTTGAAGTCAAGTGATACTGAAACACGGTAAGAGAGGTTGCTTCTTGTCTTTTATCAGACTAAGTGTACTGTCCCATATCGGTTCTTCATCTCATTTTCTCCTTCCAGTTCAGCTTTTCTCCTTTTCAGTGCACTCTCTTCTATTTTGTTAGAAATCTGTGAATTTCATGGCTCTGAATTCCTCTCTCAATTTTCTTTCTTTTCTCCATGGCCTATGTAAAAATAATTGGCAATGTTCATTTTTTCTGTGTTCCCCACACTAAAAGATGCTTTGCTTTTCTGCTGCAGTATCAATGCAGAACCAAATGCATCTATCATGTGGTTTGTGATCATTTTTACATTGATTGTTTATAGCTTCCATGTCAGGGAGAGGGAGAATTACACATTTAAAGAGGTGAGGTGAAACTCATAGTTGAGAACATTAAACACCTAAATGAGACAACTAAGTTATGAGTGTAGTCAACACTGCTTCACTAAATAGCTATCAGAAAGAGATAATTATCTCCAGAGGACTCCTCAGCCCAGCTAACTTAATCTAAATTGTCAACTACTATCTCTTTCCACAATCTATATAAAATGTCTGCAGAAAAAAAAAAAAGGAGTGTATTTGAACTCAGATATCCCAAAGAAAAAAACCTGGGCACAAGCCAAATTGTTGTAGTTAAAATTGTGCCAAGATGCAGCTTTTGTTCAAAGAGAAGCACAGGGCATCCTGAACAACCTTTATGACTTTTTCAGAACACACAACTGATCTTTGAGTTCCCACTTTCCACCTGAGCACCCTAACTGGTGGGCTGGACTATCGTCCCCTCTTTTAGGACCTGTTCCATTTTGAGCAATAAATTTCAATCAGGCCAGACTGAGACTGACTGCACAGCCTCTCTCAGCACCGACCACTTGGAGACCCTGTGAATTCCTTCATTCATAGGGAGGCAGACCCCTGTGAGTTCTTGCATTGGATCAGAAGTGGTGTCCTGATGAAAGTCATCATTTCTTGAACCTAGTTAATGATGACGGAGTGATCTTGGTTCCTCTCTACAGTATGTTATGAAAAGTAGATCCTGAAGCAGTATGGAAGCAAATGTTGAAATATCAGTATTTTTCCAAATGCAATTTTTCTTTTCTAGCCAGCTTTGTTCTCAAATTTCTGCCTTAATCACTAGAGTAGCTTTCTTCCATTGCTGTCCCAAGAGCATTATTATGTGGCTGTCATCTTTTTATGACCTTCATGACTGAAGTCATACCACACCATATGTTTTGAGAAATACCATGTATTTTCATAATATAATACACATTGTGTAATCTTCTAGTTATGACCCCATTGAGTCCTAACTTATTAATCACCTCCAACCTAAATCTAAGCAGTAACTTGAAGTGACACACTACATAACATCGAGGCCTAAGTAGTTCACAGTAAGGAATATGAAGGACGGAGTTTTTCTTGAGGTCCTGTTGAGAGATCTAGTTCAGGACCGTGAGCTCAGGATTCACTTATAAACATTTCAGCATCTATACACTCCCCCAGAAGTCTGTGCAGATTACAGGTGTCTTGAGGTAGGGCAAGCATTGTTCTATCATAGCTTCCTCCGTTCTTTGTTTCTCCTTCATGTGCCCAGACATTTTACTACCTGATAATCCAGCTCCAACCCTTAATGGCAGAAATTTTAGATTAGAGTTTTAATGTCATAGTCTGGCAATAAAAACTCCAACAGTATTTTACTCCTTTTTTTCCTCTGTTTTTGAAGACTATAAATTCAACTTCTTCCACTGGAGTTAAGACATATACAGAAAGTCACAGAAAAAAATATTGAAACATTTCTTATTTAAAAAAGAAACACTAAAAATTTTGAATTGCAACATTTGATAATTTTGAGTTGCTCTAATTTCAGCTTCTTTTTCCTTCCTCACCGAAGATTCATGCTTTCCTGGTATAAGTCGAGATCATGATCACTTAGATGCTATGGATTCATTAAAGCTGTATAGACAGACACTATGGACATGGTACATAGAGAGCTTGAACATCAGTGGTATAAATAGGCATAGTTATGGTAATTATGTGTCCATGTGCGTTTATTTATATATAATGTGAACAGTATTTTATTGTTGTTATGCTTTATTGAGCCCATTGATTACATTTACATAATGTCATCAAATATCTCCACAGAGGCTCATCTGCATCAATATTGTTATAGCTCTAAATCACCAATGGCTTAGGCTTTGCAGCCAGAGTAAATAGCTCTCTTTAAAATATGCTATAGAGAAAGAAAACCAAACTGTGAAATACCTGAAGACACTGTTGTCCTACAAATTTACTAGTTTGGTTACTGCTGAGAGCTGAAGTCCATCTAGTTGTGCAGGCAAAACAAGTTAATGGTAAGGAGGGAAAAGACGTACACAATAAACAGTCATGAA
This sequence comes from Alca torda, assembly GCA_008658365.1. NCBI lineage: Eukaryota > Metazoa > Chordata > Aves > Charadriiformes > Alcidae > Alca > Alca torda. The sequence continues at coordinate 154,297,062 of CM018077.1, read as the reverse complement.
GTCCTGGAAGACCAGTGGAGATCTCTGAATGTTCATTCAGCAATAAAACAAAGAGAAAGAAACTTGAAGCAAAGCAAGTCTTCCATGAGAATGGAAATGAACTAGAAAGGCCATGATGTCAGAAGAGCAATGTGTACAAATGGACCTTGAGAAAGTCATCAGTCTAAAGGTAGCAGTGTAAAACTCTTGAGTTTACTTAATTTACCAGAATGCATGCATATGCTACGTCTCAAGACCCTGAGCACATCCCCTTTCTGGAGTTAAGGAGCTCATCTGGCTGAGTCTACCTTTGTTGATAAGAGCTCTTGTGAAGAAATTTAGAAGAGAGAAGGTACAAGACCAGGCAGAGACACAGCTGTGATCCACCTGCAACGTAGTACAGGTGAGGGACAGTGGTAAAGCCTCAGCTTAAAATCAGATCCCAATGAAAAGGAAGGACAGGTTATCACTTCCAGCTCTGGGGAGGTGTGCTCAGGGCCCTGACACTAAAGGGAAAACAACATGAAGAATAAAAAGTCCTGTATGTACTATCCGCCCTCACAAATATTGAACTAAGCTCATATATGGTGCTTGGTGAGCTTTACATTAGATATGGTAGGGCCATTCCCAGCTCTGAATCTCATCATTTTCAGTATCTGAAGCTAGGAAGGGTGGTAAGTGGTGCTGGTTTTAGTGAAGTGGTCCAAAATGGCATTGTATTGTTGCAAAGTTCAGAATTTTCAGTGAAAATAAAAGATGAAGTGTTGCAGCTTCTGTGAAATGAGTTCAGTAGTGGATACTTGTACATTTACAGAAGCCAGGGCCATTTCTGCAGCCATTTGCTGTAATGACATTCATGGCTCTGAGGTGTCCTTCCAGGGGAGCGGTGGGTTTCAAGCCATGCTGCCAGCAAGTATTCCTTGCCTGCACAGCATCGCTGTAAAATAAATGAGAGCCACATACATGGCGACATGAGGCATCTGTCTGCGGCATTTCGTACAGTGCTGGAAACTATTTTCTGCACCTTGAAAGTCAAAAAACATGGAAGAAAATGATGAATTTAAACCTAAACACATAAGCTACTGTATAAGTGCGTGTGTGTGTATGGGTTCAACTGTGTATGTTATATGTATTTTATGGGGTGTGGAGGACTAGTTGTTTGAAAATCTATAGTCAAGTTTGCCTGACATTTCATACCATAAGTCTCTGATTTCACTGCTTTAGCTTTGCCAAGGGTAAGCAACTTTATTTAAGTTTCTAGACAATTCTCTGTTTCAGGACGTTCTTTTTGTGAATATGTGTGAGAGGGATTTACTTATAAGCCCCAGCAAAAAAGTGGTTCGGTTATTTTCATGAAAAAGATAAGAGGAAAAATATGCAGTTTTGCCCCTATTGAACCATGTTTTGTAGAAACCATGTTTTGAAAGAAGTGTTTCAAATTTGGCAGTTTGTGAGCTTTGTTAGTGATAGATCTCTTGCTGCTGTTATGCTGAAAATCCCAGCATAAGTAGCTAAGCTATAAATAAATGAAAAATCTTAGTTAACAGATGCTCTGAATTTTATTTGGGGCAGGTGACCTTCCAAAGCCTCTCTCCTCCCTGAGCTTGTGCTAAGCTGGCACAGCAGGAGCTGAGTACACCTCTCCCCACAGCTTCTGCTGCAGACTCCTTCATCAGTCTGCATCAGCACTGAGAGCGACGATCCTCCCTCCTCCGGTCTGATACCCAAATCCTGGTGCGGGGAAGCGGGGTGTATCTTCCTTCAGCTTCAGAGACAATGAAAGTCAGACTGAGAGAGAAATGACGGCAGCATCGTGATACAAGGAATGTCTCTGGGCGTACCAAAACAACTCAGGCAGTGCCTTCTAGTCTGAATCTGGCTGATGAACAAATTTTCCTCGTTTTTGCCAGAACTTCAGCTCTTCCTCCTTGTGTTTCTCACTGTTCTTCTTATGGACCATGAAGTACTGCAGTGTGTCATCACTGTTCCAAGCTGTGAAGAAACCTGTAGTCCTTTTTCCTGACCCAGGGGACCTTGAGATAAATGAGCTGATTAGTCCTGAAATGCATTCAAAAAGCCAGTCGGGCTCATTAAGGGGCTGTTAATCAAGAGTAAGACTCACAGGAAAGAAGGCTGAAAGGATGAATAGGCCAATGTTGTGGTTCAGTTTCTCCTAGTGACCAGGTGAGGAGTCCGGTTTGAATGCCTCATGGCTGTCTTCTGGCCTACAGCATGGGCTTTCCTTTCATGGAAACCAGGTGAGAAGCTGAAGACGAGGGTGCAGAAAGCTGATGTTTCTCTTCTGTGTCATCTCAGTTGGGGCATGGACAAGATGCATGTATGGACCACAGCTGCGCTCCTGGGTTTGAAAGCAAGCAATACTCCTGGGAGAGATCTGAAATTGAAACTATTTTTCAGAGACCAGGAGAGATGGTATATTAAAAAATAGCTGGCAACAGGAGGCTAATAAATCATGATGACTATTGTCACTTTTTCTGCCTGCAGAGGGAGAATAACAGCTTCTTCTCCAAACAGCTGTTTGGTGAAGCAATGGTTGCAGCATTGTTTCACGTGGTAGTTAGTCTAGGGGTTCAAATGATCTCAATCCACAACTTGAGATACCCCTTCTAACAGAGGGGTGCAGTTACAGGGTACAAAAATACAGTGTTCCGAAATCTGGGAAGAAATCAGATAAAAGCCAGAGAAACTATATTTGGAGCAGTGTTGGAAGATGGTGTGCTAAACAAAGCGTGAAAGCAGGTACCGATCAGTGAGGTTGAAGGAGGAAAATGCAAGATGTGGATTCAATGAATATAAGTGCTTTCGCATAGGGCACATGGAAAAAAATCTTGTCATTCTGTAATTAAAGGCTATTTGATAATGTGTACGCACAAGGTTTAACTGAAGTTGCATATTTATCCTTAATGATGGCAATTCCTAACTGATTGCTCTTTAAACCAACGGGTTGGATTTAATGTATTTATGCACTCCAAAATATGCACATACTTCAACCAGCTAGCCCTCTGCATACAGACCATGTATAGATAGGAAGTATTCATGACCTATAAATAAATAAAAAGTGTGGATAGTCAAATAGATTTAAATATTTAAAAAAGAGATTAAAATAGTGTTTAAAATCCACAAAACATCATGAACCAGAAATAAAGACGAGGCCAACAGTGTGTATGATAGACTAAAATGGTGCCTATGAGAGTTCAAATAGCTGATGACTTTCAGTCAAGAAGGAAGGCAAAAGCATTTTGAATAAACAAGATTAATTACTAACGTGATAATGGTACATTAATAGCACAGAAAAACAAGTGACATATTGGAAATTGTTTTCTAAATTAAAGTTTGTTATCCTATTGTTTACTTGATTGTACGTAACACTGAAGGTGTCTGGTTATCAACAGGATATGGACACATGCTTAAAATTAAGCATGTGTTTAAGTGTTTTTCTTCATCCTTGAGACAGAGCAAATGTGAACACATAACCATTCATCTCACCGTGGAGAACAAGTGAGGAGCACCATGCTGCTTACAAAGGCTGGGGTTCAAACGGGTCAAAGGGAAGACCAGTGTTAATCACTTGGTGGTAACAATTATTATTTAAAAGAAAAAAGGAAAGTGCAGTGCTTATTTTTCTGCCCTAAAATTAATGGAAAAAGCAATCATGCCAAAGAAGGACACAATTAGACAAAAAATGGAACTATCAGAACTAAAATTAAGTTCTAAATGTAGTTAGACATGAAATGCAAAACCTCTATCTGCAGAGTAAGCCCATAGTATCTTATATTAAGAAGATTATGTGGGGATTAGTTCCAGTGCAACTGCCATATGAAAATATATGACAACAGGTGTTTTTAAATTACTGTAACAAGGTGGAACCTTCTCTCACAGCCAAAAATTTTGGCAACAAAAGAAACTGGGTTTTAAGGATAAGAAGCTGCAGACAGCTGGAACAAAGAGAAATCTACTGACAACAAGTGGAAATCTTTTGCAGGTATCTATCACATACCTGAGTGTTTTCCATGAATCATAAACATGTACTGTTAAAAAAAAGAAAAAAAAAAGTGTTTATTTGTGCTGAAAAAAATCCCCCCCTACTGTGCTGAAAGTTCTAGCAGCAGATTTCCTACCAGCTTTCCTGAGATTACTTAACATTTCCACGTTGTCTGGCAATGAGTCACAAACTAAAAAGGAAAGGAAAAGCCTCAGACGTGAGGTCTGCATTGAGTTTACGAATTTTAGTCTGGATGCAGGAGCTTAAATCCAACTCTACAGGTAAACAGCATCCAGTAAGCCGAAAAGACCCACACAAGACTTACTCTCAGCGGGCTACTGTCCTTAAGGTATTTTCTAATACCCACAAAGGAGTGAAATGACTGGTGTGATGGCTTTGTCACATGGAAGGACAGGGTCCAACTCTAAGTGGCCCAGTCCAGAGTGAGCTCTGAAGCCCCCATTCTTAAACCTGTAACGAGACACCATCTTTAAATCACCACCGTGCTTCTGGAAAAAAAGTAATGAATAACAAAATTGGTTAAAGTTATTTTTGTCAACACTTCCAACTGAATGGGTGACTTAAAGTTTTACAAAGTGCATTAAAGCGAAGCGCTGCAGTGAATGAGGGATGGGAATGGACAGTTAAGTTGGTGTATCCCCAAGGCTGCATCCTGATATAGATGTGGAGTAATGAGAAATGGGAGCCAAAGGGAGCTAAATTTACACACACACTACCTATTACTACACTAGTACATTACAGATGCTTCACCTCTATTCCACACTTGCCTGAACTCTGAGACTATAGGAAAAAAAGGTTTTTTTCCGTCTAAGTTATGTGGATTAAGAGTGTCCTTTAGCATATATGATTTGGGATTTGTCTCGGCTTACTTTAGGTGTCTAGAGCATGTTTGCATCTGAGCTAGTCCTGAGCTACTTGCTTGACTCCTGCTAAAGCTCATTAAGATGTAATCAATAGAGCCAAAGAAGGCTGACTGGCATTCATTTGATCTCATACCAACATGTATTTAAGCTGAGATAACTTCATACACTCCAGTGGCAGGCTCTCTACTGACTATAAAGGGAGCCAAGACAATTTTCTCAGCTGTGAATACCTATATTGAAGACATCCCCACTTAGTCAGATGAATCCCACAATGATGTCACATTTTCTTTCTTTAAGGGTATGCAGACTTACCTGTTGTGGTGCATGAGAAGCCGAATGCCAGGCTACATGGTAGTGAATGAGGAACTGGCTGTTCCAGGTGGTTTTGCTATTGTATGGGTATGCACATGGCCATATACTGAATAACTCCCAAATACTTGAAGTTTCATGGATGAGAAGAACCTGTGATGTTGGGCGGGTCCCTGGGAATGTGTCTTCCAGCACATCGTCTCTGAAGCCTTGTCAGTGCTGGTTGTAGAGCCTCTCCATAACTGCTGCCTTCAGTTTGCTCTGAGTACAAAAACTGCTCTTCTGGGCAGAAGGAGCTGGTGGCCAAACAGATGAAGCTCTCTTTCACAACATGAGGCTTAACATGGGTCATGTTGGATGATATAAAAATTGTATAATAAAAGCTACACTCCAGCTTTATTTTATCACTACTTCTAAAAGGCCAGTCAGTTACTTTGGAATAAAATAGGACTGAGTAAGGGTTGGTACAACTCCCATAGCAAGCGTTATGGATAAGCTGTCCATAATACACAGAAACATGCCTGCTTATATGGGCTACACTGATCTGTCTTTTGAAACACCAAATTCTATATCACCACTAAAGGATTAACTTTAAAGAAGTACTGTCTACTTCTTAGGAATTACAGTGCTCACTTTTCTCAGTCTAAGAGCAGGGTAGCCCACCTGTACCAAAGATTTCTTAAGTACAGACTGCAAATGTTTCCATTCTGGAATATTTATGCTCGCTTGGCTTTCAAGAAATTTGCAGAAAATGGTAGTTCAGAATCTTTTAGTAGGAGGAGTTTATGAATGTTCTCCAGCATCTTCTCAGCTGACCTATATCCAACAGAGGTATCTCCCACCACCTTCGTAGGACAATGACACAGGAATAGAAGTCCTTTATTATAGTATAAAACAGAGTAGGAAAATGTCTCCCTGTGTTTCCACGCTGCTGCACATTGCTGAACCAGTAACAACGACAGAGTGCAACACAGCCCACTTAAAACAATAGCTTAAATTGTTTCAGCAGAGCTCAAGTAGAGCACAGATACAGGTGTCTGTTTTGGAGGTATTTACCAGAGCAGAGCCCAAATTATCCCAGGCTGAGAGCGCTTTGTTGAAGCCAGCAGAACCATCTGATTTACACCGCTTGAGTGTCTGCTTCACTAGTTTTATTGCGCTTCCAACATTTGTGTTTATACATGTGGGTTCTTTTGATTTTTAACGCTTTTTTGGCATCGCTAACCTCCTGCAGTTGAATAGTTAATTACCCTCCCCCCCATGCACTTAATAATATAAGTGGCATTTGCAGGGTTTTTAAGAGCACGTGCCAAGCAAAAGCACTTTCAACACCACAAGAAAGTGAGTTCTTATGGTCTCTTGGCTGGGAACGTATGCGGGGGCCTTGCGTGGTGGCACTGCAGTCTGCAAATCCTGGCACCATTTGGTTTTGCATGTGCCTAGGAATGCCTGCCCTTCCTCTGCATTTAATTTTCCTGTCTCCAGCTTTATTTAGTCAGATGTTTCTCTTGTGCATCCAGTAAAACTCAACCACAAAAATGAGTAGTTGCTGTTTATAAAATCAGCACATTGTTATGTAATCCAGATGACAGGAGAAGTGTGAAATGCTGTTAAATACTTGACTATAACCACAGTTCAGTTAGATCTAGACAGTTAAAGCATAGTGGCGTCTAAGTTTCCTGAAGAGCTGACTCTAGAAGTGGGAGGCCCACTTTACTTTCCGGTTGTAGGAAACAGAACAGCTCTCACTGAAGTCTACACACTTATTCCGACTTTTCACTGGTCTTAATGAAGAATTAAAGTCTACCTGTGTAATAAAAAATATTAGACACATTCACAACTACAGCCTCTTGGGACAGGTAATTTGATCTTACAGAACAACATGAGTGAGAAATATATTGGGAAAATAGTCAAAAATATAGTTTTTGCAGCACATTGGAGGAAAGTCATAATCTGTACATTGAGAAAGTAGCGTGATAACATAGCAGTGATCTCAAATATTAGAAAAAGAACAGTAATGTTGTCCTTAGCAAGTATTCAAACACGACATTCTAGATCTTCGTCCTAAAAATGTTAAACTTCTGGGAAATTCCAGAATATTTCCATTCACTTAGAGAAATTACAATCACACTGATAATACAACGGTTTTGTTAACAAGAATATGTTTGAATAAAATTATTTCATCTCCTTACTCTAACGGGAAAAAAATAACAATGTAGGATCTCCAGCAACTGGGTTTTAGGTCTGGCATTCTGACCAGGAATCGCAGTTACTAAATGTATATATGTTTTCTTGTTCATAATTGATTTTTTCTTTGGTGCTATTAGTATGGACTGGAGGAAATTTTGTTCTTTTTTTACAAATGTGATTTCTTTACCTTACAGTGCCCTATGAGCTAGCCACTATGTTTGATTCTGTAACCAAGTAAGAAAGTCAAGTCTGAAAACGAACGAGAATTGTTGAAGTGAGAGACCTCCTTGCTTCTACTCCAGGGTCTGCCCACACGCCTGACCGAAAAGCCTGGGGAGGTGTAGGGAAAGAGCTGGGTAATAACCTTCATGTCGTCTTGCATTGCTTCCTCAAACTGAACACCATACTACCTCGTGGAAGGTGCAACCTGCTGTAACAACCTACCACTGATGACAACAATCTCATTAAACTTACATGTACCAACATTTGCACCTATTGCAGTGTGTTCATATGAATATGATGGGACAGTTTCTATTAATTAACTCCACACCCAGGAATATTTTCTTTTCTGCCATTGTATTATTCAAAGCAAGAAGACCTTAATTCAAAACACCTACATTTCTTCATAAAACAAAGAAATACAATTATCCTGAGCCCTACACTCAGAAACACAGGGAAAAGTAATGCCTCCCCCAGGTTCTCTTCACAAGTGTTGTTTCTTTAGCCACAAGCACAGGAATTCTGTATAAAACAAGGAAATACTTTCTAAATAAGAAGGACCTTGGGATTTGGGAAAAGAAAACCATGGTTGTCTCAGACATTATTTCATTTCCCTGTCCAAGGGTGTGGATTTCCTAGAAGCAAAACCCTTTTTCTTCTCATGTTTTTTGGAGGTAGCTCTTGACATGGTCCAAGTATTCATGGTCTGCCTTCAGTCTTTAGAAGTGTTCCTTGGATTGCCATCAGAGGCAGTTGCACTGACTTCAATTTTACTGGTACTGAGTGAATTCTTACCTGGATTTGCTCAGTTTTGTTGCAGTCATCTGTAATGAGAACCAGAAGCACCTTTGATGCTACCTCCTGCTGTCCAGCCAACTTTAGAAAATCCCATTACTAAACTGTCAGGGGTGATGTGTCAAAAGCATTATTTGTCACAAAGTCAGTTCCTACATCAAGCTAGGAGTCCTTGTTTCTCTTTTACCTTGCCCTGCTTAGTCCTGCTACCTCCCCAGCTCTGAGTTTCTGTCAGTTCTGGGGACTCTTCTGTCCATGGTGCAACTTCTGTCCATTGTTCTTCCTTCTCCCTTAGATGCTGGTAGCAGGCTCACCATTTTATGCATCACAAAGAGACAGAGCTTAGGAACAGAGAGATCTCATTTGAAAGATACTATTCCAGAGATCATAAAGAGGGATTACAATTTCTATCTGTCCACAGCAACCATTTTCTATGGAAGAGCTAAATGCTAAAATCTGTATTGAACAAGTGCTGGGCTTTTTTACTTAAAAAGTGAACAAATCTTATCCATTCAGATATAACAGTCAAGAAAGAGCAAGATACCGTTGCCCATGAACAATTAGTTAGGAGTGCTGACAGGTGCACGGGTATGAGCCACCCCGTCTCTCTTGCTTTCTCCAAGTCCCATCCAGGGAAAATTGTTCTTTCCTTCTGACATCTGAACCCTCTCCACTTCAAAGAAGATTGTCTCTGATACAGCAAAATGTTTAGCAAAATGGAGTGCTTCATATGTAGTACATATATTCATATATAGTGAGGGGTTTGGGCCCCTCACTACAGGAAAGACATAGAGATTATGGAGCGAGTCCAAAGAAGGGCAATGGAGCTGGTGAGGGGTCTAGAAAACAAGTCCTGCGAGGAGCAGCTGGGGGGGGCTGGGCTTATTTAGCCTGGAGAAAAGGAGCTGAGGGGAGACCTTATTGCTTTCTACAACTACTTGAAAGGAGGTTGTAGAAAGGTGGGGGTTGGTCTCTTCTCCCAAGTAACAAGTGATAGGGCAAGAAGAAATGGCCTCAAGTTGCACCAGGGGAGCTTTAGATTGGGTATTAGGAAAAATTTATTCACCGAAAGGGTTATTAAACACTGGAATAGGCTGCCCAGGGAAGTGGTGGAATTGCCATCCCTGGAGGTATTTAAAAGACAGGTAGACATGGTGCTTAAAGACATAGTTTAGTGGTGGTTTTGGCAATGTTAGGTTAATGGTTGGACTCGATGATCTGAAAGAACCCTTCCAACCTAGACAATTCTATGATTCCATGATATATAGCAATAAGCAAGGACTTCATGCTTCTGAAACCGGTCAGGATTTGGTTTAATAATCTACCAGCAGCTATTGCAGATTGTATTCAATCTTATTGCTACCATTTCATGATTCTTATTCTAGTTATGCTCACAGGAAACTCCTCTTCCTCTCCCTCTCCCCCATGCTGATTTCTTCAGTGAGGCGGATCAGCAAGACAGGTCAAAGAGGTCTAGCCACAGGCAATCGCCAGATACCAGTGCAGCCGGGCACCCTAAACCCTGGTCTGGGCTGCGAGGTAAAGCTACTCCCTGTTGGCCACCCACGTGTCTGTTTCCTTTCGGACAGAAACCCGGATACTCTTGTGGCTGCTTTCCACCCTCTGGCCCTGCAGCAGATCCTCTGCCATGCTCCTTTTTCCAGGAAGTGCTTTTAGAGATAGTTGGGATCAAATGTTATCTCAAATCTAATTTTTGGATAAGTGCATGATCAGGCCACATGTCATGAACAGGGGGTATTTTCATTTGAATGTAAAAAAAAAAAAAAAAAAAAAAAAAAAAAAAAAAAAAAAAAAAGAAGGCATGAATATTTTATAGGAGAATATTCTGGTGTACAATTCCCCCAGCAAATTATGGCTTAATCTTTTGAGTAAATGAGTAGATCATATTTATGAAACAGACCTTTTAAAGGTAGGAAATTAGGGACCTGCATGAATTTGTGTCACAGGCTCCATTTTATGAGCTACATTTTATCATTCACAGTACAAAATGAAAATAGAGAGCTCTGTTTCATCAGTTACTCATATCCAGCTGCTATGAAAATAATATGTTTGATATAATTCATTTGACATTTGATGGGTTTAAGGTTCCTCTGACAAGATATAATCAACTCATTATGGAGAAACAGAAGCCTTCCTTGTTACAAATAAATTATTCCTAGTCATGATTGAATTACTGTGTATTCAATGAAACTGTGATGGCGGGGCTTCCAGTAGAAGTGGATATTTTATCATCAGACCTGTGTGATAAAAGCCAACTCAAGTCACTTTATGTTTTCTCTCTTCAGTGCTCTGATTAATGAGTGGCATTACTTTTCTAAACCAACAAATTAGGTCTTTCCTCTCCATTTTTTCACATTAAAGCTGTTAGATCAAAGTATAAAAAACCTGTCTTTCCTTTTTATGCGAAAAGACGGGATCAACAGCTTGGACAGAGTGTTATTTTACTTTATTTTGTTAGTTTATTTTTAAAAATCTCACACAGTCTTTGTGAGGCAAGACTAGCTTTATGGGTGGGGTGTGAATTGTGTGTTTTAAATCAAAACCTGTGATTAATTTAATTTTAGTGTTAACATCAAATCTGCGGCACGCTCTCTTCTGCACCATTACTTTGGGGGAACAGGACAAAGGTGTATCATTTTGCTGGCATCAAAGAATTAAAAATTCATCTCTGCAGGGAGCTGAGGGTATGCAGCCATCCAGGACTACAGATCTTCGCCGAACATGCTCAGTTCTGAGGGTACAGCACAGTATGAACAATCCTGAGAACTCGGCTTCCGTGATTTCAAAGGAATTTGCACATGCAAAACCTTTTTACAGTTTTTACAGCCTGCAAAATAGATCAAAATAGTGTTGCATGGTGGAGACATAAAAACAGCAATAAAAATAAGTCTGGGATGACAAGTTTGGGGAGCAGGCTAACACATGAGGTGGAACCCTGCAAATACCACCAGAAGACCAGGTTGCCTGCTTCAAAAGCTCCTAATTATAATAGTGCTTGTTAGACATTAGAAGAAAAAACACTTGGGCCATTTTGAAGCAAAGGCACATAAATTACCCAGCAGCTACTGACTGTTTCTCTGGATTTCCAGAAATATTACCTCTCATAGGAGCCACTTATTATTTCTGCATATCTAAAACATAAAAAAAGGTTTCACATGTACTCTAAAGGAAGAAGAGCAGACCCAAGGGCTGTGCACCGTCTCCTTTGTTCTTCCTTGTTCATCTTTAGAAGGAAAGGAACTATTTCTTTGTTCTTTGCCATTATTATAAGATAAAGTGTATCATGTGTGTGGCTTCCTAGCTTATAAAAAAATATCCTACACTGTGCTTAGTTAACGTTACCACATAGGGTCACTCTAAGTCCAAACAGATCAAAGCAAACTAAAAATGAACTACTGACACCACTACTGAAGAAAACTAGAATGATGCAATACACATAAAATCACTTTAAGTCTCACTAATTCCACATGTGCCAGTCCTGACTCTGCTCTGTATATTATCTTACTGCCAGTTACAAGCAGTGCAATTCACCATGACACAGAGGGATTTGAAAATTAGCCTCCGGCTATTCCACTAAGTACCATTCACTAAAACGTGATGATCACTCACGGGAAAGTTTGCAAGATCTTGCAAACTGCCTGTTGAGACTGAATGGTGAAGTAATATACTCTCATGAGTCCCTGCTGCTTTTCAAAGTGCAGCTCTGTAACCCTTGGCAAAAGTCAGAATAATCTCATGTTGCCATACTTTTAACTCTCTTAGGTGGCTTTGAAAATCCCAGCATCCAATGTCTCCATCATGCTGACAGATTTTAGTCTGAAGTTTATTCTTAAGGGCTGGCATTCTTTGTAATTTTTCAGCTCTGTCACTCAAGATAACTTTGACATCTTTTATTTGGTCTTTGTTTCCGTCTGTATTTCCCCCCACCTTGTTTCCTGGAGCTGTGAGTCACATTTCTCACCTATTTACAAAGGTATTTAAGGGTGGGCTTTTTTTTTGCCATGGGTCAGCTGATGATGCTTGCTTTTCAGAGAGGGATACGAAATCAAATGACAGAATAAACCTATATACATCATTAAAATACAGGTTACTTAGCACAATAGCATTGTTTTCTTCATTTAGGCAAAATAGATAACCTTCACTATGTGAAAACGCATGACTGTGGTCTATGGAGAACATAGACTTCAAAATATGTGTAGCTAACCAGGATTTCTTCAGCTCATGCTTTTGTTTCTGCTGTCGTTTGTAACGAGATGTGACAATTGTGTGTCTCTCTCTCACTGAGCTAATTAGATCTGATGGCCAAGTCCTGGCATTCGAGCTCCTCTGAAACACAAGATTTTTCCAAATCTACATTGCCTGGTTCAACAGATTTCATTCTTGGCTCTCATGTAGCTGTACTGTTCATGCAGATATATATCTTTTATGTATCTTCCTAGTAGACAGAGGATACCAGCCATAATACAGATGATCAAAGGTATTTAACTAAGAGTAGGAAGTAGGAATATGCATTTTTAGAGTGGTAGCTGCTGTCTTCTACACTAACTACCAAGTAGCTGTAATTTAGTTATCAACCATAGCCTTTGTCAATGAAATTAAAGAAGCTCCTGCACAGCTGGGAGAGGATTTGAGAGCAAGACCTCCGTGGATACTCTCTTTCTTTTGGGTGGAAGAATAGCCAAGCTGGTGGTGGGAGGGAGTCAGAGTTCATGGGGATGGAAAAAGCCACAGCATGGGGCAGGGCAGCAAAACTCACAGGAGGGGTAGAATTTATCTGCTGGTGATGGTAAAAAAGTTTGTAGAAAAAACTTGGGGTAAAATTAGAAGAACTAAAAACTCTCTTCCCACCATCCTCTCTCCACAGTGATCTGCCATCACAGGAAAGGCAGTTCAATTGGTTGGAAAAGAAGAAATAATCTTGGCAGTGAATGCTGGAAATACAAAAAAAAATAAAATAGAAGGAGGTTAAGCCTGCTACGTTGCATGAGTCTGTCTCCAGTTTATCGGCAGTGCTGCCCAGGGTTACTCCTTTTGTTACCATGGGAATAGAAACAACTGATTTAGCAGCACAGTAACCAGTCAGATTGGGTTAATCTGTGTGTATTTCACAAAAAGATGTTTTCTCATCTTCATGATCCGAGTTGTCATAAACATTAATCCGTTTATTTGACAACATTCAACAACAACAGCAACAAAATCACACACTCTTAAATTATTTTACACCAGAATTTTAAGAAGTATTTTGCAGAGGCTGAACCTGAAAAGTCTTTTTTCTTAAGAGAAAAAAAAAAAAAGAAGCAAAGCAAAGCAAGGTTGGTAGATTGGTATAGATTTTTAACTGCTTCTTGCTAAAATCTATTGCACAGACAAGCTGATGCCAATAGCAAAGCTGTTTCCTCTGATCAGCAATAAAAAAATGATTAGGGATCAGCAAATGGATTCAATAAGATAATTTAAACAATCATTACTTTATAAATGATGTTTTAACTGTCCTCAATAACTGTGGAATGTGATTAGCTTAGTGCCCTTCAATCAAGGCTTACTCTGTTTTCCCACTTGAGAGCTGAGCAGATTTTTTCTCAAATCAGAAATTACTTTACCTACAGTTACAGAGCTTCACATTCCTATTTCCTGGATTAAGCTTCCACTGTGGAAACAGGCTATAATTGAAATGGTAGGTGTATGTAAAGTTCTTTAAACTCCAGTGTGAGAAAAACCAAAAACAACAGCTCAAATCCATAGATTTGGATTGTACATAATGGAATTGCTATTGGCATGAGGCTGTCTATGCAACAGCTTTTAACAAGGGCAATTAAAAAAAGACTGAGGACCTAAAAAATTAAATTTTGGGGTTGTCCCTTTAAGACAAAGTCTTTTTTATTCTTTTATACAGAGAATATAGGTTGTTGAATGCCTTTTTAAAGATATTCGAGATGAAAACTCTGGATAATAAACCTAGATGGCAAACTGGATTTTGGATGACAAACTCATGAATTGGTTAAAAATTCAACAAGAATTTCATAGAAGAAAAGTCACCCAAGAGCTATGAAAAACAAAGTCTTCAAGCCACAGACTGCATAAGTGAGGTTCCTAGGAGAAATATCACACTGGTTATACTTTGATATATAATTTGCTGTTAGCTTAGAAAAATGCTTAGCTAAGAAGTTAAGCGTTTGCTTCTGGATCCCCTCTTTGGTGTAAACAAACCCCGTTGTTTTGATCTTCTGGCTGACACTAACCAATCAAAAAGGACCAATCAATCATCTCTTCCAGCCTCCCATGTAACACTGCATTTCACTGACTCATCTTCAGATACATCTTTGCAGACAATGCTTTCATCTCCAATGTCAGCCGGCCTTGTTTTGCAGACCCCAGGGAGAAGAGTCCAATTAGTTGTCTGTCCAAGTGGAGGATCTCACTGGCTGGTAAACCCTTGTTACCTGCATTACACCTTGTTTGGCTTTAAGTCTCACGCCTTAGGTAAACCTGCTTACGTCTTTTATGAAGAGCAAAAGGGTGTTTACAGCTTATATTTACTTCTGAAGGAAACGTGTTTTGCCACTCTGTTACTGTCAATTTTAAATGATTTTTTTTTTTTTTTTCCCTGTTAAAATAAGTTTCCAGGTAGGGGCTGTGTTATACAGGTTATAACATACTCCAAAAGTTCAACTCTTCTGCTGGGCGGTAGCAAGAAAGACTGCAGGACATGAGGAAATCGTGAAGGTGTCTGGTTTTGGAGTCAAGTATCGTGCTGATTACCAAAAATGAATTTAGGAGTGGGATTTAGCAGGTTTTTACATATACTTCATAACTCTCCATGACTTCCCAGGTCCAAAGAAGGACAGAATGTCATTCAGATGTTTGAGCTATACTGTACATCTTCTGTCACGGGCATTGGCATGGTTTGCACGTGGGGCTAACAGCAGTGGGGCTGAAATATTCTTTTACATTGAAGAACAGTTTTTGTTGAAACTGACACTCTTCCCAAATAATATGAATCTCAGTGAAAAGTTCTCTGGGAAAATTTGTAAATTAAACTCAAAGCAAAAGAAAAAAAAAATCAGGGTTTGTTTATGTTTGGGAAAAGCCTTAAGGGTTTTTTTGACATTTTTAGTTTCAGCTTGGAACTTTTTTCATTCTATTTTATGGTACTTAATTGCAGACTCTTACTGTAATGACAGATTGTATTTTTTGACTTTATTTCAGAATCACTAGGGAATTGCTACTTATGTTTTAATATTTGTCCTTCTAGATCAAACTACCTCCTTTTTATTAAATTGTAGGAAACTCCATACGCAGAACATAAACAAAAGGGACATGGGAACAAAATTGGTTTCTACTTTGAACAATCATCATTAAATAGAAATTTCCTGTAGTGATGTTATAATAAACGGATATTAATAACATTGAACTTGAATAAAATTCTGTATTTAAAGTATTATGCAATTAAAAAATTCTGATTGTTTGTCACTAAAATATTTTGAACCTGGATGAAAACACGTTTCTTTATGAAATAATTTCTTCAGAAAACTGGAAATTCCAATTTTTAACCAGTTTCTTTTTGTAATCTCTTACCCAGCATCAGTTATACATCTAAATCTCCTAGCTGACATGGAACTTATTTAAAACATAACTCTGAGAGGTAGTCTTATGAGATACACATCTCATTTCCGAGATGGGCCCAGTGGGACTGCAATTAAGCAATAATCTTCCATCCCAGTTCAATAATGGCAAATAAAGGCTTGAAAATCAATCAAAACATTACATGAACATATTTTAGTGTTGTTTATTATTAAATAAAGTTGTTGATTATACTTTGTTCCTGCCTCTCAGGCATTCCATGAAGCCCTGACACAACCTCTGGAGCATCACTTTTATTAACACCTTCCTCAGGCAGAAGGCTGTAAATTTTTCTGCATCATGGGAAGTATATTGTGAAGAACTTCAGCTAAAAAAACTCCTTCATAGGATATTTCAAGTCGTGCCCTGTACTTATTTTTATTGTTGTTTTTTGGCGATAGAAATGGAGGCTTAGTAAGTCCTGTGAATGCCCGCAAGTCCCATGAGTAACTTGCCAAGGGAATTCATGTAGCTTCCATCAATAGCAATATCCCAAGACCATCCAGGATTGCAGCTAAAGAAGCCTGGAGACTTCCTTGGCTGATTGACGCTGGGTCATCTTGATCTGTACAGACAGTTCCTGTCCTCAGATCATTTTGCCTTCCACCACATCCATTTTCTCCCTCTAATTCTGACTCCTTAGGCGTTCACCCCCCTCACCAAGAACAGCCAGGGGAAATCCCAGGAGGAGAAAACTGTTGGCTTTACATCCCCTTTGTGTTGTTGCCAGGGTGTGATGTAGAGCTGGGCATAGTGTGTACACTGTGGGATTCTGCTGTAGGAGCAGGTATAGCTGCAAAGCTGCTTTCCAACCAGTTGCTTTTGATATTTATTTGTTTCTTGTCTGGCTGCCGGAAGAAGCAGAGCATAGTTTTATGGACTGTCCAGAATTTGTTCACGGGAAGAAAAAAAATAAAATATTACCACCAAAGGAAATAGGCAGACAAAAGATTTCACTATCTTTGTCCTTATGTTCCTTCCCAAAGTCAGTGACAGCTGAGACAGGCAGAGAAATGCTTTGTTTACCTAACTTGATATGTCAGAGAGAAACAATTTTTTTTCCAATTAGTTTCGGACACGATTTTTTTTTTCTTTTGTGGAAAGACAATGCTAAAACATTGAAAATTATTTCACCATTTGGGAAAGTTCCTATCAAGAGGACTTTACCAATAAAATTAGTGAATTTTCCACCCTAGCTGTAAGAATTGTATTTAACTCTTTGAAAGAATAATAACAATGCCAGCTCCATTTGTAATTTTTAAAAAATATGAGAAAATTGGCATCATTTAGCTCACTACATTTAGCTAAAGTAGAATTGTATCACTCTGTTTAATAAAACATGTAATAAGACTGATAAGTGCAACTAGAGGAAAACCTGTACTTTTAAGGAGAATTGTTCCAGAATCTTTGGAGTTAACTGTCTGCATTTCCTAAATGCTTTTCTCACAAACGTTATACCCTGTGTGCCTGACGTGACCAGCCAAAGAGCTGCTTATTGATCCAGAAGCCTCATTACAACTTGTACAATGTGAACTGAGCATCACCGGTCATGCCATTAGTGTAATTATCTTATTTCATTAGTGATAATGCCATTTTGCATTACAGTATATTGGCTCACTTAAAAAGTAATAAAGATTTGCAATCAGGGGATGTATTTGTTAACTTCAGAGCATGCCTCTGAACTTGTCCTTGGTCATGCTAAGCACTAGAACCTGCCCTGTGCAGCAATACTGAAGGCCGTGTGGTTCTGGGGGTGGCAGCCCTACACACGTGGTGGTGTAATGCTATTTAAACAAGCATAAGGCACTGATGGCCACACCTGGCTTCCTGGAAAGACAACTGTATCTCTGGGTTTTGGACCCTAAAAGGCAGTTTATTTCTCATTAACATACCACTAACTATAAGCCAGAGCCCACTGAGGAAGTAATTTTGCTCCCAACATCATGGTTTCGTACCAGGATCCAACCTTTCACATTGTGATGGCTCCATTTCAAAGCAAACAAATGGCTGTTGAGCAGGATGCAAACACTGGCGGGTGAAATGCCAAAAAGGTAATGTATGTGAGCATGTCCCACAGTGATTTCCTCTTCTCCTTCCTTTCACATGCTGACTTTGAGTAGAGCAAAATGAAAATTGCTGTGGAGACTAGCAATGCCGGTCATCTGCTTGGCTGCAGAAACGTTAACTTGAGGATATGCCTGAGGTGTTCCATTGCAGGGCAGTAGAACCAGTGGATGAATCCTGAATATTTGTTAATCTTTATAGGTAACCCACATTCTCAGTCAAGTGGAGGCTGACAGGTATTTTTTACTCCTCCTTGACCTCTTGGTTTGTCCTCCCATCAGTGAGTTCAGCCAGGAAGCAAGCTCTGGGATAGCTCCATCTCTCGTACCTTTGCTCTCCAAGCTTTTAGTCAATGAGCAGAACATCCTTGTACAGGAGAGGCTTTTGCAATGACAAGTCATCATCAGAGACCTGCAGCACCTGGGCTTCCAATCACAGATCACAAAACCCACTCAGGTTTGGCACTGGGATTGTTAAATATGTGAATATATCAAATATATTTTCATACATTTGATTCATCCTTATGCATTTTAAAACTGGACAAGCTGATCAGTGTTTTTCAGCCCAGCAAAAGCTGAAGTATTTGGAGACTAAACTGGAAAACTGTTCAGAAGAAAAGCAGAAATCTAGGATGACAAGTGAAAACATACGCTATCACTCTTTTATCCTTGCTGTCAGTTATGAAAACACCTCAGCGCCTTCCCTACCATAGGTGAAAATCAACTTCTCTTAACTTTGCCTCAGAGAAAAAGTCTTTCAGAGTGGACAAAACCTGAGTCCGCTTTTGCAGTTACACACAAAAGTAATTCATATTTTAAACAGTCCCTGTGGTCTCTATTTTTATTTCTTCTAACTAGTTAGTATTAACGGAATCTGCTGCCTTAGCTCTTTTGATTTGTTCTTAATCTTTATGACAACACGAATAAACCAACGTTTCAGATTACTTATTTCTGACCAGCCCTTGGAAATACACTGACACCACTGTGTTGTTTTCTTTCACTGGGTTTTTGTTCCTCAAGGGTTGCCATTAAAACCACAGTTAGTAAACTGGAGTATCTCAGTTTGCTAGTTTGGTCAGTCTCAAGCATTTGGCATGGCAAATAAAGGGATGAAAGAATTGCCATCTCCAGTGTCGGCACTGAATTCTGTCTTGTCCAGCGTCCAAGACTGCTAAAAGCAGGTCTTTTAGAACCAAATGTATGTAGATTCATCACATATAATTAATAAATCATACCCAATTGTGAAGCAAGTCTGAGGCTGGAACAGTATTTAATAGTTGAATAACATTTGAAAGGTGCTTTTCATCCTAGTAGAACTATGAATCATTTCTATAGTCACAGAAACATTGAATTCTACTCTTTGCCCTCAATACTCTTGACACTATGACAGACAAGTACAAATCTTTTACATAAAAAAGAAATTGAGAGGCTCAGAAGTGGAAAAGAATTTATGAAAATTAATATGCAATAAAGGCTTTAAACACACTAATAACTTGAACAAGAATGACTTGGGACTTACGTCTTGTAATAGGGTTCGAAAAGAATCTTTAGCCATTTCATGGCAACTTAAATTCTCAAAATCAATGGGCATCATTATCGTACTGTAAGACCATATTTGCCAGCGATGAATCTCCTTTAGCAGTTGGTAGTACAGGCCTTACATGTAAACAGATGCTGTTATTTCCCAGCAGATGAGTGCAGTAAACTCACATTCTAACTCCTTGACTCCAGGACACAAGTCAAGAAACATACAAAGTATTTGCAGTGAAACATAAAATAGGAAACCTGAACATCCAAATGTTTTTACTTATCCAGAATTGTTGCCTTATCATGTTCCTGTCGTACAAAGAAATTGTCTTTACTGTGAAAACATGTGGGATAAACACCAGAAATCGGCATGCTTTTGACACATATAGACAAACACACTCACAAAATGGTCTCAGTTCTGCACACAGTTGATCATTTCATTCTGTAAGTCTAGATAGTATCGGAGCACTACCAAACACACTGTCAGAAACAATCTCACATAGTCAAAGTGATGGATTATCAGATTTCATCACTCTTTTTTAAGGCTGTGATTTTATGAATTGGGTATTGTGGTTTTTGATTTTATGTTATGAAAGATGGACTTGATAAATGCCTTGTTTGTGTGTATTTATTTTTCACTGTAGTTCTAGCTGGAACATGGATGATGATTTCTTTAGGGCATATGTGAAGATAACTGTTGAGGGTAACTAAAAGTATGATATATATGCAAAGTGTCTAATTTTGTGGGGGAAACAGCTGCTCATTTCAAGATCAATCTCAGGTATCAAGAGTGTGAATTACTACTTTCTAATCTCCTCAGTCATGCCCCTCGGCTGTAAAACCAAAGGTTTTATTATAGAATTACTCCTAGAGAACCATCTAATAATTATCCGATCTTTGAAATGGATACAAACTCACCATATCTTTGGGAGCAGCAGGTAAAGGTCATACAGTGAAATTGCGTGCTAGTGCACACAACCAGACATGATGGCTATTGCTAGCTTAAAGATATTTATAATGACTACCCAAATCTTACTGAACCATCAAAACTGTGTAAAATATTATGGTTACAATCTGGTCAGGAACTTATTGCAAGTAACCCTGATGAAATTAATGGCAGGTATTACAAGAGGATGATACTATTCTGCAAGCACTTCCCTAACAAAATTTACTGCATCTTTGCCTCTAGGATTCCACTGTATTCAGAGTCAGGCTTCCACAGAAAATGATTCAAAGCAAGAACCTTCCTCTGGTACTTTGGTACTCTGAGGAGCCCTTCCCTCCCAGGGAGAGAGCGATTTGTTGTGAATATTTCAGTAAGTGTCTTGCAAAGGTCCTGTACTGTGTGCTGGGAACACCTACACCAATGCGCATCTGATGCTTTGTAAATCCACACCCTGGCCCTCCTGAGCTGACACAAAGCTTCTAAGTGAAGGCAAAGTGGAATTTTGCTGTTTTAGGGCTGATGGTTGAGACCTGGCCAGAAGAGCCAGGCTTGCTTTTCCCCTTGCCCCTACAAGAACATGGCACGGCTCAGGGGGCTGAGACTGAGAGGTGTCATCCCAAATTTCACACACCATTCAGGCATTCTCACAGAGGTAATATCAGCCTGGCTCCTCTGCCTCCTGGCATGCGTGGTGGGGACAGGGGGGTTGGGCTGCAAGGCTTTGCCAGCCCTGTTTGCCAGAATGCTTTTCTTGAACTTATGGAGTGGAGCTGTGCCCCTCTCTTTTATAAAAATCCATCCAAAAACAATGGAAGAAATGTTCCAGTGGATTACTACAGCTATGGCTGAAATTACCTCAGCAGTGATGATTGCTCCTTCCTTTACAGATTATCCCTTGGTCGGAGTGAGGATATTACTGGGAGAAAAGGATTCACCTGACTAAAGTCTCATGATGTCTATTTTTGCTCATTACGTCTTTCTTCTGAGATTTGATTAATAGAAACTACAGACATTCAATAATAGGTTAAAAAAAATAAAAATAAATAGAAGAGGAGACTATAAGAGATAAAACATTAACGTAAAGCACATGCAGGAAACATGTCAGAAGACTTTGATGTCCTGCTGCAGGGAAGCAGGGTCTGTTTGGACAGACAGCGCACTAGGGAGAGTAGGAAGTTTGCTTCTGAGTGTCTCTGTCTTGTAGGAGAATTATCTAAAATCTGTGTAAATAGCGAAAGGAGGGGGCACGGTGGAAAGGGCAAAGTGGGGCAAGACAACTAAAACAAAAGGCCAGATGAGAAAGTAATCATTAGCTCTCACTTGAAGGAGATCTGTGGGAGTGCTCTGCCCCTAACAGAAAGTGTACCGCAACTCTCTCTTTATTGTCCGAGGTTTCCAAAGGATTTCTGAGCAAACAACCACGGCTAGTTCGACATCCTAATTATAGCCTTCCCACCATCCATTTCTGAAGTGTTGCTGAGTTCCCTGGCACAACAGCTGTTTGAGCGTACTTCCCAGAAGTCTTGGGCTCCCTGCCACGGTAACGCACTTGGTTTGTGTCAGACTTTTACCAGGGGAGACTTGATTGTGCAGCTGATGATGGCTTTTTCCTTCAGACCCAGGAGACGAGAGAAACCCTCGTCCTGTTCGTTCCTGTAGGTGTCTGAGCAAAAGCCCTGGAGTCAGTTGCTCCCTTGAGCACTCTCTGGGGAAGCCAAATCTGCCTCCGTGAGGGATGAAGAGCTATTTCTTCCTCTTGCTAGCTCACTTGACAAAGTGCTAGACTTGTTAAAAAGGACTTATTTTTTATTAGTTTATGGGAGGGTTTAAAGCTGCTAAGCACAAACCATGTATTTTATTTTATTATTTTATTTTTTTTTAAAGAAAGAAGTAGAAACACAGGGCCAAAACACTTCACAGCTCCCCGGGGTGCAAGCGCCTGGCCTTAGTGCATGGAGTGAACAAGACTAAGTCCCTCCGCACTAGCAGCAGAGGGATTAAGAACAGTGAGTTTTGGCCCTAGGTACAGTGCAGCCCCTATGTTTTCTGCATGCCATAGAGCCAATCTATTGAAAATGTTTACAGCTCGGACAAAGCTGGCTAAGGCAGGCTTTCCCCTTTTTGTATATGGAGTAGCCCTTATGTTTCCATTGCGTCAAGATTATTTTTTTCTAGGAGGCATGGAAACATGTTCGACAAATAGTGCAGGCAAATCACACAGCTTGAAACTTTCTTGGCTGGAAGCTTCAGAAAGCGACTGTAACCGATTATAGTTTCTTCTATATTCTGAGAAGGCTCAACAATCCTTAATCCAGCTTCATAAATAAGAGTTGATCGTTACTTGCCATTAAATAAAATTGATTTTAAAGTTGTGACTATCAGGCTTCTAGTGTCCATGCCTTATTTATGAACACAACATGGGGTAAATGCTTCACTGCAGAAGATGTGCATAGAATAAGAATCTAAAATGTGAATGAACTGTGATTGCAAAGTACCATCAACCTCAAGGCTAAGTGCTCTTCTGAGTTAAGCACCATTCAATTGTTTGCTTCTGCGCTCCACAAGTGGAGGTAGAAGCTGAAGTGATGATGTAAGAATCGAAAAACAGGTAAAACCTCTTGGTAATGGTTGTGTAAGTGAGCTCAAAAGTAAGAACTGTGCACAATAGGCAGTCAAAAGCCAAGAGGCAAGGAGTTCCAATTTGTGTTTTACTCTCTCAGAAATGGACACCGGTAATATCCGCAGCAGAAAGCACAGGATGTGAGGGTTGGTGACCAGATTTTCAAAAGTCACAACTAGCTTTGGATGTCTACTTTGGGAATATCTGACTGTCTTATTTGGAGAAGGAAAATATTAAATACCAGCTGGAAAATCAAACCCAAGACAAACCATCCAAACCTGGATAAGTATCCAGTGAAATTACAGTGAATCCATTACAGCACAGCTGGCAAGAATCTGCTCTAACATACGGAAGAGCTCCAATATCTTTATCTCCAATCCCACCCAAAAACCTGCTCCAGAATGTAGTATAAAGTTGGACTTTTCCACAAAACTGTCACCATGAGAGATTCAGTTTGATCAGAGGAGGTGCTACTA
Source organism: Alca torda (assembly GCA_008658365.1). Classification (NCBI taxonomy): domain Eukaryota; kingdom Metazoa; phylum Chordata; class Aves; order Charadriiformes; family Alcidae; genus Alca; species Alca torda. The sequence goes on along the minus strand of CM018077.1, from coordinate 154,273,410 downwards.
CAGGGAAATTCATTTCAGCATACTAGATTATTCTTGGATAAGATCAATAAAATTTTCCCCAGCTTCTTTGGCTTTACACCCAGAAAGGAGAAGTTTCAGTCAGAATAAACCTCAATAATTAACTCAGACCTTTTAATTAAATGCAAAATTTATGTATGTATTAGAGACACACATGGTTTGTATATCTCTGAATGGTACTAAAAATCAGCACTGGCACCTCCATCACTAGCAGAAGGTTATGCCCAACACTTTTCTGTGGAAATGGCTATTGAAAGATGAGACCAGCTGATCTCAGTAACCAGTGTTCATGTACCCTGTGAACAAGCCCAAGAAGTGAACAAGAGTAATGGTAAAGGACAGTGTTTGAATGAAAATTAGAATGTATTTTTCTTGACTTTCTATAACTGTGCAGCTGCTGAATAGTAGTATGAATTTGAATCATGTCGGGATTATGCTATGCTGTTTTAAATGATAGTAAATTAAATTGTTAACAGGGTATTACATTACCAGCATTGTGTATAGTGATAGCTTTTCAAATGTCCCAGAAGTACCAGGTGTAGGCTACTGATGGAGGGAAAGATACCAATAATCATTGGTCTGTTTCATATGACATCTCCTTTCTTGAGTGCGTAACTTGAAACATTAATCTAGGATCATATGGCTGAATATCCTTAAAATAAAAATTAAAGAGGTCAAGTAGTATAATCCAAAGTAGGGCAAATGGAAAAAAAAAATCCCACCTTTTGCTGTAGGAATTCCACCCAGTTGTAACATAGGTCTTAGCTTATGTCTAAAAAAAATTATAGAGACATGAAATGCTTTAAAATGTAAGGGGAATCTAGTGTGGGATGCATCTTAAAGGTGTTAGTGGTTGACTAACAGAGAGAATTAATATTTTTCCTCTGGCAGATAAATCTTTCTTTAGTGAACTTTTGTTTCCAGGAAGATGTTGAAAACCCCATTTTGATACCTTTCTTCAACAGCTGGTCTGTACAAATGTTTATCAATGCCCCGTGGCCACCCATCCCAGAAATAACCTAGGTACAAGGCAATTGGTGGAAGTACAGTCCCAAGTCTGACCATGCTGTTACTCTAATCATATGCCTTGCATTTGTGGAATCGTGGTAGCAACATCTCTGTAAGTGTTTTGTCAGTCCACCAAACTTTCTGAATTGTCAAGTTAGGTCACATCACTTTGTGTGATCTTACAGGATATCGTAGAATCAAAGAATGGTTTGGTTTGGAAGGGACTTAAAGATCATTTAATTCCCACCATCTTGCAGTGGGCAGGGACACCTCCCACTAGACCAGGGTGCTCAAAACCTCATCCGGCCTGGCCTTGAACGCTTCCAGGGATAAGGCCTCAATAACTTCTCTGGGCAACCTGTTCTAGTGTCTCACCACCCTCATAGTGAAAAATTTATTCCTAATATCTAATCTAAATCTACCCTCTTTCAGTTTAAAACCATTACCCCTTGTCCTATTACTAGACTCCCTGACAAAGAGTCCCTCCCCATCCCTCCTGCAGGCCCCCTTTTAAGTACTGAAAGGCCGTTATAAGGTCTTGAACCGGATCTTCTCCTATAGTGGGTGGTTCATCGTTATCCTGGTCCCTGTCTTTGTCTTCCGATACTTGGGCAGTGTGGCTAGAGCACTTGCTGGTGAAGACGGAGGCAAAAAAGTTGTTGAGTACCTCAGCCTTCTCATATCCTGGATAACCAGGTTTCCTGTTTCCTTCTGGAGAGGACCCACATTTTCCCTAGTCTTCCTTTTATCGCCAACATAGCTGTAGAAGCTTTTCTTGTTGCCCTTGACATCCCTGGCCAGATTTAGTTCTATCAGGGCTTTAGCTTTCCTAATCTGATCCCTGGCTGCTCGGGCAATTTTTCTGTATTCCTCCCAGGCTCCCTGTCCTTGCTTCCACCCTCTGTAGGCTTCCTTTTTCTGTGGAGTTTGTCCAGGAACTCATTCTTCATCTGTGCAGGCCTCCTGGCATTTTTGCCTGCCTTCATCTTTGTTGGTATGCATTGCTCCTGAGCTTGGAGGAGGTGATCCTTGAATATTAACCAGCTTTCTTGGGTCCCTCTTCCCTCCAGGGCTTTATCCCATGGTATTCTACCAAACAGATCCCTGAAGAGGCCAAAGTTGGCTCTCTTAAGGTTCAGGGTAGTGAACTTGATGTGTGCCCACTCAATGCTCTGAGGATCTTGAACTCCACCATCTCATGGTCACTGCAGCCAAGGCTGCCCTTGAGCTTCACATTCCCCACCAGCCCCTCCTGTCTATATGATAAAGTTTTCTCTGCTTGAGTCAAGGCTGGTAAAATTGCCCAAAGAACAACTGAGGGTAGGAAAAAAATTTCCTATGCTATATATTTTGACATCAAACTATTCTTGGCTAGTGAAGGTTAGTACAGAAGAATGATCCCACAGCTAGTGGAGAAGGCCAAAACATCCCTTTAGGATTGAGATTTCCCAGTTCTTCTGAAGATTGTAACTATATTATTGCCTTTCACCACACCTAAATTTCAGCTAGGAATAGGTTAGTTACACCTGCAAAATGGCCATCCAGGTAAAGGCTAGATAAAAACTTTGGCACAAAAGGATTTCCTGTTAGGGTGGACCTGATTTCACTGTGCTGGCTTTTGCATGTCATTTAGTACATGAGATGGTTGTGGTCAAGTGGAGAGAGTAAAAATGCACTGTCCTCTGATTCCAGCAAGCTAGATGACCTTTGTGAGCTTCTAGTAGTCTCTGAAGTAGGAGCAGCCGTAGGGCTGGAGCTGAAGTCAAGGCCAAAAATAGTGAAGTATTTGGACTCTTCTAAAATTGATTTCTTAGTCTTCAAAAAATTGAAAAAAACCCTTTTTGCTGATTTATTCAATCTGATGCACAAGAGAGAAAAATATTTATATCGGAGCTTCAGTCATCCAAGTTCTGAGTCATGTGAGTAGCAATTTATTCATGTTAATTCAGTGAATTCATCAGCTTCAAAGAGATCACTCACATGACTACAGATTTAGAGGATCAGGTCTTATTTATGTAATAGCTTGAAGAGTGAGAAAACGAAGAACTGTCTTTTCTAATATTCCCTTCCTGTATAATTTATTTACATTTTTTATAAACATTGATTAGCACAGATGTTCCTAATAAGATTTTCACGTCTGATCTGAATACATTTTTCTATTATTTTGCCCTTGAGAAGCTAGAAAAGAGGAAAAAAAAAAAAGAGTCCCCACTTCTCAATTTCCTTTAAAGAAAAAGAGAGGTTTTATTTATTGTTTGAATAAAAAGAAAAGATATTTGTGGGTAGATCTTGTGCGTGTTCTTTGGCTGAACTACCTTTTAGTCAGAAACAAAGACGTAACTCCAGAAACCAAATCTTAATCAACACATGTATAGCATTACTTTACCGAGTTATTTTCATTATGTATGAGATGGAATAAATATTAATACTAACCCTGGGCAAGAGACTTGAAAATAATTTCAAAAACCATGGTGTAAGCAAGCCCAGTGACAATGAGCTCATTGTCTAGCCTTAAGTATCTTTTAAGAAGCAGCTTAATCAGGAAATGCTAGCAGGCTTTTGCACAAAGAAACAGTCCAAGAACTACTAGCGCAGCACCGCAAACTTTGCTCCTACACAGAAACTGGCTCACTGGCTCTGTGACTGGGCTCTAGCAAACACGTGGCAAAATAGACAATGGATTTAGCTTCATTTTTATACTTACGGAGTTAAAAATTAATTTAAGCATTTAAAAATAGCATACAAATAAATTACTCTTCCTTCCTCAGCACTATTAATCACTAATGTGCAGGATTTTGTTTTCCTGTAGACTGTGTTAACATGGACCAAGGAAAAAGACTCCAGGGAAATTATAGCTCTTGGGTTTCACTTCTAGAAGAGCAGAAAAGTACCTTTTACATTGTAAAAGTCTGTTTTCCGTGCCAGAAAACTTATCTGACTAGGCTCAGAACATTGAACTGCAACTTTGAGTGTTTGTTTCTGAGGGGCAAACATTAAAACATATTATAGAATCATAGAATGGTTTGGGTTGGAAGGGATCTTAAAGATCAGCTCCATTCCAACCGCCCTGCCATGGGCAGGGACACCTCCCACTAGACCAGGTTGCTCAAAGCCCCATCCAGCCTGGCCTTGAACACTTCCAGGGATGGGGCATCTACAACGTCCCCGGGTAACATGTTCCAGTGCCTCACCACCCTCATCATGAAAAATTTCTTCCCAATATCTAATCTAAATCTACCCTCTTCCAGTTTGAAACCGTTACTCCTCATCCTATAGCTACACTCCCTGATAAAGTGTTCCTCTCCACCTTTCTTATAGGCCCTCTTTAGGTACTGAAAGGCTGCTATAGGGTGTCCCCAGAGCCTTCTCTTCTCCAGGCTGAACCACCTCAACTCTCAGCCTGTCTTCATAGGAGAGATGCTCCAGCCCTCTGACCACTTTCATGGCCCTCCTCTAGGCCCTCTCCAACAGGTCCATGTCCTTCTTATGCTGAGGACTCCAAAGCTGGATGCAGTACTCCAGGTGAAGTCTCATGAGAGCAGAGTACAGTGTCAGAATCAGCTCCCTCGCACTGCTGGCCATGCTTTTTTTTGATGTGGCCCAGGATGTGGTTGGCCTTCTAGGCTGCAAGCATGCATTGCTGGTTCATGTTGAGCTTCTCATTAACCAACAGCCCCCAGTAGCGGTCATAGATTATTAGCCTGTTATTGGAAACATCTGCTTAATTACTAAATATCTGATACACATGAAAACAGCTTTAATTGTAGAGACAGTGGAAGCCCTGTTCCAGAACAAGCCATTATCCAGTTGTTTTGCTGCTTACTTGGGTAGATGAACATCCAAGATAAGATGAGATCTGAACCGTGGTCTGTTATTCCATATCAAGGTTTCAGGATATTCTTTAAAAGTCTCAATAACTCTTCCAGTTTGGGCTTGTTTTAGAGTCTTCAGAGAGGCATGCTTTGCTTATTGGATAAAAAGGAAAAGTAGGGGCCTGTCTGAAGGTGAATAGACTGACTTCCTCAGGACAGGCAAACTAAAATATCTTTGCACCTGAGGTTAAGTGATATGCCCTGAGAGTCAACCAGTAGGTCAGACTTTGTCCTCAAGATCTTCAGCTGGGCAACTGAGCACCTGGGCTCCATGTCCAGCCTTAATCAAGGGTTAATTATTCACACAAAGTGGAAGGGACATAATTGACAGCAGCAAGCATCAGTTCTGAACCAGCATCCTCCTTCTACTCCCACATTACACTGATGGGGGCTAGGTGGGGAAATGGATATTAAAGTCTGTATCCACCCTTTGTCTACAACAGGCTGAAATGACTTTAAGATGTAGAATGAAATGAAACGTGTTTTACATCCAGGGAGAATGTTCTAACTGCTCAGCTAATAGACAATGAAAGGACAGCACCTTCATTGTACGTATTTTATTGATCTGATCGAAGAAGGATAAAAAATATTTGGTGAATTCAGACTGAATACAGTTCGATCTTTTTTGCTATATTGCAGACCTGAAAGTTGCAGAGTACAATCCCTCATCTCCCCCCTGTACACATGTATGCATACACTGAATAAAGCTTCAATTCAAACAGATATGAATCCTGAAAAATTTGACAGCCCACGCTACAAAATGGAGGTCAAATGATCAAAGTGGTTTCTTCTGAATAAATTACTTCTCCCCTTTGACTCATCCTATGATGTAGACAAATGAGGCATGTTTTACATTTAAATAGGTTTGAGAGTACCGATGAAAACTTCTTTCAGAAAACAGGAAAAATCCTTATTACCATGGTCCATTAAGTTCTGTACTAGACCCTTTACAAGACTGATGTAACAAACAAATTATGAACTCAGAGAAAAAATGCTCCTTTCTTTCTAGGTACAAGGTAATTTACGACAGAATCTGGAACAAATAATCTCTGGTCAACAGAGGCATCATTCTAATAATCAAAAAATATGGATATTCCCAGAGCCATATACTCAGAACCTTTCAACTAGTTTCTTTGGGCTCTTCATCAGCAAAAAAGAGAGGCAAGCTTCCTAGTCTGCCCTCTGGAAGACTCAGTTTTGCAGTAATAGTGGCTGGACCTGGGACACTGATATTTAGTTTACGTGCTTGGATTATGTACCTTAAGTTAGATAGTGTCAATATCTCCAGGATGTCTGGACATGATGTGATATACTATTTTAGGATCAATATGTAAGCAAAGTCAAGTCTATAATGAAGTAGCAGTTTTAACAGAATACTAGGCAGTACACCTTCATCTTCTACAAAACCTAATTATCAAATGAAAATTAACATATCTTTCAGATTTCAAGGAATTCATTTAGATTAATGAGTCTTGAGATGGAGTTTAAGCTTGCTGACTCTTTGGTCTGGAATTGTTTTTACATAGTGGAGAAGAGTCTTGCCACCTTCTCTGGATTTGCAGAGCAATGGCTTAATAGCAGGCTTAAACAAGTAGTTGTAAATCCCACTGTTGATCTCATCTCACCAGGCTGGTGTTGGCTGTGTGGCCAGGAGACGGTGGCGATGTTAATGGCATTAAGATCTGTACACAATACAGAGTAGTCATGAGCCTGCTGACTTCAGAAAAGAGAAAGATGACTTAAGGGAAAGATGACTTAAGAGTTACTTGGTCAGGAGCTTCAACCCAATGTCTGTATTTTTTTTTTTTATTTGAAACATTATGCTATTTCACCAGCTCAGTTGTGAATCACACACAGCAACATGTGGAGCTGAAACTTTGCTTGTTTTAGTTTTGCTGGGACACAACTTGTACAGCAAGAGTTTGTAGTTCTAACTCAAAACCTGATGATTAGACGAGTGCACTGAAGTATAACATTTTATAGACATCATTGGACTTAAATTGCTTCAGGAATACACCAGGCTTACAGGCTTGCTAAATGGAGTGGAAAAAATTAACTTAATTATGCAACTGTGAGGGCAAAGACAAATTTACTTCACCTAATTTAAATAAAGAGAGAAGAAGTAATACTTAAAATTTGAAAAGGACTCAAGATATAAGCTTCAAACTCTAGTGTTAGGGTACTTTTAAAATGTGTCTCTGTTTCTTAAGAAAGCACATCATTAAGCTTTCTGATTGTATTAATGTTAGAAGATAAGATTCACCCTCTGTTCACATTTGAAGACAATTTTTCTTGTTAATAGCCTATTTGGGAAATTTAGTGTCTTGCTTCTCAAGAAGAATGTGGAACCAAGAACAAAAGTCTCTGTACAAATAAATGCTAGAGAAAACCTGAAAGGCATAGAATTTCATGAGTATTTCTCCAATTTATGATATTAAGAAGGTGAGGTCATGCCCAAAGAAACAACTGTTGTGTCTGACTCTGCAACCCTATGCTGTTGCCAGAAGCTCTGGCCTAAAGGAGTCATGGAAAAGAAGACCTGTTAGGAAACATGCATGGAGGAATTAACTCCTAATGTCGGAGAAATATACAGAGTACGCTGTTCAGTCAGAAGCTGAAGAACGAGACATGAGGATAGTATAGCACCAGTGTACATTTGCTGTTTGTTTATTATGATGCTCCAAGGCACAAGGGCTTTTGTTTCTCACAGGGATCCACTACAGTCTAACAGAAAAAACTGAGCAAGATAAACGTGACAATTATTTAGAACTGTGTAGTCACATAAGTAATAGGGAAACCTTTGCCCAGGCTCAAGATTTCCCCATTCTCCATGCATACAGTTTCATTTCATTTTTTTTTTTTTTAAATTCTTACAACAAGACCTAAAGTCCAACTACTATAATGGAAAAAAAAGAAATGTTTAGCAATCATTTTAAACTTCACTTTCTACATATGGGAGTAGATCAGTTTATCTTTATGATTGAGGGATGACCACCAAATTCACAAGTGGTGAAGCGCAGAGAAACCATCAGTGCCAATTACACAAGGCTATATCCCTTGTGTGAAAATAAATTGGTTAATCCAACCACCTCACATTGCATGTTTGATTTATACCGTTTCATCCTCCCTCTTTATATTTATTATAATGGTTTCAATGCTTTCAATTACCAGTGCTGGCTACTGTCCTTGGGTTGGCACCTGAAATAATTATGTATCTAACTTATAAAGCATTGACAGGAGAGATTTACAACATTAGTAATAATAAATATTTGTGCATAGTGTTATAACTGTTGCCCCCTGAAGATCTCTAAGCACTTTATAAATGTCGATTAAGCATCATAACTGGACCCTTTGTGAGGTAGCAAAATCTATCTCACACACTGTTTAACACTGAAAGATTAGCAAACAGCATTTGAACGCAGGTGGTATAAGGATCTCAGGGAAAAGGAAGAAGCAGATAGACCCCGAGATCTAGCTGCTGCTGCAAAAAAAAAAAAAAATGGAATGGATTTTTTTTTTCCTTAAAATGTGGTTATAGATGTTTAAGATCTTAAGTCATTACAAAATACAAGTGACTTTTATAAGATGGTAGTGTGACTACAACCACTGTGGAGAAACTAGAAAGGAGAGGATACATATTTATTATATAAAAATACAAAGGTATTGTTACACTACTCCCAGTAAAAGGCAATCATAACCTGGCAATTCTTTAGAGCACCACACAACTAAAGAAGATGGTCATGAATCACAGGACTCAAGGAAGACCTCCTTCAGCCTCTACATCAGCTACCAGGAAAGAAAGGTGATTAGGAGTTGAAATACCATGTAGGTGTCTTCCTTCTTCTTAAAGAAATCTAAGAGATGCTGGGGTTGTTGCATTAAAATGCTTCACAAATTATAGACTGCAGTGGAGATTATTTGAAGCACTAGTAATTTTGGAGGTCTCAGTTTTGGTAAACATCGTGGTGCAGTTAAGTTTCCTGCTTATCTCTGAAAAGATCCTTGGAAATATTCTAAATTGGAATTTAAGACTGCTATATGCTACAGTACATGTGTCTACAATTTTTTTCTGCCACTGGGAAGTCAATACCAAGTTTCATACTGGGAAGAGTTCCCCAGCAGTGCTAACACTCAGCTGCCACCCAGAGCCTCTTGGGGAAATGCTTGCTGGTCCAGGCTAAAATTGTTCAGCAGTTCAGGGGATGGAGATTCAATGCTGGAGAACATTCCCTGGCACTTGTTAGTTTACCAGTATAGATGAAACCCCTAATACTGAGGAAACCTAAATTACTGCTCTCTTCTGAGTTACATCGATGCATCCACTACATTGTGTATTGTGCATGGACTTGTTATGATCCAGTGACACATTCTCTATGAGAATAAATTGCGGTGCAGCTAAGAAAATTCAAGGTAAAAATGGTCTTTGGAAAATACTTGGTAAAAAACCCTTACAACTTTAAATACTGTTTAAGTGTAAAGAGGGGAGTTGGCTTAGCAGGATGTCCTTGGGTAGTAATTACAGCTGTGAAAATTTGCAACAGGAAAAGCAGGATTGAGAGGCAAGTGGGAGAATGGTTTAACTGAGCAGTTGGTGGACTGATAGATGTTCTTGTCTCCCTGATGTCAGTGGGGCTTTTGCCATCTATCTCAGTGATGCCAGGAGTTGTCTCATCTTATTTGTTTTCTAAGTTTTATCTACAGTTTCCATTAGGCTGGCCACAGTACAGGAAAATTATTGAACCAGTGGATGGTTTCTCATAGCTTCTCCTTCCTAACTCATTTTAGTAAGACTGTTCTAATGAAAACTTATTGCAATGACTTTAACACAGAGCAATACTTGTTATTAAGGCACTTCTTGCAAGAGAGAGAAGTATTCAAACTAGGATTCAAGCCTCTTCTTCCAGAACAAATCTTGATACCTTCTCTCCACCCTTTCCCATAAGGTTTGTTCCCCTCCTACATTCTCCCAGTCTCACACTTCTAGCTGACTGAGAATGCTGTTTTTCTTTAGGACAAGAAAAAAAAGTCAAGCTCTCTTTAGAATTGAGTCTCTTTATAAAGGGTTGGCTGAACTTTGCAAACTTTACCGAAGGGGGAACCCTTTCCCACAATCCATTTGAAGACCAACCCCTTTGATGTCACAGCTGGCTCAAGTAAACTCATTTCCTCCTTCCCTAATGTGTGTCTGATGCAATTTTGGCAAGCTGTCTCTCCCTGCTGTTACTGCTGCCTGTTTTGAAATGAGGCCAAGTGCAAGGTTTAATGTGAATGTTTGGTTTGGCCTAATCATCTGTGCTTTGTTTCACTGGTACTCCACATTATATATTTATATATCCAGATCTATCTATAGAGATCTATAGGCATTTTTTTCCCTCTTTCCCTCCTCCTTTGCAAATAATTCACACCACATGTTTTCAGTTTATTCCTTTGCGGTCTACTCCACCCAGTTCCTAAATCAGTAAATCATCTTCATGCTTCTTCCCACACTGAATGAAAGCAAGTTCTCAATTACGAAGGCAGAATAGAGTTTTCAAGCCTTTATGGTGGATGTTGATTAGTTTCTTGTAAAACTTGAAGGTGCTTGAAAACAGTAGAGAAGGTTTTGAAATGGCAAGATTTGCCTGATATTGTACATACTGCTTTAATATTAATGGCAGTTTGAGGACATAAGGGGCAAGTCAGGAGCAGCTTGTGAAAGAAATGACATGGCACATCAAAATCGTGGAGATCATTTGCTTTCCCTGACAGGAAGATGTTGATAGCATTGGGACCTCACCCACTGCGAGAAATGGCCCCAGAATAGGAGTGGTTAGCCTGCAGGGCAGTGTGAGTTGTGGGTCATGGGTGGGATTAACACCCTTGTGGCCTCCTGCAAAACCTCTTTGACTGAACGCATTTATTCAAATTTCATACAGGGATTAAAATTTGACTCTAAAGTTAAACTTGTATTGTAAAATTAAACAGTACTAGGGGATGTTCCTGGGCCCTGGGGCTTGACTGATTATATTGCTGTACTGTTAGAACGGCCCTTGGCATCGTTTTGGCCCAAGTCAACCCAGGCTCTTCCAAACAATGCTGCGTGTTTTTTAGGGAACAGTGGGGCCAAAGGCCATTCACATTAAGCAAAAAGAATGCAGCCCTCACTGTTTTAAAAGATAAGGGAGTTTAAGACTATAACCCTATAATAATTCATGTTGCTTGGCTTCTATGCCAAAGAAGGTGCTGGGAATGATTAATTTACCAGCACAGACATAGCCTAAGAGGCATTTTTACAGTATCTGGCATTAAACACCCTCTTTACTGCCTAAATGCAGGAATGAATACTTTCTTCTGCATGTAGTTCAGAGAGACATAACCTCTCCTCTGGAAGGAAATTCGGAGTATCAGAGGCAGTTTGCACTGAATTACCAAATCTGTTCTGGAGGACTCTTCTCCTCTTCATTGCCTATAGAGCAGGCTCCACCTCTCAGCCAGTAACTTTGGGATGTAAAAGACGTATTGCAATTGAAGTATTTGGCAAATCAGTAATGAGACACAAAACAGGGACACTCCTGGATATGTATAAATAATATTATGATACACCAATGTGGCAGGTTGACCTTGGCCAACTTCCAGATGCCCACCCAGCTGCTCTCTCGCTCTCCCTCCTCAGCAGGATGAGGAAAAAAACAGGAGGGAAAAGCTCGTGGGTCAAGATAAAGACAAGGATATTCATTTACCAATTATCATCATAGGCAAAACAGACTCAACTTGGGGAAAATTAATTTAATTTATTGCCAATTAAAGTAGGTTTGGATAGTGAGAAGCAAACAAAAAATAAAGTCACACCTTCTCCCCACACTTTCTTCCCATTCCCAGCTTCCCCTCTCCCCTGATGACCCCTCTCCACACCCCGAGGGGTGCAGGGATGGGGATGGGGGTGTGGATCCGTCCATGCCAGCCCCTCTGGGACGCTCCTCCCTCCTCACCCCTCTCCCTGCTCCAGCGCGGGCCCTGCCCTGGGCTGCAGTCCTTCAGGGACAACCTGCTCCCGCCTGGGCTCTCCACGGCCGCAGCTCCTGCAGGAAAGATCCCCCCGCTGTGGCCTGGGGCCCTCCCCGGGCTACAGGGGGGGTCTCTGCTCCAGCGGGGTCTCTCCAGGGCTGCAGGGAATCCCTGCTCCGGGCCTGCAGCACCTCCTGCCCTCCTCCTCCTCTGCCCTGGGGCTCCCTCTGCTGCTGCTCCCTCCTTGCCTTCCTCCTCCTCCGCCTGGGCCGCCCTCGGCCCTTTCCCAAACCTCTTTTGTCCCCGGTGCCCCCAGCTTGGCTGAGGGGCTCAGCTGTGTCCTGCACTGGGACCCTTGGAGCTGGCTGGGACCAGCTGTGTCCGGCACGGGGCAGCCCCGGCCGCTCCACACACAGGCCCACCGGCAGCCCCCATGCTACCAACATCTGGGGACATAAACTCGATACAACCAACCACTCAAGAAAAAGCCTATATTATGCAGGAAGCAGATGGGGGGCTTTTACACTCCCATGCTACAATTTGTTGGTTTTTTTTCTGGAAGTCAAGTGAGCTTTGACCACAAATCCAAGCAGATCTCGATGCCACACTCAACTGAATGGAAATAGCAAGTGTCCATCATGATTTCAGGGAAATGGGAAGGACTTACAAGGTTCAGGTCACATACATGTTTATCAATATCGCCAGTCTTTGATATAAAGATCATGAGGTAGAACCCTAAGATTATTAGCTGGGTTTGAAACCTCATAGATTTCCTTTTTTAATGGGCACCTTTGAGGAAATAATGACCCCACTGGTACATTATAGGATGCATGAAGACCAAAGTCACAAGCTCTTATGAATAACAGGAGAGAAAGGAATGGGAAGGTGAGAAGCTTATTACGAAGTTAGAAGGTCCGTGTGTTTACACGGTGTCAAGGGTTAGTTCTTAAGCAAACCTCACAGACCACTGAATACCAAAGAACTGTGGTAGAGTAAGGCACTAGCGCTCTACTTCTGATCAAGTAGGCAAATATTTTTCCTATTATCTTTAAAGTGAAGTTATTTACATTTGTATACACTCACAGTCTTCAGTCTGCATCAGGAAGGGATTGGTGTGGGAGGAAATGTGAACTCAAAGAGTGAGGTCCTCAGCTGTGATGGAAGAACATGAGTGCACATGTATCCGCAGAGCAGAAGGAACAAAAAGTCCCAAAAGAGAAGTATAGTAATAGTCACTTTTAATTGGCTAATTGCATCTGACTGATTATTTTTGATGAGTCGGTCCTGTCTATTTATCTCATTCACTTTTCATCGGTTATATAAGAATCTGAAGAGTCACAGTGAATTGTTTGACTAGCCGGTATAGGAAAATACACTTTAATAAGAATCATGGCATTTAATTGGGCAATATCAGGTTTGATAATTTAAAGTAGAGAAATTATTAAAGAAAATTGGCTTTTTCATTTTAATAAGTTGTCTGTGTTTCTTTCTGATTCATGCACAGAATATACTTAATGTATTTTAAATACTTTCAATTTCATTCTGACATTAAAACACCAACTGCAATAAAGAGATAGCTATTTTATTATATTGAATATTTGGATTTTATTAGATGAATAGTAGCAGAGAAAAAAAGATTTCTTGAATTAGGTTCTTGGGCATTATTTGCAACTGTATAACAGATTTCAGCTTTAATCCACAAAAAAAAAAAAAAAAAAAATACTGAATTCTGGAATTTCCTGCAGAATAGACATTTCTGCTTTTGACAAGGCAGACTGGGAAACTCTTTGGGACAGGGACTGTTGTTTGTAGCGGATTTGCTTAGCATCAGTGTGACTGCAGTCCTACTGATCACTAGGAGTGATTGGAATGGATATAGATCAAATAACAATTTATGAATTGGGTAAACGTCCAGCACATATCATACCTGACAATTTTAATTATCTGCTGTAGTTTTTGTAACTCCTATACGTCAGTAGCAGTGACTCTATCATCTTTATTGCCTGTTAAGCATGAAGCATTTTAGACAGACTTGCAGAAAGCAAAGTATGTATGACTTTGTGATGATGTTACCTATATTTGTGAGATTCAACAAATCTGGGTTTGTGACACAGAAGTCGGTGCAGAAATGTGGTCTGCGTATGGTGTGAGGAAGAAAATTAGAGTAATGTCATTCTTGTGATGAAACCAGTCATATTTGTTGTTCATAGATAACAGCCTGTGAAACAGAATTAAGGATTATATGGGTTTGAAAGAGTTTTCAGTTTTCTAATGAATGATATTAAAGATACAAGACCAAGATGTGTAAATACAAAAAAAAAAAAAAAAAGGAATCTAGAAAGATTCAAACTTGGTTAAGCCTCGTGTCCTTCAAAGAACTTGAGCCCCAGAACCAAATGGAGAAAAGTGGAAATGGCATCAAATTTCCTGAGACCAAGTACAAACGTGGTGGAAGAAAAATCAGAAAAAAATCATAAAAACAAAGACAAAAATTAGATCCAGTTGTAAATGCATGCAGGGTAATATTCCATGATTGTATGCGGAGGGTGTAATGTTTGTATGATAATCAATAAAGAGGGAAAATGACTGGCAGGTGGAGCTGAGAAGGCTTAAGCCCTTTTTTCCTAAACTCTGATTATGACACTGGATGAACTGTCTGGGCAGATGTAGGTGACTTGGGTACCTCCTACACAGGCCTCAGGAAATTCTTCCTAGGGTACTCAGGTGACTAGCCAAAGAGATTTCTCAGGAAATTTCATTGAAGTGGAAAATAATTTCATATTGGTTTGTGAAGAATTAATAATATTTTAGACCTACCTACTTTCCTCTTACAGTAGGAAAGAAACAAATTATTGTTGCTGCCCAGTGGGGATGGTACAAAAAGTAACTGTCTTAAATCACGGTGAGGGTGATTTAAGTTTGGCAATTGGAAAAGGCTTTTAACAGTAAGGAAAATTAAGTTTTGAATAGATTGCCTAGGGAAATTTTGCTGTCTTCATCGCAAGAAAGTTTTAAAGAATATGGGAGACAAATATCAGGAGAAAGTCAGACACAGTTAATCCGGCATTTGGAATACACCTGGCTACATAATTTATAATCCTTTGTCAGCTTTACTCTACATTTGGTCAAACCATATTACTTTGTGTACTGCTGGGGAACTGGCAGGATACAAATCTGCTCTACCTTTCCCAAAACATATATTCCTATACACTTATATAAAAAGAGCATGGGGGGGAAATTTACCAGGATATTGCTATTTCCACATATACGCACACACACATACATATATGTTTCCATATATATGGAAATAGCAATATCATGACAATAATATTTTTACATAGAAATAGCAGCTGCTTTTACCTACAAGAGGAATGTTTAGCAGGGTTTTCATGATGTACACACATATACCAGGGACTTTTAATAATTCAGTTATTGAACTTAAACAGCTTGGTTTATTTTAGCTATCAGACACAGCTTTCCTAGTTTCATCGTATTTCTTTATTTTTTACCTATAGAAAAGGTGGTTCTATTTGAAAATAGCGCACTATCAAAAATATTTTTATTTTTGACTTTCAATAAGACTTGAAAACTCCCAGTCTCTGCAGTAGCTTAAATCTACAGAAGCTGAACACATGAAAATCTCCAGTAGCAGTAAGAAATTCACACACGTGTTGAAGAGAAGATTTGAGAATTTTTCAGCTTTGTCACTGGTAGATAAATTGATTTGGAAAAAAAGGAACAGAAATTATCTGAATTTTCACCACTTTAAGCTGAAATCAGCCTGGATCCATCAGTAACAAGTTCTAGAGAATTTCAGACTCTTCATTCACCCGATACGTCAAATCGCCTTGTCAGAACTGGCTTCACTTGGTTCCTGTCTGAGCACCACCTGGTATTACTGCAATGAAATAGGTGAATTGTGAAATTCTGAATGAAAATAAATGTTGATACTAACAGACAGTGGGGTAAAGCTGTAAAGGGAAAACCTGAAATGTCACCTAGTTAACAAAAGTACTATCTAGGCAGGTTGTAGCCACTAACTTTGGAAGATCCACCTCCAAATATGTCAATCCACTACAGCCCCTACAGCTGTGCTATGGCAGTGTCCAGCTGAGCACTGGGACTTCAAAGCACATTCCTTCCTGTGAATGCCCTCGTCTGTCTCAGATCTCTTGTCCTTCAAGCAGGAGAGCTGGGTCCTAGACCTGTCTTTGGAGCTGAACACCACGGTATCTTCTCAGCATGGAGTTTGCAACCTGCCTATGTGCTTCCCTCCATGGGAAACCCTGTAAACCCATCCACTGCTTAGCTTTCTGAGCTCACTGTATACTATACGGATGCAGTACGCTATACGGAGCTTAACTGTGTTTTTCCAAGCTGTAGCACAGGCTCTGACAATATCTGGATGTGCGTCTTGAGGGAATTGAACCTTTCTGTATCTATTCCTTTATCTTTTGCAAATAACAATACAGAAAGAGCTTACCCACTTTACAGGATTGTTGTGGGCCTGAAGTAATTGTTGCTTGTATGTGACTTTGAAGAGGTAAATGGTAAGCATTATTATTTGAGCATCACTCTGGAGCTACAAAAAAAAAAAAACAAAACAAAACTCTCCTGCAGTCAGGTGCTCAAAAGTAGAGATAAATGCTGTGATGAAAGAGAGGCCTTGAGCACAGATGTGAAATAGCTCTTGAAACCTGTGTGATCTCCCCACCTGCACATCTCTTTCCACCTGCTCCGTAGCCCCTGCTGTCACCGAACAGAAAACATTTGGCTTTTCTGATAGTGCAACAAAGTGAAACAGTGTGCACTAAATATCCTCAACGCCTCCTCTACATCTGCCCTTACCGTCTGTCACACCGACTGTGTGAACCCCTCTGAGAACATTTTTCTTACCTCCTGAATAGGTGTTGTAAGAAATGCAATGGAATACATCACCTCGCGGGAATCTGTGAGTGTTCTCAGTGTGTGCAAAGGGGGCAGCAACATCAACATTTCGATTATCACTGTGAAAGCAAAATGAATCTTTCTTCATTTTCAACAGGATTCAGACACAGTAGAAACCAGATCTCCAGCAAGCACTCTACACATTAAGTGATCACTCACACCACAGGTGCTTCACTCAGAGTTATTGAATTGTGAGTTCATTTTAATCCATCAGTAAGGACACATTAAGAAGGCAGTGACCAAAGAAACAGAAACGTAGCTATAAGCATGCACCGTTTCCCCATGGAGTATTACTGCTTGGGGTGAGATTGTCAAGATCAACAAATACACTGATATTTTGGCCAAACATGATGTAAAGTGAGGAGGCCACAGCCTCTCTTTGGCCAAGTACTTCAGAAAGGGGGCTATTTTCTGTCACAGCTACAAGGCAGTAGTTTGTACTAAAAGTGTGGGAATATGTCACCAGAAGCAGGGATACAGATCCATGGAAAAGCATTAATGCTGCCTGAACTCCTGTGCTATTAAACCGTGACCTCAGCTCTCCCTCTTAGGAGGTTATAACTTCATTAGTCCTCCATTGCCACAGAGCCTTTTAAGGTAGGCGAGACAAGACTTTAATTGCTGATACAAAACATTTGTGTTTTCTCATCTCATATGAAAGGAAACTAGAACAAAAATACACATTTTTTTTCTTCCTTTGCAAGTCATCTTTTATAAGGGTTCAACTGATTGCATTGAAGTAAAGGAATGTATCTATCTTCACCTGTTCCTTTAGGAGATAAAACATTAAGGTTCTTTCTAGTATTTATAACTGTAAGATTAACTCAGTAATCTGGTTTCTTATCTGGCTCCTACCTCCCACGCCTACCTCTTCTTGTACATGGGAGAAGTCAATAGCACTTAACTTCTCTAATTGAAATCAGCCAGCTGACCGAGTCTGCCCATGGATACAGGAGCTGGACTGTAATAATCTGTTCTGCAGAGAATTAATCTCCTGGGAGTGAGGCAGACCTAATTACCAACCTCAGTGAAAAGTCTGGATTTGCTATCACTGCTTGTGGGCCCAGCTGGAGGAAAAGGCCCAACATACCATTTAACTAATCTCTTCCTGAAATGTTTTAAACATGCCTAATATTGCATCTTGTGCAATTGGTTTTAGCAGCTCCAGTAACAGGGTAGAGGCTCTCTTTCAATCACACTTAACATTAAAAGAATCTGGGCCTCCCATCTGGCTCAGGGAAATGGTCTGAAAGTCTCTAGAACTTATGAGTCACCACAGGCTTACGAATGGCATTTAGACCATGCGATTTTACAATTATAAGTCAGCATTTCTGTGGGCGACAGCTATTTTGCTAGAAAGAAGAGTCTCTGCCAATGGCAAAATGGGAGCATAAACTCTTTCCCTTGCATGAGTGGTGTATCAACGTATCTTTTCAGCTTCAGTCAAGTGATGTATCCCACAGGAAAAAAAAATGGGGAGGCTGCAGCCAGCACATGGTTAGTTGGGTTATTTTCCATGAAGGACTCAGTTCTTCATGAATTTGCTTCCATATTTGTCCATAATAGACTGTTGAGCGCTGTGAAGAATAATTGCTAACATTAAAAAAGAGTATTGAATCTAGTTTCCTAAGTGTAAAATGAGATGTCAAATGCAAAAGCCAGTGTATGGCATGCACTCCTGGAAATAAAACTAACAGCTGTTATACATGCTACGCCATGTCTTTTAGAAAGTATTGTATTGATATAAAGAGCCCAGATTTGAACTTTAGAAGGAAATAGCATAAACCCAATGTCTTTTAAAGGTGCAATAGCGGTAAATGTGACATCAAATGCCTCATGCATTATAATGTATAATTCTTCATGCAAATATGAAATCCATGCAGGATTTACCCTATGTGGACTGTAAGAACCATATTGTTGAACACCTCATACTGTTTCAATATGTTTGGTCTGATCTCAGTTCAACAAATTGTAGAGCCCTAATTTTGCAGTATAGTACAGTGGTTCAAATGCAGTAGAAGCTGGTGGCAGTGGAGCAGCACATCTGCCATTTCTCTCATTCCTTACCTGCATGGGCTTAAGCTAGACTCTGGGAAGTTTCTTGTAGGAGAGGAACTTGTTTCAACCCCAGCTTCCAGAATAAAGATGCAATGTAAAATCAATAGTTCTGCTGAAACACTGGACTATGGCTGATGTCGGGCGGTGTGTGCTGTGGCAGTCAGAAACAACGACAGATGTCAGCTAAATGGCATGCATCGTGGATGTGTTCATGTAAATATAGATGAACCTTTTTTACCACTAGACACTGCTGTATTGAAGTGATGGCAACCAAAGCCAGTGTTTTGGAATGACATGATAATTCAGACCACATTTTCTGCTGCCTTTTCCCCAGTTGTTAAATTGCCCTCTGTTCTTCCTTTGAGGTTCAAGATCTCACAACCCCCCCTGTTAGAAACAAGAACTCTGTGTGTGAATGGAAATCAGAGACTTGCATCCTGCTGTGGCCATGCAGGGACTTCAGCTGAAAGCAGGCAGTAAGGAGATGCCTAATAGGAGGCAGCTTGCAAAGCAAGGAAAAAGGAAGTAGTAGGAAGAGAGTCTGAAGACCTCTTTAAGTAATTGGCTTAACTTATTACAGCTCCATTAGCCAGAGGCACTACTGAGCTTAAAAGCCAGAAACTCCTTAAGACCACTGTATACAGCTACTAATGCTATTGGAGTTCCTTCTCCACATTTTGTTACAATGACCAGTTTGTGTGGGGATAGTAATATTAATTCCCTTGACAGGAACTCGCAAAACATCCACAGAACAGGACACTGATCCATAAATCAGACTAGTGTGTTCATTATGTTGAGTTCAGAATCAGCAAGTTTCATAGTGATACAACAGGCTTAGTTATTAGTAATAAGTTTTTCCCTCCCCAGCATACATGTCTGAGAAACCAGTCTTTTATTTTTCCCTTAGTGTGCAAATACTGCTTTTGCATCCATGTTTTATTTAGTTTGTTTTAGTTGGTTGTATGCAAATCAGGCCTCAGCTACCTCAAGTGCCAGCTCTCATTTTAGTCTGCTCTCCCATGTGCATTTATATGACTGCAGGTATCAGATGAAAGTCGTTGGTTTTAATATTTCACTTTATCAATAGAAAGATGGCATCCCTTGTCACATGAGAAGGTCATAATTCATTCTGGATTGCTCTATTACTGTGTCAACACTTAGGCAGCTCGAATAAGCTTCAAACTCCTTATTTATGAACCTGGAGAGACTGACTTCCAATTTTAGGCTGGAGTGAGGACCCTCGCAATTTTAAGGCTTTGTCCAAGGTTAAGCAAGGCATGAGTTCTTTGATCGGTCCGGGGGTCCCAATCCCTACGACATGACCTGTAGGGCTGAGTGAGATGTACTTCCCATTCAGAGCATCCCTGAAAGTTGTGACATGGCAGAAGAAGGTGTCCCAGAGGGCAGGCATTGGTAGCTTACATACAGCTGATAGGCCTCGCTCAAGAGAAATACGAGGACTAAGAGACATAGGTTCATGGCAGGGTATTTTTTTTAGATTAAAGGCATACTCTGCAACAACAGTGGTTCAGATTTTACTCTGACTTAGCTTTCTAAGTTCACTGAAAGTGCTTCATTTTATTGAGGCCACAGTGATACCCCAATTTTCTCCTCTTTGTGCTAGTTCACAAATGTACTATGAATTTACAGAGATGTGAAAACAGAGGCAGAGAATCCTGTACATGTCCCGAGATTATTATAGTCTATCCAGCCTCTTTCTCCTGCACACAGAGATGCTTCTCTGGACACGTCCCTAGTCTTTCCATGGAATAATTCAAACATCATTAGCGAAACGATCTTTTAAAGCAGAAATGGATATTAAATTGCTTCATGTAAGAATATATTGTCCTAATAAACTAGTCTTAACCACGCTGTTAGACACAGTTGCAACACAAGAGACAGAAATGAACCAGTAAAATTATCATTTATTTTCTCTGGCTTCCAGGGAAATTGCTTATATGCTTTGGAAATAAAACTCTCAGTGTGCTGAAAGATGAACATTTCCCAGTCAGAGGAGACCATGGGAGAACACGCTAAGGTTTTATTGAGGCTTCCCTCTGTTGAAGTCCTTCTAGAATTTAAGTAAAATAAAAGCATGTTGCAGTTTTCTGGCAAAAAAATGAAATAATAAAAAGAGAAAATAACGTGACTATGTCTGAAACCAGGAGAGAGCTGACAGACTTGCTCTTTGGAGGGTAAGCATATTTGTGATGAAAGAAAAATAATGGTCAGCTAAGAAGCACCTAAATTACCAGGGTTGTTGATAAAAAAATCTAGTATCCAATAACTACCTGAAAAGACAATTAGAGCTCTTCTGGGGAAAAAAAAATACAGATAATCCTTCACATCCTTTCACACACATATGCATATTAAAGTCTGATTTTATCAGAGTGAGGTAAATATTAGCTGAGATAGAATCAAAACTCTCTATCAGTGTTGCTGCTCAAGTATTAAAGACTAGTGCTACAGAAATTCATAAAATCATTGTGAAGATGCAGAAACATTATGACTGAAGAGGACATGTGAATGTGGCGTATTTCTGTCGGAATCATTTCAATAATGACTATTTAAGTAAAAAATCCTAAACCTAAAAAACATACAGAGAAACCCAAGAAGATATAGATGTGGATTTTTCTAAAGAAACAATAATTGCTTTATATGCAAAATCTTCCCCTCAGAACAAGGTAAAAAAGAGAAGGAATATTAATTCAAAACTAATAAATCCAATATATTAAAACAAAGAATAAGTTCTGAAATGAAAAATTAGAAGATGATTAAAATAGCTGAATAGAAATAAGCCATTATCTTGAAGGGCCTTCCTCTATCCCTTATTTCCACAGTTCATATCTTCCTTTTTTTTTGTGGCAGAAACCACTCACCATTTCCTAATTGCTTCAGTGACCTCCGGAAACAGCATTTTTTGTCAATTTACTGTTCAGTGAAAACATATCACCAAACTCTAATTATAAAAACATTTATTAATGTCAACTATCAATGCCAGACATTTAATTGTTTCATTACATCATCTTAAACTGTAAGGCCTTTGTAGCAGAGACCATTTCCCAGCACAGGGAGCTGAGGTCCTATGAGCACAGTGGGATCCTGGGCTCCCGTCCTGTAGACCTTGTATAAGGCTGCACAAATGGGAGAAAGATTGTCACATCTCACTTCCCACTGGGATTCCTCCCTCAGCCTTGAAAGGGGCACTGGTTGTGATTAAACCTTCTCACTATTTACCTCTTGCTGGCACAGGCAAGGGAACAATTGGGATAAAAGATTTAAATTTTCTCTTGGCCTTTCATAAGAACATACTAATCTTTGGTTAGTTACCTTTGTTTCTCCTTGCTGACTTTCCCTGAGATGTGACTATGCATCCACCCTTCACTCCAAAGCAGACAAACAGTGGCTTGCTGTTGCTGAAGCACCACCACATTGTGCTTAAGCACAACGGTAGGATATTATTAGGTAGCATTTAGAAAACAGGCTTAGTAAGAGCTGAGAAAGAAAGGAGAGAGAGTTCTCCCCTACTCCTTATCTCCCAGGGAGGGTGGGGCTGCATTTTATATATTTTAAACAATACAGCTACAGCTGTGAAACTGGTGATAGAAATTATTATCAAAGGGCCTTCAAAATGCTTGCAATTTGTGCAAGTCTCCCCAAGGAGAGGAGGGGGAGGAAGGAATTCCACAGTAATCCATGTTATAGAAAATGCTCAAATGTATGTAATGCTGATTATTACCACCTGCTCAGCCTCTTCTATGTTACAACCCTCTTGGGAGAGGCATACTTAAGGGTCTTGTCAAAAAACGTCAACTTTATTTTTTTCACCAGATGCAATAACTTTCCTTGAAGACCGCCTGCTTTGGATCCCACGTGAAAATGCCATTAAGCCTTCAGAGAAGGGGCTTGGGGATGGCAATCGATTTCGGACTAGTTTACGGCTGTTGCAGAGCTTTGAAGGGCCCAGTGCTCCCCCCTGCTCCTTACTGAAAAGGCAAGGCTGGGGGAAATACTATCTGTGTCATTTCTTCTTTATTAAATAAAATACAAATAGAAAGCACTTGATTTGGCTGTCTATGATTTCTTTTAATTAGAACCCTGAAGCCATCCTTTTCCCGCAGGCTAATGCTGTTAGATAATCTCAAACGTGTGCATTACAAAACCAGCAATTCAACCACTTTTTGACTACGGTTACGTGTCACAAATGAGTTGACAGCAGGCATTAGGAGGTGTCTCCTGTGAGCCAGGAACAAGGATGTTATACGTTTGTACATAAAGAAGTCAGGCAAGGTTTTTCTGGCCTCAGTAGCTTGGAAACAAAGAGAGTGTGTTACCAGGATTTCCGACAGCTATAAAAAAGTCCTTTCACCTTTGTGCTTTAAAACGATGCTGTCACTGATATTCACAGTGAAAACTGTTCCGCTGAAACCTGTTGTTTTCCTTCGTTTTTTTTGCTTGGTAGCTTCTTTTGCCTTTTGCAGCAGTTGAAGGCAAGGAAAGTTGGAAAAGCAGGTTATGTATCTTTAACGGGTTTCAAGTGGTAGCCAATTGCCAAGGAATAGATCAGAGAAAGAGCATCTTTGGTGTTTGCACGTCTGTCCCTAGCACACTGCATGCTATTGTTGATCCATGCTTCAGACCAGCCCCTTGCAAGGTTTTAGTTCTTCGGCTGGTTAATGTTTAATGCTACATGCATTTGAAATGAGGGTCAGAGTGCGGTCACTGCTGGTAACTAACTGGGTTTTCTTCAGACTTGTGGTGAGTTCGTAGTGGCAAGCTTTGAAAAGCCCTTTCCTTTGAGCCTGCAGGAGGCAACTACAAGCGGAAGGCTTCAATCAACGTACCTGGGGGCCCCAGGCTCAGATCCTGACATTGATGCTGACTCTCCATGTGGCCTGAGGCAAATATCCCACTGTCTCAGGCTCATGCACATAAAAATACAGCATTTTTTCTTCTCTCCTTTTGTATTTTGTCTTGCCAGCTATATCATGAGGTTCTCAATTCTCAGGTGGAGGCCTTAAAGGTAGTTTTAGCATCTTATACACCATTGTCAAGTAACAAATGGAAAGACAGGAACTCATAAGCTTTCATAGAATCATAGAATGGTTTAGGTTGGACGGAACCTTAAAGATCACTTAGTTCCAACCCCCCTCCCACTAGACCAGGTTGCTCAAAGCCCCATCCAGCCTGGCCTTGAACACTTCCAGGGATGGAGCTTCCCTGGGCAACCTGTGCTAGTGTCTCACCACCCTCATAGTGAAAAATTTCTTCCTGATATCTAACCTAAATCTACCTTCTTCCAGTTTGAAACCTTTACCCCTCATCCTATCGCTACACTCCTGGATCCCTCTCCATCTTTCTGGTAGGCCCCCTTCAGATACTGGACGGCTGCTATAAGGTCTCCCTGGAGCCTTCTCTTCTCCAGTCTGAACAAACCCAACTTTCTCAGCCTGTCTTCATAGGAGAGGTGCTCCAGCCTTCTGATAAGCTTCGTGACCCTCCCCTGGACCCACTCCAACATCTGTAAGCAGCCTGGGGACTTTCTGGCTTTCTCTTCAGTCTTGAGGGCCAATGTGATTTCTGTAAACATAAAAAAAAGACTTTTTGATAAAGTTGTGATGTATCTTTTTGACAGATAGAGAGGAGGAAAAGTAATTTCTGCATGAATGAGATATGTAAAAGGTCTTGATTGACCCATAATGGTGAACTACCTAATGCTGAGTTAGTATGCTCATCTTTATAGTAGAAGATGAGAACAGAGTCTGTGCTTGGTTACTGGTCACTGATCCAGTAACAATAAAAAGGTATTCTGTATCATTTTCTGCTAAGTACTAAGTGCTAGTAAAATCAGGTGAATTTGTGGGGATAATATTTAAAAGGTGTAAAGCTAGTGTGTAGTCAGAGCTTGGCAGAATTCTTCCACATGTCTACAGGAGAACTTAATGGGAGAGAGTCTTCCAGAGCTATCCACAAATGCTTGGGAGAAACTTCCATTAATAAATCCATAAGTTACTGTGTCATCACCCTGTACTGTTAGTTCAAGTGTAATTGCCATTTGACAATAAGTTTTTCCTTTTTATCAAGCATCCTGTAATCCTGACTCTTCTGTACAAGTTTTGTTAATAATTTTCCATTTTTTTCCATTTTTTTCCATTTCAGCCAATTGTGTTGCCAGCTCTTTTTAGAAAGGAAAGAACGTAATTCATATAACCTATGACTTTTATGCCACTAGATAACTACCAGAAAACTGATTTTCCTGGATACAAATTACAGTCAGAGTCTGCTCAGGGGTTTGCTGTGCCCTCTGAGAAAGGAAGGATGCCATGTTTTGTTCAGCTGTTTGAAAGAAAAGGGGAAAATTTAATTCAGTCCCTCCCATAGGGCATTTCTGTGATCACACCAAGTGGCTTATGGCTAAATTGCTGTGGGAGTTACTGGAGTTTTCTGTGAGTCTAGTGCCAAATTGAGTGTATTTCATAGAATTCATAGATTCATAGTTTTCATATTTGTTCCCCTTGACAATACAAGGAAAAAGCTTTTCAACTGAGAATCCATCAGAAAAGGATTCCGTAGTTTTGAGACAAATAAGAGAAAAACAGACATCACTTCAAAGAAATCAGAGAGACATGTCAGGCTATTGGTGCATAGCACAGCCCCAGATGATCAAGTCCAAGGTCATTTCACTCAGTACTGGAACTGGGGACCATTACACATAGGAAAGTTAACTTGGCAAAAAAAAAAAATGATCCTGTGGATATGGCATGATAGCAAATAAACATTTGTAACGTATGAACTCTTTGTTGGTGATCCAGGATACTTTCAGTGCTAGTCCATAGATACCAAAATGAAGACTTTCAATATCTATATAATTTCATTTTATTCACTGTAGAGGGATTGAAGAATGATCTTGTGTTTAAAGCACAGATCTGGGACAGAGGAGATCTAGGCTGGAACCAGACCACAATTGAAAACTTCAGAAAATAATTCCAAGTACTTACATCAGGCACCCAGAAACAGAGGAATCCCAAATAAACTCTCTAACTGCTGACTTAACTTCTCCTTACCTTTATTTTTCCCTGTCCACTGTAAATGAGTTTAGTAATAAGGAGGATAATTTTCTTCCTTTATAAACAGCTGCTTATCTATGGAAAAGAGATGTTAATACTTTCAGCATACTGCCCCATAATAATACTAAATCATTTGCTACTTATTTGTTATCCATTATATCTGTAAGGTATGCTGAGATGCAGAAGGAACACCCTAACCAAATGCATATTTTCACAATATAGAATTTCACAAAAATATTTTGAAGTATTTGGAATAAGTATTTTCTTTTCTTCAAATTTCAGATTTTTGTTTACTTCTGCTGACACAAAAAACTTCTGTATTTGATGTTAGTTTTAACCTTATTAAGGTAACTTGGCCTTGCTGTAGTAATGCCTTGGCTTCTGGCACATTACAAATGTTGAATGTTAAACAGAATTGATGGGGGGTATTCTTACTAATTGCCACTTGTGAAAAGATAATTGTATTCTCTGTTTTAGATAATATGCTGTGGCATTTGGGACTAGCTAAGCGTGACCTACCTGACCTTTCCTGTTGTCAGTTTTGGAGTGAGTGGTGTGGAAAAACAAAGGCTAGTTGAGACTAGAAAAAGTGATTGCAGGTCTTCAACCTACCATAATTCATTTGGAGGAAATATGTTTAAAGTTAACTCAATCAATAAAAAATGATGGCGTATGTTACTAGGAGTGGCTGGGAGATGTTAGCACTGCAAGCAGTTCTGTTTAATTCTGTGGTACAGTTCCAGTGTCTTTTTGAAGTCTGAATACATGAAATTTATATGCCAATGTTGCACAAAATTTTTGTCAGCAAAATACTACTAAAGGAAAAATTTGCTGCCAACCTACACTGTGACCTGGTAAACAAGGACTCAGAGCAGGTGAAAAACTTTGTTTTTTATGGAACGGTAACCTGGTGAAAAATGACACTTCATTAAAGCTAAAATGTTCCATCAATTCTGTGGACTGTTTTCCCCAGGTCTAGGATGACTCTGCAAACACAGGTGGGCTGATTCGGAGTTTCAGGCCCTCATAGGTAACACTAGTCCCTCTACTTCAAGTCCCAACTTGTTTTTTGGAATATCTGTGACCCTGGTCTCCCACATCACATACAAGTACCTATTACCAAGTCTTCCTTGGACTTCCCTTTCATTTGTTTCCTCCAAGAAATTCTGAAAAGCTTTGCTTTCCTTCTTTGTAACAATGAAAACATGTTTGAAGCTTTGATATGTTTTATGAAATAGAAGTGCTGTTTTCTGCTCCTCCATACTTTGGACATTCTTGTGTCCGCTTCCAAGGCACCCTGTCACTTCTGCAAACTTGATTGTGAGACTTGAAGTCTAAAGGACTAAAGGACCTCAGTGCTCCATCTATAAACTGGGGAGAATTCAGTAGCCTATTTATAAACTGGGGAGAGTGCCCCTTCCCCTCTTCTCCTTTTTATTTGTTCTGTTGTTACTTCCTTTGTTTGTTTGTTTTTACATTTTTGACGCTTACTAGCATTGGGCAACTCACTTAAAGTGAGAGTCTGATCTGCTTTAACACTCAGCATGCTATTACTGAAATGCAAATAATTAAGAAGATGCAGAAAACATTATTACAAAACTGCAGGGAAGCAGAAACAAGAGCAAAGAAAATATTAAATTACTAGATATTTATTATTGTATCTTCACACCTTTTTTTCATGTACTGTAGGAGAAAGGAAGATGAAGAGAATTTTTCATTCATCCACTGGATTTTTGTTATAGACTTTTCTTAGTGCCTTGCAAGTTTATGGTCCATTTACTTTTGATTAATTTTTGCAGTGTTCTACTTGTTGCTCTAAAGTTTTGTTATTAGACTTCAGGCAAAACTTCACTTCTTACACTTCAGCATATTAGCCCTGCTTAATTCTTTTTTTCCTTAAAGCTCTGCAGATCTACCACCACTGCTTTTCTTTACATCTCTCTGCCATCCTTACTGACAATTAGCATATGCTTATTCTATATTTTTGCTAAGTTACAGTAAAAATCCACGAAGCTCTGCAATGAAGGGAACTTAAAATTGTGCCTGTTGTAGGCAAAAAGAGCTAGTATTTTCTGACAGACAGTATTTTGACAGGACCCTGACATCTCCCCCTATATAATTAAGCAGTTCTAGATTTCATCCCTTCATAAACCGTCACATTCCTGAAAACCAAACTAGCCAAAGACATGAGTCAGCAATGTCTTCATTCACTCTGCTCTTATTGCTCTTTCTAGAGCAATGACTATTTCCAGCTGTGCATTGCTTGCCTGTGAGTTAAATGTGGGTGGCAGCATGTACCATTGCTGACTGGTTTATGAGCCCAAGCCAATGCTGAAAGAAACCACTTCAAACAATGCTACCACAACAACTAAGTGATATCAGATGGACATTGACTCAAATTTGGTCTGTTTCGAAACAGTTCCCAAAAATGCAACCCTTTTCCAGATCTAAGTGTGGTGTTCTTTTGTACAGCTAAATTGGGTAATTATGGGGGACACATATCTTCATAACTATATTCAACCAAGGCTTTTCTTGCCTTTATTTTAACAGAACAAGAATATGTGAGGAACAGAAGGCCCTGATCCTCTGGGTGCTGAGTACTCTCTGTGCACTCTTATATCCATGTAAGAGGAGGGAATGCTGCCTGCCAGGGTCCAGCTCTGAAGGTACGTGGATTATGGACAAGATCACTGTGTTGATCACTGCAGACTCTCAGTGAATATGAAACAGTAATAACGAGTCAGGTCCTGCCACATAAGCCAGACAAAATGTTCCCACTAATGGTAAAGGCTGAGTAAAATCTTGAACTGCTACCCAACCAGTTTGCCTCCTCTTCATTTTGGCTTAAGAAAACTCATATCATAGGATGTACATCTAAAGTGACGTACAACTTCAGTAAGCGAAAATAGACATGCTTTGAAGCCTCCTCAGTGTCTTCCAAGTCCTCAGGCCATTCCAAAGGGCGTTCTGGGAAAGGATTAGGTGCAAGAGTTGGACCACCTGCCTTGGCACCAGAACAGCAACCTACTTGTCCCTGCCCAAATATATGAAGAAGTCAGGAAGCAGTTTGGCAGTCTGAATTCCAGTTTTCTAAAGGCATCTCTCTGCCTGCCTTAGCTCTTCATTGCTGTTCAAGGGAGAGACAGTTTGTTCACGCAGACCTTCTTCAAATGTTTCCTGTCGACTGGCTGCTAGACACTTACCTCTCTTCAGATGGTGCAAACAGACCTTTGATGCCTCTTTTAGTCATTTGAATTGTAGTTCCCCAGCCAGCAGCTCCAGATATCATGAAATCTAAACCCCCATATCTTGAAATCTAAACACCCCATTTCGTATCCCATCTCCCAGCTTTGGCCATCTTCCATATATTTGTGTATCAGGAAAAGATGCAGGGACATTGGGAGCAGAACAAAGTAAGTGATGCTGAATGACCTTCACATACACTATTAATAGTAGAATGCATTGGAAATAAAATCACTAATAACTGAGTCAACAGGAATGAGATACAGAGGGAGAGAAAAAGTATTAGGAGGAAGAGCGAAGAGGAAAACGTATATGGGAAAGATTTGGGAGAAGCAGCAAAGAAAGGAAAGGACACAGAAAGATGAGCAAACAGAATGGGAAAAAACAAGCAGTAAGGTGAATCATAAAAATATATGCATAAAATGAGGCAAAGTCAGGCTAAGAAGTGAAAGTCACAACTAAGCTGAGCTCTTTTGAAAGTCTGGCCCCTGCCCTAGATGCTTGTAAATTTAGCTCTGAGCTCTCTCAAGAGTTTGACCCCACTTGTCTGAAGTGAAACACTCTCCTAATACCATAGACTACTTCACAGAGATAGATGCAAAATCATTTATTGTGATATTTGTGACTGTTCACTTTGTCTAGGTTCACGCCCCTCTCTTTATTTCCCCATGAACTTTAGAACAATGGCACGATCACATTTTAACAGCATCTGCACAAAATCCCAATGTTGTCTGAAGCAAACTCATCTGAAAATCTCATACGCCAATTTTATCTCTTCCAGCAGGTATCTAATGCATTTTAAAGCATGGGGTTTTTTTTTTTAGTATGCCTGAATTATGCTCAGAACACGATTACTGATTGTATCTCTCTTTTTAAAATACCATGAGAATATAAGCAAAGAGGCAGCCAACCCACTGCTACGCTGTGATCCTCTGTGCCCACTAAATGGGCTGTTGTAATTTATAGCCCTCCTTGTTTGTATCTCCTCACAGTAATCTTAGCACTGCCATCTTGGAAAGTGATATATGTGACTCAATTACTAACTGAGGTTACGAGGATAGCGGCACCTGAGAAAATGCTTTGTCTGAAGCAGGGAGGTGAGTGTCTTGAGACCTGACCAGAAAGCAAAAAAAAAAAAAAATAAGAGAGGAAATAACAAAAACCCTAAGTTGTAAGTGGAAAGAAATAATGTAGTTTCATAGCCTGGATTAGGACAGGTCTTTAGAATTTCTCTGTGAATTTGCACAGTTAACCAATAATTACGTAAATCAGTTTGTCCTGTAAAGCCTATACTGACAATTGCTTGGACCGGGGCGGTGATCAATTTTGTTGCATGTCGCCGTGTTGAGCCTTAATTCAAGAGTCCATTTTCTTTCAGCAGAACATCAGCAGCGATGGCCTAACTTTAGGTATTCTGAAGTCCTAGTGATTGGTCTCAAAGATTTCACAACTTTTACCCTTTGCAAAAAGGAAAAAGCTTGCTCATCCTTCTGGTCTCCATTTTAAAATGGAGGAATAGGGAACATCTGGACAAACATCTTGGCCTCTTTTTGTTATGATGGCTCTGGCCAAAGTTTGCATTTCAACAATGTCTTGTAGCATTCACTCACAAGGCACGGCCCTTTAGGTCCTTCAAATGGAAAGATTTTGGAAAATTCCATACAAATGAGGCCCAGACGTATAAGTCTTAGAAGCAATTATGGTGTTTCTTTCCATTTAGCTTTGAATTAACATTTGTTTGAAATAAAAAGGAGCTTTATTTTTCCCCCAACCCTGGGTTTTTTTCCTGAGTTTTGAAGACATTTTCTTTTTTGCATTTAGATCAGATATTGGCTGTTTATGATTTTGTGAGAGGGCGCTGTTGCTTCTTTTGATTTATTACTTTAACCCTATAGTAAACTTTTCCAAACTCAATCCAGATAAATATATATGTTTAATCGGAAAAAAAAAAAAAAAGTGAATGTTAACAGAAACAGCATCGTTCTAAATCAGTAACAAAAAGGTCTCTGCAACATAGGTGTATGGTTTTGTTGTCATTTTTCTTTGTATATGAATTTATTGGTCTCTGTATTCATAAGTCGGT
This sequence comes from Alca torda, assembly GCA_008658365.1. Lineage (NCBI taxonomy): Eukaryota > Metazoa > Chordata > Aves > Charadriiformes > Alcidae > Alca > Alca torda. The sequence goes on along the minus strand of CM018077.1, from coordinate 154,242,130 downwards.
GAAAGGAATTTACCGTGATTTTTATTCTTATTTCCTTTAAACAGCTAACTGGACTGACTACAAAACTCTCTTTAAAACTACTGTGGACTAGGTGGTAGCAAATAACGTCTTGTTGAAAGCAGGTTTCTGTTCTCAGCTTGTAAGGGTGGAGATATTTTTGCTTAATTCCCAGGGGTGAAATTCTGCCCCACTGAAGTTTTGCCATTAATTTCAGTTGGGCCAGAATTTCGCCCCAGGTCTGCAAAACCAGCTGCCAGATGTACAGTAAAATACCTGAGTTTTGGCCAGCTTTCCTCCTGTCTTTGCCAGCAGCATGCATAGAACAAATACATACAGAAAAGAAATCTTAAAAAAGTCTCACAGACCCGAACACAATTAAAGTACAAAGAATTTAAAGAAATGCAAGAGGATTCTATATACACAGGAAAGGAAAGTTTTGTAAAATTGCTTGAATGATAGATCACCAAGAAGATATTCAGGACACCTAAGTCTTCTCCCAGCTCTGCCAATAATATATTTGGTGGCTTTGGTCAAATCATTGCAGTTTAGTGAGATGTTCTTCTTGCGTAAAAATGGGAGTAATATTTGGTTTCCTCTAGAAAATGCTTAAAGAATTACTGAGTAATACCACTATATAATTTGCCTTTTTTTTTTTCTTCCCCCTATTGAAAATTGGACATTCATAGTTCATTTTTGGCATTTTACAACATGCAATTTGAAAACTTGTCTTTACCATGTATATAGTTAAAAAGTTATGTACTAGGTATCATCATGATGCATAGGGGAGATCCAATTCTATACTGTCGTCCATCCGAAGCATCCTTGAGAGATTCATCCCACAAATGTTGGGCTGTCCTATAATAAAATAATGATACTCTCTGTGGAAAGATGTAGGGCACATGCCCACATCCCAGTGAAGAACCCATAAAGTGAAGAGGGCTCATACTCCACACCTTTTATCTGATTTTGTGTTCACTAGAATTTTTTTAACAGCTTTAAATGCAAACTAAAGTTTATGAAAAATATTTAAAAAAAAAGATTAAAAAAAAACACTTAAAAGCAATTTTTTCTGCTTTTTTCTTTTTTTTTCTTAACTGCAAAAGAAGTAACTATTTACAGTAGTAGTATCTGGAATGGGAATGGAAGTTTTCCTACGATTCTACATTGTGTAATTACTTTTCTTTGGGATTTGACTTTGTTCATTTGATGGAATTTTATTTTTTAAAATGGTGTGCCTTTTTAACAGCAACCGATTTTATTTGAAGGAAATAAATATATGAATTGTGATACTAAGAGGAGTAAATTCAGTTTAAAGCCAAGAGGTACCATTAGACTTTTTACCTAGAACTCAGGCCTTTAAATGTCTCCTACTTACTCTTATATGAAAACTATAATTTCTGCTTCTACTTCATCTTAAAGATGTATTCTAGACAATCTACCCATGCTGTCAGTGGTTTCTTCTACTGATAACAATCCTCCCTGTTAAATATTTGTCCGTTATTTCTTGTATTACGTGATGCCTTTCTCTCCTAGATCAAAGCAACTGTTTAGTACCCACTCTCTTCGCCTTGGGAAAGGGCTCATACTTGTCATCTCTCCCATTCGTCTTCTGATCAGATAAACAGATATTGAGACGTTTTAAGTCTCTCCATGGACAAAGTTTTCATCCTCTTCAAAACATTTTAAGCTTTCTTCTGAACAGTCTCCAGCTTTTCTACATCAATTAACAGATGCAGGGTGCCAGAAAAGTGTGCATCATCCTTCTGCAGAGGGTAGCAGAAGACTGTGCTGCACATAGGGCATGGTCACTTCTCTCTGCTGACTCAGTACTCTTCACTTGCACACTAAAGATGGAATTAATCTATTTCATCACAGAATATATGCCATGCTTGCACCCAATGTCCCCTAGATTCCTAATGCTTAGGAGCTTAGCTAGAATGTTGAACACAGGTAACTCAGGTATCACACCAAAAGCTACAGTTTCATGGCTACATATTTAACTTTATCCACCACACTCTAAGTAGAATAATGACAATGGTTGCAAGGGGTAGGTATAATAGATAGAGTTTGTAATTTCTACTCCAGGAAAAATTGGGGGAAAAAAAAAAGTCACAACCCCATTAGGCTACTAGAGTTTCTACAGGTTACATTTTCCAGAGTACCTAGATATCTCTGAAAGTTGTTGGGGTATTCTTGGACCGTTACAGAGGTTCAGAGGGATTATTTGTAGCATCTTCTTCACCTAATCTCTGCCAAATTCTCCTGGAATACTACCTTTTTCTTGGTACTTATTTGTGCTGCTTTAACCAGAAATGTATGGGGTATTCTTAGAACATGAGGGGCTGAGACACGAACTGTAGCTTGGGCCAGCCCTTCAGTGGTCATTTTCTTCCTTTGTCTTCCTGCAACGTTTCTCCAGAAGAGTGCTCAAGCAGGGGCCACCACAACAGCTTTGCACCTGTACTCCATGAAAGGCATTTCCTTCAAAGAAAACATCAAAGCTTTGAGAACTAACCACGAGAAATATTTCTCTGAGCATCCTTCTAACTATTATCTTGACACAACTGCTGTGTTCTGGGTACTTAACCCAGGAGATTAAATCTTTATGCGCCAGTGCAAAAAGATCATATCCCTGTAATTTTTCATATATATAATTTCTCAGCTGCCGTAGTTTAAACTTGTCATATTTATGGCACAACGGTAATTTAGGTGAACACTTTAAAATGCCATTCTCAAAGGACAATTCCCTTGAACTACTACAACAAATGCCTTTCTTTGCAAGTATATTGGGTGGTGGAACTGATCATTGCAGTCAGTTATATTTCTGAGCCAGTGACTTCTTAATATTCTCTGAGAAAAATCATTAGGGAGTCCGTACCAATAAATTACAGTGCAGTGTAATTGAAGTAGGAACAAAAAGTAAGACTCCATACTAAACTGCATTTGCTACAGAAGTGAGTTAGACAGGAGTAATTCACCTTGTATGCCTAGAAAAAAATGGGCTGGAGGAGGTATATATAAAAATTGATTTAACATCTCCCTATGTACTTTTGGTGATCCTGTACCTACTCTTCAAACTGTCTCTGTTTGTCCAGTGATAAGCTAATCATTTCCATGTCTCCTATCAATCACTGCAGTATTTTCTGTGTTGCCTACTGTTAAAATCCTTTCTGAACCCTGAGGATCTTTAAACAAGACATATTTTTGGGGTCTTCAAATTGCAGCCAAGCCTGTGCTGTACTAACTGAAAGTGGCTGAGATGACTCATGCGGCTACAGGCAGCTGACAAAAAGCCTGTGCTTAAATCTCACTAAATTCTGTGTGATTTAAGCATTTACTTACATGCCGCGCCAAACTGGGGAATTTGTGTTCCTGTCAGCACTGAATTCTGTATTGAGCTGGTGCTACTCATCAGTCCCTAGGGACCATGGTGGTCAGGAAACCACATAACTGAGCACCTTTAGGCACACTGAGAAACACAACCTCAAAAGTCAACTGCCGTTAGACACTGAAGCGATGTGGGTAGCTACCAGGCAGCAAAATACACTTCTGGAAGAATGCTGTTGGTTTATAGCATGTTTCTGGTTACCGTCTTGTAAGATCTTTAAAAAAAACCTTGGAATTTCCAAGAATACAAGAGAAAAAGGAAAGCATAGACAGTTTTGGAGTGGCACAGAGAGTACACCACATCACACAAACCTCCACCACCATTTGCATTCTTGCTGTTGGCCTTGGATGGAAGCCCAAGGACTGAACCGGCAAATGAATCTGAACTCCTCCCTTTGACCCCCTCACCAGGCTTGGAGCCCATGTGAAAAGCAGCGTCAGGAAGCTCTCATTGACACTGCTGTTCAGGCTGCTTTTGTTTTCAGGGGAATAGCTCCATCTCCAGGGTTGTTAAACTTGTGTCTGGATCCTCACACTTATCTAATTGAAGTGGGTCATCTTCTTGCACAGGCGTCTCTGTAGGGAAATTCCCTGAACCTCAATTAGGTTCCTGTTCCTCTTCTGGTGGAGCTTTCCTTTCTATGTAGCCAGCTTAAGAGGTCTAGGGTCTGCGGATTCTCATCTTAGACACCTAACTCACCAAAAGTCAAATCTTAACACAGAAGCGGATCTTCAAAGATTTGGCTGGAAAGACAACTTAGTTCCCATTTAGGCCACTAAAATCATTAAACTCTTCTGTATTGACAGCTGACAATTTTGTTTCAGGATATGCTGCCATATTTTCTGTTTAAAAGATCATGGAGTCTGTGCAAAAACAGTATATATGGGCTTTACAAGGCAAGATTCAGTTTAGTATCTTCTGAGAGCCACCAAATAGAAAAGTAGTGAACAACCATGTTAGTTGTGCGAGGAGTGGGTTCGCAATGGAGTGCCTGCCCAGTACAATGCTAAGATCAGTGTTAAAAAATAAATGATCTCTTTCTAACTTCCAACCATAAGCTTCAGCTCTTCTACTAGAACATGTAGTTAAAAGGACGATTGAAAAATAAATTAAATGTCCACAAGAGTGTGGAGTGTGTGTGTCTCATCTGTAGCAAACCTAACAAAAAAATGATATCTAGTCCTACAAATGGGCAGCATTCTTAGAAATATAAAAGTGTATTTCACAGCAAATGTTCTAAAGTTTACAGTCTCCGTACGCTGTACCCACAGCTGCAATAAGAGTTGATCCAATCAGCTGTATTGGGCTTGACACTGGCCTGAAAAACACTTTCATACAAGGCAACCTCCAAGGAAAAGGGAAGGTGCTTCTCCAGTTGGAAGGGCTAACAAAAGGCTGTCCCTCAGAAAGAGTCTTTCAGTATTCTCCTCTATGAAGTTTGTGTATATTATTATTCCAACGTGGCTTGCACTGCCCAGAGATTGTGAGTGTTTCAGGTGTGGATTTGAAGCTGGTACTGGGTTGTGTGACTAGTAATTAGGCTGTACTGGTATAAGGATCTCTGGACCTAAGTTTTCTTTGCTGGGGAAGCAGATGAGACAGGAGGGTCTTTATCATTAGATCATGGTGCAGCAGTACACCCATCAGGGCATTTGTCTTGTGGTGAAGCAAAGGCAGCACATTTCCAGCTCTCCTGTATATGAGTCCCTACCAGTGCTGATCAGCTTTTCTAGGTGTGCATCATGTGCTTTATTACCATGTAACGCTTGCATTCGCAACTTGCTAGGTCAGAAGAAATGCCTGCCTTTGAAGTTGACAATTGCCTCATAGTTTTTTAAAAAGTGATATTTTGTATCCTCCTGGGATGCTTTTTTAAAAGAGATACCTGTAGGTGTAATTTGACAGTATAATCTCTGAGAATACTGCTGAGCTCAAAAGCAAATATTCATATACCAAAAAAATCTCTGAAAAAATACTGTTGAGTCATCAAAAAAGAATATCTTTGTAGTATGCAACTGACTCACACCACTGAGTTCAACTTTGATTTTTCGTGACAGACTTAGAATTGTGCAGTCTTATTTGTCTGCCTTCTGATTATATTATGCACTAGCTTTCAAGACCTTTCTTTATTCCCTGCAGGACTGTTCAGGACTCTCCTGAGATTCAGGAGACTGGGCTTTTGTGCTTCTCTTTGCAAAATCCATGAATGATGATTGTAGCAAGTCAATTAGGATGAGAGTTCTTTCAGGTAGCTACCAAAGTCAGGCATTCAGTCTAAGCTACTCACCCAGGCTCTATCTAGACTCAGTGGGGTGAGAAATGTAACTCCACTGAGTGATTCGTTCCATCTATCTCAGATATTAAGGTGGGATGAATGACAGTTTTGGAGATGTTCATCAGTTTTCCTTGGAGTGTTCCTCAGTTTGATATCCGGATATCGCCCAGCCACAGGAGTATGGAGGTCTATGGGAGTTATTCCTAAACTTGCTGGAGCTTTGTGCCTCTGACTGGATCATTTCTATTACCTATTTAATTTCTTCAGGCTAACTCAAGTACTTGATCTGTACATACCTCCCACAAGGCCTTGAACACATAAATATTGCAAAAGTTGTGATGTGCCCAGATACCTAGCACTGTAACCTCAGCTGTGGTGATACAGCCATCACCGAGTACCTATGGAACAACAAAAAAACAAAATAAAACAAAACAAACCTAAACCAGAAAAAAGACATTTTAAGTGGGCTAATCAAAACTAGCTCATTCGAGCTACAGTGCCACGGAAAGATGGAAGAAGTCTGAAATGAAGAATTGAAGTTTGCCTCCACTGGTGTTGAAATGCCTGTTACTAATTTGAAATAAATCACTAATTCTTACATTTTATGAGTATTCTACTGACCTTTCATTAGACAGACAGAATATCTTACTTTGTGCTGTTTCATCAATACTTTAAGTGGAAAGCATGATAATTATAGCATTTTTTTCAGACAAAGAAAGATGCAAATACAGGTATGTACGAGAAAATAGAAGAATGAGTGGCTACATGTGAAAAAGTGAAAGAAAAAAACCTGACATGCATGGGCATGAGACCATTGCAAAAGGAAAAAACTTTATCCTCTAAATTTAAGTCAACAGGATCCAAATGGTGAGATTTCTTCTAATTTTAGTGGACTTTCTTTAACAATGATGAGAAGGTTAATTACAGGCATTCAGTTCTTACAAGCATTGAAAAATTTAACCCAAGATTTGGATATTTTTCTTTGTTCTGAACGAGCTACATATTCTACTCTGTCTTTACAGCTGTGGGATGCCTTGGATTTTGCTTAGGCAGCCCAGGTGTAGCTGGAAGGTGAATTTGGCCCAGAATGTTTTCCCACATTAACAATTCATTTGACATCTTAAATAAACCATACAAAGGCAACAGATTAATCAAGCCAGATATTGTAGATATGCCTGGAGCACAAAGGAAAACAACCCCACTGAGCTCAGAGCCGCATTGCCTGAACTATAAAGCAGGATTTCATTAAGAGTGTATGATTCAGACAAATTAGGAACTGAGTACAAGGGGGAAAAAACCAAAAGCTGTAATCATTCCTGCACATTAAATTAAGATTAAAAACAATAGAGCTTTTTGACACATTGCTGACCATGTGAATTTCTACGTCTAAACGCTCAGACTATTTTGTCTCCAGCAGAATCTGCCAATGTTTTTTTGTTGTTGATTTTTTTCCCCCCTCTCTTCTACCTCATTGTCAAAGATAGCGTTTAGGCACATATGAGGATCCCTTGTAAAGCAAACACACTATGCAATCACTAAATCACCAGGATTTCCCATATACCTGCATTTTAAAATGTATCCAGCTTTTTCAGAGTGGCCAAAAATGACATCTTCAGAAGGTGCTGTTATTTTATGCAACACTGAGAACAAAACTAGTAGTAATGTGAGTTTTCCATTCCTAATTTGAGAACTTTGTAGTAACATAAGTATGTATTAATAATTTTTAATATATTTTTCAAAATTACATTAAATTTTAACATTATAGCAGTTAAGATGAAAGGTGTTCTACTGCGTATGGGGCTAATTCAGTTCAGGTCCCTATTCTGTTACAAAAGCTTTTTGACCCTGGGTAAGACATTTAGAAATCAGTTGGATACAGATGCCTAAGTTCCATTGAAAATCTGGAGCTTTTTCTCCATCTGTGCTCTTGGTTCCCTTTTGTAAGATCAGGGTTAATGATATATCTCTAATTCCCAAATATCTTGAAAAATTTAACTGTGAGCTATAAGAAATAATTAGTCTTTTTTTTTTTTTTTTGTTTGCAAGATAAACCAAAAAATTGGAATTTTTGCCTTTTGATTTTTTAAATGCTTCTTTTTCAGTGAAAACAATTAAACCTAGCTACGAATTATTTCAGCCAGACATATCACACACAAAGATATCACCTAGGGTCAGTAATGTGGGTCACTCCATTATTTCAGATGAGAGCTATACCAAGAGCAAAGTAGTTAGGTAAGATGTTGTTCCTTGCATTTGTCCTATTTGGTTCACTAAAACTTTGATTTCTCTCTTTTTATTTCTCCTTGATTTTAAAAAAGATATTATTTTTTATCCTTTTCTAAGCAGATTTATTTCTGGATAGTGTACAAATCTTTTGGCCACTGAAGCTGTTTGAACATAAAAGACCATTCCTGCTGTGCGTGACATCCTTCTTCGGAAGAGGTTGTGGGTTTTTTTTCCTTCTCTGAGAGCTGCAAGGCTGCAGTTGCAAGTCTGCAAGTACAAACAGAAACCCTTGCTGCTTTTGCAGCCTCTTAGAGGAGATAGATTATCTAGATCTCAATTGCAATGCCACAGGGCTGCCGTGTGCCTTACTCTTTCAGATTTCACAGTATCCAGCAGCTGCAGATCTCACGGTGAGGATGAATTCCACTTCCACTGAAGGCACACCTCCATAAATGCGTATGCAACTGCAGTTGACAGGTCCAAAAAGATTGCTATTGTAAAATAATTGAGGTTGAAGCCGCTGCTGTATTCTCTTCCTGAAGACTTTTAGGGTACTTCAGATGAACTTAGCAAGAGTAATAGCAGATTGCTCCTGCTAGAGTAATAAATTACTCTATCATCAGCTGAAATACAGTGCTGAAATCAGCCTTTAGGGTCTCACTGTCCAAGAACCACAGGCAACAAAGCTGGCAGGTTACTTAAAAGGATCTGCAGAGCATTGGCTCCATTAAGCCAATCAAAGCACCAGTTGCAAAACACTCCTAACGCAAATATAAGAGACTTCCCAACTCTCTAAGGCAAATCAAACAACACAGAAATACAAAACCTCTGCCACTGTCTTGGCTCCTTATAAACTTGTTTAGCTCATGGTGACCATGATATTCTGGGGCTTGCTACGCATTGTAAGAGGTCTGGTGGCTTTTAATGTAATGTTGCAGCCTGGATGAAACCAAAAATCACTGCAGTCATTTGGAAATGGTGTAAATTATGGTGTAATATTTACTTATTTAATTGCCACAGTAGGCTGTGACTAGCTGCAGGTCTTGATGATACACCATAAAAATAATTTTAATTTTAAATGTTTTTTTAATTTTAAATGTTAATTTTAACACGACGATTTTTGTGCAAATGCTAATAAACACAACCGAAACTTGCGGTTATTATTATTGTGGTTTTATTCAAGAGATAAGACATAATGATGTAATAACACTGAGTCATTCACTTAAAACTTCTTCAGGCTCTAATAAGAAAAGCATACTGCAGAATAGCACACTAGAAAAGACTCCGACTGCTTCTACTTTTCGTCATCTCACAGCCCCCTGGTGCAGTCTTGTTCTGAAGCAGTTGGCCACAGCAAGAAGAAGGAGCCACAGACATCTGAGAAGAGGACACGCTGAGGGCAGATGGAGGTCAACTGTTATATTTTAGGAAGAGGTCTGAGCCACAGTGTTCAGATACTGATTCAATCTTCCCCAAATTACAGAGGTTTCCAGATCCAAAATTTGGCTTCAGGCTCAACTCTTCTGATTTTGCCTTTTTAAAAACACAGAGTTTGGTATTCACAGTGTGTGTTGATCTTGTGGGAATACTCGGAGGAGAACGTGTACAGGGTTTGCAGAGCAACTGGTTTGTTTCCTCTCCTTCCACATCCACTTAGGAAACTTCCCTTAATGTTAACAGGCTTAACATCCGTTACTGAATGTGAAGCTGGAGTAAATCGAGAGGGCAAGGACAGGTAGTTACAAACATCTCTGCTTTTTCTTTCACCTTCAAGAGAAAACAACAATACTGTTTATCTGTGCTTCTTTATGAGGCTGCACTTCAGGACCTCATTGTTTTGGGAAATAATTACTTCTGCTGTATAAGCTGAGAAGGTCTAGTCACAGTCAGTAACCATTTATGATGCCAAACACTTACTTCTCCAAAGTCTGTGTGTCGAAGGGTGTCATGGATGCAAATCCCTTTTTCATTTAATGCGCTCAGAAAACATTCACAAGCCACTTTAAGAAAGATCGTTGATGATTAGAATGCTTATGTCTTCCCCAGCATTTTTTTTAAACCTGAAGATTTCTAGGCTACCTAGTCAATGTTCATTAGAAACCTTAATTATCTTTGACTGCCCTTTTCACCTTTCCATTTGACTTACCTTAGTCTGCTCTTTGATGAGTTTACTGAAATAAACTATGTCTTGACTAACCCTGATGCAAACCATGTGGATTTGAAAAGAGGCAATTCAGACTAAAACAGGGCTTTAAAAAGGACCATTCAGTGGTCTGACAGTGATGCTTGTTGATCTGGTGTTCTCAAATCTGACTGCTGTTCTGGAAATCTAGAGTGCATTGCTAGCATTATTGCTTGGGCAGAGCCTTAACCACAAAGGGCTGTCTGGAGATGAACGACAGTTAATGAGCTGTTCTCTGACTTCATTTTCACCCTCTTTTAACAGCATTTCCATTGTTTGACACTAATACTCTGCCTGGAGGCTTACCCGATGCTCATGACTAGGTGCACTTCTGTTTCACCACCACTTGCTAATGTTTGAGGAGCACAGGTTTCTCATGCTCCTTTGCTCTCGGCCTCTCACAAGCCACCAGCATGTCTGCGTCTGCTGTAAGCAGCAGAAGAAATACTTATCCTACCTGCTTCACCACAGCACAACTTCTTCTCCGCTCAGACCCCATCTAGTCCATTTCAGCCTGAGGGACTCCAATGTATTTTTTTCTGTTCATGCCAAACCTCTGCTGCCTGTAGTTTAGAACAGGGCATATCACAGTGTAATTAGAGCACACTCTGCATTGCTAAGGTCCCACTGTACGAAAACAGCACAAAAGGCAAAGGTCAGGATTATTGCCGTATGTCAGAATAATGTCACCACCAGCGACTGATGTCAAAGAAGCAACATATAAATTCAAATAAATTTCTTTCACTGCTTTTAAATCTTATGGCCCGCAGGTGCCGCACGATGAAGTTGTGTCAGACAAGCCACGGTGGTTTGCCTCCACAATTGCCCGATGAAACAAGATGAGTGTTGTCCTCTAGAAACTGGGCTGAAACTCAGCACCAAACAGAAACCACCAAATGTATTCTGGTCTGGGAAAAATAACAGAATGACCGTTTACTGTTTTTGTTCCCTAGAAACTATTTGCTAATTAGGGGATTTAATAATAATTTGATATTTTCATTGTACTGCTGTTAATAAGTTTGGTTTTTTTTATTGGGTGGTGGTGGTGGTGAAATCAGGGGAAGAGACACAGGTGGGTTAACAGAGAGCAGGCCTGATCTATGGAACTGCTGAAAAAAGACTTTCTCTGCTAACCAGTGTCTCAGGGGTCCAACCCTTATCCAGGGTGTGTGCAGAAGGAGCCCAGGTTCTCTTTTCTCCTTCAGCTAGGGGAAGTAAACCTGGACACAGTCACCAGCCCTATATTAAGTGCTATTTGCAGTATTTCCTCTTGACACAGGCCTGATTCGTAAGAATATTTACAACTCACTACACTGGCTTGAACTCAGCGTGCTACCCTAGGTGAGGAATCACTTCTGTCACACTAACTGTCTTAGCGTTTTGAACTGGTTGAACACCTCTCCAACAGGAGAGGAATTTCTCATAAAAGATGAGAAAGCCAGGTTGGCTTCTCATGAGAGAGAAACCATTTTTAGAGTAACTGTCTTTTTGATCCAGGGCAGGGATTTGAACTACAGGTTATGATTACTCGCAATCTCATTAGCGTGTTTTAACAAGGTTCAGCCTCTCTTCTGAGATGTTGCAATTTATACAAATCCCTGGAGTTTCCATTCCAAAGTAAAATCTATTTTAATCTTTCCTGCACCACAGAAACAGCAAAACACACAAGTAGTTACTGAGGCTGTGGCTTTCAGCAGAAACAAACAGCTGAGAAGTAGTAACTTTTAAAAAAATTCTAACATGACCTCACTTTCTTCAGTTTCCCAGGTGAATTTTCTTCCCCACTGGCTATCACATACTATAAAACAAAGACACTGTTTCCTTTTTTTTTTTAGGCATTATTTCATTACAGCCCTGAGACATTAAGACAAAAATGAAGAAAAAACCCACAACCCTTCTCATCTGACAATTAGGATATATATGAGAAGTGCAATCCTTAAATTTAAGACTTTTCCCCAGTGAATAATTAATAATACAAAGTATCTACAAAGGGAAGTGAGCCAGTTTGCCTGTAAAATTTCATAGTCTTGAATTTCCATTCCAATGCACGACCGATACTTTTTTCCTTCCCCAAAAAGAGCTTTTTTTTTTTTTTTTTAACGGGAGGATTCCTGTTTTTTTTGGCCAGTACTAATGCATGCATTGCTCTACTGGAATCCTCATTCTGCCTCTTCACATCATTTCCAGAGGATGCAAACTGAGCTGAATAAACTCTGTTGATATTATTGCTGAAACGCAGTTTGAAACACTAGAAGCTAGAGATATTGGCAGGAAAATGTCAAGCATTACATTGTGGGGTTGTTAGGCACTTACTTGTAAACCAGGATATCCAATAAAATATTAAAAAATATCTCTAAATATTTTAAAGAGCAGTCATACTCTGAAAAGTGACTGTAAAATGGCTTTATAGGCACTGCATTTATATTCTCTCATAAATTTTCGTATTCTGTCTCAAAGTGCAGCATATTATATAGACCCACTTTAGAAGCTGCAAACTTCTCTAGCTTCTACAGGGCCCACTCGCACATCTAAAAAGAGACCTGTGAGACAAGATCTTTCTCCTTGGCTGAGAGCTCGGCAGGAGAAAGGAGAGGGGTGATACAACATCCTGGGTCTCAGCTCTGGCGCCTGAGGGTGTGAGGACAGCACATGCCTGAGCGCAGCAAGGAGACACTCAAGGGAATCAACATAACTGTCAGGGCATGGTGCCCAAGCTAATCAGCCTGAAGGCTGTCCTGCTTCCTGGGCTTGAAATCATGTCCCAGAAGAGCACCGGACCATGCCCTGTGGAGTACCCTGTGGAGGTACTAACCTGTGAGGAGCTTGGGTGGAGATTGCACCTCGCACCTCGTGCATATTGACCCACTGCTACACTATCAAGGTACATCAGTGGAGATAAGCAGTGCTGCTCTGGTGCAGTCACAGTCACTGTGTGCATACGTGGATTGTATGTGCACAAAGAAACAGTCATACATCGTAGAATCATAGAATCGCCTAGGTTGGAAGGGTCCTTTCAGATCATCTAGTCCAACCATCAACCTAACACCAACAAAAACCATCACTAATCTAAAATATATCTCTAAGCACTGCATCTACCAGTCTTTTAAATACCTCCAGGGATGGGGACTCAACCACTTCCCTGGGCAGCCTGCTCCAGTGCTTAATAACCCTTTTGGGGTAAAAATTTTTCCTAATATCCAGTCTAAACCTCCCCTGGCGCAACTTGAGGCCGTTTCCTCTTGTCCTATTGCCTGTTACCTGGGAGAAGAGACTGACCCCCACCTCACTACACCCTCCTTTCAGGTAGTTGTAGAGAGCGATAAGGTCTCCCCCCAGCCTCCTTTTCTCTAGGCTAACCAAGTCAACTATTTTCCCTATGTATGACCCATTCATTGTCATTTCAGCTTCTAGCAGCTCTTGGACAAGAATGTTCCTAAATTAAGCATGTGGGCTCCAGGACTGCACTGCAGCTAAAAGGGAGTTGGATTTGCAATTTACCTTTTGCATAATTAAGGGTCCAATTTTTAAATGCATTTGTAGTTGTACCTGTATATGTAGCGACATGTGTGCTGTCGCACACGTACTTCTTCTTTTAATTAATCTTTCTCTTGCCCATTTACATGCTAGTACTTTCCAGCTGGGGCAATTATTTTTAACCTCCTGTATAAAAACAAAGCACTAGGTGGAAGGAAAATGAGCTGAAGATCCCTCGGTCTTCCACAACATGAGAACACATCTATTTCCAAGTGAAAGGTCTGATCCTGCTTGAGCTTAAAACGTGCAAAAGCTGAGTGTAAGACATGAGTCTCCGCAAAGCTATGCATCCATTTATTCTGTGTAGGACCAAACCCAAAATAGATTTGAAACCCTATTTCTACATACCCATATTTGAAAGCTTTGTTCGTACTTCCTTCCATTTTTAAACATAATTAAAAAAAAAAAGCCACTCTTCAGAGAGACGCATACCAGTCTGCAAAATTCCCCCTTTCCCAGGGCAGTAGCCCAGAAAGAGACAATGTTTCTTCTCCCTAAAAGAGGTTCTTATTGCACTAAACAGAATGCAGCAAGAGAATTAATTGTCTGTGGTCACAGATGAATCAGGGCTCTCTTTTGGTAATTTGGCTCAAGATATAGGAAGACGAATTTACTAAATGGAATTTTATTGTGCACATTTCAAAAATAAAGCCTCTGAAAAATGCATAGCTGTAGGTGGCATTAATTGCACAGGATGAAAGAGCCAAATAGCACACACATATGAAAAATGTATGCGCAATCTGTTTTGTGGGAGGCTGCAACTTTGCACTCACACACAGATATTTCAAGTGATAAATTAACAACTACATGTCTAAGAGAAAACAAACATTTTAAAGTTGGGGTATAAAGTGATCAACAATTGCAGACGAAAACAACAAGCTGAGATGTGGGATATAGCTCATATTTTTGGAAACGGTACACAAACAGGATTCAGAATTGGGAGTTAGCTTGCTGAAAGTAGAGGGAGAGTGTGAAAGTAACATTTTTTGGGGAGCTTATGTTTAGCATAAAGACAAATATGGCTGTGGGCTTAACTTCATGGCTTGACAACCAAAGCAAAGCTATAATGTTGAACAAAGGGGTCCCTCTTCTATGTGGGAGAAGAAAACCTGTTAACCAGCTGATAGCTGGAGTCATGCATTATGAGGAACTAAATGCTCATAGTTTGCAGATTCCTTCCCACAGGGAGCTAGGATGTCCAGCTCTCTCTCCATCTGTGCACCATGGCAAGCATGAAAATAGTTCACTGAAGCTCCTGCCACTATGCTGAGCCTTCTCAGGCTCTTTCCATCACCACTTGAAATAAGAGTATGCTTTTCCCTTGTTAAAGAAGATTAATCTGCCATGATGTCAATGACTGAGTGGACTTCATGTATTTGGTCTCAGTCATGGTATTTTTAGTCTAATTGGAGACAATGTTGCTGATTTAGACCATCTGCTGAAAGATGACATCCTTTTGAGGCACTCACAGACCATAAACAATAACTGCTCAACACGCATAGCGATGTTTTACACTTCTGCCCACCACTTCCGTTAGAGGATCTCAAAGCTCTGTACGTGCCATGGAGTCTGGCTTCCCAGAGACTTCAATGAGTGGGCAATGCTCCTGCTTTACAGGTGGCAAGATGAAAGCCCAAAGAAGCCAAGGAGCCTGAATTCAAGATCACTCAGCAAATCTTTGGCGGGATGGGGAATAAAAACCAGGTCACCTTACATGTGGTTCTGCACTTTATTCGCTCCCCTGGTGCTCTGACCTCACTGTACTTCATGAACCTCATCATAACTATATGGGATACGCAGCTGTTAGTAATAATACACTACCTGTTTGAACTAAAAACACACCGGCAAATGGAAATACAGTAGGTTAATAGCTATTCCAAGAAGCAATCATTTAAGGTACCAAGAAATTGCTTCTGTTAACCTTTTCCCATTGTGGCATTTGACCAGTTTATATGCAGGTTACAAAGGTCACCCATTATCACCATTTTATGAGACTTGGGTTGCCTCTGATCTTTCTCCACATTCTGCATTCAATAGCCTTTACCTGATCTGAAGAACGGTAATATTAACCAGCTACAATACATTTTTTTCCTTCATGACCCAGGGTCCATAGCCGTAGAGAAAGTCTAATGTAGCTTTCTTTTCACTTAGATTTTCTCTCTTCTATGAGTCTTATACTATTTTTATGGCAAAATCTTATTCCCCCTACATCTTTGACCCAGCCTCAATTTCATATGTATTTCAGAGTCAGATATTAGAGTTAGTATATTCTGGATGTTCTGTGTTTTTCAGTTATGTCTTTTTTTTGTTGATATATGCCTCCACCTTCAATCTAACCTGCCTGTTGTACTCCTTGTGTCAGCGTCTAGATATTTACAGCTTCTACTTTACAAGCCTGGCCTGGATCTGTGTGCTATCTAACACAGTTGTGAAATATTAGGGTGTGTCTGGCTTATCAAGTCCTTTTGAGGTTCAGGCAATCAGCACTGCCAACTTCCTTGCCTGATTTGTATGCCTTCAAGGACAAAAGTCATTCATGAAGTCGTTTTCTGAAGCGATATAAGAAAGAACCCTTAGGGGCAAAAGGGTATGTTTTGATCTAAATTCATATCGTACAGGAAGTTATACAGAGAAAAAGGAATGTGGTGATGATTTAATTATTCTCTTCAAAGCAAAAAGCATGTTATTAGCAAGAGCCTGTGACTCAGAGGTTTATACTTGGTTTAAGTTCTTATTAGCGGTTTTGAAACAAGGGAAACTGATTGATTCTTGTTCACTCATTAAACTCATTAATTTACAAAGATTCATTGCACTGGTGTTAATTTGAGAGTTGCAGGAAGTTGCAGAAAGGAATTGAATATGGTGCAGATAAAGTTATTTCTTAAAGGCTGATCACTGATTCACTGTAAGGCTTCTTTGAACTGCATTTTTGAGGCTTGTTTTCTGTAGTTTTAACATGTCTAACTAATGAAGGGGGACAGGCGTGGGCACTCACCTCCTGACCCAAAGCATTTTGTAAAATTGTCTCCAGAACCAGTTATGTTAAGAAATAACATTCTGACATCTAGTAGTTTTATTCCTGTTATTTCTACCTTCTTGAGCTTTTCTGCCATGAAAAAACAAACATGAGAGTTTGAATCGTCAACTGTTCCAGTATTAACAGTGCAACCTAAGGACACTGTGGGATTATCTTTCTTTGAGTCAGGCCATACCCAATACAATTTCTTCCTTAGATATTGTATCAGCAATAAAATATGTGAATACAGGTGTCCTTCACAAGGCTAAGGCAAACTAAGGTGTGGACTACAGGAGATGAAAATAAAAACATTATTTCAACTTCTGCCCTAAATCAAAACCAAACAGAATCAGCACGTGTGTATGACAAAAAGCATCAGGTTAAACCACATTCCCTACCAACAGCTGTCTGTAATTTCTTACAGCCTTGCTTTACATTGTTTAGTACAAACTATCAGGATTTAAGGAACAGTTAGTGATTTTGAATATCCCAGTTGGGACCTGTTTGCCAGAAAGCAAGTGCTCAGTACTTTTTTCTAAAAATGAAGCACCTTTTAAATATCTCAGTTTGGTTACAAAACAGCAAATATCCCCCGTTCCTTACTAAGCTCTGTTTCAGAAAATATTGGCTGTGGCGTGACAGTTAAGCTGCCCATGATGAAAAGAGTCTGTTCTCTGTTACACTCTTAATGGATTAGCATCTTGTTGGTTGAGGCAACGCTTCTCCTCTCCAGTCCTTGATGCTGAAAGGTTAGGTAGGAGCGCAGGAGGTCAACTCTGTTACTTTTTATGGAGGCAGAAAATGGCATAAAATGAAAATAATTTCCTGTGAAAGCTGAGGACATTCCTTCATTAGATTTGTTTCCTGTGCTTGGTCATATGGCTTTTTCCTTTCTTTTTTTTTTTTTTTTTTTTTTTTCTTAAAACATGCATTTGCTGCTTTCCTGTGCCCCAAGGGCCTTAGTGATGTGCTTTTATGAGACCAGGCCCACCAATGCTGTTTTGTATGGTAAGAATGAATGAACTAAGTGAATCAAAAACATCAGAGGCGTGCTTGATAAGGGACAACAGGTGATATGCATTTGATAGAGGCTAAACTACTCAAGTTATAAAAACTAACTTATTACGAAGCCACCTTCTAAATTGCCACTTCACCTCGGTACTTCACAACTACAGGCGGCCCATCCTCTTCCAAGCAGCACCAGCTGGACTTCAAACACCTGCCTCTTTTTTCACTGTTGAACATAAAATGTTGAGCAACAATAAGAGTCAGAGATTTTTTATACTTTTTTTTTTCACCCTCATAAAAGCTGTTGTTGCCTGGCAGGAGGGAACAGCTGGTCACCTCTTTCCCTGGCTTTGGTGGAATGCAGAGCTAAATGGTGTCCTTCGTTCCCACCGCCAAGAGACCTGAATCCCAGGCAAACTGTCAAGAGAGTCCCAGAGACACGCTCTGGACATGGCACGAGCTAGACCAGCGCAAAGGAAGGATATGACACAACATGTTGGATCGTGCTGACAAGCTGATTTCTCTGCAACATTATAGCTGAAGATTACTTTTTCGTATTTTTTTATGACTTTAAGAAAAAACACAGCAAGAGTGAGCAATAAAAAAACATTTGTAAACAGGGCGAGGAGGTCTGAACTGACTGCTAACACTGAGAGACAAAATCTTGCGGTTACAATAAATAGCCCAGTGAAACTGTCAGTTCCTCACTCAGTAGCCCTCAGAAAGACAAAGTGAGTATCAGGATGTATTAGGAAAGGAACAGGGAGCAAACCAGAAAGCATCATACTACTGTAAAATCCATGTACACCTGCATTTTGGTTATGGTGCTCAATTTAGGATGATTTCCTTCCCTCCCTCCCTCCACACCTTCCGAAAGGAAAGTTTTCAAGAAGGGCAACAAGGGCAATCAGAGGCATGAAGTACCTTCCATATGAGGAACAAATAAATAGACTGGGACTTTTCAGCATGGAAAAAGAAGATGAGTGGAAGGGGATCTGTGAAAGCATGAAAGACATGGGGAAGGTGAATAGGAAATTGTTGTTCACTGTCTCTTCCAGTACAAGAACTAGTACATCAGCCTAGGTTCATAGACCAAAAGGAGATTTTTCTTCACCCAGACATGAAGAACTCCTTGCCCCCTGGACATTTTGGATACTGGAAGCTTTCATGGTTTCCAAAAAGTGATGGGAAAAAATCACGAGAGGAAAAAGAAATAGAGCAATTTTTATTAAACACAAAGACACCACTATCCATCTCAGGCACCGAGTTGGTCTAACCTGATTCAGCTGAGGGATTATGAGATTTCTTGTAGCTCACCTCTAGGTACGAACTATTTTGATTCTGACTGGTTTCTAAGCTCAAAAACCTTTTCTCAGTTCAAGTAGGAATTTTGTCTGAATATGGGTTTATTAAAAACTGGGAAAGAAAAGACATCCCCAGAACTTTATGTGGAAGGAAATACCCTATCAATGAAAGGGGCTGTGGGTAATCTCAAAACCCTGAGTAATTACACCAAGAAGCTGTGCATAAGACTTCACTGATATTAGTGCATGAATATATACAAGGCTGTTTCCTAAGAATTTTCAATTGATTGTGTCAGGCAGATCATACAAAAACGAAAGACTTCAGGAAATATTTGCCTTATTCTTTTTTTTTCTTGCTCAATAGGCTAAAAATACACTGTCTGAAGTAGTGCCTCTGAGGCATTTCATTCCTTTTAACTTCAGACACCTTAACCACCATCTGAACCCTTGGAAAAAAAGCTGCTGTAGAACTCACATCATTATTTTGTGTCCTACTGTATATTAAGGAACACAAGATCTGCAATCTTGTCACTGTTTTTGTTTAGTAGCTCTTTTTCTTTCCTCTGAGCTTCAGCGGTATAAAATAAATATTTTACAGCAGTGCCTAATGAACAATTTTTTCTTCAATAATTCTGGTGGACAGGCCATAAGAACACAGGGTCATCAGAAACAGAAGAGTCTTTATGTTGTCTGTAGCTGGCAAATACTAAGTGCCCCCACAAGAAATTTTAATATGACAGATTAGTTTATTATCCAAGGAAGAGGCCAGAAAAGACAGTGCATTTTGTTGTTAATGGATGACCTGTTATCCTTACCAGTCCAATTCACAACATTTCTTTTCAGTGGTCAGCTGTTTATGTCTTTTTTAGCAGCAATTTGTAATACCTTAATTTTCTAGAATTGTTGTCCTAAAGGGAGGTGATGCTGAAATACAAATTACATCACAAGCTGAGCAGGGGACCACAAAAACAATAAGAGTTAAACCAAAGTGAAGATATATTAAACTCTCTCACCTCTGTCCCTGGGAAGGTAATGGAGTGACTCGTTCTGGATGTCATATCCAAGCATGTTCAGGAGCAGGAAGTTATTGGAAGTGGTCAACATGGATTTACCAAGGGTAAATCATGCTTGACCAACCTCATAGACTTCTATGATGTTATAACTGGTTGGCTGGATGAGAGCAGAGAAGCAGATATCATCTACCTTGACTTCAGCAAGGCTTTTGACACTGTCTCTCATAACATCCTCCTTAGGAAACTGAGGAAGTGTGGACTAGATGAGGGGACAGTGAGGTGGATTGAGAGCTGGCTGTGTGACAGAACTCAGAGGGTTGTGATTAATGGAGCAGGGTCGCGTTGGAGGCCTGTAACCAGTGGTATCCCCCAGGGGTCACTACTTGGACCAGTATTGTTTAATGTATTCACCGACGACCCGGACGAGGGGACAGAGTGTATCCTCAGCAAGTTCACTGATGACACCAAACTGGGTGGGGTGGCTGACACCCCAGAGGGCTGTGCTACCATCCAGTGTGACATAGAGAGGCTGGAGAGCTGGGCAGAGAAGAACCTAATGAGGTTCAACAAAAGCAAGTGTAGGGTCCTGCACCCGGGGAGGAAGAATGTCAGGCACCAGTATGGGTTAGGGGTGGACCTGCTGGAAAGCAGCCCTGAAGAAAAGGATCTGGGGGTCTTGGTAGAGAGTAAATTATCCATAAACAAGCAATGTGCCCTTGTTGCCAAGATGGCCAACGGAATTCTGGGCTGCATAGGAAAGAGTGTGGCCAGCAGGTCAAGGGAGGTCATTCTCCCCCTCTACTCGGTGCTGGTGAGGCCACAACTGGAATACTGTGTCCAGTTCTGGGCTCCCCAGTTCAGGAGAGACAGGGAACTACTGGAGAGAGTCCAGTGGAGGGCAACAAAGACGGCTGAGGGATTGGAGCATCTCCCTTACAAGGAAAGGCTGAGAGAGCTGGGACTCTTTAGCCTGGAGAAGAGAAGGTTGAGGGGGGACCTTATTAACATTCACAAGTATCTAAAGGATGGGTTTAAGGAGGACGGAGCCAGACTCTTTTTAGTGGTTCCCAGTAACAGGACGAGGGGTAACGGGCACAAGTTGGAACATAGGAAGTTCCGATCAAATATGAGGAAAAATTTCTTTATGGTTAGGATGACAGAGCACTGGAACAGGCTGCCCAGGGAGGTTGTGGAGTCCCCTTCTCTGGAGACTTTCAAGACCCGCCTGGATGCAGTCCTGAGTAACGTGCTCTAGGCAATCCTGCTTTAGCAGGGGAGTTGACTAGATGATCTCTAGAGGTCCCTTCCAACTCTGAAAATTCCATGATTCCGTGATAATGGTGTTAACTGCAACCTTCCAGAGAGTCTTAAGATAGGGGCAAAAGAACTGAATAAACAAACTCATGGCTAAAGTGAATATGATTAACATTACGTGATATTAGCATACATTAAAGAAAAGAGTCACTTTGATGCAAAGCTGACATGGGCTATAATCCAGGAGATCACTTATTTGAAAGACTCTATGACTAAAAAGAACGGAATACCAGTGGAAAGAGCAGCCAGGGAGATGATGGAACTGGGCTGGGATCTGAAACCGAGTACTTCATGGCACATTTATTTCAGGTGGTGAAAGAAAACATATAAAAGATACAGACACAGATCTCCATTTAGATATTTAATCCTAGGTAGGGAAGAGTTTTCAGGATATAAGGAAAAGGAGAAATATGCTGGATTAGTTACTATCCTTCCCAGTCCTTGCAGTGGACCTTCATGCAGTTTCTTACCTGAAATTTCCATCTTAACCATAAAAAACTGCAAGGTGACTTATCATCCACAGCTTTACTAGAGAAAAAAATTAGGGTTTTGGCTTCCAAAAGTGTTGAATTAAATTTGTAGTTATATTACATATTATTGACACAAATAATCTTAAGCAATCTGCACTTCTCTAAAGACAGAATTTCTTGTATGCAACCACTCATATACATCTGTGGGTAATTTACATCCTCAGGTAGTTCACCACAAAAATTTGTTAAAGAACTAACGGTAGTATGAGACAATATTAGCGCATTTAAAATAATTCCTTGAGGAATAAATGGTGCTATAATTTCATATAATTTTTGAAAATAGCAGAGCAACCCAGAATTTTGACCATACTTATCAAAATGGAGTCAATTCTCTTGCTTCAAAGCGTGTGCTGGATTTTGTCACAGAGAAGAGCATTGCCTTTGGCAGCTGTTTCATATTCACAGTTGGCATTTGGAGATAGAGCAAAGTTTCATCAGTTTAATTTTCTGAAGTGTTGGCATAATCTTCCCTTTTGAATTCAGCCTGCCTATGTTTGGGGAACTTCCTTTTTTCTTTTTCTTTTCTTTTTTTTTTAACAGACTGATTTTCAATCACTGACAACCTAAGTTTTCTGCAAATTCTCCTAATTCTTTTTGCTGCAAAATTTTTTTACCGATTCCTCCATTTTTTTGTCAAAAATGATTAAAAGCTATAATTACTGGTTATCACATGGCTGTAGTAATTTTATCTGGCCTCTAGAAATGGCCAGCCTAGTTCCAAGTCAGAGAGATTTTCTGTCATCTTTTCCACTAGCCAAGGTGAGGCAATTTTGTGAATAAAAGCCCCCTACTATCAGTTTTCAATACAGTTTGTCACCATGTCATAACTCACCCTTTTTTTTTTTTTTTGGTTTAACTGTCACAAAATCCTTTTGGCAAAGTTTCAAGAAGCATCACTTCATGCTTTTAAAGTGTTTCTTTTTCTATGAGAAGAACAACTTGAAACAAGCATAAACTTAGTTTTCTGATGTATGATGCTAGAAATAATCATGCCTCTTGCATCTGCTTCATCAGCTGGTTTTCTTATAGGGTTGTCAAACACATGGGAATTCATCAATGAGGTGCAAACTGCTTTCTGCAAGATTTGAGTTCATTGTTAGGTCAGTGATATATGAAGAAAAGCTCATCACTTTTTCTAAGGAGACATCAGGCATCTCTTTGCCTGAGGTTTTACAAGTATTCCTGGATGACTTCAGTTTCATCAGCATATGCACTAATTTGGGCAATCTTTAAAGTTGCTGATTTGTATTTTTTTAGGCCTTCATCTGAACAGTTGCTGTTACAATTCAACTATTGTTCAACTGAATGGTAGCAACACACCTTTTCAGTTGTGTCTCAATAGTACTTTTCTGGCAAAAACATTTCCCCGGAATGGTGTATGCAAGGGAGCTTTTTTCTCTGCTTTCCGCAGTGAGCACACAGAATCACAGAATCGTACGGTTGGAAGGGACCTCTGGGGATCATCTAGTACAACCCCCCTGCCACAGCAGGGTCACCCAGAGCAGGTTACACAGGAACACATCCAGGCGGGTTTTGAATGTATCCAGAGACGGAGACTCCACCACCTCTCTGGGCAGCCTGTTATAGTGCTCTGCCACCCTCAAAGTAAAGAAGTTCCTCCTCATCTTTAGGTGGAACTTCCTGTGTTCAGGTTTGTGCCTGTTACCTCTTGTCCTGTCACTGGGCACCACTGAAAGAGCCTGGCCCCATCCTCCTGACACTCACCCTTTAAATATTTATAAGTGTTGATAAGGTCCCCCCTCAGTCATCTTTTTTCCAGACTGAAGAGACCTAAATCCTTCAGCCTTTCTTCATAAGAAAGGTGTTCCAACCCCCTAATCATCTTCGTAAAGCACACTTTACTTGTGCTAAATTCATGTTTCCCCATCAAAAGGCATAGGCTGCAACTTCCAGCTTGGATTCAGCTGTAAAAATTTAGTATATTGTTTCTGATGTCATTGAAATCACTGCATCCTGCTGTCAAGTAGTTGTATTCTATTCATGAACATTTTGTGTGTCTCTTTATAGTTGCCACCTTCCCTGGCTAAGGCAATGTGTAGCTAGTAGGAGGGGAACAAAGAACTATTTTTCAGAAGTAAGAAGTAGGAATACAGTGGGAGGAAGGGCTCAGGCTAGACAGGGGTGATCCAGCCTTTGTGTAAATCCCTCCTTCCCAAGGCAGCTGCCGAGTCAGAGAGTCCTTCATTTCATTTTGGAGGCTATCTGCTACAGAGAAGGAGAACAAATCTAATGGGGATGGTGGATATCAGGGATGGAGAAGAAAGCTACATGGACTAAGAACTAAGAGACAGCTAATTCCTTTTGTGCTATCCTCCTGTTCCAAGGAAACACATGATTGGCTTTTATTTTTATAGTTACGCATGTTGTAATCTTGAAAGTACCGCATGTGTGAAAAAGGTTGTCCCTTTGTTTATTTTAGCAGCAGTGTTGCCATCTGTGCATTGCACTGTGAACCCTCGGTTCCTGTGCTATGAGAGACACTAACTGCTCTGTATTCACATACTCCACCAGTCAATTCATTGTAGATCATCTTGCAGAGGGTTTCTGTGCTGTTATCATGCCCAGACAAGGTTTTTCCCTCTGGACTTACGGTAGGTGAACTTTTCTCAATCAATGGGTTGATGTTGGGAAACTGCAACATGCTCACACATATTCATGCACAAGGAGCAGATGAAGCATGTCAAATCAATTATTCCTCACCTATGGTAGGATCCTGGTAGCCATGGTGGGATTTAGATTTCTGCTCTTAAACAATTTTCCCACTTCTCATGCAAGGCCCAGAAGGAGGAAACATTTTGTTGGAGGGTAAACAATAATTCCACTGTCTACAATAAATTGTTCTAGTCAGCAGTGCCAAGGTTCATTCCTGATCCTGTAATGAGAAGTGCTCAGAACTCTGGCAGTGGAAATTCCAAAATGTTATTTTTACCTCTGGCTTGTAAGGAAATGAGGCTTGTTTGATCATACTCTGTGTGTGTGCATGTGTCTATCTATCCGCCTGACCTTTCTTAATAACATTTGAGGTCTTTGACTTATTTCAAGAAAATCTGATGAAGGAGTAGAAATCCCAAGCAATGTTAAGTACTAAACAGCTTCAGAAAAGTAAGCAGTTGCATAAAAAAGTGATGTCCTTTTGGTGTCTCCACTGAGGGAAAGGCAAACATATTTTACCAGCTATCAGAAAGGGATGTTGAAAGCCAGGCTATATTAGGTCTTTTCCACCTTGAAGGACTGCTTTTAATTCAGTTTTCTTTTACTACTTGACTTTTGCCCATGGGTGTTTTTGCAACCATTACATGTAAGAGTGGTAAAGCACTACAGACACTCAGACAGGGCGTCCCATGGGAAAAGAGCTCAGTCTGAGTAGCTCAGTACTACAGATCTCCTTTTTGTGGCAAATAGGAACTTACACCTTCTGGTCTATGTTGCTTACAATGTTGACAACTCTTTTCTGATTCAGCAGCCTAATACCTTGTCCAAGAAGATAAAACTGGGAAATGCCAGTAGAAAACCATGTCAGGGTTGTCAAATTCAAATATTCAAAGACCAGAAGTCAGGAAGATATGAGATTTGTTTAAATATCTTGAGGCTTTGTTGCATTTTGCCTTGGCATAACACACTGAAAATAAAATATACACTACACACAAATGTGATAACCAGATGATGCACGTAGACAGGAATACCAGTTGAATGATTAGGCAGGAGGGATTTACTCATTATCATTTTTCTCAAAATTTCTGAATTTTCATCTAAAAACCCTGGAGGTTCCCATTGTAGCAGTTTTACTTCAGCAGATCTGGAAGGCAATTCGCTGCTGCTATCAGAAGTATGCCACTGCACTGAGTAGTCTTCTCCATAAAACCTCCGTTTAGCTTACTCCTGATAATTTGAATCAGTGCTACACGGACATCGATATCAAGGCCAAATAAACCACAGTAACATACTTGGATCCACTTATAACTATTACTGTTAAACAGCAACTAAATTAGTAAAAAATCCTGAAATACAAATATAAACACAAGTATCTTATTAACTAAAACTAAGTAAATCATTACGATCCATTGATAAGAAAAGGTTAAGGTACTTATTGTAAAAATACGGAAAAGATAGAAACAATAATATATCAACTGTTGTAAAAGGGCAGATCTGTCGTATTTAGAACGGTTAGAAGCACATACTACAGAGTAAACATGTACGTTTATGATAGTAGGTTTTCCTTGTACCTAAATTAATTGTCTCATGCTTTTTGAAACAGAAACAGTAGAAAAAGTTTCATCACTGGACATTTTAGTTAGCTTTTCTTCCACTACTATAATGTTTTGCAGGATTTTCAGAAATATTAGAAAGCGATATTGAAGTAAAATTCTCAAGGGAGCTTTGAAAAAGCCTAACTATTCTCACTGCAAGCCTAAAGAGCTGTAAATATGCTTTGTTTCTGCCCAGGACTCTGAGAACTGCTGGGCAGGGATGTGTGTCTGAGCTTGGTATTTCAGATGCACTAAACTTCTCAAGGAATGAGTGTCTTGGTTCTTCTGCTGCACATGAAGTCTCTTGGGAAGGGAAGTGGATGGACCGCACTTCATGGCAAGCTTCTGCATGGTGTGACACCAAGTCTAGTGCTCAGTGAAGGGGCTGCCTTCATGCTTTCCTGTAAGATAGTTGATTGGTACATTGGAGAAATAGATATTTACAGTTACAGAGCAGCTGAGTCACATGAGACAGTCTTCTAAATAGGTTGCTGTTTGTCCAGAAATCTCTGATAATTTTTATAAACTATCAGGTTACACTGGGACAAAATTTCCTGCTGGAAATGAGCATCATGCTTGAGAAAACATGGTCATTTGACAGCTTTTAGCCCTTGACTTCTGTGAGAAGGGTACAGCTGAGTGCAACCACTTAAGACATCCTCCCCATGAACTGCATTTCTCTCACACACTTTTTTTAGTTTTGTTTTGAACTTGTTTCCTCTCCCTGTCCTCAAGCATAAGGACAAAGGGTAAATCCTCCCAATCAACAACATGACAGGAGAGTTCACCAAGCCTCTCTCCACCATTTATCAACAATCCTGGTCAACAGGGGAGGTACCAGATGACTGGAGGGTGGCTAATGTGATGCCCATCTACAAGAAGGGCCGGAAGGAGGATCTGGGGAACTACAGGCCTGTCAGCCTGACCTCGATACCAGGAAAGATCATGGAGAAGATCATCTTGAGTGAGCTCTCACGGCAAGTGCAGGGCAGCCAAGGGATCAGGGCCACACAGCATGGGTTTAGGAAAGGGAGGTCCTGCTTAAACAACCTGATCTCTTTCTATGACCATGTGACCCACCTTCTGGATGCAGGGAAGGCTGTGGACGTTGTCTATCTGGACTTTGGTAAGGCCTTTGACACTGTACCCCACAGCATTCTCCTGGAGAAGCTGGCGAATCATGGCATAGACAAGTGTACTCTTCACAGGGTTAAAAACTGGCTGGATGGCCATGCCCAGAGAGTTGTGATTAATGGGGTGAAATCCTCTTGGCGGCTGGTCACCAGCGGTGTCCCTCAGCGCTCAGTTTTGGGACCAGTTTTGTTTAATATCTTTATCAATGATCTGGATGAGGGGATTGAATGCACCCTCAGTAAGTTTGCAGACAACACCAAACTAGGTGGGAGTGTTGATCTGCTTGAGGGTAGGAAGGCTCTACAGAGGGACCTGGACAGGCTGGATCGATGGGTCAGGGCCAATTGTATGAGATTTAATAAGGTCAAGTGCTGGGTCCTGCATTTCGGTCACAACAGCCCCAAGCAATGCTACAGGCTTGGGGAAGAGTGGCTAGAAAGCTGCCCAGCAGAAAAGGACCTGGGGGTGCTGGTGGACAACCAGCTTAACATGAGCCAGCAGTGTGCCCAGGTGGCCAAGAAGGCCAACAGCATTCTGGCTTGTATCAGGAACAGTGTGGCCAGCAGGAGTAGGGAAGTGATGGTGCCTCTGTACTCGGCACTGGTGAGGCCTCCCCTCGAGTGCTGTGTTCAGTTCTGGGCCCCGCTGTACAAGAGGGACATTGAAGTGCTGGAGCGTGTCCAGAGGAGAGCTACCGAGCTGGTGAGGGGTCTGGAGACCAAGCCATATGAGGAGGGGCTGAGGGAACTGGGCATGTTTAGCTTGGAGAAGAGGAGGCTGAGGGGAGACCTCATTGCCCTCTACAACTACCTGAAAGGAGGTTGTAGAGAGGTGGGTGTTGGTCTCTTCTCCCAGGTGAATAATGACAGGACCAGAGGAAATGGTCTGAAGTTGCGGCAGGGGAGGTTTAGATTAGTTATTAGGAAGAATGACTTTACTGAAAGAATGGTCAGGCCGTGGAACAGCCTGCCCAGGGAGGTGGTTGAGTCACTGTCTCTAGAGGTATTTAAGAAACGTGTAGATTTGGCACTTCAGGACATGCTCTAGTGACAGAGATTGTAGGGTGGGTTTTTTGTGTGTGTATGGTTGGACTCAATGATCTCAAATGTCCTTTCCAGCCGTGAGGATTCTATGATTCTGTGATTGCAGAATTGTGTGACGGCCTCATTCGCAAGTGCCCCAAATGGCAGAAATAAATGATATGCTTATTTGGTGGTCAGCAAGAACCATCTCAAATGGGAAGAGTGGAGAAGAAAGGAGTTGGGCAACTCACTTTTGGACTATTTTTTCTCTATAATGAAAGAGTAATTAGTCTGAAAATTTTACTGATTTTAATTATATTTCTTTTAAAATCAGTAGAAAAGCATACTGAAAAAGTAGATTTTCTTATTTTAAAAGGACATATTAAACATCCGCCTATGAGATAATATTTTCAGTTTATCATAATAAAAGGTTTCCACTGACCTGAAATAAATATATATTTTTTGCATAGTGTTCTGTAAAAGAGTTCTGTATGATTCTGTTTTGTTTCTTTTTTCCTCTTGGTTGGAAAATCCATTTGCTGACCAGCTATACAAAATAGCATGAAACAGCATTTCCTCTTTTCTGTCAAGTGAATTCTTACTTGTATTTTGAGCAATGATATAGTAATCTTTGTTGTCTTGTGGAGACAATGCATAAAATATTTACCATACACTTAGTGTACATCGCTTCTTCCAACTCAGTACCCGTAGGCTCCTCAAACTTTAATTAACTTAGTTCAGAACCCACTGTGGATAAGAGAGCAATTTACAAAGTGGGGGTTAGCAGGTATAGGAGTAACCTGAGATGTAGAAGGGTGTCTTGTTCACACCCAATCTGCTGGGAAGGCTGGAGAAGTCCTTTTGCTTCTATCTTCACAGCCCCTGCCCCAAATCTGGAAAACGAAAAATAATGCTGCTTCAATAGTAATGTAGTTTGAGACTGATGGATAAAAAATGTTACCTAGGAGCTAGATAATAATAACAACAGTTTATTACTGAATCTCTTTAGGAAATGAGGGAAGTACATAAGAGTGCCTGCGGTCACAAAGCAGTGTAGAGGTTAGGATTAGAGTGCGAGACTTGTACTTCCTAAACCCCTGTTTTTCATTTTCTGACATTTTTAAAGAATACTTTATCTCATTTTTAAATATTCTAGCATATGTAAGTACTTTCTCAGATCATAAAAATAATTGCTTCTTTTTTCTTATCAGATCTCACAACCTTCCTGTATGATCTTCAAATTCTGATTGGGATTTCTTTGTATCTTGATCTATGCCATGAGATTCAATAATCATACATCCATCAAGAAATAAAATAATGAAATCTAGACCATTCATATTCTGCAATGGTCTGGAGGGTAAATCTGGCAAGTGAATCCAAGTGCTCCAGCACAGACAACGTCAAGGACCTCATGGTCCAGCTGTAAGCGGAGTCTGCGTGCACCGATGAGTGAACAACAGGGGGTACATGGAAGAACAGAAGGAGTTGTGAGTGATCTTATCCTCTAGCCTTTTCATGGGACTTTGCCTCAGGTGACACTAGTAGTCAGGAGGTACTGACATCACCAGACGGAGCTGGCTTTTTTCCCTCTATAGTCAGTGGACAAAAGCAGAGATTCTTCTAGAAGGTGATTCTGAGCAGATATATAATTTAGGTGCCCAGGGATGCTTGTTGACCACAGACACAGTTGGGAAAGATTAGCTGGAGGAATTAGCCGTGTCCGGTGCCAAAATTCAACAAGCTTCCTTTCTTTCCCCACTTTTCTTGCCTCTGTAACTCACAGTTAATTCACAGCGCTGACACTATCCTTCCTGTTCAAGCCCATCCTAAGAGTAGACTAAGGAGCTCCTTTGGAGGGTAACAGCAAAAATTGTAGTTTTAGCATTCCCTGCATGGGCACTCATTGGTGATGGCTATGTCAATGAATGCCCAAAGCAGCGTGACCTCTTTGCAAGAAAGCAATGGGTATCTTCATTCATACTGCAACCAGAATCTTTAAAAGCCTTTATAATTTTTTGCATTCATTATAAGCTGAACTAATTGGTTCAGCTAGTTGGTTTCCCATCTAGAGGACACATTATTTTGTCAAAGTGAGTTTGAAAGAACTTGCATTTGATTTCAGTTCAGATTCAGCCTCCTGGGAAGGGTCCAAGACAACCACATGATATAGCTGGCAGTCATCTTCACGCCTTCAACCCTCCAACTGCCTCTTGAAGTGTCATCCTTCAAAGGCATGATCAAATCAGCCAGTAAAGGGAAATAGAAGAGAGGCAAGTTTTCTTTCCATTAAAACCAGGGACAATTCGAAATGCTGGGAACATCTCATCAGTGATCCTTGTATTGACCCTAGCCTGTGGCGTTGATATGAATATCTCAGTTATTCCTTCCTGCAGAGTGGGAATAAGAGATAAAATTTGCAAGCTGGGAAGAAGGTGGTGTGTGTGGTCTGCCTTTGAAAAAAATAACTGAAAACAACTTTTCCTTTTTTTAAAATGGAGATACACTAAAAGACAGAATGTGGCTATACGCCTTATGGGCATATCTTAAATTGTTCCTCCCTCCTTTAGTTTTCCCAAATTGAGCCTTGGCTTCATGACTTATCTTCTCAGCTATCCAGAATTTGTGGTGTGTTTCATTTTGTTTAGAAAACTGGGGCAAACCCAGGGAAATGACTTCAGTTGTGTGGTGAGAATTGCTAGCTGCTAACTCTGAACCACAGAGTACTGCTGGGAAACTGCATACTTGCATCTGATAACCATTTTATGGGAATGTGTGCTGACCCACAGCTGTGGTTCTCCGCAAAATGCTGGGAGCATGAGTCCTCTTTTACCAAACATACTTTATGGTCTATTCTTAGCCTCTTTTTTTGTAGCAGGCTTGTTCTTTCTTCAACCTTGAGATTAAGAGGAAGAAAAAAAAAGATCAGCGACAATGTTTCTTGTGCTTGATTGGGTCTGTAAATGGTTTGTAAATGGAGATAACTCTATTAGCTGCGGGTCTGATATATGTTGGTGTGAACCAGATAAGAACTGAACTAATTGTATTTATTGGTTTCTTCTGCCACATCTGTAGCTTCTGAAGAATTGCTATTAATTTAAGTTATGGCATTTATCAACTCAGACTGTAGGAAAGAAAAAGCTAACCTGTCCATACTAGAAATATCCCAGCAATGTTAGGACAGATGTTCCTCAGCCTTCCTTCTCCCAGGATGCACCTTTGTGGATCAAAAAAAAAAAAAAAAAAAAAAAAAAAAAAAAAAAAAAAGGAATATTCATAGGTAGCTAATGAGACAGTAGACAACTAAGCTGTGGTGAAAGTAAGATCTTATGTTTGAACTCTCTGGGGCAAAAAATAAATATTGAGTTTTCTTAGTGCCTTCTCCTTCTCTGTGACTGCTGGAAAGATTTCAGTGTTCACAACTGAAAATGATCCAATACTTCAGTACTTTGAAATAGATTGAGTCACAAGCTCACTAAAACGTGCTTAAATGCATTGATGTGTCAGATATGGCCCCATAAAATGCCATCAAGGTCATATTTAGTTCCTGGGAGAAATCTTCAGCATGAAGAGACCTTCCTACCACTTAGCAGTCGTGAAAGACCAAAGCAAAGTGTCACAATTTGAACTTTTCTGCCACCTGTTTCAAAGAATGATGAAGGTCCCAAAAGTCCACTGAACATGGATAATCTACCTGAGGACAGAGGCTTCTTGTTTCACAACTGCGGGAACAGTCGTATCTCTTGTTTTCAGATTAGTTTAGATGAGATTAGTTGATTTAATTATGACATGTTGCTCTGAGCAGAGATAATCAGTGTTTGAGAAGAGAGCAAACTGGGTATGCAAAAACCATCTCACCACACACGCAGAGTCACACATGTGCACAAGCACACACACACTTGCATTCATACGAGTGAGTACATATTAATCTGGCAAAGTAAAACAATGTGCAGGAGAAGGTCATTAAATTCTACTTAAAGGATCTTTTCTTCCTTTCCCCTTTTCATTGCCTCTAGCAGTTACTTGGCTGCTTTTAGAAGAAATTAATCTCTGGTCTGATAACATTTTGCACAAACTGGAGAGCTCTATTCAAACAGACTGAAGACAGCTATAAAGTTTCCCTCCTGAGCCCCCCCATCTGACCTGGGAAAGCTCCATCCTTTTCTCTGCTTGAGAATACATCGGGGTCTCATCAGACATTTTCACAGTCCCCATATCTTATGGGACTGGAAACTGGCCTACAATGTCTCTCCTTTTCTCTGTCGCCCTATTTGTCATCTTTTAAATACCTGCAGGCTATTCTCATACATTCACCCCTTAAACAAAGCTAGTATTGGGGAAATACTGTGGTGATGGGTATTGGCAATACATGCTGAGTGCACATGCTGCTTCTCAGGAATGTTGGTTTGGAAAGAAAATGAAAGCCTGCAATGTATGTCATAAGGCAGCCTCCTGAGATATGGACTTTTCTTCCTCACTTTGCTCTTCTAGAAACCTAAATCCCACCAAACACCTCATTTAGGAAACTGAGGCACAGTGACTTTATCAGAAATCAGCACTACCGTTCCTTCAGGAAACTGTTTTATACTGGAAAAATAATTGCAGTGAAGACGAAAGGTGCACATGCACCATGGTGATGGGAAGACGCGAGGGAGAGAAAACCAACAGGCAATCAGTGCAGCTTTCTTACAAACATTTCAGAATTCTATGCAGTCCAATTGGGAGAATGAATCTGCTCTTCCCTCCATGCACGGTGCTCACGTCCAAGTTACCTGCATGCAAGCTGGAAAGCTGAGGAGCTGTGTCTGTCTGCACCATTTACTGCCTGCTAACAGAATCATTGGAGGGAACCTGGGCTGCTTTTCTCCAATGGACGGAGCGGATACAGCAGGGCTGAGCCTGGCTGCAACCTGCCTGCACATCAGCAGTGGCAAAGGAAGCCACTTCCCGTGGTTTCTTCCCCCAAGTCCTTCTCTCAGGGCACTTAAGGCAAGAAAAGTTTGCCAATTTGAAGTCACTCATGTAAACATTTCAAATCGCTTGTTTGCTTCGGAGTCAGCAATTTCACTTGCATGACAGTCTAGTTCAGTGAACAAATGAAATGGTTTATTTATAAGCTTGCTTCTCACCAGGGAGCCAATTTAGGTTTAAAATTAGCTAATTGTCCCTTTGATGGATTTCTACTTGAAGTAAATAGAGGTCATTAAGTTTCTCTGTTAGGCTGCATTCAGAAAATAGCTATCTGACAAGAGGTTGACCTTACTGAGAAATCCCAGGTAAAGTCAACTATTTGGAAAGGCTATTTAGCTTTACACATTAGTGAAGCACCTAGGGAGGAAAGGGATGTCATTACCCTGACAGTCTCCTCATACATCATGCCTTTTATAACTGGAGCTACAAGTTAGAATAACTTGAGATATACTTATAAACAAACCACTTTTTGGGGTACAGAATGATTTTTATGTTTCCTGCTCGGAAACACCAGTACTCCGTGGATGAAACATTTCTCATCAGACCTCCCAAATGACCACTGACTTCTCTTGAAAATAAGCAGCAGTGCTAATAAAACATCAGGCATTCTCCCAAAGTCAAACAGTTGGCTCAATCTGTACTTTCCAAGCTCTACCAAACCCGTTAATATGACTCCCCTGTCTACTAAAATATTATACACCTGCATTTCAAGCTTCAAAAGTACAAGAAAACTTCTTAAAAACAACTTAACTAAGCCCAAGATATCAGAACATTGTAGTCTGCTCTTATCTATGATTTTACACTACGGCACCTCCTCAGCACCGGGATGTATAATGCAAGGGAGCGCTCACTGCAGTACAATCTAAACAGTAATGCATCATGCTGTAGGGAAGTGTTGTAGGTAGGGATGGGAATTTGCCCCAGCATTGTTCAACATTTTTATTAATGATTTTGAAGAAGGAGCACACACCACATTTGTTAAATCTGAAGATACTACTAAATTAGGAGGTGCTGCGAGCACCAGGGAGGATGGGGAAGTAACAGAGAAGGACCTGGAGTTGTCAGATGTACGGGCTGGAAATACATAGCTGAAATCTATCCTGGACATGAGGCAAGTCAAAAAGGAAAAACCCCTCCAGCCTCTGTACTTACCAGAAGGGAAATGCTGGAAAGCTAGAGAATGAGCAGAGACGACGGTTAGATAAAAAAGTGCAATATAATATAGATCAGTGAAATACAGAATCCTAGCTCTGACAGTGACTTTCTGTGACCATGGCTGCATCGTGTTTGTGTCAGGGACTAAGAAATGCTTCCTGCATCTCATACATGACACTGACAATGGTCTTATGGATCCAAACTACTGGTCCATGTAGTCTAATATCCCCTCTTCAGAAGGTACTACTCCTAGATAAATCAGGGTAAGGTGTAAAAAACTTTGGAGTGAACAGTCCTTGAAGGTATGATAACATGGCATGCCTAAAAATGTCAGAATCAGCCTTGCACAAGTTCTCTCGGGGACTAGGAAGGCATGAATTAGTCCCGGTGACTGCCAAGTGGGAGCATAGTTGTAAGATGCTGTGCTCCTGCTAGGACCAGAGTTGGCATGGCTCCACACTGGGGCATGGAGCCTGGAGCTCTACCATACCCTAAATGGCTTGCCCACGGGGAAAATTCTCTTCCCAGCTCTACTAGTGAGAGGTTCCTCAGTGTCCTGAAGAGTGATGGCTTATATCCATTCCAAAATTCCTTGGGTAAAATGTTAGCCCTCTGGAAATTATTGGTAAACTGCCACTGAGTTCAGTGGGAGCAGGATTTCTTCCAATGGACATATATCATATGTCAAAGGCTGTGGAGGAACTGAAAAGTGTGTGTAGGCAGACTACTTTTATTCTTCTTCTTATAAATCTGCTATCTCCTTTTTGCTACTCTCCCCAAAGGTAATCTCTGGAAGATATCAGCTATCCATGAGGAATTATACACTATTTAATCAGGAAACTAGCCATGGGAATCTTTCATAGAACTCCCTGAATATTTTGAAAGCTCAGTGCAAAAGCAGCTTTGTGGAGAATAAAATGAAGGCATAGGAAATTAAAGTTTATTAATTGATTGCCTTTGTTTTAAAATACACGAACAGAATTGTCAAAGTCACCTCCTCCATTAAACAGAATAAAAATGCAGAGTAGCCATTTGTGGTTCTTTTCTCTCATTCTTTGATTTGAATACTTCTGGGAAATACAATACCTAAATGTACTTTTTCCTACACTGAAGAGAGAGGCAGTGAGATGCATTAGATAAGCAATTTCTTCTGAACTCTTAATTTTAATATGCGATATTTTGCCCCAAAGCAACACTTTCTACTAGACACCCCGCAGTAGCTGAAGGAGACTGTGAAGCTGCAAACTAGGTTCAGTTCCCTTGCTAAGCTTCATTGCTGCAGATGGTTGTCTCACTAGAAGAAGGACAGCAATCCTGGGACAGTCTGCTGACACAGGCACTGACTGTAAAATTAACTTTCTATGCATTTTACGGCCAAACTGAATTAACATATCCAAAAGCCCTCCTCTCCTCTCTTTTTTTTTCCTTCTTTTTAAAAAAAAAAACAAACATGACTATGCTAAGAATTTGTCAGAGTAATAAGGCTGTAAAACTGACCAGAGCCTTAAGTGATAATAATCTACGGCTACTTAGTTTTCTTCACTTGTTATTTCTGCTTTTCTGGTGCTCATGCATCATATGTGTTGAGACTGTATGAAAACAATGCTGCTTATGAAGTGCATCTTCTAGACAGATTCTATGCAGCACATTTAAGCAATAACTATTATTTGATTTGCATCAGGCAATGATTACTTGCAGCAACATTCTGACTCTAAAACGGGCCAACTGTGATTTCTTCCCTTACAGGAAGATGAACTGACTTCAAATCTAATTGTCTGGAGCTGAGATTGAACTGTTCTGATCAGCTACTAGAACCAAAGCAAAGTGAAAGGCATCAACTTAGTCTCATCTCATTTTAGTTTCATACTGAATATTATGATCGATTTTTTAAATAAGAAACCTTTTATTTTTTAACTTTGTTTTAATTGCAGACAATTTCTCTTTAGTACTGTTATGCTGAAAATCAATAAATGCACAGAAATTTGTTCTTCAAACAAAATTAATAAAAAAATTATTTATATAGACCATTATTATGAAGCAGCAGAGTTGAGATTTTTGAAGTATTTCTAGGATTTAGTGCTACTTAGGACATTTAAATTTTTTTCTAAGCGAGACATATAAACTGAAATATGTGTTGGTTTCCCCAACCATAAAACTCAGAAAATTATAGTTCCTTTCCTCATAG
Source organism: Alca torda (assembly GCA_008658365.1). NCBI lineage: Eukaryota > Metazoa > Chordata > Aves > Charadriiformes > Alcidae > Alca > Alca torda. The sequence goes on along the minus strand of CM018077.1, from coordinate 154,205,608 downwards.
ATGTGGTAGAAGTTTACTTTTCTGAACATTTTTATGTGCTGCAAGTTATTGATTAATTCTGCATACAGATTGAAATCAAGGACTCCTATTTTCTGTCTGATTTTTGTAATATAGACCTTTGCATTTTTCTTGATCAATAATAGGACTCTGCAGAGAATGAGACTGCACTCAAGTGTATTCTGGTGAAGAACTAGACCTTGATTAAACTCACTCTTCTGAATGAGGGAAGGTGAAGTTACAGTTTGGAAGTTGTGATGTTCTTTGGAGGGAGTCCAAATTGATGGACTACAGAGCCCTGTGGAAAAGGACACTGTTACTTTCGCTTGTTGAAATTGCTGCAACTTTCCACTTCGTTTTTATCAAAAACTCATGGGGATATTTTAAAAAAAAATATCAAATATTCATTCGGGTGTCACTCCTCTTGTCATCCTAGGTTTTCTGAATCTTTTTTCTTGTCACCAGCTTTCCTGGGTGTTGAATAGGTGACCACAGGCACCTGCTGCAATTCTCTGGCCTCCACCTCATGGCAGAACTCCAAAATTTAGTCCTTAGTGGGTATAACCCTTTCGATACATCTCTTTTACAATAAGTAGATCAAATGCCTACATTTAACTGTTATTATGGTATATTCTAGAAGCTGTTCTTACTACGAGGGGTCAGATTATGAAGTTTTTGCTTCAAACTTTTTTTTTTTGGTGAAAAAAATGTTTTTCCATTGACTTTTATCACAGTATATTAATTTTCAGCTGCTTAGGTTGATTAGCAGATCGAGCAGTTTGTGAAGGTTGACATCAACCACAGTGAACTGAAGAAGAATTAAGGAAGGATCTATTGTGAGAAACATGCAGAATCTGGCTTTGTGGAAACAGTGAGAGATGAAACTTGCAGCAAAAGAGAAGCAGCAGACTAACCACATAAGAGTGCTGGCAGGTGTCAGACAGGATAAATATCTATGAGGTGTGGGTCTGCTTAGTAGCTAAGAATAGTTTATTTTCCTAAATATTTTATTGTTATTTTGTCTTTAATTCTATAAACAAAGCAAACAATCAAAAAATAGCCAGCTGTTTTATTGAAGCAGCAACAACAACAAAACATCAAGAAGGAATTAGGTATTTCTAATTTTCTCCTTATGGGAGTATAAGAGTCCAGCAGCTGCTGCAACTGGCAGTAAAGTCACCATTTCAAAGAACTTATTGAGCAGTAACTGTTAAAAAATCCAGGTTGCCACTAAATCACAGTTCTTCACTTGGTTCCCACACTATTGCAATGCCCTAAGCTATTCACAGCTGCCACACATCTCCCCAGAGGTGGCTGCATTTCAGTGGTACGCAAAAGAACACCAAAATTACATCAACAAGTGGATTAATACACTCTCTAATTCTACATGACAAGCAATAAACAAATGTAAACCATCATTTTATTCAATAGGTGACACAATTCCTTCCTAAACAATAGAAGCTAGTGTCCCAGCGTGTTACTAGGAAATAGAGGATGGCTACAAATATTTAGCTACCTCTCCTGCTTCACTGCAATGTGTGTGGTCACTTAGAACTATTTTGATGCAGTTTTGTAATGGTGCGGAATCAGCGTGGTAACATTTTATACTAACTTTATTTTGATTTCCACAGAGGCAAATAGCTATGTGACATGCAATGCAGTGTTGAATGAGGTTCAGTCGCATTGAAAATCCCGAAATATCAAACATGAATGCAGGGCAGAATTCTAAGAGGTTTATTTTTACTGGGAAGGAGTATTATATACAGTAGAAATATGGTAGGTTCAAAGGTACATAAGCAATAAGGCGAGAAGTGACTTCTATGAACATAGGTCAGTGCAGGATGCTTCTGATGTACACATACATTCTCAAAGCACAAAAAAAGTCCATATGCAGAAATATATACTAACAAATATGCAAAAAACCCAATAGCACATGTTGCTATAATAAAATCATTTTGTCCTAAATATTTATCAACTTTCTTTTCTGTGCCTGAAAGAGAAAACAGTAACCAGCACTTGACTTTCCAGCAGACATGATAGAGTTCCTTTCCCGCAAAGTAATGTTATGACAGTGTTTATGATAATCAGACACTCAGTTACACAAAGGGAAGAGAGTTCCTGAAGACACAGGTGAGACATCAAATGCAGCTGAAGACAAAATGCAAACAAAGTTTTTGTACATCTCACCAGAATTAAAAAAAATGTTCCCTTAAATATCTCTATAATTACAAAGTGTCAATGTACTTAACGCATCCCGTAACTGCTCTAAAAATGAGTACGAACCTATTTATGCAAGGTATTTAACAGACCTTCACACAGCCTTTAAAAATAATATCACAGCAACCCAGTATCATCCCTCCTGTCTTTCTGTAGAGGTTTTATTAACTCATGTTAGATCATTAGAGCTCTAGTCTGCTGGGCAATTTTCCACAAAGAGATAATGCTCGTCCTCACAATTTACTTTTTTCAGAAACTAAAAAAAAAAATCCCTACATTAGCAAGAAGTCCACAATTATTTGTAAAAAACATACTCAGCCTAGCGTCTCTTATATCGGAGAAGAGATTCAGGCTCTGAACTACTGCTACAACCTCAGTAGGAGTGATTTATTTGAGCTGATGCCATTGAGAACATATTGTTTTAATTGTGTGTATGCGCTGGGTGTTGAAATTGTTTTTATAATCTCAGTTTGTTATTTTTAGAGTCTATTTTTTGTGTCTGTATTTTTGAAGTGAATACCTGGAAGGACCTGCCTCCCCTTGAACTGCGCTTAGTAACTTGAGCTGTAACGAAGTGATTTTTCTTGCTCTATTTCGTCATTTTTGGTAGCCAACTAACAACAGTAATTTAATGTTGATCACGCACACTGCCAAGGCCACGTATTTACAGAAATGCTCTTTTTTCCAGACTCTTTTCCTTCCTTTGCAAAGTGGGATGAAGAAGAGGTGTCTGCGAAGTTAATCTGAGTTGACAAGTTTCCTTCATATTTTATATGCACCTTAAACTCATACTGGCATAAAGTAGCTGCTTTCTGCTTATGGTGCTAATGCAAGAATGTCTTCCCTTTGGTCACCTCACAAGTGTAACGTGATTGTGCCTGTCAAACAGTGGAACAGCAGCAAAAAACCACAATTTGGACAAAAGCTTTCTCAGAGGCCAGACGTGTAAAATTAAGGTGCAGAGGGTTTTGAAGAGCTGGTCAGAGAAGGCTTTGTGCAACCAAAATCCACTCTGTCTAGTCACACATTTAGCAATCATATTTATACAGTGGTCATTCCAGACAAGGCTTCCAGCTGTGAAAAAGATGTATTCATTTTTTTCTTAGAAGATTGGGTTAGGTCCTGAATGTGCCTTTAGAGGCTGTAGCCAGGACCAGCTACTTTCCTGGATATAGTAAAACCGTTGATAATGTTGGAAGAATAATGAAGGGGAGATGTGAATCATAGGGACGGTAATCGGTGAATTTGAAATGGCAGAAATACTATTAGCAAAAATTGTTCAGTCCTTTAAAACCAATGATCAGTCGTTTGCAAAGTTCTGGTTAACCATGGCTTTTAAGTAGAATTTTATACTGCCTCTGTCATCAGTAATTCAATATGCTCACACAGCGACGATGCTTTCATGTTTTTTTCTGTATTTGACTGTCCCAGTCTGTTTTAACCACATACTGGAAAATGTACAAGGAAACATGGCATCGCACCATTATTTCTTATTCATATCACCGGACCACAATAAGACAGCTCAAATCAATTCACAATTCCAGATGCTGCAGTTAGAAGTAATTTGAAGGGAGAGCAGGTGGAAGGAATAAAAGCACGTGCGAGACAAATATGTGAGAATTCTATTTGGAAAGTCTTAAATAACAATTTCCTAAGAAAAAAAAGTATTCCAAATTGGAAGGTTTCACAAGGTGTAGTTGTGAGCGATTTCATTTCTTATTATTAATTTTCCATAATCTCTCATTTGTCCAGGCATGTGGCTCATGTACATATTCTTACCGTATGTGCACACTTCCACAAACACACATGCAAATTTAAACCTTTAAAGGAAGAAAATATTAGGAGTTTTTTTTAATATAACAGTCTTTGGGTCTTGAACGTATGTCCTTTAATGATTGAACTTTGTGATCTGATGCTCTTCAGCTCAGCACCCTTGATATTTTTCACTGCCCTTTTGACAGCTCCAGCTTGCTGTTTACAACAAATTTGATTATTTAAATCACCTTAATCAGAATGAACCAGACCAGCAAAATCTGTTTTGAACAGCTTCAGCTAGCTGAACCCCTTTGCAGCTGAGTTAGGTTAGGGCGCATAGAGAAGAGCAAATTGTCTGGCAGGTCTGCAAGGGCTGTAATCTCTTGCAGACGTGTGACTGAGCACCAGGGAGCAGACGGCAAGGTCTTCTGCTGCCCTGGAGTCTGGAGGGTGCACGCCTGTTCTCAGCCTAAACTAAAACTTGCATGTACTTAATCCATCTTCACTACCACCTTATCAGTAGGTGGAGACCCTGAATCTGAACCGAACAACAGTTAGGTTAAAAAAAACTCTTTTCCTGTATCCAAACCCCCTACAGTTCTCCGCACAGTCTAATCTATGCTTTCTGTCTTCAAATACTGCCAAACGCATGTTCTGTGTTGTTCTTAGCTTGCAGATTTCTCAGCACACTGTCTTCTCCAGAACCCTTCTGAGACATACAAATATTGAGCCCTTCAGGCAGCTCTTCGAAGATGACAGCCATTGCCCTTGCAGTGGAGTGACCTCCAGCCAGGCAGGAGGCTAGAGGTTTCCCTATCTCTCCCTTCTCCCTATCTCTCAAAGGAGGTGGTGTTCATGTCTTGCCGTTCCCTGCTGCACCGGGAAGTGATTGATGTAAAACCAAGCCCATGGTCTGGCAAAAGCTGAGCACAGGGGCCGGAACAACCTCCCCAGTGGTGGCTGAAGGAAATTCTTCATCTTGGCTGGAGGGTAGAAAGTGAGGAACCCCATAAGCTGAAGCTTTTGGATAATGCTGACTTTCCAAAGATGATGCTACACCACTTACCACTACAGTTTCCAGGATCCATATATATGTTCAGATTCAGAGTGTCCGCCTACTGCTAAGGTGATAGTGAAGATGGCTTAAGTACTGGCAAGTTTTGGCTTAGGCTGAGGAGATCTTCATGCTCACCAGAGCAGAAGCACTGCTCTAGACAACTGCAGGAAAGCTATAGCCTGTGAGAAGTTTCATGGTATGCTCAAAGCACAGTGACTCTCTGATAATCTCACTGGAGGGAGAGAAATAACTTCTTCAGCTTCAAAAGCATGAGCTTGTTTTAGTTGATCTAAGAAGGTTGTTGGTCCTCAGCTTCTAGGAAGATCTGGTTTTGTGCAGCAGAGGGCAGTAGCTGCCACACATATCCATGCACCCACAACCAACACACTCCTCTCTCACACTCCTTTGCAAAATGACTCCGTTCTCTCCATCAAACATGGACTAACAAGTTTTAGATTTCTGTGGATAAATTAATCACTTTCAATCTGAATATGTGAGCTTATAAAAATAAATTTCTCTTACTGGACAGAGGAATAGGGCCATTTACTGTGTTTTGCTTCTGCTAAGTAACCTGCATCCACATTTAGAAACCGTGGATGGGCTCTATAATTCATTGCTGGGTTTATGGCAACAAGGACACACCTTTACAAAAGAAGCAGGGATAGTTATTCTGAGTGCTCGCCATGCACGCCTTGATGGGCTTTTAAACAACCAGCTCTAATGAGACCAGGAGGTCAGAAAGTGTTCTGTAGACCAGAAAACTGACCATGATGTTGGATTCACTAGTCAGTTCATTTGTCTTCATCTTTGGTGGCCTCTTCTCAGTCTGCCTTTCTGAGCCTATACTAACCACAACACCACACTACATTGAGGAGGGAGCCATTACTTTAGATATGAGTCATGTTATCTTTGTACTCTGTATCTATAAATACAGTTTCTTTCTATGAAATGTATTTTACAATAGAGACAGAGGTGTAGGAAAAAAAAAAAAAAAAAAAAAACAAAACAAAAACCTGCATGAAGTGTGGGCCATTTCACCATTCTGAGGTTTTGGAAATGTTTGTGGGAGCTTGCCTCACTAGCGTGTTCTTGAAGAATGTTCTCTTGTAAGTCAAAGAAGGGTGCTTGTGTCTTTGATGACAATGATTCAGTTGTTTAAAATATGCCTAAGCAAAATGGTCCTGAGCCTTAGAGCAAAAGTCAGGCTCAGATATTGAGTTTCTTCAGGTTTGATGCTGGTTGTATTTCGTCTCTGTTCTGCTTGATAACAGAGTTTTCAACCAGCTGGAAATAAGCAAATGTGTCTAACATTTTCCTTAATCCACAAATGATTTGGATCCAGTGTTTCAGCCTGTATCTGCCTGGCATTAAACATTTTATTCAGTGCATTTAGAATTGCTATGGTGGGTTCTGGCACCATTACAAGAATAGTTCCCTATCTTGCCCAAACTGATGAAAGAAATCTCTAAAAGGTTAAAGGAAAAGAGTGTGTTCATAGAGAAGTGATTTCTAAACCTCTAGTGTTTAGTAACTGGCATATATATTTTTTTCAAATTGTTTCAGCAGCAACAGTACTATCCAGCTCACTGTCTTATCCTGTCTCCATGTTCAATTTTAAGAAATGCTTCCAACATAATTCCTTACCAAAGACAGAGGAACTGAAAAAAAAAAAAAACCCAAAACCCCAAACCCTTTAATTTCTATGGTACAAGGAACCTTCCTGAGAAGTTCATTTTTTAAAATTTCCTCTTTAAATCCCAAATCCTGGAATTTAAATATATGAGAGACTCAACATTCTAGTCTGTGTGGTTGCAGGGAAAACCTTTACAATGTCAATCAAGTGTATTATTCAGTCTTACAAAACAGAAGACAAAATAGGTAATTATTTAGTATTATAAGCCATCATTTAGTAATATAATCTCTGGATTTTAAGCCTGTCTCACAACTTACTCACTCAAACTTCTGAGTACTTAAAGTTAACAATATTATTTCTGCAATGGAGCCCTTAAGAGTTTAAGACTCTGGCAAGAAAAAGCCACATGGGAAAGAAGAAGCAGGTTACCGCTGGCCCTGACTCAAATAATTTTCATGGACACCCAGGCAGGATAACAATAAATGGTGCTTTCAATGCAACCAGGAAGTGACAAGCAGCAACAAAAACTGAATCCAAGTTTTCTGTGGGAATTTCTCACTGCTTTCTTATACACAATTCCCTCAACTTTGCACTGAAAGTGCAATAACTAAATGCTTGTGTTAGTCATCAGGAGCATGGACCAAACCGTGCCTACCTGGAACTAAGGACGGGGGTCTCCTGAATCCATGACCTCTCCTTGCTATGCCTGTGACAGGTTCGTTTCTCCTTGCCTCCATGCCCTGACACTAACGAAGGAGGAGAGCTCATGCCATATTAATTGCTATTGCAATGGGAAGAAAGACCTGAAAGCTGGCTTAAGCATACAAAACCCCATGACCTGCATGTTTCCAGCCACGTTCCTGGCTGTAATTCGGGGTCAGAGCATCTCTGTGGTGTTTGGGAAGAGCTCTGCTCAGTATACCTGTTCAAGAGAGTAAACCATAGCACGTTTAGCCTGAGTCTAAGAGTCATTTCAAGCCTGACTCTATCAGACTGCACGAGCAAGAGCTTGACTTTGTGCAACGGCACTGAGCAAGCCTGGACCCTCTCCCCAGCCATCAAGACAAACCAAGAGTTTTTGCCAAGAAAGCACTGAAACAGATGGCCAGGTTTCCACTATGAATGGTGGGGGATGTGAGACTAAGGGGCAAGTCTGGTGGTCTTGCACTGCATTCTTAGCATGTTGAGACTCATTGCAGATGGCTCATCTCCTTCACCACATTCCTTTATGTTAGGTGACTTTTGTAGGGTTCTAAAGCTTTTGAAGGCTGCCAGATGTGTGCAAACCTGGCAGAGTGAGTGGTCCAAAAAAGGACAAAGGATTTATCCACAACCTTCTGCTCTTTCTGGCTGTACCAGTCGTTATCATTGAAACCTTTTCCTACTGAAAATTCAAAACAACTTTTTGAAAAAATTATCCAGCCGTTCACATACCAATACTTTCTGGGTTTTAACTACACATCAATACTTTCTGTTTTCTAACTATCACAAATTCCAAGAATTCATTCTGATTCCATTTGCACTTTTTTTAACATATTGATAATGCATCTACTGAATAAGGTACACTGTGTCTACAGAGCTTGGAGGGATCTCAGTTGAACCTGGTATAACAGGGATCAGAGTTTAGCTTGATGCATAAAAGCAGTAAGTCAAGGCCATAAAGATTTCTTCATTAAGAATATAATTGTATCCTTTAACATGACTCTGTACAATGAGTAAAATTTCCTTTATTTCTTGAGTTCTCTTGTATGTGTTGTCCACAATTTGTAAGATAAAACAGGGTTGTTGTAGGAAGACATTGGTCAGACTAGTTTGTTCTGGTTTGTATCAGCAGCTTGTATATGATTTTAAATCCAAATGACTAACAATCTGGACAGTTCAACCTTAGACTCCTTAGAAGGGTGTGATTTGTAGATTGAGCATCAGCCTTGCGAAAAGCAATGCTGTTTGTGCCCGAAAGTGAACGATCAGAAACAGAGACAGGCAAAATGCTTTATCACTTTCTAGTCAGATTCTTCGATTTGATATTTAACATTCATGCTTGTCACATGATCAGCTGAATCCTTGGATTCCCTCTTACAGAAATCAAAGTCCTAACTATTCTTTGAAAGGAATTATTTATTTGACAAACGCAGTTGCCACTTATGCTGGTGTTCCCTGATTGTGAATAAATCATCTGTTCCTTATAGCTCAAACATCAATTCTGATCTTGACTGGAGTGGGTTCATGATTGTTGAACTCACTGCAGGAAAAACTTCAGAATTCATACTGGTTTTATGGTTTTATGCCCATTGCAGGGGACAGATGATGCCTCTTCCAGCAAAACATTAAATTTGGTGCAGAGAGAACATTTTGAATAAATCTGAACCAGCAGAATGGGTGTATAGCACCTTTGAGCTTTCTTATGTATCTACAGCGTTTTTTACTTGCAGTAGTGGAACATGGTTATACCACAGAAAGCCAAGAAAGCAAATCTTCAAGCAGTAACATTCCTTCACACTTTTTTGATCATGGTTTTGTCTCATGCTCACCCTCTGAGATGCTTAGCACTTCAGAATTATTTTCAATAGCAGGAATCTTTTCAAATCATTATTTCATTAAATCCTACATCATAACTGGTATTGCAATAGCTCAGAGCAGTCGCTGCTATGGACTCACTGCCAGCAAACTGTGTCTATACTTCAGAAAGAGAATCTATGTGGAAGACAAAAGACAAAAAAAAGAATAGGAGAAAATGCTGTCACTGTATTATTGACAAGAGAAAGAAGTTGCCAGGGTCTTATTTTGGACTGGTAGCACAGTAAGGAACATAAATAAGATCTCCTGGCAGCTCTTTCTAAGCCCTAAGCATCCTTCCTAGACCCTGACAACTTCAAGTACATTTAAGGACAAGAGGTAATTCACTTCAGATTTTCCTCCACCAAAAGTTCATAAAAGTACATTAGGAATTATTTCCTAGAGCGAATTTCATCTCTCTGTCTTACACCTTGTCCTCCTGTTTCCCTTCTTTACTCTTAAAGGTTACTTTAAATACTAATTAAAAAAGAAAATGTCCTGCACCTCTTCTCTGTCCTGTGTGGCAGACGGAGAAACTTTGAGTCATATGGCTCATCACTCTTCCCCTTCAGAGAAGTTAAACGGTATGGTGTGGTCCATCATGCCACCAGCCCCTGCCCTGTCCCATCCTACCCTGTCCTGTCCTGTCCTGCCCCACACAGTGGGCCCAGGCAGTGTCTGGCAGATCTTTGGTTGGCCCAGGTCAAAACTAACAGGAAAAGTGATCAGCTTTGATGGTTTTTCGGGCTGCTAGTCAATGGGCATACTGGGGCCCTGAGCCTGTTTAGTGCAGAGGCAGAAGATTGCCAGCTCTCAGGCTTTCCCAGAAATTTACGTTTTCTATTTACTCAGGTCTGATTCTTGTGCAAGGGGAACCACAGCTAAACATCTCAGAAATGTTTATAGCTCTCATAAAGACAATTAATAGCACACATCTGAGTAAGAAAAGACAGAGCATGGGTTATAATACAAACTAATAAAAAATACCCCATATATCACATGAAAACAAAGAGCAAAAAGGCCCCAAATCATGCCCAGTGAAACACATCACATCAAGAGTAGAACAAAAGTATTGATGACAACAAAATGAGAAAAATAAGTAGTAAGTTAAGTCATAGCCCAAAGGTTTTAATTTCATGCTTTGAAAGTCTCTTGTCTCTCCCCTTTCACTTGTTATTTTGAGTTCTAATATCCAAGTGTAAATTAACACTACCCTCCTCACTCAATAGCTACGTGGGATGAATTAAAAGTAGGAAGGAATACCCATCCTCCGCAAAAGCTGAGGTACCAACTTAGAGTTCACTAACAAAAAAGTTGTAAATTAGCCTAATGAAGCAAATTCTGCTGATTTTGTGTTTGGATAGTCACATAAAAACTTCAGAAAAAAAAAACCAGGAGACCATTCATAGGATGTGAGGAATTTTACTCACTGTAAAAACACCACATGTACTGTCATTACAAAATCAGAGCTGTGATCTGCTTTACACACTCTCCTGCCTATAAGAGTAGCCATCAACCGTCACTTCCAAATGACATAAAATACCATTGCTGTGAGCAAGCAGGGATTGGTGGCAAGGAACAAAGTGGAGCCAGCTAATGAATTGTATTTACCTCCACCTTCTCCCATCACTGTGTCTGGCACCTGCTATTCTTCAAACATCATCCACGGTGTCATTACTGGAACGTGATCTGTGTGAATGTTCCTTCCTCACTTCTATAAATTATTTTAAAGTTGTGTGTTCATCTCACTTCCAAACCTGTCATGAAAACAGTGAATGAATAGGGAAGAACACGAATCTACGTGTTGGTTGGTTTATACAGTGCACCGTGTATAACACTCTGAACTCTTTGGGTCATCTAACCTGAAGAAACATGTCTGTAGAAATGCAATATTTTTCTTACCTCCAGGATGCCGTGGCAATCAGAATATTAGTAGTGCAGGAGACTTTTAGACGAGCTCCTCTCACCAGTGTGAAGTAACTACACACTCATACACTGCGAGATTCAGAAACCAGTCAGAAGTGTGCTTTATTCAAAAAAATCATAAAATGTTATGCTGAGAATCCAAACAAGTCAGCCTTCAAGCACTTTCTTCATAACCTAGGAGCATTCACTTTTTGCTAAAGGAAAGAATCTAAACGAAACAAAAATGATGCTATGTTTTTTGGTAAAAACCAATGCCAGTAATGACAGGATCCTCTTCCTTACATTTACTGACTGAACCGTCCAGTAACTAGCAGTGGAAAAGAGGTATTGAAATATTATGAAATGACCTATTAATATTATACTGCTATCATTAGAGACAGAGAAAAACAGATGAAAAGGTGAATTATTTGAAGATCCTGGGTTCAAAGAACTTCAGCAGCTTGAAAATGCAAAGCCTAATCTGAAATAGAGCATATGCCCAAGACTCTAATTTTGACCAAAATGATCAGGAAAGATTGAAAAAAATCATAGGTAAAGATTGGATCAAGAAAACAAATAGTTTTTCAGTTGTTTTGTTTTGTTTTTTTCATCAGCTAATGACAAATCACGTGTGTCTTTACACATGACCTAAAATAACAGCTAGAGTGACAGTCATCCGCCTCTAAATAAAGATGCTATTCGGAGAATGGATCACTCCTTGTCTGTATTGCTTTGTTTCTGTATAGTAGGAATACTTTATCTGCTCTCTGAATTATTTCAGGCAGGGAACTATGATTACCCAAAAAATCTTTGACATGAAAGTAGAGCATGAAGCATTTAATGAAGACTTCCTGGTTTTATCTGACAAATAATCATGAAGCCAATTAAACTCTATGCATTTAACAGAGTGTTGGAGGTTCTTCAGTCTATGACACAGAGCTAAAAATACACAGATAATTTCCCTAGAATATGTTATTTCCACCTAATATTTTCTTTCTACAAAAGTTTCACAGACCTTTAACAAGTTAATTTTACATCAAGCCTGTGAAAAGCTAATTATAATATCAGTTTTACAGATGGGAAATAGATATCCACAGTCTAAGGGATCTGCCAGAAGTCACAGAATGCTTGACCCACATCCTCATAAAGTTGGTAGTCGTCTTTGCATTCATTTTATAGTACTTAAACCCAGGGGGAACCGAGACCAGAGCTCAGTTAATTGCAGGGTCCTAATACGAGCGTGTAACTGTTGCCATTACAGGAAACCCAGGTCATTTGTTATGCCACTGGAGCATCCAACTGATCCTGTCATTAATCACTATGACATCACAGGACAGCTACCATATGGTGTAAAATAATCTCTTCCCTTGCTACAGAAATTAGATATCTTTAAAGACAAAATCATGACTACACCACTTGGAAAGTACATTAGACTTTTGCTTACCCTTAGAACTTTGTCCTAAAAATGCTGGTTAAGATGATTTGTGAAGGAAAGGTGGGACCTTCAAATACCTTCTGCAAGACAAAAGGGGATCATCCAATGCACCTATTGCTATCTGCATGTCTCCATCCTAACCATCTCAACTTGATCATTCAAAATCCATCCCTTCCAATGCACTTGGCAGAGAGTGCCTCAGAGACAGTTATTGTTATGCCCCCTCACACACACTTAGCCCCCTTTTAGCTTGTTAAAAGTCTTCTCCAGTGGTGGTTCCAATGATTCCTCAAGGATGGGGCTTTCACAATGAACAGGATTGTATCCCACTGTACATTACTCAACTAGAGTTTTACTCCCACTGCAAGCATAGTAGTTACATAGTTTTAGTTTTAATGTTGTATTTCAGTCATCTCCAGCATGAATCAGTGGCCTGGATGATGACACACTTTGATTTCATTGCTCTTCAAGTCATTGGCAGCTTTCAGTACTTGACAAGTCCACCATCACTGAGAAAAATCTTTTTCCTTTGCATAAGAAAGTTGTGAGAAGTCTACATACTGCACTACCCAACTTCAGTGCTAAGTTTTTGCAGCAGAATCTGGGACAGCAAGTACATTTGTATAACATATTCAAAATACCCAACATATTCAAGGAGGAGGTGCAGATGTCAGCCAGAGTAAAACATTAAGTATGGCTTGGTGCTTTATAGACTTATGTTTACTAGAGAGGATGTTAAATACCAGAGGCTTGTTTCCATCTCTCAGTAGTTCCTTCAGTAGGCTTTTTCTTCAATAGGCTGCTAATAATTCACCTTGTAGGCTTTAGGTATCCCTTCAAACTGCCCCTGGAGAACATTGTATTGTGTTGCGGTTTGGGATTTTGGCACCCATATTTTTCTGAATTTAGCCTTTAGCCTCCATGTAAAAGCTTTTGAATGTGGCATTTGGGAGAAGCACACCTGTTGTCAGCAGTCTCCATGCTCCTACAGGAATATTATCAATTTTCAGAAACCATGTAAGTGTCATGAGATTCCTTTGTGTGCACACATTCTGGATGTGGGATTAAATTCAACTAAACCATAAGATCATTCAAACAAGGAAGAAATTGAGCCAAGACCTAAAAAGAAGGCAAGAGACCGGCATGACTGAGTTGAGACCTACTGGTCAAACTAAACAAGAAGGAAATGCACAGGCAGTGGAAGCAGGGACAGGTATCCTGGGAAAAGTATAGGGACACTGCCCCATTGTGTAGGAATGGGGTCAGGAAGGCCAAGGCGCAGCTGGAGCTGAACTTACACAGGACGCAAAGAATAGTAAGAAGGGCTACTACAGGTATGTCAGAAAAGGAAGGCCAAAGAAAGTGTACCCCCCCATGATGAGCAAGAATGGCAAACTGGTAACAATGGACAAAGAGAAGGCTGAGGTACTCAACAACTTAATTGCCTCAGTCTTCACTGGCAAACTCTCTTCCTACACCTCTCAAGTGGGTAGACCATAAGACGGTGACTGGAGGAACAAAGTCCCTCCCATTGTAAGAGAAGATCTGTTCGTGACCCCTTGAGGAATCTGAACATATGTAAGTCTACGGGACCTGACGAGATGCATCCCAGAGTCCTGAGGGAATTGGCTGTTGTAGTTGCCAAACCACTCTCCATATATTTGAAAAGTCATGTCAGTCAGGTGAAGTTCCTGGTGACTGTAAAGATGAGCACACATTTTGAAAAAGGGTAGAAAGGGCAGAAAGGAGGATGCTGGGAACTACCAACCTGTGTCATCAGTTTGCTGATGACACAAAAGTGGGAGGAGTGCCTGACACACCAGAAGTCTGTGCCGCCATACAGCGAGACCTGGACAAGCTAGAGAGTTGGGCAGAGAGGAGCCTAATGAAGCTCAACAAGGGCAAGTGTAGGGTCCTACACCTAGGGAGGAATAAACCCTCACACCTGTACAGGTTAGGGGATGACCTGCTGGAAAGTAGCTCTGCAGAGAGGGACCTGGGAGTCCTGGTGGACAACAGGTTGATCATGAGGCACCAATGTGTCCTTGTGGCCAAGAAGGCCAGTGGTCTCCTGGGGTGCATTAAAAAGAGTGTGGCCACCAGGTCGAGGGATTTTACCCATCATTGGACAAGGGAAGAGCTACAGATGTTGTCTAGCTGGCCTTATCTAAGGCCTTTGGCAAGTCCCCCAGAACATCCTTCTCTAAATTGGAGAGATATGGATTTGATGGGTGGACTGTTCAGTGGATGAAGAAGTTGTTGAATGGTCACATCCAGAGAGTAGTGGTCAACATCTCAATGTCCAGATGGAGGTCGATCACAAGTGATGTCCCTCAGGGGTCTGTACTGGGACCAGTACTGTTTAATATCTTCACCAATGACATTGACAGTGGGATCGAGTGCACCCTCAGCAAGTTTGCAGATGACATCAAGCTGAGTGGCACGGTTGACACCTGAGGGATGGGATGCCATCCAGAGGAACCTGGACAAGCTCAAGAAGTGAGCCCATCTGAATCTTATGAGGTTCAACAAGGCCAAGTGCAGGGTCCTGCACCTGGGTTGAGGCAACCCCTGGTATCAGTACAGGTTGGGGGATGAAGGGACTGAGAGCAGCCCTGAGGAGAAGGACTTGGGCATATTGGTGGATGAAAAGCTGGACACGAGCCGGCAACGTGCTCTCACAACCCAGAAAGCCAACCGTATCCTGGGCTGCATCAAAAGAAGCATGGCCAGCAGGTTGAGGGAGGTGATTCTACCCTCCACTCTGGTGAGACCCCACCTGGAGTACTGTGTCCAGCTCTGGAGCCCTTAGCACAGGAAGGACATCGACCTGTCGGAGCGGGTCCAGAGGAGGTCCACAAAAATGGTCAGAGGGCTGGAGTACCTCTGCTATGAGGACAGGCTGAGAGAGTTGGGGTTGTTCAGCCTGGAGAAGTCTCGGGGGAGACCTTATTGCAGCCTTTCAGTACTTAAAGGGGATCTACAGGAAAGATGGGGACAAACTTTTTAGCACAAACTTTTTAGCAGGCCCTGTTGCAATATGACAAACTGTAATGGTTTTAAACTAAAAGAAGGGAGACTTAGACTAGATAGAAGGACAACTTTTTAACAATGAGGGTGGTGCAACAATGGAACAGGTTGTCCAGAGAGGTGGTAGATGCCCCATCCCTGGAAACATTCAACGTCAGGTTGGACGGGACTCTGAGCAACCTGATCTAGTTGGAGATGTCCCTGCTCATTGTAGGGGAGTTGGACTAGATGATCTTTAATGGTCCCTTCCAACTCAAACTATTCTATGATTCTAAATCAACTGTCTTAACCACAAGATCGTTATTCTTTTTTCCTCTCTCTTTTTTGAAGTTCTTGATGACTTCTGTGGGTTCATTTTTTTCCCTTTCATTTTCCATGGGAAATTTGAAGCATAGCTGCAATTCCTAAAGCTCTGTTCGATCAGACTCAACTTGGCCTAATAATGAGAGCAAAGGTTTCAATATTTTATTCTTATTTCTCCACCACATTAAGTCAAACACATAAAATCCTAATGTGAACACTTCATTTTGAAAGGGAAAGCTGGAAGGATAAATTATAATGTGAACCATGTGATGTTCCTTCTCTGTTTACAAGGTTGCTGAAAACTCTATTTCCCAAGAAAAAGAGGGTTCCTCATGGATGACCAAGTCCAGACTCTTATTCCATTTCATTTGGTTCAAACATATTGTTAATATTTCATATACATTTTGCATGCATACATATGGCTCCAAGTAAAAAAAGTACTTCCCCATATCATATCTGTGGCTGTAATTGCATTTGACTTAAGGCAAACACCCATTAAGTGATAGTTCTTCTGAATCTCTATCAGCAGGAATGAAAAGGAGCTGAATAATGGTAATCTGTTAAGATGTTTAGATATTACTTACTGATGGGCATTAAATCAGTATTTTAAGGGGACAAAAATGCAACCAACTGTAAGTTAGACTAATAACTTTCCATCACAATATCAGAACAGGCATGTTAAAGGACTGCCTGTTAAAGAAGGTAAAATAAAATATCCTGGGATTTTTGTGCTTTTGTAGTCAGTTTAAGAAACAGACAGGGGCTTGTGTTGCAGGGATGTGTTGCGCTCTGTTCTTCTAGTTGGGAATGTCCAAGATCAGTTCACTTCAGCTCTCTTTCCTCTGATCTGCAAAATAGACTTTAAAGTGACAGCTTACAGGAATGATTATGGTGTTGATTTAACATCTACAAAAATATGCAATACAGAGGTGAACCTATTGATTGGAGCAATGGGACACATTCGTGACTATGTACCTCCCCAGCAGCTCTTCAGTGTGTCCGAGGGTTAACAGAGGGTATGGTCAAAGTAAACAAGAGAAGTGTTATGACAGGGATCAGACGTGTCCCTACAGAGCTGAATTGTGACCTGAAAAATGTTCTGACATGCAGTAAGTTCAGGAAGCTGAAAGCTGTCAGGACATTTGTCAAAAGCAAGTTTTGTCTGAGCACATCGAGAGAATTCATTTTGATTGATTGTGTCCAGTGAATTTTCATCTTAACTTGGTAAGATAAAGATCTCCCAGCTCTCAGGAACTTTGCTTCAGGGACAAATGACTAAAATTCTTTGGGTGAAGGACATTTTTTTGCCATGTATTTATAATAAGCTTAATTGGCTTATATTCCCAACATCAAAAGCACACATAATAAGATGGTTTCTCGAATTTAAAAACACTTCCTTCCACTTCCATAGATATCTAACTATAGCATTCACAGCTATATAAGTATGCAGTAGACATATAAAGGTATACATATAATAGCCCTTAGATAGCTAAATGTTATCTTTGGATCAAAAAATTGATGTGATTCAGTGTGTAATGTTCATGCCTGTATTTTTTTTTAAATGACATGCTCGCGTCAGTCACTCAGGCTTATCTAAAATATTAATTTTCTCATGTTGATCAACTGGTTTTTTTTTTTCCTGTTTGAAAAGTGTGTAACCCAGGTAACTAATTGCTTTTCTTATTTTGTAAGCAGGCTACAATACTCATAAGCTTAAGTTATTTCAGTAAGTAAAATCCTGTATTACTCCAGCTGAGATAACATTCTTTGGGTTCAGTGCTGATGTAACATCTGGAAAATAAATTCACTCTACATTAATAGTAACCTGTAGTCTGGCTCTTCAAGTCCTAAGCATGTCGCTTATGGAGAAGAAATTCTCACTACTTATGGTTTTTTCAGATGTTTCCATCTTAAAATAATCAGTGACATCATCTTCCTCTTTTTAGTGTAATTAAATCTCCATATCCTCTGTAACTGATTAATTGCATAATCCAGAGACAGCATTAGTATATAGTGCTGAGAACGGGAATGTACATATGGCCAGACTGGGTCAGGCCAGAAGTCTTCCTATCCTGCCACTAATAGCAATCACTAGCAGATCAGTAGAAACAGTATGAAAATAAAGTTTTAGTGGAAAAGAAAGCAAGTCTACAGAGATTCATCAGCAGTCATTCTCTAGACGGTTTGAACTTGCAGTTGCTTCCAGAAAGTGTATCAGATCTGAAACATACTCGCTATATGGAACTTTAGGGGTTAATGATTAATACAGGTATTTGTGTAGGAAGGGCAGTTAATTGCCTTTGAGTAAATTATCTTTAACCACTGAAAATCCTCCCCCAGACCTTATGCCACAATGTCAGTTAAAAAGTCTTGATTTTCAGCAGTGGTGAACTCTCATGTGATGACCAGCACCTTTGGAAAGCAGGCCAGCTTTCTTGTCAAAGATAGTTGACCTTTACATCATGTAAAAATTTAATATATATTGAAGAATGCTTACCAGTGTGTCTAAGGGTGCAAACTAAAAAGAAGATCTGCATGCTGTGTGTGGGACATTAATGCAAGCTAAGTAAATCTAGGTCAAAAACAGAGCCTGAAAAGCCCTGCTTAGCTGATGGGCCTAATCATAGAATTGCCTAGGTTGGAAGGGACCTTTCAGATCATTGAGTCCAACCACCAACCTAACACTGACAAAAAACATCACTAAACCATATCTCTAAGCACTACGTCTACCCATCTTTTAAATACCTTCAGGGATGGTGACTCAACCACTTCCTTAGGCAGCATGTTCGAATGTTTGATAACCCTTTCAGTGTAAAAATTTTTCCTAGTATTCAATCTAAACTTCCCCTGGCGCAACTTGAGGCCATTTCCTCTTGTCCGATCGCCTGTACCTTGGGAGAAGAGAGCGACCCCCACCTCGCTACACCCTCCTTTCAGGTAGTTCTAGAGCAATAAGGTCTCCCCTCAGCCTCCTTTTCTCCAGGCTGAACAACCCCAGCTCCCTCAGCTGCTCCTCATAAGACTTGTTCTCCAGACCCCTGACCAGCTTCATTGCCCTTCTGTGGATCTGCTCCAGCACCTCAGTGTCTCAGAGGACGCCTCCTATTGTAGTTGTACATTTCTACAGATGGATGAAGTCCTGTATCTGCATATACCCAGCAGGATGTTGCTGTAGACAAAGATGGGTTCAAGCCAACTACATCATGGCCAGTCAAATGCCTTGGTGGTATGCCACTTCCTATTTGGATTTCAGCTATGCTTAAGTAGCAGCTAGGTACCTGGGCTGCTTCTGTACATATGCTGAAGCCTAAATTAATGCAGCTTAGGAAGTAATGAGTTAGAGATGAAAGTGCCAAATTTCCTAAGTTAGTAGTCACTGAAATTACATATAAAGCACAAGGGAGTCTGGATGTCAACACAGGATAAGGATACTATAAAGATTCCTTCATGAGAACTTTTATTACATCTAATTTCTTAAAGGAAAAATAGAAATAGTGAGTCACTTGCAGTATTTTTTCCAGATAAGCATGAAATGCATCCAACAAATAGTAGCATAGCCAGGTGTTACATCCTATGTTATGTCAGTCAAGTCTGCAGCCAGCTACTTGTGGGTGGGGGAAGTGTGTCCAAAAACTCCACGTGAGAGGCTGGAGGGATATATAAAAGCTGGAGATACACTACTTCTCCATATTAAAAATAAGTCTGTGATGCAGCATGATTCACCTTGTAGGTGTATGGCCAGATCATTTCCCCTAGTTCAGCACCATTGTCACAGCTAGCATCTGCCAAACTCATTTCCGAGTGGTCTGAACTCCAAACGTATAACTCACTATAAATTCAGTTAAAAGAAAACTTCACTTTTTTTTAATTGTTCTGCAAGATTCCAAGGTATAAATTTGTGTTTGGCACCCAGAAATATTCTGCTTCCAAGAAAACTGTATAAGAATGCTTAATCTGCAACGTCTCCCTCCACAGTATTCCCTGGTTTTCTCTAATAACTGTTAGTAACAGACAGAGGGATTCCTTACAAAGGATTTCAGATACGTCAGCAAAAAGTAAGAGTCAGCTCTGATGGAAAAAAGCCTTTCCTGGGCTTGCAGCTTTCCTACTCGGACCTCATGATCCCTAGATAGCCCAGCTGATTCCTCCAAATGCCAAGTATAGCTGTCATTGTTCAAGTCTATTTCCAGAGGACACCACACCAGGCATTAAAGCACAGAATGCATATTTATCATGTTACACACTGTTGGAAGAAAGCCCACATCTGTTCCTCAAGCTGACTAGACAAAAATCGGGCAGAATAAAGGAAATAAAAATCACCAATACAGATCTCCCTCATGTAAAACAAAAACCCAGAAAACTTCTGACCTTTAACGAGAACATTTCTGGTTCCTCCTGCTTATGCCTCCATAAGAGCACAAGTTCATAAGCAGCCCCACAGAGCGCTGGCTGTTTCTAAGAACTGAGAAACTTCTTCTCAGAAGGGAAGAAGGTTGATGCAATTTGGAGGTCACAGATCAAAAGACATTTTCAAGGAAAGTGTTTTGTAATCACCGTAGCTCCCATTGCTTAACTCCAATTCTACTGCACACAGAGAAAATTGAGAGGGTAAACCTTTCTCAGCCAGGTTATTTGCCTAGGAGGACATCTTTGTCCACTGATGATCACAATGGGAGCTCTGGCAGGGTTCCTCACCTCTTTTTCCTGACAATAGGAGACTCTTAGGGCCTATTCTACATCCATCTCAAAATGCTGCATCAAGGGAAAGATATTGTATCATTTCCCACCTGCAGTGGGGGAAACTGAAGGTTTCTGAAGGAAGTTATGAGCTTTTTCATCATTACATAAAAGGCCAGCCTTAGGTTTGCTATTGTAACCCTGTTTACTTGTTCTAAGGCAATACAGCTGCTTTCAGCCTGAGCAGAGCCTTGTAGCCCCTTTTTCTCATAACACTTGGGATAGGTTCTCCATACAGACTTCACTTTAGGCTTGATTTGTGATCCTTTTTAAATATCTCCAACTCTGCTTTGCTTTGCATTTTAAGACCACCAGATGTTTGGGAAGTTGATCATGTTTTCCCCAGTACTGGCTACTATACAGGTCATTTGAAATGTCATATCTGGATACCTGGATAGACCAGAGCTCGGGCTGCCGATAAGCTCACTTGTATGTGTACACAAAACAGTTTAGGATTTCATTTTATGAATGATATTGAAGGTAATAACATAAAAACCCCTTAGCTCAAGTAAACGTTTTAACAATTTTTATACCAAAAACAGTGTTGTTTTCCTGAAAGCAAAATTTTTAATCCACCAAAGTCCATCGCTGAAAACTTGAATGAAAAGGAATTTTTAAAACCAACAAATGTCACTGTAAGCTTAAATTGTAGTCTTATAAATTGAAAACAAACAAAAAAACAAACAAAAAAAACCCCAAAAATGTTGTAAAAAAAAAGATACCTCAACATATATTTTTTTGCTTATCAAAAACTGGTAAGATTTATTAAAAAGAAAATAACTGCTTCCTACTATAATATTTTCTTTTATGTTGAAAATACAAAGATATAGAGGAAAAAACAAAAAATATACCATCTTTCTTGCCCCTTCAGAAGATTACAAGATAATCTTGTGATCAAAATGTATCTAAGAAACAACTCAATGGAAGATGTCTTCATGATATTGTTGCTTCATCCCATAAGTTTTCACTGCCTCAGTTTCCCCATGCAACATTCACATTTTCCTCTGCTCTGCCAGAGCCATCATTCACCCGCCTTCACCGGACATTGGAAAACTCCTTTTTGTAAGTGAAGGTCATACGTCTGGTCGTCAGTCTGGTCATCCTGGGCACATGCAGTGAAAACGGGCAGTACTTTTGCTGATAGCCAATCACATAATAATGGATTTTTTCTGACAGTGTAAAAAGCTGATCATTAATATTTACATTTTTCTAAGTAGTGGTGAAAAATTATACCTGTTTTCTAAGCAGGAAAAGCAAGGCAAAGATGTTTAGTGCTCAGTTCATGCTTCTTTCAGCAGGAGATAGATAGAAAATTAAATACCACAAAGGACCAGGCCTAAGCATCTCGTACAGTCTCACAGGAAACCTGTGCTGAAACCACTCCTGAGCTCAGGTCTTGCAAGGCCCTACCTAGAAATCATCCTGAAAAACTGAATACAAAGCATATCCAGTCTTGAGATAGGCAGCCGAGACATGAAAAACTAAATTAAAAGCCTGCAAAACACTTCAGGCACAGAGAATTACTGCTTTTCTGGTTACATTTCTGAGGATTTCTTTCCTTCTCAGCCAATGACAAAACTGAACCACAACCAAAGCACCTCTCTCTTCCCCACCTTACACATTCACACAGAAGAAAAAAGTTCAACGCAGGAAATTCAAAACTTCTGACCTTGACTGTAACTGTGTTTTGTTACTGCAAGACTGTTCAGACCCAGCATTGACAAGGCTCTCTGGAGGCAGATGACAAGATGGTGACCTCTCATTATGGGTTCCAGAGCAGCTGTATTTTCCAGGTTTCTTTTGTTTAGATCCATGATAAACATCATACACAGTCCATCTGCCCTTCACAGATAAATGACAGAAAAGTGAGAATAATGCCATGATTAATAATAATAATTATACATGTGAAATATTAAGACTTTTTAAAAACACAGCACTAACTGAAGGAATGATGTTGAAGTGAAAAAGCATGGAGGAATCTGTGTGAAGCACGTTATTGAAAAACATTCAATATTCAGTAATTAAAAAAAAAAAAAAAAAAGATGAAACTTGGTGAATGGTGAATGAATGATGTTTGGTTTTCCGAAGGTAACTCTGAGATCAGTGCATATTTGTATACGCGTTTTTATGCAAGGGACCACCCTTGTGTTAGGACTGAGGACCTAACTGTTTGGAGCCAGAGCTGTCAAAGCAGAATGTTGGAAAACAGCAAAGTTTCTGGGTGAGGAGAGGGAGTGGGTACAGGCAGAGATAACAAGTTAGGAGTTGCTTGCACTTACATACTGATGTAACAAAAGGGGAATTCTCAACCTAGTGTAGAAGGTTTTTACTAGAATGAGGAGACACTTTTGCTCATGACTTATTCTGCTCATTATAAAGACTAGCTTTATGAAGGCGGCCCCCAAAAGTGTATTGAATCCAACAGCGAGGATCCAGTTGATTTCATTGATCATGAATAAGCAATAAAACTGAATTTTTATAAAACTCACACCTTCCAGTGATACATGTAAGGGACCCACAGGAGAAAGCAAAAGGGAAAATACCTGTCACAGCCACAGCTCTGCTGACTGGAGATGGTAAGAAAATGAATCATCAGTGTTGTCTCCGTGCTATCACTCTCTGGAAATTTTCAGTTAAAATGAAAAAAAGAAAACAATGACAGCATGCAGAAATCCAGAGAACAATCAGTCTCTCACCTGCAGAAAAGGGAGAGGTAGTAGAAGGAGTACGCAAGGCAGTTTCAAAGAAAATAAAACATACCGGTGTTTTCTTAGGAGAGCTCACATTTTCAGCAAAGAAGTAAAAACTGAAATATTCTGACTGAGAGTGTTATTGTTTCTTGTAGAACCTGGAATGCTTCCCCTAGTAATTTAACCCTCCTGGCCAATGGCCTGCCCTCTAACGAACCATGATCTTCTTGTTAAAGAGTGGAAAGAATGCAATGGAGACAGTCTTTGTGACTGAGTAGGCAAGAAGGTCCATCATGGGACACGTAATATGCCTAAGGACCACATATAAAAGAACAAGGAGGTGAAGAAACATGAAGAACATCATCCAACTAACCCTAAAGAACTGTTTCAGTCTTTTATCTGACTTAAATATTTTGGTGTCAGTGGCCTGATTGTTTTTATAATTAAGGAAGTAGAGCACTTCCAACAAAAATATACCGTAGGAGGAAAAAACACTTTTTGCCAAAAAAGAAATTTCTTCATTTAAAAACTGCTTCAACATTTTTTCTAGCATGAGAATGTCAAGATAGTTTACTGCTGACATACTTTTCATTTTAATTTGGCAGGATAAGATCAGAATCCTTCCTTCTTCCCCAGTTAGGGGTTCCAGTTTTTACTTCTGTATTTTAACATAGTGTAAGCTGACAGCTGGATTTTGGGGCTCTGAAATTGTGTCTCCAGGTATAAACATGCTGCAGCAAGTCAGTTTAAGGAACATGAAATGTTTCTTGTCCCAGCTGAATATGTGGCAGTGATGTTCCCAATCCATTGTTCAGAAGGGTTACAGCAGGGGTAGAGATGAAGGGATGACTTCAGGGGCTTGTATCTAGTTATACATGAGTATTTGTGAAGGGAGATTAAAATCAGTGGACGGATAATATATCTGTGTTTGCATCTTGCTGAAAAAGCAGCCTTTTCCTCTGACTTTACGTCACTTGCAGTGTCACAAATGTGAATGTAACCACATGAAGAGACTGAAAACTTCAGGCTTTGATGGTCTACACTCCGCTTTCCCCAGCATCACATAGGAAAGTATGTGGGTCGTTTGGCCAAACGAAGCAGTCACACGAGCAACGTTCAACCCTGACGTATCACCTGATGGAGAGGATAGTGGTACTGTACTGCGTGTACGTCATGGGAGAATCAGATTCACTGCCCTGCTGGAAGGACTGCACGGTCCCTCCTTTCCCTCTGCACGCATCTTCAGACACTGTCTCTCAGGTGCACGCATGACCTAGACTGTCAAAGTAAGAGTGTTGGTGTTATCGACCCATCATCTCTACTGGTCAGCAGCCAGCAAAAATACAGTCTGGTTGTTTCCTTTAAGATATGCAAGCTGGTCTTGAAGATAATTTTATGTAAACATTCAAAGGTTTTGTGTAGTCCAGCTTGGAGGGATATAGTTAACACACACTTTCAGTTAGCTCTCAGAATGGGTAACCTAAAGGAAGAGTCACGTGGAACAGCCACTATTGGGAATGGCTCCTCCGGAGTTCGTAGCAGTGCAGATGCTGAAGCATCGACACACCAGTCACTCATTAAGCACAGCAACGTACAGCATCAAATTTCATGTCAGACACGTGCACTGAGAAAAGAGAGACCCAGCAGTTCGTACAGAGTATGAGCTCCAATGGAAGCTGAATGAATTCTCGATTCAAAAAAGATTAGTAACCTAGACCCCTTTAACTAAATGTTTCTTTGCTCAGGAAAAAAAAAAACAAAAGTCTCTGTGTATATCTAGTCCCAAATTACCAAAACTTCCTGTTAATCTTCTCACTGTCTTCTGCTAGTTTTTTATCACCCCCTTAGATCTCAGAATGAGCCAGACTGTGAAGTTTGTAGAAGAGTGCTTGCTTTGTATGTGCTAATACACTGGTAAGCGTCCTGGGACCATTATTCTTAACGTAAGTCTAGGTGTAATATCATTCTCAGGATGAATGTACTCCTTGCAGTTTATTTCTCTGGGCTTAATAATGGTCAAATCTTAAGCAGCTTTTCCCTTCAGAGCAGACTTATTCCTCAAAATATCACACTGAAGGTTTTCTTTTCCTTTCCTAGTCATCCTTTTAATTTTCACTTTCAGTCAACAGGAAGTCATGGAAATATCACGAGGAAATTCAGATACTCCAAGCATTGTCTCCAGCCAGCTAAACATGTGCAGTAGCCCTGCACCGTTCAATTCTATTGGATTTTTACCAATGATTTCTATGAATCTTAAATTCAAATGAAGTTTCAAGACACGTCTATGTAGCTAGATGCTTATCTGACCTGTATCTAACCTCCCAACCTTTTGTGGCTGACACCATCACTTAATATCCTATGTACATGTGTACGCACACTATAGATAGATCCATACAAACTGCTAGAACATAATTCGTTTTTCCTTTTTTCCCCCTGAGCTCCTTTTACTCGTCATGAAGAAGTTTATTCCTCTGCATCATCAATTTCTGGGGCTGCCTGCCCTACATGGATGACAGGTTGAGGAGTATAATCTGTCTGGTTATATGCCAGGAAGAAAAAAATCTAATTTTAGTAAACAAGTGTTGATGCAAAAGGTCACCAAAGTCTGTCAGCTCTTACGTGGGAATTGGGAATGAAGCATTGAAAAGTGGGGATGTTGCCAAGAACATGACTCTAATGGCTTAACATACTGTCAGTGACATGTGGGAGGGAGGAAGACAAGAGGACAGAATCCTTGAAGGACGGGCTAGATCCCATCCTTGCTGATCTGGAGGAAAAGATAATACATATATGCAATATACAGGGGTGTTTTGCAGGAGAGGCAGTAAAAACCAAAAGCAAAACATCAATTTCAGTGATCTCAATAAATAAATACTGCTGACCAGATTGCAATTAAAAAGCAAGTGTTCTCTTTCAAAAATGTCTTTTTTTTTTCCTTTCAAAAGTGAAATTTCTTATAGAGACATAGTCTTCTGAAAAACTTCTTTTTATCCTGAAAAATTTCTGCATTTTTTTGTTTGTTCTTCTGCCCCCACATGCCTGAGTCAGGAAGGCAGGCAGTTGGAGAACTCTTTCAATGCCCACAGTGAGAACGGCTTTGTTTGTTTAAGAGGTTGGCTAAGGGAATGAAAAATGGAACCATTTCAAATCCTGCAGCATGGAAACAACTCCAAACTTTTTTTTTTTTTAAATGCTCCTAAAAAAAAAACCCAAACATTGTTTTTTATAGCGTTTTCCTTTTCAAAGACATACTTTAATGAATTTGACCTCACCCAGTCCCAGTGGGAGGCAAGCAAGACCAATGTCAGTTACGTATGTTCTTTTCTTAAATGAGAGATCAACCTGCTCCTTAAGATCATACCTACAGAGCTCAGCTATTCTGGCTAAGTCTATACTAATAAATTAATGTGCCCAGCACTGGTCTAACAATGTAAGCGTATAGACAGTCACGTTTCTATGCCTGGGAAAATTTTCTGGCACTGGTTCATTTAGAAAGACTCTGGGTCCTTCCTTAAATGAAAGCACTAGCCACTGCCCAGCCCACAGCCCCCCGCACCCTCCAGGTGAGGTGCAGACCTCAGTATTTCAGATACACAGCTGCTGATAACAGGCTTGATGTTTTTTAGTTACTTCTGGGGGAGCTCTTAGAAATGGTCCAGGGATTACTGCTTGCAAAGCACCCTGTAACCCTTCCCAGCCCGGAGCCCTGCACTCAGTGTGCTCAGATTATTTCTCTCCCAAATTCCTGCAGAGATCCAGTCAATATCATCCTCTGAGCTGCTGCGAGCGGTGAGATGCAGTCTACACTGAGACTTAGACCACGGGAGATTTTATACAGCTAAGCAAAATGGCTTAAATTTGTCCAAAATAGAGGGCGAGAAAACTCAAAGGGAGTGAGAGTGAGGGAACAAGCAGGAAGAGGGGACAATCCTAAACATGTTTCTGATAAGAAAAATCAGGTGAAATTTATTTTAAATGATAAACCTGACAGCAACCAGGATCTATTGCCCTATGTCCACTGGAGTCAGAGATGCCATCTAAGATTTTAATGTTTGGCATAATTTGTTCCCTGATTTCTTCCCTTATCACAGCCATTAAATTGCTTACCATACTCTAGGAGGGGCCAGAACAAGCACGGTTTTAATAGAAAGCTATTTGATGGCTTCCCCCCTTCTCTCCTTTTTTTTTGCACACGGACATATTTGCTATATATAAAACCAGCTTGGTTAAACTGAAGAGCCAGGGTCATAATTTCTCAGGGAAATGGCAGACTAATGGAAAAAAGGTTATAAATATAATAAAACATGAGTCCTGTGACATTTACCAAGGACAATAGTTTCATAATAAACTATCGGACACTTTGAAGCCTTCAATTAGGCCCCCAGAAGACATCCTGCATCATCAGCGAGGAGGGGGCGGGAACAGGAGGTGGAGGGGAAACCATGCAAACTTTGAAACAGACAGGGAAAAATATGCCTGTGGTTTCCAAAGTAGCCTGAGCTATTAATGCTTTCTGATGAGTCGAAGGATTAAAAGTTCAAAAGGGCGGGTCACATGAGGGCACGGAGGTCTTGCAGTGCTGTGACCTAGGAAATACTGACTGGTCAGAGAGTGAACCCATCCACAGCATGTTACCAATTAGTGTTTAATGACCAAATGTGGAATGCATTAGCGCTTCTGAGAACTGAATATGTTTTCAAAGGGTCCAAGATGTTCTTTACAAACATTCCTGTGTGGTTTGATTCACACTGTGTTTGGGGAAATCTTCGGGCTTTGTCCAGACTACAAAGCAGATATGTTGCAAATTCCAGTGGATGTGAGAATGGAACAAACATGGTTTAGATTTCTAAAGAGACAAAAAGTTTGAGCTCAAGGACCCAGGTAGGGCCTCCAGGAGTTAAAAAGGAGATTCTCCTGCCTTTATTCAGTCACTAGCATTCTTGGTA
This sequence comes from Alca torda, assembly GCA_008658365.1. NCBI lineage: Eukaryota > Metazoa > Chordata > Aves > Charadriiformes > Alcidae > Alca > Alca torda. Next base: position 154,177,347 of record CM018077.1, on the reverse strand, counting down.
CTTAATTCAAGACTAAAGAGTATGGGGATTCAATGAAGCTCTCTCAGTTTATACCAGCTGAGAAGCTAGTCCAGGCCCTGAAGGCCTTGCTGTTATAGAGGCCTAACCTTGCAAACACTTCCTACCATACACATTGCTTTTACATCACATCACAGTTGCAAATTGCACACATCAATAGATTTTAGGGAGTGCACAAGGGAAGAAAGGAAGGCAAATTCACTAGACCCCAAAGCCCTGGTTGTGCCTTCCCAAAGGCCAAACAAAAGAACAAAGAAATTGGGCCAGAGTCAGTGTGCTTCACTTATCCTTAATCTTCCACTTCTCCCCGGACTCTGACCTGACCCTCAGTTGCTTTTCCCCCTTCCTTTGGTCCTTTTCAACTCCATACCACTTTCTTCTCACAACATTTTTTTCCAGGCCTTTCTTTTTCAGTCTTCTGCCTCATTTTCAAAATTTCATCTTGCTTCCCTCTTCACCTCCTCCTATCTTCTGAGAAACCTATGTTCCTACTTACTTCCCAGATTACCAAGCATAAGACTGACTCATCTCTAGATCATGTATCAGGCTAAATTTTGTATCCACTGCATTTTAAACTATTCTTTCAACTGGCACATAGCCTGGATGCATATTTCTGGTGAGCTATATCACGGAGATAGATCAGAAAGTCCAGTCTTAACTAATGAAGGGTGAAAGACAAAGGATAAAGCCTCTTGCTTCTTGGTCCATCCTGTTTCATCTTATTTATGTTATCTGAAATTGGTATAAGGCATTTCCTGACATCTCCATCTGCTGGAGGGAAGATTATCTTAGTGTATATGCTATGTCTTCGAAAACTCAATAAAGGGTAGGATGGGGGAGTGATGGTCCCATTTTGGTAGAATACTGCAACGATGCTTGGCTAGACTGTTCTTAGAAAGGCCAGTTAATTTCTAACTGCCCCCAGGAGGTCCCAGGAAGGAGAAGCACAACAATGTCTTAAAGCCATGATGGCATCTCTCTGTCTTCCTGACGATTTCAGAATAAACACAACGAAATGTCTCACATTTGTGGAAACAGACAAACAGTGATGTGTGTTCCTTCCTTCTCCGTTTAAACACAAGGTACAACAGGTTAGCTTAAACCACACATACAAAACTTCCAGTTGTCAAAAGAAGCAGAAGGAAAGCAATGGAAGATGAAAACTTGGGTGGGAAGATGATGATATTCATAGACTCATATAATTTGATGATGATAGTACAGTAGAAGATGTGGGGAGGTACAGCTCTGTGTTTATATAGGAGAGCACAACCCATCCACAGAGTAGGTTTTGCATCCCTAATCTAAGCCTTTCTGTCACAGGACTGTCACAGAACCCATACAGCTCATGTTTAAATAGTCCTTGTGTCTTGTTGGATAAAACCCATCCCTGCAGGGACTATGAGATTTTGTACGTATCTTTTGTACATGATTTTAAAAATAAAAATATCTCTTCATGTTTTGTTATTTAAGGAGCTTAAGGAATGGTAAAACCCATCCTTTGGATTGATTGGAAGTCTTAGTTGATAGAACATAGACATACAGATTGGGATTTTTCTGGCTGTAGAGAACAAGAACATTGAATTTTTAAGAGACTTGTTTTTCTAACTATGTAATAGGTGCTAGCAGTTGAACAGGCACTCGAAAAATTTCAAACTTAACCAGCCTGAACAAAAATTGCTTTTCTTCTGAATTTATCACTCTCTTGGTAGCTGCAACATAAATCATCCATAGGTTCTCCATTCATCTATAGATTCCTCCAACCATCATCCCTTTCCAACTAGGTCATTCACAACTACATGGATACTTCTCAGAAACACCTCTGAGGCACAGTGATGGAGTGCTACCATGATGGATGTGCAGTTTAAAATCATACCTTTAAATGTCTACCTTTACTCAGTTTTTGAAGATTGTGTTCTGTTTAGACAACAGCCGTTGGTAAAGGAACAGAAAGTGGCAGACAGATCAAAAACCTGGCTTGTATGAAAATTCCCTATTAATAGGACCAGCCTATTTCCTTTGCTGGAAAACAGTACCCTGCTGGCAGTGGTATGAATTGTGTGTTCTATTATGCTTTCATTCAATAGGCATAGATAGCTATGTGTATCTCGTAATACATACAGTACCTCTTGACGCAGAAGGTACGCCCAGCTCACTTTCAGAGATGTGCATTACACAGACTCTTGAGGGCATAAAGTAGACATTGGAGTAAAAGGCTGCCTATCGGTGACAGCATTGTTAGCACACTCTGTTCCTCCATTGTAATCTTCAGTTTTTAGTTCCTGTTGCAATGGAAAGAATGAAATGCCAAGACTGGCTGTTGTAGGACGGACCATAACTCAGCCATGCAGGACATATTTTGAAAAGTTACTTTTCCATATTTCTTTCTAATTGCATTGGACTGTTTCTAGTCTATAAAGGATTGATGTATGTTGCATACACACGCACACCCCCAGTCCTGTGAAAACGTGTATTTATTCCGACACGTTCCAAGTATCTGGATTCACAGGCACATCTCTATGCTCGTTCCAAGAGGAGTTTATCTGGCTGAGCCACCCAGCACCTGTTCAGGGTGGGCTCTGCGCTCAGTCGGAGGATGTGCATCAGAGTTACATTTCAATGGGAGGGCAGATGAAGGATCACTGACTCAGCTGACTTGATCATGTGCAGCTGACCCTTTCATTCAGGGGCTGTTCAAAGTAGCAGCTGGTGAGTGCCAGAGTGATGTTAATGACTGTGCACTCAGGCAGCAGCTCGTTAGGAAATGCACAAAATGTCTGCTCAGACTTCTTTACTGCACAGTTCCCTGAGCTACTGGAGACCAGAGCTTGTGAGACACTGCTGTCGATTTCCACTGGTTGTGGGGACTTATAAATAGAGCATTGGGCATTTCAAGCATCATAGCACGGCACTTGAGAATCAAGCAAAGTTAGGCTAGTGACAGCTGTAACTCCAGAGACAGGTTAATGGCACATTGAGAGATGATGGACCAAAAGCTTAAGAATTACTGTGGAATTTAGGAAGCAAAGATCTGATTCTTTGTTATACCGTATTTTCTGTGAGACCTTGGGCAAACCTCCTAAAGTTGATTTAAGCTGATGGTCAGGGCAGATCTCAAGAGACATCCTTACACAGCTTAGCTCTGCCTGCCTCTGCGATGACTGCTGTGAACTGCGAGTTACCTTGATGCTGGACTTCTTGTTTATTAACAGGAATAAAATTTTTAGGAATCCATCGGATCTTCCCCAAGATTATCTTTATCTAGGGGTATCGTGATAAGAAGTGAGGGACCGAAAAGGGAGACCAAGAACAGTATGTTGGTTTTGAGCACTTGTGCATGTATCATGAAAGCAAAGTCTTCACAATTGCAGAAAGAGTAGAACAGGCAGTCTTGACCATGGACTCTTATTTTCACCAGTTTCTGGTCACACGACAGGTCTTCTTCAGTTCCCCGGGTAATGCTGGGAAGTTTTGTGGTGGTACCATGGCACTGGTACGTTGTTATAGTACCTGACAGTTTTAAGATAGTAAGTGGCAGTAGCTGCAGAGAGTCACCTATATGAGACTGTACGTGGCAAATTACCACTTAGTAAAAGAAGGCTGCAGTCTCCTTCAATCTGCTCCTCTCCAGCATGCGGTAAATGTGCTCCTTTCACAGAGGATTCTCTGATCTACCAGAAAAAGATGTAACTGGAGTTCATGGCTGAAAATCAAAGACAGGTTACTTTAGAAAGAAAACAAAATTACAGGACAAATAGCCACTGGGTAAGGATCCCAAGGGAAAAACTCCTCATATCTCCAAATCAAGACAAAGGTCCAAACTGATTTTGCCTTTCTGTAGTAATTTATGTGAGATGGCCAAATTTGGAGCCAGTCATGCTAGGCCTCTCCTGATAACAATTCAGATTTTCCCTTTGGAGGATCACCCTTTGGAGGAAGTTCAGTCTTTTCCATTGACTGCAGAGAAAACTCACAGGGACTGTGCTCCTAACTTAGACAGCAGTTAGAATGGGGTTTGTCTGCTTTTCTTGGTAAAATTTGCCACTTATGAATAGCTGGGATAATTACAAGAATAAATGGATGAAAAGTAACATCCTGTGACAGAAAGGAGGGCAGTCTGGGTGATCCAATAATCTTTTCCAACTTTAAATTACATAAATTAAGAATCTTTTAAAGTATTAATGCAGCACTTTGTAGTTCAGGTTTCTCTGTACAGAAGGAGGACTGCAGACAGCTCCCTCATCACCCTTCCTCTCCATTTTACTGGTGGGACAGACACACTCCTTTATCACTATCTGGTGTAACGGACACGTGTCTGCGGTTGACCCTTCTTCACCTTCCTCCATTCAGACTATGACTGCAGTTGCCTCTTCTTCATCCTCCTCCATTCAGACTATGGCTGCCTCCAACCCTGACACTGCAAGTAGAAGTCCTGATGTGGCGATTGCAGGGGAAAGTTCACATCAGCCCGGGCAGGCAGCCAGAGACTGAGCTCATATTAACACTCCTCCAGCCAGCCGTAAGACGAGCACACTACACACACACAGATTGATATCAGCATTTGGTGGGAACAGATCCAAGAGCTGGATGTCAGTGGATTTTGTGAAGCAAAAGAAAAAAAAGAGATTAGGAAATAAAAAAAAAAAAAAATATATATATATATAAAAAGGAAGATCATACAATCATACATAGTGTTCTGGCTCCAGGTTGCTAAATTGGAGAGGGTTCAGAGAAGAGCCACCAAAGTGATTAAAGGATTAAAAACATACTTTACAGAAAGACTTAGGGACTCAGTTTTTTCAGTTTAATCAAAGAAAATGTTGAGGGATGACTTGATTACAGGCCGTTAGTACCTACTTGTGGAATGAAACTTCGATAATTACCTCTTTTGTCCAGCACAAAAAGATTTAACGAGATCTGATGGATGAAAGCAAGGCCAAAAAAAAACCTCACACCATTTAAAAAAGCAAAGTATTGTAAACAGTTCCCTGAACAGGTAAATTGTCAAACAAGGTTATATTACTTTTTTTCTCCATAAAATATTATACTACCTGTGATGATATGGTCAGTCGGTTTCTTCACTCCTCCCAAAGTGTCTTAATTTGACTAAAGATATTAATTTTACCCAATACAGATATCTATGTTGGAGACATCTAATCTAATCTCATTGGTTTTCTTCTTATATGGTCAGAATGGAGAAGCAGGCACTTTAGAGTGTATAGTTCACCTTAGATTGAAGCTAATTTTCAACTGTGTGGATGGGTGTCCTCAACAGTAAGCCACGCGGGCTTAGGTATCACAGAATCATGGAATCACGGAATTTTCAGAGTTGGAAGGGACCTCTAGAGATCATCTAGTCCAACTCCCCTGCTAAAGCAGGATTGCCTAGAGCACATTACTCAGGACTGCATCCAGGCGGGTCTTGAAAGTCTCCAGAGAAGGGGACTCCACAACCTCCCTGGGCAGCCTGTTCCAGTGTTCCGTCACCCTCACCGTAAAGAGGTTTTTCCATGTATTTGATCAGAACTTCCTATGTTCCAACTTGTGCCCATTGCCCCTCGTCCTGTTACTGGGAACCACTAAAAAGAGTCTGGCTCCGTCCTCTTTAAACCCACCCTTTAGATACTTGTGAACATTAATAAGGTCCCCCCTCAGCCTTCTCTTCTCCAGGCTAAAGAGTCCCAGCTCTCTCAGCCTTTCCTCATAAGGGAGATGCTCCAATCCCTCAGCCATCTTTGTTGCCCTCCACTGGACTCTCTCCAGTAGTTCCCTGTCTCTCTTGAACTGGGGAGGCCAGAACTGGCCACAGTATTCCAGTTGTGGCCTCACCAGCGCCGAGTAGAGGGGGAGAATGACCTCCCTTGACCTGCTGGCCACACTCTTTCCTATGCAGCTCAGAATTCCATTGGCCATCTTGGCGACAAGGGCACATTGCTTGCTCACGGGTAGTTTACTGTCTACCAAGACCCCCAAATCCTTTTCTTTATTTATCCAGGCTGGTCTACTTCCCTGTCTGCTTGTTTTCTGGGACTTGGGGATGGCCTTCTCCTGAGCTTTTAAGAGTTGTTCCTTGAAGTAAGACCAGCCTTCCTGGACATCTTTGCCCTTCAGGACTGTCCCCCAAGGGACACTCTTGACCATGCTCCTAAGCAGGCCAAAGTTCACCCTTCGGAAATCTAAGGTGACAGTTCTACCGGCTCCCCGTCTTGCTTCACCAAGAATTGAAAATTCTATCATTTCACGATCATTCTGCCCAAGACGACCTCCAATCTTTACATCCTCTACAAACCGTCTCTGTTAATGAGCAGCAGGTCCAGTAGGACACTTTCCCTAGTTGTCTCCCTCACCAGCTGTGTTAGGAATTTCTCTTCCACACAATCCAGGAACCTCCGGGTCTGTTCCCTCTCTGCTGTGTTATATTTCCAGCAGACATCTGGGAAGTTGAAGTCCCCCACAAGAACAAGGGCGAGCGATTGCGAGACCTCTGCCAGCTGCTTATAGAATATTTCATCGGCCTCTACATCCTGGTTGGGGGGTCTATAACAAACTCACACCATGATGTCTGGCTTATTGGCCTTCCCCTTGATTCTTATCCATAAACACTCAACAATGTCATCATGCACATTGTTATGTTCTTGGCATTCAAAACTGTCCCTGACATAGAGGGCCACGCCACCAACTCTCCTTCCTTGCCTTTCCCTTCTGAAGAGTTGGTAGTCGTCAGTCACCACACTCCAGTTGTGCATGTCTTCCCACCGCGTTTCTGTGATGGCAACTATATCATAGTTTCCCTGCTGTACAATGGCCTCCAGCTCTTCCTGTTTGTTGCCCATGCTGTGCGCATTCATGTAGATGCACTTCAGCTGGGCTAATTGCCTTGCCACTTTATTGGGGGGACAAGCCCAATAGAAAAAGTGTTTGAAACTTGCATGTAGATTTACAGAGACAGATGCTTTAACCCAGACAAGCATTAGTTTAGAGGAGCTTGTAGAATGTATTAAAAGAGATGATTAACCAGCTAGAGTACGGTAAGGTTTTCTTCGTCTGTTATAGGCCAGAATACCGAAACCCTACAGATTTATTCCACAATTCTTCAGGGCAAGCTGAAGTGTAGGCAAAAGTTAGAGACAGCATTTCTTAACTTTTCCCATGGTGGCCAATTTCACCTCACACTACTTCTCCTGTTTAGCAGTGTGATACTGACAGTATAGTCTCATGATTCAAGAAATCAGCTGCAGAAAATTATTTCTTTGGGGCCCCAACTGAAAAATGGACCCTGCTTTACCAGAGATAGTGCAAACAAACATTGAGAAGCACATCCTTCTCTGTTTTATATATAGTGTTATAAATTTATTTATATGTTGTTATGTATGGTCAAAACAAGACAAACAAGGGGAGAGGAAATAACCATTTATAGGCTCATAGGATACATCCATTTGGACGGGACCTCACGAGGTGTCTAGCCCAATCTCCTGCTCAAAATCAGTGTTAGCTATGATGTCAGATCAGGTTGCTCAGGGTGCTCAGAGTTTTATTCAGTCTAGTATGGAGAATCTTTGAAGATGTAAAGCATACAGTTTCCTGTGCAACCTACTCAGTGACTTGACTGTTGCAATGTAAATGTTTCTCCTTATTTCCAGCCTGGATCTCTGTTGTTTCAACTTATGCCTGTTGTCTCTTATCTTCCCATTTTGCAGTGATAGAAGGAGCCTGGCCCCATCATATTGATATCCTCTTTGCATGTACTGACAGCCTGGTATCAGGTCCTCCCAAAAATGTCTCCTCCCTAGGCTGAACAAGCCTAGGTCCATCAGCCTCTCCTTATCAGGCAAGTGCTCTAGGACTCAGTCTTTAATGTTGGTGGTCTTTGCTGAACTTACTCCAATTTGCCCACGTCCTTCTTATTCTGGTGGACTCAAAACAAGGCACAGTATCTAAATGTGGTCTAATGAATGCTGAGTAGAGGGAGGTAATCACTTCCCTTCGCCTATTAGCTGTGTTCATGTTCCAGCAGCCTAGGATGCTGCTGGCCACCTTTGCTGCCAGGACACACTGCAAGCTCATGTCTGGCTTACTATCTGCCTTTTCTACAGTGCCACTCCACAGTCAATCAGTCTTAGCCTGTGTTGTCCCTGTTGAGGTCCTTGTGGCTGGCAGCCCAAGCCCATGAGTGCATCTACTGTTTCTCTCAGTTTGGTGTCTGTAAACTTGACAGGTATGCACTTTTCACCTCCTCCAGGTCATTGATAAAGATATTAAACAGGACAGGTCTTGTGGCAGTCAACTTGTTACTGACCTCCAGGTAGGGCAGAACCCATCAAACACTACCCTTTGAGCCTGATCATGCAACCACTTCTGATTGTCTACCCAAGCAGACTGTAACATCCTGTCTTGGATAGAAAAATATTGTGGAAGACAGTGTCTAAAGCCTTGCTAGGAGGTAACTGACATTCACTGGTCTTCCCTTATCTGCAAATCCAGTCCTGTTATCATGGAAAGCCATGGGTTTGGTCAACCATGATTTATTCTTGAAAAATCTATCTTGACTGTTCCCAGTCACCAGAAGGTGATTCATGTGGCCACTTTTCCAGAGGACTTCTTCCACTATTTTTCCAGGGACCAAAGTGAGGCTGACTGGCCTGTGGCTCCCCAGGTTTATCTTTTGGCCTCATTTTGAAATGGATGCAGTATTTGCCTTTCTCCAGTTACTGGGGTTCTCCTCAGGTTCCACAATCTTTCAAAGACGGTAGGGAATGGCTGTGCAAAAACACCAGCCATTTATCTCAGCACCATGGATGCAGCCGATCTGATCCTGTGGACTGGGATGGGTCAAGTTCTCAGAAGTAATGCCTGATTTGACCCTTCTCCACTGCTGGTAGAGCTTTTTCTCCTTGAAACATCTCACTAAGCAAAGGCCTAGGAAAACTTATTTGTGAAGACTGAGACAAATAAGGCACCAAAAAACTCAGCCTTACCTGTGTCATGCATTCCACCCAAGTCCTAAACTATCCATCTAATTCAGGAAAAGGTCCACATTTCCCTTGTTCAGTCTCATTCACCTATATTCAGTCAGTCATTGCCTATCACAGTGACCAATATTGCTTCATTTTGTTTTCTTGTACTCTCTCATCTCTTGGTATTTGCTCTTCATAAATTGTACTTAAATTCTGTGAGGTAGAAACTGTATTTTTAGCAAACTCTGTTGGTACAATGCCTTGTCACAGCAGTATCCTGCAATGCAATGCAAAAACTAGGGCTGGAAGTTTATCTCATATGGAGTCTCACATAGTAGCTTCTCTGTTCATAACTTTCTCTAGCACTGTTTGTGATGGAGGAAACACCTTAGGGGAACAGCACAAGTCTGAAATGTTTAATCCAGAAATTTGGACCATTCAGGTCCTAAAGACACCAGTGCTGAAAGAAATCTTTCCAAGACAGGAGGACCCATAATTTCCTTCTTAGGCAGGCATCGGAGGAGGTATTCAAGCAGAGGTTTACACTTCATTACACTCCTCATTCCATATGGTCAGGCAAAGTCCAGAGAAATTAAAATAAATTAGTTGAGTGGCTGTCTGCAGTCAACTTTTTTATGTTGCCCACCCAACACTAGGTCTCCTGGAAGAGAAGCTGGGTTAGCAACATATCAGACCCTCTCTCGTGCAACCTCATCAGGGACACTAGAACAATTTTGCTAAATAAAGGCTCATTGTGGAGGCCTTCAGTTATGGGTTGAAAACCTCCCTGGTGCTGAATTGAGAAAATAAATTCAGTGTTTTCCTCACTGGGCACATTCAGGATATGTCCGTGGGGTATGCTATGGCCTGACGTTTGCTTAGTCTCTGAAGAAAACAGAAGTTGCATACCTGTGTTGGCACAGTAATGATTCCAAGCTAATAAGCCATGCTGAATGGCAAGCTAAGTTTGCTCTGACATAGCATTCAGATAGCAGGATCACGCAGCTTTTGGACTACAGCTGATGGATCCCCTGCCATTTTGGAAAGACCTCATACCTGTGCAGATGCACCTGGCTCTCCCATCACCCATAGTTATCTGCCATGGCTACAAATTACAACCATGATTTTTCCTGACTAAGGCTGTTCTATTTGTGCAATTTTCCATTTTTATTTATTTGATGGGTTAGAAATTGGAAAGAAAAAAAACAGCAAAAAAAATGCCAGTCTTTCCATACTCTCCTACCACAGTCTCTATGTCAAACAATATTCAAGACACTGCACATATAAGAGACACCAGACCATATGGATAAGGAAAAAGAGAGAGGTTTGCAGACTCAGAAAGTCTGATTCAATATCCTGTCTTGATTCCTCTACAGGAGCAAGGAAATACCATGCATTCCAGTTCAGAATTGTTATCGTATACAGAGATGTGGTAGTGTGCTTCTGAAATGTCAAAGAAAAACCCCATGGGGCAGGAATTTTTTTAAGACAGCATTCCTATTGTGAGAAAAAAGGAATAGGGAAAGCGGAATTAACATATTCTACCTACTCACAGTTTTCAAATTAGTGTCTGTAGTGAACAAAGGAGAGACAAGTACCTTTGACTTCATTTATTTCTGCTGAAGAAACTCAGAACCTTTCAAGATTGGACAGAAAACCTCCTAGCTTTTCAAAGTACTCAAAAGATTTGAGTTCACAGAATCACAGAATCTTCAGAGTTGGAAGGGACCTCTAGAGATCATCTAGTCCAACTCCCCTGCTAAAGCAGGATTGCCTAGAGCACATTACTCAGGACTGCATCCAGGCAGGTCTTGAAAATATCCAGAGAAAGAGACTCCACAACCTCCCTGGGCAGCCTGTTCCAGTGCTCTGTCACCCTCACTGTAAAGAAGTTTTTCCGTGTATTTGATCAGAACTTCCTATATTCCAACTTGTGCCCATTGGCCCTCGTCCTGTTACTGGGAACCATTGAAAAGAGTCTGGCTCCGTCCTCCTTAAACCCACCCTTTAGATACTTATATGCCATAATAAGGTCTCCCCTCAGCCTTCTCTTCTCCAGGCTAAAGAGTCCCAGCTCTCTCAGCCTTTCCTCATAAGGGAGATGCTCCAATTCCTGAGTCATCTTTGTTGCCCTCCACTGGACTCTCTCCAGTAGTTCCCTGTCCCTCTTGAACTGGGGAGGCCAGAACTGGACACAGTATTCCAGTTGTGGCCTCACCAGCACCGAGTAGAGGGGGAGAATGACCTCCCTCGACCTACTGGCCGCACTCTTTCCTATGCAGCCCAGGATTCCATTGGCCGTTTTGGTGACAAGGGCACATTGCTGGCTCATGGATAGTTTACTGTCTACCAAGACCCCCAGATCCTTCTCCTCAGAACTACTTCCCAGCAGGTCCACCCCTAACCTGTACTGGTGCTTAGCATTCTTCCTCCCCAGGTGCAGGACCTTGCACTTGCTTTTGTTGAACCTCATTAGGTTCTTCTCTGCCCAGCTCTCCAGCCTCTCTAGGTCACACTGGATGGCAGCGTGGCCCTCTGGAGTGTCAGCCACCCCACCCAGTTTGGTATCATCAGCGAACTTGCTGAGGATACACTCTGTCCCCTCATCCAGGTCATTAATGAATATATTGAACAAAATTGGACCGAGTATTGACCCCTGGGGGACACCATTGGTTACAGGCCTCCAACTAGACTCTGTGCCACTGATCACAACCCTCTGAGTTCTGTCACACAGCCAGCTCTCAATCCACCTCACTGTCACCTCATCTAGCCCACAAGTTGGTTGAGTTGGTTGATCTGTGTTGTTTTAAACACACTGTTCAATACTTGAAGGAAGAGTTTCTCTTTGGCTAACACTCCAAATGCAAAAGGAAATGTACATTATTTTATGTAAGTAAAGGAGAGAAGGTATTCTAGAAGCCATCTGTACTTTCTTCCACTCTCCTTCCTCCACTGACATGAAAGAATGAGGAAACTACGAATGAATTACCCATTCACTTCTTGACCCCTAAGAAGATTTAACTGAGACTCTAAATGGACTGCTTTCTTCAGACATGAAACAGCATTAATAATGTGATGTGACTTCATTAAATCACTTCCAAAAGGTCCAACACTGGCTCAAAATTGATCTTGGAATCACTTAAGAGCTTTGGCAATTCTAATTTTTTTCCCCATTCAGGAGAAGGTGTTAGTCCTCAAGGACAGTTACCTCTAGACCAAGCAACAAATCTCAGCCATTTTGGCTGTTTGCCTAGTCAAAAGTGTGGTATGAGTTTGTTCCAAATACACACATCACCTCCAGGCAGAAACCAAACATGGACAATTGCCAAAAAGACTAATGCATGAGGAAGTTATTAACATGTGAGAACAGGAAGTTATAAATGAAGGCTATACTGCAACCTTTATTTTGGTGGGTGTTACCAGGCTCCTCCCAACCTGGTAAATATTTATGTAGCTATCTAGGAACCTGATCCCTCTTCCATAGGAATCAAGACAGTGCTAACTATTGCCTTCACTGGTACAAGAGTCAGGCCACCAAGTATTTTAAGTAAGCATTGCAGTTTTTCCTTTCTCAAGGAAATGGATTTTGAAAACCAAGTACAGTTGAGTTTACAGAGATTGTCTTTCTGAAGTCCTTATGGCAAGAGACTCTGTGGTTTTCTAAGGAAACAGAACTTGTTGTCATTTGGAAAGAGGTTTTGAAAAGTACATATTAGAACCTGAAATGAACTATTGCTGAAATTTTCATTTTTCTACTTTATGTCCTTTCAGTTCTGTCCCCACAATAAGGCATGATGTGGCAGCACATGTTCAAGTCTTACCTATTAATAGACACACAAACCCTCAAGAAGATGTGTCACATAGTTTGAAATACAATTCTCCAGCCAATGTATTTTAAAATTAGAGGGGAAAAAAAAGAAGGATAAATGGAGATAAAGATCATTTCCCACTTATGAAGACCTCATGTGGATCTGGCCAAGGGCATCCAGCCCAGACATTCCAAGAGACTGCTGCTGTAAAAGAAAATTACTCTTTTTAAAGCATTTACTTGAAATACCAAATCTAAATGTTTTTGAGATGAAAGAGCCTCTTTAGTTAATTTTAGACAAGGCTCTCCTATTTTGGTTGTGGACTGGAAGCAGAGAAAAGTAAAATGTTTACTCTGAGAACAACAGTGCTGGGCACTGAGCCCAAATACAGCTATCTCCCATAATTCTCTTACCATATAAGATATGGTTCCTTCTAGAAGTATTTACATCAGTCTGAACTACTGCAAAATGACCATGCAGCTCATTTTCAAATAACCGAGCAGTACAATCTGCTGCACTTCTGTACACTGTGGTCTTGCCGCTTTATTCAGACACTATTCAGAAGACTCAGTGGCAAGTTATAGGAGCGTATAATGAAGAAAGCAAAAGGAGACTGGATCTGAGACGTGGGTGAGGCCTTCAGCTTTCAAGATTGTGAAAGCGAGGGCAAAGGCACTAAAACTGATACACTAAGCTTGTGTCTCAGAGGATGTGTGAAATGAATAGGAGAGTGTGAAAAAATGTGAAAGAGGCCTGTCTCCAGCAATTGCCCACAGATGGTGACTGAGAAAGATCACTTTTGGAATGAATGAAAAAGGCACAGGGTCATATTGCAGTCCAGGTACAAGGGTCTCAGGCTGTCAGAATAGGAGGTGAATAAGAAATACTAAGAAGGAAACAATTCATTCTACAGATGAACAAATTCTACCAATAGCAGGTCTTGGATGTGTCTTTTGGCCTGTTTTCTTTCTGTGAAACATGTAAAATAACACATTGTCTACTTTTTTAATGACTCACTAGATGCTGCTTGTAAAAATCATTGATCATGAACACCACTGTAAAAATGTAAGTCGTATTGGAACAATAAGCTACAGATCTTCTATGGTGGAATGACTGGACAAGGGAACAGCTACTGATGTAATCTATTTGGACTTCTTTTAGGCCTTTGATATTGTCCCACCACAACAATCTTGCTTCTAAATTGGAGAGATAAACTTTTGATTGATGGACTATTAGAAGGATAAGGAATTGGTTGGATGGCTGTGACCAAAGGGTTCCAGTCAACAGTTCCATGTCCAAGTGGAAGCCAGTAACAAGTGGTGTCCCGCAAGGGTCTGTACTGGGCAAATACTGTTCGATATCTGCATTAACGACATAGATAGTGGGATCAAGTACACCCTCAGCAAGTTTGTGGATAACATCAAGCTGCATGGTGCAGTTGATTCGCTTAAGGGAAGGATGGCATCCAGGGGCACCTTGATGGGCTTGAGGAATGGCCTGTGTGAACCTCATAAAGTTCAACAAGGTCAAGTGCAAGATCCTGCACCTGGGTCAGGGCAATCTCCAATATCAGTAAAAACTGGGGGATGAATGGATCAAGAGCAGCCCTGTGGAGAAGGACTTGGGGATACTGGTGGATGAAAAATTGGATATGAGCCAGCAATGTGCACTTGCAGCCCAGAAAGCCAATTGTATCCTGAGCTGCATAAAAAGAAGTGTTGCAAAGATGTCAAGGGAGGTGGCTTTTCTCTGCTACTCTGTTTTCATGAGACCCCATCTGGAGTACTATATCCAGCTATAGGGTCCCCAGTACGAGAAAGACAAGGACCTGTCGGACCAGGTCCAAAAGAAGGCCATGAAAATGGTCAGAAGGCTGGAGCACCTCTGCTATGAAGAAAGGCTGAGAGACTTGAAGTTGTTCAGCCTGGAGAAGAGAAGGCTTCAGGGAGATCTTAATGCAGTCTTTCAGCACTTGAAGGGGGTTTATAAGAAAGATGGAGAGAGACTTTTTACCAGGACCTGTAGTGACAGGAGAAGGGGCAATCGTTTTAGACCGAAAGAGTAGATTTAGACTGGATATAATTAAGACATTTTCTTCTGATTAGGGTGGTGAGACACTGGACCAGGTTGCCCAGAAAAGTGGATGCATCATCATTGGTAGTGTTCAAGGTCAGGTTGGACAGGACTTCGAGTAACCTGATCTAGTGAAAGATTCCCTGCCGATGGCAGGGGGGATTGGACTAGATGATCTTTAAAGCTCCCTTCCAACCCAAACCATTCTATGATTCTATGAGATATGCATGTTGGCTCTCTCATAATAAAAATAAAAAAATAATCAAAAATTCCAATGAAGGAAAATAAATACAAAATGCTGGTCATTGTATGGCAGTAGCCAAATAATTCTGTCAAATAACATGTTAATTTTAAATAGCATCACAGCTGGGAGGGAGCGAATGTTTGTTTCTCTTTTTACTGTTTCTTTGTTTTTATTTCACCCAAGTATTTTTTTTCTATTTTCATAACTTTTTCCTTATTTGAACCATTACAAGAGCAAAAAACATAAGCCAAAGGGCAATAATAAAACATTTAACAAGGCAAACTAGAAATGTAAAGGAGAAACAAAAGTCTTGATTCACATGAAAAATTGTCATTTTGTTTCCAAATTCCTTGCAAAAAGCCTCAACCATGAATACAAATATTTCACATAAACATCTCTGCTATTTTTATTGCCATTTTGGCTTGAAGGGGCACTTGAATATTAGGATAGACCTGGGACTTCATAATTTTAAATATATCAAATGTGTCCATTAAAAATGAAGCAAAAGTATTCAATTAAGGAAACAGCACCCGAGTCCAAAAGACATCAATGTACTTTCATTGCCAATGCACTTTGTTGTTATTTTAAACTATATCTCCATGAAGCCCACCAGGCAAACCTATGATCCCTTATCAAAGTAAGCGTACTAAACCACTTGCAGAGTTTTCTACAATCTTTCCCCTGTCACTGTCCTCACTGAAAGATCTCAGAAGTAAATGAGTTAAGTATGAAAAAATATTAGTAGCTGTACTGATCCTTTACGTTATTTTTTTTTATATAACTCATTAGATTTCCCAACATTTGAGAAAGAAGTAAAATGTCCTTATCTTGGTCTATAGGTGAGGCACAAGAAGGTGGAGTAGCTTGCTAACATCACAGTGTATGTCCAGTACTGCTTGTGCTTAGCGACAGGCTGACATAGGCTCCACACTCCATGCTAAGCACAGAAATTAGGTATTTCGCCAATGGCAAGCCCTGTCACCTAAGAGGCAGGCCTGCACTCCATTCACTAAGCTATCATTTCCTGTTTGCAAACTGTTCCTGATTCAACATGTAGTGGTCTTTTTAGGTGAAGGTCTTGACTACTTATTCATGAAGCACTGAAATACATGAGGAGGTTTTGTACAAGAAAGATTTCCTGAGTATTAAAACCCAGTCTTTTTTCCTACTTGGTTAGCTGTCATGAGTTCATGATCCCTCTAGGCCCTTCCTTTCACACAGCTGGAGCCCTCCATTGCGGCAGTCCTTTTTTTATGGCCAGGTGTGATAAACCGCACTTCCTTGCATATGCAATGTGTTAATAAACTCTGTCCATGGAAGAAAAACAGGAAAATGGTGAGTGAATGGGTGGATGACTCTGTGGAGTCTTAGAGACAGAAACTGAAAACAGTTAAGAGAAAGGAGAATTTCTTCTTCTTTCATTAAGTTCTCAACACTTTTAGCTTATTTAATCCCTTAAACTATCATGTCTCACATAGCGTGCAGTTGTTTGTTTTCTTGGCTCTTGAAAACCTGTTTGCTGTCTGAGACATGTAGTTCTAGTATAGCCTAAAACAGAAGATCAGTTTGCAACTTCCTCCAGGATTACTGCTTCTTTAGAAATTGTTTCTGGTTTAAGACTAATGGCAGGGTATTCAAGATAAAGTTTCACAAAAGCTGTAAAACTAAGACACTCTCCTATCACCTCAGCTCTCCCCTCTCCCTTCATTTCCCGGAATGAAATCACGTATGAGATAATCTGAAAGATTTTGTTTCTCAGCAAGAAACTGGCTGTTCTCACCTCCAGCTGATCAGATTGTGGCTGAGAATATGTGGGCCCTCATCGCTGTTTGAAATTTCTGCTTCTTCCCGGAGGAGGCTTTCTGCACTGTGAGGCGAATCAAAATGAGTAACACCAGGCACTTGCATGAAACATACAATTTCCTGCCGCTGTGCTGGAACATAGGTGTACGTATATCCAGCAAGGGCAAGAAAGTGTGGTAGAATTACAGAAAGGATCTTGAAATTTGGTTCACTCCCTCTTGAATCTTATTTACTAGGAATACCTAATCAATGAAGTATTGTAAATAAAAATAGTGACAGAAAATAATCTGTTTAAAATAACAGCAATAGGGAAGCTAGACTCTTCATCTGCTTGAACATTTTTCTGAAAGGCAAATATAAAGTTCAGCCAGCTGAGGTGATAATGAAGAAAAAATACTTCTGAGAGCTTTTAAAAAGCTGAACATCAAAGTCCCACTTTTAGTGTTTGGGAATACGTGAGATGGGTTGCAATTTGAAATTTCTGCTTGTTCTTAGGGGAGATTTTCTGCACTGGGGATGAAGACCAGCAAGCTTAAGACCAAATTCTGTGAAGTTAGCCCAGGGTTTTTTTGGTGCAAGGACATGAAGCATCGGTGAAGAAGACACATGCAAGAGCTCCACTGCAACCAGTGTGACTAAACGCAAGCAGCATCTTCTCCACTGGTATACTCCATTGGGATAGGTATTTAATAATTGACGATATTACATAGCTCATTGATCTAGTAACAATTACCAACAGGTTGACACATCCCATGTATGGGATGGGATTTTAGTATTCATTTTCCTGTCAGATAAGGTAACAATGTATGTACAATAACAGTAGGATTTCTGTTATCTTAAACAAAATACATTTAACTCATCTCAGTTTAAAAACAAAAGAGGACAGAAGACTCAATACAGTCCTGCTGGGGCCTAGCTTAATGCTTGTTTTTACCAAAAAAAAAACCACGCCAGAATATACTTTTGTAAGACATGCCTTTTTTCACAAGTGGCTTTACACTTCTCACACTGGGTTACTTTGTGAAGAAAAATTGAATCCGTTCTCATGCCTCTGGGAAATTCCAGGAGTCCATGTAGAACTGTATATAGATTTAACCTGGAGAAAAGGAGGCTGAGGGGAGACCTTATCGCTCTCTACAACTACCTGAAAGGAGAGTGTAACGAGGTGGGAGTCAATCTCTTCTACCAAGTAACGAACAATCGGACAAGAGGAAATAGCCCCAAGTTCCCCCAGGGGAGGTTTAGATTGGGTATTAGGAAAAATTTCTTCACCGAGAGGGTTGCCAAGCATTGGAACAGGCTGCCCAGGGAAGTGGTTGAGTCACCACCCCTGGAGGTATTTAAAAGAGGTATAGATGTGGCACTTAGGGACATGGTTTAGTGGTGGACTTCACGGTGGTCTCGATCATCAAAAAGGTCCTTTCCAACCTAAATGATTCTATGATTTTATGATTCTATGCAGTAAATAAACAGTAGCCAGTGCTTGTTTCTGATGCATTTTTTATACAAACACTGCCAAAACATGAGAGAAAACCAAACTACTCCTGTGTAACTTCCACACAGATCCTGCAAAGAAGAGGGAAAGTGCTTCATTTATGGAGTCTCCCAACCGTCACCTAACTTTTTTAAAAAAGTGTGGTTCTCCCTGTGAAGGAGGAGAAAGAATTTTTCCCATCACATATTCATCATCCTGTTGGTGGTTCTGTCAATGGTGGTAGCCAAAGGGCTCAGCCAGAGGCAGCATTTCTGACATTTCATCCCTCTGTCATCCCTCCACTGTCCTCCTTCCCACTGCCTGTTTAGACCTCCATAATAGCTCGACTACAGAAATTTCTGCCCCGGCCTTCCCTGCTTACTGCTTTCTTTCCACACTGCCTTGAGTTGGCTGACTTTGCAGAGGAAACAGCATGACTTTCATGCTGATTTACAAAAAATGAGGCAGCAGAAAACAGCCATCCTTTCAGACATTTCGCATCCCCAGGGCTCTGGGATAAAGACAGGAGATAATGCCTTTCCTGTTTTTTGGCTAGCATCCAGGTGTGCAGAATTTTCACAATAAAGACTAAGTGGCCAAATCCAATGCCACTATATTCTGATTTTATCTCATTTTAACTACACTTGTTGGAAGCTTTGGACTTCATGTGTACGGTATTGACTTCAGTTGTACCATTGTGGCAAGCACTAAAGAATAAATAGTTATTTTGCCTAAATATAAACTATATGTAGAATATATACACATATAGCAGTTCCACAAATATATATACGTACGTATGTATGTGCATACATATATAAATACTCATAGACATGTATTTATGGAGCCACCAAGACAGAACTCAAAGGACCTATGAGGAAAATACTCTATATTCTTAATGAACACAGTTCCTAATCTCTTGTCTCAAGAATGGCAACAGTTGTCTCCTTGGTAAGAATCAAAGTTATTTTAAGAGAGAGTAAATTTCCTATCAGCATCAGGCAGTGAGGAATCATATCCACTTAATTTCTATTAGGCTTCAAATAGAAGAAATTTGATAAAGCACTTCTAGTGCACTTGAACAGGAATGTTTGAACAATGGCCAAAGCAATTAAATAAGCACACTTTAAATGACATTGCCCACATGTAAGCCTTATTCCACAGAAGTGTGCAAAAGAGTTCCTGAGTTTTGAAGATGCCAGCTGAAAATCTGCAAGAAGCCATTGGTGTAAGGGGTATCAGGAAACAGCAAAGCTGGCACCAAATCGAGTTTCCAACAAAGAAAAGGACTCCGAGAGTGTTTCTTTTAAGATACTTGCGTTTCTTAGAAAATTATTTTGCTGATATCACAAGAGAGTAGAAAACTCCTGCTTCGCTTTATCTAAGAAATTAATTATGTCAACCAAAACATTTCTTTATCATGGAACTAATGTCGTAACAACAAATGCATGCATGCATAGAGGTGCTCAGGTCAGCATTCCATCCAGCATTTCCCAGTTCTTGGTCCTTGGGAGTAAGGGAAACTGAAGAAGCTTTTAAAAAAAGGTTGGAGGGAGGGGAGAGAAAATGGAAGAAGCAGCTTCCTGAAGTCACCTTTACAATGAAGACACCAAGGAGTCCTACTGAAACCAAGTTATCAGTTTTCTGGTGAAAAAAGGAAAAAAAAAATAGTAATTCAAATTAAGGTAAGAGGTAAGGCAGACAGAGTAGAATGAAACTGAAACGTGATTTAAAATCTAGCACTGAACAAATTAGTTGTTACAGCAATGTTGTACCTTGACTTGACTGTGTTATGTACCAGTTCTGAACATCCTGTAATCAAAAATAGAGAGGCATATTTCTGAAGGAAAGAGTACGTGTTCAACCCCAGATCATTTTTTTTTTTCCCCTGGGAACTAGGCTTTTCGAATTTTCTCCTGTTGACTGATAAAAAAAATCAACTCAGAGGAGGTCAGTGTTGCAGAGCGTGAAAATGATAACAACAACAACAACAAAAAGCACCAGTTTTAAACAGTCATCACTGCTTGATGAATAAGAAGGGAAATATTCAAGGGATTAAAAAAAAAGGCCGCAAGAGAAAAATACAGTCATACCTTAACCTGTGAGGAGAATTGAATCATTGGAATGAAATGTAAAAAACGAACAAAGATCCAATATTGAGATAAATTAATTATTTTATGAATAAAACCACAGCTCTCCCTGCTCCCACTTAGTACATGAAGGATGTAAGGAGAGTACAAATCCTACTTAGGATTAAGTTAAGAAAGCTCAGCATGTTGCAAGGCTAAATGCTGGGTGTCTTACTGCATAGGAAGAACCTTTTCATTGCACCTAGGGACTCAAATGTAGGTGAATTCTTACACTATTCTGTATCTCAGATGATGCAGTTGATCCTAATTTAGATACAGTAAAACAGATTAATATCTTCTGCCTAATTTTAGTATCACCATTCTTTAAAAGATCTTTAATTAATTTATATTCTGTTTTCCAAATAAATAGTAAGTTAATTTACATTTGAACCAACTTTTGCATATTACTAAGGGTCAAATCAAAACCACCATATTTTGTCTTCTGGAATTAGCAACTGCTTGAGGTGTGAAGAGAATGTTTCTGTAAACCTTATTTTGATAGAATATTTTAATAGTCTACTGCATGAGTCACCACGAGGGCTATTTGATTAGATATAATTATTTCTGTGGTGTCCTTCAACCTCAAGCACCTAATAACTTTGCTGTGGAACGTGATAGCAAGCCATTTACTGTTTCACTATGATGTGGGATTCATATCCAGATTTATTCCATTCTATGGTCCTTCTTTCTGTAAGAAAATGTATTCTATCAATATTTGTAATCCCAGTTTTGTAATAATTATGAGTCCCAATTCACCCTACTTATATATTGCATACTCACTACAGGAGTTATCATTCAACTGTAGTTCAGTACCACTAGTTGTCAGTCAATGTCTCTGTCACGCAAGTCCTATTTGAGAGGGTATTCTTAAATAAATTTGCCAGTTTTGTATATGAAGTTTTATAGAGGAGAAATCTGTATTCCATCAAAATGAACTTCAAGTATTTTACTGAGTAATATTCTTTAGTTTTAAAAGTGTTTTATTTAATGGTCTTCAGGATATTTGCTCTGATTTATCATTTTCCTCCATCTTTTACTTTCTTTCCACCCTACCATTCCTCACAGCAAGTAAACTAGAAGTTTCTAAGCAAAAAATATAAGATTTGGTCCCATGCTCTGGTAAATGAAGAGAAACATCTTTATTTTTAGATCATAGAACTCCTTTAGGAAGGTAAATAATGAATGTTAATTGGTCTGAAGCAACTGAACAATCCATCTCTTAACATCTGTCATTAAGGGAGAGAGAAAAAGACTTTTACTATATGCACTGATACCTTAGAAAAATTAAGTAGAAATATTAAAAGAATGAATACAGATATTCTAATATATATATATTACAGAAACAGAAAATCTTACAAATTAGCTATTTTTAAGAGGAGACAAATGCTTTGCTGAAATGAGTCGGTAGGCTTCTTTAGGACAAGATAAAACTTCAAGGATTCATTTCACTAGAAATTGAAAATGGTTTTCAGATCATCTGTTATATCAATTTATAGAAAATAGCAACAAAAATTTTCAAAACCTATGAAATCCATTACCTGTTTTTTTAGATACTAATATCTCTGCAGCCCGTTGAGACGCATGAGATAACAATCAGTTAAAAGCTTTACTGATTTTACACACTGAGAAAGGAATATTTTGTTTGTTCTGAAGACAAATGTCCAGTTCAAATGGAAGAACAAGAATCATTGTCGTGCAAAAGCTTGAGGCTAAGAATTTATTGCACCACTTGCCTGCCATAACCTGGGTTCCTCCACTTGACTTGCGTGAAGTGGTGGAATGAGATCTCACACTCGGTGCTCTCTACAACGTAGCTCTACAGTTATCCCATATCTCCAGCCACATGTCCCTGGAGAAAGTGTCGTGGATCACACTTCCTACATTCCTTTGTTGACTATGCTGGCACACACATGTTTGACACAACACATTCCCAGGCCCAATCATATATCATCAATTCATTCCTTCTCCTTCCATTTCCACTTATACATAAATCCTTTCGGTGTGCTTCCAGTATAGTCCCTGTTTTGTGAGACATTTTGTATCATTCGGAGGGGAAGATTACATTTGTAATAGTTCATGGTAAGTGTTCAGACTAATCATACCTGTCTCTATCCCTCATACCTAGCACATGGCTGTTCTGATTGTCTACCTCATCGTTTATCCAGTATTTGCTCTAGGCATTTAGGAAGATAATCGACATGAAAAGTCCTCCAGAGACCTAGGGTAGAAAACCAGCTTTTTCTCCCCGTTTCCACTGACAAGTTTCTTAAGACAGATAAAAATACTGCACAGAACTTCTTAATCATCCTGCTCTATGCATGCAGATGCCCCAGCTATTTTCCAGACATTGCACACCGTATTTTTAAAATCCCTGCCTGATTGCACCTCTTGTACGCAATGCGTTACAGTTTACCCACCAGTGAAAATGGGTGCAAGTTTCTCACTATGATTTTTGTTAGCTATACATACTAGTAATCAAATAGCATGTAGAAAAGCAGACTGGTGCTGTGCTGAAGGGCTAGAGTTGTCAGTGTTGCACCGCTTTTAAGACAAGCTGCTCCTCAGAAGACCTGCCATTTGATGCTTAGATGAGGCTAAAGCCCGATCTAAAAGGCTGTTTTGTCAGAAGGAATCACTTGTGTTGGTATTTTGTTGTTTTTGACATGCAGCTTAATTAGGTCTTTAATTCCTAAACCACAAACTCTTAAATTAGAGAGGAGGAAAAAAAAAAAAAAAAAGAAATGACAACAAAAAAAACAAACAACCAAAAAACAAGGCTTTATGCCACCTGGAAGAAATTAAACCTAATGTCCTGCTCCACTAATCTTATTTCAAGTCACAATAATAAATATGCTCTGTATTCAACAGCTTTGTTAGCCTGCAGCTAAGTGGAGTCTTCAGTGAAAATGAGTTTATTCCAGCACTGATACTTGACAGTAACAAATTAGCAAGTAGTAGTAAAATCGCCAGTGCCTGTGATGTATCCCAACGGGTCCTATCAAAAGGTAGGCATTTCTGCATCTGCTTAGTGGGAGACTATATACAGCCTGCGGATTTTGCTGCTGATTATCAAAGTACCAAGGAAGTTTAAAAACTATTGTAGGCAGTCCCTGAGTTTGGAGATCAGATTTTAAATGATGGCCAGGGAAAAGAAAGGAAATACTGAGTTCTGCTAGTACATGCTCAGTACCCGAGAGGCATTACTCCAGTGCTTTCCCTGGAAGTGAGGAGAACAAACAGCCCTACTAGTTCAGAATTCCCCCTGCTGCCTCCCCCAAATAATCTATCCAGGGCAGGGTCCAGTTTCCTACACTGAGCAGTACTTGCCCTTCAAAATAACGTGTTTCAGAAGCTTTCCCCGGTTTTGAATTTTATCATCACAGCAAGGAGTTGTGGCAGGACAGGCGTTCCACGCAGCTGTGGAGCCAGCTTGTTCCCTCTATCTTCAGGTTTCCAAGAAGATAAACTACAACTTTCTTGGATGACCTAGGGTGTGGTGGGTGTTATTGATACACATTATTCTCCAGTTTTGCATTTTAAGTCGATAGTATCACCCTTATTTACTTGTGCTCTCTCTCTTCCCTCAGTAGCTGTCTCACTGGACTCACTGAAGCTTTTGCTTTGCAAGCCTAATCCCAATACAAGGGCCCTTCTGGTTCAGGGTGCTCCTGTGACCTTTCTTTCCTGAGGAAATCAATAGGGACAGACTTTACAGACAAATATATGAACACTGTATAGTGTGATTACGTTGGCTTACATTTACACAGGCTTACCAGGTATGAACAATTACCACTGTATGGTTGGTTGAAGCTGATATGAAATACTTGCAAACACTGAAATGCAGCTGTCTGATCATCAAAATATAAATCTGCTATGAAAATACAGACACTCTTTGCCAATCCAGGACCTTGACTGCTTTATAACTTAGGTGTCAGCAACCCATTAATACTTTTACCTCCCACCTCATGCTCATTAA
This sequence comes from Alca torda, assembly GCA_008658365.1. Lineage (NCBI taxonomy): Eukaryota > Metazoa > Chordata > Aves > Charadriiformes > Alcidae > Alca > Alca torda. The sequence goes on along the minus strand of CM018077.1, from coordinate 154,152,873 downwards.
TTCCTTTTATGTAACAATTCATGACTCTCACCATTTCCTCACAGTTTAATGACTTCAGAGAAAACCTTTCATCCCATTGTTAACCCCCTTCTTTAGCTATTGCCTTTTGCAGAGAAAACGTGGTCTGCTAGAGCAGCAGTGCTCATGTCCCCAACGTGCTCTGAGGGGGGATTCCCTCAGACACAATTGTAGCTGTCTACTTTCCTCCTGTGGACAAATCAGTCCCAAACCAGACAAAGTACAAAGATGCACAGTTGGGCATCCAATTGTGCTCTGAGGTCATTAGCAAGACAAAACACTCTGTGGAATTTAGGCTTTCAGAACCTCCTCTGCAAGGAGGATTTCTAAGAAAAACCTGGCAGTTCCAACTGGGAGAGGAATTCCTTCTGTTAAATAGAAGATAAGGAAAGATTAGTTTAGTGACAACAAACTTAGAGTTAATGCTCTTCAAGTGGGAATGTGGTCCTTCAGAGGACTGAATCAAATTATATGAAAAGCAAATTCCATTTTCAAATATTGACAGTTCACATTAAAGTCCTCTTTAACTGGGAACACCTTTTTAACAGGAGGTACCTGTTGCCCATGATATTTTTAATTAGCAGTATTATTACCAGCACTATTTTATGCCAGTGCTGGAAACCCAGGGCAGAGTAATTAAGTCCTTTCACTTGGTAGATCATAGAGGAAACTGAATTCTCTGTGTGGCTTGGTAAAAATTTGGTCTTTTCCCTTGGTTTGAAATTTACAGGGAACCTAAACTTTTAAACTAGAAAGTCAAATTTCTTGTCACATGACTGGAAGCAACATCCACTGACCAAACAAATCCTCCTGAGGAAAAGAATACAATCCTATTTGTACACCAAACAACTAGCTGGCTAAAGTAAGAAATTGTCACCTGGTTTATAAATAAGTCAACTTACTCAAAATTGAAATTTGCCCTTGGATCTCATTTGCCTTCCCTGAATAATTCCATCACTAAATGACTGTTATCAACTGGAAGCAATATCTATACACATGAATCTGGTTAGCTATCAGCGCTCATGAATCATTTCATCACACAGCTATACTGATGGAAATAACTCCAAAAAGAGCATATGTTTTCAAAGTTGTTAAAGGAAAATGTTGACATAAATATAAAGAAGAGGAAAAACATATGCAAAGTTCCTTTTCCCTTGGGCTGGGGAGGAGGAGGGAGGGGGTTAAACCACAAAAAATCCATGTCTAGCACTTGAAACAATAAAAAAGAAACATCCAAATGCTTAATGAAATCATCTTGTGGAAAGGATGAAAGTATAAATAAACTTAAGGTTATATTTGCAACACAAATTGCACTACAGTTGACAGGGAAGTCATTATTTTGCCCACTTTGAGTGAATTTTTTTCTTAGTAAGAGTCACAGTGGGAGTGTTGAGCATGTTTAAAGATGTGAGCCTCATATTAGATCTTAATTGAGAGGCACATATTTTGTAGGGGAAACAAACAAACAAACACACAAACAAACACACACACACACTTCTTACTCCAGGTTACAAGAATCTGAACAAAGAAGAAATGGAAGTTGAGGTAATTTGAAGTTTGGCTCATCCTGACTTGTCAGAAGTCTCTAACAAAAGCAATCTCCATTTTCTGTTGCCCTCACAACTACATACTTTTTTTTTTTTTCCCAAGATGAAATCCTGAAATCTTCCTAGTTTGGGGGAATACTTGATGCAATATTTTTAGCGTTGGTTTAAATCAGGAGTTCCTATTCTGTAGATTAGACTTTTAAGGAATTTATTCTGGGCTTATTGGAATGAACATGTCATTGCTTTACCTAGATCGGCTGCATTACATTGACTCTCATTTAAAAATCGGAAGCATGCTGCTGTTGCTTCATTCAATGGCAAAAATGGTGGTAAAGATTATTAGTATTATTATTACTATAATTATTAATTATAATATCTTAAGATATCTTAATGAAGAAATGACAAAACAAAACCCAGGTCCTTTTGGAAGTTAAAAATGTGCATTTGTTTGCCCAGACTCTAAATTAGTTTCATCCTCTCAGTTCATTTGGGACAGTTGATTTTAACTACTGTATGAAAACAAAATTGCTTCTGTTTCCTATAAAGATGGTGTTTATTTTGGCATGTGTCACTCACAGAGATGCACAATGGGAGTCCCACCCCAGGTAGGAGAGACACCTCTATGGGGCTCCACCCTCATTGAAGCATGTTTCAGTTTTTCTTGAAGCAAATGAACCATCACAGTTTTTATTCCAACATTTTTTTGTAGTTTAGTTTTATTTTTTCTGGCCTCTTTCCAACATCAGACTGTTAGCCGCTGCGGATCTGCAACATGAGAAACGAAAAACATCCTTGCAATAGGATGCAAGGCTCCAGAAGACCCTTGAAGACAGCCACAGGTCCTTGGTCTGTGTAAGACAGTGCTGCTTACAATTCAGATCTTAGAGCTCTTAGGTCCTTGCACTGCAAATACATTCATACAATTTTAGGTGAGTGTGAATAAGATAGACTTAAAATAATTTAGATTCTGTTACCAGCGTAGCTTCCCCTGCTTTCCAATTGGGAAGTTAAACTGATTTTGTTTATACATTGGTGCATGTTTCTTAATGTGGAGAAGGTCTGGCATGCTGTTAAATTCCTGAGGTGGAACTTTTGCCTGATTCACTTAAGGTTGATCCTTCATTAGGTTAATACCAATGTGTGTAAAAACAACAACAATAAATAAAAAAAAAAAAAACAAAAACAAACCAACCAAACAAAAAAACCCAGCCCACCAAAAAGAAAAAAGAAAGCATAAAAGGACAATTAAAAAACTGAGCAGAGGGATGGATCTGAACTCTTTTCAGCACAAGGCTGATATCTGTAGATAGTTATCTCACATGGCAGCCCTGTGTTTCAAGAAGCAGAAAAGTTTTCAGTTTGTGATTACATACATATGGTGGCAGAAGAGGCCCTTGGCGTTGTTGCAGAGACCTCACAGGAAGCTCAGAACTTCAATCCAGGGCATGGGGGAGGAGGAGGGATGCATGGAACTCAAGGCTCAGAGAGATAGGAAACAATTATCATTCAGCTGGCAAAAGGCTAAAGATGTCCCGCAGCAACATTCCCGGGATACTCCAGAGCAAGACTTACCAGCGGAAAGAGGACAAGGAAAAAGGAAATGCATTGTTTCACCCAGGCTGAATTTCACATCCTATTACATTAGAGTAACAGATTACACAGTGCATTTTTTTCAATGAATAATCTAGTTGCTGAAAAACAGAGTTTGAAAGCAATCAAAACTAAAAGCAAATTCAGCTCAAATTCGGTGTTTAATTTTGGGTGACATGACATGCTCATTGTGTAGTTAACTTGTGTATTCTGGGCAAAGAGATAAGCAGCATATAGGCAAAAGATGTGATTTATAGCCTTTCATTTCTAAACCGGTTTTGGAGTTGATGTGCTGCTTTGCAAGAAAATGAAGAGTTAATAATTAGCCTAAATTACACCAAAACATAGAAAGTATTAAAATATTACTTGAGCATTCAACTAAATCTCTTAAAATCAATATTCACCAAATGACCAAAATTCGATATGAAAACAAACAAACAAAGTTTTGAGAAATTTATATTTTTATTTTTTACAAAGAAAAATTTTTGCTAGGATCTAAAGTACTTGTTAGTGCACCTGGAGAGTTGGAGAATCTATTATTCTCATAGTTCATTTGTACATATATTAGCCTGTAAACAGAAAAAAAGAAACGGATTGATAATTTCAATAAGATATCATCCTAAATAATGCACAAGTGAAGACAAGCCTAGCGATGGTGTACATGTCTTGTGGTAGAGACTGAAATTTCTTAGATGTATATGCCTCATGTGGAATATGAAGAGAGCCAAACCATCACTTAGATTTCCTGGGACAGCCAGAATTTTTTTTTTTCCAACAGTCTACATTTTTTTAAGTGTCATTCCATTTTCTAAACAGATATTTGTGTCTCTTGGTGTTCCTACAGGCTGTTTAAACAAAGATTGCATGTAACATTGTTATCCATTCTTCAATTATAACAATCTTGAGGCTTGAAGGGTAAAAAAATTCATCTCCATCTGAGGAAATTTAATCACAGGAGCTCTGCAACAGTAACTGTTATAATAAGATTACTGCCCACTTAAAGACCTTCTCTTTTTCTCTGCCTCAACTGGTGCAAAGATGAGGACTTCTAGTATTCTCCATTTAGTTGTCAGTGGCAGATACTGTAGCCAGGAGAAGACCATTCTGGCAATTTGAATTGACCAATAACCTGCTAAGATCATTGTTTCATTTCTGACAAAAATTTGTACTGGGTACTGTAGCAACATAAGAAATTACTTATTGCTTCCCTGGGGGTTTAAGTGTTTATATCCAAGTACTGGGATGATGCAACAGGGAAAAAGTTTTGTATGAGTCACGGAAGTTTGTGAATTTTTTAAAAGGGATTTTACTTCTCTGGACAATGAAATTCTACTGAAGAATAACAGTGACTATTTAAACTTAAAACTCCCAGCATTCCCCATCACCCAAGCTCCAGGGTCATGCTCTCTGAAGTTTGTCAGTCCTCCCAGAAATTCCCACTGTTCGTTGAAATGTATTCAGAGTGCCTGTTAATGTGGTAAATATCTCAGAAAGTACGAGCGCAGTCCTTCCACCTACCTCATCTTTCACTTAAAGAACAGACATTTGTTAATGATTAACTGAATCACAAATTTGCCATCCAGGGCGCCTATCCCAGATCCATATGTGCATTATGGCAGGCTTCACTAAATAACACTGTTCTTTCAAATCCCAGCGTGTGAGCAAATGTTCAGCTTTGGGGAGATACCCTAAATTGTTAAGTGTCATTAAACGCGCCTCAGAACAAAACCTCTGATCCTTAGATAGGAAATTGTGTGATTAGTGGAAAAGCATATTTTCTGCCTTGAGTTCCAATTTGAATCATCTCTATAAGTAGGGTTAATTCCCTCGAACTTGTCAGAAATACCAATCCAAGATACCATAGCTCTTTGCCAGCCACATTTGATGACCTCTATCTTGGAGCATCTATACTCCAGTTGAGTGAGTTACATTTACAACTTGTGCAGACCCTAGGCTGCTTTTCCCTTTTAACTCTTGAGTTGACATAAAAGGTATCAGATATCTCTTAGGGCTTGGCAGGAGGCAACAGCAGTGAGATAAGAAAGACAAAGTGATGTTCTCTTACAAGGATTCATTCACTTACCAATACTCCGTTATGTTGGGATGTATTCTCCATGCCGAGTGCCTTACAGCTGGCAATGCAATGCCTTTTTGTGTCAGAACACTTCGTGAACTGTACAAGGGAAATGGTAATAACAAATTGCAGAGATTACAAATTTAGTATATTTTCCTGTGAATTTCATTTACATAAGAAAGGGCTGAGGGATACTCACAGTAACTTGACTTGTTCCTATGAGTACTGCAAACATACAACTGCTCTTTGTGCATTTCCTTCCTAAGCAAGTTAAGACCTTTGTGCTAGGAAACATCATGGCATTTAAAATCTTGGAGTTGGGTTCTGTTAGGGTTTGGGGTTTTTGTTTGTTTGTATTAGAAAACAGCATAAAACAACTGAGAGGAAGCATTTTATTTGTCAGCAAGAGCTGCTGAGCACAAAACACTGAAAATGAATTTTGAAGTACAACCAGTAGAAAGTGAAATTAAGACTTTTCATCTCCAACCTTGGTAACAACTGCAGAAAAAGCTAATTCTAGAAGATAAAATGTAGTCATAGCATGAAGGAGCTATATCCAAGCTTTTGCGTGCGATGTTAAAAAGAGGCACAAATGGGCTGACTTTCAGAGATATTCATCTAAACTTTTACTTCTTTTTAAATTCTGGGTACTCACAATACCTGGAAAGTTATATTTGTGCATGCTTTATCTCTGTGTTTTTCCACTGGCTGACAACAATAATTTCCTATTTTTTATGTACTGGGTGTGATTTGATAGAACCCATCTTACTTTGCCACTAAGGCAGCTAGAAGCTGGCATGTAACAAACTTCCATTTCTCCCTTTATATCCCACTTAAAAAATAAATAAATTTTAAAAATCCATGCTTTACAGAGGATGGAAAATAACTTTCAAATGCATAGTTTAGGCATTCAACTAGACACTGACTTTTTAAAGTGGGGGTTCTGAAGGAAAGAGATCAACAACAGGCAAGAGAACAGCCTCAGAAAAGATCATCTCTGTACCAAGAATTTCCGTTCTGCTAGTGACATTCAGAAAAACACATATATGGAAGCGAGGGAAAGATTTCCAGTAGAACAACGGACAATATTCCCCTTTAACGTTTTAGAAATACATGGGCATTTCTATGTTCATTATCCAGCTACATTGGATTGCTGAGTTACTTCACCACTCCGATATAAATGACAGCAAGATGCTGTCTGCTTTTTACATGAACAGACTTGTTTCCAAACTAGTCTATACTGTGGTAGAATATAAAACAATATACAAGTTAATTATGTTCACAAAGTTCTGGCTATTTTACAGTGTATCAAGACAGTTTGATCTAAAGTTAATTACTCTTGAATTTAACTTCCCAGCTCTGATTTGTGTATTGATTTGTAAATAAATCTATAGAAGATGGACGGATTTAAGGCTTTGCTATGTCTGGCCTTCAAAGTCGGTCATTTTTGCCACTGATTTATGTGACATTTTACTTATCAGTCATGTCCTTCCAACTATTCAGCTAATAAAATTGCAGTTATTTATCATGGACTATCTTATATGCATTAAATGTTGCAAGCTTGTAGTAAAGGAAAGTTAAACCCATTGGTTAATCAAAATGCCAACATGCTGAAAACAAGAACTTGAAAACTGGGCTCTGGAATGCACAGTGAAGTCTTAAACCTGATTTTAAAACCATAAATCTTTGCAGGATTATTGTTTCAGGCACCTGAATAAATCACCTGTTCATTCTACATGCTAAGAACCTGTCAGCTCCCAATGGCACGAAGGAAATTTGTTGGAGGCTAAACATTATTTTTAAATCAAGAATCTTATTCATGTGCCTAAAATAAAGGTTAGGGAATTAGCTGAAAAGATCCATTATTCCTTTCAATAGTAACATGTGCTATAAAAATAGTTATTAACTTCAAGCTTTGTATATTTCATTCAACAACAGAATACTTTAGGCTTAGACGATCTATAAGCTTCCACCTAGTTCAAATTAAGCAAAAATAAAAGCTTTTATAAAAAAAAAAAATATTAAAAATCTCAGTTAAAAAGTCTCCTGCCTCTCACCACCCACACTTCACAGCTTTTCACACAAATACAAGCTAAGCACACCACATGAAGGAATGGCATGGTGACTGTGAGACCATGTTATCTTCCGAGAAAAATATCAAAAATATAAGCAAACCAAACAATATTCACCTTTGTGTAGAAAAATTTGGAAAGAAGCCACAGACTAACCAGCACAGCTGTAGCAATCTGTCTTTCCTAAACTTAAAAGAGCAACTCCCTTAAAAGCATCCTAGAAAGAAATTTCAGCCTTTTGGTGGAAGGCTGAGGTAGGGAGTTAAGCAGTGAAGGAGTATCTGTAGTAACTTTAGTCCAAAAGTTTACCTGCCTGTTAGTTTTATTAGAAAATCGGAGCGAAATGTGTAGTCAGACTTCTCACTTTCTGTCTCCTCTCCTTTCCTTTCCTCTCCCCTCCTCTTTCTCCTTCCCCTCTCTCCCACCAGATTTCATCCCCTTGATCACAAATGGCATGGGACACAGCACACAGTTTCTAAGAATCTGATCTTGCAAATGTCTGATTGTATGTTTAGTGCTACAAGATTTAGTTAAAGGACACTAGTACTAACTTGGTTATCAAACAGAACATGGAAGTAAACTTGAGCTGACCCTGCTTGAGCCAGAGACTTGCAGTAGATGATCTCAAGAGATCCCTTCCCACCTCAGCAACTCTGTGATTCTCTAATTGCAGTAATCCTCATGCCCTCTGATAATGGGAACCACTTACGTTCCATGGACACTACATGGAGCAGGACACTGTAAGAAGCTTGGGCAGACAAGTATGGTCTTACCCCATATCAGATGGGAGCTTCTTCCTGTCCATCTTTGGCAGGATCTACAGAGACTTTCACAAAACTTTGTAAAACTCTGTATGGCAGGAGCGGAAAAGGTTCACTCTGCTCAGCTATCGGTAACCAAAGCATGTGCTTTGAATTGCCCTCTGGAAGCATCTCCTTCTTTCCATTTGGTTATATGAGGACAAAGGCTTTGACTTTAGGTACTCAGACACAATCAAGTTAATGGCCTGATTCAAAGCCTGAAATAGCCTGGTAAATATGCCCCAAATGAGCAACGCGCAGCCTTTCCTCACCTAACTGCACAGACAATTTTGTTTGTACAAGTTCATTAGCTCCTAATAAAGAACCTCACGTACCACTGTAAAGCAACTCTGCTTGCACAGCCCAGCCTATCTAAAAAAAAACCTTGTGACTCTCTAATGAGAGATAAACTTTCCCCCAGAGCACCCTGCAGATCAAGAGCTCTGAAAGCACAGAGTCAATATGACAAAATTACAGATTAGATAATTAATTTAGGAGGATCCTAGTAATTGTCCTGGCTTGGAAACAGTTATCATAGAATCAAAGAATCATAGAATCTTCATGGTTGGAAAGGACCTTTGAGATCATCGAGTCCAACCACACACACACACACACACACACACACACACACACAAAAGAAAAAAACCTACAATCTCTGCCACCAGAGCATGCCCTGAAGTGCCAAATCTACACATTTCTTAAATACGTCTAGGGATGGTGACTCAACCACCTCCCTGGGGAGGCTGTTCCAGTGCCTGACCACTCTTTCAGTAAAATAATTCTTCCTAATATCCAATCTAAACCTCCCCTGCCGCAACTTCAGACCATTTCCTCTGGTCCTGTCGTTATTCACCTGGGAGAAGAGGCCAACACCCACCTCTCTACAACCTCCTTTCAGGCCATTGTAGAGGGCAATGAGGTCTCCCCTCAGCCTCCTCTTCTCCAAACTAAACATGCCCAGTTCCCTCAGCCTCTCCTCATATGACTTGCCCTCCAGACCCCTCACCAGCTCGGTAGCTCTCCTCTGGACACGCTCCAGCACTTCCATGTCCCTCTTGTACAGCGGGGCCCAGAACTGAACACAGCACTCGAGGGGAGGCCTCACCAGTGCCGAGTACAGAGGCACCATCACTTCCCTACTCCTGCTGGCCACACTGTTCCTGATACAAGCCAGAATGCTGTTGGCCTTCTTGGCCACCTGGGCACACTGCTGGCTCATGTTAAGCTGGTTGTCCACCAGCACCCCCAGATCCTTTTCTGCTGGGCAGCTTTCTAGCCACTCTTCCCCAAGCCTGTAGCATTGCTTGGGGCTGTTGTGACCGAAATGCAGGACCCAGCACTTGGCCTTATTAAACCTCATACAATTGGCCCTGACCCATCGATCCAGCCTGTCCAGGTCCCTCTGTAGAGCCTTCCTACCCTCAAGCAGATCAACACTCCCACCTAGTTTGGTGTTGTCTGCAAACTTACTGAGGGTGCATTCAATCCCCTCATCCAGATCATTGATAAAGATATTAAACAAAACTGGTCCCAAAACTGAACCCTGAGTGGCACCACTGGTGACTGGCCACCAAGAGGATTTCAACCCATTAATCACAACTCTCTGGGCATGGCCATCCAGCCAGTTTTTAATCCAGCGAAGAGTACACTTGTCTATGCCATGATTCGCCAGCTTCTCCAGGAGAATGCCGTGGGGTACAGTGTCAAAGGCCTTACCAAAGTCCAGATAGACAACATCCACAGCCTTCCCTGCATCCAGAAGGTGGATCATATGGTCACAGAAAGAGATCAGGTTAGTTAAGCAGGACCTCCCTTTCCTAAACCCATGCTGTCTGGCCCTGATCCCTTGGCTGCCCTGCACTTGCCGTGAGAGCTCACTCAAGATGATCTTCTCCATGATCTTTCCTGGTATCAAGGTCAGGCTGACAGGCCTGTAGTTCCCTAGGTCATCCTTTTTTCCCTTTTTGAAAATTGGGGTTATGCTTCCCCTTTTCCAGTCAATGGGAACTTCACCAGTCTGCCACAACTTTTCAAATATAATGGAAAGCGGCTTAGCAACTTCATCCCCCAGTTCCCTCAGGACCCGTGGAAGGATTTCACCAGTTTGATGGTCTCAAACCTGATCTTCTATAGTGGGCAGTTCTTCATTCTCACAGCCCCTGTTTTTGCCTTCTGTGACTTGGGCAGTGTGGTTAGAGCCCTTACTGGTGAAGACTGAGGCAAAAAAGTCATTCAGTATGTCAGCCTTTTCCATATCCTGAGCGACCAGGTCTCCTGTTTCCTTCCAGAGAGGGCCCACATCTTCCCTAGTCTTCCTGTTGGACTAGTTCATGATGAACCAGTTACTCCTTCCCTAGGCATTTATCCTCCTACTTAGATGGACATGCTTAAGCATTACATGGATTGTTCTGATTTCATACTGTCATTTCAACAAAGCAGATTCCTAAGCACTGGTTTCTCGATAGGCATCATAATGAGCCATGGTATTTTTTCAGAGGCATCAGTTGCATATGTGGATCTGGACTTGCTGGGCATGTAAACAGTTTTGAATAAAAATATATAATTTACTGAGTGCTAATACAAATTTAGGAATCTGGCCCATGTTAATTTTAGCCTTCTTGCACTAGACTTGATAAAGGCAGTGGTAGTACTGGGATAGCACTGGTCTGTTGGCTTTAGCAGAGACAAGATCTCAGGCCTGGAGCAGAAATGCTTTGGTGATTCAAGAATAGTTGGGAATGAAATTCTTGAGCAGCATCTGAAGAACAGAGAAGAAAAAGCAGGTTGGATAGCAATGATTAGATAAATTTAGAAAAAAGATGCATACAGTGCATCTATGAAGGCAAGACATGAGTCTTGAATAAGTATGCTAATTACAGCTGGGAAAAATGTGTTGGTTTCAGACCATGGGATGTTCAGTGAGCTTTCCTGTTGGTTCCAGTTGTGATCCTTAGTGTCAGCAGCAACATGATACAATGAAGCTTCAGCCACTACTAGAAGCTGTGCGATGTCAAACAATGATTTGTAAAAGCACTTGTATTTAATTATTTGGAGACACTGGGTCCACGCACATTTTGATGCCAGTGAAGACAGAGAACAACAAAAGAGGAACAAAGTCTGAGAGACACAGATGTACATGTAGAAGGGTCTGTTCTCAGGAACATTTCCAAACCCCCCTCACATTACAGATAAAGAAATACCCATCTCCTTTTAATTCTAAATTAGCTGCTCAGTTGTCTACTGAAGAAGGACAGAAAGGGAAGGCTTATTAGGGGCAGTGTCGGTAGGACATCTGAAGTGAAAAGGAGAGGTAAGAAAGGAAGGAGGGTTTAGGGTGGAGTGCGAAGGGGAAGAGTGGAAGGAGTGAAAGAGCATCTCTAGGTCTAGTTGATAAGAGAGAAAGGATGTGTGAAGAAAGGAAGGGTGAGGGAAATGGCAGAAGTTTGTTTCCAGAGGCTGTCTGGAAGGTGAAGGGATGTCCCAGTTAGAAAGGCTAGAGGTTTGGGAAATTTTGCCAGGTGTCAAAAGACCAAAAAGAAAGAGGTAAGTAACTGTTGTGATAAGGCTTTTCCCACTTCTGAGTCATGCCACAAGTGAGTATGAAGTTTGGGCATAAGAGAAAACACGTACAGGAAAATAGCTTACACTTTGAAACCCAAAATACCATATCAGCTCATTGCAGTAACACCCTGATTTCCAATGATGAGAACCACTTTGAGAACTCCTCTCTGAGTCCTCAGAACCATTAAGAATTAGCAGATTACTTCCTTATGTAATTACTTTTAATCATATTTGCTCTGTGGTTATCTGTTGTTAATAGAGCTCTTTGATCTGCTTAACTGCCTCCCATGCAATTAAACAGTGGTGGAAAACACATGGATAATACTTTGCTAACGATGCACTATTTGCATAGAGGAAGATGTAAGAGCAAATGGTAACTCTTTATGAGGTTTTTACTCAAAATGTTGTGGTCATATTTTATCATGTTTATTTTGTTGTTAACTGAACATCAGGCATAATTGCTTGTTACATCGTTAATTGCTTTGCTTTCAGTCAAAAGGTTCCATTATATCCTGCTGAGTATTATTGAGTCTTTCTTTGTTCTGATCTGTGCCAGCTCGCAGGGGATTTTTGGGTTGACCCCTGCTGCTGGAAAGTTTGGGTTTTGCAGACATGAGACCTCCAAGAATTGCACTCCTTGCCACAAAAAATAGTCCCCAGGAATCTCTATCCTATTGGTCTTTAATGTCTTCTTGTGGGCCATATACTCCAGTACTATACTTTATGCCTGGCAGTGTTGGGTGGTCATATTTCCAGGATTATTTGGAGGTAGCAAGTGACTAATTCCCTATTTCTTTTTCAGAAGTTGTCATTTTGACCTTCTGATCTGGAATTAAGCTACCCAAGTATTGTACAATTTCATGTCCAAACCACCTTGCCAGGACATATTCACTCTCTAACTGAAATCTACAAATGAACTTCAGACAAGTTGCAGGTGGATGGAAGAAGCTGAATGTCACAAGAACTTAAAAATGTGCTCATGGGTTAGACCATGTGCTAAGGATCAATGATCCACCCAGACCAGTATTCTGCTTCCCAGTTCTGCACAAGTGAAGATGGCTGTGCATACTTGCAAGAAAGCTATGAAAAAGCTGGTTACTGATCATGAGTGACAAGAAGCTAAAGGAGAATAGGAAGGAGTCTTATGCTATTCATGTCTACGTGGCTTATGTAGGTTCACCTGAGTATAAGAATTTCTTCCGAGGCGCTGAGAATTATGAAGTGATTCATGAGTGACTCTGGAAGATCTTGGCAATGAGGTGCTGCACCAGACCACTGTTCACCTGCTGTTATCTGGACAACCAACAAAGCACATGAGGGCCGGAAGACGGCTACTAAATACAGCACCTCTAAGTGAAGCTTCCTCTAAAACTGTATGTGATAAATTAGTAATGACAGTGTAAAGGTTATTTAGAGTGAGTACATGGGCCCAGGCATTACCTGCTACCCCAACCTCAGCATCCACAGTCAATGGATTAAAGAGTATATCCTTGTTGATTGCTTTTAGTACCTGTTTTAGATGTTGTTCATGAATTTGTTAACTGTCTTTTAGAATGTGCTTCCTCCAAAACTTCACATAGCCACCAATTCCAGAAGACTGCTTCCCACTCTTTAAATATATTATAGGAAGCATTTCTTTACCAAGAGGATAGTCAAACATGGGAACAGGCTTCTGAGAGAGGTGGTCGATGCCCCAAGCCTGTCAGTGTTTAAGAGGCATTTGGACAATGCCCTTAATAACATGTGTGTCTTAAGAGACTATGGATGCCATGCTGAAGAGTCTTGTATAGATCTCAGTCTGGTATGGATGAGAAGATCCCAGTTCTCCTTATTTTTCAAAAGGGCCTTTTTCTGGACTAAATTACAGACATTCTGATGAAGATCTAGGAGGAGTCAATATCTAACAGTACAAACGAGCAAATCACGGAGAGTGTTGCAGTTTCCTTGTGATCCACTTCCCCACATTTCCTTTGCATCACAGTTAGGATGTGGAGGGAAAGGACAAGAGGTTATGGTTGGCAGCTGAATCTCATCCTGAAATACAACTTTTATTTAGCAGGTTGTTGCTCCAGATCTGAGAGCTGGGTTTTGCAATACAAACGCTCCTAAGAGAATCTCTTAAACATGTTGGTTTTCAGAAAAAAAAAAAAGAAAAAAAAAAAGGAAAAAAAAGAACAGGAATAAAAATGTGAAAGCAAGAAATTAAACCAATATTTTACCATCAGGCTCAAAAAGAAGCAGAAAGATATTACAGATCAGGTACAATCAGGTACAATACCAGTAGGGCTATATCAAGACAAATCAATAAACTCCATTGTCATGCGGCTACCAGATGATGTCCAGCATAGTCCCAAAGGATGAACTAGAGGAAGGCAAAATGTCAAACTTTGATGTTTTCAGCTAAGCTGGAGAAACAAAAACATGGCAGAGCCACATCATGCAACAGTCAATCCAAAATACAGGAGATAGGTGGGCTATTTTGGATATAAGGCCATGCACTGGATGAGAGACTGCATTCTGTTTGCACTTCCTGGCTTGGCTTCCGTCTTGTTGAACTTTAACATCCTAATGCAGGTACCATAAACTGAGAATTTAGTCCGTCCTACACTCCCTATATAGATTCAAATCATAATTGGACTGAATGACTCTGAAGGTATGTATAACTCCTTGTTAAATACAGAGGGAAACAATGGTTAATCCAGTTCTGACTTTGTTTCTGGTACATGTTTCAACTACATTTCCTGAATCTGGTTTCTCAGACTTTCGCTCAACTGGAGTGTTTTGTCTCTTAGTAAAACACATAATTACTGGAAAGAAATTAAAAAAAAAAACCCAAAACCTAGCTTTGATTTTATGGGTAATTTAAAAGCTACCTTTATAACAACAAAAAAACCCCCAAAAACCCAAAAAAGCCAATTAATTAATTCCTCAGCCAAGGCATGGTCTGTAGCAACTTTCTGAGCAATGCACAACTATAGGCAAAGCAGTATAATTTAATTTTCAAATGGGGAATAAGTCTAATTGTCTACAGATCACCACGTCTTTCTGCAAGAGTGAGGCAAGAAAGATTTTTCTCTGCAAGCTAAAGGCAAGCAGACACCAGCAAGAAAACACACAAGAATTGTTTGTAACTTGAACAGGAATGAAGAGAGAAACCTTTTATCTGAAATGAATGAAGTGAGATAGCACAGAAACGCAAACTACTGGATTTTACGGTGGAGTCTTAGGAGCTGATTTTTTATTATTGTATGCACTATAGATGAGCCTTTGGAAAGGATAAAGTAATCAGGCCCTTCCCTGAAGTAGTCAAAATAAATAATTTCCTTGTCTGGATTAGACTGAGAAGCAGCAGGGAAGAGTGACATTCCATTCATTTTTAAGTAATGTTTCTAAAAACCGGCTTTTTTTCTACTTTTATTCCTCTCTTTCCTCCACCTTTTAAATGAAAACCCTTCTCTTCAGTTTTAAGCATTCTGATCAAGGAAATTTGTTTGCTTATATGTTGTAGATGGACCTCACACCCTATCAGAATATAGAAGAGGGCACAAAAGGAAGGAGTCAGGTCATTTACTGGGACATTGTGACTCTCATGGCTTTATTATCATTTCATCAGGGTTAAACGTGCAGCCTGTTGTCTAGCCTAGACCAGATTCTGCCGGTGTTACTCACATTGATGCATAATTTCGAAAGGGAGCTCTAATCCAATAATGTTGTTTTTAAGGACATTGTATGGACCTAGCAGAACTTGACTGAGGTTATTCATCATCTCTGTGCCACCATGGTGGGTTTTACTACATCTGCTATCTGACAATCTGTTTCTTTGATAGTAGAGAGTTTCAGGGCTTCCATATGGTATTACACTGTTTTTCAGCAGCTGTTCTTCAACATAAGGCTGAACTGAATTATTACAATCAATAGGTTAGCTGAACAGGTCCCTTTTGGTTTGCAAAGCTATCAAGTCACTGAATTTTCTATTAACATATTCTTCCAAATGCCATGCCATGAAATACAATACGTGGGACTCCAACTTGCCACAAATATGAGGATTCTCCTACTCTCCAAGCTGTTTTGCGGATCACCATACAGGTGCTGCTCTGATTGACCTGAATCACTGAAGCTGGCATGCAGGACAAGGTCTCTGACACCAAAATCTAAAGACAACTGAAAGCAGGCGGTGCAAAGAGCTTTCATTTATGCTTGTGAGTCTAGCAAGCATGATGAGTTCTGTGTTCTACAGATGCCACCGTTTGTTTCAGCTCCAGACTGCAGTAAACGTTAAAGTGGGTATTTTCCTCACCTTGGCCCGTTCTTCAGTGGCTAACATGGCATAATTAATTTTAGTATAATTAATTTTGGCAGTAAGAGGGTTCAAAATGAATTTAAGCCTTCAGTTAATCCTAATAGGTGCTGCTGAATCCGTTTATCACCATCCTTTGTGACTGGCAGCCAGCACAAAACCCAGTAGTAAATGCAAAACTGGCTGCATGCCCACAGAGTTGGCAGGCTCTGAGACACTGAATGAATGAATGAGAACATGAAGTAAGCAAGAGAACTTTGATTTTATATGCAAGACCCCACTGGAGCTCCAACAAAACTCTGTTCTGTTCAAATGTCCCTGCTAACACAACACAATAAGCTGACAAGAGACAGCAAATCCACTTGACTAAAAATAAAACTGAAATCCAACACGATATGCTTGCAACTGCAAGACGAGCATTTTTCCAGCCTAAGCAAAACTCCACAATTATCCCAGGGACTGGATGGAGGCAGAGGGCAGGAAATCTGGGATGACTGGATTATCCATTGCCGTCTGTTTTCATGTTTGCATTGTATTTGGTTTATGTTGGCCCCCATTACACTTCTTATTTGATAACTGCAATTAATTTGAATAGAGGTTGCTATTTACATGGGAAAAATCAGCAATGACTGTGCCTTGCCTGGATTCACAGGTAGCATGCTGAGAAACAAGCAAGGAGTCCTTTTTTTTTATTTTCCTTTTCAGAAAATAAGAATTTTTTACTTTTTATAATTGCACTGAGGAGTGTCAAACAAGAATAAAATTCTATAGCCAAACACTGTGCATAAAAACATTAAAAGAGAGGTATAAGGTATTGTTTTTCTTATGCTACACATGGTAGATAGAAAATGCAGATGATTTGCTCAAGATCACATGCAAGAAGTACATATGAAAGCCTAGAACACATACATTAGATAGAAATGAACCACAATTAGTAGCTGCAGTTGATAACCAGTAAATCTAGGTGTATAGCTTCAGACTTTCAAAGACATCTGCATTTTGTTGTATTAAGTATCTCAGCATCAACCACAAAAGTAATTTCTGCCTAATTTCAGCCTCTAGATGATCCTGTTTAGACCTTGTAATACACAAGAAAATTCTGAGGTAGGGGTTGAGGGAGCTGATGCTCATTTAAATTGCTTTACTTCTTACCAGGAATGGGTAATTGCCCTGGAAAATTCAAGTTGCTCTACTCATACAAGCTCAGTCACAAAGAAAACATTCCTGAGAACTTCCTGAAGGTCAAAATAATTAGTATTTTCATTGTCGTACTCATGGGAGGAAGGAAGATGTATAACCAATATTACTAAAAGACTGACTGAAAACTTCTCTTACTTGGCAATGATGCTGGGATTCAGGAAACATGACATAAGTAAACAAGAAATGCTGGTTTCTGAGGTAGATTCTCTGTTGACACTCAGCTTTTAAATCTAGAACTGATATTATTTGGCTTTCATTAATAGTGTTAATGATGCATAACCCATCCCCCTATCTCAAGAAGAGTGAAGCATCTCACTCGGATTTTACTTTCTGCTCCACTTCACTTCCTGGCACTATAACATGCTGAACCTTCTAAAAATAGCCTGATAATTAAAACACATTAACGTTTACTGACGCACCATCTGGATTTGACCTACTTCTGGATTAAAACTTTGAGGGCAGTGGGGATGGTGTCCAGGACATGCTCTTGGCAGCAAACTATAACCTGCATTAGAGAGGAGGATTGCTAATCTGAGATCCTAACATGAGGCAACTCATTGGGTTACTGAGTCAGTTCTCAGCATTTGGAAATGACAGGATCATCAAAATTGCTTCAAACTGAGTACCACATAAGAGACGGTATTATCATTTGAAGTAAAATAGTGTTCTTAGACTGTGTAAAAGATTCAATCCTGCATACGAAAACACTCCCTGTACCAGTGGATAATTTCCCTTGTGATTTCCTACTGACTCCAGTGTGGTGACTCTCCAACCCTGTAAATAATGAAACAATTTCTGCATCCCGATAAAGTCTTTCTTACAAAGCATAACACAGGCAAGCCTCTAACAGAAATGTTTCAGTGGTAATGAATACTTGGTTTCAGCTTCTTAGACTTCCTGACACCCTGAAAGCCATTTAGCATGCTGCTTTTGCCCATGTCTCTGTGCCCTGGAGAGCTTAGCAATTAAGCCAGAAGGATTTATTAGGATTTCCTAGGATGGCTCAGCAGTATATTTGAGGTGACAGAGTTTCAGATCAGTTCCACTCCTCTGAAGCACATACACAACACACATACTTCTGATCACAGAGGTGACTAAACCAGAAGTCTGTGTACTTGATTCTCTCATTTTGTCACAAAATTGCTATGGGTACAGGTAGGTCACTGAAAGAGGCAAACAAAACATAGTGATGCAGATTCTAGTTGTTATTTCTTTTACTCCACCATGGTAGAGACATCACTTTAGGGCTAAATTGAGCAGCTTTCCAGAAAAACACCACACTTCCCTGGAAGATACGAAGTTACCTGCTATTTTTTACACCCTGTCATTGGACTGAGAGTTCAAATGATAACCGACTGTTTGGTATTTTACAGAATTCATGTGTAAGAGATGGAGCTTGACTATCGGGACACAAGCCAAGGGCTACAGAAATCAACAGAACTTTCTTATTGTGCACAACAGGTTTTGGACAAGACACTGAAGCCGAGTGATCCAGAAAGAACCCAGTTCGTATTTAGGCATTAACTCTAACGTCTTCTTTCCTAAATGAGGATCGGTGTGCTGTGTTCGGGTGTTGGCACTTCCCACCTTGCTTCTCAGGCATCACACCCTGCGTGGGGCACCCACAGCTCCTGCGACCAATGTCTCTGAGCGAAGGTTGGAGAACTCAGTGGGACTGCTCTAGTACCCTCAAGGTGTTTTGGTAACTTTCCAACCACCGGTTTGTAACTCATTAGCTAAAAGACAAGGGGGAAACTGTTGCAGTTTTTTTTTTTTACTTCACTGAATTTCTTTTTTGACCACTACTGAAAAACAGGGGAAAAAAAACCCAAGATATGCTCAGCCAGCCTCAGATGCCTTTCGCATACAGAAATCCTGACATCATAAAAGTCTGGGATCTGGAAAAGAATCATGAACATACCAGAGGCTGGAGTCAGGAGGTTTTTCATCAGTGTGGCTGATCCCTGACTTTTGACCACAAATGATGTAAAATGACAGGAGCCTTTCTCTGGGAAGACTCTGTTCTTTCCTCATGCTGGCAGGGCAAGGAAGTCTCAAGATGTCTGGTCAAGGGAGATGTCTGTGTGGTGAATGCTACAGCAGATGTAGGATGAAACCTCTGTCAAACTCATCACTTTGAGGAGCAGCTAGTCATATACAAGCCACAGTCAATTTACTTCTCACTGGGAGCAGCTGATCAAATTAAAGAGGAGAAATGTCCAGGACTGAGGCTCAGTCACAGAGCCAGATACACACTCACCGTGCCGGGTGCTCGGCTGGCTGTGCTGTGGGTTCCTTGGGGAGTTGGGGTCCTCGAGGAGGCCACATCTCACAGCAGCTCCTCAGGGTGTGCAGTGGGACAGACCCTGCAGCAGCCCCACATCTCCACCCCAGGGTCTGGGCCACCTGACCAGCTCCTTCTGGAAGCTTCCAGGCATCAGGTTGGTTCCTCTGGAAGCTTCCGAGCTGCCAGGCCAAGCTCTCTTTGGGGTGAAGATGTTTTCTTAACCCTGCCAGGTACAGCCGATCCCTTGAGGTCTACGGCAGCTGATCCCTCACAGGAATATTCAAGCCCATCTTCTCTTTGCTGCTCCTCCCCAACCTCAGACAGGTCTTTCACACCTGCCTCAGCCTTTATCTCATGCTGTGCGGCAGCAAGTCAACATGGAGTCACACCCTCTGTCGGCTGCAGACAGGCTGCAGGATTTGGCCTTCAGGTCTCTGATCTCTGTAGCAATAGTACGTGTGCATTATGAGCAGAAGAGACAGAAAGGATGAATGAAGGTGCAATTAACAGTTAGGATACTGAGCTGAAAGAGGACATGGCCCAGTATGCACTCTGGTGAAACTTCTGTGAATATGGGGAGGTGACTCTGTGCCTTTGTCTATCCTATGAAGAACGATGACGCCCTTTCATGGTGGTGTTGCCCATCAGCTTCAGGCAAAGACACTGAAAGGTATGAGGTGATATTCAGTAACGACTGTATGAGTGTTGGATATGGATGCAGTGCACCAAACTACAACACTGGCCTACATGGGCATGAAAGAATTGTGTAGCAAAGTGATGTGGTGAAGCGATGTATGTCCCTCATGCACTGGCCTTGTACATACTGAGTTTGGAAAGGCTTAAAGACCAAAGATTTCTTTTTGTGTGTTTGCTTTATTCTGTGCATTTTTTTTTTTTTGTTACAATCATTGTTGATGTAGATGCAAGAGGTGAACTCTCAAGTTATTTATATTCTGATCTGTGAGGCTATCTTTCTGCCAAGAGTCTTTCAAGTATGTGCTAGCTACCCAATTTATTTTGTTCAGATTTAGCTATTGATTTTGCTCTCTCAGCACAGCATAGAGCGCACATGCATGCACACTCTTCCAAATTTATCCCTTAGAAGCCTAAACCTAAGGGAAAAGAAGCACTGACTACCTAAAGAATTTTATGGCACTTCTTACTGAGTGTGTAAAGCTTTGGTGACCCACCTTGCTTTCCAACCTGAAAGAAACTTTCCCACTGCTGCAGCAACTTCAGCCTCTGCTTGTTTGGTTTGTAGCTACCACCACCCATTGTACTACCTCCTTCAGTGAGTAAAGGCCACAGAGACAGAAACTGGGATAGGGATATCCTGGAGTAAGAAATTAAAGTTTATGAGAAGATGCTTAGGTTTGTAAGAAGAGCTGAAATGAGATGATCACTATTTTCCTTGATCACATTTGTTTCTCCAGAGAAATGCCATGTTTCAGGGGTGTACTAACCACCCAGGAGGGCTGGAAAGGAACCTTGTTCTTTCACCCCTTGCTGCATAGTAGTATTCATGTTGTATTTGCATTCAAATACTTCTTGAGAGTCTGATTAGCATGTCACAGCAACTCAGGGTTGAGACTGAGTTAGAGCCAGAAAGGAATTGTCTCCCAAAACAGAGGAATCACTGAGTGTTGCCCAATGGTTTTATGTATTTCCTCTGCAACATGGCTTGCTTTCAAGGGTCATTTGGTAGAGATGGAGGCAGTCCTGCACTGCTTACAATCTATTTCTCTTCCCTCTATGAATCCAGGAGCTTCAGTCTCTACCGTGAACAGATAGTCCACTGGAAAAGTCTCACACTACTTATGAATCTGCTACTGCCTGTCCTTGAGTTTTATAGGCCATTGGAACTAGATGTGATGCTGACATTCAGATCTGATTTTCCCTGCAGCTTATGAGCAGTTGGATCCATGGTTTTTGGATCACACATATCTCTAGTGTCAACACAACAAAATGGATGTGATAAAATGAAATGAAAAACCAGCAGTGTTCTGTCAAGACCAGCCTGGTTACTGCATAATAGAAATTAGTTCTCAACAAAGACTTTAGCTTCTGTAATGCCCAGAGGATCTTGTGGCTAAGATAAAGCCTAATTTGTTTAATGGCTTTCATGCCCAGAAAGAATAAGGACATGGTCTATCCACACATCAGCAGCCGGACCTCTGGAAACCTTTGCTTAGAAAGAAAAATTAAAATGGATAACCATCTTTTTGTCACAAGATTTTCCCCCTTCCTCTCTTTTCTCGGGGCAATCGGCAGCATTTTCAGCATTTTGCAGCTAGTAAATCTGTTTGGCAGGTAATCTGCCACCCATAGACCAGATGCTGCTTTGGCAAGGTTGGCTTTCTGGTTGCCATGGCAAAGCTCAGGCAGGCAAATGACACGGATGCCATGGCACGTTGCCAAGGTAATCTGATGGCACAGGCCTTTGTTAATTGAAAGAGGGAAGAGGGCTGGTGCAGCCTGCTTTTCCCTGCCAATAAAGGCTGAACTTTGAGCAGGGTGCAGGACTAATTAACTGCCTCCACCAGCTGTTGGTTGTAGCATGCCAAATCTGACAAGTGGCCAGGGCCATGCATCCTTAACCCTTGCTGCCTTCTGGAGGAGGGGCAGAAGTTAGTTAAGCTGTTGGAACACTTGTAAAATTTTGTTTTATTTGAAATATATCTAGTGGGAAAAAAACAAACCCAAACCCAAACCCAAACGTGTGGAGGAAAGTGGTTATGTTCCTCCTGAAGACTTGTGAACTTTTTTTTGGTTGGCTCACTCTTCCTGTGAGCTGGTGAAGCTGTCAGGACATGGGGTAGTCAAGTCATGCATATACTCTCCAGGTACATTGCAGAATAAAAAGGCGATGTGTGCTAAAAATTTCAAAAGTGAGTAGTGATATGTTAAAGGAATCTGATTTGGTGCGGGGGGGAACATCTCCAGTTCTGGCCATGTTTCCTTATAGACATCTCTAGTTCCCACTGTGCTAGGAAAAACAGAGCAGTTTGGGTTGGAGGAACTATGAAAGGAAGCTTTCCTGAAAGTGGCTGGGAATAACCCATAGGTCCTGGTGTTTCATCAGAGGTTGCATTTCATGTCTTCATCTCCTGCTCCATGGCACGGCCAGGACTTTGGATAGGCAAAGACATATAGTGTGGGTATGATCAGTAAAACTTGGGGACTCCACAGACTTCATCTGCATCTTGCTCAACCAATTTTGAGTTTACATATCCCACTTATGGTGCCCTGCCCAATCACCTGGAAACAAAAGAGAGCAAGCGAGCAAGGAAAAGAGAATTTGCAGCAGCTTTTCCCCTCTGCAAATTAACTCATTCTGCTCCACTGTCTACAGAGTCACAGGCAACATTAGAGACAAGTCAATACTGCAGCAATGCCCTCACTAGTTCTGCCATGGCCAAGAGTAGAGACAGATATACAACAGTAGCAGCAAAGAAAATTTTTTTTGCTCCCAGGAACTGTTCTTACACTCCTTGTCAGTCCTACTGTATAAGTATCATCTTTTATTTTAAACTCTTAATTGCACACTTACACTATGAGTTTTTACCTGGTTTTAAGTGATTTGGAGGCAAAGCAGAGAAGTGTTCATGTAGTCACTGTCTATTTCTTAGGACACTTTAAACATAGCTGCTTCAGAACCCAAATACAAACCCAGAGACTCAAAAACACTCTCAGGGCACTCGCACATGAACATTTGCAAACTGAGATCAAAGGGTCTAAGTCAAACTCTTTGTATTGCAGGTGAAACTCACAACTCTGGCCTATATAATAAAGATAAGACCAAAACTCCTTTCTATGATGTTGAACATAAAACTAGTTTCTATGACGGCTCTCTGGTACCTGCTGTTTATGGTTGTTATGTTGTCATTTCACTGGCTACTGCCAGACATCACTACTGTTGCTTGCCACCCTGTTTCATCTTGCCGTCACTCATCCCAACAGGTCCTGCAACATTCCAGTCCTTTTATAAACAGTTAGTGGCATACAGGATCCTACACCCTCCCCACAGAAGGGCCTTCCTCCTGGCCAGACCCTTCCAGTACCCTTTGCCTTTTGCTGCCTGTAGTCTCTATCCAATGCAGGTTGCAATGACTGTCCATTTCCAGAATCCTGTATATAATTCTTTTCCCTATTCATTTTCAGGTGAATGAATTTCATTTATTTCACTAATGGAAGAAAAGTCACCCAAACTGTTCCTTAAGTGACAGGCAATTGATGCCTGGCCCATCCAGTTCATTCCTTTTGCTAAGTGAAGGGAAGGGGCCTTTGTCTCTGGACATCTGACTTGCCTGTCTTACTACTCAGCAGCAACTATTAACGCGTTCCCCTCTCATTAAAGGTTTCAGCCATGGGTCTTACAGCTGTAATGGATAAAATCTCTGAGCTAACAGCATCTTTAGTCAGGGGTTAGTTTTGCCAATATGTGTCTACATGGAGAGAGGGAGAGAGAGAGAAAGAAAAAGAGTAACAGCTATACTATTCTGTTGTTTGAAATAAGTCTGTTGCTTAAAAGGCTCTGGGCAGTGTAATTTTTACTTTTATAGGCATGGCCTGGATGTGTTTGACTTTTCAAATCCTCTCTTTAGAGATCCAAAGGGGTCTGTTTATAAAATCTGCATCTCAGACTCCTTCCTATATGAAGTTCAGAGAGCAGTTTCTACTGCTATGTATAAATTTGTCCCTGATGCTTTATCCTTGGAAGAATCTCCTTCTAACTCAAACACTTCCTTTCACAGACAAAAAGGGTGTCTTAGGCAGACTGTTTCCTATACACACACCCCCACACACATACTTACAGAGATATACATATATATGTATATACAGAGAGAGAGAGATATGTTCTAGCTGCTGTGGGAGCCTTTGTACAAAGTCTGAAACATTAAATGTATGAGCAGCAGAGGAAAATCAGTGCTTCTTTTGATCAGTTCATTTCTCCTGCCAAGTAACTGCCTCTGTCCTTTCATACCTCAGGCTGCCTGCAACAGTTGTCAGGTCTCACAGAGGGAGACTGAGATGACTCCTACTTCCTGTTCCCACCAGAAGCAGGCCCGTAATTCATGCGTTTGCACTGCAGCACCACAACCTCTCTTAGGCTTGTTAGCTGGTTAGACGGTTGGAGGTATAACAGGGAAAAAAGTAGGTCAAGGACTGAACTGAGGTTGGGAAGTATGTCATATAACGGTACCCTATTTTCAAAAGCCTCCTAGTCAGTGATGGAGTCCTGTGTATGGCATCTCCTCCAACTGACCTGAAACGTGCCAAACATGTGCCTTGGTGTGTGTTTTTCCCATACCCGTTCCATACTTGTACTTACTGGTTTTGGGCAATGCAAAGAGTTCACTGACAATAACTACCTGCAAAGAAATTACTGGAGTTTATTGTGCCTGTTTAAGCTTTTGACATGTTATAATAAGACTCAAAAATATGATTTTTTTACCAGCTTTGTGTGTGAGCAAAAATGGGTGGTTTTTTTTCACAGTCTTATGCCATAGCAATAGAAATATGAGAGCTTGGAGAGTTTCTACTAGCATCGTGGTATTGGAATAACCGCCTTCCCCTAGTGCAGGGATTAAGTCCCCATTCCCCGTCTCTTCTCTTTGCTAAAATAGGTTGAGGTCCTTAAACCTTCTGGCTACCTTGGGATCAGTCACTGGAAGAAAAAAGTGAAAAAAATCTCAGTCCTCCAAAACTCATAAGTACTTGAGAGAATACAAAGCACACATGAAAAATCACAGCATGGGGAACAATCATTATATATTTTGACTACAAACCACAGTGCAGATGGGGCTGCCCTATCAAGCACAGTTACTTTCTAGCAGGAGTAAATGTAAGAGCCAGGGTTCTTGTATTAGAAAAAGTTTAATTTACCAGAGAGCTACAGGATACACAAAAGTCAATGTGCGATGTCATGTTGAGGTAACTCATGGCCTGTGATGTCATTGCCCCCATGGGCGATGAAGAAATGATTAGGTCATTTCCAGCTCCTTTGGAGCTGTGGTAGCACAGGAACAATTCACACACTAGATACGGCACTTATGGCCTTATGTGCAGCAAAAATCAAGGAGTAGGTAGGAGTTTCACTGTCTCTGTCTGTTGTATGCATGCCGTAAGACTAAATAGTTTCTCTAATTTGCTCAGTTCTTGGATCAGTGCTCCTGGTCACATAATGATTAGAATCCGAATTCAAGGCTTCATCAATGTCTCACACATTCCTGCTTGTAGCATACGCAAGGGCTTTCTTTCCCACCAGCATATTTACATGTGGAAAGCATCCTGTGCTTGCAAGGATTATAAGGCACTTAAAACCTATGCTCACCAGAATTTGGCCCCCAGATGCAATCACTGTTGCTAAGAAGGTCGTGTATGTGCTGCAGATATAAGGAGACTGTCAGAGGCCTGCACAGTGTTTGTGAGCAGTTAATTAAAATCATGTATTTAGACACATTAGCACTTCCCTCTGTATGTGAGTGTGAGTGTGATATCTGCAGGAAAGGAAGCATTAATCTGTTAGCAGCAATTGTATCACGTATACAGATCTTATCACAGTGTCTTAACTTTTCCTTTCAGTTTTTTACTAAAAGCTTTCAAACCTTTTATCCATCCAAGCCTGAATCACAGCATATATTTTATTCACACAAAACAAGGTCTTGTTAAGGGAGTCTGCCATCTCTGGTCCATATAACACCTTGTGTATGTTAAAATTAAAAGCAGATGATAAACCACATTATGAGAAATGCAAAAATCTTCTAATAGTCATTTTCTTCATTTTCATGGAAATTAATATTAATTCCAATTGTTTGTTTTGTTTTGTTTTGTTTTGTTTTTTTTAAAAAAACTTTTACTTTCAGTGGTGGCTATCACTGATGAGATCACTCAGTATCTCGATAGCTCTGTTCTGTATGCGGCTCTCGATGCGTATCAGTAGAAGAAATGGAGTCAGTAAAAAACTGTTGCTGATGACACATAAGAATCAGAAGTTAATGACAGAGAAATGTTTCAAAGAACAGCTGTCTGTGATAACATTTTCTTGGATTTCAGATCTGAACATGAGCCCTTTGAAATCTAATTGAACACAGGAGATTCCATTGAAAGTTGTTGTGATGACAAATCATTAATCAGTTTTGCTCTGAATCAGATATGTTGGTCATAACACTGAAATCAGAGGAGCATTTCCTGTTTTTGACCTTCAGTATCAACATTTTTCACGGCTCTGGGCTTCAGAGTTGTGTTAAAACTCATTACTACAAAAAAAAGGAAGCATTTATAGAAGTTCCTTTTAAATGGACATTTTTTGTAAACACAATTTTAATCAAGCAAAGTAAAATAGATAACAATGAACAAAACAGGATTGTGATAACCACTGCATTTTATCAACAAATACTTAGATACTATTTGACATCATGTGTTTAATTTTCAAGCTACTCTCTGTTTTTTTCTTTCTCTCTCTCTTTTTTTTTTTTTTTTTAATTTAATTTTAGCTATAGATGAAAGCAGAAAACTGTTATTCTTCAGAAACCTAAGTATAACTGACCTGATGTTGTACAACAGTTAGGTAACACAAAGTGAAAACATTCTTGGAACTGATCTGTGAGAAGTAGTTCTAGTTCTCCAATTGAACATGTTTTCAGGTTTTACTATTGTGGCTTTAAAAGCTAATTGGTTTCAAACCTGCTTAGAACAGGAAAACCTAACATACTCAGGGGTTAGCTGTTTCCTCCACTCAATATGGTTAGAACACAAATTTACAGAAGCTGCAGGGCTGAAAAAAAGCTAGGTAATTAACATAAAAAGCCATTTAACATTTATCAATGCTTAAGATTTTTCACTAGCTGCAACACAGGGCATGAGAAAAGAAATAATGTCATAGAACAATGTAAATAATAACTCGATAGACCAGAATACATGCTCAGGATTATTCAATTAATCTACATTTTTAGACTCCGTGACATAGTTCAGTGAAAATTAAAACAGAATACATTTGCTAAATGTTGCTATAGGTGGCTGGAAAGTTAGGGGAAAGAATTGGCTGAAATTTTGTAGGCTGAAAATATGTCAGAAATTCCATCCCTTTCTATAATCAGCTTCAGTGCTGGGTGATGCTGACAATGGAACTGGTGCTGGGAAAAAATGTTTCCTTAATTCCTACCCTGAATCTCAACGCTTCACTGTCATTCATAAAAGGAAACTCAAACAAATTATTTCTTACAAATAAAAATTCCCTTCCTGCCCCTCACAAGCCTCTCTAATTTTGGAATGAAGAAAACGTCTTTTGTGAGAAACAATTGTTCGGATGATGAAAGGAGAAGCTTCTAGGAGTCACTGTGGAAAAAAAAATATCTTTTAAGGAAAAATATTGCATTTGAAAAAGGGTAAGAGGATGGAAATGGATGCTCTGATGTTTCTGATAATTTCTTATAAATCTTCAACAGAAAACTACACATGAAATTTTACCATCATCAAATGGCATGATATTGATCTACTTCAGTATGTAACTCACCAAAGCATAACCAAATATTCTACTGCACGGCATGTCATGAGGAAAAGCTGATTTTGTGAGGTTATAAATAAGTCTAGGCTGAGAGGAACTTACAAGAATCTGGGTTTATTTACAATAACAATCTACATGATCTGGAAAAGCACTTTTTACCACAGTCACTCACATCCATCTGTTGGGGGACTAAGAGCATCCAGCGAGGACCAAATATGAATCTATTTTTTCTGAGGCATTAAATTATTGATAAAAGGACTTTAGAACATTTTTACAATGGAGTCCTTATTTGGACTTTAAGGTAGAGGAGAAGTACAGGTTTGGTTGGCTGAGTGAGTAATTCTAATACTTAATCAGCTCGGGTCATTTATAGTGCTTATATTTCACTTTCATTCTCCAGTCAATA
The DNA here is from genome assembly GCA_008658365.1 of Alca torda. NCBI lineage: Eukaryota > Metazoa > Chordata > Aves > Charadriiformes > Alcidae > Alca > Alca torda. Next base: position 154,124,515 of record CM018077.1, on the reverse strand, counting down.
GCAAAGAACATATCCACTGCTTAACGCACGATGGTCTTCTGGGGACAAGCAGCCTTAGCACAGACCTGCCATTCTACCAGGGTGTGATCGTCGCTTATTTTAACTCTGGGAGATGAAAAGTCAGCTTTCTGTGAGACTGTGTTACTCAGTAATCCCTGTCCATGGAAACGAAAAATAGCTGGAGTCAAGGAAAATTTAAAAAAACATTGGCATTGAAATAGGTAATGATTTATCTTCTCCTCAGATTAGGGCTTCAGTTTCCCTTTCTACCCATCAGCACTTAGATAAACAAAACATCATGCTGCATCTGAAAGCAACAAAGAACAGAATACAAATCCCTCTCAATTTCCTCCCTGCTCCCTCCTGCAAAAATAATTAACAAAAATCCCTGCCTCACAGGTCTCTCACAGAGACACTGAGCAGACAAAAAAAAAAAAAAAAAAAAAAAAAAAAGAGGAGTTTTTACTCTTTAGTTATCAAGTTTTCCAGGCTTGACTTCAGAGAGGATGGTCATTTTGAACGTGACCTCTTTCATTACTTCTTCTTCCTCCTCTCTTCACTCCCAGCACTCCTACCCCAGTTGCAAGACAATTACAGTGTACCCTGGATTTCACTTTCTCTGCTGGCCATCACAGTATTCCCCACTCCTTTTATGCCTCCTTCTACACAAGAATGACGTATTGCCAAATAGCTTTTCTGTTCAACATCCCTTAACATATTGGAAGCAATTCCAGAAGGTTTTGATTGCTGCTTAGGCAGCATTCAACTAGATAAAAATGGGTGCGCAGCATAAAGACGTCCTGACATAATCTAATTCTGCTCTCAGCTCCCAGCAATTAAGCAAGATTTGGTTGATTCCTACAACTTTGTTTTCACACCATAACATTCCATGGACTTTTTGCTATGGTACGTATGCACAACTGAGGATCGTGTCAGCACTGTATATGGCAATAATTTCACTCTTTGGTCAGTCAAATTGATTAGATGAATGGCACTAAAGCTGTGTAAAAGCATAAATGTGCGTAAGACTAGAAGGACAGCTCCACTTGATGCGTATACAGCCTACACCTGTGTGGATCTTTCTTTCTCAGGCTTTTATATCATATCCACTATACTGGTGAGCCTTCTCTAGATCATCGTACGTGATGTTTTTGGCTTTTTTTTCAAGAAGTAGATGCATTCTTCAGGAGGCAGATCCCTGGGAATTTTTATCCCCATTGTTCTAAAGGGATCTTCCAGAGTTGGTGGCTGAGTATGTTAGGGCCTGTAAGGGTGCACTCTGGAGACTTGCATTGCAAATGTGACATCGTAGGAACCGTGTATGCTGATCCTGGTGTGGGCAAGTTGTGTGCAATGGATGAGGGAGGCAGGGGGAGGCTGTTGAAACAGAAATTATTTCAGGCTCCCTAAAATCAATTTATATCTTTTGAGGTTTGGATGACCATGTGGATGAAAGCTAACTGGAAGCCAGTAGAGGATTGTAAATGTATCAGAGACAAAGTAGATTCTTGCTGCAGCAGGTCCAGAACCACATAAATCTCACCCTGGCGCACTCAGGAACCTCCACCACTCATGTAATAGACAGATATCTCAAAAACTCATTAGACTGCAAACCTTGAAGAAATGGAAAAATTCAAACAATGTCCCTGACAGGCTTTTGGTGACTACATGAGAGTTTTGGTATATGTCTTTGTTGGAAGTATTGATCATTTTGATATTTTTCATTACATAATGAGTGATTTCAGAACAACGCATCCCCTACCTCTCAGAATAACTCTGTCTATAATGTGTATATTCAATGCAGAGTAGATGGATCCCCTTGCTTGTGAAGTCAAATGTCTAAAGCAGAAAACAAGTTTCCACGTCTTTTGAGGTCACTTTCTACAGAAAGAAAACTAAAACTTTGACTTCATGGGAAAAGAAAGGAAAAACAGTATCAATTGAGACAAATTTGACTTTCTCAGCTCCTGAAAACATAATCAACCTTCTAACAGTATTCTTGCATGGCAGTGAGACTGACAGTTACTTTCCAAAAGGACAATTATTAATCTTCCAGGTTACCATAATCAAAAACCAGTGACTTAAATTAGGCTTCCAGATCTGTACGCATAGGAATGGAAATAATTGGTGGTCTTTTGAAAATAACTCAGTCTATACAAGAACCCACCCTTGGAGCCCTCTTTTTAGGACGTTTCTCTAGTCTTATAGGAATACCTGAAACTTTTCTGAATTATCACCTTAGATCATGTGTGTTTGATCCCAGGAAAACTTCAGCTTGAAAATGAAACAACTGTTCCCCCCTCACCCCTGGCTACAAAGTCCTCTCCTTTCCCAGCCTGTGACTTGTCTGACACAGAGATGTCCTCACCACCCCATTTCCCCATGACAGAACAGAGAAGTTACTCATCTGTTCTTCGGGTGGGAGAAAAGGTTAGAAAAGCACACAGGGTTATTACTCACCCACAAAAAGTCGTGTGTGTAAGTACAGTGAAATACCATTGCACACTTCTACCTGGCTGTGGAAAGAAGATTTACTTGTGGTGAGTAACTGGTGCTTCAGGCTGCCTCATTTGTGTGACAGCTTTTCATACCCAGAAAACAGGAAAATTCCCTTAAATTTTCTCATGTAGGTGCATCATCTAAGAAAGGAAAGTTTCTTCCACTTCACCATAATTTAGACTGTAACTTGCTCTTTCCGCTCTTCTTCCCGCAAATTCAAAAGCTCAGAAGGTGACAAGTGTATTTAGAAATGAAAGGCTTGATATAATTGGAAATTTCTGATCTCACCACTGTGGTAGTAAATAATTTGACAAAGCAAAAGTTTTAGTGTATCAGAAATATCATTAAAAGAGGACAGGCTTTTAATCAAAAATGCAAAGTTATCACTGGAAATACTTCACCCATCTTAAACCTTGTATTGAAAATGCTCTAGATTGATGTAAGTTCACATATAAGACTTATGGTCTGGGCAACTCTTCTCAGCTTGCAACCCCAGAGGTCTCCTGAAGAGTTTCTCAACTAGTCTGTGGTGGGCATCTTCTCAGGAGGCTTAAATTTATTACACAGAGACTTGCACCTCCCCTTGAAGATATTCAGGGAGTTACAAAATGAAAACAGTTCGAAAAGCACTGATTTAGACTGTTATGAAAAAGCCCAACAGAGGCTCAGACACCCTGGCTGTGTTCTATTATCCTCAAGAAAACCCTTCCTGTCAGGAGGACTGAACTGGAGCCAATAAATGACCGTTCACAGCCAATGAAAAAAAAAAAAAAGAAAAAGAAAAAGCAGAAGAAAAGTGCTGTTGGTTAGTTGGCAGACTTAAAGCAGCTTTTCTGGGGCTGAGGATCTTTGCGTGAGCGTAGCTTTAGCCAAGGAGCAGCTCCCAATCCTTGTTACACAACTCAGTGAGGCATAATTCCCTTAATACAAAGCCAGGAAAAGCAAAACACATCAATGAATCAGAAAAGTATCTGACTGAGAGCAGTGATCTCTGCAATCTGGAATTTATACTAAAAGTCGAATTGCAACTAATGTTTACAAGATGCAGGTTAGTTAAACAGCACACACAAACTTTTTGCTTTCAGTTTGTGTGAAATGCAGTCCTAACTTCCTGGATGAGAGAGGAAATGTTTGCATTAATTAGCACATAGACTTGAGGACCAGTAGTCTTGGGTTATTTTTCAAGCTCTGGCACTGATTTGCTGTTGTCCTATCCTTGCTTATGTTAAAACCATGTTTATCAAACTAGTTCAAGAGTGCTTAAGGCTACAGTGATTTAAGCAGAGTTTAGCCGGATGGAGTGAGACATTACTAAAGTAGTGCTCTCTGCTTACACTAATAATGCTCTTTTGTCGTAAATCATAGTAGCAGTAACCTTTAAAACCAAAAATCTTGTAATTGACTCACCAAAAGGTATGCACATTTGAACAAGAGCTTCTGGGTGTGAGTCTTATCCTGTGTGTCCCACCTCTCTACCCTGTTTTCTCATGTACTGAGTCTCAAATTCAACACTTCAAAAGTGTTTTTTCTCACTTTAATTTGTTTGTAATGTTTCCAGAGGAAGATGAGCTGATCAATGCAGAGGGCTTTTAAAAGTCAAAGCAGTCACTGTGTCTGTAAGGAAAAAAAAGTATCTTTCAATTTGATCTGAAAATGTTTACTTCCATAAAAACATCCAGACAACAAATACAGGGATGTTATGAACAAGATTTTTGAAAAACTATTTTTAAAGACACTTACTTCATCTTCATCCATACCATAAAAAATACAGACCATATGTCCCATTGGAACAAAGTGGCAATTTTAAGAAATAAACTCAAAAAGTAGTTGAGATAGCATACTTATCTATATTGACAAGGTAAAATGATACCAGACACTCAGAAGCATCAGACTGGGCTTTTTTTAGAAATTACTTTGCAATTAAAATGAATTAGAAGTCTGTAACTGGAGTCCTCAGTTAGGTTGGAGAGCTAACACAAAACTGTAAGGGACTAGATAAGAAGAAAGAAATAATAGTTTATTTAATATATTCAGTTAGTGACCTTGCTGAAAAAAATTGCTGTGTTAATGAAATTTGCTAGTGGCACAAATCTGGAATTGCATCAAGCATGTAGTGAAAGATGAGAATGTCAGAAGTTCATTTGGACACCAAATATTAATAACAATATTTTTTAATGAACTGCATGCCCTTCAGTTGAATACAGAAAGAGAGATCTGAATGCATCTCAGTTTTGGAGGACTCTGAGACAACACTGGGATTTGGCCAAGTAAAAGGTAACCAAAAATTGTATTAGGTGAGTTACTGCAAGTAAGGTGCCTGTAGTTAATGTGTTCGGTCACCATCACCTCTGCTCATCCAAGTTGGAAACAGGTAAAGGATGCCACTGAGATGGAGAACTGCCCTATTCCTCCCCAAATTTCCCAAGTAGACCTACATGTGGTGAAAAGATATGTATGCACTGAATTTAATGCTTTGCAGCTCTTCAGCCTTGCTGCACATATGCATAGCACATGTTTAATACCTAAGCAGTAAGTCTGACACCTCCAGGGATTCAGTGTCCAGGGGTAACACTTCTGGGAAGTGTTGGACCATGTAGCTATACTATTGAGCTCAGCTTGTCCTGCAGAAAGACTTAAGATTTTTGGACCCAGCCTGACTAGACTTAATACACAGTGGGTTTAAGTGAGACAGAAACCCTGGACGCATGTAGAAATCTACAGATTTCTTACAGAAATATAGGACATGCTCATGGAAACCAATAATGAGGGGAAGAGAGAGTTTCACTTGTAAGAGGAGCCTGAAAGCGTTGGCTTGCTTAGTATGTCAAATTTAATGCTGAGAAGGGATGCCATTGCTGCCTCTTAATGCATCAGGGTATATTTCATGGAAAGAATCAATTATTAAAGACATAAAAACATGTCAGCACAATGCTGAATGAGTGAAAACTGACCATGCATGACTCAAGGCTGAAAACTAGTCACAAGTTTCTAATTGCCAGAGGAGGGATTTTTCTGGAGCAATGGGAAATAGAAGGACTGAAAAAAAAGACTTATTGTTTTCGCAGTGGCGCTTGATCTATTTGGGAGCAACACTGCATGCCAAAGGATGTCTGTGACAGCCAGATCAATACAATCAAGATCCTGAAGTCACAGAGAGTGAAAGGTGAGCAGGGATTTGGGTGTGGTGGGGCTCATATCCCCCCATGAAGAACCACTATCACACACATCAGTTTAGACACAGCTTCAACGGTTTCAGACACTTCCAGAGTGGAATTCTTTTCTACTTTTACTCAGAACTACAACGTTTCCTCAATACAGCTTTTCAAGCTTGTGAAGTCAATCAGTCGAAGAGGTATGTGAACTCAAATCAGCAACAGGCTGAGCTTCTTAAAGCTGAGCTCAAGTGGTCAGTCTGTGGAGGTTTGACTGATTTGCATTAAAAATCTGACAGTGCAACACCATTTCACTTTCTTTGTTTTTTTAAAAACAAAGGCAAATAAATTTAAGAACAGGATTGTGTGATTCCCACCTTTTCATTTCACAGTCTGGTCGATACACTAATTTAGTAAAAAGCTGAAGGCAGAACTAACACAGAGATTGAACAGGAAAAAACAAACATTCATGGCCTGCTGTAAAGAAATGTAACATGTGATTTCAGACGTGATGTATCCATTAAACTTTTCCTGAAATTCTTCCTATATACAGTCTTTCTTTTTATTTCACTGAGAGCTGTATTTCTGTGACCAAGGTCAGGAGCTGTGCAGTTTAGAAATACTTCATCTCAAAGTACAAAGGCAAAAACTCTCCTCCATCACTCCTCTGATGACTTTTTCCAGAGGATTTTTCCCTGAATTTTAGAAAAAATGACCTGCTGATGTATACATCAGTATTGGAGCATGCAGTTACGCAGAAAATGGATTTTAGAGGGTATTGACAATCCAAGAGAAAAAATATATTTTTTATTGAATGTTGTTCAGTCCAAACCAGAATACTTCCTCTGGCTTAATCGTGACAACACTGTCTCCTATTATTTTGGATCTACTCCTGTCCCTAGTTTTACCAGATACAGAATGCAAATCCCTTTTGACAAATAATTAATGAAACGTCTCTCATTAATACTACAACCAATGATTATATCATCCCTTGATGGAGGACTCTGCTCTTTAGCACCTTTTTTTTGACCCTTTCCCCACATAGTAAAAATAAAAAAAAATGGGATCAGTAGGTCAGTGTCACGAAAAGTGACAAGGTAGCTCTGCAACTCTTGCTTCATAGACATATCTGAGAACAGGTGGAAACATCTAGGACTTCAGAACTGCTATCTGCATTTCATTTGCCACTTCGTTCCACAAAAATCCTCCTTGTTCTCTTCACCATTTCTTAAAAACGGTCACTGAAATACTTAAACCTCTAAAAAGAAATAGATTGTGTATAGCCTGAAGGTAAAATTTATCCCAGGTATGCTTACAAACTGAGGTCTTGGAAGGATGTGGAAGAAGACTATCTAAATGACCTCCTCATTGAAGACTAGGAGCTAGCAGATGGATCAGCATCAAACCTGCTTGAAGTCATGCCAAGTTATTAAAAAAAGAGGGACACAAGCGTTAAAACAAGTGGCACCCCCCACTTGCCAGTGTATAATGCAGAGGGATTGCACTGTCATCCCCGAAGATCAGATGTGTCTCATCTGTTTCGTTAGTGTCAGGCTACATCTCCAAGCATGTGGGCTTTCTGGTAGGTGGGAAAGAGGTTCCAGATCGCTTTTTTAAGAATCTGAGGAGTTTGAATAACAAAAGATTTATCCCTAATGAAATGAACATGTAGGTAACAAACACATCATGAAGCACGAGCTTGTGTTTTCTCTGAAGAACTGGCTCCTGATTTCTATTCACCTCCTCTCGTCATGGAAGACCAAGATTTATAGTAGAGCTTGGCTCTGTAACTACAATGATGTGTTGAACTAGATATGATTTCAAATCCACACTCATTCACTAGTGTTGAGGATTCAAGGCATTTACTGTTTTAATGCCATGGGTTAACTGCTTAATAGTGCAGTACAAAATTCCAAACTTCAGCCTTGAAAGAAACATGCCTGTTCTAAACACTACTTATGCACATGCTTAAACACCCTAAATAGGAGCACATGACAGTGTTTTTATGAATCAAAGCCATAACTCATTTCATTTCTGAGCCCAGAAATTTTGTGCATTTGCTTTAGCTACTGAGTGTTTCTATAATAAGATATAACTATTTTTTTTTAAATGTTGATATTAATATGACTGCTCCATAATGACTGGATCATATTTCAAGAATACCTATTTTTTTCTTGATTTATGCATGAGGTCCAGAAGAAATATTTCTAGTCTTACACTGTCTGAAAGTTAGAGAAAAGTTTTTCAGACTAGGTAGTTCATCAACACACAACTGTAATGTATTCTTTATCAATACTGAAAATTTTAGCTACAACTACTGATGGGCAAATTAGTTACTAAACAGCTAGTGAAACAAAATCTGTCCTGTCTTATAATGCCATATACACTCCTTGTCTCACTCTGTAGCTGGGCCACAAAAGTTTTTGTTGATAATAAAATTTAAAAAGAAGCAGTGATTTTCTAGACTACTATAAGATTGATCTGTGGGTCACTAAGTCAGCGGAGAGATTCCAGCTGACTTATACATACTGTGGATGAGACCTTTTATCCTTTCTATTACCAGCTGTAGACATCACTGACAAACACCACTTTTCTCCTTTAAAGCTCTCCTCCTGAGAGTAATTTTGTGAGAAAACATCAAATGTGTATGAGAATAATTTTAAAGTTAGTTTGATCTTAACTAAGTGCAATGCTGTAGAATAAATATTTAAAGCCATGCAAGAGCTGTTGCATGAACTTACCAAAGGAAGATTGAGCCAGAATAGCTCCATATCTTTTAATGAGAAATGAATTTTAGACAAAGAAGCTTTGGTAGCTTAAATCTATTTGGCTTTCAACATTATGTGTTGTCACACGGGAATCCATAGATTAAACTGAGAGATGTAAATTAATAAATGAATGAATCATAAATCCAGTAAGGAGCTGGTTAAAGAGGATAAACCCAAGGATTGCGCTAAACGGGAAGGGAGTTTCTCTAGAAATAGTTTTACAATGCAATAGTTTTAAAACTTAATATTTTTATTAGAAACGATGGCCAAAATATAATAATAAGAGACTAACAAAATTTGCTGATGACACAAAGTCAGGAAACATCATCAACACAGAGGAGAATGGGAACATTTCAGAAGTGGAAGAAAAAACCCAGGGAGACTATAAGAAACACAAAGGACTGTTTGAGCACAACGTGGAAAATCAGTTGGAAATGACAGAGACTAAACTAATCTGGCCTTGAACAGTTGCAGGTTAATAACAATAAGGTTTCCACTATTCACAGTAGTGAAGTTCGTGAACAGCTTTCCAAAATAAGTACGAAGTAATCGAAGCAGATTGAGGATGGAGTTTGTTCAATTTATGAAGGGGATTATATGAGTTCTTATTGCCTACGGTAACAGGAAACTGGAACAGTGTTGTAGAACCTCATAAAGTTTGTTATTTCTAGCTTTTTTTTCCTTTTTTTTTTCTCAAAATGTTATGTGCATTTTTTCCTTGTCCTCTCCAGCAACTCAGTACTGTCTTAAAAACACGAAGAACTCTTGCAAGACAGTGAAAGGTATAGAAAAAGACTGCAGGAAATCACTATTAAAACACACAGAATAATTTTCCTCATTTTCTAGGCTTGCCTGATTTGAAGCACTGGAGTGGTACTCTGGGGCTGTTTCCATTACAACACATGAAGTGATTACATTTGACTTTGTTTCTTGGAGAAGACCCAGCAAAGGCACTCCAATGGAAAGTCCTACAATCATGATACCACTGAGAATTTATTAACAACCACCATTACATCACGCTCGCTTAAAAAAGGACAGTTCATCCTTTTTTTTTTTTTTTTTTTTTTTTGTAGAGAGCTGTGGGTGTGAGGAGACTGAAGACATACAAACAAACCTGTCTTGTTGACTGACTGGTTTTCAGAACCCATAGACATGTGGGTAGAGAGAGTGGGCAATCTCGCTCTATCTTAAGGCACCAGATATTTTAACACCTGTCGATAAGTAGTTCAAACTGTGGGAGCCACTCAGCGGAAGGGCTGGCATTGAAAAAATAAGAAACAGGAAGAAAACAAGCAAAGTGAGTGTGTCAGTGGTTCTGTTTGTTATCTTCTAGCAGAAAAGTAGCTCAAACCACATATTTTGGATCTATAATTAGAAAAAAAGAGCAAAACTAACCACAGAACTTCCTGCTCTAATTTTAGGATTCATAGATTTCCTTTCTTTCCCTCAATCCTGTTTTAATATATTGGTGCATTTAAAAGGTTTGGGTTTCTTTAAAAAAAAAAACAAAAAAACAAAACCCCATAACTTTCTTGCCTATGCCTGTTCAAGTTATTTAGGTTTGCTAGGACAGCAGCACTGTGCTTTCACAGGGTCTTTGAGAGTAAACCTGTGTCTGAAGTGTTTATAATCAGCACATGAATGTCTGCCTGAATATTCAGAGAATGATATAACATAAATGGGAACCATCTCCCCGTTCTTCAGTGAGCGTTAACAGTGAAGTCTGGGTATCTCAGTGCAAATAACAACAGGGTTAACTATTTCACTCATGACCACAGTGTGTAAAGAAAAAGTACACGCAGCTATAATGATTAGCAGTATTTGTTGTGACTGATAAGTGTGCTCTACCAAGGAAGAAGCAAACCTAGCTGGGCATCTGAGGCCATCCAGGGAAACGATGGGGCTTTCCTGAGCTGACACAGGAGGATCACCCTGGAAGGAGCCAGAAGGAACAATTTCATTATGCATCAAGCATCTGCCCAAAATGTGGTGTATGACACCTTGTTTCACTTACTCAGGGTGACGTAGGCTGGTTTGCTGGAGGATTGCCTACAAACCACAGGTTTTATGCCTGAAAAAATACCATGCCAGTTTTAACTCTCCAAGCATTATAGAATCATAGAATCATAGAATAATTTGGGTTGGGAGGGAGCTTTAAAGGTCATCAAGTCCAAAAACCCTTCAATGGGAAGGGGCAAGAGAAATAAACAGCACACAAACTCAGCTGAAGAAAACAAGTATAATGTCAGGTTTGGATTTACTGATTTCTTGCAGACATTTTGTTAGATCCAGATTTTCAAGAGCAGATGTATAAAGGTCTGACATTTAAGTGTTATTATGAGCAGAACAGACTGTCTCTGACTGCACAGGTGATTGTATGACAATCACAAGGATGAGTAGGGTATGAAGATGCAGGACTCCAACTCTGCTGAAAGAAGAAGAGAAAAGATTCAAGTAGGCCATAAACAGGACCTGAGAGGTGGGAAGATATTAAAAATATATACCATAAAAAGGAAAATCCTCCCTTCTGTATGTTTACATTCAGCCTCCTGTAGCTGACATGAGGCCTTTCAACATTAAATAATACAAAATTTCATCAACAATAAATGCTTTGAAGAGCAGAAAAGATTCCAAGAAGCATGTCAAAGTGTTAGGACTTCTGGAAAAAGAGAATAATTTTATCAGCCATGTTTTAAGCCTGGACAGAGACTTTTAAACATTGAGATGTGGTGGTGTATTTAAATATTCTCTGGAGACCTTTCAGTCTTCATGTCTGAATTAGGTTCTTTTTTTGGCCATATTTCTAAATGCAATGTGAGGACAATGTTTCTAAGAATGATTATTTACTTCATATTAAGAAAAAAAAGTGGGTTCAAAGTGTTTTCTGGGTTTTTTTTTCTAGTTGTTTTGTAGGGTTGTCATGGTTTTGGTTGGGATGGAGTTGACTTTCTTGTTGGCAATTGGTATGGTGCTATGTTTTGGATTTGGGATGAGAAATAGTGTTGATAGCACACTGGTGGTTTTGGTTGTTGCTGAGCAGTCAAGGTTTTTCTGCTCCTCGTACCGCCCCACCAGCGAGCAGGCTGGGGATGCACAAAAAGTTGGGAGGTGACCAGCCAGGACAGCCGACCCCAACTCACCAAAGGGATATTCCTTACCATATGACGTTATGCTCAATATATAAAGCTGGGTGAAGAAGAAAGAAGGAGGGGATGTTTGGAGTTACGGTGTTTGTCCTCCCAGGTAGCTGTTACGTGTGATGGAGCCCTGCTTTCCTGGAGATGGTTGAACACCTGCCTGACAATGGGAGGTGGTGAATGAATTCCTTGTTTTCTTTGCTTGTGTTCATGCCTTTTGATTTATTTGTTAAACTGTCTTTGTCTCAGCCCACAAGTTTTCCTTATTTTCCTTATTTCTTTATTTTTTTGATTCTTCTCCCCATGTCCAGTGAGAGAGAGATTGCATGCTCCTAGTTGCCGCCTGACGTTAAACCACAACAAGGGTGCAGACTGGGCTGACAGCTGACTTTTTTTTTGTCTGGACTTTTACCCAAAACTGGACAACAAATTGGATTATTCTTGTAAGCCCAGTATTTCCAGGTGTTTTATGTCTGGAAATGCTACAAGAAAAACATCTGGAATTTCATCTTCAAGGGAAACATAGCACTGGAAGCTGCACTGAGTTGTCTGTCACATAACTTCTCAGAGTAAATCCAGGAGGAGAACCCAGCCCTCCTAAGTATATCGGGGTTACTGAAATTTGCCTGTCATTACACACATTTTGCATTCATTCTTACCGACCAGTCAGTCACTCAGTCAGTCAAATGTCTTCCTGGAAAGATCAATGACTGAAGCCAGAAGAAATTTAGAGATGGTCTGAAAACCATTTCAGCCAATTAAACAGACATAAGTAACTTTTGGTTTAAAATGTATCAGTAGCTAAAAATCTGATTTATTGCTTAAAGATCAAGATATTGCTGTCGTTCTAAGCATAAACACTAGTCATTTTCCCCTGGTTACTTTTATTTGGCTTCTTATTTAGACGGCTACATCTGTAAGGTATCATGCGTAGTAAATCCCTTTTGCTGTTGCCCTTCTCTGATCTCTGCACGGCTGTTTGTGTGCTGCAAGAGAGTCCTTTGGGCAGGGACCAGTCTGACATACTGTGGATGCTTGCTCAATAAATAAAGAGAGCAGGCTTGTAGAATAATCTTTAAAGAGTTTCCTGTATCTGTAGAAACTGTATTTTTAAAGCTGTCTAAAGAGACTGTATACCCAGCTCAGATTGCAATAACTGGAATTTCTGCCTTTAAAATCTGACGCTTTTGAACATTTTAGATGGACTATTTAATCCTCCAATATAAACTGTCTCTCAGTGTGACAATGTTTGTCTTATCTCACTCCTGTTGTGTCATGAGCAGGTTTTCTAGTTCTCATAACGTTGTTTAAACAGCTTTGCGAACGACTTCCGTGACACACCTCTGTACTGTTTTTTAATATCCTAGATTAAAAAGGCTATGGAAGATGCTATAGGGTAGGTGAAAAAAATGTTAGGGTTACTGTTCTGCTCATTCCTTATTTCATGGAATTTGTGTTTCAAACCTACTTGGCAGGACTAGGATGCAGGTCAGATACTCAGAAACAGTTTTATCCACTTGGGCTTTTATGCCAAATCCCAAAGCTTGAGTATTTGCAGGAAACTAGCAAGAAGGCGCTTTTTTTTTTTTTTCTTAAATCAATAAATATCAACTCACAAGGTATTTTATTCTAATTTCAATGAAGTAACTAGCCTCATTCCATCTTTCAGGGAGACCCAGACTATCGAATTTACTACACTCTTTCTTTCTTTTTTTTTTTTTAAACTTTTGTCCTTGATAGCAATTGTTCCAGTTCCATTTAAGGGAATTTAACCTACAAAAGTAGTCAGATAATTTAAATATTTACTGTGGAATTTAGAGTTACTGGAGGGGTCTGAATATTTGATTCTCATTGACACTGAAGAGCATCTCGGAGTTAGTGAACAACAGAAATCCCTGAGCTTTTTTTTACAGAAATATGTCTATATTAAATTGCATTGGAAATTTAGAAAAATGTCACATTTTTATTAATATCTTCCGGTTTTCAAAAAGCTATAGAAGCTATATAGCCCTGAAACACAAGTGGGTTTGTTTTTCTTTTTTTTTGGAAATCTGTTATACAGAACAACTTACCTAAAACCAGAATGTCCTTGAAAATCAAGAAATTCTCACTTTGTGAGCTTAAGTACCTTTGGTAATCTCACCTTTAGCTCTGTCTTAGCAGATGGTGTGGGAATAAAAGTCTACTATGCATATGCAATTTTTTTCTAATGCTTAATAAGAAATGGACAAGTGTATTGTTGTAATGTGATTATATTTAGTATAGATGGGACCTGAATTTTAGGTTTGCTTTAGGAACCAACTGTCATAAGTTTTGGGAAAAAAGATTTCTTTATGAAGTCTGTAGTAATTTGGATTTGTAACAGCTGCTCTCTGTGCCACTGTGTCTAACATCAGGTGCCACAGAGAGAGAAATTCTGGGTCAAAAACAGGCTTTCAAAACTTAGCAAGGCAAGATATTACCTCTGGTGAAGAGCACCACCCTGCTTGGATCCCACAGCTGAACAGGTCACATGTGCACTGCCTACTGCATTTTAGTCAAAGACCTACTTTTTAAAATCTGTTAGCTGGTCTGCTTCAACTGAATAACTTAGCGACTTCTCCCATTGAGCGGCTGCTCAGTAACACACAGAGAGGACAGGACCCTCTCGCTGGAGACAGTGACAAGCAGCTGAGGCAGAGAGGAGGAGAGCAACCTCTCCAGCCAGCCCTGGGCACGCACTAACAGATAGAGCTCCTAGTAAGTTACTGGCAAGTTAGTTGGGGAGAGAAGAAAGACGTATTCAGCTTATGCTAGAAAACAGGCAATTGTCAGTGTGTTTCTGCACTCAGGCATTTCTCAGGTGTGAATTCAGCCTGAAATATGGAGTTCAGTCACAGCTCCAAAGATAACCTTTAAGAACTATTTTCTTTATTCATTTTCTTTTCTTTCCCAAATCATATAAACACTTGTGCTTGAAAATCAGAGCCCTTCTTTTCCTTGTACTCTCTCCTTCCAGCATTACATCGGTGACCTGATTTTCACAGGAACAGCTCTCAAAGTCCACAGGAGGTACTCAGCACGTCTGAAAATCAAGCCATAAATAGTTGTGAATCTCTCTTTCTTTTTTCCTCAAGGAACTGAACTGCCAAGTCTCAGCAAACAGCCAAAGAAACCCAGCTTGTTCACAAATGCTAATTTAAAGCTGCATGTGTGTTTGCATAGGCTGGATTGGACTGAATAAGTTCGAGTCACAATAAAAGGGAAATTTATTTTTCTAAAAGGAATCTTTAAATTCTTGGGGGTTTCTGGGGAAAAAAAGGCTGCCGTTTGAGAGATCTGCATCTGTGGGATCTGTGAGTAAGCCTGGAGCGGAAGTAAAGAGGAAATCCCCCACACCACTTAATGAAATTCTGTTGTGGGATAATCACTGCCAAAGAAACTCATCAGTTCAGACTTTGAGTATCTTTGTCTGTTAAGGAGTCTGAACTGAGCAAGAGAAACATGCATTTCCTGCGGTGGAAGTCTTTTTTCTCATATTAAGATCAGTGTTATTATTCCCCTGTAAGAAATAGTATCATTTATATGGGGGGGAGTAGTGGGGAGATCTGGATTTTATTACATCTGCTTTCTCATTTAGGAAATGGGTTGACTTTCTGTTTGTTTTGAAGGTCTTGAGAACAAGGAACCTTTTCTGAGCACAAAAGAAATTAATAGTCACACTGTCATGTACTTCTCATGTGCTTTCTTAAATCTTTGTTTTCTCTGATCAAAACACTGTTATGTGCAACGAAAAGGGAGAAAATTCCTGTCTTAAATCCCCACCAAATGCATAGGATGGAGAAAGTGAAGTCATCTGTATGTAGGGTAAAGAATCATTAGAATTCTTCCAAAGAGGAAGCATCGCTAAGCTGAAAGCAAGACACTGGTGTTTCTCCAAGATGTCCCAACTCCAGAAAACTGGATCCCCAAACTTATTTACTTGAAATAGCAGCATTCAGATACTTTCCAGGTCAAGCTAGCTGTACTCTGCTTTCATTTAGTAAATGATTTGTAAATTGTCCCAGATATTACCTGAACCATTGTATGGTTAATTTTTACAATTCCTCTCCTGGAAAATAAATCAGGCTAAGGCAAGATAAAGGGATAAATTCCCCAATACAAGGAGTAAAAAACCCAAGGGGTTAACGGAATCTAGACCAAGAGTCCCCAAGGGAGGAAGCTTCTGGGCTGACAGTGAAAGAACAGTGAAAGCACAGTGAAAACATGTCCAGGCGTTGCAGATAGCTGGACCACTAATTGTTTTTGCTTGCCCCTGTTTCAGAGATGCTGGCAACAAAATCTGCTTTTTTTTTTTCAAGGAAAGTAGGTTCAACTTTTGGTTTTGCATCCCATATTTTAGCTTAGCTGTGGAGAAGATAAGGAAGGGCTAGATCAGGGATATTTCAGTTTGTTAATCAAGATGTAAGATCTGGTCAGGTAAAAGTGATTCTACATGATGACTCATCTGGGTGAACTTCTTAAAGGACAACCTTTTCACCTTATTTGAAAAACAGTGGGAAAAGTATGGGTTCTTGCATAGAAGCGGAAATGAAGATTCTGAATCCACAAGAGAGCATGGAGATGTTACTGCTCTTACGAAGTCAAATCAAATAAAACAACAGATCTTATTTAATTGCCTGTTTAGGTGCTTCTTGTAGCCAAGGTCACTCTGAGTGACAATGACAAAGGAATCCTGGTTATGAGGGATGAAGATGTTATGTCTCAAGTCTGAGTCATTTCTGACTAACAACAGGTCACAGACTTATCTGACAAAGTCTGTATTTCTGTAAAGAGCAAAGAAAATACATGCTACTTAACTATTTGGATTCTTCATATGACTAAAAAAATGGATATTATTGTTACATTTTTATTGCCATGACACTTAAGGACACAAGCTGAGAACCAAGATCTTACTGCGCTATATACTGTGGAAACAGAACAAAGCAGTCTCTGCCATTATTCAATGAAGGTTGTCCTCGAAATTATAGTCACAGAGATGTTTTAATTGCTTTAATTACTAAAGTGAAGGGATTTTCTATTGACTCCCTTAGAAAACTTTCACAATGTAATAAAGCATGCCAGTGAGTGCATTCTTATCCATTTTCTTTTTTAAAGGCTTTTTTAAGTACGTTAATAGCAAGAGGTGGTCCAAAGAAAACATTGGACCAATATTTGTTGAAGATAGTCACCTGGCAAATAGGGATGAAGAAAAAGTGGAGGCATTCAATGCTTCTTGCGCCTCAGTCATTGATAATGCAGACCTTAGCTGTCCGGTCCTCTGAATTGGAGAATCACGACTGTGGGAACAATGACCTTCCATTTGTGGACACTGAAATCGTAAGGGACCAGCTGTATCAACTGAATGTTCACAAGTCCATGGGGCCTGAAGGAATGCATCCCAAAGTACTGAAGGAGCTAGTGGATGTTATGGCAGAACCCCTCTTAATTATCTACCAAAGGTTTTGGGAGTCCAGGGGGGTGCCCACTGACTGGAAGCTGGCCAACATTTTTGCAGTTTACAAGAAGGGCATGAGGGAAGACCCAGGAAACTACAAATCTGTTAGTCTAAACTTAGTACCTGGAAAAATTATGGAGAAGATTATACTGGGTACTACTGAAAGATATTTAAAGAACAATGCAGTCATCAGGCACAGTCAACGTAGGTTCACAAAGGGAAAGTCCAGTTTAACTAATTTAATATCCTTCCATGATAAGGTTGCCCACCTAGTGGATGAAGGGAAGGCAGTGGATTCAGTTTTTTCTGGATTTTAGTAAGGCTTTCGATACTGTCCCTCACAGCATCCTTCTGGATAAGTTGTCCAACTGAGAGATGAGCAGGTACACAGTGCACTGCGTGAAGAACTGGCTGAAGGGTAGAGCTCAAAGGGTAGTAGTGAATGGGGCTACATGTGGGTGGTGACCAGTCACCAGCGGTGTTCTCCACTTCTAGGGCCAGTTCCGTTCAATATTTTTATCAATGATCTGGATGCAGGAGTTGAATGCGCCATTAACATGTTTGATGATAATACTAAACTGGGATGTATCCCCCTTGCAGAGGGATCTATATAGATAGGAGCATTGGACAGTGATCAATGGGATGAAATTTAACAAGACCAAATGCCGGATTCTGCACCTGGGACAGAGTAACATTGGGCACAAATATAAATTGGGAGAGCAGCCATGCAGAAAGGGATCTGGGGGTGCTGGTCAACAGCAGACTCCATGTGAGCCAGCAGTGTGCCCTGGCAGCTGAGAGGGCAAACCCCATCCCGGGGGACATCAAACACAGTGTCACCAGCTGGTCAAAAGAGGTGGTTATCCTGCTGTATTCAGTGTTGATGCAGCCTTACCTTGAATATCGTGTGCAGTTCTGAGCCCCACAATTTAAGAAGGATGTGAAGGTCCTTGAATGCATCTAGAAGAGGGCAACAAAGCTGGTAAAAGACATGCGCTATGAGGAGCAGCTAAGGACTTTGAATTTGTCTAGTTTGGAAAAAAGGAGGCTGAAGGGTGACCTCATTGTTATCCGCAGCTTCCTGAGGAGGGGCAGTGGGGAGGGAGGTGCTGAGCTCTTCTCCCTCGTATCTAGTGGTAGGACACATGGGAATGGTTCAAAGCTGCATCAGGGGAGGTTTAGACTTGACATTAGGAAGCATTTCTTTATCGAGAGGGTAGTTAAACACTGGGACAGGCTTCCTAGAGAGGTGCTCAGTGCCCTAGGCCTGTCAGAGTTTAAGAGGCATTGGGACAATGCCCTTAATAACATGTTTTAAATTATGGTCAGCCCTGAAATGGTCAGGCAGTTGGACTAGAATCATCTAGATCCATTGTAGGTCCATTCCAATAGAAATATTCTAGTCTAGTCTGGTCTAGTCTTTCACTTCTGTTCTTCAGCCTCATTTTGCTTTGAATTCTTCCATCCTCTAATTCTCTCTCACCATTGCAAGGAGTTAATCTTTGCTCCATAAGACCATTATTTTTAGTCAACGGTCAACAGAGGATATACAAGTATATCCCCTTCATCCCACAGTTTCTGCCAAATGGGTGTTGGAGATACAAACTTTCAGGTACCAGCATGCCATGCTTGATTAGATGAAAAATATCTCCAGTGTGTTTCATATATAACCTGGACTAAAAGAAGAATAAAGGAAAAAAACAGAGGCAATAATACTGATAACACGAAAAAAATCCTGTATACAGAGGGCATGTACAATAAAAGTGCAGGCCCATATTCACTACTAAAACACTCCATGCTAGTCTGTTTCATAGACCTAATCCCCTTCTCTTGGAATCTGTAGTACGAGGAACCCTATTATTCTTCAAAATTAAAAATATACTAGTGAATAATTTTTAACATATTAAAAATGATTATTAAATAATCTGTAAACAAAACCAGTTCATATGATAAATGTTATGTCAATGTGCTTTATAAAAAAGCTCATTAAACAGTTATTGTACTTAATGAGCAAATTGTTATCTTGCTCACAAATACCCACACAGTATTATGCATTGTGCATGAAATATATTTCTCTTCCAGCCACCCAACATAAACCTCTGTACCATTTCGTTGATGATAAATTTTCTCAGTGTTATGACTGAGTGACTATTTGTTTTTTTGTTTCATTTTTGTTTTGAAAAATTCTGACTTCTATTTTGAATCACCATGAGAAAAAAATTTCATGATGAATAACTTTATAAAGCAAATTCTTTCAGTTCATGCTAAATTAATTCAAAGCAGAACATCTTGTTTCACCTCAGTTTGAAACTACTTGCTATTGCTAAATTTATTTTTATCAAACTTTGGTTTAACTCAACTAATTAAAACACTGTAACTTGGAAAATCAAATGGTTTATTTTCAATTCACAGTTTTTATTTTGGAGTTTTGAGCCAAAGCAGTTCACTAAAAGCTATGCACATTTCTCCAGTGTTTCAACAATCCAGTCCTCCATTTTTAATGCCAAAATTTTACCACCCACTTTATTTCAACCAAGATTTATATAAGTTGCAATGCAGTACTCCCTCGCTATGACTTGAGGCAGAATGAAGGGAAGATGACATTAAAGAGAAAAATACAGATAGATATATGTACTTGATTGACTGTTTCAGATTGACAATTATGTTATTACTCAGCATCATGTCATTACTCCATGTCATATATCAGAGATGTTAAAGATCACACTTAGTCTATTCTGGCATTCATAAAGCTGATACGTTTTGAAGAGCCAGTACAGTATACCATTCTACGTCAATATCTTTCAGGCTCTATTGCTAGCAAAGATGTTCAATATTCATCAAAACTGTAAAATATTCACCTGAAGCTCATTGAAGTTCAAACACAAAACTCAACTTCTATTCTCTAAACAAGCATAACTATTCAAATCACACTGAAACTATAGCCAGTTTGACATCGTACAGGCAAACTTAAAAAAAAAAAAACTTAAAAAAAATTAATAAACTTTTCCAATCAATTTGTGAACTCAAAATTGTTTCATGAGCCTTTGTTTCACCAGTATGTGAAAGGAAAAAAGGGGAACATTTAAAAAGGAGTGAAACTTCTGATCTATCTAAGAAACCACCATACAAAATAAATCTAAAATTAAAAGACCTTCCATAATTTTGGCTCTCAAAGAGACTATTATCCCTTTGATTCAAAGATGAGTTGTAAAATAAACAGATTTTTTTTTCACCTCCACTTTAAACTTCCAAACTTCTCTTTTTCTCATTTAGTTGGAATTAATCCATTAGTAGGTCTTAGGCTATACATCTACAATGTTGACCATCGTGATCGACTGTGAGGACCTGTATATGCCAGTAATCTGTATCCAAGGACCGCTGCACATCCCTTTTGGATAAGAGTAAACAATTGAAGATTGAAAAATGAGCACTGTTTCCCCCAAAACAAAGGGGAGAAAGCTGCAGTCCCTACCACATAATCCCATCTTCCTGTGGATGGATGAGTGGACCTGAACACTCAAGGCACAAAGTACAATTTTTCAATTATGGATTATTTTAAATGTGGCCTACCTAGGAGTCATATGGAGTTTTGGCAACTCAGAAGATCGTGTTAGTAAGTCAGGGAAGAATTAAGGAGAATGCCTTTCATTTTTAAGGGACATTGACAGGCCTTTGTCATTATACCCTTTTTCTTACAGAAAGAACAGATGTAGATATGATGCTACAGAAGCAATTTGTGTTGTGATGAAACAGAGTGATGACAGAGACTGGTTTGAGAAAGAACATAGAGAAACTATGTAGATAAAGAATGCAATTCCAACCAGGAATTTCTTGTACAGAGAAATCTTGAGTCCAAAGAAGCCTTTGTAGAGTTACTGTAAGAAAAATCGATACTAAACAAATTCAGAAGAAAAATAGTGGATACTTTTGAATAGCACAGGTGCTGAGCTAATGGGGTACCTTGAAAAGGAAGCAATGATGTCTTCTCAACTCAAAATTTTCAAATAAAAACATGCTTCCTTTCTGTAAGACTTGGTTTTATCAATAAAGATGTAAAGGAAATGTAATACTACAAGGAAATCAGATTACTAGATCAATAGTCCCATCTCCTGCCAGTCTCATAAGAAGTCAGTGGCCAGATTTTCAGTAATGTTACATGAGGAAAAATGTTGCCGTGTTTGTGTTACTTGGTTTCAAACCACATACCAGTTAAATATTCAACACAAAGAACAGACAAAAAGAGTTCCTCCAGGCATGAACCTCTTTAATACACACCTTTTATAAGCTTTCTCCCCAAAGACAGAATATTCTTTGATCTCATTTGAGGCCCTGTAGGAATCTTGTGCTGTGGACAATTTCTTTGCTAGGGTGAATGCCGGAGAGCCCCACCTGGATCTGCTGTACTGTGTGGGAAGCCAAGAACACAGGTAGAGCTTGAAAAATCTTAAATGACATTTTCACGGGCTTATCATTATCACACACACAGAGCAGATGTACAGTTTGCTTTGATAACTGGGTTTGAATTTGCAATAGCACCATGCAAACTTCTCCTGTGTAAGTAGCACTAAATATCACAGGAAAAAAAAGCCTTAAGAATGGAACAAATCTTGGTGCTTTAAGCTACCAAGTAAGTCTTGCTTTCACTTCCATTTTTAAAAAGTTTTTCGCTTCTCTTGGCACCGAAGCTCAAAGCAAGAAACCAATGTACTGATCTGCTGGGATCCATGTGCTTTTCATTTGCAAATGTCACTAGTGATTTCTTTAAGAGTCCTGCCAACTGCTACAAGACACCAGAATCAACACTAACCTGAGTGGGATCTCTCAGTGCTGAAGTAACATGTAGATAGTCAATAAAAATTACAAGTCTTCATTTACTCTTTCTGGGGGAGAGGATACGTTAAGATTTAAGCACATATCAATACTGGGTAAAAAAATGTAGTTCTTATTAACCTGCACAGACATTCTTAGATCTTGCTATTCTAATTTTCCAATTAATAGTCCCTTTGTAGGCACCAAACATCCTGCAAAGGAGGGGCCCTGAACCCCTGTGAATTCCATTCTTTCCTCTAATCCAATCAATCATTTCCATGTCGAGCTTTGACACAGCAGGAACTGAACATACATTGTTTATATTGCTCAAAATTACCCCCAATCCTTTCCTTATTACCTTCCTTTACCATAGCTATGGTTCGGGGTGCTGAGCAGTTCATACCAAAAAAACTGCATAATTACTCCCTTGACCTAGAAGCTGGAAGGTTGCAGAGACAAACTATATTTGCCCTATACTCACTTTCTTCAATAGTTATCCTTGCACGGACACTGCTAGCAGGAGGCCCCTGGGCTAGGCGGACACTTGATATGACCTAGAGCAGACGTTTCTATTTCTTAGTAAACTCAAGAGCTGAACTGTATGCAATCCTGCAAAGAGCTGTGAACCAAATATTTTCACATTTGAGGGGAGAGCGGTGTGAATTGCAAGATTTTGAGTATACCAGGGTCATTCTTTGCAAAGGTATGTGACCAGAATAAGTCACACAGATGGAGAGAATGCAAAACACAGTGATTTAGAAACTCTTGTGGTCATGAAAGACCACCATTGTATTTGTGCATGACCTACAAGCTCCAGAGGCCATGTGTGAAACAGAACACGCAAGATGTTACTTTAAAAAGCAGCACATACAGGTTTGACAGCGCTTGCTGAATGCTAGAATATGTGACCTCTTGTTGATAATTCGTAGTACAATTTTTCAAAGAAAGCAGGAAATGGAGGCTTACTGCAGGAAAAAAAAAAAGAAAGAAAAAGATGACTCTTACTTGAAAGCACCCTCTATATATAGAGTTACAGAAAACCTTAACTGAACCGCTTACTTTAATCATATTTGTTGTTAATTTAATTATTATGCAGGGTCTCTTGAAAGAAAGCAAAGCATGGAAATAAATACAGGGTGGAAGATGAAATATTTGTGCTCTCGTTGCGACTCTTAATGTAAGACTAGTTGTGTGATGATGCTGAGAAAGTCATTTAGGAACATCTATTTCCCTGTCTGTGAACTGGGGACAAAAATATTTTCCTCTTCTATTCACAGTGGAGCTTTGAAGCTTCAGGATATTCTTAGAAAAACCTTACTGGTACTGACAGGATTCCATGGGAAGAAATTGTTCAAGGGTGGAGCAGAAACATTAAGAAAATCAAATGTGTGGTTGGTCACATCTGTGATGGAAGCCAGGAACCATGGTCCTGCACTTCAGTACTAGTGAGAACAAGGACAAGCTGCTAAACAGTAACAGCCAAATAGGTGGAAACTGCAAAACACACACACCCCCTAAAAGACTTGGTCTTGCACTGTCCAACCTGGGAACAGAAGGGACTAACCGTCAGTTGTGGTGTCATCACAGTCAAACTCTAGTTATCACTGGCATGACATCCCATTGCTGTTGCTTCCAAGAGACATATTACAGGCATGGAGAGAGCTACCTTACATCTATATAGATGTTTAGCTCTGAATTAAGCCAATCTCACTCTGTTGACTTGGACAGAACAGTACTTATTTATACCAGAATATGTGGCTCTCGTTATAGCCTTCTTTTCTTCTTCCACTTTAGTACTGCCAGCAAAAATCAAAACCAAACAAAACTCTGCTAAAATGGGTCACAAGTCTTTGTGCAGAGCCATGAATTTGGCCCTTGGCAGTATGTTCTCATTGTGTCCAATTCCACCACAGCGTTCTGCTCCCTGCTGCACCCAGTCTACAGCCTTCACTGACACTGGGACATCTTTCCTGCAGGACATAGCAATTAGCTCTTTTAAGGAGTCCTCATCCTACCATTTACTATGATACTATGATACCACACTGATGAGTATCTGAAGACAAGAGATATGTCAGAGCATACTTTGAAATTGTTAAATTCTGTTATTTTTGGCTTAGCACCTAAACCAAGGATGAACTCATCTGCAAGGCTGGAGCTGGCAGGCAGCTTTCTTTCCCAGCTATTCTTGGGAGCTGTGGGAATGGAGCACACACATGCAGGTTGCTGGTACAGTGGTCCTATGCCTACTTGCAGATATTTTGGAACACCTCACTGAGACTTCTGCAAACAACTTGCTCAGCCTTTACTAGCTGTACTGTTGCAGGACATCAGGAGTTGATGCAGGTGTTAGTTTAAAGTGTTGTGCTAAGAACAGAAGTCTGTGGTATACAAGAACAGCACAAAGGGTGGAGCCCTAGTTTCACCTGTGGATGGTAATAAATCATAGCGTAGATTAAGACTGTCTTTTTCTCTCCTTTCCACTGCACCATACTGACCACTAGAGTTTGCTGTATTAACGTTCGAGTGAACAAATCCAAAATCTCTGAACCAGCCCTACAAAACAATTTCCAAAGAAAGTATGAATTCCCTTACCACAAACTGTAGAAACGACAATGTCCTTCTCCAGCTGTTGAGATGAACTCAACTTGAAATGTAGAAGAAGCTGCAGGAAGTGTATGATTAAGTAATTGGCACTATTTTCTCTCCGTTGGTTCATTGCCAATGTTCCAGCAATATACTAAGGGGCACTGTGCTATTTTCAGATTAAGTGAAAAATCAAGGTCCTGACTGCTGATCGTTTTAGCTAATTAAAGATCCCTTGGCATTTATTTGCAGAAGAAGGCATATTAGCTTTGATGAGCTGGGAAAACTCCAGCTAAGAGAAGCAAATGCTTCTCTTCAAGTTGCCCCTGAAGTTTTGAAAGGTGAGTGTCCCTTCTCTTCTTTCACTATCAACAGAGTAACACTGAAGTGTGTTGTAAAAAGGAGTCACTTTTCACCTGGAAGGTGGTGACAAAATCATCCACATCTCCCTTTGTGTAGTTTGTAAAGCACAATGGGATGCGCTAGGATGGAAAATGAAATCTGATGGCAAAAACTTAATTAGCTTTTTGGATCCAAAATGGACACTGATTTTGACAACTGCATTGATTTCTGAATGAATCTCCAGTGTACTTTCAATGTTCTCACATTTAAGACTTCCCAGTAAAGTTCATCTATTCCTTCTGACAGAGGTACCAAACAGTTTGTTCTCATCTCCACTCATACCCTTGGTTCAGCTGGACCCATTCCCAGTGATGCCATTAGCAGAGGGAACATTCGTGGAAAAGACACTCTTTTCTATCTAATTTTCCATGACCACTGCCACCACAGTCCCAGGGAGTAAGACACAAGGAAAAGCAGTTCTAAAGAAGCCTTGCTCCAGCTCTGCAGCTCTGGTAATGAGTGTCCTCATTCACTGCTGGGATGGGGCATGTTCTGTCAAGACAGGGAACTGATCCCCCTGATCTTTAACAATGTCTCAGCTTGTGGAAAGAGATTCTTTTCAGACACACATGATTTGGCCACATTTTTACAAAGACAGCAAAAGAGACTACATAGTAAGCCCATCCTTTGCCAGATTTCAATTCCCTGTTTCAAAGCTTTAAGAGCCAAGACCTCTCATCAGAATGGCTTCCCAGCAAAACACTTCTGGGTGAAGAAAAAAGTATTACCCCCATCCTCATATCCCACAAAGCTTCTCTGTGTCAGAGTTTCAGAGAGTCCAAAAGGAAAGAAAACCAATCAACCAACCGAAACAACCTACAAAGAAACTGGAACAATTTCAGCCCAAGTAACTACACTTCAGCAAAGTGATAAGCAAGTGAAAAGGGGGCCATATAAGCACATCAAGCCAACTTAGCGTCTATTAGTTACTTGAAATAATAATATTTATCAGGATGATGATACAGGAAAAAAAAAAACCAGATCCTGAGATAGCAGTCACATAGAATTATATTGTTCCCTCATGTAACATCCCTTTCATCTCTTTCTATTACTCACTTCTTCTGTCCCTACTGAGGTCATAACCCAGTTCACTCATGGTGAGGTAAACACATTTTAATGGGACTATTTGCAATGGGTAGGTTACAAGATGGCATTTATTGGATAACAGTCTGGAGTAAAATTTCAAATACTCGTATGTTCAGTTTCCAAGCCTGAGATCCCAAGTCAAAGGTCTCCTGTATACTCTTGATTTTCATAGCAAATCAGCTTTGTAAGTGCCTAATTATTTTTGGAAAAGAGCCTAAGTCATCTAGCAATAGCATTTTGAAATTGTGACTTTCCGTCTAGTTATCTGTGCAGAGCCATGCGCTTAGAGCATTCATAAACAATAAAATCACAGTCATTGTTTTTCCTGAACTGAGCCCCAACCCAACAGATGCAGTTATAAAGAAATTAGCAGAACTAGAAACAAACACTTTAGGAACTGCAAAATAAGCTAAAAATAAGAGCACATGACATGCTGCAGAAATAAAATATTTTGCCTCAAAACTTGAACAATAGTGATCAGAGGCAGGCTGAGAATTTGAGAGCAAGCCAGAAAAACAACAATTTTTCAGCATTCACATTCAACATGCCCAACTGCTGTCTACTACGGACCTTTTGAAACACCCAGTGTTGGCTGGAGAGCCACAGGGAGGATTAACTAGAAGTGAGGAAATGAGCAGACGCATTTCTCAAAGTAGTTCAGGTGACTGGGGAGAGGCAGAGAGATGCTCTGTTATTCCTCCTGATGCTCCTGAGGCAGCAGAGGAGCTCTGCTGCTCGGTTCCTTTCATCGCTTGTGATGAGTATGCATCACTCTATGAGTTCACTTGTGCTTTGTCCAGACACTTGGAATTGCTCTGAGTCTATAGACCCTTGTCTTCCCATCCCCACATGCAAATATAACACCAGATATTTTTGATAACAAGTTTCCATAATAGGTTTCTATAAGGCCAGATATTCTATCCTTTCAGAATTATAAAGGTGCAAAGTCAAGTCAATTAACCTTTTAACATCAGCCTTTTCTTTGCCAAGTAAACAAACATTAGGTGTGTCCTTTAAAGTCAAGCAAGCAGAAAAGTTATGTTTTTCTGTCCAAATTTTTGACAAACATCCCTGAACACTTCCTGAGCTCTAAAGCCCTTGACATTTTATGCACAGCTTTAAGCAAAAGACCAAATCAGACAATGCTCTGCTTTAAAGCTGAGGCCACAGCCTCCCTCAGCTGACGTCTACTGCTGTTCCCAATAACGAAACAGTCAGAGTGTTTGCAGATGGTTTTCTTTGGTCTAACCATTCTGCAGAAGTGATAATACTGTTTTGGGGCCAGTGATCTTTCTGTTCTTCTCCAGCCCTTGACTTTCAACCCAAAAGCAGCACTTTAGTAATTTCCTCATACAAATGCTTGGACCAATGAGCAATTTGTGTCTCTTGGTGTCTATTGGTGTTGAAGTGTAACCCTTTAAAGGAGAGTTTCATTTCACTTCAAGACAACACGTACCTCTTCTTTTTAGTAAGCCTGCCTGACCAGTACTGTGGTACTTCAGAAATTGCTTCTTCTGCGCCCCTGTTACTGTTGTTGCAAGTTTCACTTAATATGAAACCCTTCAAGAGAAGTGAGGGCTAATGACACAGTTGCCATGACATTATTGTAACAATAGGCATAAACAAGGAGGTATCTCGTAAAGGTACCTCATTGTGGCCAGAGGTATGTTCAGGTGCTGTTGATCATGGTGCCGAATTATGTAGCCAGATGGGACTGAAAGTCTTAAAGTATAAGTTTAGAGTGAAAAGCCTACATCAGAAATTCTTTTCAGCTGTTTTCGTATGTTGATTTGAAATAAATGACACGCAGACCTCAACTGCAACTTCAGATAAAGAAGGTTTGCTTTCCAGACACAGCGTACAGATCTTAGATAAAAGACCACAAAGACAGTGATAAATTTCTAAGAAGATAAATAGGTTATTTAGGGACAGAATTTCTTATGTGATCCCCTGAAAGCACAGCAGCGTCTCTCCTACTCAGCACTGTAACACCATTTTCCTAGACACTGCACAGTCTTTAACGACGAAGACAAAGACTGGTGAATGACTGGGTTAAACTAGAACATTTCAGGGGTGAGCAGCAGGAATAACAGTATGAGAGTATTTCCAAATGGTATCACCTAACCCCAAGCCTAGCACAGGTGGAAGCACAGACTGGAAATTAGATGGCCAGTGGTCCCTACTGTAGTTACACTAACACTGTCTTACATGGATCCAGAGAGCCATACTATCGGACACTCTGAGCATGGGACTTGTGCAGCTGGTGTAAGCCTCACATCACATGGGCTTGGACTATATTTTCTGTGTTGGCAGCATGGAGTCGCAGTCCTTCTCTTGGGACTTCCTGGGCTGGAGGAGGACCAGGGTGCTGCATTGGTGCTGTGATGGTTTCATGTTTGTCAGTAGGTAGGAGGCAGTGCCATCGCAACTAAGCTATGCAGCTCCTTCAATGAACCGTGACGTAAAGAACTAGTTGTTTTCCCTGGCATGTGATGGATTATGATGCTTTATTGTGGGCAAGAGATAAAGAAAATTGAGGGGTGTGGATCTCACAGCCTTAAATGTGCCATAAATTGACCTAAGTATGGGGCAGTGGGAGGATCATACCAACCGACAAAAATGAACAGTATTTTTTCCTATCTGTCATCACACAGTGAATCTTCCACTCTTTTGCCTCTCACATAAGTTGTAGCCATCTGCCTAAAGACTGCACAACTTATCTATGACTATATTACACTCACCTACACATTAAACACCTCCTACAGGAGAACCAAATATTAAATTGGGAGAATAAGATAGGACAGTATTTGTGGATGTATTCATCAGTCTGAGAATTTTCTGGCTTTTATAAAACAAATCGCTTGGGCTTTCTTCAAGTATTTGTTTCAGTTACAGTCAATGGCTTGACGTCCAAGTAGAGACCAGTGACGATGACTGGCATTCTTCAGGGGTCAGTGTTGGGACCAGTGTTGTTTAACATTGGTGACATGGACAGTGGCACTGAGCACACTCTCAGCAAGTTTGCTGATGACACCAAGCTGTGTGGAGTGGTCACATGCTGGAGGGAAGGGATGCCATCCAGAGGAACCTGGACAGGCTTGAGAGGTGGCCCCATGTAAACGTCATGAAGTTCAACAAGGCCAAGTGCAAGGTCCTGCACCTGAGTCACGGCAACCCCAAGCACAAATACAAGTTGGATGCAGAATGGATTGAGAGTAGCCCTCCTGAGGAGAAGGACTTGGAGGTGTTGGTGGATGAGAAGTGCAACATGAGCCAGCAATGTGCACTTGCAGGCCAGAAAGTCAACCATATGCTGGGCTGCATCAAAAGAAGGGTGGCCAGCAGTTTGAGGGAGGTGATTCTGCCCCTCTCCTCCACTCTGGTGAGACCCCACCTGAAGTACTGCATCCAGCTCTGGAGTCCTCAACACGAGAAGGACATGGACCTGTTGGAGCGGGTGCTGCTGAGGGCCACGAAGATGATCAGAGGGCTGGAGCACCTCTGCTATGAGGACAGGCTGAGAGCATTGGGGTTGTTCAGTCTGGAGAAGAGAAGGCTCCAGGGAGACCTTATAATAGTCTTCCCATACCTGAAGGAAGCCTACAGGAAAGATGTGGAGACACTCTTTGTGAGGGAGTGTAGCGACAGGAGGAGGGTTAATGGTTTTAAACTGAAAGAGGGGAGATTTAGATTTTATATTAGAAAGAAATTCTTTACTGTAAGGGTGGCGAGACACTGCAACAGGTTCCCCAGGGAAGCTGTGGATGCCCCATCCCTGGAGGTGTTCAAGACCGGGCTGGATGGGGCTTTGAGCAACCTGCTCTAGTGGGAGGTGTCCCTGCCTATGGCAGGGGGGTTGAAACTACATAATCTTTAAGGTCCCTTCCAACCCAAACCATTCTATGATTCTGTGATATGCTTATGATTGCTTCCATCTGGAATGTTAAAGACAGAGATCAGAGCAAACTCAGAAACAGTATTCCTAGTTCTGCCCTGCTATCTTAAGGATATGCATGTGTACTATCCTCTGTGTAAATGTGCATGCATACACATGTATGTGTGTACAAGTAAATGCTTAAAAATTCTATTCTGGCAGATGACAGAGAGACACATAGAATAATTCCACTTCTTTGTGAGAGTCTTGACAAATCACTGAGTAGCCTCGAGTTTTGGGAGTTACAATTCTCAATTTGTCCTGGAAATTTTCCTTTTTTACAAGCTTCTTGGTGGCTGTGGACCAGCAGATATATTGTCCAGACTGGTAAATTCCATGGTTGGGTGCAGTTGGTATAGAGCTGCTTTCATTCTTAAGGTTCCCAAGCAGATCATAAATGGTTCGCAGGGCTCACACCCAGGCCATCACTGAAATATAGTCGCTGCTGCAGTGGAATTCAGCAGCTGCTTAATGGTTCATAGCTTGCTCTTGTTCCCAATTAGGCCAGTAGCAATCTTCTGCTGCTTTCAATGAGAAAGTTCTTGTGTGCTAAGCCAGGCATGTGCTTAAGTACCTTGTTAAATCACAGTCTAAAGGCTTGAACTTTCTCATATAACATTCATACTGACTTTGCTGGATGCAGATTTGAGCCTTCGGGGAGGAAATACGTAGGAAGATGAATTGAAAACGCAGGGTGAATTTTAGGTGGACGGAATAATAGGGTGAAAGTGGAGTACACACAGCTAGTAAAGCAGATGAACCAGATGTTCACTGTCTGCTCTAGCTAGGCATGTCAGACACCAGAAAGGGGCCACTTTTATTCTTAGAACAGTTGCCAATCCTATAAATGGGAATGCTTAGGGTAGAAAGGTAAGTAAAGAGTAACTGTTAAACCCAAGATAATGAGAGTACCTTAAAAACTCCCTCTAAACTAACGTGAACTGAATAGCACATATTTCAAGCTAAATGAGTTCCTTGGGGCAGGCTTGAAATTTTTTTTTCTCTCTTTAGTGAAACAGGCAAGAAATTGCAGAAAGTAACAGTTAATCTAGTACATGAACTTTATTCCTAATGTCCATGTCCATGCCAGTAAGAAACATTTGCTAATAACCTACTTCTGAAGGTGTAATGCAACGGTAAGTCCCATTGGCTTCAGTACCAGGCATGAGCACAAGGGAATAAGTCTCAATTACCTTTCTGATGGGGTCTCAGCTAGGTTTTCGCCTGTACGATCTTTCTCTGTTTTTTTTCAGCTGCATGCCATACTCCTTGTTTGCTTGCTTTCTTGCTGTCAGAGAGGAGATACAATTGCAAAGTAGCCATTTATTTCAGTGCAAGGGAGGCCTTTGATAACTAACTGAAGAAACCTGCCACAGGAAAACCCACAACTCTCTGATTTCCTGCACTGTCTTCCCACCCTCCCCAGGCCTTTTTCATTTTTTTTTAGATTTTATTTTTAATGAATGAATTGAGAAGACAGACTGCAGAATCTCCACCAATAAAGCATTCAGTTCAATGGACATGAGATGAGTTTGAAAATACGGGGTTTTATTCTTTATGAAGGCAGAAATTTTTGTAATCCCACTCACACACACAATAACAGCACAAGTTCCTGACAACTACGCATGAACAGCTGCTTTTCAAAACAGTTTGATTACTCATCTTTCCCAAAATGTTTTTCCACTGTGAATATCTTAAACCAATAATCACATGATTAATTGATGTGAAATTAAGATGTTACAGTATAAACTAGTGATTCATACAAACTAATGGGAAATTTACTTATGCTCCTCACCACCAGAATTGCCTCAAATTATAAACTATCTAGTCAGAGATTGGCATCCGTTATAGTTTGCACAGCATCTAGAAGAGGGCTGAAATGAGTTGGAGCCCTTTCTATGTAGCTAAAAATATCAAAGTTTAATCAGAATAGATTGAAAACACTTGTAGAGTTTAATTTATGACCACATCCCTGTGAAGTTATAAATGTGAAAGTGAAACACAAAGAAATTGCCTTCGTTAGGAAATCCACAGTCCTTTAAATGACAGAAACTGCTTGAGAAATATGTTGAAAGGTTTAAGATACAATTTATTTTTTAGCATGGGAAATTTCTAAAGGACAATTTAAGGAATTACCAACTCTTGACGCTGAAAAGCTGATAATATTTGCTGCAATATGACATCACTGTATTAAACTTGTCCTTCAGAGAAGGACTGCGTTCAAGATGAAAATACCTAGTATTAAGGTGTATTACAGCCACTGGAGATTTAGGATTCAGTATAATTACTTCATATAGTTTCTGTGTATAATTCTAGACCATAAAGTATCAAGTCTGACCTCCAGTTACCACTTCAGAAGAGATCGGTATCCTGTGTCATATAAAGAAAGACACGGATCTGTTGTAGTGGTTCCAGAAGAGGGCCACAAAGACAATCAGGGAGCTGGAGCACCTCTCCTGTGAGGACAGGCTAGGAGAGTTAAGCTTGTTCAGTCTGGAGAAGAGAAGGCGTCAGGGAGACCTTATAGCAGCCTTCCAGTACCTGAAGGGGGCTACAGGGAAGATGGGAAGAGACTCTTTGTGAGGGAGTGCAGCGACAGGAGGAAGCATAATGGTTTTAAACAGAAAGAGGGTAGATTTAGATTGGATATCAGGAAGAAATTCTTTACTGTGAGGGTGGTGAGGCACTGGAACAGGTTGCCCAGAGAAGCTGTGGATGCCCCATCCCTGGAAGTGTTCAAGGCCAGGCTGGATGGGGCTTTGAGCAGCCTGCTCTAGTGGGAGGTGTCCCTGCCTATGGCAGTGGGGTTGGAACTAGATGATCTCTAAGTTCCTTTCCAACCCAAACTATTCTATGATTCTATGTTTCTATGATTCTGTGATTCTTGGATGATATGATTCTATGATTGTAGTCCCGTGGAGGTGTCTGGGATTCAATATAACAACTCAAATGACATGAGACACATACAAATGGGCAACTGGGTTGAGCTTCTAGTCAACTCCACAAAGTGAACTGAACTGGGCTTTGGAGTCCTGAGATTGTACTGACATCATGGATTATAAGGAGATCTCAGTCACCCAGTGCACCTGGAGATATCTACGTATAGACATTATGCACATTTCTCTAGAACTGAATATCAACCCTAGTTTCTGTGTTAAACAAAGTTTTAGATAGTCTAAGTCTTGTCGTTCCCAGTGTCTCTGCTCCTGTCAGTGGACCTGTTTCAGTTCAACATCCTAATGAACTGCAGCGGCCTTTGCTTTATGTGAGGTTCCTTGGACTATTGGCATCAAGGGGTCTGTATTTTCAGTCACATTGCACTGTACTTAACTGCTTGCACAGTCTTCCTCCATAACATTTCCAAAGTGCTGCTTTTACCTGTGAAAGGGAGTCTCTCTGGGCAGTGGCAAAGATCGCACTTCTGAGAAGGAAGTGAAGGACACGTTGAGTCAGATCAGATCAGTCACGAAGAGCTTCCAACTGTTTGGTACAAATTCCCTGAACATCACTGGTACTTGTGAATGTTTTAGAACAGCATGAAAAGAATAATTTAAGCAAATGCTTTTAAAATTTAAAGAAGATCAACAAGAATCTCTAGGATATGTTCTCTTTTTCTGTATATATCAGTCTGTTCCAGGCCCTGATTACCTTGAAACATCATTTGCCGTCACAAGTCAGATGGCAGATTTCTAGCAGTACTCCACTGTTGTAGACATCTCTATTTTTTCTCTCTTGCTCTTTCCCTGCCCAGCTATGTTGCATGGTCAGGAGGAACAGGAACAAAAACTAAGAAATGTATTGACAAACATTAGAAGAAAATTTCCCTATTCATTGCCAGTAGACTTTTTGAAGTCATCTGCAACTTGGCAGAGAAGGAGAAAACATCATACC
The DNA here is from genome assembly GCA_008658365.1 of Alca torda. NCBI lineage: Eukaryota > Metazoa > Chordata > Aves > Charadriiformes > Alcidae > Alca > Alca torda. The sequence goes on along the minus strand of CM018077.1, from coordinate 154,090,778 downwards.
TAAAGAACAAGTCTCTCCCATGATTTAATGCTAACATTGTTCTTTGATTTTTGTCTTTCTACAAACTTCTGAATTCTAATTTTTCACATGCATTTTAAAATTGAGAAAGGTAATCTTCTAAAAAGACAGAATGGTATGTACAGATACTTTACCATGACTCAAGAAGTGTGGATTCACTATTCTTTCTTAAAATAAACATCTCACCCACACAGAAAAAGTCATTCACCACGAGATTTTTGAGGTGCCTGAACAAAGTAGGAGACTAAAGGCCTGCCTAGCCAATAGGCTTGTGATCCTAAGTTTGGTAGATAGTTCTCAGGTTACTTATCCTAAGGTGAAGACAGGCATTACATTCAGAGTTACTACCTTAATTGGTTTCCCCTTTATTCACACCTTCATTCTTTCTTTCTTACAACGTTTTCTGTTTTTCAGATATTTCAGCATTTCAGTTCTTTGCCTGTGAAGGTGTGGAAAGACCAGAGGAGGGCAGGCAGAGTCTGGGATGGAAAAAAGCAGCAGCTAGAAAGAGATACTTGAAATACGTCAGAGAAATCAATAATCCAAATGAAAAAAAGAGTGAGAGAGATTTTACAGTGAATCAGGGAATTCACCTTTGCTTTTCACACAGAAAGATCCCTGAAGCTGAATGTTGCCTCTTCCTATGATTGTACTCAATTAACAAACATGAGGCAAGGTGACAGGCAAGTTCTTCACTTCTTCATTTCACTTAATCTTCCCCTTCCTTGGATTCTTCTTCTAGACGAAATATCTAAAAGTTACCTCTGTGGATTGACTTCTCATCTCAGGGATAAAAGTTTATGTTTATTTATTATACTTCTGTGGCAGACACTTCAAAGAATGAATTAGGAACAGACAACCCTTCTTTCTAACTTTGTGTATGACAAGACAAGTGGTGGACAAAGACATTCCGGGGGCAAACTGAGATAGGAAGTAGCTTAAGAAAGCTATGTCCAGAAGTGTTTCTGGTCTTTGTAAACTCTTCAGAAGAAAGTGAGAAGAAATTCTTCCCTCTTTGCTGGCATATTTTGAACTTATTTGCAATTTCTTTGAGGAACAGAAACTTTTCTCTGTGTGTGTTTCAAAGGCTACATGGTTGGAGAGGATGTGGGAAAATGTCTGTTCATCAACTTATGGACTTAAGAGCTTGCTTAATTGAGATTTCAGGAAAGCAGTCACCGATCTCATGAGCTCTGGAGAAAGAAAGAAAAGTGGGACATTGACTGCAGGAAACTCAGAAGTTAAATCACCAAGAACCTCTCAAAAGGTAATGACACACTCTGCTTTATATCTAAGGGTGCCATAATCCCTTAAACCATGACTAACCTCAGAGGTCTGCCGTGGTTTAACCCCGGCAAGTAACTAACCATGACACAGCCTCATTGGGATGGGGAAGATAATTGGAAAAGTAAAAGTAAGAAAACTCATGGGTTGAGATAAAGACAGTTTAATAAGCAAAGCAAAAGCCATGCATGCAAACAAAGCAAAACGAGGAATTCATTCACCACTTCCCATCCGCAGGCAGGGGCTCAGCCATTGCCAGGAAAGCAGGGCTCCATATCACATAACATTTACTTGGGAAGAACAAAATGCCATAACTCCGAACGTCTCCCCTTCCTTCTTCCCCCAGCTTTATATGCTGAGCATGACGTCATATGGTATGGAACATCCCTTTGGTCAGTTGGGGTCAGATGTCCTGGCTGTGCCTCCTCCCAGCTTCTTGTGCCCCCACCCCCCGCCTGCTCATTGGTGGGATAGTGTGAGGAACAGAAAATGCCTTGATGCTGTGTAAGGACTGCTCAGCAACAACTAAAACATCCCTCTGTTATCAATACTGTTTCCAGCACAAACCCAAAACATAACCCCATAGTAGCTATGATGAAGAAAATTAACTCTATCGCAGCCAGAACCAGCACAAAGTCCCAGCTAAGGATCATGCCTTTCTTGTGGTAGAATATCCCCTACTACTCAATACTGGGAGAAAATCTGAAAGTGATGATGGAAAAAAAGTGTGACTCTTGGGATATCAAGACTGGTAGCAACAAGGGAGCAGACATTTAGTCTTTCATGTAGGGTAGCCAAAACAAGAATAAGCCACAGAGGGAGCCTGAAAAGAAGACAAGTGGTAGCATTTCTTGTGTAGTGAGAGAAAAAATGTGTTTATGATTCTTTACTGTTGACAGGAATAAATGTGAAGAATTAGTTTTGTGAGTCTGTAAACAAGCAAAAAGAAATGTCATAAGCTAGAACATGTAAGAATACTCATGTATTTACCATGGTTTGGTTGGTTCACATGAATGTTAAGTCAACAAATAACAAATTCATCCTTATAAGATCTGTCCACCCTCCAAAAAAATATTTTACTCTCAAAGGCATAGTTTATACTCACAAAGGTGCGTGTTTTCTTCACATCATTTTTATCTGCATGAAACCTCAAAGTCCCCCGTAAGTTTAGACAATTTTGTAAAGCTATGCTACCTTTAGTAGGTGAATCAGGAATGACCTGTGATAAAAAGGACAAAATGCTGAAGAGAGGACTCAGAGAATGAGTGTTCAGCTGGGATCCTGGATAGCCAGAGACCAAGTTTACTGTTGTTGCATCTGCTCAGTATTTGATCTTAAATCAGGTTGAAAAATATGTGAGCTGCTAACAGTGGATAGGAACACTGAGAAGACAACAAAACATTCATGTCTGTGTAAGCTTCAGCCCTACAGGAAGAAGGAAAATTATTACAGCCACCAAGTGAGTCTCATCTCCATTAGGTGTAGCCATCTAAAACTTGGGTGCCTGGCATACACAAGCCATCTAGACCCCCTTCTGTAATTAATGTGGAAAAATAGGCAGCTCCACAGGGAAGCTAATCGTTCTGCAATACAAACCTGTCCTCTGATGGGAACAAGTCACTCTCTCCACCGAAGGGGATCTGGGTTGGCCTACATGCGTTACTTTTAGCCCAACTAATGTAAGTGAAGAAGATCACACCAACTGTATTTCTTAATTAACAGGAGGTACCACTCTTGAATGTTATTAGTTGTCATCTTCTAGATAATCCTGGAGAATACTGTCCGTATGCTGCCCAGTTTCTAGACCACTTGGAATGTACAAAAGATCAAACATTGTCTTTAAATTTGGATCCCCCACTTCCCATTAGGCCACCTGAATTACATCCTTTTAAAAGAAACCATAAGCACTCAGACAGAAGCAGTTGAGTTTATTCCTGCAGAAATGAGAGATTAGCAGCATTAGACTAATAACTATGCACAAAACTAATCGTCTGAATGATGCCATAGCAGAAAGCTGTGACAGGAGCTGGATTATAGAGTCATAAAAACTCGAGAGATTTGTCAAGGGAATGTATAAAGCCAGAGTTGTTCCTATTTCTGTTCAATTTAATTTCTTAAGTATGCCTGTTTTTCTTGCTAACATATGATTCTGTCTCATTAAAAAAATATGGAAAGAAGCATTTTATTTTCTCTCTCTCTCCATATGCATGTTAATATACCAACACTCTAATACATGAGTCTCGTTTTCTGTAGCTAGCTGTTGAATTTTCACATGTATTGTTAATGGAGGTGGTAACACCACCTACATTTGAAGTTTCCCAACACTCCTAATAAATGTTGATTTTCAGTGGGTTAAAATTCTGTCAAACTGTAACCATTCAGGCTAAAATTTTCCAGACTTGGTATCTGCCTCAGACTGAATTTTCAGAGACCATCATTCAAAGTACCTCATCCATTTCTCAGAAATACATTCAGGTAAAACTCACTGATTGTCCATCTCAGAAGATAAAAACAAAACCATACAGCTATTTGATGGAATAACACTAAGTAGAATAGATTTTGTGGTAGAGACTCAAAATTAAACAGGTGGGAAGTGAAATCTGGACTAAGGATGTGTCACATGCCATTTCTGTCTCTAGTTGTAGGTTTTTCAAAAAAGCCTCGACTTTATCCATGCTCAGACAAGAGCTGAGGCAGTTGGCAGCTGCGTGCTTAAAAATTCCTTTGGCGCTGGTAGTATATTCTTACCTGCTGCCAGCTCTTGAGGCCAGGAAGTCTCTCTTCTCTTTCTTTTTGTGTGAACTCAGTTTTTTCTCTGCTGATTGCTAAGCCCAGGCTCTGTAAAGAGGATACAGTCCAATTTGAACTGTACAAAATTGAGCTCAGCAGGAGTTTAGGAGTTAGATGTGGCATCATATGCAAGGACAGGTACCATTGAGAGAAAAACGGGCAGGTGTATCTGAAGCTCCACAGCTCCTAAACCTCACATTTACCAGCAAGCATTTTGCACATCTCCACTGGGAAATTTTGCATTTCAGTGCCTGTTAGTGTTGCTCAGCAGAAAGGATGAGAACCTCGTCCAACAGTTACAAAATTATCTCAAGAGGCAAGAGGTCTGTGCAATGGATCAAAGGTTGCCACACATGTAAGGGTGCATGTGCATGTCACTCAGTTGCTACCCGATGGAATTTGTGTTTGGGTTGTTTTTTTTTCTCCCTTTTCCTTTATTAAAATCTAGAAAATTATTCTCTCTCCTTCATGCATAAACACCCTTTTGAAAGAACCCTGACATTGCAAAGATAAGCACTCCAAACTTAGAAAACACTAAGTGAGAAATGCAATGCAGTCAAGTGCATATCATGAAACAAGGCTTTTAATGTCCACTTTTAATTGCCTTGCTTCAAAATAAACATGTAAACCCCCCATGCTCCAAGTCATGTGCACATATGCAATGGATAAGGTTAGACTCTTAAGCAAGTCTGGGGTTTGTTTATTTTGAATGGTTTCAGGCTCTTCTCTTCCCTCTCCATGTCTTGCTTAACACAAAATCTTGGCAAAATGTTTTTCTTCAGACCTTGATTTTTCTTGTAGAGAGGTTTACAGCGAAAATCCTACCTTCTTGCAAAGTGAGTCCAAATTGTTCACAGATTTACAATGGAAAATAAGCATATTTTGCCATCGTTTGGCTAGAAGCATCCAACAATCTGTCACATAACACACGACAGAGTTTCTGTTGCTGTACAGTGCTCATTTCCTTTAGCATCGACACTGCTGATCTTCATCTATCCTGATGGTCCTTTACCCCATAACTCAGACAAGAAGTTCCACACCAGTTAATGTGGAGTGTATTTTAGTCATTATCATGATCTTAATGAAGTTTTCTCTAGCTATTGTACCGTACTGTACTGGAGCCTCTGCTGATGGCCTAAAACAGTACTTCACCAACAGGGGTAGAACAATTTCCCTTCTTCAAAGCCTTGGAATGGATCATCAAGGGCTTTGATTCTGACAGATAAAGTCCATTTAGGCTATGACAAATCAATGAGATGAAACAGTTCAAAGAAGTAGGTGTGGTGTTTGGATCGTTTCCTACCTTGTAAATGAACCCTTGGGAGTTACTTCTGTGCCAAGAATATTGTCCCAGGGCAGAAGGCGGGCCCATGCAAGAGTCAGCCTTTCAGTCTTTCTAAAGGAGAGGAGTCAAGGTTGGTTGGTGTAGACTTGAAGACCTGGAAATATTTTATTTTCATGAAAACAATATTTAGGCCTAGCATATTGTACACCATAGTCCAATAAAAGGCATCACATCCTCCACCTATGTTATTTATTTTCTTAGCATTTGGAGAGTACACACAGCAATACAAAAATATGTTGTTTACATATATAAAAGGAAGCACAACCTTTCAACATGTTGATTCCTGCCAGTGATCTGGTCCAAGACTACACAATTAACTGCCCCTAACATCTGTGTCCATCCAAGAGAACATGCTAAGTCTTTGGGATACTTAAAGCTGAACAATGTTGAGATGTTGAGTATAAATATGCACATTATCTCTTGGACATGTTTTTCATTTGATATCTAATGGAAGCACTCTGGCATGCAACTCACAAAAAAGGGAATGCAAGGACTGTTTCTTCTGTATGAAATCTCCTCATATAATTTTTTAAATGAAATATGACTATAACGTAGGCAAGGGACTACTGTAACTTCTTTGCATATGTTCCCCTGGAGAGGATGCCACAGTTAGTAGCTCAAGGTTTCATGAGGGGACACGAGATCTCTCTCATAAGCAAAAACATATTTAATTCCCAATGAGCACAACAAAATGACCAAAGCAAGGCACAGTTCCAAAGCAAAAAAGGAGTTATAGAGTCACTTTTTTCTTCCTGTTTAAAACTCCGATTGGCTCCTCCACATCTAGTGGTTTTCTATCATAATACCATCTTTCCTTGGCAGTTCTTCCAAATAAATTATATTGTTCTGTCGTTGTACCAGCATCTCTTCCACTGATGCCTGTATACACTGCTGCTTGTTACAGCTTTGGAAAAAATACTGCAATATTTCTATCATCACCTCTATCTTTTTCTCCTTACTTTCAATTTTTTGTTTATTGCATCTCATAGAGCTGTAGAGATCAATCCTAGATAGGGTCAGAAATACTTTTAATATGTTTTCAACAAATAAAACTGCCTCACAACAGCATGATTTTAACCACAACTTGAATCTTTATTAGAACCAAAATCAGTTCATGTGTTAGCATTTTGCTTTATGCTATATGTAGAGTGAGTGCCTCAACATTTCAATAGCAGATATCCTTTCTGGTCTTAAAGAATGCTAACTGTGTTTAATCTCATTTGCATTTTTTCTGTTGCCAGTTGATCCTGAGATTATCGATCATCAACTGATAGGAAAATTGAAGTCTTGAAACATATTGAAATAGACCTGATTGTCATCTGAGGGTGATTAGAAGTTAAGGGACAAACTATGTGTTTATATCACCCAAAACTTTACAGTTGCAACTATTCTGCAGACGCTGGCCACCTGGAAGGTAGATCTGTCCTTTCCAAGTATATATTTTCTTGTCCCTTACTGATGACAGTTTAATGACTGGGACACACAATAAGGGAACTGTGAGTGTACCCACCAGTGACACACTCATTAGAGAAGTTCTTACTGGTTTGCTTTTTTTTTTTTTGTTGTTGTTAATTAGATGTTTCTTCTAAATAATTTTTCTCTAACCCATTTCACAGGGGAAAAAAAAAGAAAGAATAATGCCATTCTCATGGGTTAAGCATAGCTGCTTAGCACTTCATTTGTCACCGTGCTATACACACATCCCAGCAGAAGTGGGAACACAACTGACTTATTGAAATTGGGCTGTGTGATGTTCTGCACCGACTTTTTCACTGTGAGGGGAACATCTTTCTGTGTCTCACCCAATTCTCTCGTTATCACCCATTTTCTCTCAAGACAACTGAAGGCATAACCAAATGACATTAAAAGCAAGAAAAACATTAGATACTTACAAAATAAAGGAATTGTTTTGGCTCTTGTTCTTATACAGGTAAATGTTCTGAACCTGCAAACTCTTTAATGACTTCATGACACTAGTTGTAGTGAAAGCCCAGAGACATGTATCATTTGGGATGCATGCAGAAAAACTAGAGATTTTAAAAGACTTCTGTGAAATGAGTGGTAGTAAAAACTGTGAACAGCTCAGACATAGAGGAACTTCTATTTAGCCTTTCATTATAAGCTGTGGCACTAAACTTCCTAAGAAAATATTTCAAACGTGATCTGTTTTTTGCCTTTAATTGTCTGGTCTGCAGCCTGTGTACAGGGATAAGTAATTTTTTTCTGTCATGTGGACATCTTCCTGCATCACAATCAGGATGCCAATGTCCGTTTGCTACCACCATCAACATTATTAGTAATCGTGACTTTTTTTTGTTATCATTGTGTATGGTTCTAGTCACAGAACAGAAATTCAGGAGGGCTTAATCTACTTAAACACGCAAGTCTGCAATTTAGGTACCTACATCTGGCCAAACATGCTTTTGTCTGTGCCCTTGCCCTGTTTAGTTTCCTAGTATGGATGTATCCATTGTGGATCTTGCAAAATCTTTCTGTTGTGATAAAGGTAAAATCTTTCTGTTGTGATAATTTCTGTTATTGCTTTCAGTAAAGTTCCTAAAATTCAAATTCAAATGCTATGTTACAGTAGCAAACAGCATACAAAGAAGAAAAAGAATGTGTTACAGGATACTGCGTGGAATATATTCTGCCCTCACAACACCCACATTATCTCCCATTAACGGTAATGGAAATTTTGCTTGCATATCAAGGTAGAATATATAGCCAAGCCCTTGACTGCTTTGATATATATTTATGAATGTAGCTATACATTTATTCCTTCAGCCAATTTAAAAACCTGTGATTCAGAGTTTAAATTTATTCATTAATACCTGCAAATAGAGAAAAACAGCATGGAGCCAACATTAATTTAAAGAAAAACAATCTGATTATATGGTGAAATATGTCAGCCATAAGGAAGAAAATGAAGGTTAATTTTTTTTCTTTCTTGAGTTGAGATTAGAGACACTGTCAGAATGGTTATCCCATTGAGATCAATTGTTTGGAAAAAAAAATTGATATTAAAAATTTATGGTACAATTATAGACCAGATCGTTAGTGTCAGAAAGGGTACATGTTATTTTGCATAGGCAATAATAGAAATAAGTGTATTAGAATATGGAATTTTAGAACAATATGTCTGCAGCTGTGAAGAGTTTTGATTGAAACACATTGTATAAGCAAAATATAATGGAAAGCATAGACATATCTTTTCATTTATGTGATTGGATTCATTGGATTAGGTTTCCTAGTTGACTTGATATCACATTGTGAATTACTGTGAAATTAGGAAATCTGAGAATTAGAATGCTTTAGATTCATAAAACCATTGAAGAATAATGGCAGCTGTAGATCATGCATCCATGTACCTTCTCTTAAAATTGCAGATAAAAATTCCTGTATTCCAATCTATTTTGTAGTAACTATTATTTTACTTTATTTTTATTTATTGTAATTATTAAAAGACTTCTACCTAAATACCCTAAAAAGTCAATTGCTATATTTTATCTAACTCCCATTAAAAGTATGAGCAGTCTGTTACCTGCTCTAGGTGAACCTGCTCTGACAGGGGGGTTGGACTAGATGATCTCCAGAGGTCCCTTCCAAACCCTATCGTTCTGTGATTCTGTGATTCTGTTTTGTGGAAAACAGATATTGCATAATCCTGGCTAAATCATCCCATAGAAGAGTAGTGAGTCCTAGCTTTCTTCATATTAATCTTTGATATAAGAGGAAAAACCTCTCCCAGGTAAACAGATGAAAATTAAAGGCTACCAAAATTCAAGGTCATCTCCAAGGGCACCAATTAAGAAATAAATACCAATAGAACAAAAATTGCAGACGCATATACAATACAAATCAGAAAGATTCAACGTTGAGATGTTATGGGCTGGTTTCAAATCTAAATTCTGTAACTCTGTATTCGGAATGTCTTTGGATTTGAGGAATTACAATATATGTTCTCTGCAGTCACTCTTTCAAAATACAAACATTAAACCTTCACTTACAAAAACATGATTTTTTTTAAGTGAAAAAGGAGGATTCTTTTCCTGGTACTAACAACTAATCCAGCCTCTAAAACATCTTACTACATAAAAAGGCAAGTATAAAGAAGTGATTGCTTTGCTTTTCAATCGGAGTTTCTAGAAGGTTAAATTTCATCAAGCCTGGTTCTTTTATTACAGTGTTAATGACATATCCTCATGTTACGGGCATGCCATAATGCTGAAACACTCTAAAACTGATCAACTCCACTATTATCAAAGAACTTAAATGTTTCTTTTTATGTCAGGAAATGATATAATCTCTCTTAGAGCTCTCTCATGACAAACTGACCTAGTTTGAATGTAATAATAACGTTCTTGAACTTTGGATGATTTCTGTTGATAGCAAATTTCCATATTTATGCTAGGCTCACCAGCCCTACCTAGTTCACAGTCCTCCAAATCACCAACAAATCAAAAATTGCCCAAGCATGACATTGAACCTGTTGCAAAATATCAGTCCTGTCTTTCCTAAATATGAATGGATGAGATCATTATTAGATCACAAGACTGAGGATGTTTATTATAAAGATCAGCCTGATTTGACCAGATTTGGCTTAAACCTTCCTTCAGGTCCTGGTTTCTTTGAATTCAGTGCAAGTTTTATGCATATGTCCACTGTGACTTTTCTTCCAGTTCAGTTCACATCAGGTTTTTCCCTTCTCATTCAAGCTTGAGTGTGAACAAAAAACCTTGGCTGCATCACTTTGTTTCATATGGTTTCATGATGAAAGGAAAAAATTCACAGAATTTAGTGCAATCTTCCAATCAGACCAATTAATCTAAAAATGAAACCCAAGTTCATGCAAAAGGCAATGTGGAACAGAAGGCTAAACCTGCAAAGACAATTCGGTTTTTCACAGGAAGCTGAAGAAACTTTAAAAAAAAAAAAAAAACAACAATGTTTTGGCTAACACAAGATTTAAAATTCTAATTTTTTTGTTCAGACAAACATCCTCATCCCCAAATAATTTTAGGTCAAGAGAAACATATTTTTCAACCCGAAATATATAGCCTATGAGGGTTTTGTTAGTAAAATTAGGTCAATTTTGTAATGAAACATTTTAAAATAAAAATCAGTTTTACTTAAAAGTTAGAAACCTTCTGATTTCTTTCATATTTTGTTTCAGCTGAAAGTGATGAATTCAGAAACGATTTTCAAATTTTTCAGCTGATTGATATTCCTCTGTGAATAAATAAATGACTGAAAAATTTCACTCTGGTACATGAATGACTTTGAAACATGAACGACTTTGAAACATGAACAAGAGTAAATTAACCAGCTTCAAAAATAAACTTAAAAAGTGCTATGCAATTATTGCTATAATCATATATCTCACCTTCACTTCATAATGCAGAGGAGAGTCAGATGTGGTGTTACAGAGCAGCTAAAATCCAGTTATCCTGTTCATTCTGTTTCAACTGGAATTGAAACACAGATTTTTTGGTTTCATTGACCTATAGCAAAGATGATGGTTCCGCTGTTACTTGATTTCTGTGAAGTGTAACTGACTGCAAAAATCTAAGCGTTAAACCTTAATATTTGACAGCAGTGTTCTCTTACTGTGACCACCATGTATAATGACAACTGCAGAATACTCCACTGCCAAAATCAATTAAATACACGCTACACACTTAACTCTGCTTAGGGCAAAATCAACCAGAAAAATATTTTGCTCTACTCCTGAGGTGATCTGAAGCAGCTGAGAAAGCTCAGTCTACCTCCAGGTCTCACTGTATAGAATAGAGTAGTATGGACTGCAAGCATAAAGAACCAGGGTACACACCAGCAGAGGGTGTTTATCACTGATTTAAGGCTCTTTCTGGACCTGCTTTTATTCCTAATATCTGCAAGATTATCTTTGACACCTAATATCTACAATCATCTTCTAAGTACCAAGTACTACGTTGACTGTCTCTACCCAAAGTAAACTCAAATCAGAAGACATGTGAAAAGACGTCAGTCAAAATCCTGCTAAAATAAAACACTACCTTTTGTGCACAGATCTCCCCCCCTTGTGTCCTAAGGAAGAGCACGGAACTACAAAGCTCATGTCTAAGCTTTGCCCACTGCTAAATGAGAGGATTTCTACCAGTAAAGGCCTGTAGCATAAAGTATAGGACACAGGGTCTTCACACAAGTAGCAAAGAGCATGTAGATATTTTAAATTAAGAAGGCAACTATGATTCATCATAAATTTCTCAATATATATCTGCCCTGAAGGAAGAGATACAATGTAAATAGAAAATTAATTGAAAACCGTTTTCTTCAGCAGGGCCCTGAAAACTGTTCATTTCACCCAATCTAGTACACTGTTTCCTTTCTGGGAGGTCCTAAGCAATCTCATTTGAGGTGAGGCAATAACTTCAGCAGGCAAGACTGAAGATTTCTTCTTCAGACACACAGATGCCTCCCTGAAGGTAACTAATTTGATGAAAAGCTTATGGCTTTCATCTGAGTATTAATAAGAAAGAATGAAAAGTGAAGAATACTGGTGGTTTTGACCTAAATTCAAGCCAGGTCCCCAGATTCTTTAACACCTGAAACAGTATTGTCTGAGTAGACTTAATACATTCAGTGACAGCAAGAATTACTTTCTTTTCCTCTTAAAGCTTTAAATTCTTTATATTCCCTCCTTTTCTCAGTGTTGGGTGGTTTTTTTTTTGACATTTACACTAATGTAATTACTTCAACAGCTGACATGTTAGAGTAATAAAGTAGGTACCGTGTATAATTAGAAGAGGAATGAGTTTGACCTTGCTGACATAAAGAAAAAGCCAGGAGAGCTATGGGTGGATACAAATAAGAAACTAGATATTCATGTTGAATATAATTCTTTAGTGGGTTAGTACAAAAGTAGTTAAAAATGGAGATATGTATCACTGAATGACACAGCATGGGTCAAGACCACCAAATAACATGGAGCTCTGAAAAAAAACAGACATTGAAATGCCAAGTCAAATTATTCAGTGGAATAACTTCCGCTTCGCGGCTGGCTGTGACAACCGAGCAATTAAAAATATAAATAAAAAGAGAACTTACTTCTCCGCAGGTCTTAAGGACTAAAACCACCTGTTCACCAAGCTTACAAGAGATGAATTACAGCTAATAGGCAAGTTTTAAAATAATTTATAAAGAATTAATCAGCGAAGAAAGCTGCTTTTGTCCTAGAATTCAACCCTTCTACCTATTCAAGGAACTTGCATGCAAAACCAGCCTTCTCAATGACTCGCCTCCATGCTTCATTTGTTCCATTGCAGACTGTGAAGTCCTGGTTTGTATTCTCCAAAGTATGCATGCAAAAGTGCAAACACGTTATTGCACACGCCAAATGGGCAGTTACAAGTGCAATCGCTTGTTGGCACAAAATTGGTCACATTGAGCACAAAACAAATCACAGTTCCTGTGTAATTACTTTGGAGAACTCGTAAGCACACATTTGGCATGTAGAAATGAATTTTAAAAAACTGCTTTGAACATCCTTGCCCCATACATGCACAAAATCTACTATTAAGATACACGTTGCCTCTTTCCCATCAGTTGCCTGAATCGTTGCGTAAGAGACTTATCGTCATATTAAGAAATTCATACAGTTCCTTGAAAAATCTTCTCTGCTTGACCAGGAGCAATATATCAAAAAAGTGTGGAAGAGTAAAGATATTAATGATTTTGAGTTAGAAATAAATCATTTCGTAAATAACCTGCAATAAACATGCAAATACAGATAGGGTGAAAGCTTGTTCTCCAACACAGAGGCCAGACTATAACATACAATATCAAACAGTTTAGTTTCCAACAAATTCATACGAACATCTTGATTTGAAGGTGCAGCAGTTCATACTCCCCGAGTTCCACTTGAAGAGCTTTGATTTAACAGAATTTTCCAGTTGAAACTCAGTCAAAACTGAGAAAGTTCATCTATGGTCTCTCTTCAGGCTACTGTTATGAAATGACCAACTGCACTCAAAAAAGTGTGGGAAACTGAATAAATGTTTCCAGAAACTATATATAAGTGTCTCAATTATCTGTTACTCAAACGAAGTACAAATAGGGTCGTAACATCCATTGCAAATTATTATCACTATTACAATGACAAGTGTGTTCAAACCTAAAAAGAAAAATGAAAGTAAATACACGTCAAATAGGAAACTATTTATAAAGGCAGGAAGGAAGCAGACAATTTTAGAGATTCAATCAACATCATGGACAGAATGTTTTTCACTGGAAAAGAGAGGGAGAAATGAAGGGCGATCTATTAGGACTTCCTTACATTACAGTTTTTACACAGACAGGATGATGAACTGCGTATTTAGGACTGCATATGCAGCAAGCTACATTCAGAGCTGTTCGCCCCCGTCCCCCGAAAAGACGTTGAAACACGTGTTGTCATCCATGACCTAGGAGAGCAGCGGTCTGAAAAATAAGGCAATAAATCAGGCATGAGGAAGCAAATAATCTCATCCTGACTTTTCTGTATGAGTCAACTGACAACGTAAGTCTCATAGTAATTCTGAAAATTGTGGAGCCTCATAGAAAACCTTAATAGAAAAACCTTTGTCCCCAGGCAAGCTTATTTGCAGACCTTACAATCATATGCTCCCGCAGAGAAGCAAATAATGTCATGAAAGCCCATATCCTTCTGTTTCTCATGCCACAAGATCATGCAAAACATTGTCTCTATGAAGGGCAAAAAGAGTCTATGTAAAAATGAGCATGTTGGTAATGTTGGTAAAGATGTGTGTGCAGTTAAATTATACCAGCCACTCAAACACCATTTTTACCATAGCCACAGGAACATGTGGGTTTGACAAAACCCAGGAGCAGGACACCATGTGCTCCCATATAGAGGTCCTTCGTTGCTGTCTTCTTCTCCTGCTGGATTAGGCAATTAGAAGCAGCTTCAGTCTGACCCCGCTACGCTGAAGCTTTCACCTGAATTTGCTCTGATTCTTCTGCCTTGTACATGGAGCAAGCTCATAATTAAAGCTCAACACCTTCTCTTCATCGGTCTTTTAAACTGCCACAGTTTTTAGTACTGGATTTTTTCTATGAGGAATGGTGGTTTTTTTCCTAATAATCCCCTTAAGCCACAACCCCAGGAGTCTATTCATTGCCAACACCATGCAGGACAATGGAAGAAAGAGGCCTCATTTTTAACTGAGTGCTGGCCCATGTAACCAAACGGGGAGGGGAGTCAGCTATGTGACCCCATGCAGGCTCCTATCATTGTCTCAAACCCTTTGCAAGTTCTCCGGACCCTTTTTCAGTAGAGCAGACTGGTTAATAGTATAGGTGAAACCTAATCCAGTTATGTTCGTGGTCTCAAATAACTTGGGTCCCAGTCCTTTGACTATCCCTGCCTGGTTCATAAATGTCACAACTGTTACTTATTCTTGGAATTTCTTTTGCAGTGAAGTAATGACTTCCCTCCAAAACAAAGCCTGGGTGTGCCTGAGCATCTCGACAGTTCACAGGAGGGACTCTGCCTGGATGGCACTGAACAAGTTTGGCTCCTTCTTCCCCGTGCTGTCCTCCAGATTGTCCCAGAAAGCTTTGCACGTTCATTGCTGCTCTTATGCAGCACCGCAGGGCATACAGTGCATACCCTCAGTAGCATGCCAGAAAAACAGCACTCTAGTGGACTCCAGAAGCCACTTAAAGTGTTCTTGTTCCTCACAATTTGAATAGAAAAGCATTGCAAGAGATAGTAAGTGAGAATATAACAACAAAAGAAAAGCCCTGCTGGCCGTAATAACCTGGTTCAGCATTTTGTCTCTTGCAGGAGCACTAGGAGATACTATACAAGGAAGACTGTGGCCCTGTGGCCCATTGGCCCATTCACCTCGTGCTTCCTCAGATCTGCAGCCACCCAGGTAGGGATATTAAAGGGTACATTCTTGCTGTCTTCTGTCTGTTAATTGACCTGCTGTCCATGGATTTGCCTAACCTCTTTCTAAAGCTGCCAGTGCTGTCTATCTCCACAGCTCTCTGTCCAGAAAGTAACCACACTTTATGCAAAACAGTACTTTTTAAAATCGTTTAAATCAATCGTGTACTTATTTTAATGAATGAGCCTGCAGTTCTAGTATTGTGGAGGGTGGTGAAAGGTGATTTACCTTACCCACCCCTTCATGATTCCATAAAATTCCATCATAACCCTCTGCACAACCTTCTTCCTTCAAACCAAAGCACCCCAGCCCTTCCAGTCTCACTTTTTAAGGCAACTGCTCCATCCATTGGTTATTTCAGTTGCCAACACAACCTCTCTATAACACCTATCCTGCTGATCGGGCCCCAGTGCTTAAGCAGATGCACTTAGCAATGTTACATTTAACTACGGATTCTACAGCTTTCCATTATCTCATGAAAAGCTCATGGTTTGGGACTAATGCAACCTATATGATGAAGCATGGCACCTGAGCAGGGCTGTTCAGTGTCACACAACATGACGAGAAAATCTGTATGGTTGGCATGAATACACAGAAATACTAAGCAAGCGCCTAGGCTGAAAGGTATTTGAATACCTCTGAATTCCTTGAGAGACAACCAAAAGCAGCTCATCAAACTGATCTCACATTTCTTACACTGTTGTGAAACTGTGTTGACTTTGCTGGCTTTATCTTCAAATCCTCAGGGAAGTGATCGTGCCTCTGTACTCGGCACTGGTGAGGCCTCCCCTCGAGTGCTGTGTTCAGTTCTGGGCCCCTCTGTACAAGAGGGACATTGAAGTGCTGGAGCAGGTCCAGAGGAGAGCTACCAAGCTGGTGAGGGGTCTGGAGACCAAGCCATATGAGGAGAGGCTGAGGGAACTGGGCATGTTTAGTTTGGAGAAGAGGAGGCTGAGGGGAGACCTCATTGCCCTCTACAACTACCTGAAAGGAGGTTGTAGAGAGGTGGGTGTTGGCCTCTTCTCCCAGGTGAATAATGACAGGACCAGAGGAAATGGTCTGAAGTTGTGGCAGGGGAGGTTTAGATTAGATATTCGGAAGAATGACTTTACTGAAAGAGTGGTCAGGCATTGGAACAGCCTGCCCAGGGAGGTGGTTGAGTCACCATTCCTAGAGGTATTTAAGAGGCATCTGGATTTGGCACTTCGGGGCATGCTCTAGGGGCAGAGATTCTAGGGTGTGGTTTGTTTCGGTGTTTTTTTTTTTGTTTGTTTGTTTTGTGTGTGTGTATGGTTGGACTCGATGATCTCAAAGGTCCTTTTCAACCATGAAGATTCTGTGATTCTGTGATTCTGTGAAATATATGCCAGTGTAAATGAGAGAGGATTCTGGCCCAGCCACTTTTTGCACCCAGTGGCTTGGCAAAATTACTAGAGAACTGCTGCAAATGGAGGCCTTAGGAATGCTACCCATTCTGTATCCTTCCCTTTATGAGGTTATGTAAGAGAAAGAAAAACTCTGAGATTTACAGGAGATATCGCAAAAGCAGTAGTTCTTAAGAAAACACCTATTTTTTCCCTGTAATATTCTCTTGAATGACCTACCAACAGAAAGGATTAGACAGTAACACTACCATGGTGGAGATTTGCAAGACAACTTCCTGGAAAACCCCAAGGTAT
Source organism: Alca torda (assembly GCA_008658365.1). Taxonomy (NCBI): domain Eukaryota; kingdom Metazoa; phylum Chordata; class Aves; order Charadriiformes; family Alcidae; genus Alca; species Alca torda. Next base: position 154,073,730 of record CM018077.1, on the reverse strand, counting down.
AAGTGACTACTAAGATATAAGTGACAGGTACATGCCAACACTGCATACAGGTAAGATCATCTGACCTTAGGGGTTGAGACCTCATTGAAAGCATAGACTTTTCCAGGGTGAGAGAGGCATACCCAGGGAGTGCGGTGAGCTGTGGTGGGTCGAAGCAGAGGAGATGATAGATTTAACAAAGAGTCAGACATGGTTTTGAGAGAAAAAGGAAGCTTAGGTTTTCAGTCTGCTGGAAACCATTGGGTGGGATTGGATCTAACCACTCTCTAAATCTGACTTCACCACTTCTTCATAACACTGTTTTGTTCTTTAATCTGGAGTAATAATTAGAAAAATACATATACACATAGATATGTTTTAAAGTGTAGTAAAACACATGAATGACACATGTATGCATTTTTAATACTATCAAAAAAGGAAAAAAAGAAAACCTTACTCTTTCTTCAACTCCTAGAAAGAAGATCCAGGACTTTTACTTCAAGTGTTACTCAACCACAACAGAGATTGGCCTTCAAAAGAGTCTTTCTGACTTTGTAATTTCTCACCTTTAGCCATCATAACAACCCTTATCATCATCACCACCAGAACAAGAAGTTATTACATTATCTGTAACTATAGCAGTAGCAGCCAGAGTAAGCAATTGAATTTCTAGATGAAATGTAGCCATCATTAGCGTCAAATGCTAAAATGTTGCCATAAAGAAAAACTTGGGAAAGGAGTACAGATTTAGATTTTTTTATGGCTGCTGTGGCTTAGTGAGAGGTGTCTCTTTACCTTCCAAAAACACAGTTGTGCAGATAGAAACAATATATAAATCTGCTTAACTTTTTGCTACCTCAGTCAGCTGAGCACTATGTAAAAATAAGGTTGATATCTGTTTCTAAGCTAAAAGGCAGGGACTAGGGGACGAAAGTCCCTCCCATTGTAAGAGAAGATCAGGTTCATGACCACCTGAGGAACCTGAACATACATAAGTCTATGGGACCTGATGAGATGCATCCCGGAGTCCTGAGAGAATTGGCTGATATAGTTGCCAAGACACTCTCTATGATATTTGAAAAGTTATGGCAGTCCCTGTGACTGCAAAAAGCGAAACTTTGCACCCTTTTTTAAAAAGGGTAGAAAGGAGGACCTTGGGAACTGGAAATATCATGGAACAGATCCTCCTAGAAGCTATGCTAAGGCACATGAGGGACAGGAAGCTGATTTGAGACAGCCAGCATGGCTTCACCAAAAGCAAGTCCTCCCTGACCAGCCATCATGGTTTAACCCCAGCTGGCAACTAGGACCACGCAGCCACTTGATCACTCCCCCTGGTTAGGATGGGGGAGAGAATCAGAAGTGTACAAGTGAGAAAACTTGTAAGTAAAGCAAAAACCACGCACACAAGCAAAGAAAAACAAGGAATTCATTCACTACTTCTGAATGATACTTGGGCAACCCCTGGTATGAATACAGGCTGGGGGATGAAGACACTGAAAGCAGCCCTGCTGAGAAGGACTTGGGGGTATTGGTGGATGGAAAGCTGGACACAAGCTGACAACGTGCACTTGCAGCCCAGAAAGCCAACCATATCCTGGGCTGCATCAAAAGAAACATGGCCAGCAGGTCAAGGGTGTTGACTCTGCCCCTCTGGTTCTAGTGAGACTCCACCTGGAGTTCTGCGTCCAGCTCTGGAGACCTCAGCACAGGAAAGACATGGACCTGTTGGATCAGGCCCAGAGGAGGGCCCCAAAAATGATCATAGGGATGGAACACATCTATGAGGACAGGATGAGAGAGTTTGGGTTATTCAGCCTGGAGAAGAGAAGCCCCTGGGGAGACCTTAGAGTGGCCTTTCAGTACTTACAGGGAGCTTATAAGAAAGATGGTGACAAACATTTTAGCAGGACCTGTTGCAGTGGAACAAGGGGTAATGTCTTTAAACTGAAAGAGGGTAAGTTTAGACTAGCTATAAGGAAGAAATTTTTTACACCGAGAGTGGTGAAACGTTGGCACAGGTTGCCCAGTGAGGTGGTAGGTACCCCTGGAAACTTTCAAGCTGAGGTTGGATGGGGCTGTGAGTGATCTGAACTAGTTGAAGATGTCTCTGGTCATTGCAGGAGAGGTTAGACTAGGTGAACTTTAAAGGTTCCTTCCAACCCAAACTATCCTATGATTCTATGACTCCAGGATTCTATTAGTGTATTGATAAGAAGTATCAGGAGTGCTGAGTTTTTAAAGTTTTTGTGGTTTCATTTCAGAACTAAATTTTACATGATTTTACCATCTTTCTACTATTTCACTGTCTCTAAAACATAGTTATACCAAAGGGTAAAAAAATGACTTTTTTATCACAAAGATAAAATGGCTTTTTTATCTTATTGACTGGTTGGAAGAATAGATACAGGCAGCTGAAACATTGCTAAAAATAGGAAATAAAATAGCAATGATTAGCTGGTCACTAAGTCAATTTTTTTATTTTCCAGGCAGTGTTTTAAGTAGCCACAGTAACACAAACTAAAATGCATATACATTCAATATCTTCTCACAGAAGGCCTAAAATATTCACTAATCTTTAAAAATCATTTGTCCAGCGTTCTTACCAGCAGTCTATCATCTTCCTCCATTAATGATTTATAGAAGACTTATCTAATTAGGCAAAAAAGGATATTATCAAATCACTTTGGAAAAATGTTGTAGATAAAGGAGGTAACAGAAGATTAACCATTTCAATTAACCATTAACCAAGGTCATCACTTATTAGTCACATATGGCTCTTATATTGCACTAATAGGGCCTTCCTAGAGACACAGAAGGTATTCCTCTTCAGTCATGCCACACTTGCATCAGCAGATTTACCTGAGTAGTATTTTTTTAATCTCACATCTTTAGATATATTTTTTTCTTCCCATAGATAAAGAGATGTTGCTCTTGTTGAATGCAGTTCTTGTATTTCTGAGTATCCACATAATGCCTGATGTAAGAGCCGCTGCACTGGCACAGTCCATCAGTCCATCCAGACACTGTGTTTCTGACAGAGAAGAGGGCTGAGAAGGAATGTCTGAACCGGGAAAGTATATAGCAAGAATGGTCCCACACTGGGTGCTTAATAATAACAACTATAGGCATGTTCTCACTTGGCCTCAAGATCTTTCATCCAGATCTGGCCTGGTGTGGGTGATATACTCCAATCAGAGGCGTAGTTTTGTCCCTGCTTTATGTATACTCTTAAATATATATGTAATTAGTGCTATTAAGAGCACTCACAATATAAAGAATATAATTCATTAATTTTGGAAATTTTTCTGACATTGTCATATTGTATGTCCACCACCCACTTCACAGTGGAACAGAACCATCTCTTCCCAAAATGTCATTTTGTGGTTCTTGAAAGGAGGGGATTTTGACTTCCACCAGTCTGGTTTGCATTTACATCCTGTGTGGCCGTATTTCAAATTGAAAACATATGACACAGCTATTCCATGGCTGAGAATACTTCATCCTCTGTCTACATTATGTCCCATTCCTCAAAGTTCCAATATAATCTCTCAACTAATCTGCCAACTTTTCCACTCCAAGAGGCAGTGTTTTATCTACACAACTCTTCCTGTTCCAACTAGTAAAGTATTGTTACTTATTTACATTAAGACAAACGTCACTGGTGAGGTTAAAGTTATCTCATAGGCATTCATAAATGAATAGGACTTCATGTAACCAAAACCTGAAGTCATTCTCAAGAGACAGATATCCACCTGAGCCTGGATAAAGTGCTGACAAACCTCCAAAATAACTAGGTAAAACCCATGAAGGCAAAAGAATACAAAAAGTGGAGGGAGAAGATAGCATAGTATATGACACTAAGCAGCAGGTCGCTGACACAGTGTGTTCCTCTGATTCTCTTCAAACCATGGTAGACTATACTAAAAACCTGGCTGTCTTTTTAAGAAAAGGCTCATCAGGCTGAGCACGATGTTCTTTGGCCTCCTATTGCCTCTGCTATCGCCGTACTTTGAAAAAGGAGCTGTCCAGCAAGAACATGAAATGGTAACAAAAATAACCAAATAAACATCAAAAGGAACCAGGGAAAGCTTTGAGTTACCCGCAGACACTATCAAGAGAAGACAAGTGAACATAAAATTATTGCTTTTCCAGGAAAGGTATCTTAATCATGAACTTACCTGCCAAAGATGAACTGAAGGTATCCTCTGTCTCCCACTCTGAAAACTCATATGAGTAATGTTTTTTCATGTTGACAGCAAATATACCTGAGAATTTTAAGTCATGTCCGATGTTTTTTGTTCTCTCAGCAATGATGAAAGGAACTATAAGGTCAGTGACTCACTATGGTACATCTCTGGACACAGAACAATAATTATGTTACTCACCGGGTTCTAATTGTTCATTGTCTTAAAAAAGAAAGAGAAGATCAAGAGCCCCATTATACATGTATATTAAGGGATTGATTGACATCCTATTAAAGTCAAGAGGGAGGGGATACATCTCACTACAGTGTAAGCTTCTATATCTAAACTTCTGGCCATGAGCTCTCTTCACAGTCAATAGAGGGAAGGCCAATAAACTCAAAAGAGTTCAAGGTGTAATTCGTCTCATCCTAAAACAGACAGCAGCTTTTGGTCAGATCAGTCATGCTCTAAACTCTATTGACTGTATTGGAGTTGACTATAATAGGATAACTAGCTCAGACACAAAATTATAGTGTGGATAGCAAAACTAGATAAGGTAATTTCCACCAGGGGATTTCATGTCATCTACAACGTACACTGCCAGAAGCTTTGTTTGTTAAGAAGATGGCCCAGAAGATGAAGGAATGAGTCAAAGCAAAAGAAATATTGAGATAAGCATATATCTTAATTGTTATCTGCTGTTGAATATATTGTTTTATTTGGATTGTCTTTTATTTTGCCAGCCCTTCCTTGACAGGACTTTATGGCTAAGGACTGTATTCTAAGAGGTAAATCTGATGTCAAGGGAACATTTCTAAGATATGGGATAAAAGGCACAGTGATCAAAGTCAGAGATAAAAACCAATCTGGAAGACCCTAAAGGCTTCCAGACCACGTTAACCCAGCTAAACCAGTATGGGCAATACTAAAAATTAACATTAGTATAACCTCCTGTTGCTGGTATTTGGTTTGGGTTTTGTTGTTTTTTCAGCATCGACACTAGAGTCATTCCCTTCTCTTCATTTGATTAATCACAAAGGACAATATTTTCATGCCTGGAACCAGGCCATATTTTTACTGTATATTTTTATATTTATATGGCAGTTGGAATTAGAGAAGATTGTCATTAGAGCTCCATTCCAGCATTCCATCAGATAAACAACAAATTATCTGAGTTGATTAAGTTCACCTTGAGAAAGGGGTCAATGTCTGAGGCAGCATCTGCTGACAAATTCATATCCACAGACTTCAAGGGGAATATTTGCTATTAATTAACTTCAACTTGTTTCTAGGATAGGAATTTAAGGGCTTTACTTCGGGCTTTGTTTTTCAGATCACACATCTAAATTTCACTGGCTTCTGAAAGAGGAGAGCATGCAGAAGGCAAAATGCTACTGCAGTGCTTTCCTTGGAATATGAACCGTGAATTTGTGACTGTTACACAACTAACTGTATGGATTCCTTGAACCTCTCACACAGTTGGTATAAAATAATACTCACCCACGCTTACTGGGAAAAAAAGACACATAAACAGTCATGGAATTCAAAACATAGATCCATCATGTACCTGAAATAGGCTGGATAATTCCCCTAAACTTTGTTAAATTAATTTAACCAAACAGGAACAGAATCTACTCATAGTTTACCAGATCTTAGTATGGCAAAAAAATGGGTTACGTGTTCCACTTTCAATGGAGCGGCAGAAAGAAAATTTGCATGCATATGCATACGTATGCATATACACTCACTTTTACACACCTTTTTTTTGCCCAGAAAATACTTTGTTTAGACTGAGTGAGCACCTGAGCCATACAATAAAAGCATCATTAGGGATTTCCAAGTTCCTTTGAAGTGTCATAGTATTTTCTGATTGCCTGTACTAGAGGAAAGATTCATCCCTGAGAATGAGAGGAAACCAGGAGACAGTTTTAGGGGTGGATTAGTCTTAAATTCCATGCTACTAAAAGTGCATTGGTTATAAAATTGCATAAACCTGTATGTGTTCTGAGAGCAAAAAACTTGACTTCCTTTCCATGCTGATTTCTCAGCCCACAAGCAGTTTCCTTAGCAAAACCAGTATGCCACAGAACTCCATTGTAAGCGTATATCAGAACAGGCCATAGGATAACTTTACAGTTGGAGCCATCACGGTGCTGTACATTGGCAGCTGGTGGCTCTTGCCATCTTGTAGGAGTCATTCAGCACCTTCCCAGACTGAACTGTTAACAGTTTAACTTCCATGTAGGAATCTACCAATCATTTGCAACTAGCAGAAAAAGTGAATATATTTATATATTGTTTACTTAAGCTGGCATCTGGAGCCTAGCTGGATCTTAAGTTATCCTAATACCTGCTTTCATTGCTGGCCTGAAAGACATTCAAGAAGTGAAATGACCAATATCAGAGAGGAAGTCATTGGATCAGACAGGATTAGAAAGGCCTGGGACCCATTCGACTTCCATTACTGCCTAGTACGTTGACCCACATAGTGTGCCTAGGGGGTGGTTTCAAAGCTTTGTAAAAATCTGGCTTCTGTATCATTCCTGGATTGTTTCCAGCAACAAATATTAGCAGCTCACCATGATCTTTCCTCTTGGCAATATGCAGCTAAATGACTGTCTGCTCTCAGTGTCACTGACGTAAATCCAAGGTAATGTCACTAAACTCAGAGGGGGAAATTCAGTTCTGTTTTTTCACCTCCGTTGATTTCAGGGGACTTGTATCTATAAGTCAAGGGCTAGACCAGTCACTCCTCACTCTTTTCAGATTTAGACTAGGATCACTGAATTCGAATTTGGCCCATAGTCATGTCATCACTTGAAAACCTTCCTAGCCAGAGAAATTAGATCAGGTTGTTGGCATTGCTTCAAATTATTGTCCTTTCTTGATAAATCTTTTTTATATACCAGTGACATATTTTTCCTTCTAATGTGCGGACTGCTGAAGGCATTAAATCAGAAGTCAATATAAGGAACAATTTTTAGGTAAGATGTAGAAGACTGAAACATATAAAAAACTCAGGACAAAAACTAAAAGGAGAGTGTTTAACATAATTGACACCTAAGCAAGTACATAACTGAGTACTCTGTTCAGTCATGGCCCCTGCATTGAAAACAGTGGCCATAATACATATAGAAAACACACGAAGGAGTGTTAGGCAAGGGAACCTGCAAACAGAATATCTGAAGCAAAAAGGGATGTAGCAGTAATAGTGTCTCTAAATTTAGTGCCAAATTTCCCACAGACTTCAGGGCAAGCAAGTTTTCTGTCCAATCCTTGGCAATCACATTGTCCAGAACTGAATTTTTCATAATATCTTCCAACATGGTAATGACAAGTTCTTCTTTAAGGTTGCATAAGCAAATGATAACCTACTGGAGTTAGGAGAAATAGCGGTTAGTTTTACCACTTTCAAGTAGTTTTTTTCTGTCACATTGAGAAAGTGTCACAAATCCATTTCAGTATTAAAAGTGGGTGAATAGGTACACCAAACAACAAGGAAATCCGCAGTATTATTCCCTTTGCTTTGCTGTGAGTGAGTCTCAGGAAGCCACCCACTCTGCTGTAAAGGTTCTTGTGAGAACCACACAGCTCATCACATTAGAGGGAAAACCCATCTTTGTGTGATGGGTTTTGCTACTGCAGATCATCTGCCTGCATGTTTGATCTGTTATTCTGTTTAATTTTCCTGTCATGGTCTTGCCAGGAATGTACTCACGCTGTTCAGAAATTGGTCTCTCCTGGCCTTTTAGAAACATGTGACTCATTTCCTTTCCACAGTGACATCTCTTATCAAAAGTGTAAGTAGAAATAAAGCAGTTATCTTGGATCATCAGTGATTTGCATATCTCTGTTAATCATTTAACCCTGAAAATCTATGCCAAAATATTCATCAGCTGCAGTGGGATTAGTTGCCCTTTCAACATCTTCAAAAATCAGGCCAATCTGGGGAACTGGACTACTGACAGAAGAGCCCAAGTTTGAGTTCCAGTTCCTAAAGTTCTGGCCTTCATTAATTTTGTCAGGAAAATGAAATCAGGAAAAAGGAATACCAGTGCATTTTGCCCAAGAACTATCTGTATCACTTAGGTAATGAGATACATTGTCAACAGGCCACTAAGCTGACCTAGTATAATTTCAGCTTAGCTAATTGGCATTTAATAGCTTTGATGATCACTTGCTGAAAGCTTGCCACATTATCTATGTGCCATGCTGTCCTGTACACAAGGTGGACAAGTATTTCTCAGGCTTACCTTCAAAGAAGAAAAAAAAGAAACTACAAAATTCTCGTTGAGGGGCCCAGTGCAATGAATGTGATCTGTGATGTTCTGATCCCAAGCAATGGCCACAGGCCTACATCCCTGCCATGGACAAGGAGACACAAGGAGACTCTGGACAAGTCCTTTGTACTAGAGAAAACAGAATAACATGATGTAGCAACAGTGCTGCTGTTAATATCTTGATGGAGAAGCCTTCATGAAATCCTTTCCCACTCAACAATTCTATTATGCTCATTATCATAATATTTCTGTTTTCCCTCCCAAGCATAAGGGAATCCAGAGAGAAATAAAGGAGTGCAAAAACTCCTCAGGCTAATTTTTCCTATGCACAAGATAGTGGAATGAGCATGACATCATTTGGTCTAGCAGCGGGGCCAAGAAAAATGCATTTAGACCCAAGGATCCTCCACACCTCGTATTCCCATCGTGGAAGACTTTGATCAGAGTACTCAGCATCTGTGTCCACATTGCTCTCCACACGTGAAGGCAGCTCAGCCTACCTCTCGCTGTGCTCCTGCTAGCTGACACGTGTGATCTGAGGTTTCCCCAAAGGAACAGAGAGGATGGAGTAAAGCCGATCAGAACTGCGCTGCCCTGGCTTTGTTTTATTCACCACTAATGCATGATGAAGCTTTGTGGGGCTTTTTTTGTTCTCTCCATCTTTTCCCCCGGGGTCCTTTGGTCATGCCAGTCATTTAAAGAGAGGATAAAGACAGCTATATAAAGGCACACTAAGGGAGGGGTAGTGTGCCCTCCAGCTACGTTGCCCAGACGATTTTCCCCACACAGTTTTGCTCCTCTAGGCATGGTGGAATACACTTTGATTTTCCATCCTTTCTGAACTCATTATCATCTGAAGTCAGTGACATTGGTACAAATTAACACCTGGTCTCTGCTTCTAAAGAAGAGAAAACATACCAGGTGGACATTTTGAAAAATCAATTCCCATGATAAAGCCAAGGATATTAAAAAGAGAGAGAGAGAAAGAAACACACAAAGATTACAGAGCACAGCTCTCCCACAGAAGCAGACAGAGTGGCAGCCAGCCATTGTTCCGAGAGGCAGCATCAGCACCAAGAATCAGATGACTAAGCTCCTGATAATGAATGAAATATTTTTACTATGCTGAAAAAATTCTGGCACTGCAGGAGGACTCAGGATAAAGGAAGCAATTTGAAGGGCCTTCCTGAAGGACACCATCAGATACCCTTCTGCTACAAGAAATTCCAGTACCCTGAAGGGAAGAGATGGGTCTCTTCATGAGGGTTTTAGCAGGGGTAAAAGGATACAGGCTTAAATTAGTGTGGACTTGATGAGAGCACATGTGAATAGCATTCTCTGCTAAATGCCATCAGTTTTGTTGCAAGAGACATGATGCAGTGCTGGTCAGGGTTCAAGCTGGCTCTGAAAAGGCAGGAGAGCCTGGATATCCCTGAGTCCTGCAAGAGAACAAACAATTTGCAAGTGTTTGAACAGCATTCTGAAGTGTCACTCCCTGCTCAGCTGTTCGTTGTCACTCCTCTGCTGAAAGGTGGGGAGCCTATGCAGAGCTGGAAGGGAACATGGTGCCTACAGCTCAGCTGCTGTCATTCACATTGTGGTAGCTCAGCACAAACCCACTTCATCATAGAGCTGGGGAGTGGTAAAATCTCAAAGAAAGATTCACCAGCACTCGTATCGTCACCTATCTTGCTATCAAAGATGCCTTCTGATATCCCACCCGGAGGTAATGTGGGTATCTGCATTGCACTGATGTGTGATGGATGTACCCTTTATGGTACATCACATTGCTGGCGGTGTGACCCTATGCCAGGCAAAAAGAAGACAGTGATCAGATGAAGATTGTTGAGAGGGGGCATTCATATGTCAATGTTATGTCTGACAGTGTCAGTACCATTTGACTATACTGGAATTATGGAAAGATGCTTCAGCTCACCCTTACAAAAATGAAAGATAGAAATATAAGGAAATTAAAGCGTCTGGGTGCTCATATATAAAGTCATATATACATACATATGTATGTCTGTGTTGAAAAATTAATGTTGTGTATACTCTATGGTAAGAAAATTCTAGAAAAGGAGAAGCTTTTACAAATGTGAACTGAGCCTTAAAATGATCTTTTTTCTTCTGGAAAATAGCTTCTGAGCTAGAACGCCTTCATTAAAATACACAAAATTTCCCCTCTTAATCTTACATATTTCAACTTGGGCTAAAAAGTTTGCAATGCTACTGCAAATAATTGGTTCTTTAAAAACGTACTGTGCTCCATCCTCTGAGAAGAGTTATCGGAAATCTTTTTTTTAAAATGAATCTTCCCTTCAATACAGCCTAACATGTGGACAGGTTAGGTATCAACTTGGGGTTCTGGAGGCAACAGCAGAATTCGGACTGAGTCACCCATATAATTCCACCACACAGAGGCGTAATTCCACCCAAAAATCAAACTTAGGACTCAGACTCCAATCCAAGGTTTGGTCTTGTACTTGCGAATCAGGATATCTGCTCTACCGATTTTAGTGAAGTCATTTTAAACGCTGTAAACAAAGTTGTGATCAGGTCTAGAGGTCAAAATCTGTGCTCATTTCCTAGCATTTCTATTCTTTTTTTATTCTGAAAACTGGCTAAGTCCAAACAGCGTTCGATTTCTTCCATTAAATATCAAGCCCAAAGTCCAAGGCTTCAGTGGGGACACGGCATCTACAAAGCCTTCATTAACTGTGGTTGTGAAGCTTTGAAGCTCCGCTGTGCAACTATTAGCTGATCTTACTTAACAAACAGTGCTGTAGGCCTATGTGTTGTTTGTGACTGAGCAGGTGATGATTTTCTCTCCGCTGCCACCAGTCAAGGACTTTCCGCTACCAGGACCCAGGCTCCAGCTCTGGGGTCAGGGGTCCAGGCTGTAGCAGGGGAAAAGGGAAATGTTATCTCCATCGATTTCTAGTTCAAAGAAAGCTTTTTGCTTTCACACTTCGAAAAACACAAGCTATCAGATCATCTCACAGCCAGGTTAATAGCGGGGTTTGTTTTATTTCATGGCTAACGTGATTGTTATGTTCAGTGCTCGTAGGAATAGAAACTGCTCAAATGGCAATTCCCTCTTTGTATTCTCTAAATTCCTTTCCAAATCTATAGCCTGCTAATACTGACAAGATTGTTTTCCCTGACTCATAGACTCAACAACAAACTCTTATGTCCAATTTTTCCTTACAGATGAAAGCAATTGTATGCATGAAGCTACTTTGTAGTGACAAAGGGTAAGTTATTTTGCTTACTGTCAAAAAAAAAAAGATATTTTAGAGACCAGCTCTAATGCACCAAATAGCACCTGTGCACCCTGGTTTGGGTTGTGAAACTCCATCTTCTGGTAATGGTCATTTGATGAGCAGGTGGTAAGAAGTATCTATTTATGCAAAGATAATGTCAGGCCCCAGGATGTACCAAGCACGAAACTGGTACTACAAGTACAATAAGGTTCGAGTGTACCTGGAGATGACTTCACGGGAAGGGGAGCAGGAAGACAAACAGGATACAAGCTAAGAGAGGTTAAGGGATTATTGCTCTGATTGTAAGAACTAGATTCTTAAAGAAAGAGAGACTCATAGTAAATTCCAGTAAACTGAGGGAGAGGATGTATGCAACAAGAAAGAGATAACAAAATTGATTCTCTGTCATTTTAGGCATCTCTGAATTTTGTGGATTTCTCTGTAAGCCTGATCTCCAAAGGAAATTAGTAAAGGCTACACTTCTCACTGAAGATCTTTCACACTTATCAGTAGGGGTTCGCTCTTCCATTCCTTGTGAAATTATCAGTAAACTTATCAACATGAATGCTGTCGCACTGTCCCTGTAGAGTCCAGGGAAGGTAGGATGCACCAGTTGCGGACCTACTACCAAAAGATTCCTGAAGTCTCAGAAATCATCCAGCCCCGGTGAAATACACCTGCATGTGGCATCTGGTCCAACCTAAAAGAATCCTAAAAGGAACACAAATAATGGGTCAGATATATAATCACATTGAGAAACTGTTTGGAAAGAGACACTTTTTCTGATTGCTGTGTAAATGGTCCCAAGGCTTGCATAAAAGCACTAGTTAATATGACTACATAAACCCTTTACTAGCAAAGGCAAATAAGATAAGGATTTTCTGTTCTGCTGCCATTGAGTCTTTGAAGCAGTGGCAGTCTAGGCAAACCAAGTTTTGCTTAACCTCCTATTACAGATGAAACAAATATGCCCAGAGGGAAAACACATGAAGTCACTATGTTTTAACGGTATGGGGGAAAAACAGAGTGAGAAAAAGACCATCCCATACAACTCCAGAGGTTTTGTATTTTTCATTGTCTGTGGTCTGGCAGCTAGTTTCAGGGATTACAATTATTGCAAGGAAACAACCAATCTGTCTCAGAAAGGTAAGAGAATATGAGAAGTAAAAGGCTAGCATTTTAAAGTACAGCTAGGCCTTTGGCATTCACATCAGTGAACTACCAAGTAATACACGCCTCGGAAACCACGCCAGCCTGCATTGTGGCTGCTTATCTGGCTGAAATAGAGCACTGTTATTGTGCTTTTTCTAATGGGAAGAATACCTTTTCATACCTAGAAGGCACCTCATAAAACGATCAGGCCAAAAATCTAACAAGCCAAAGGAGATAATTTTTTTTTTTGCACAGCACATAACGCGGTGGTGGATGTGGAGCACAATACACTGAACGGGTTGAAAAGGGGTTTGGTAGATGAATAAAGGAGAGGCCCACTGTGGGTCATTAAACATGATTATTGGGAGAAAGGTCCCGAGCTGCTGACTGCTGGAAGGGGCAATGCCAGGTCACCTTGCACAGAAACCATATTCCTTATACCCTTTCTTATAATGTCGTCCAGTGGCCAACATGAGAGTTGTGACACTGGGCTAGGGGATGTCTGCCTCATGTGCTTCAGCAGTTGTGCTGCTACCTCATCTGCTGCACCTCATCTTGCAGTTCATGAAGACAATTTTCATAGAATCATAGAATCATAGAATCATTTAGGTTGGAAGAGACCGTTGGGATCATCGAGTCAAACCATCAGCTCCACTCTACAAAGTTCTCCCTTACACCATATCCCTTAACACTACAATTTTGAAATACCATGTCTCAGATCAGGGCCTGCCTCTTCCTCTGCTCCTGCACTGATGTGGGCACAAGAGAGATCCATTTCTCTGGTCCTCAACCACTATCTAGTGCACATGGTTAAGTCTGTCAATTCATTGTAGCTGTTAACTTCACAGTTTATCCATAGGATGGTCTTGCAGCTCCTAAGCGTAAAAGATTTCCTCCTTACTACAGAGAAGCAAAGGGAAAACACATGGGAAAAGGGGAAAGGGAACAGAGTAAAACATGAGAAACAAAGGGAAAACACATGGGAAAAGGGGAAAGGGAACAGAGTAAAACATGAGAAGCAAAGGACTGAGGGAGGCAGAGACGGGCAGAGTTATGTATGTTTAGTGGTAACTTGGCAGTGCTACGTTAACGGTTGGACTTGATGATCTTAAAGGGCTTTTCCAACCAGAACAATTCTATAACTCTATAATTCTAAGCTAGTATTTGTCTCCTCTTCAAATACATAATTCAAAAGCCAGTGCTTCAATGAACTTGCCTGATTGACAATGCTGAGGGAAGTTGTTCTGGTGAGCCCTGTCTCTGGACCACAGGAGTGTGATATTATTTGTATCAGAAGACAGGGCTCCAGATGGAAAATAAACATTTACCTAGCTTCTTGTCTCATCTTAAAATATGGCCACTGCCCTCGGGGGTATTTGCACTCCCGACGTGCAGCAGTTATCATACCCCCCTTCAGATCTAGATAGCCATGTCAGGAATCACAGCACTGTGCCTGCCAGCATGGTGCTCCCATGTGGACCATTAGGATTTCTTGCGATGCTTCTCGAACTATGAGATAAATGTGTCTATCTTCCTGGAAACACCAGGAGACCTAGGATATTCTGGGGGATACTCAGAGCTTAAGTGATGTAGCTGGTGTCCCTGCAGCAAAGAAAACAGGTTGCCAGACTGAGAGAGAGCTAAATCCAGCCTCTGAGTTGCACACCTTGCTATGCATGGCTGAGGTGATTTTGGGGGATGGGTGAGAGGAAGGGGTGAAACACCAAGTATGAGTCCAGATTAAATCTGGAATGAGTATATTCCCTAATGGAATAGTCTGAACCCTGATTTTCTCTAGGTTGCAAACTCCTTCTGAGATCAGGACAAACCTCACCGTGGTAGTGGTATTGCTGTGCTGCTATTAAAAATTGATGCATTGCCCACAGCGTTAAGGCTATTTTCTCATATGATCTGAGACAATCTACACTTTTGTAGGACCTCCTGAGAAAATTTTAACATAAACCCACACATTAATACAGGACACAAACCCACTCAAGCTGGCATTCAACATATGCCTGGCAGTAAAGTAAATGAGGGATGTTTTTGCCAGAGACATGGAGCCAGTGAAATGAAATGATTCAACTCCCAGTTTAGATTATTTGTGACTGAACTTGATTCCAGCATGGAGGAAAACAAAACCTTAATTCAATAAATGTCATAAAGTCAGTGAAATACCTGGGGCTGGAACTTGTATTTTCTAGTCAGCATTTCAGCAGGCCCATCTCCTAGGCTACATGGGAATGATAAGAGTGTCGCCCTCACATTTTGCTGCCACAAAACCAAGTGGAGGTTGGATTTTAACTCCACAGTGAAACTGATTGCAGTAGAGGACAAATCCACATTAATTCACATCTGTGACTTCACATCTGTGACTTCCTCCCACAAGATCCATCTCAAGTCACCAACTCCTATAAAGAGTTGTGACCTGGAGTTTTGTCCAGGTTCTCTCTAAGTGGAAAAACCTGCCTCTTTTTTCTTATTCATCTGTTAAAAAAAAAAAAATAAATAAAATCCACTGCCACTTCCATGTTTACACTTTTACACTTTCAGAACAAACCATGTTTCTTTATGAGTCAGAAGCTAATAAATATCCTGCTTTTTATGTACTTGTAAGCTTCCTTGGGCACTCTGCAAAGCTCACAATGTGCTGGCTCTGAATTGAACTGGGAAGGCAATTAAGCAAGTTGGTACACTCTCTCAAAAACCCACTGCAGCAGAGAGGTGCAAATAAATAATTGAAACCTTATCTTTGCTGCTAAATACAGAGGAAATTTTTGGTGTTTTGCATCCCTTTAATGGAGCTAAGAGAGTCACAACGGATGCAAATTGGAGCTTTTAGTTCAAGCTGCACAGGGTCAAAGTTATAACATAATACCTGCATTTTTCCGCTGTTCCTTGACCCCAGGTAAAGTGTGGATGGCTCATGAAACTGTTGTTTGACACCTCAGTCTTGAACTCAGACAGAAATGATGATGCTGTACAGCAAAAGTGCTTAGCAGAAGGCAATGAGTATCTCAGCACCAGAGAGTTCATGGCTCTCCCTCATGCTTCCAGATATAAAAGCTCTTCAGCTGGGTCCAAAAGGAATGGGCAAAAGGAAGATAAAGGGGAGGGGCAGACAAACTGCCTCTATCTTCCTTCTTGTTCTTCAGGGGAGAAGCTTGGTCATCTTTGGATTTCCTAAAAGCCATTACGCTCTGAAAGAAAAAAAAGAATCATAGAATTGCCTAGGTTGGAAGGGACCTTTCAGACCATCGAGTCCAACCATCAACCCAACACCAACAAAACACATCACTAAACTATCTCTCTAAGCACTACGTCTACCCGTCTTTTAAAAACTTCCAGGGATGGTGACTCAACCACTTCCCTGGGCAGCCTGTTCCAATGCTTAATAACCCTTTCAGTGTAAAATTTTTCCTTAATATCCAGTCTAAACCTCCCCTGGTGCAATTTGAGGCCATTTCCTCTTGTCCTATCGCCTGTTACTTGGGAGAAGAGACTGATCTCCACCTCTCTACACCCTCCTTTCAGGTACCTGTAGAGAGTGATAAGGTCTCCCCTCAGCCTTCTTTTCTCTAGGCTAAACAGAGAAAGTTAGCAAAATCTTCTTTTTCCCTCACCATGGACCTACTGTGGTTTTCCTTTCTCCCTCGTGCCTAAAGAACAAGAAAATATTAATCCTGAAAGTATTGTAACATATCTTCCACTCTTTTCCCTACACACTTTTCCATTCTATTGTTCACTCCCTGGGGATTCCTGACGCATCCTGGAATCTGAATTATCATCTTGTGTCTGTGACATACAAGCCTGAAAATTGTGATGCCATGCTGGATTTGACAAATATTTGTGTCACTGACTTGATTACCTGCCCTACATGTTTAGTTTGTGCCTTTGTGAAGTGGTAAGAGTGATTCAGGCAACTTGACTCAAGTCTCATCTGCACTAGCTTTGTGTCATCGTCTCCCATATGTTTCCCCTACCCTGGTGGCCTAAAATCCTCTGTGATACTGGGCAGCTGTCAGCAAGGAAGAATGTGTTGAATAATAATGTGCATGAGTGGAATCACAATCTGTTGCTCATACACCTCAGTCTTCCTTATTTAATGTTTCTCTTTTTTTTTTTTTTTTTGAGCCACTTCTTCCATTTTTCCAACTCCCATTGCTGAGTGGACTTAGGTCTTTCAGCTTTCCTCCCCTGAATAACCTGAGGTTCTTATTTCTGTCATATTCTTTACTTGACAATTCTTTCTGCAGGGATCCTTGTGTAAAAGGTTGATACTCTCCTCTCAAATTAATTACCACAGATGCATATGCACATACTCACAGTGCTGTCTCTGATTCATGGCCAAAACACCTCCTCATACTTCTGCACAGTCCGTCTTCTGCATTAGCTCCATTCATCTCTGTCCCTGCAAATTTTTCTCCATAGTTACCATTCTATTTCTTTCTCCTCATCTCCGACGTTTTCTGGAGGTAACTGGGTAACAGAAATGAGGCCCTTTTGTTTCATCCTACTTATTTCTGAGTAAGATAAGCAGAAGTCTTCCCTGCCTGAATGACTACCATTCTCATAGCAGGATGAGCCACTGTGCACTCTAACTCATGAGGATTTCAGATCAAGCTCATCCCTGGGTTGCATTTGATGCAAAAGAGCTGGGAAGAGGCAGTGGGGCTTGGCTTATAGAATCCAAGGCTCCAGATGTGGCTTTGGCAGCTGTTATAACCCACTCGCTCTAAGGAAGTTATTCCTGCTGGGGAGTGGAAGCAGGTTAGGTAGGCAGTGAATTTGCTGTTGGCATCTGAGTGAGCTCTGCTGGCTTGATATCATTTCAGAGCTCTCCCCAAGTGAGGAGATTCTCCATGTGTGTCTTGTAGTCAATTGACAGCTTTGCTTTCTAAAGGAGCAGCTCCAGGTGAGAATGTCCCTTTATAATTATTCTATCCTTGTTCATTTTCCCAAATCTGAAACAACTAGGCTACACTAATAAAAATGCTTTATCCTGTACACAAGGAAATACCGTGTCCCACCTCTCCTTCCCTGAAAGTATCTCCCCACCTTCCCCACTAGTCTCCTGCTCTCCTCTCCTTTTCTTTGCATCTAGTCCTGAGACATAGGAACCTACTGCTTATTGTGCAGCATCCTGATTTTCTGCCAAAATCCTTGTTTCTGTTTTAGTTAATCCTACTTTGCCGCGGTAAGTTTTTCTTCAGTTGCGGCTTGTGAGCTATGAATCCTTTTTTGCCAAGTGCAGAGTTCATACTTTCCCTTGATTTACTAGCAGTAAAATATTGTCTGATCAGATGTCTTAGCACAATGCTATTCTCATCTAAGGATGACATTTTTACCTTTCAAAGAAAAACAGAGTTTCATTTGCAGATAAAAAGGCAGAGAGCTGAAGAATGTAAACAGAGTTTAGATTCTCTTATCGCAGTTAAAGAAGAAAAAAAATACCCCAAACTATTTTAAACAGACGCCCTATATAAGGAAGTCTGCAAAACCACTTCCCATTTCATAGGACAGATGATGCCAAAGAAATGATACAGCTTGGCACAAATAACAAAGATAAATTCAACTTTATTTAAATACTACAAGGACGTTTAAAGACATCTCGGGACATAAATCCCATTTTGATTACATTCTTCAGCTTTGCTTTAATGTTCATCTTTTTTCTGGGTAGAAGGGGAAACTAGGAGGATAGTCAAAACTTGTGGTTTGTAAAAATTATGAGCATCCTGTAAGCAGGTCTGGAAATTAAAACCTTACATTTCTTCCCCATTCAAGCCTAGAGAAGGAAGCCAGCATGTAATCTTCTCCCCTTTGCTTTACTGGAACTCTTTAATCGCTCGTGGCTGACCTGGAAGATGAGACGTAATTTAAACTCTAATTGTCTCAATAAGAGCCAAGCAAAGAAAACAAAACTATATTAAAACAAACAGTCTGCAGCCACTGAATCTATCCTCTGTCAGAATTATCACCCTGGGGACACTGATGGATGGGTCAGAATTCAAATATTGTAGGCTGGGATCACTGATGAGAACAGCCCCTGCTGGCTGCTAAACAGATGGACACCCTCAGATCTACACAGCCGTGCACATATCCTCAACTGATGGAAATCAGCACTTCTCTGCTGGAGTCAATAAAGAGATATCAATATTCAACAGCTGGGAATCTGGCCTATATGATTTTCAATTTGGGTTAAGCTCAGGATTCACAAGTGTTGAATCCCAGAACAAGGCATGAGAGGTCCCTTGGGACTTTGCCATTTGTAAGTGCCAGTGAAAACCACACAAGCGTCAAGTAAACCCGCACTAATGCAGACACTCATGTCTTGCATCCATGCAAGGTTCACAGGAGAAAAGTCAATTTGAGAAAGTTGTAAGAATTTAATTAGGAGTGGAATCCTATAGGCATCTTGTTCTTAAACCAGTTACGTTAGAAGAATGAGTAATGATATTAAAAGCCAGTAGCTTATGTCCCACAGAGAGAAAAGCGGGATTTTTGTACTGTTGGGGGAAAAAAAAAAAAAAAAAAACACAACAAAAACCATCTGCTTTCCATTAGGGAATGGTTCTGCAATGTGCCACAAAGAACTATGTATGGTTTTGTTCATCCTTCTATACTGGCTTTAATTCTGCTGCTACAATGAAAAATCTGTAAAAATCATTATGTTAAGAGAGCAAGGGAGAAGGAGTGACAGCAAACTAAAAGGAAAAAAAAATGTATATAAAAATTACAGGCCCAGCCTAAATTCTAAGCTCCTGGTCTACACAGTGGCAAGAATAAATCAAGTCAGTGAAAATCCCAATTAGGTCTACAGCATACATGACACACTTTGTTTAAATAAGCCAACCTGCTTCTTCATTTTTCTTCAATACCAAAACACAAACTAAATGTAAAGCAAAGAACCACTCTTCCATGTCCTAGAAGACAGTAGCAGATGTCTCACTAACTCTGCCAACTCTTGAAAGTCAGAGAGGGTTGCAGCTATCCACAGGGTCTACATGCAGAATGTTGATCAAGTCAATCCTGGAAGCAAGAGTTGGACATTTTAAAGTGTTATTCCTTGTTAACACACAGACAATACAGGTGCAATAAATCTCCTGAATATCCCAAAATCTTTCAAAATAGTCAACAAAAATATTTGTAATGCTCAGATACAGTGGGAGACCTTCGCTTGTGCATCCCTGCCCTATAGTCTCATGGGATTTTAAAATGGTCCAATGATTTCAGAGGATGCAATGAGGCTGTTTCTCCTAGGTGTGCAATGCAATGACTGCAGGGCACTACAGATGTGCCATGGCTCAATCAGTGCAGGTTCAAGTGACATTTTCAAAGGTATCTAAGACATGAGTTGGAGGTGAGAATCCAGATCCTCTAAGTAAATTTTGATTGTCTGTCTCCAGGTGTTGCATTATTCCAACCTGTGCCCAAGGGCACAAAGGAGGAAAGCCTCCTTGAAAAATATCTTCTCCAACCTTGTGTGAGGCTGGGCACAATCTACTTCTAAATTATCTAAGGAAAGCAGTTCTGATCTGAGGAGAGAAAAGGACATTTGCCAGAGAAATATTTTCAGGACGTAGTTATACAATAGCAGCTAGAAAGGTCATCATAGGGCATCGACTAGTGTTTGTTCCTGTGCCTTTCACTAAGCAAGCTTAAAATTAGGTTGGTTTCATATAAATAATAACTCAGCCAATTAAAAAAGAGAAAATTAAGAAGAGGTCTGTTCACTGCCACCTTATAAGATGAGGGAACTAATGCAGAGATCTTATTGCAGGTCGGTGATAGCATCTTTGCTCGTTATGAAGCCAGCCAGTTAGTAGAAACAACTGCCAAAAATAAGTCCTGTCTCTCCTAGGCAAGGACACAACAACCCTAACTGGGACAATGGAGGCAGGCCAGAGCGTCTAAAAAGTGAAAGGAAGAGACCAATAAGCAAAACAAGTTTGTTTTGTTCTCACCATTGGGTGTGTCCTCCTTTTGTGTGAGGAAGTAACTTAGTTTAACATCCCGATCAGCTGAAAAACCTCAGCTTTACCGTAACTGAAGTCCAGTTTTCACATCCCTTTGTTCTTCCCTTACACCCTGTTGCATTTTCATAATTGACCAGCAGTCTCACTTCAGTGCTGGTCAGGCTGGTTAATTTGACGACCAAGGCCACCTTCCCTGTGAAACAACTGTTGTAAAAAAGCTGTTTCTGCATATGTGCCCACACATGTTCTCTTCCCATTACTCCTCAAACACTGAATGCGGACAAACATGAAGCAGAAGCTCCCTCTGGAAATTTTGAGGGACAAAAGAACCCTGTAAAACAAGCCAGGAAAGTGTATTATTACAGAGGATAAGAAAATAAGAGGCCACAGAGTCCTCTGTCCTTGTCCTCAGAGCTGTTTTATCCAGCCCAAGCACCACTGCATAGAGAACACCAGCACTACCACAGCTGCTATGCTGACCTTTCTTCAAATACCTCTCACCTCACAGACAGACACCATTTTGCCTTTAAACTGCCATGGGAGAAGTTCAGGTCAAGATACACAAATCTTGATGGAACCCATGATGGTGGTGATTCACCAGGGACTGTCTGGAATGAAAGGAAGGCCGAAGTAGGATGTCTTTTACCCAATTATTTCTTCCCAGGGATTTTTGGAAACAACTACTAGCAGGTTGAATAAAGAGAAAAAATGTCATCATGTAGTGATAGTGTGAAACTTTGCTCCATCAATCTCAACTTGAGAAAAGGGGGGACAGACTGGAGGAAGAAAGTGTTACTTGTTTAATTGTAAAGAAATGGTGAGAAATTACCCACCTGGAATTGACAGAGCAACGATTCTGGCATGTGAGCTCTTGAGAAATTGGCCCTTCAATCTGCCAAAAGTTTGAATTAAACTAAACTGTCCAAGGGAGACTTCTGCAGGCTGTTTGCATGTGGGACCCTGGAGAGTTTTGTGACCCATCAAAAAAATCATTGTTTCCTTTGGGACAATGGCATATGTGTGGAAACTGCATCCAGCAGTCGCAGTTTTCATCTTCTACAGTGTTTCCTCAGCTTTCCACTATTGACAGCTGCTAGAAGTAAGGTGGCACATCATGAAGTTGTGCTAGAGCTACGAGGCCTTTATTTCCCTCCATTTTCCCAAAATGAAAAAGTGTCATTGCGCTGAGACGCGATATATTATATGGTCCATTCCTGAGCAGTAGATGTGTAAAGTACTGCTCTTGAGAAGAGGACCACATCACGTAGCAGCTGTACGTGCAATACCAAGGGCAGTACCAAACCCAGAAACCCTACATATGTGAAGCACCTGACACATAAACAGTCACCTGGGGCTTTGCTCACTGCTGGATGCTTTTTTTAGGCAAACCCTGAGCTGCTGCAAGTTTCATTGGGGTGGAAGAAATGATGGCAGTAATAGGTTAATCAGAGCTAGCTGGTTAAAAATAAAACCACGTAGTTTGCGCAGGTGCTCTGTCTTAAAACAGGATGTGGGGTAAGCTGTGAACATCATCAGAAATGGCTCTTCCTATGGGTGGCTCCAAGAATACATACTCTTCAGTGACTTGTCTGTTTAACCTGTGTGGTTTCCTGAAGACTGTGCTTTTCTGTGACTTCTCAGAATAGTGTGCAGGTCATAGGATAGTTTTGTTGATGAACACAGGATTGTCCCCAGTTTAAACTGCACAGATAATGATCAGGGGTTAAAACACACCAAGGCAGAGTCCTTCTCTGATTGCTGCCTCCAGAACTCAGTAGCTTATTTTTCTTGAAAGTAGTGCTGATTTTCAGGTTGTATGTATTTCCAAATGCAGTCACCTTTTCTCTCTCAGCTTTTTATAACTTTAGTTTCCTATTTTTTCACTATGAATTGGCGATCAAATATGTTTCCTCCGCTTCCAACTCTGGCACTGCAAAATGTCTAACAAGATTGCGGTAAAAATTTAGAAGAAAATCCATGACGACCTCTACATTCACAGGACCATTCACTGTTACCAGGAATGAGCAGTCTCTGAATTAGAAGGTTTATTATTTTGTTTTATTAGTGTATTTCGTTTAAAATTGTTTAACTGTTGTGCAGCATTCACTGCCATAAAAATGCAAACCACTGAGATTTTGATGTTCTACAGTGAGGAATGAAGCCAAGCATTCCAGCCCTGAACTCCCTGCTTTTCTGTCCTTAAATTGAGCTTAGTGGAGCAAAGAAGTCCCTTCTGGAGCATCTGAACCATCGCGTCTCTGAGCTGAAAGGAATACTTAATAATAACAGCAACCTTTATATTGATCTTCCTGAGAACGGATAGACGAGTGTGTACCAGGGCTCTGAAAGTTCATCTTTCGTCCCTTCATCCCCCCTCTCCTTTTGCATTTTCTCTAGAAGATATAATGAGCATAAGTGATAACTCAAGCATTTATCAGACTGTAGAGTGTGTTTTTTTCCCCAACCATGATGGCTAGACATGTCCATCTCATCACATGCACAGATATACTGCGCTATCCCTGTGCTACAGGCTGCCTGTGGAGTCAGCTTCACCACTGCCATTTAAGCTCATAGAAAATACTCCCATTGCAAAGTCAGACTGTAAGCTACTAAAGATAGCTACTAAGGATATTTACTAAAGATTGTATTTCTATTTCTTACCTTTCCCACATTTTACGCTAATCTCTTGTGTGAATATGACACCTAGGAAAATATGTGTTTTTGGTAGCTGGAAATCTCTGGGGTTCTCAGGTGTCAATAGTTTCGTAGTTTTGCAGAACTGGGTAACAAGGTGGGTTGCAAGAGAAGCAATTTTCTGCCCACGGATGGAAAGGGTGTGGCACTCAGCAGCTTCTCAGCTATCTATGAAGAAAAAAATGCATCTCTCACTTTTGATCCTCACAGCCCTGTAACAGTACTCACACGCAAAACCAGGAGTTTGTAAACTGCTTGGCAAGCGACGTGGTGTTTGTAACCACCAGGTAGATCCAAGAGGACTGTTTCTTTTGTTGTTTGCCCTCAAGGTAAACAGTATTGCTAATAGCAACGCTGCGAAAATTCAATACACTGACAGAACAGTTTTCACTCTGAAGTACTTTATGACCTAGAAATTTGGTTGTGGAAAGTCTGTAATGCCATTACCCAGGTTTCTGCCAGGAGTGTAGGATGCGGCCGGTCTGAAGGGAAACGTTTCTATCAGCGACTAATAAGGAGTCTGCAGAACAGCAAATTCCACACGTTGCTCAGCGACTTTCCCAGATAGCAGAAATGCCAGAATTTTCTTGCAAATGGTGTTGAGGTACTTTTAATGATTATAGCAGTGAAAGCCTTCGGTTTCTGTTTCACAGAAGGCACGACACCTTCAAAACAGCCCCCCTCCATGTCCAGATGGGGCCCTGGGGCTGAGGAAGGATGAGATGTATTTTATCACTGGCATTCCTTCCAGCGACACTTACACACTCTCCGCTCCCTGTTGTCACCCAGAAGTGACCTCCATCTTCAGAGTTCAAACCCAGTGTAGTGTCTTGAAGGACCGCAGCAATTCAGGGAAGGGAGTGCAAGGTTTCCTTAACATTTGTGTGAGGAACAGTTAAAGGCTAACTCGCAATGCACAGAAATCAGTGGAGACCTCAGTGGGACTGGACTAAGCCATAAGCAAGGAGAGACTGTTCATATAGTAGATATTGTTGATTCTTATTGGCTAGCACTCATTTATTTTTAAATGGCAACAGCTCTCAACACTTGCCTATTTACACAGCTCTTGCATCAACAAATATTTTCCCCAAAGTGTTGCAGTAATTAACATATAAATAAAGCATGCCTTTTCAAAGCTGGTGACATATGTTAGCAAGTGTTTGCCAACACAAAGCTTAGCGCAGCAAATACGGGAGATTCCATTTCTTCATCTTTTCAGGCAGACTGTTGCTAAGACAGGTCATTAGCAAGTTGCAGAACCTCCAGTTGTGATCCATATGGCATGAACTAACAGCTATCAACCACATCCATCTCAGCAGCCTAACCAGTGCATTTGCAAGGATTTTTAGGAATGCAGGTTATAAAGTACAGGAAAGTGATACAGAGATGCATTCACGGCTGATGTAATTTGGCACAGTTCAATCAAGCGGACTCAGCTCTTGGTATTGATTCTCCCCTTTTCTCCAGTTTTACTTCAGGGGAATTAGTCCTAAGTTTTAGCAATCTAACCGTGAAGATCTACATCTGTGTCATGCTGAATTAATGTCACTGAGCTGAGAGCTAGAGGTGTCCTATACGTAGGACTCTAAGTCATTCCTGTAAAGAAGCGCTCCAATGTATAAAATATTACAGCCTTCAGCCCTTTGCATGTGAAAATATTTGATGAGATGAGATAAGCTAATATATTAGAGTAATAACTTACACTAGATGGACAGATTTCTGCCGTCCCTTTATGGTAATAGACAGGGAAAAGAGTGCTTGATTTGCACATTGTCCAACCGAGATGAGGACAACGCTATGGTGGATTCAAATAATTAATTAGTTATTGGTGGATGCTCTTTTCATTGGTAGATGCTTAGAAATGTCCCTCATATCTTAGAGATCCAATGTACAACAACTTGAAAACCTCTAGAATAGCAGTTGAAAGGACACTTCCCTGAAATAAAAGTCCTCGCATTTTTGCTCTGCAGGCCTGACAGAAACCCAGCTCGGGTCAGTGGAAAGGAGTCAGAAGATTTCAAGAGAGCAGAGAGAGCACTGGGCAACATGACCACAGGAGCACTGCATAAGAAGTCCTTACTCTGAGTATGTTTTTCCTCGTATCTTTCAAAAGCTGGTGAGTACTTTGCATCTACCAGTGGCCACCCATGCCTATTTCAACACCACAAACTTCCAGCAGTGAAATCCTCAACATTTTACACTTCTTTTTTTTAAAAGAAGAACCAGCTTTAATTCAGATATGAGCTATAGCTAATCTATTCACCTCATTCTAAACAGAATTACAACCACACTGCCTGGTGTGCTCTGCATCTAGGTCGGCTTTAAACAAGCCAGGTGTGATCTCAGCGAGTCATATGAGACTGAGTCTCATATTGGCGAGACTCAGTCATCTAAAATCCTAAAGATCTCATGTGGGAACGAGAATTGCTGAGCCAATTGCCCTACAGCCTTTCACCTTGTGTGCCTGCTTCACTCAGTGCTGTGCCTTGACAAACTCAGTATCCTGATCTGTGATGGCCACTTGCAGAAGTGACATCTGAATGTACCAGATTATCAGACACTGAAATGAGAATGAGGAACCTGAAGTAAACTGTAGGTAGAATTATGGTGCT
Source organism: Alca torda (assembly GCA_008658365.1). NCBI lineage: Eukaryota > Metazoa > Chordata > Aves > Charadriiformes > Alcidae > Alca > Alca torda. Next base: position 154,047,590 of record CM018077.1, on the reverse strand, counting down.
GACACCATAAAACCCTGCTTGATCCCTTCTTTCCCTGAGGCATCATGGAAACATATGTTTTTGTCAGTATAACACTTAGGATAACCATAGATGCTACGCTATTGCTCTAGCTGGGTGCTCTATTGCAAGTCTAAGTTTTGCTTGGATTCAGGAACTGAGTGTTAATGGGGCCACCGATGAAGCAGGGCTGCTCACACATATCGAGATCTTGGTGTTTAGCCCAAAACATGAACTTTGATTTTAGAACCATTTGTTTAAGTACAAAACCCCAGAAATACTAGTAGAAAGCATCTTTTATACTTTGGCAGTTAAAAGCCCTTTAAGGAAAGGGCTAGAATTTAGCCCTATTTATGAATTGTGTCTCTTCACACAGATAATTTGAGGTTTTTGGCAACACAGAGCAGAATCCATCATTTTTGCCCAATAAGAAATGCACTCATCTCTTGGTTATAGGCACGGCCCCTTTCATTCCCACTTTGCCTCTGGCCCTCTGAATCTTGCCTTTTTTTACTGCACACTGGTATTGCTGTAAGGATGGTGAATGGGGATATCCTGGTCCTTAGGTCCTGACCCCAAAAATGTGAGGCTGAAGAGAACTGAATCCGGATCTCCCTGAGTCTGAGCACTGACGAACATAAAAGGCAACCGTGCCCCTTCAACACATAGCAGCTGCTTTTTAAAAGAGGAAAGTGAATCATTTCCTTGGTACTCAGCCTGATAACTTTGGAGTACATGTTTAGGAAACAGCTTTGGACTGTGAATCAAAAAACATCAGAGGTGGAAAGTCTGAGCTGCAGAGGTAACGTTTCAGACTTGTGTCTCAAGTGCGTCCTATAGAAACAGCTCATTTTGGTGCTCCTCTGCCCTGTGCTGCGATTTCTGCCTTTACAAAGACAGATCCCTCAAACTGCTGCACACAGGATGCAGACTGAGGTACCACCTGAGGCCCTCCTGGTCATTTTAAAAGTGAAACCTTAAGGTCTGTATGAGGCACTGCAGAGGATATACATCAGTTTAGGATTTAGAAAAAAATGGACTCAGAGGAGCATTGTGGCACAGCCAACCGCAAGGAGAAATAAGTGTTACTGACAGACAGACTTGTCACGCAGCCCAGTATAATAAGGTTCTAGCTCCATGTGGAAGTAATGTTTTGTGAATGTTTATTTACTTTCCATTACTTTCAATTTTGATATTCTAGGGAATATTTTGGATGACAAAATGCTTTAGAGAACAGCCTTCCCTGAATAATAGAATGGATTCAATTGACAGAACAAATAAACTTGAATACTGAGAGTGAAAGAAAACATAAACAGGCAAGACAGAAAAGTGGTGGGAGGTAGAACAGAGAGAGAAGAGAGGGAAATTGCATGCCAAGGTCACAGAGCAAGACAGTAGCTAAGCCAGAAATAGAATTCAATGCAATAACAGTAAAGGACTGGCTTGCTTAGGTACTTTTTTAAGGTTTAACAAGTTACTTCCTGTTCATTAAGCTTAAACAGATTTTTTTTTTTTTTTTTATTTGTTCAGCTGACTGCAATAGCAATTGTAAATATGACTCGGGTTTCTCTTCAGGTCCTAAATGTTTCTCTGTCCCAGCTTATTGGAAATTATTCAGTGGAAGCAATGCTTTTAGAATCAGAAAGAAGCTGGCAAGAGGTCCCATTCTGCCACCTCTGAGCCAGCAAAAATCCCCTAGTTACCTGTACAGATCCACTGGCTTCAGTACATGCACCACACAGCTTGCTGTGGGAGATGGGACTATCACATCTTTCGAAACTAAGTGGACAAAACTTGTGAGACCTTGGGCTGGGAGCTGGAGCTGCTCCAGTCCGTGTTGATCCAACTCCTTCAGAAAGCCCCAGCGTGAGTCGGGGCTCCAGGAACGCTCTGAAGGGCCCTGGTCCACGATGCTGCAAGTCCACCTGCCCCAAGGCAGTGATGCGGAAGCCTGATGAGGAAGCAAAAGACAAAATAGCAATTAGCTCAAATATTTATTTCAAACCTCTTGTTTTCAGATGGCCTGAGTACTAGTGATCCATCAGCCAGATATCTCATTCACTTGAACAGGGAACCAGAGAAAGAGGAGGAAGCTGTATCTGAGGATACTTCTGATGAAGAGGAAGATGGAGCTCCTAAACCCTATTTCTTCAAAGAACGGGATTAAATCTGCCTTTGATAAAGTTGTGTCCTATTCTTTTAGAAGAAATTCAATATCTGAAAAAGTAAATAGATAAAAACTAGTCAGCAATCTTCACTGAAGGTTTTAAAATTATTTCTTAGGTATTACAATTGGAATGAAACCAGGATCTATCCAGTTAATTTCTTCTGTTACAAAATATGAAGATATGTGACACAGTTCACTGTGCTCACCAGCGGAATTTTTGATTCTTCTTGTAGTAGCTGGTGTGGGTTCAGGCTTTGCCTGATAATACCTGCTGGCTTCACAGGTTCAGCTTTGCCTGCATTGAATTGGGTGTTGCCTTTCTATTTAGTAGCTTCAACTGAAATAATAAATCCAAATAGCCATAAATCATGGGATATTTGGACTTAGATCTGAACTTGATGCCACAGAGGCATTTGTTGAAGATGGGCATGCAGACTAGCTTTCCTTCATCCAAAAAATCCTTGCAATTTTGTGAGTATTGTGACACCAAGGTCTCAAAGAACAATTTTATATGTTGTTTCACTGGAACATAGAGGTTTTTCAGTATATGTGAAAAATATCATATTGCTTCCACTTAATTGCTGAACCATGAATTTTGTGGGTCTAATTTCACATACTCCCACATTAGAAAATGTACCGTATAATCTCTTCATCTCAGCTTCTCCATCAATCAACTGGGAATAACAGCAGCTGATTTAGGAGTATAATGGACTTTAATTAATGTGTGTACAGCATGTTGAGATCCCTGAAGAATAAGACGCTTTAGAACATCAAAGAATAAACAATGACATTCTTTGTTTTATGTCCTGGAGTAAAGATACTTTAACATTAAGCTTCAGACCTGTAAGGGATACAGAGGGAATCCCTTTGCAGCACTAAGTAAAATCAAAATGTGCTTTTGCCAACAAAGCAATATAAAAGAAATTCACAAGCACATATTTCCTATATTCTCAGTCTGAGAAAAGATTTCTGCATGTTTTCCCACTCCCTGTCTATCTCTAATCCTACTGTTGCTGAAATGTTTAGCTCCGGACTACAACAGAGTGATCCTCATTAGCTCCTTAATGCCAAGGAGTGATGTTTGAGGTTCTCACGCTAACGTCACCAGCGCAGGCAATACCCATCTGATAAATCTCACCTGTTCTCTGCATGACCCGGAGGTCTGCCTGTAGTCCTTACAGAATATACCCTTGTAGCAGAGCCAGTGCAACCAGCTTTGGAGCTGAGCAGTCACATTGTAGTGCCCTCCCAAATTACAAGGCAGTCACTAGAGCTGATCGCCATTCTTACTCTGCTAGTACTTTGTATTGCAGTGGGCTCTTTCCTAGTGAAGAAAAAGTTTGGCTTCTGACCCTGCTGAAGGTTTGGGAAAGTACTGGAAGACTGTAAGAATTTCTGATGATTGTACCCTTATACTTGACTACAAAGTGGGGGACTAAACCTCTTGAAATGGCAGGTAACCTGAAGTCACTACTTCTTTCTTCTACCCACCCATCCCCAACTCCCTAAATAGAAGTGTAAGATAATTGAAAGATTATTGCACCCATTTTTAAAAAGGATGGAAAGGAGGACCCTGGGAACTACCAACCTGTCTGCCTCACCTCTGTGCCTGGGAAGATCATGGAACAGATCCTCCTAGAAACTATGCTAAGGCACATGAAGGAGAGGGAGATGATTTGAGACAGCCAGCATGGCTTCACCAAGTCCTGCCTGACCAACTATTGTGGCCTTCTATGATGGAGTGACTACACCAGTGGACAAGGGAAGAGCTACAAATGTCATCTATGTGGACTTCTGTAAGGCCTCTGACACGGTCCCCCACAACATCCTTCTCTCTAAATTGGAGAGATATGGATTGATGGGTGGACTGTTTAGTGGATGAGGAATAGGTTGGATGTTCACATCCAGAGGGTAGAGGTCAACGGCTCAAAGTTCAGATGGAGATCAGTAACAAGTGGTGTCCCTCAGGGGTCTGTGTTGGGACACCCTCAGCAAGTTTGCTGATGACACCAAGCTGTGTGGTCACACGCTGGAAGGAAGGGATACCATCCAGAAGAACCTGGACAGGCTTGAGAGGTGGCCCCATGCAAACGTCATGAAGTTCAACAAGGCCAAGTGCAAGGTCCTGCACCTGAGTCACGGCAACCCCAAGCACAAATACAGGTTGGATGCAGAATGGATTGAGACTAGCCCTCCTGAGGAGGACTTGGGGGTGTTGGTGGATGAGAAGTGCAACATGAGCCAGCAATGTGCACTTGCAGCCCAGAAAGTCAACCATGTGCTGGGCTGCATCAAAAGAAGTATGGCCAGCAGGCTGAGGGAGGTGATTCTTCCCTTCTACTCCAACTCCAGTGACACCCCACCTGGAGTCCAGCTCTGGGGCTCTCAGTACAGAAAAGACATGGACCTGTTGGAGCGGGTCCAGAAGAGAGCCACAAAGATGATGAGAGGGCTGGAACACCTCTCCTATGAGGACAGACTAAAAGACCTGGGGTTATTCAGCCTGGAGAAGAGAAGGCTCTGGGGAGACCTTATTGTGGCCTTTCAGTATTTACACGGGGCTCACAAGAAAGATGGGGAAAAACTTTTTAGCAGGGCCTGTTGCAGTAGGACAAGGGGTAATGGCTTTAAACTAAAAGCAGGTAGATTTAAACCAGATATAAGGAAGAAATTACATTATTCCTCATTGAAGGAAAGAGGAAGGTGAAATGAGGGTGGTGAATGAGGTGGTGAAGCACTGGACCACGTTGCCCAGAGACATGCCCCATCCCTTGTAACATTCAGGGTCAGGTTGGACGGACTCTGAGCAACCTGATCTAGTTGAAGATGTCCCTGGTCATTGCAGGGGGTGCTGGACTAGATGACCTTTAAAGGTCCCTTCCAACCCACGCTATTTCATGATTCTATCTTTCTATGATTCTATGATTCCATGATAAAATGTCATTTAACTCAGGAAAGCATTTTTCCTTTGAGGAAAGGGAAGCAGACAGAAAGCCCAAGTGAGAACCCCCATTAATTCTACAGTTAAAGTAAACCCATAGATGAGGTATAGTATATATATGGAGAAGCAACAATGGAGTATGTATACGTAGTTACCACTGCATCCACAGACACAAAGTGCCAGAGTGTTTAAGAGCTGTGTATATTTTCCATTAAAATTCTCAATTATAAGCAGGTTTTTTTTTCATGAAGTTGATCCCACTGCTAGAGATACTGAACCTGTACAGCTCAGCAATGCCACGAACGCTCTGTCCAGAAAACCTAGAAGGGGAAATGAATCTGCAGCCCAGTTTCAAATGGGGAGCAGGGGAGGTAGGTTTCTTGGGGGGGGCTATCTGCTGTTAATAGCTGAGATAATGGCCCGTTAAGTAGTAAGGATGTTTGCTTTTCTTGTGAAAGAGCATAGTGGAAATTATTTTAATGCCCTGAAAGAATCCAGCTTAATTTTTTTTTTTCTAAATATTTTAGGGCCAATTTCTAGTGATCTTTTAAGTCAAGTTAAGATAAATTAATTTGGGGGCCAAAGACTCAGAACCTCAAATTTTTTCCTTCCTTTTCATTTGTGAACACCATATCATAACAACTACTGTTCCTTATTCATAAACAAAGGTATATTTCCCAAATCCTGTGAATATTGGCTAAGATGCCTTATAATTTTCAAGCCTGCCAGAATTCAATTCAGTCCTTTTTACAACTTCCCAAATGCTTAAGAGAAATCACACATTTTATGATCACTAAAAGTGTGATTACCCTTTGAGGTCTATAGCTGAGACAGCAATTTTCTGATTCTTTTTTTTTTTTTTTTTTTTTTTTTACAAGCTTAGGCTTTCCAGTGATACCTCTCCCTAGTTTAGTTTTCCCATTTTTCTGGCTCCTGTATTCAGTGGCTGCAGAGGCAGGGAAAGGCATCCACAAAGCCAAAGAACACTGAAGGTCACACAGGATTAGCACAGGGCATTTTTGAGTCTGCAGTCCAGTCTCCTGCCTGGTGCAAATCAGCAAAGCTTGGCGCCAAGGATATGCAGTTGGAGTTTGCAAGGCAGCAAGTCTCCAAACAGTGTACAAGAATACACCTGGCACCTGCATGAAGGTATTCTTCAAGGGAATAAATCTTGCCTGTCTGGGACTGGAATTTCTGAAGAGGGAGGGAAATGCTTGCAGAAGTGAGTATGTGTTGCAGTGGGAGGTTCAGTCACTCACAGCAGATAACGAAATGAAGAATAACATACAGCAGGGTTGACTTTTCCAACTTTTCACCCAAAAGAGGAATTATAAGTCTGTACCTTTCCCTTCCCTCCCTCTTATCACCATACCATTCGCTTTTTCCATTCCCAAGCCTTAAAGTGAGTCATCACTTTTCCCCTGCCTAGGATGCTGCAGTGAGACAGGGCTGTACTTCTTCTCCACCCCTAAACTGTCTCTCTTATGGTCCCCATCAGATGTTCCTTGATATCAGTGAAGCATATGAAGACATTAGAAGAAGAGGACAGCTACTCTCATTTTCCTGTCTATAACAATCTGGAGAGTGCTGATTTCTAACACTGGGATTGCAATTAGCTGTCATCTGCACTCTGGTTGTGCCTCTATGGTGCAAAAATCAGCCTCCTGGTGACTACAAGGAAGGTCAAGGACAGAGCTTGAGATTGACCTTTTGGTGGAGATGGAGGTTGCTGGAGCCTGAGGGAGGCTGAGAACGCTTGTGAATTAAAACACTAGTCAGATGTTGTGACTGAGGGGAAGAAGGAAGGACCAACACTCTTAGCCAGGCCATCACACACAAGTGACAACAGAAAATAAGTCTAGATTATTCTATGGCTTTTAATAACCGTAGTCCACATTGTCCTCCAAAACCTCTGGATCCTTGCAATAAGTAATAGAAGGAACATTTGAAGATATGTCGATGACAGGTAATTCTCTGTGCTGCTGTCTTCTGTAGAAAAGATTGTCTCATATTTGAGTTATTTTTTGGAATGTAAAGCTGAGGGACTGTCTCATATCGAAGCTTCACTGGAGAACTTTTAGGAAAAGTGAATAAAATAGAAGGAACCAGGCTCTAAGTCTGGACAGCATTCATTCATTCATTCAGGAGGTCTCAGGAATTCAGATGTGAAATTGCTGAGCTGCTAGTTGTAGTGTGTTTCCTTTTGCATAAATAAGCCTTGGTGTCAAAGTTATGAAAGGTGGGAAATGTGACAGTCACCTTTAAAACGGGTTCAGGTGTAAATTTAGCATGATTCACAGGCAAATCAGTTGAAACTACAAGAGGAGCTGAATTAGTAGATGTGGGTAGGACAGAGCCATCAAGCATAGTGAAAAGGATGCTCCAGTTCAAATAATGAAGTTTGAATTTACAAAAGCTTTTCTTGATGCCCTTCATTACAGTCTTAAAAAAACTAAATTGTCACAGGACAAAGGAATAAATCACCCTTGCAATCTGAATCAACGTAAAAGATGGAAAGGAAAAGTTAGCAGTAAATGTTAAATTTATACAACTTAAGGAAGTTCACAGTGGAAATCCATAGATATTTATGCTGTTAAAACATAAAGGGCAGTAAAAAAAAGAAGGTAAAGAGCCATGAGGCAAAGCCTACAACTGATACAAACTTATCCAGCGTAATGAAATCTACAAGTAATTGTGAAGTTATAGGAATGACTAGGAAATAAAATGGCGGTTCTAACACACATGCCAAACAATATGGGTAGAAACCATATCTGTGTGGTGATGGATTCCACCTTAGCTTTACTCACTCATGGTAAAGATCTGGGAACCGCTGAGTGCAATTCCCAATTAAGCATCCCTCCAGTGCTCAAGGGCAGTCAAAATTCAAGCAGAGAGCTACCAAAAGGATAAAAGCAAACATAAAACATCTATATGCTTTATATAAATTCACAAGATATAAATTGATGAAAAGCCTTTGAACCAATGTCTAGTTCTGATGACCCCATTCTTTTCTTATTTACAGTCATTGTGAGCAAAGGGTTATTAAGGTAAATGGACTTTTGTTTTGACCCTGAGGGTGGCTCTTGTGTTAAGCAACATGACTAACAGCTGTTACACATTTGTTCGAAGTCCATATCCCAAGAAAAATTGCAGTTAAGAATAAGACAACAATTGGATATTGACAGGCAGGCATGATGACATAAGTTTTGCAGAATGAGTGATTTCTGAGTATCCCAAGTAACCTGGTGTTCAAAGGATATTTTTTTCACTAGTGTTGTAAATTAGACCCCCTATCAGGTCCCTCAGGCTGGACAAGCGCAGACACTGATTATTTCTGAGCACTTCAGTCACTAGATACATTATTACTGACAATACAATCTTTTAAATTGTTTTCCAGACCCCTTAATTTTAGGATATTCTATTTTCTTCTCTATTGCTAAAAGACATTTCTAGTCAATACTCAGGTTTGTTGATTTTTTTTCTTTTCCCCTCCCATGCTTATTTACTGGCAGCATTTAGAAAATGCAGCTCTGCTCCTCCAATGATTTACGAGTATATTGGCCATCCTTACCCCAACCATTTCAAAAATGGCTCACTGATATTCCTAAGAATGTAAGTAATTTAGTTTCCATTTTATAATAAGGCAAGGATGGCCCCAGGCTCAGAGTGACCACCTTCTTTAAAGGATGCTGCATCCTAAGCCTGCCTGGGCACACAGGGAGAAGCAATGGACTGCCGGATCACAGGCTTTCTGGGTGGGGAAATCAGGAGCGATGAGGAGCACATCATGGTTACGTGGATTCTGGCGGCCTCTTCTCTTCGCTGTGGGGTGGACACAAAACCCCAAACAGATTGAGCTCTGCCCATTCTTAGGGTTGTTCAGCCTGAAGAAGAGAAGGCTCCAGGGAGACCTTGTAGCAGCCGTCCAGTATCTGAAGGGGGCCTATAAGAAAGCTGGAGAGGGATTTCTTACACGGGCATATAGGGATAGGATGAGGGGTAATGACTTCATACTGGAAGAGGGTAGATTTAGATTATATATTAGGAAGAAATTTTTTACTATAAGGGTGGTGAGACACTGGAACAGGTTGCCCAAAGAAGCTGCAGATGCCCCATCCCTGGAAGTGTTCAAGGCCAGGCTGGATGGGGTTTTGAGCAGCCTGCTCTAGTGGGAGGTGTCCCTGCCTATGGCAGTGGGGTTGGAACTAGATGATCTTTAAGGTCCCTTCCAACCTAAACCATTCTATGATTCCTCCCCCTCTCTAGCACAAAGGCACCTGGATATGGTGGAATAATTAGAGTCATGGCAGAAGGCTGTGAGAGATGTGATGAAGCCGTGCACAGCAAAGTGGACCCCACAACTCCAGGGTTTAGGTGACATGAAGGACAACTGACAGCAGAAGCAGTGTACATGCTGGGCAACAGACTCACGTCAGAGGCAGGGGATGCTCAGAGGCACACACCTGCTCACACTATCATGGCTGCTGAACTCGCAGGGATGCTCTGATCACCTTTGGCCAGCACCAGCATAGACTCCTCAGAGCAAGTCACTTCCATCAGGTCAGCACATCTTCGTGTGGGTGTACAACGAGCTGAGCCTCTGGGAATCTCCCTTCCTGTTTGTCTCCAGGAGAGGCATGGCCATTGAATGCCTGTTTTGTGGGAGGCAGATTAAACTCTTAAAGATCTGCCCTCACTTTTTAAAGAATAAAATACTGCTGTTGTTACGCTGAGAAGAGCAGAGACAGCTTGGCTTCTGTATTCACACAGACTGGAAACAGCAATTCTGCCGTGCAGAGCACTCAGCTCATTGCATCTTCCACCAAGCACCTTTCCCCTGGGGCTCATCGGCACGACGTCGGCTCCATGCCTCCCTGACTGATGCCGAAGACCACCTGGCACTGTCTGGAGTGCTCTAGCTGAAAGGGCAGTTCCACTCAGCTATAGAAATCGTGTCAGCTCCAGTCCCCTCACCTCCGGAGCTGAAATTATCTTATAAAAACGCCACTGCAGCAGCTATGCACAGACAGCTCTGCCCCTCCCTTGTCAGTCATATCTATCTGCAGGCTGCCTCTGCATTTTTCATCTCCCTTGCAAGTTGGGGGAAAAGGAATAATACATAGCTCAGCTGTTTCTGTCTGTAGGCATTTAAGCTGGTAAGGCTCAGCTGTATAAATCTTCCCAGCTGTGAGAACCTCAGTGCTTTTATTCCCATGATAAAGCCTTTGGCTCTAAATGTGTTTCAAGGATATTCAAAGTGGAAATCTTTCTCTCCATCTGGGGAATTACTTGGTGTCGACTGACAAGGAAATGGGAGGTCAGTAGCATTAAAAAAGAAAAAAAGAGAAAAAAAAAAAAAGAACCCTGGGTTATAGAATTAACTTTATACTAAGCCTTGGTGTGTGTTTTAGGAAGAGAGGAGGGGAGGGGACGCATGGGGGATGGGAGGTTTGACTTGCGCAGAGTCTGTCATTGGAAAACTAATGCCGCCGTCCCCAAGGCGCTGTGCTGCTAAGATCTGGCATTTTCCTGCTCCAATGGAAAAAGAAGACCAATACTTTCCCTTATAGTAACCTTTGCTGATTAATCAGTGTAGTGACATTGAAGTCACTTCCAGTGGGAAATAATTGCTGTCGCTCTCAGACACAATATGGAAATAAGATGCCATGGTGACAGCAACTGTTTTGAAGGGCTGGCAAGGAAATCCAGATCAAAGATCAATGTCTGGCAGGCAAAGTGTTCACTTAAAGTCAAGGAGAGAAGAGTTTAGATATAGCGGTTTCTCCTAAAACTGACAGGATTTGGACAACAGATGGACAAACTTTAATAAAAATCTGGATACAAGGAATTTTTCATGCTGCATGCTGGCTTGAAACCCAGGTCTTGAAACCCATTGCAGATGAATATGAGCATCTCTAAATCTGAAGGGTATTTCAAAGGTCAGTTGCTTGGACAGGTAAGGCAGTGTCCTTGTTATGGTGCTAGGATTTGGCTTCCATTCCGAGGAAGCCAAGGACTTCCTGATGGTGACCTTAGACATGATCCCAGTTGGTTTTTGTGCCTCAATTTCTCACCTGTAAAAAGAGCAACGAGTCCTTTCCCATCTCCAAGGGTGTTGTAATGATATAAAAATGCCCAGTGCTCCAGCACTAAGATAATGAGTTGAGATGGGCTTGAGATGTTTTTGTTGTTCAGACTCAGTTCATTAAAAGAAAGATGTCCCACTGGTATATAACTCTCAATTTTTTTACATGTCCCAAATGAGCACTGTTTGTGGGGTCGATATGCACGAGTTTATACCTGAAAGCAGTTCTGGACCATCCAGCTAAGTTTTATTCTTGGGTCCCTGGAAGCAGAGTCAGATTTTCTATTTCTTCACTACGCCAGCAAGGACCATCGATTAGTCAGGCTGAATATCCTGCTGCAATCCATATCCTCATCAGACAGGGCTTAAACTATATGTGTAAGGGGAGTCCCTGTTGCAGACAAAAAGTGCACAACAATAGCTTACAGACAAATTTGATCTTAAACATATAACTGAGAGTTACCCAAGCTTATAATATTCAAAAAGGCTGGCTTTTTAAATATTAATAATAAAAAAAAATCTTTCACCTTGCCCTAAAGAGTGATATATTGTCAGCATTAACAATACCTTAATGATATTTCTCACCTGGGAATAAATACATGGATTTGAATAATACACAGAGCTATCAACAAAGCAGAAGCAAATACAGCACCTACCATCTCCCCTGACTCCCATATTTCTAGGAGGTAAATAAAAGCAAACCACAGCAAATCACTGTGATCATGAAAACATATGGCACCAAAAGCAAGGAGCTGCACCACATGCTTTACATGGGAAACAGAATCAGATTTCCATCAGCATAATGAGAATTTGTTCCCATGCCGTTCTGATAACTCAGGCCTCAGACAGGAAGATAAATATGCTGGTATCTGGGGATAAATTCCATTATTTTACATTTCCACTGAACTTACATATTCAAAGGATAGGACTTCTTGCCTGCCTATTAGCAGGACTTGGATAGCCCATTGCTGCCTGCAGTAAATGACTCTAGATAAGCAAGATCTCTCAGGAACCGGCTGAAAGAAGGCAAATCAAGGACAACCTCTTAGATTCAACCAACGGTGTAGTCAGATGGCATGCGGGCAACAAAAGCCTGCATTGGGACCCCTGGCACTGACAAGCCCTCAGCTGCACAGGCACAAAGAGGGATGAACTGGGAAGAGGGATGAAGTTGACTAGGTAGGAAATGGTAATTTATATTACCATTACTCAACCAATGTTGAGTCAGAGCCTATGCTTCACCACCGATGTTTCATTTCTAAGACCCTTAGAAAGAAAGATATAACTCTCATGAGCTAGTGGGGTGTCCTCTTACAACATTGCTTTCATGTCACATGTAGTGTGTGGACCATAAGACTTGGTGCAAAGTCCAGCCAGGAAGATCAGCTGGGAACCCCGAAGAGGGAATTTTACTCACCACAGGGAAGGCCTGAGAGTTCAGTATAGACAAGACTATTTCCCTCCCTCCAAAGGAGAAATAAAAAAAAATATATATAATTCTGCAGTAGGACTTCAAAAGCTGTTGCCCCTATCTAGTCCATGAGTTACTTCTGTAAGGGACAAATCACTCCAGTTCTCAATGCTACCTACCCAGCCCTTTGCCTGCCTTGTTCTTTAAGACTTGGTGGCCCAAATCCTCAGAGTTATTAGTGCACATCACACCTATTGATGTGATTTGTGGAAAATGATTTAAGTGGGAAATGGCAGTTAAATTCTTCTGGTGATGGAAGCCAAGCTCTTTGAGACAAAATATGGTGGTATAAAGAGTATCCACCACAATGAGGCTTTGCTGAGGGTTAAAGTAATATCGAAGGATAACCTTTTCACTATATTTCTAATGGATGGTGTGTTTCACTCAACAATTCCAGTGGCCCTTCCTATGTCCACCTCCTCTTTTTCTCACCTGTTATGGCCATCAGTCTCTATGAATCATGTGCCAGTCCATGCTTTTGTCAGCTCTGAGAAGGCTGTGCATTAGAACTGGCAGAAAGTAAATTAATGACCTACCAGGCACAAATCACAACTGTAGCATTTCAGAAGTGTTATAGAAAAAAAAAAAAACTAATTAAACTGACTGCCACGGACCCAGGACAAGAGACTGGGAAATGTGCCAAAACAGTTCCCAAAATAGCTCCTTTTGAAAATGCAACTTTTTTTTTTTTTTCCATGGTTAGTAGTCAACTTTAGCCTTATAATCATTCTACTTGTTATTACTGTCCAATATTACACATGGGGGACACTTCTCTTACTTTTCTCCCCTTTCCAGCTACCTTGACAATCATTCCAGCACAGACCATCCAGGCAGCACCTTTCCTCCAACTACCACAACAAATCCTGCAATTTAGGGTTACTGTCCTGTGCACAGAACCGTTATTCCCCATTGAAATCCAACATATCTCACAGAAGAGCAGAATACACCTGATCCTACTCTAAAGCCACCTCTCTACCAGCACTTGGGCTGGCTGGACCTCAACTTCGTCACAGTATGGCCATCTTTATGCTCTTGTTAGAGAAACAGGCAACAAGATGGACTGTGGTCAGAAACAGACAAAAAAAAAGTAAGTGAAAGAGTAAAAATAAGTCCAGTGAAAGTGGAAAATAAGTCCTCTCTCCAGTGGCTGGAGAGAGATGACACACAAAAGCGATTGCCAAGAGAAAGGACTCTCCTCTAGCTCAGGTGCCAATGTTAGGCAGAAGATCTGTGTGCAGCGCCTGTCTCTGTCCCAGATTTCCTCTATGGGACACTGGAAGACTCGAACTTTCTGTATGTCAATCCACCATTTAGAAAATGAAGTTTTTCTTTTCAGTTAGGCCTGCAGCTCTTCAGGACAGGAAATTTGTCTTGTTATCCCTATGTGCAATTTCAATCTCTATAGGTTCTTTAGGAATATAAGTCATACGACAACCCTTAGTGGCTACACTATTTCTTCATTTGTGCTCTAGAACTCAAGCAACATGAAAAGAATTGTGTACACTAGATAAACAGATGCATAAACCCCTCTAAATATGCCATAAGTGTTTTTGGTTAATTACAATCCACAGCTGGAGTGCTATTATGCAGTGAATGGGAAATTCAGGAGTTATTCCTACATCCCAGCTGTCAGAGAGTACCTCATTTCCACGCCCATGTAGTTAGGAATTCCTTCTCTAAAAACAGTGCAGTCTTCAAATATGTTTATTTTCTAGTGTCTGAGATTAATATGAGCTAGTAATAAGCTGCATCCCTTTATCTTCAACAATCTTACGTTGATTTATGCAAAAGAAGCCCTACAGAGAAGGAGAGTGATAAAACGGATGTTACACCCTAATTGAGATTCCTATTTGCAGAAGAAGAATCTTGAGGAACAGAGCTGTCTAAACAATTTGGGAGCGGGGTGCGTCATTTTGGTTTGACTTTGGGAAGATAGAATCCACCATAAAACCAAACAAGTGAAAGAAAGCTAGAGTGGGTATTCGCTGTTTTATACATCTTCAAATGCAATACCTCGTCCTCAACTCTTAGATTTAAAAGGAATAAAGTACATTAACTCCTACCATTAAGTCTGGACAGTGATAAAATATGTTTCGGAGGGCTGACGGCCCCATATTGCCGCTCCACAGGGACTGATGATCCTGACACAGGGGAGAAGCTCCATCCATGTCAATATGTAATTCACGTAATTGCACAGCACAGAATTCCCCCATGCAGGATAAGAAGTTCCCCGAGTGTCATCAAGCCCATCTCTACTAAGCTGGAAGTGCCAGCTTGGAAGTGAGCAGCAAAGAGATATTGATTAAAGGGATAAATTTTCCAATGACAATTTTTAACCAGTTTTACCAGGAGGCAGCTGGATCCCAGAGACTGTGACAGCAGATACTTCATCCTTCTGTTTCTTTGTAGGCGGTATTAGGTAAAGCAGTACCTGCGCTCCCTAATCCCTCCCTGCGTGCAACTGCTGTGTAACTCATACTAGCAGATTTTGGGATCCTTTTATTTGGTGAAAGCTTCTTTATCTACCACCCATAAGAGATTCAGCTGTTTTTTCCCATGTTGAATTGATCTGTATTAACCCTTTCATTTTTTTACGGAAAAACCCTGGGTTCAGTCTGAAACTCTGCCCACATCAGGATGCACGTGCAGCCTGATAATTTAGGTAAAACTCTGATGTCATTGTTCAGTTCTCAGATAAAATTTTCAGAAGAAACTAAGTAACTTAGGACACTGTTTCTCAGTCATAATTAAAGCATTTCACGGAATTTCACAGAATTTCACGGAATTTTTCAGAGTTGGAAGGGACCTCTAGAGATCATCTAGTCCAACTCCCCTGCTAAAGCAGGATTGCCTAGAGCACATTGCTCAGGACTGCATCCAGGTGGGTCTTGAAAATCTCCGGAGAAGGAGACTCCACAGCCTCCCTGGGCAGCCTGTTCCAGTGCTCTGTCACCCTCACTGTAAAGAAGTTTTTCCTCATATTTGAACGGAACTTCCTATGTTCCAACTTGTGCCCGTTACCCCTCGTCCTGTTACTGGGAACCACTGAAAAGAGTCTGGCTCCATTCTCCTTAACCCCACCCTTTAGACACTTGTGAACATTAATAAGGTCTCCCCTCAGCCTTCTCTTCTCCAGGTTAAAGAGCCCCAGCTCTCTCAGCCTTTCCTCATAAGGGAGATGCTCCAATTCCTGAGACATCTTTGTTGCCCTCCACTGGACTCTCTCCAGCAGTTCCCTGTCTCTCTTGAACTGGGGAGCCCAGAACTGGACACAGTATTCCAGTTGTGGCCTCACCAGTGCAGAGTAGAGGGGGAGGATGACCTCCCTCGACCTGCTGGCCACACTCTTTCCTATGCAGCCCAGAATTCCGTTGGCCATCTTGGCAACAAGGGCACACTGCTTTTTCATGGATAATTTACTCTCTACCAAGACCCCCAGATCCTTTTCTTCAGAGCTGCTTTCCAGCAGGTCCACCCCTAATCCATACTGGTGCCTGACATTCTTCCTCCCCAGGTGCAGGACCCTACACTTGTCCTTGTTGAACCTCATTAGGTTCTTCTCTGCCCAGCTCTCCAGCCTCTCTAGGTCACGCTGGATGGCAGCGTGGCCCTCTGGAGTGTCAGTCACCCCACCCAGTTTGGTGTCATCAGCGAACTCGCTGAGTATACACTCTGTCCCCTCGTCCAGGTCGTTGATGAATACGTTAGACAATACTGGTCCAAATATTGACCCCTGGAATTCACTAAATTTGAATTTACTGAATTTTGACAATTTACGTCTCGGTGTAAGAGTCAGAAAGCCATCAGCCTAGATGACCACTGGGAAATCATTTAATTTAGGTCTCAGAGTCACAAAGGTGCTTTTGAAGATGCTCTCCTTATTTTTTAATTGAATAAGGTCCTGAGAATAGGATGAGGGAGGACTGAAGAGTATTTAGCCAATATGTCTATGGTCTATGTTAAGTGTTGTACAGTTGTGTGGTTTTCTCAAAAAAAATTAAATTTGTTAGACCAAGATGCACCCACCAACCTCAAAAAAGTTTGCTTATGGGTGAAGAGCAGCAGCAGTTGTGAGGATAAAATTTCTAATCCTTTATGCAATAGATCCACGGCACAGTGAACTAAATGCCATTTCTCCAGGCTTTAAACATATATGCACTTAAATCAGCCTTCTGGGATATAAGAGTGTCTGTGCTGGAAGTTCGCCTGAAGTTTAAAGCACTAAACTAGTATTTCAGACATAGAAGAAGTCATCTGATTTTAGAGAAATTGTGACCATAGGATTAACTATTGCTCACCCAAGTTTCCAGCAGCACAGTATCCTCCTCTCTTTGGCAGAGAGGGGAGTGCTGCCAGGGCTGAGGAGTACTCAAAACGGCGTGGCCAAGCCAGCAGCGAATTCGAGCTCTGTCTTTTTGCATCCTATAGCTCTAATTTTCAGCATTAAGGAACACCTGCATGAGCATCTGGGATCAGTAGGAGGCAGAGAGGAAAAAGTACACCCAGTATGTACATCAACGGCCTGCATCTTTCGAAAGCTGGCATATACTTGAACAGACTCTTGCCACCTCAGCAGATCCCCATTTCCTGATCCTGTCCTCCTCATATGTGCTGCCTGAGATGGTGATGGGGGAAACCTCCCTGAGGTACACACCACCAGGAAGACGCTGAGCTGTTGCTGACTGTAAGCTGCTAATAGCTCATGCCTAGGAGATGGTAATTATTGCAGCATGCCTGATTGCTTTAATTTTTGCTCTATTTCTGGATTGGCCCAAAATCCAGAGAGCTGTGAAGTGGTTTATAGGTTGGGTCCATTCCTCCCTTGTTTGTATGCTGCTTGGTGCATGCAGTTACTTTCTAACTGATCAATCTTGTCAGCAAGAAGTTAGCAAGTATTTACGCTCTCATTTCTCTGGATGCATAAAGTGAATCGTAGACATTAAGTGACCGGTCTCAGGTACTTACACCTTCCTCGCATTATTCTTAGACTGTGGCTAAAACACCAAATTCTGATTGTCGGACAAAGGATTTAACCTCATGGCTCCAACTGTCATGTCTAACACAAATATGCACCACAAGGGATAAAGACAAAATTAAAACAAATTCTAGTCCCAATACTGTGAAATCTGATTAGTGCAGAATGGGCAACTCTGAGCCGATATTTGATAGTGGTGATGATCACATTTAACCCCATTAGTCATTCCTGGTTTGCTTAGCATGTGCATCATGCTGGACAAAAAATATTAAAAGAGACGGAATCAATATGTTTCTTTTAACACTGGGTGTGCCCTTGGTTCTTTCAGTTCACAGTGACCTAAAATGCTAACACCCAGATTTGATCCAAGTTTTCATTCTGCTTTAGAGAGGTAAGCAGAATGGAGAATTCCTGACTCCAGCACTAAGGGAAGCAGGCATTACAGTCATCTTGCTGGTATAATAAATACTATTTTGTGTATCACAGTGTTTCCAGTGGCACCATTAATAGCTCATTGATCCTCTGTACCTAAAAGGTTGCAGCAGGGTTGTTGGCCAGCATCACTTAAGCAGAACAATAATTGTGACTGGAAAACTATGGAACACTTTCCATGCTGATGTTATGCCTTGTCACAGATCTTCTTCAGCTGGGTTACTGTGCTCTGACCTCTCATGAAACACCTGTTCTTCAAGCAGTTTCTTTGCATGTCTTCTCTGTTAGTCCCTTTTTCTCTCTCTTTCCTCTCAGTGAAAACACGAGTCTGACAGTGACTTTGGGAAGCCTCACGGCTGTTTTTCTTATTCTGAGTTAAAGCCACCCCACCAGCTCACAAAGGAACCCACTTAGCTTTTCCTTATGACATTGCCATTGTGTGGGTCCATAAAACAGCCTGCTGCTCAAAGTTTGCACAGCCAGCAGCTGTTGTGTTATTTTATTTGTCTCTTTGTAATTTTGGTTTTGGGTAAAACTAGAATTTTTCTCTTGGGCAATGCTGCAGGGGGAGAAAGGGAGCAAAATTTAAGAAAGAGAAAAGCTCGATGGTCAATAAATAATGAAAAACATCAATGCTACCAGTGATGCAGCCGAAAAGACGTCATGAATCAATGAGTCAGCTGGACAAAGGCATGTTGAGAGCTAGGAGCCAGGGAAACATGTAGACATTTGGCAAATCTAATGAGCTCTAATAACAGATATATTTAGCAGTGCTGTGTGACGTGAAGGATGAATCTCACTGTCAGGGTAACCCTTTGACAATGGCAGGCACATTGCCAGTCATCTTCCTGATCACTGACGGAGAAACCAGGTAGGAAAAGTCCGGTCTTCTCATAGGGAGACAGTGATGCAAATAGGTGGCTAAACAGTCACTTTTCTATTCCTCCCTTGTATTTGTGAGAGTGATACCCACATGAAAAACTGTCGTAAACCACTCAGTACAAGACTGTTGAAGCAGGCTCAGAAAGAAAGAAAAAAAGTATTTGTTCTAAGAGTGGCTATTTTCTCATGCCTCTCAGCAGAGCAGATGGGAGGGACTCCTTTTCTGCTGTCATACAGACAGCCCAATCCCAGACCTGACAGTGTAGGTTTCATGGAAGCAAGCCAGGATCAGTAACCATCAGTGCCGCTCAAAGGTATAGAAGGGCAGACCAGAACTGTCAAAATCAGGTTTTATCATCTCCACAAATGGCCAAGACAGCACACCCCCATGACAATCCTGTCTGGGAGAGTCCTGCATAGAAAAGTGCAACTATACTGAGCCAGGAGTCAGGAGGTTGAGGTTGAACCTATTCATAACACAACAGAGAGGTGGAAGATCACATTCACATATTTCATTTACTTTAAGAGACTTAACTGTGCATCTTTCACAGTGAGGAAATCTGCTCATATGGGGTTAGCTGTCAGTAGGACGGACTACTACTCACTGATGGCATTTTTCAGTTTGGTACCCAGTAGCTAGCAGTGGATGGGTTAGAACAAGGATTATTTTTTTTTTTTTTTCCAGAATTTAATTTCAGGGAGTATCTTTGTTTTCTGTTCAGTTTCAGAAAGAATTTAGACAATAAAATAATAGAACTTCCTTCTTTGCTTCTATCTGAAAACCTTGTTCTAGTTCATCTCTAAGTGATATAGCCAGTATGCTTGGAGGGTCACTGAAAAAATATTTAACCAAATGCCAGCCCCAGACACTCTGGGGGAGGTCACCCTCTTTTAGAGAGGTTAACACAATGCTGTTTTAACACAGAAAAGAGGTTAAATCTGATATTGATACTTCTGCTAACTGCTCAATTTTTTTCACCCCAGGATAGGAAAAGGTTATGACAGACACTACAGAAAAGAGAAAATAGAAAGTTTAGGAAACATAAAACTGAATGGCAGCAAAAGGTAGCTCAGTTTCACCAGTATTAATTGAACGGATAATTCCTTGTTTTAGTTGCATGAGAGCAAAACTAGTTTTCCAACATTGAATTATGATTTGGGATTAAGTCCAGCCCTTATCATGATCCTGATATAGTCTTGACCACTCAGTCATCGTGAAGTTCAGGTCTTTGTCAGAAAAATGGGGTTCGCATTGCTTTCTCATTGATTGCTTAGTTTCCCACAAGGTAGGGGACCACATCGGGCTCCCCCTCTCTCCAGAAAGGGTAGATATGCCCGAAGCTGAAACTACAAACTGTTGACATCATGTTGTCTCTACTCATATGAGGGGTTTGTTAGCACAGGATGATCAGGACCTTAGTGTTGGTCTCTGGATGTTATAATAATATTGCACTTGAAATATACATTAGTATATAGTAACTACATTTAACCATCCTACAGGAATCAGAAAAAACACCACACGTGTAGGCTGGTAACCAGCCCACCTAAAATTTCAAATGTTTGCAGTGCGTTACTTGTGAGAAATCTGCAGATTGAGAATGATGCAATTCATTAGAAAATGCATTTGTGACAAATTTACACAACAGAAAGAACTGACATCTCCTGAAGGAATCATTGTGAATGATTTATCCAGTTTAAGTCAAAATAGAGCATGAAAGGTCCTTCATCCCACAGCTTGAAGAGCAATTTATAGCTGATTAAAATGGTAGCATTCAGGCAGTCAATCTCTATCAAAACCAAAGAAATTTATTACAGTGTCTCAGAGTTTAATACTTCCTTTTCACAGAGTAAAACCACAAAATATGTGTAAGTTATGTTAGTGGCATGTGTCAATGGCCAAAAAAGAGAGGTCTTGAGATGGAAGGAATACCACACAACATACCTTCTGTGCATTTAGTGAACATCAAAAACAAGCAGATTCTAACTGCAATGTTTCTTGTTGCAGTTTTCTGGGAAGTCTGAAACGTCAGCACACAGAAAGATGGAGGAAGGAGTACAGGACTGCCCAACCAGTCTCTTTTCATCCCAGTTTTATAATCCAAACAGTAAAGTTAAGCAGATTCGTGAAGGGAAACAGAAACCTCACTGTTAGCATTCGGAAGTGGCATGCTTTGGAAAGAAATCAAAATAGAAGTCACAGTTGAGTTATCTGTCCCTAAACCTTGCCCAGATGATCTATCTATTTTAATAAAAATCTGCAAACTCAAAAGTGCGAGTCTTAAAGGCTTGCAAAGTCTCCAGCAGATGGTGTTTTATTTATGCATCACCTTTGGGCCACATTTGCTAAGGCTGGCATCTATTTATTCCTCTGCCCCAAAATATTATTATTATAATTTGTATATTTAAGTGCCAGATTTTCTGATTTGGCTGAGCTGCTCTCATCACTAGAACAGGCAAAACTGGCTTTAGGCCACTTATATCTTCCCCTGGAGTCTGGAGGCAGCCAGATGTCAGTCCAGTACCTTGCATAAATTAGAGCAGCCTCAGGAATGTTTTGCTCAGTTATCGACACACATACAGGGCTGCTCTAGCGCCCACGAACAGCCAAGACAGCAGGGTGCTCCAATTATGTTCCTCTTGCCCCTGATATTTCCTTTCCATTAGGGGAATACAAAGCACAATGTGGTTCTTGAAAGACCTCTGCTTTATGGGGAATACAAAGCACAATGCGGTTCAAAAAATCTCTGCTTTATGCCATAGATTTAATTTATAGTGGGAATCTTAAGGGGTAAGAGGTACCAGTTTCATGGCATTGTAGGACTGGGACAAAGAGATTGTAGCATGTCTGGGGTTTTACTACCAAGCATCAGATTCGTCTTTCTCCTTGGTACCAAAAAATACAGGGGAGGAAGTTCTGCTTTCTGAAATATATGGGATACTTTCTATGACATCAGTGAGATATTACTTCACCTAATGTACCTTAAGCTCAGTAATTTAGGGTGCAGTCTTGCTACCTGTTCCAGACACCTAAATTACAACAACAAAGTGCAGATGCAAAATTGTATCCATAATTTTACAGGTTTAAAAATTAGATTTTGGGTTAAAGCCAGGCTGAAAAATGGAACATAATATGTGTATATGCATGCAGATAGAGGATGTAAATTTTGACTGGTTTTCAAGGGAGCATCAGTAAAACATTGCCAAAGGGAGAGAACTATGTCGGTGATATAATCCATCTCAGACATTATTTCATGATCAAGGTAATTTTTCTGTCCCTATGGCAATATTTTACACAAATAATGCTAAAGAAAACTGTCCCTATTTGTTTCATTATGCTTCTGAGTGTAAATCTTCATTTGAAGAGCCTTCTGAAATAGAAAGCGACTGCTGAATTGAAGGTGCTGTGTCTGCAAGCATTGTGGGAGAGAGCTAATGCCTGAGTCACCAGGAAATAGCAATTACAGCTGCTGTATAATCACATCCCATGTAAATAGACTCAAGAAGAGAAGGAAATAGGTATGTGTATCTCTGTGCACAGTGGTATGTGTCTTTAGTGTGTATTTTCTTCCTATGTTCATATCTGTCTGTTTCTTGAAACATCTTCACATAACAGGTAGATAATATTTTTTACATCTCCCCTTTATTCCACACCCCATTCCTTCAGTCTGTATTTCTTCCAGGGATCCTTCTTTTCCTACATAGTCCTGAGCACATGCATTTTATGTAATGAACGAGACACAATTTTTGTCATGAAAAAAAATGAGGTATAAAGACTTCTTTAATTATTGTAACAATATGCTTTATAGGGTTTACTTAAGATCACCAAGACAGCCTTAAATCTGATTTTTTTTAATGCTTGCCTTGAAATTACATCTATATTCTTTTTACATATTTCCTAAGAAATGTTTCTAACATTTTAAATCATAAAATGGGGAAAAAAATAGACTTTCTGTTGCACAGGGCAATGCTGACACCCACACAAATCACTGGGCGGTTGGAAACTTGAGATCTACCCCTGCCACAGGGCTTAAAGGAGAAACTGACAGTAGTAGCAGGTTGAAATCCCCTCTGTGAATAGCTCTGAAGGAGAACCGGACATTTTTGCAGAGGGTTTCGCAGAGATTTGCTGACAGTAGAGTCAGGGAATCTGGGTTCCTCTTTGGAATCTGGCAGCAAACCTAATCCAGCGACTGTAATTTTCAGAAGGGGAAACCTTTCTGTATTTTTCTCTCAGACTTCTTCTCATGTCTGTTTAGTCTCAGTTCCTCACCCTGCTACACCCACTCACCTCTCCTCAGTGGAGGATCAAAGTCACAAAGTTTTCACCAATGGCATCTTGTCAAGTCAGGTTGTGGGACAACATCATCAGTTAAAACTAAATTCTCAGAGGATTTAGTAGGAAAAAAACCTAAAAACTAAGATGCCCCTGCTAAAGGCACAGAATTGAAGGACAAATGTAGGCTGCTTTTCAGGGCACAGCCAAAGACTGTCTATGAAGCAAGTCCTAAGTCCTTCTAAAATTCAAAACCCTACTCCAAACCATAAAGCATTAGAAGTTTTGAGAAAAAACTTCTCCACCTTTTTTTTTTTTCTTGGTTGTTTGGGTTTGTGTTTTTTTTTTTTTTGTTTTTGTTTTTTGAGTGTTTGTTGGTTGTTTTTTTTTCTTAACTTGGACAAAACTAAAACAAACCACCTCTCTCTGGTATTTTTTTTTTTTTCCCCTGACTTCATTCATGAAACCTGCTGACCCAGTCTGCTTAGGAAGAAAAATACATTTGAAGCAGGCACTTAACAGGGAATATTAAATACCAAATCATTAAAGATTAGAAAAATCATTGTCGGATGAAAACCAAGCCTCTCTAATGGGATGCATCAAGGTGGTATTACCAGCTGGCTTATAACAATGTACTCCACATACAGTGGTTGAGGGAGTTAAACAAATGTTTGGGAGTTACGTCTTCAGTACAGAAATGGACTCAGAGAAACCTATGCCTTTCTTGAAAATCACGCACATTGTCTGTAATATGAAAAAAACCACAAATATTAAGAATTTAAGTGAGGTAATGGCTTAGACAATGTTATTCTTGTTCAAGCTACTTTCATCAGAAGGTTGAGATAAATTCATAACAGAATATAATAAGATCCTTCACCCTTTACAGATGTAGTTTCTCAATCAATGGGATTTTTGTTTGGTTTTTTTTTGTTCCTTGGGTTTTTTTGAAAGAAGATTCATCTGGATTTATTTTTGTATTTTTGCCAGTTAGGATTTATTAGAGCTTTTCTTCTTGGCATTGTAATTAGGTGTTGTGAAATTTTAAGCTTTTTTTTTTTTTTTAATGGTAGTCATTTTGTATTTACATCAGTGTATTTGGAGCTCCTCTCTGCAATCAGTTTCTCAGACTTCTTTCCCTCTTTTTGTGAGTATCTGAGACAAGAAAAGAGAGAGATGTTAATTAGAAATGTTAGTTTTCTAATTGGGGAACAGATGGCAGGATGCTCTAGTATTTTAGTGGTGACTGAGGCAGGTTTTAGAGTAATCTTTTCATTTAAGTGCCTGGAAATTGTATAAACACAGCTCAGTTGCTTCTGTTACTTAGCCTGGCTGTCTCAGGACGTTGTCACACATGTTCTTTCAGCTCCAGCTGTTCCAGCTGAGAAGTTTACTCCCCACAGCTGTTCATCATTGCATCCAAAATGGAAATTACTACCCTCTCTGATCTATTGGTGGAGATGGTCACATGAGTAGTCCCCAGCTTGCTCTATCCAGGTTAATTTACCTGGTCCAAGCGCTGGGCCTGTTTGTCTCCATTGCCAGGAAACAACTGAGCTTGTGGATGGGAGGGGAAGAACACTGACAGCTCAGGGTGGGAAGAGAGAATGAGGAGGAGCAGATAAATTGACCTCTTTGGGAAGCACGTCAAAAGTCAGGATGTAAGGCAGGTCTGGCCTTTGGGAAAGATAGCCCATTTCCACTGCAGTGTGAATGCAGAATATCCAGATGCTTCTTTTTCATTCTTATCTTGGAAAACATCCAAAATCTACCAGCTAGTCCCAAGGCTCTTGCTTTGAATGAGTTTGGAGATGTCTGTACCTCTGGCAAGTTAATCACATCTCCAGAGCACTGCAGGCCAAGATCTTGAGAATATTTTCCTTTTTGAAACAGTCTTTCATTGCCAGCACTATGAGTGGAGAAATAATGAAAAGGTGACATTGGCAAAGAAGACTCATTTTTACTAGATGATTTGACTAGCTCCACCAAGAAAAGACAGGGAGAGAGAAATTTCAGGAAAAGAAATATCTCACGCTCGGATGTGAGTCTCCTCTCTTCCTCTCCTTGCTTTGCCCCTACCAAATTTCCCCACAGAAATGAAATTCCACTCCTGTTAATTTTAGAAATATTGAAAAGCCTCCACCACAGAGACTTGTCATTATTTCTCAAATGCAGAAGGGTCCACGTACTGTAAGTGATAACAGAGACCAGAAGCCATAGCTACATCCTTGGTGATCCATGAAAGCGTCAGGGATCACAGAGTAGAGAAAAAAAAAATCATAGAAAAAAAAAACATTCCAACAACAGATTTCAATTTTGCAGAGTGAATTGTCAAAAAAATTATACCACTCCCAGCTCAGTTACTTGGCTGGTACAGATAGACATGTGTATAGCATAGTATTGCTATCTTCTCATCTTGTCCCCTGTGATCTTTTTGCTTTCTCCTCCCCTAAAACAGAGAGATGGATTTGATGACTCCAGATCTCTTTGATTCTATTACAGTATCTTGCAACTTTCTAGTTAAAGTGCTTATCGGTGTGAAATGAAAGATTTAGAAGAAGAAACGTACCGCACAGGAAGTGGAAGTACCAGAGTGAGATCTAACCTGGCTAAGCTGTATGTATGTTGCACAGAAATATATTCCTCAGCTTATCGAAGTGCCAAATAAAGGATAAAAAATGTGAAGAATTGAAGGTACTGAGCAGCAGTAGTACTATCCATGGCAGCGTAATTCCCTTTGCCATGGTTAGATTTAGAAAGCACATGGAGATGTCTGTCCCTCGTGGGGCTCTGAGAGCACATTATTTGACTTCCCTTACCTCCTAGGATCTGTTGGGGTGATCTGAGGCACGTGTGTGAGGAAACGTGAGTTTTTCTGCTTCTTGCAAACAGTCAAACAAGGTAACGTTGTTCTTGCTTCCTCGAGCAGGCAGGAAAAGGTCTTGTCCTCAAACACTTTCACAAGCTCTTTAGTAGTAGGAGAATCAAAAGCAAATTTGTTTGTAATGGCTATTGCACAATATTTTCCTACTCCTTGATGATGCTCTGAAAACAATGTCAGGAGAAAGTACACAAGTTAATACAAATCATGTGCCCTTCAAGCTTATCAATGTGTACTTGGGTCTGTATCATTAAGGCTTCACAGTCTTTGTAGTTTTCATGATAGTGAATAACGTGTATTTGAATTAGGGACTGATATACACGTTGTTCACATAACTTTTGACACAGTTGGATCAATATAACATTATACCTGCTGCAGCGATAAAAGGGTCAATAAATGAATGTGCTCTTCTGAAAACTGCCAAAACAACAGCAAAATGATTATGGCTTTTAGTATATTTTTGACTCTCTTAGGTCCATGTATCACTCCCCTCCCCAAAAATTCTCATGCACATTTTTGCAGATTTGTTTCCCAAGAGAATTTACTCAGTTTCTGTGGAACAAACTGGCTGTGAAGGCTAAATCTGGTCACAACCCAAAGGACCCTATTCCAGCCCAAGCCTATTTAGGAAAGGAACAGCAATTTGTTTTCAATGACTTCACTCACTCTTACTGCAATGTTTCCAGTAAATGCAGGCGTTGTTCTTCTCCTGTGAGCTCAGCATGTCATTCCTAATGTGGTCCGGACTGAAATTTTACATTAGTTATTGAAATAAGTACTTTTCTTTAAGTGTTCTTTATCTCTCATGTGATTATGCTGAATCATTGTAAAATGAAAAAAATCTGATGAGCTACCCATATAAATACTGAACGACATTAGATCATCACAACTGGTGCTGTTAAAGCAAATGTAAATACCTAATTATTAGCTAGCAGATCCAAAACACTGCCAAATAGTTTTTGGTCACTGTGTTTACACAGTGACAGATTCTCATGTTAGTCATATCCTTCTGAACAAATGTTTTGGATGGACTCTTAAATCAGTGTCCACAAGGAAATAGAAGGAGGCAGCCAAACTCTGTTGAACGTCTGCCATTGACAAAGGTTAAGCATTTACAGTCACTCTCCGCCTAAGTATTCTAAGGAAACATTAAGGAGCGAAAAACAGAAGGCGAGGATGTTCTGTACTCTCGGCAACAATGCAACAAGGGCGACAGAAGCAGCTCCAAAATAGCCGGTTACTGGGCCAGATCCTGTTCCCATTAACGTCAGTGGTAAAACTCCCTTTTGGTCTAAAGGGACTAGGATGGGGCAACTAGTCCTTCAACCGACTAAGGAAAAAATAGCGAGGTCTTGACTCTTCTCTTTTTGCTTCCACTTCTTGTTCATGAAAGTTCCCTTTGGGACTGAGTAAAACTGAGTCAGGATGTAAGCATTGCCTTAACTGGCCTGTTAGGAAGGCTAATACATGTTGCAGCCACTTAATTTCCCTGAAAAATTATACCCATTTCCCCCACTTCTTTTTAAGCCATTGGTAATATTTAAGTCTATTCTGTCCCAATTAGGTTTGCTCACAAAATCAGCTGGATTGCAGCGATAGAGAAACTTGGTTTGAGTGAAAACAATAATAGAGCCAGGAAAAAAATTAAACCTAGGGGAATTTTGCTATCACAGTCCTCTCATTATCCAACCATAAGGCCATATATTTTGGGATGACTTTATGGTCGCTGCCCTAACCTTTAAGCATTACCCCTCACAGAAACCTTATGTAAGGATTAAGGCAGATGGATGGACGTAATACTCTGACCGAGTAGCTGGACCCTGGCATCTCCATAGTACGTCGAATATACCTGCAGGTACCTCAAGGAATAGACAGCCATGAACAACTGCTTGCAGGCACACAGGAGACAGGAGATACGTCCCTCCTCACCCCAGCCAAATGCCTGTTATTCTGCATTTTGATCTCCTTCTCACCCTGTAGGTAAGTACAAGAGACAGAAGGACACAAAACAAGTTCTTCACCATTCTTTGTCTTTCAGCATGGACGATCCAAGAGCAATATATTTGGGGGGTTTCTTTGCTTTTTACGTTAAAAATAAAACTGAAAGGAAACAATACTTCTGTAGATATTAAAAACATAAACGTAGAGTAGAGGATACATAGATACCTAAAATTTAGAACCTCACCTGCCTTCACCCTTTAGTGTTTCCCTTTTGTTATCCCTTAATAAACAATGGATGAAGATTTGTGCATAAATTGAAAATATAAATCTTACTCCTAAAGTCAGACAGTGTGAATGAGATGAATGAAAAATTGCTTTCCCAAACCTCTGCTTTGCAGTCCTTACAGAAAGTGTTACTGAGAATATAAAGCTATTGAGCAGCTCCAAAGATGATTTTTCATCACTGTAGCATTTTTCTGTTTACAAAGATCATTTGGTTTCTATAAGTTAGGGTATGCTCCAGCTCACAGTGTAGTCACAATAGACCTGTGAACATCAGTGTAACATCATGTGAACATCTGATGTGAACATCAGATTGGACTTTTACTCTGTATGCAGCAAAGTACGTAGCGGCAGGCAGCATATATGTGAGGTACCTGCTCTGCTTTGAAAGAAGTGGGGGCAGGAACCACCCAGGAGGCTACAGCCAGAGAAGGGTCAACTGTCATCATGGGACCAGACATCTCCTGCTCCCTCATTTCATTCTGGTCTATCAGTGGTGGCACCTTCTTTAGGAAAGAGATGATGGGATGGGGTGAGTTAACAAACTTTTCATGTCCAGGCCACATATTAACCCGGATATCAATTAATTCTCATTCCATGAATATCCATGTAAAAAACTAGCTGATGCCAAACTGTGAGGGGGGCCTCTGAACCAGAATTTTCTTGTGATCAGCCAGACCTTCCAAAATCCATCTTTTATGCATGAGCTTCGAGTCCACCCTTCCCCATTTTTGCCACGATTCTCCTCTAGCAAGAAGCAGCTACAAGTGATTCTTCTGTTTCTCAGAGCACAAAAACTCATCCAAAAGGGAGTGGAAATCTTTGCCCATTCCTGGCCTTTAGCCTTTACACAGGACTTTTAAGGTTTGCAGTGGCATACAAAGCAATTTCCCTGGAAGGCAGAATCACAGCTGGGAGAAATCTGGGCCACAACCTTATCTTTTACATCAGGAAACTTTCCCTCACCAAGACTGACACGTGGCACCCAAGACTTTTGCTCATATCCTGCTATACCTGGCCAAGTTATTCTTCTGCTTTACCACATTTCTAAGTCCATTTAACCAGTAACAACATTTGTGAATAGTAGATTGCAACGATGGGAGGCAAAATTGGCACATTTTGTCCAAAGCATTATCCACAGTAAAGGAGGTTTTAACTATTCATTTAGACCAGCAGAGACCTATTTGCAGAGTGTGTTGCTGATCTAATTCTGACATGAATGTCCATACCTGTTCAGATATGTTGGGATAACCACTGAAACTTTTCTTACTCAGTTGAGGACCGCTAACAACCCATCGCTAGCCCAGATGGGGTTAGTTTTCAACATAAACAGTTGAGTTACCGGAATTTGTATGTCAGCCATACAAACTATTCTGAAAAGGTAATTCAGGGTAATCTTCTCCTGATGCTAAATCTGAGGTGGATTGAATAAATATATATTTTAAAAACAATACATTCAGCAGGTTGTTGGTTTAAAAGATTTTAGAACAAAGGAACAAAGAACTGGTAGTCTTCCAGAGGAAGAGATAATTTGATGATTCTCTATATAAATCTAACATTTCTTCATCTTTTATAAATGGAATTTTGCAGGTCATTAGTCCCTTAATGTAGTATAGCTATGGGTTGTAGGGATTTTGTGCATATGTGTATGTGTGTGTGCATTTGTGTGTGTGAAAAAAAAAAAAACACATTAAAATGGTTGAGATATGGAGAAAATTGACTGCTGCATAGTCACCACTTTTCATAAAGATTTTTACTACACCCTTGGTAATATGGATCTATAATATGCAAATGTGTAGCATCATTAATATGCATTTGCTGCATACACCCTCCTTAACAGAGTATGTTATGGGAATACAAATTAAAAACAATACACTCGACTCAGCTAAATTTTAATGGCCCATTGTACGAGTGATCCCTTATTCGGAGGTACCTAAGCTTTTTGTCTTCGATACTTCCTTTCCTTTCCCGCATCCATTCTCTTTATATGTTCTTGTTTTCACTGACACCCCCATAGCTGAATTATTTAAATCTCAGCATAAAAATTAAAGTAATACACAGCTTCCTCCTTGTTAGCTTCAATGGAGGTAGCTGGCCCAAGAAGAGAAAATGGAGATCTAGAAATAAGTTCAGCCAAGAGTCCCCATGGGACTGTGAATAAGCTGTGAAGCCAAATTTGCTGGGTAAATGCGTCCTAACATTACTTTGGCTTCTTTTTGCTGCTGATGGGAGCTTAGGCATTACCTAACTGAGGTGAGTCATTTGAGCACATCCCCTGGCACACTTCTCTCCTCGTCTTCCCTTCCTGGCTGCCTGTCCAGGGAAAATAGCTTCTGATACCTTCCCTTCATCCAACAAAACCTCAGTGCAGCAGCTCTGCCGGGACAAACTCACTTCATCTGGCAAACCAGACCAATAGCTGTCTCTAGGAACCTAAAAATATTGGCTCAAACTTTGATGGTGGATGCAATTACTGGTCCTAGGTTTTCCTTTCTGCTTCTCTACCAGAGCTGGCACCTGTGCAACAGAGACAGACCTAAGCATAAAGCATTTTTAAACCACTGCAAATTACAGTCTAGCATTTTGAAGTCATCTGGTCTTGATTTAGATTTCTCCTAGGTTCAACCTTAAAGTAAAACCTTTCAGGAGACAGTTCACAAGAAACTCAGAGAGCTGGCATTAGGGAAAGTAGATGCCATCCGAAATGAAACTGCCCATCCTCATTAGTCAGTGCACGCAGTCAAACCTAATGCTGAGCTTGCTGTTCTCATAGTTGCTCTTTGCCTGCAGGCTGCAAACTTTGTAGATCAGATGCACCTCTGACCACACCATGGGCACAGTGTCATCTGACAGAGGGTGTGAATAGGATTGGTAGCAAAGGTAATTCTTTCCACTGCTCCAGTTAAATCTAATGAAGAATTGGGTTAAAGTCCTTAGTGATCACTAATTGTTTAACATACTGCCAGGTTATCCTCAAGTATTTAAGGAAAACCTTATACAAACTGAAAAACTAATAACACACATGCACCTCTATAGTTTCCTTAGAATTAATCATTCAGTGATGGACGCCTGTTGTGGTTTAACCCCAGTCAGCAGCTAGAACCATGCAGCCACTCGCTCACTCCCCACATCTGGGAAGGGGGAGAGAATCAGAAGAGTAAAAGTGAGAAAAAAAACTTGTGGGTTGAGATCAAGACAACTAAATAGGTAGAGCAAAAGCCATGCATGCAAGCAATGCAAAACAAGGAATTCGTTCACTTCTTTCCATTGGCAGGCAGGTGTTCAGCCATCTCCAGGAAAGGAGAGCTCCATCACGCATAACAGTTACTTGGGAAGACAAATGCCATCACTCTGAACATCCCCCTCCTTCCTTCTGCTTCCCCCAGCTTTATATGTTGAGCGTGATGTCACATGGTATGGTATCGCTTCTGTCAGTTTGGCCCAACTTCTTGTGCAAGCCCAGCCTACTCACTGGGGGGGTGATATAAGGAGCAGAAAAGGCCTCGATTGCTCAGCAACAACTAAAACCACCAGTGCATTATCAAAATATTTCTCATCCCAAATCCAAAACATAGTACTATACCAGTTGCTAATAAAAATGTTAACTCCATCCCAGCTGAAACTATGACAACACCAATGCTATTTTCCTTTAATTGGCGATGACTGCCCCAGAGCTTAATCCTTTCAAAATGCAATAGGGAGAAAAATAACACAGCAAGACGCACTCTGCTATGCTAATTGGGGTGCCCAATATGGCATGAGGACATTTGTCGCTCAGCCTGCTTACTCAGAGTGCTGCATCTTCAAGCTGTTTCAGCAGGTCTAGCTACTCTTATGGGAAATTAAACTGCAATCAGATTCTGCAGTCATCCAGGTCTAGACTGTGGTATTGATCACAGAACAGATAAACTGAAGGAACAAGGTTGAAATGGCCTCTTTGTGTACAACTGCCGTTACTTGACAGAAAAAGAGCTTTTGCGGATGCAAATCTGTTATGTAAGGCATAATGTGGTTGATCCTGAAAGTTGTGAAAGAGCTGGGAAACCATCACATTGGAAAAATTCTGTTTATTTTAATTACATTTTTCTCACATCACCTTCTCCCCATCAACCTTGACTAAGAATCTGAGTTACACTAAACTTTAGAGTAATGATCAGGATCTCTTCTGGATTTACAATTATTAATCACAATGTCTTTTGCGGAAACTTTATCACAGATGTGAAGGAAAGAAAAAATATGCTGCCCTGCTGCAGAGATTGCAGAATCTTAGATGCAGTTGCTTCATTCCCAAATTCTTTAATAAATATCAACTCCTGCTACAACAGGAACCTCGAAGTTGAAAACACCAGGAGACTGAGACAAGTTTCCATCATGTGCCAGATTTTCAGCTGAAGTCCGTGTCAGTTTTGATTCCTTTATCAATACTTCATAACTACGGAACATAGTTGAACTTGTTGAAGTTTTTTATGCTTTGAACTAATTTTATCACAACTATAACTGGGATGTTGATCAGCGAAGTAGGAACGAGATGACATAATGGAAACAAACATTTTCTTCTAGCTAGTTTTGACTAGCTGATGATTAGATGTGAAATGTAATATTGATAATATTCTAAGTGTCCCAGTCAAGAGATGAGTGGAAGAGGGTATGTAATGTGAACAAGTCTCTATCTGTATAAAAATAATGCTGGCTAGGATGGCTAAAAGGCTATATATAAAAATAAATTTCTTGAACATAGAGGTATAAAGCACAGTTTTAAATTCCAGAGAGCAACTGACGACAGAGATAGACATGACAGTTGTGAACTAGGGTACTATTAGGTCACAGCTATAAGTTCACTAAGAAAAGTGAACAAGTATCAATTAACAAGTATTTTATTCTTAACTAATATTTATAGTGTGTATTATACAGGCAACTCAAAGTGAACTACACTTCCAGTGAATAGACACAGTCAGTAAATGTAGGCTGTAAAAATAATAAGGTGAGCACCACTATAAATGAAATGGACTCATATTAAAGATAATCATAACTGTGGCTTTTAACAAATGTCAGAAAACACAACTGTCCAATTAACATGTGATGTTATCTTACAGACTTGCCTGAGGTCACAACATCCTTCACACAGAGCTTTCATTTGTGAAAAGGATGACCAAAATTCACATACTTGCTGAAATAAAACAACCACATACAAAATAAACACCCTTTAGAACCGTGATTTCCTTTCATTTCTTATTTCTGATAAACCCCAGCGAGTTAACAAAATTATTGATTGATCTGCAAGAGATTCAAAGAGATTTTAAATGCACTTGCATCCTAGTCTTAGAAATATTTGGTCCATTACTTCCTTCTCTGTGAAGAAACGGCTGTGAAGAAACCCCTTGGTTAACTCTTGGGCAAAGACTGGAAACTGCTCACAAGTGATTCCCCTTTTCAGATCCCCACAGCCACGGTCATTCTGTTGTCTTCACTGTTGCAACTGCTAGAGAGTCCCAGGATGCCAGAGCCCTTTTTCACAGAAACCTCACTATGGTGGGCTACAACAAGGGCTGCTGACAGCGTTGTTTTAAAGTCTGGGTGACTTTCTAACTTACAACAAAAAGACTCTGTGCCATAGTCCTTCCTAGGACCTTACTGGTGACAAAAATCTTTCCCCCAAATCCAGCAGTTAGTGAGTGCTCTATCAGAGTCTGTTGGAGAGGAGAAATGGCTTGCACATCTGAGAATCAGCAGCATCCACCCTGTGCCTGAGCAAAAGTTTAAAAGTTCACATGAGCATCGTCACACTTCTAAGGTTAAAAAAAGCAAAATGAGCAGTATCAAATAGAAAACCTAAGAGACCAAGAAATTGACTGCAATAACCACCTGAATGTCAGGGCAACCCTTGCACCTCACAGCAAAACAGACTTTTAGCAGGGAGATATTTCCCTTGGACATCTAAAAAAAACAAATCTGAGCTGAAGGAGAGTGGCTTGTAGCAAACAATTGAAAATCCCCCATGCTTCAGTCTAGAACCAATTCACCTTATTGCTGCAAAATAAAATAAACTGAAACCAGCAGTTGGCAAGATAGTCCTGATTAATCATTCAGTCTGCCGCCCATAAGAGGAAGATGGCAGGTCGCATCGCCCCTGGCTAAAGGCAAAAAGAACTTCTTCAGTGAAATTTCTGTGTCTCCATGTAGACTTGCTGTTCAAAAGATGATGAAAGATCATGTGAAAAACGGTGCACAGGGAGTCTCGGTCTGGTCCGGCTGAGTTTGCTTTGAAGCACCGGTCTCTGAACCACTTGCTACAATTAGCACATCCCTTTCCTCATTAATATTGGACCCAGCTGGTTCAGGCCCTGCATGGATGGTTCATCTGGCACCCTGATGAGATCAGTGGAGGAACACAAATACAACAGAAGCCACTGCCATCAAAATAAGCTGTTTCTTCAGCTTAAGAAAATAACTAACTTACATTAAAAAAATGTGATGTTTCAGTTTCTCCTTCTATGACAATTAATGTCAGCTGGGGAGTCTCTCAACATTCAGAAAAAAAAACCCAACAGTAGGTATGGCACAGTGAGGATCAAAAAAGGACAAGAGGAGAACTAGTTCAAGCTCAAACCCAGATTATTATTTTTTTTCAGCTGGGGTGTTCTTGATTTTAGTTCTGTTAGGATGAAAATATATTCATCCAGAAAAGTATACAGACACAAAACGTCGGAAATGATAGATTCAGTATATACAGATAGTGTTTTCCATCCAAGGATCTTTAGATGCTTTAGAAAAAGTGATTAAATCCCAATGCATCAGAGAGTGTCATCCTACTCATCTGACAAACAGAGAAAAAGAGGAAAGAGAATTATATCATTTGCTACAGTCAGAAAACAAGTTTGTATCAGAGACTTGGGCCAAAACACAGAAATCTTGACTTCTACTGGTGAGGGATGTTACACTCCACTCCAATGACTCTGGAGGTTATAAACAGTTTCTTTTCATATTGTAAGCCATATGCACACATACCTAGGAAAAAAAAAAAAGTTAAACCAGTTATTGGCTTCTTCAGCAAGCCAATGTTTTGACTGTTCTAAACAATTGCTTATTAAAAGGCTTAAAATATGTTTGTTTTATCAACTTCTTTCTTTTTGAAACAGAAACAAAGAAGGGAACGTCTCTTTTCGTTAAGTGGACAGCCACTGCAACCCTCCTGACTTCAAAACAGCCAACTTTGCCATTTTTGTAAATTAGTGAAGTGGCACCCGAATGTGCTCACTCATTTCTCACACAGACGTGCTGAGTAGCGACTGTACCGATGAGTTTATAATACCTGCACTTCCTGTGGGTGACGAAGTCTCTCCTTGACAAGTGTCCCTGCACAGAGCTGCTCTGGCAGCAGCTGGAACCCAGGGAATGCGGCACCCTGCCGAAATCGTGAGAAAGCACAGACTTCCAAAGCTGTTTAAAACATTTATTATGGGAAGAATATTGTTACTCCGAGTGAAATCTTACATGTTGAAAAAGCCCGAATCTTAAGAAGTCTGTGTTCAGCCAACCTGACAGGCTGTGAGGGCATTTTTCCTGGGGCAAATGGTCGCACTGTGAGCCCAAGGGAGCCCTGCTCTCCTGAAATTTATCTAGAATACCACAGTGGATGAATCACTATGCTGGTAAAAACACCCCTGTGTGTACTATTAAGTTAGAAAATGGGACTTGGAGTGAATTTAGCAGATCTTTAACTGGAGTTGAGTAATGTGGCCAAGTCCCAAACTTCAGCAACACATGCTACTCTGCCCTCCCACTACTCGTAAACAACGTCTCTCCTTGCTGCTTTCCAGCCAGTTCACTTCCCTTTCTAATCCCAGGAAGTCACTGCCCACCCTTAAATGCTGAAAGATACATTTTAATCAAGCGGAGAACTGACAGTAGCGTAATTTTACTTAAAGCACACACCAAGTCACACGTTAGAGCTATTTGGGGAAGAAACTAACCACAGCTTGGCAGCCCCCCCCTTGCAGAGTTCAGGCTGGGTGGTCGTTTGAGCCAGGGACAGCACAGCCAGTTCAGACAGATGGCCACTAAGTTGGCCCAGCACGTTTGGGGAGTTCAGTTCTGCCAGTATCCAGGACATCAAAACGGAGATGCACATCTTCAACTCCCTGTAGCTCTGGGTAGCCTAAACCTGCAGGAAGAACACGATTTTTTTTTCCTCTTCAGTAGCTAATCTGGGGAAAAAAAATTCATCGTGAAAAATGCAGTTCAGGCTGAACAGAATTTTTTTCCTGGCAAAACGTGTGTGTGTGTGTGTGTGTGTTTGTGCACGCGCGCATACGCACGCGTGTGTGTGTTGAGACTGCCAAATCAAAATATTTTGCCATTTTTAAATTCTCCCCAAATTTTTTTGACCAAAAATCATTTGGTGAAAACAATGTATATTCACAAGAAGCCTAAGAACTCCATTCTTCTGTGACTTTGCCATTCTTCATTACCCCCTCTACTTGCTCTTCTCCTTAGTCCATAGTTTTTCAGATTCCCCCCATATTCTCTAGGGTCTATGTGCCATGGTTCTTGGTATGTTCATTTCTGCCTGATGAGAAGGAGCTGGGACAGACTGCTCCTACACCCCTTAATAGCCATTTCAGAAGATGGAGAAGAGGGATATTGGGCTTTGATCCCTTTAAGGCATAGTGAGACACCCAGGATATTCAGTAAAGAGGGCAATGATGACCAAAGACCTGCTGAAGACCTCTAATTCAAAGAAAGATGGGCTCCTATGCTCGCAGTAAGCAAGGAGTAGAAAAGGGGCAGGAAGAAACAACTCCACATTAACGGGGAAACATCAAAAGCTGAAAATGCTTTAACCAATGGTGAGGGCTAAAGTTTGTCATTAATATTATATCTAGTTTTAATGCTGTGCTCCCAAGTAGATGGTGAATTGCAAGCAAACCTTTCACCCTGAGTCAGGAGACCACAAAGACATCATAAAGCACATTGCTTCCTATGTTTCATTTAATCTTATTTCCTTCTTCTCCTTCTTTCTCTTCCTCTTGTGTTAAGTGGCTGGTTTGTTATCCTCTACAGTATCAGTGTTCTCAAGATGATGTCCATCCACAAAGCAGGGGAGGGGAAAAAAACCTCTAAAAGATTCAGATGCGCATTGCAGCCACTGTCCAACAAAGACACAGAGAGATGGGATAAAGTCCCCGTCATACTTTGTCCTTTCATGCATGTCATCTCAAGGTCAGTAATTCCTACTACTTGCTAGCTGCAGCCACTGAAATTAAAATTAGTAGGCTTTGGGTCCCTTTAAGTATCACAGAGGGAGGCCCAAACCTCTTTAACCATAAAGATAACATCTGCCTTAAAAATGGAAAGCCAGAGAAAAGACCCAGGCAAAACCGGTTGCCTATAGAATGTAAAATATTGGGCTACTCATTAAATGCAAAGCGTATTCATGTAACAGAAAAACCTCTAACAGAAATTTTAAAAGCCCTGGAAATACAGTATTTTGGTATCTGCTTTCTCTGTATCTTATATTTTTACAGATCTGTAAAAAGTAGTTATCTGTAGCATATCTAGAAATGTCACAGTTTTACCCGGGTCACTTGGAAAGTTAGCAAAAAGAGGTCACGCTTCCAATCAGAATAATATACTAACGTGCCCAGTAGTAGATTATGTTAATTTTGACAGTAATTTTTAATATTTGTAATGCAATACATTACTCGAT
The DNA here is from genome assembly GCA_008658365.1 of Alca torda. Taxonomy (NCBI): domain Eukaryota; kingdom Metazoa; phylum Chordata; class Aves; order Charadriiformes; family Alcidae; genus Alca; species Alca torda. The sequence goes on along the minus strand of CM018077.1, from coordinate 154,009,560 downwards.
AGGATTTCTAAGCCTTCTCAGAGCTTATTAGTCTGCCTTTATAAACCAAATGTCAGCTTTATCAAAGTCAGACATTAATTATTAGTGATGGGCGAACCTCAAAAGGTTCAGAGGTTTGGTCTAGTTTGACTAGACAGGCATAAGACCAGCTGCTTTTGCAGATCATTTGGGTGGCAGATTTGGAGTCCTGATTCTGCAAATGTTACACACTTATTGAAATGTAAGCATCCAGACGGAGCCTGCTGCGTTCGAGGAGACTCCTGAAGCGCATTCAGCTCAGCAAACGAGGGGCCGCCTGACCCATCAGTGTCAGACTGCAGCGTCCCAAACTTCCCGCATCATTGAACACTGCAGTGGATGTAACCAAGCAGTGCTCTGTAATAAAACAACTACAGGGAGCTGGGAATATAACTGTAAAAATGAAAGAGGAGAAGAAAAGAGGAGAAGAAAAGACAGGAGAGAAGAGGAAATTAAGATATGCTGGGGTATTATACTAATAAGGAGACAGAAGAGTCATACAAATATCCCAGGACAGACCTGTATAGATTTGTGTAAACTAAATGACATATTAGGAGCCATAAACCCATGAGCCTGAACCCAAATCAATATATTTGCGAGTGCTGTGCTTGAGATGAGGAGCCCAGCCTCTTAACAGGGTTTATTGGCTCAACCAGAGTGACTTACTGCTCGAGCAGAGCATGCCAACGTAGCTATATGGCTTTTGGGTTGAAGCTTGTAATAAAGAATACTGGGTGTGCCGGCATACGTCAGTGAAGACAGGCCTGAGGGGGACATGTGCGAGGGGCTGAGGTTTTGGCCTGAAAGTATGATTACTTACAAGAAAATGGGAAAATTCAGTTTGTTTCTGTACTTCTGTGGGCAAGCAGGGGAGTTTTACTGGACGGCGGAGTTTTACTGGACGGCGGAGTTTTACTGGACAGCAGAGATTTACTGGGGAAAACCTGTGAGCATGTCAAATAAGCAACACTAGGATTTCATCATCTAATGCTCTTCCATGTCCTGCACCAACAGTCCTCCTTCAGAGCAGAGTTACAGTGCTATTTCTTCTTCCTTTTTTTTTTTTAACCTGAATTTATTGTTCTTCTTCAATATCTCCAGTCCTATGTGCGGTAGGTAGCATAGCTGACGATGGCAAATATGCCAGCTCAGATTTCTTTTTCACTGCTATGCGTGGTCCATCCCTTTCCCTTCTCACCAGTGAATTTTTAAGCGCTGTATGCAGAGCCTGTAAAGAGAAAGTTCCCCACATGCACACTTCTTTATTGATTTTGAGGTAATCATCTATAGCATGGGTAATTTCAAACCCACAGATGAAACACCCTGAATCCTCATCCCTCTGTTACTCATTTTCAGTGCTGCCATTGAACCCAGAGGGGAATGTGGGCACTTGCTACTGTATGTCAGCTGTGGTTTGGGAAAAATGAACTGAGCCCACATCCATTTTGAGAAGAAACAGGCACATTCCTCCAGGGGGTGGTTTCAGGCTATGAATTCTCCATGAAAGGCGGTGCCCATGTAGCTACAATTTCCTACCAGGAGGCCCTTTCTCCATGCAGCAACTTTTGAGAAAATTCCTGAGGTTCTTCTAACTTTCCTCATCCATATCATGGGGAACTTAAGTTAAGGACACAAGGGTGGTTTTTTTCATAGTGAAAACCAATGACCAGAAAACCAGCAACTGCGGCATTGATGTGAAACTCCACAATAGATCTGGGCCTAAGTAATCTTTTTGGACTTATTTGGTAAATTGGTTGCAAAGCAGAAATCTGAATCTAGTTCTCCCGAATCCCAGGCTAACAGTGTACCTGCTGCACCGACTGCAGGAGCAGGCTAAGATCAGCAGCCCATCTTCCCACATCTGCTTATTGTAGAGTACCCATATCTTCCCTGTAAGAGTGTGGAGATGGCCAGTGGTGGAGAAAACATGGGTTTACATGAACCTTAAGTTCACATCAGCTAAGTTACACCCGTGTCCTCAAGTAAACACAGGGGCAGATGTTTTAAACAACTCTGTCAAAAGCCAAGTCAGATGCTAGTGTCATTATAGCAGTAACAGCAGCAGAAAGTGCAAGGGTGTGTGACATTATAACTATAATGAAAGCAGCAGTCAATGGCAGAGCAGATGTGATTGTAATCATATCAGAAACACAGACAGCCTGTGTGGTGGCAGATGGGGCTCTAGTTGAAGCAAAGGCAGATAGTTACAAGGTGGAAGATGCTGCGGCAAAGCTGGTGAGGCAGATGCTTCTGTGACTGGAGCAGACCTGCAACAGGACCTGCAGCAACAGCAGATGTTGAGCAACCTCAGAGCAACCAGGCATGCGCTCAGCAGTTGGGTTGCTGGCATTTAGGATGCAGCAGTAGGTGCTCTTTGCTTTTGAATTCCTAGCAGCCACCACTTACTGAATGGGGAAACTGTTTTTACCTTTACACGATAATTTCCTCAAATAATTTATTGCAAAATAATCTCATTCATTCACTTAATGATTTGACTCTAAGGTTTTAAGGCCAGAAGTCACCTTTATGGCTATTTATTCTGGCTCCTGACATGGCAGCTACTGCATTTCACCCAGCCGCCACACTGGTGAGCCCATAGTTCTCTATTCACTTGTCAAGAGAAGTCAATAAAGGCTAAAGGTCTCTTTTCTGGAACTCCTTTACATGGCAAGATTTTGGAAGGAAAGCCTGTCTGACATCACCATATCCTTGTAAATGGCCTAGGACAGCTCTGAGTCACATCAATGTTAATGTCAGTTTGTGCTACTCCAATTGAAGCATTTCCTATCACAGCTTATGTCTTCTCTTGGCAATTTTGTTGTTTGCAAGGACTGTGTGGTTGCTGAGTTATACGGATTGTCGTGAACAGTGACTGAAAGCCCCAAAGTGATGCTAGTTGTGGTCACAGTTTTCACCGCTGGTGCTCACAGGGTTACACTACCTGGGAGCCAAACTCCCATTCGAATGGGGCCAATAACTTTATAACAGCAAACAGCAATAGGGCTGAGGCACTCAAAGTCTTCTTTGCATCAGCCTTCACTGGCCTCTGTGATTAGTGAGGGGGCTCAAGGAGGATAAGAGCTCCTGCAGAGGATGAGGATCAAGTCAGGGATTACTCCTGAGAGCTTGACCCCTACTTGGCCTATGGGATCCAGATGGACTGCATCCAAAGTAGTGAGAAAACTGGCTGACCTCCTTGCAAGGCTTCCTCTTTCTGTCTTTTTTGAATGGCCGTTGAGGTCAGGGGCAATGGAGTTAAGGGGTAAATATTACATCCATTTTCAAAAAAGTCTGGAAGACTTGGCCTGTGAGGAGAGGCTGAGGGACCAGGGTGGGTTCTGCCTGGAGGAGAGGACCTAGTATAGCAGTCTGCCAGTACCTGCAAGGAGGTTATCCACAAGACAGAGACAGGGTCTTCACAGTGGTGCCTGGTGGGGGGAAAAAGAGACAATGGGCCCAAACCAAAAGCAGAGGGGTTCAGACAGGTTATAAGGAAAATCTTCTTTTCCCTGATGACACTAAAGCAGTGGAGCAGGTTGCCAAGAGAGGTTGTGTGGTCTCTGTGCATCAAGGTTTTAAAGATCCAACTGAATAAAACCCTGGGCAACCTTGTCATATCATAGCTAGTCCTGCTCAAAGCAGGATGTTGGATTAGAGACTTCCTGAGGGCCTTTACAACCTGAATTTTTCTTTCCTTCTGTGATTTTAAATGCCAAGTATGTTTTGCCCTCCTTACTGCAAACAAAGTTTGGAGATGAGGCATAGTTTCAAAGCAGTCAGTTAATTTTGCAGATTTAAGGAGCAACGGTACTAGGTGGAGAGTTCACCATCAGTATGGGGAGGGGCTTGGAGGAGGGAGGTTTTGGGGTGAGAGAAATACCATATTATAGGTCATGAGTGCTCTGGAAAGTGAGGTGTGAGGGACACAAGGGTCCTGGAGATGGTGAAGCCAAACCAGACCTTGGTGAGGTCCTCGCTGCCAGAAGGGAGGTAGAGCAATGTCATGCCACTAAGATGAGACCATGATTGCATTTCTCAGTGATGACTAACCACTACCCCATTTCACAACAGCCTTGTAAAGGCCATTCAATGAGAGACAGAGGAAAAAGACAGTAAAAGAGTTTATGTGAAAAATCCTTCCTCTGCCATTTATGTTGTTCTGTAAGTGAGAGCTATTTTATACCCCAGCCATCTCTGTGAATATATACTGTCCTCAGCTGCAGGGGAAGGTGGCTGTGACACTTACTCAAACCTTCTCCATAGATTGGGTTGCTCCAAGGATTTCATCCACTGAACATGTCTGTCCCCAGCCTGGGTCCTTGTTCAGCCTTGTGACAGTCGTCTATTGTGTCCAGACAGAGACCATTTCATCAGATAAGCAGTAGAAATTAGGCAAGCCCTTCCCAAACAGAGAACTATGTTCTAATAGCTTGGGACATATCAAGCAAAAAACCACAGTATTCAAAGCATAAAATTTTATCGTAAGGCAGTTTGTGTTCTTCAACATCCTTGCTCAGAAGCCATGCATTCATATGAACACCTGGGCTTGCCCTAAAAATGGATATTTTTTAGAAGACAAGCTTGAACACTAAAATCCAAAGATTTGTGAAATTGGAAGGTAAACAGAAAAATAATGCTCTCCATGAGCCTTGAGATCTTCGTGAAGGTTGAGGAAATATAATCATAGCAAGTTACAAAGACATGCTTGCGTGTTTAAGGCTTGTTGGTTAAGACGGAGAGTCTCAGGTCTCTCAGAAAAAAGATGTTTTCTTTCACTATCCATTAGAACTATTTGAACAGTTCTTAAAATTATTTGTAAGTCATTATAGACAAACATTTCTGAACTGTGTGTGCAGATGATGAAGCTTGGATCTTAGCCTTTGAGAAATAACTTGAGTCCTCTTAGTTACACCATAATAATTGATATGACAAGACACAAATTTCTTCCTTTTCCTCTTTTTTTTTCCTTCATTTCTAACTGTAATTTCTATTCAAATGAAATCTTAAATATTCTGCCCTGACCTTTGCTGGAAGGAATTTAATTACCTGCAGAGTTTACATAAATTATACGGCCTGTTTGTCTAAGATTAATCCTACACAGAGATCAATAGAGCCATGGAACATCACGATAAAATGGCTTCTTGCAAATGCCACCAAAGGTCACAAAAATCTTTCTGGAAAGAGGAGGTGAGAGACATGGTGTGACACATTCTTGTCATCAGTCCAGTATATGTCATTGCCACTGCAGCCACTCAGGGATGATTTATCAGCTGTTAGAGGACATTTGGTACAAATGCACTATAAGAACCAGCTGAGTAAAATTAATTGAATGCAGTGATGACAACAATTCATCATTCTCAAAAAAGCGGCTCAAAAAGTGTGAGAAGGGTGATACATTGACCATGGTGCAGATAAACTGCTTTTCATATCAGTCTTTGGGAACAACCTCATGCTGCCACAAATGCCATGCCAGTTTCTGCACGGAAAAGACAGCTCTTACTCTTTGTTTAGAGATGAAGAGGACATGCAGAGTATGCCTAGCTGGGAGACTTGTACAAATGACATGCTCGTAGCTTGGTAGAACTGCTTTCTGTGTGCCCTAGGTACATGTTTACTAGCAAATTTGAGTTCATTCTCGTATTAGTTTGACTGAATTAATGCAGTGAAAGCGCAACGCAGTCAACTCTTTCAGGCTCATCATGGCTAAATGGAGTGTCAAGAAATGTTTTTCCTGTGTTAAAAAGAAACTGGGTTGAGAGAATAGAAAAGAAAGAGCCAGTATCCTACCTGTTAGAGCAGCGATGTGAAAAACCTCCAAAGCCTTTTCTACACCTAATTCAAACCGTAAACCCCAATCTCCGTTTTCCTGATTTTGATGATAAACAGCCATATTCAGACCCTCACCAGAGCTAAGAACCAGGTGCAAAACTCTTTGCTAATATCTGATATGAGGGCAGATTTTCACAAGTGTTCACCATCCAGCAGCTCCCACTGTGACAGATTTTGAAAGAGACCAGTACTCACTGTACACAGTTATGACTTCTACCCAATTAGCTCTGTGACAAAGCAGGAACTGAGCTTTTATGAAAATCAGATCCTCACTGTGGTGATTAGCATTATTTTTTTAAAATCTGCCCCAAGTGGGCAGAACAATTTTAACTTGACTTTGAGAGCCAAAGGTTGCATTTCCTGTCTCTGAAAGAGGGAAAAAGCAGACAAAGTGGTACCCTAGTTTGTAGAAATGTGATGGAGGTCTCTGGTGAGAACCGTATTTTGGGTCAAGGTATGAATGTCTTTCTAAGCTCTACTTGGGATAAACGTCTATTGGGAAGAGGGACTTACGAGTTTTGTCTCCAGGGCATAAATTTTTGGGGGTGTAATAAACGTAGATTAGAAACCAACTGGGAAAGTTCATTTTATTGCATTTCTGTATGACATAGCTCAATGACAGATGACCAAGGACTTCTATTATACAAAGCAGTACAGCATGTAATTTCATACATAGGAATATGACTTGAAGCTATACAATCTGGAGCTTCATTCGGAGTATGGTTGGATTCAGGCCCTTGGTTTGATCCACTGTGGAGGGGAAGCTCAGAAGATGAATTTGAAGTAGGATAAAACTTGGATGTTTAGAACAGCCCCAAAAGCCCAGCAGTGTTTTGATGTGGAATTATGCTTTGAACAGCATTAGCAATATTAACAGTCTTTTAATTACTGTGCAAGCCTCTTTCGGCAAGCCTGGAGTCAGAACACCATGCTGAGGGAGCATTCAAACAGAAATGATACACTCAGGGTAATAAAATGCCCATTGTTTCTATGGCCTATAATAAAGCCGGGAAACCACAGATGAGATCAGGACCATATTTTGCACATGCAAGTAGGATCTGCCTTCTCACTCACAGCCCCACAGAGGGGGCAGTACTAACTGCGTCTCAAATGGACATTTTAGGTTCCTGTTGTAAGACCTTCAAGGGGAACCTTCTTTTCCGACTTGGAGCCTGGGAGTGTCAGAAGAGGTCTGCTCACTCACGTGAGTGGATATACACACTTGGTGTATGGTTGTGCATTGTACCAACCAGTATGGGGCTGCACCTGGAACCTTGTACAGGGACAACTGGAAATTGTCTGCGAAGTGTCTGTCAAGCAACCAGGGAACACTGCTTGCTGGTGTAAAAATGTGGTTCAAATAACTAACTAACAAGAGCATGCTTGATTTTTTCATCCCTTTCCCACTTGGTGTTATGTTGACAGTGTGGGTTAAGCTAAACATGAAAACATTCACATACATTCTGTCCTACTGCCAAACTCTTACTGGCACCACCAACCCTGAGGCAGGCTTCTAACACTTGGGCTTCACAACAGACCTGCGCGGATGTCTACTTTGTTTTGTTGTCTATTGAAAAGCAGCAATTGTATTAATACCAGCCCATTTTGGCATAGCCTGAGGCACAGGTTCCCAGCAGCCTCGAGATAAAGTGCCCTTGAGCATGTGGGCTTGTGTTAGAGCAGCCCACTCATTGGCCAGGGCATATCAGGCTTGCCTGTACCTTCAGTCTCATCTCTGAAGGCCATGTGGCCACCACTGAAGTCCTCCCTTCCACTGAATCTTGAAAGAGTCCTTGGGCTGGTTTTGTGCTCTTAAGGGATGGGGGTATGGGACAAGACATCTTTGCTGTAAAAGCAGAGCATAATAGCTGTGCAGTTAGGCATTGTCAAATTTATAGTTCTATTTAATCTGTTCCAGTAACCCAGCTCTGAGTTTCAGCATGTCTTTTTTTTCCCTTTTCTTCTCCCTTCTGCCTAAGACAAACTAACAGACAACACTGGGGAGCAAAATGTCTTATCAATAAATTGTTGTGGTAGTGACACAGGAGTTTAATTCAGGAGGATATATCTAGAGTCCTTTTTATTCCCTTAGGGACTATGTTATATGCTTGCTAATGTGAAAGACAAAGAAATGGCCCATAGAACCATGTTAAATATTGTTTCCAGTACAACTTTAAATTAAAAGTTTGATTATGCAGTTACATGATGATCTATAAGAAAGAGGGAAGAGGGGAATATTGGTTCATTTCTCTTACGGGTCAGGACACCAGCACCAGAGATAATAAAGCAGTTTATAGGTTGTGAGATTAGTGCTCCAGAGGAAGGAATACACTCAAAATGAAAATTAAAATAATGATGCAAACCGAGTTACAGCAGTTTTTCATCTGTGCATGTTACATCAGTGCAAATATGTGCAAAAAAATCCCCACCAGCTCAGCTTGGCCCATTTAGACATTTCTAAATATTCTTCATTAATAGATAATAATTTAAAAATGAAAATCCTTGAAAAAATATTACAAACATTATAGTTCTTGGCACAATAAAAGCTAGAACCAGTAGTTATTGAACGTAAAGCATATTTTACCACATCTAACCTTAGCTATGACTACAAATTCTTGTCATTCCTTCCCCAATAATTTCAAATATTAGCCCAATGCAAAAACTTTTTGGCATTCTCCTTCTATTAACCACCCCAGAATACGTGAGTTTTAGCACCTAGGTCCTTCTACGTGCCTTTCCTTGAGGTGAAATTCATAGCCATGAAGGGGCGGTGGCACTTCACCCCTTCTTTCCAATATGTCCTTCATGCAATCCCAACTGGTAACCAAGCACAGCAAATGTTTATGCACAGAGCCAAAACAAATCAGCACTGATACCACCACTGAGAACCCAGTGACCTTTGGCAGAGGACCCCTGCTTCTAAGGTCCAGCAGGCAATGAGGATTAATTTTATGGTCTGGACAGAGTCCTGAATTCCAAGCATAGAAATTGGATGTTTGTAATAAGCTATTTACAGTTGCAGCTCTATTATTTTTATTGGTCCTCAAGGACTCACAAACAATGCTGCACATTTTGGTCACCATCTCCTAACTCATTGTGTATTCACCGTCTCCATAAATAGATGTTGGTTTTTAGACAGTATCCTCCATATCCATATCTCTCTCAAAGCAAGGAGACGTTGTGTTAGGAATTGCAAAGGCTGAGAGTAAAAGAAGAGACACGGTTTTCTCAGCTCCCACATGGACTGCCTGTAACTGTGTCGCCAGAGGAAAAGGAAAAGTTAGGAACTACAGGAACAACCACAGTATGTTTAGTGACACTTACATATTTGCAGAACATCCAGGAAAGGAAAGTCATATCAGAACTTAGAGGACAAAACATCCTGATGAAATCTTTTCATGCTGTTGCAATCAAAGCCTTTCCTCTCTGCTCTCTGGTACCTGAATACCACAGATATGCTATTCAACACATTTTATCTTAGCATGCAGTTTTCATCCAATGTACAAGGCTCAGGCAAATCTCTATGGGCTACTCGTTCTAGATATATAAGGTATGTTGGTGCATGAAGTATGAGTCATTTTTCCTGCATGCCCAGCCTAAGGGCTGCAGAGTAAGGGCCCAGAGAGGCACAAGAGGCACAGGAGTCATGACTGCTGTTGACATTATAAACCTTAACTCTGCCAGGCACCATTTTCCTATCATTCAGTTTTTCTTCCACCATGAATCTGTAGAATATTGCAAATGTTCAGTACAGAGAGTACAGATTTATCAAACATGAGACTGGGAAGCTTCATATACGAGGAATGCCTTGGCTCCACTGCATTTCAAGCAGCGAATTTGGTCCATATTCTGCTCTTTGAACCATTTTTCATGAACAAGCCTCACAAAATGACTGATAGATATGTCTTATTGTAATAATGTTAACTAAAAGTTAAAGCAAAAATGGAGAAGCACTACAGCAAGCGCCTGCAGAGAAATCACAGATTAAATTATAAAGTGAATTCAAAAGATTATTTTTTTCACACTTTCCAATGAAATGAATGGGGACGCTAAGCAAGAACTGGGAGGGGACAGGGGCTATTAGATACTCCAGTCCAAACTTGTGTCATTATTACACTGACCGTGTCAGTATAATATCTTCTCCAAAAATTACAGGAGTGAAAGGAAAGAAACGATGGGAAGAGGCAAGACCTTCAGTCAGTGGTGTCTGAGTGGAGCAGACACATAATCCCATAGTCAATTATTAACCAAGGTCAATATTTATGGCACAGGGAACCATTTTAAGTGTACATTATTTATGTAGAGACTTGTAATGAGCACTTCATGCTCAAATAGGGAATGTATATACTGGGATAATTTTAATAGGAAAGCTGCCTGTCATAGGAAACAGGATATATCTCTTCGGAAATGGTCTATGTGTCTGTCTGTCTCTCACTCTTGGTCTGATTGAATGGGTCAATATTTTCCACCATTGCAATTCATGATCAGAAATATCCTTCAGTTTGAAGTTGGAAAGAATGGAATGAGATGTTTTAGACTTTGGTTTTGAAGCTCCTATTTATGCAAACTGAATCCAGACTGTGGATTTTTCTTGGAAAATGGTAATGTAACCTAAATTATGTGAGGAACTCCAGCTATCCATTCCACATATCCAAATAGACAGAGGCCACTGCTGGGGGCATTTTCATTCCTCGACTTGATGTAGTTTCTGAATCACACTTCCATTCGCCTCATGAATCCTTCCTCCTCCCAGAGTATGTATCAAGGATAAGGATGTGATAGACTCTTGAACCAGGAAATGACAGCTTTGCTGTGACAAATGCTGAAGAAACAAGTGGCTGGGTTATATGACTGTAGCATATGAGCCTTTACATTTGGGATTTGGCTTGTATTCCACACATTCATACAGCATCAGTCATTCACTGAGAGCCCACTCTTTATGCTGTTCTCTCACACACACAGAAGGGTATCATAGTATGCTGAGTCAGGTTTTAAAGGAATTTAGGCACATAAAGATGCTGAATGGCTTCTAACAGGATTTCCAAATATGCTTAAGCACACAACTTCTGAAAGGCACCTCTGAAAACCTCATAAAGCAGCCATATGCACCTTAAAGTGCTTGAAAATCTTATAATTGAAAGAAAATAAATTTCTTGCTCTCTTGCCTGCGATTTTCAATACAGGGGGTGGAGAGCTCTAAGTGTTCTGGACTCTTCAGTTGTTGTGTTCCTCTGAAAATCCCAGCCGAAGAACTTACCCAGTGCCAACAACGTCAAAGAGAGGGAGCTCAGCAAAGTGATTTAGAAGTTGGTACTAACAAGCACTCTAAATCAATCTAAAACATGCCTCATGCTGGGTGACGTCTGCTATTGATAAAAGGGACAGGACAAATCAAGTCAAGGAAACATGATTGAGAAAATAATAAAAGAGCACCAATGAACGTTTCAAGGGCTTTTTTAGTGGAATAGCTGCACTAAAGTACGCTGATGGCCAGGAGGTGATCATCTGTGGGATACTCCCTAGACAAAGAGGAGACAGTGTACATTAGAGCAACAGTAAAAGTGGATTTCCCTCCTCCCGACCCCCTGTTCAGTCTACAGTTTATTTATGTTCTTCTTAACATTAAGAATATACCCAATTAATTCCTTTCTGACAGATGATACATTGTTTAAATAGCACAGTAGATGGGCACTTTTTAAGAACCCGGCAAAGCAATTGGTCCCTTTATGTAAAAGTTGTGCAAGATACTGTCAGCTCACAGACCTGCTGATGGAGTTAGATAGGATTATAGCCTGAAAAAAAGGCAGAGAAGTTGGAGGACCTGCTTCCTGGATAGGGCTTTTCTCAAAAAAGGGTCATCTACAGGGCCATTCATCTTACCCAGAGGAAGCTTTTCCCCTAGTGTGACTAAAGACACTTTCTGTCTCAAAAGAAGATAGACTACTGTTGTTGCTTGCCGGGTGGAGTTGTATTGTTTCTTCTTTTTCTGTTGGAACTAAAAATCTGGTTGAGAAACATGTTACTGGCATGATTTCTGAAGGCCACCCACACATCCCTGTAACTTAAATCTCTCTTACTTAACATAGAGGTAACATGTCTCCCCGGGGAAGAGGAGGAAGGGATTATGTTGCAGAGTTACAAACATCTGCAGGGAAGGAAGCACATGAAGCATGTATGTTTTACGGAAAGAGCCCGGGAGAGGGGGAGAGAAAAGTTCTTTGTTGCCTGTAAGGAAGGATGTTCATGCTCCAGGGGCAGATGAGGAAGGGGATGTGAGGTCATGACTGAGAAAGGTGAGGTGAACTAGGGCCTAATGTCACCTGATACGAACTGGCAAAGGAAGGGTTGGCTGTTTCCTCACAAAGTGACCTGTCTGCAGGCTGTCCTGGAGATACTACCCCTCGTAAATGAGCTTTGGGCTGAACAACATCGTTGTGCATCAAAAATTGCACAGGGAGACACTGCAAGTTAGGACAAACCATCAGCCCCCCTGCCTCCCTTCAGTGACTTCTCCTGGGAAGGGGCTTGTAGCAGAACAGATCAGTTTGGACGCTTGCCTCTTTACTTTTTTGTAACGTAAAGTACTTAATGAATTAAAATGTAGCAACCTTAAAGCTGATGCAAGCTGCTCCATTGCAACCATAAGAAAAACTACATTGATCCAGCTGGGCTGCTGCGGAATAACTCAAGACAGCTGGAGACGCGGTTAAAGAAACATAGTCCTCTGCAGCTGGGACTCCTCATGAAAAAAATATCGCGTGACAATCTCAGAGAATTGCCACTACAGAGGAGAGAAACCCTGGAGACAAGGGAAAGATAGTCTTTGGGAGGTGCAAAATTCTCACAGTTAGCTAGGGAAAGTAGCTGTGCGTGCAGGAGAGCTAGTGCAGCCGGGCTTCCTATGGATTTGTGCCTGTGGTGAGATCCGTGGCTGTCTGATCTGAAACAGATGCCAAGCGAAGCTTTTATCAAAGCCAGGGAATTAAAAATCTCTCTCTCCCAGAAGGATTCTCTTCTGAGTCTTTCTCCCAGTGAAGGGATTAATGGTCTTCATCTCTCTCCTACCTGTCTGCCTGAGACTTGCAGGAATTTGCTACTGCTTTGTGTGACTGAAATGAAAAGAGCCGGTGGGTTAAAAATGCATCAGATAGGGGAAGAATACACACACAGACAGAGTGTGATCCACTTTTTTTGGAAAACAGGCTGAAAATATAAGCGATGGGGAACATGCCAACTCTTTAGCCCCTAAAGCATCTTTCTGGGCTGGAAGTTTTTTTGTTATTTAAGGAGTGGGAGAGGAATGAGGGAGCTGTGCAGTAAGGGTGCATGAGGGCTTAAGGCTGGCAAAAAAGAACCTGTTATTTTCAGCTATTCTAAAGAGCTCTGGATAAGAGCAATCCTGCAAGCTGCCTCCCTGACCTAAGTAACAGGAGTTTCACTGACTTGCATCAGCCAGCCACTGGCTCTTCTTATGCTAACCAGGCCAGCATTATTGTATTACATTTAATGGAGCTCCTTATGTCATTCCAGCCTTGCTTCTGTTTTCTGATCCATGTGCTTCCCCTCCCTCCCATCACCTCTCCCTCATCTCAGTTGGAGTATGCATACGTGCTCCTCTTCCCCCTGTACCAGACACCACTGCAGTGCAGTGCTTATGATTACAAATCATCTCATTAAAGCCAGACAGCCACTCAGCTGGATGCAAATTACTGACCTCCTCAATTTATGAATGTCAGGCTTTTCAGGGTGGGAAGGGAGGGGGGAGCAGGGTGGAAAGCGTTCCATTAAATGGTATCCATCAACCCTATCACATTTATAAGCTAATAAAAAGGCTAAAATGAAGTTCATTGGGACTGGCTGGATCTAGTAGTACCAGCTGTTTCTATGAAATATTAATAGAAACAAGACATGTCTCTGTGTTCGAGTCTGTTAGGTGGAAGGATGATACGGTTATTGATAAGCTACTGCCCTGTCCATTCTTCTGAGTCGCATCTTCAATTTCCCTTCTGGCAGTGTTAATCCTCCTGTGTATGTGACCAGACAAGGCTAAAACACAGGAGAGCCTATTACTGAAGAGTAAAGACCCAGATTTTACAGGGGATCAAAAAGATAGTCTCGGCTTGCAGGTGATACCCACTATTTTGACCCTTTTCCATCATCTATGAACTTTGCTGTCTTCCTGTGATTCAAACAGGCAGCTTTGCCTTGAACTGGGAGAGGGAGATGTGTCGGGAAAGGCCTTGAACTTGAACCCTGAGTCGTGGAGAAATAAAATGCAAACTGTGTTGAAGAGTTCAGACCGCGAAAGCACTGCTTAGCAGCATGGCAGAAGATCTTGTCTCAGATGGTCTGGATGATGAAGGTTTTCCCGTTGTGGTGGCTGCTCAGTTTAACAAGTTCTTAGAGTTCCTTTGAATTAGGAATAAATGCCTGCTAAAATATCTGCTGCTTGCTGGGATATCTAGGCAACCTTGACATTCATATATCAAGGTGATTAGCACAGCCGATCCACACAGATAGGAAACCAACAGAAAAGCCAAACAATAAACAGGCCTGCACTAATCTCAATGATCTGCAGATGGTCATTTCAGGTTGCATGAGCACTATACCATTAGAGGGAAGGAAAGTGTACCAAATGACGTCTGTCCTATGGCTGAGCAGACCATTTCCATCCATGTTAATATCAATTAAGCACTTCTCACCAACGCTGAGAAATGTTCTCATCCAGCCTGGGCCAACCAGCTGGACTGCTCGGGGTCTCTGAGATTACTGGGAAGTACAGCCCATAAAAGAGAATGAAAACAACTAATGGAGGAGATCTCTTTGAGACGCTGCGAGCAAGAGTTTCACAAAGACAGAAAGACACATCATAAAATTTTTGTTCTTCTACATGTCTCTCCTCACAAGATAATGGCCAGTCACAAGCTTTTAGAAACAGAATAAATGCACTGGAACATATCCCTTGGCAGAGCAAGGCAGATGCAGTGATAAATTAGCTGGCGGGTGGAAGACTACCTACTGTGCAGAGAACAGGTTGTCAAACAGATTCATTTATGGCTGCAAGAGTGATCAGTTGGATTCTGAGCAGTTAGTGGAAATAATTGTATCACGTATAAACAGCATGCTACTTACAAAGGACAGATATGCTGTTGACTAGATAGCAGAAGCACAACTTGTCATTCAGCAAATATATACACAATAAATTTGCAGCTTAAAATCAAATCCTTTAAATTTTCCCAAAAGAGTTCAGTCCAGGGCAGAGCTCAAGCATAAACAATGTCGGTCAGAAAGGTAACAGTAGCAATGAAAGGCTGGTGAGCAGTTTATAGCGATATATTTATACTTTTGTCTCACCCAGAGGGGACAAGGGCCAAATGAGTCTTCATAAAACAGTAGCTATTGCACACACAGACATCTATTCACCAAATGTCATGCTGCATAACTGCTTAGAGACAAAAAATATCCATTACTACAGTGAACAGATGTAAGCAAGAATAACAAGAAAGCAGTGCTGCTTAAGAGAAGTTTTGCAGTGATATTCAAAATGATTCAAAATACAGTGATACAGGCAGGGAATCTCTCCAGGCAACAGTAAACCGACCGTACCTTCACAAAGCATTTATATTAGTCCCACTTTTTATACGAACTGCTGAAATTTTGAACCATCTTTCAGGAGCAGTTTGATGGAGTTGGTACCCCTCCAGAGATGAACACAGGCTTATCAGGAAATAAACACCCCTTGAGCTGGTGGAAAGGTAGACAGCAGTTAACATGGCATCTGCACTGTCTTACCACTGCACGGATTTTGGCCTGGCTTGGTGTGCTGGCCTCAAGGCAAACAGTTGGCTGCAACATTTTTTCTGTCAGGAGTCAACTGGAGTTGTTAAAGGTGATGGGGGAATACTTCAGTGAAATACTTCTCTTCCACTGATCAGCATCTTCTGCTTCAAAGAGATGCACTACAGCAGAAAATAAATGGATAAAGCAGGCAAGTCTACATCAGATACAAGGGCTCATGACCTTCACTTGTGCTCCACGGCAGAAATCTGCCCAGGGGCAGCAGACTTTCAAAGTGCCATGGCCAGGGTTCTGTGACAAATGTCCATGTGCAGGACTGATGTCCCAGTTTGAGAAGCAGCAGCAAATGGATAGGGAAGCAGAGTGCTGGTGGATCATAAATATTCTGGTGTTTGGTATTGATGGAACACCTGACTTTGAGTTTTTGGAGAAGAGATAGGATCTATTTGTCTAGGCTAAGCACAAGAATCCTATGACCCATTTTGGTCCTCAAAAGCTCTTAAGACAAAAATATTATGAAGTACTTTGAGAAATAGACATGTCCAACAAAACTTTTGTACGAACTGTCAGCTTGAGTTAGCTTCTGGAAGAGCTTGAAAAGACTCTCTCCTCTTCAGACTTAGCAAGCTGATTTCTAGAGCACAAAATTAAGGTAAAAAGATAACAATAGAGCCTGTAGTCTAACAAGTGTTTGTTCTCTGCTTTTTTGCTCTCCAAGGACAGCTAAAAGAAGTCAGATTCTACCTAAGCTACTGTCTGGCCTCATCAGCAGAATATGTGTGCTATATCCAGTGAGTGTGTCAAGGAAAATCTATTAAACTGACACTGACAAATATCCAAGTCTCCCCCTTCCAAGGAGACTATAGTCAGCTTTGCTTGTGCACAGTTTTTGTCCTAGGAATTCTTGAATCCTCTGCT
Source organism: Alca torda (assembly GCA_008658365.1). Taxonomy (NCBI): domain Eukaryota; kingdom Metazoa; phylum Chordata; class Aves; order Charadriiformes; family Alcidae; genus Alca; species Alca torda. The sequence continues at coordinate 153,992,997 of CM018077.1, read as the reverse complement.
ACAGCTGCACAGCTTCATCAAGAGCTCTGGAAGGTAAACCAAATCCAGCTTGGTAATTGGTGATAACAGCATTTCCCCAGTCAGAGAAGGGACCACTGACATCCTAGGTGAGTCCTGCAGCCACTGACTACTGTACAAATTGTGGTGTGGAAAGGAGGTTGTGAAGTGACAATAAGAACTGGATCACCATTTCAGGAGAAACAAGTAAGACTTGGGTTCTCACAATAAACCAGTTGTGAGCATGTACGTTTGGGGGTAATGTCCCAGCTCTGGATCTGGAGTGAGGATTCTGGAGACGTGGATCTTCCCCCTGCCCACCCAGGCCCTGCATTTGTCTCCTGATTATCTCTCAGCTACATACTGCAACTCCCTACTTAGCATACAACCTGCTTTGAATCCCACTCCAAGCACATAATCTCCCTGTAAGCCGCGTAGTGAGCCACAACATTTGCTTAACGGTACTGCACTGGGCAGACAAGATGGGTACTGGACCTAGTCCTCACCAGGCTACTACAAGTAGTCCCTGATGAAAAAGCAACTTGAGCTATGTCCTATGCAGAGCAAGAACTTGAACCACTGGGCGTGCTTATGTGTGCATATTTTTATACGAGACAAACAGAAGTTAGAAAATCTATATTTCTGTTTTAGGGGTGAAGGCTCACAGGTCACTTTTTCTCTTATTTATAATCCTTCTGTTTTAACTCTTCAAGAAATTCTGCTGGGTGTGAGGGTGCATTCCCCTAAAATGCCACCCTAATAAAAGATGTGATCCCTGATTGAATAACTTTGCAGAAGGAGAAAACTTTCATAAAATCACATAGTGTTCACTTTGGGCCAAATTTTTTGGTGCTTTACCAGTCATTTACTATTCATTACCAAGGCAATTCTCCCACTGAAGCCAATGAACTAGAAAAGAACGTGATCTCCATGAGCATCTAGACTATATTTAGCCAAGGACAGTCAAAATAAAGGAGGGAAAAACTACACTTTTTTCAAACACTTAAGGAACATACCCCTGAAAAAGCTGAGATAGATGCACTTACGTGGATACTGATCCACCAGGCTTACCCAGACTGTATTGATCACCAGCATTTTGAGCCAGCGTAGGAGAAAAACATTGATCTGCTGGAGCCACTGTATCATGCTGAATATCTGCACATGGAGTTGTAGTCTAATTTGGGTCGGAGCCCAGCTCCAGGTTGCTTCCAAGTGCATTTCATCCAAGAAGAGCTTCTACAAATATTCACCTGGTAGGGTAGTCTATTTTTGTCTATGCCTTTGCTTTGCTTAGCTGCACAGAATGTGCTTGGCTGATGCAAAACCTGCTGAAAACTCTGTCTAGCATAAAGTAATGTTCCTGCAGCAGACTTTTCGCTTTCTCCCTTTGTTTCCTGTACCCCGTCCTCTTTTTATGTGGGCTGTGTTCACCCCCCCTTTTTCTCCTCAATGAGTTAATGTTTCTCTGAATTTGTTTGTACTTTGGTATCAAACGCTGACCCTCTCTCCTTCGTATCATCAGCCGGCTTTGTCCGTAATGCCAAGTGACACCGCGGGTGACGGCAGAGCTCTTACTGACAGTTGCATCAGAAAAGGCTCGTGACACCTGCTGCTCAGCAATGAAAAAGAAGACTGAGCTCACACCGAAGGTGACTCAGCAACGCTTCTTTGCTGCTTGTTACAGAAGAGGCAGCATGTTTTTATCAGTCCAGCGGCGTACTCCCCTACAGCCTTTTACTGTAAGAGGATTTAAAGAATCTTTACATAAGCCAAACGGCAGAAGCAACAGCAGCTTATGTAGACTCAGGGTATTTCTGTCTGCACATGTTTTTATTACCCTCTGCTTGATGAGTCTTGCAGTTTCTCTTCCAGACAAGGTAGAATCTGAAAGAGCCTGAAACAGCTGATTCATTATTCATCTTCCCAGTTAAGCAATAGCCAGAACAGGTGGGAAGGAGGAGGCTACCAAAGGCCAGCTACACTTTCCAACTCCAAATAGGACGCTGTTATCCGGTCGCTTGAGATTTACAGACAACACAGCAGAGATTAAGTTCCTTTCCATTTCTGCTGAACTTGATACAACAAAATGAAGAAATCATCTCTGTGATTGCCCCATATACAACATATACACTTCTGCACTTCACAAAGTTTGCATGAATGAAAATTATATGAGCTGACATCTTCCTTTATCCTGTCTTGACCCTTATATTACATATATTCAGCCCTGAAGAGAAGAACTTGGGGATATTGGTGGATGAAAAATTGGACACGAGCTGGCAATGTGCACTGACAGCCCAGAAGGCTAATCATGTCCTGGCCTTCATAAAAAGCAGCGTGACCTCCAGCAGCAGGTCAGGGAAGTGATTTTCTCCCTCTGCTCTGCTCTGCTGAGACCCCACCCGCAGTACTGTGTCCAGCTCTGGAGTCCTCAGGACAAAACACACATGGAACTGTTGGAGGAGGTCCAAAGGGGGGGCCATGAAATTGATTGGAGGGCTGGAGCACCTCTTCTATGAGGCCAGTCTGAGAGAGTTGGGGTTGTTCAGCCTGGAGAAGAGAAGGCTACGGGGATACCTTATTGTGGTCTTTCAATATTTAAAGGGGGCTTATAAGAAAGATGGAGAGAGCCTTTTTACCAGGGCCTGTAGTAACAGGGCAAGGGGCAATGGTTCTAAACTGAGAGGGTAGGTTTAGATTGTATATAAGTAAGATTTTTTTTTTATCATGAGGGTGGTGAGACTCTGGAACAGGTTGCCCAGAAAAGCTCTGAATGTCCCATCATTGTCAGTGTTCAAGGTCAGGTTGGATGGGGCTGTGAGCTACCTGATCTAGTGACAGATGTCCCTGCCCATGTCAAGGGGATCAGACTAGATGACCTTTAAATATCCCTTCCAACACAAACCATTCTATCATTCAATGATCTTACAATTATGTTATCCTTTATAGCAATCCTTTATCTGAGCTCACTGGGGACTGTTCTACCATTGGTTCAACAGTCTCCAGACTAAAGCATCTATTCCGATCACAGCGCTTGTTACTCTCATGCCCAGCTCTCAGGTATTTCCTTTTCCAGTGTTGTAGAGGGACCTCTCACAGAATGGGGAAGGCCATGGTATGTTGCTTAATCACATGATAGTTGAAGGTTGCCATCTTAACTGAGTGTACTGCTCTCTGTATCCCAACACTGCTGTTTGTCCTTCATAATGAGCTCACCTACCACATGGGTGTTGGGTCTCAGCAATCTGGCCCACAGAGCAGGGCAGAGGCTTGAGCATCTGTCTGAGACCTGGACGCACATGCAAGAAAGCAGGAGGCAGAGGTCAATTTTTTTGAGCTTTTGATGTATAGTGTCATGAACAGAACTGAGCAATAGACCTACAAATTGACGAATCAAACGCTACCATGTTATGGGGAGAAGTATGGGAAGACACATTTGCCTCATACACTACCTCCAAATCCTGTCTATCTTCATATGGATGAGATAGCACTAATTCCGCCACATCTTAGTCTTCATGCATAAGAGATTAACGTGACCCTCCTCCCTTATTCTTTACTATGACTTGCTCCTTTACGCTTCATTGTCCAAATTAGTAAAACAAGGACGAATTAGAACTAATTCAAGTCTCAACTTCTGCAGCTGTAACCTAGTGCTATAGGTTAATAACAGCTGATCTCTCAGAAAAGCCCAGCTTCTAGGATACCCTTACACATTAACCAGACAAAACTGGAATGACAAGTCAAGACAAAAAATTTCCCAGCCTCCTCATGTCACCGTGACTAATGTTACTGCTGTCGTGGAAAGATCAGGGTGAAAGTGAGTAAAAAATATAAATGATATTTATGCCTTTCAGACATGTCTTGTTTGTTTTCTCTTTATCGTGCATTGTATTAATGAGGAGGATAATCGTTATTTAATATACACTTCCAAAAAAGGCACTCAACCAAGGCACATGAGGGCTTGAAATAATTAGGATGATATAATTGGGTACATTATAGAGGGCATGAAATTAACTGTAGTTAAATTAACTCTTCTTTCTCAAATGAGCATAAAGGAGAAATTGCCGAGAACACATCTTTCTCATACTAATTGGAAGCAGAGGAATGCAGTATTTTATCTGCCTGAGTTTTAACTCTGAACCACAGTTGTGCTTGTACATTTTTCCGTTGTATACCACCTATAATTGTGGTCAACCCTTGTTTCAATCTGCTGGAGTCTCTGCTGCCTTTAAGCAGCACTGAAAGTAAAGCTCACTGCTTGGTGCTATAATCCCATCTAGGTCGACAACTGGATAGGAGACTTCCAAGAACATTTAAATATGTCATTGATTCAGTAGACCAGGACAAGATCAGTGTTCCTGTTCCATGAGAAGGAATGTTAGTGACCTTTTTTCACAGTAGAAACACTCCTCTTTGATTCTGCCTCTCTACTCCGCTCTCATGAGGCTGCACCTAGAGTCCTGCATCCATCTCTGCAGCCCCAACAGAATAAGGACATGGACCTTCTTATGGACATGGATTGAGTCCAAAGGAGGGCCATGAAGATGACCAGAGGGCTGGAGCACCTCTCCTATGAGGACAGGTTGAGATAGTTGGGGTTGTTCAGCCTGGAGAAGAGCAGTTTTCCAGTAGGTAAAGGGGGCCTACAGGAAAGATGGGGAGGGTATCTTTACCAGGGAGTGTAGTGATAGAACAAGGGGTAATGCTTTTAAACTGAAAGAGGGGAGATTTAGGTTAGATATCAGAACGAAATTTTTTACTGTGAGGGTGTGAGACACTGGAACAAGTTGCCCAGAGAATCTGTGGCTGCCCCCTCCCTGGAAGTGTTCAAGGCCAGGTTGGATGGGGCTTTTTACCAATTAAATGGGGCTAATTTACCAATTAAATTACATGGGATTGTTCCAAGTGGGATACCCTCTGGAGTCTATAAAATCTTCCAGATGTGCAGTGATAAATAAAAGATACACTCACAGGAAATTTTTGAATGAATAAGGACCAAAAACAATGGAGACAAAGGCCTGGATTTGGAGGCAGACTCACAACCTGCCAAGAGCTAAGGCGTCACGCCCAGTAGCTAGGACTGTCCCATAAGAGGTTGCCCAGAGAAGCTATGGATGCCCCATCCCTGGAAGTGTTCAAGGCCAGGCTGGATGGGGCTTTGAGCAACCTGGTCTAGTGGGAGCTGTCCCTGCCCATGGCAGGGTGGGAACTAGATGATCTTTAAGGTCCCTTCCAACACAAACCATTCGATGCTTCTATGATTCTATGATCTTCTGTTCATTCACTGTCTTGTCCCTATGGACGTGCCAAGCCATCCTGGGAAGTATCTGTCCCCTCAATGGACCTGATCCCCCAGCTGCAGGCTGGTGTTCTGGTGTGACTTCAGCCTAGCTCCAGTCCCATGGAGATGCGCAATGCCTGGGACTGCCTCTGCCTGCCCCCTTGCCTGCCCTGCTCCCTGTCTAGGGGCAGTGGGATGGGCCCTGGCAGTGAGACCCCTGTGCTACCAGTCCCCAGCAGGAGAACCCATGGCCCCCAACAAGCCCCCAGCCCTTATTGCACCTTGACAGCCTCCTTGCTCCAAAGCAGAAATCTTTGTTGCATGGTAAATACAAAAATGTTCACAACATTTCTGTTCCTTCCAGAAGCCACAGTTTAATACCCCATTGTTATGAGTCTCTTTTCCATCCAAAAAAATGTAGATGCAGCTGATGTAAAAATTACGAATTTAGCTTGAATTGTTTTCAGCCGCAAAAGAAAATGGAAAAATACTGAAAATAGCAAAAACTTCTGTCAAATTTTAAGAATGAAATGTTTTATTTTTTTATTTCAAAGAGACATTTCTTACTAAAGAAATTCTTAATTATCTGTGAAACAAAATTTTGGTTTTCTTATAAATTTCTAAAACTCTTCCATTCAAATCTTGACTAATGGATGGCTCTTCTCCCTAAAAGTAACAGGGTTACTTCTGAGAGAAGCTTGTGCCCAGATGATTGTGGAGTTGTATCCCTACAATGCCTTTTCTGGATGGGAAAGGAGAGATATGCTGAGCCCACAACAGCCCCTCAGGGGCCTGAATGACCTCCAGGAGTTGGGGAAATCCCTGCTGTGGAGCTAATATTCACAGAGAAGATAACAGCTTCAACTGGTATTTTATACTTTTTTACACTGTGAAATTTTAAACCATTGAAACATTATTTTTATTATTGTGAAAGGATACAGCTGGTCTAAACACAGAGTAACATCACAATTGACAATTTAAAATTTAAAAATGAAGGCTAATTTGCTCTACAGATAGGGAGCTGAAAGCAGCTGTTTTGTATGAAAGCACTTATTGGCTCATTTGGAATTAGTGTCATTGGGAACAACATGCTGTGGTTGTCCAGGAAGGCTCAAAACATAAGCCAGAGAAAACTGCTGAAATTCAGCCATCCTGGGCTCATCTGTAACCCAAGAGGAATTTAACACTAGGGGGTACAGTGGTGGAGCTTGTAAACACACAGGACTGTTTTCAGTGAGGGAGCAGTCAACGCTGTGGAGGCACAGAATGTTCCACCCTGACGTGATGCCAATTTTCACCCGATTAAGTGAGGCAGTGTTGTTGGTGGGTATGACACGGGGATGGGAATCGGGTAACCTAGTCTCATATTCTGGGTCTACCATAGACCTGCTTCACCATCCCAGGTAATTGCTTTATTCATACACATAACTCGGAAAAGGAGGAAAAGAAAAAGATGGTGCTGGCTCTTTCTACTACCCTCCTTCCTTCTGAGTAACATCCCACAAGACATGAGGATGTGCAGAGTTTCTCCCTCTCACTTTCTCATTTAAATTGGAATTGTCTTCTCCTTCTCTTTGTTCATCCTACTTCTTATTGAAGCTATACATGCTCCTGGAGATGTTAGTAAGTCATGGTACTGCAGAGGTACCCTGAAAGAAGAAAGGCTCTTTCTCATCAGTGTGACTACTAAAAATTATCTGAAGACAGCCAACAGCTAAGGTAACCAGAAGAACTTAGGTTAAATTAAATAAATATGGACCATTGCCCTTCTGTTCAAATAGCATAGACTCTAGATTACGAGAGAAAGGCACACACAGAAGACAGAAGAAGACAGCAGTAAAACACATACATATGTAAAGGTGAGACTTCAGTCTGCCTTATGTCACTCAAATGTTTTTTCTGTGATTTGTGTCCAGTGAATAACATGGGATATAATAACAGATCTTTAGTTGTAGTAAAGTAGTGTCAAACTCAAGACAACAGTGTACCACTAGCTTTCATCAACTCAAAACCTGCAGCAAATTTTAAAAGGGGCTGCAAACGTGTGTCTAGAGTTCAGTGAGGTTTTTGGTCAGGTTGGTTGTAACCTGTCTCCCATGGTCAGGCTTTGGCATGTGGAAAAAACAGACTGACTTTTTAAAGTGCTTGGACAACCCAGAAAGGGGGCGAATGAGAAGCAGAATGAATGGGAAGCATTAGGAAAAAAAGACCAGGGGCAGAAGTTAAAGAGGGACCATGGCAATGGCTGGAGTTAACCCGAGAGGAAGAGAAACACAGAGGAAATCCTGAAAGGGGAATAATTGGAGGAACAGAATTAGAAACTTGGCTGTCCTCAAAAGCAGCTGTGCTGGATGGAGGAGGAAGGGAGACAGGAGGGGAACACGTGCCATTTGTTAGTTTCAGTTTGCTTTTCAAAATGCTAATTATGCAAAGGTGTTTTAGTATCCAGCAATGCAGTGTGAAGGGATGACAATAGATAATATCTACTGTTCTTCCCTGGATTTTAATAAGAGACAGTGTACATTAACTCATACAGTTGACATGAAAAATGTTTCCTTTGTGTTTTTTAGTGTTTTTTTTTTTTTTTTTTTAAAGGTAGGCTGAGAGGGAAAGTGGGAGTGTATTACTATGACTCAGCCTCAGATGCTGAGACAGATGATATCAAGCATACCTCCCCCCACCCTTGTTACCTAGCTGCAGTATGAATGTTATAAATATTTCAAGTCTTCTCCCCTCGGGAATGAAGCTCTGATTCCTTCACATCTTGAAGATGCTCCCTGTTTGCTTTTTCTAAGTGAAAAATATCAACATGCATGAAAGTGCCTGGCAGTGGTAGATCTGAGACATACATGGCAACCTTACAGTCTGCAGTCAACTGGGAACACTGAAACCAGACTAAAAATTCAGTCCTTCCCGAGAAACAAGGATGGAGATACCTTAGGCAGCTGAAAATAGTGTACATAATTACATATACACACATACATACATATATATATAAGTATATACACACAGATCTATTTTACGTCTGAACACAAAACCACTTGAAAGCTTTTAACCTCTCCCAGAAAACTATACAATGTTTGATTTAAGGATCCATAGGATTAACTAAATATAATCATCTCTTCTAAAAGTCAGAGATGTACAATATACAATCAGAAAGCTGCAGAGTGTCTCCAACGATAAGCTCAATGCCACCCTGACTCTCATTTTTGGAGAACACAGGCCTGGCTACAAGGATCACAGCCTCCCATGATTCCCTTTGCATTCACTGGATTTAGGCGAGAGCCTCTGAAAATCAAAAGATATTTGAGTCTGGAGACCAAAATGTTTTTCTCTTTCATGTACTTGAACTTTTTCTTAGAATAATTTTTATCACACTCACAGATGGCATGAACGGTTTCCTCTTTATCCTGCACCATGACTATTTAGAGGAAGACAAAAGGAGGACTGTTTTGTGGAAGACAAAATGATGAATTGTAATGTGAGGAGGTAAGCAAGCCCAGTGAATGCTCCCTGCTTTAACATGTTTAGTTTGCCTATAGGAAAGCTACCCACCACTCCTAGTAGATCTGAATTCTTCAGCAGAAGTTGCTGCTAAACTGTCCTTTGCCACCTTCTTTTCATATTTAAATCTCAGAGTACATTACGAAGAGAATAAGCCTTGTTGTTGCCATTTTCCAGGAAGAGAACACAAAGCATAGCGCTATGAAATAGACAATTGTAAAGTTATGAGGAGAAGAAGGAACCAATGAAAAGTAGGTCTTTGAATCACAGTTCTGCATCAGTAGGGGAATATTTAGTCTTGTGAAAAGAGGCTACAGCCAGACAACACATTACAGTATGCTGATTATAATTCCTCATATTCCAACACCAGACCCCAGAATGATATGCTTTGCTGGAATAATATCAAAGTCGACAAACAAAACTATTACATGTCACAAAAAATTTAATTGTTAGAATTTGCACAGAGACCAACTGCTCGTGGGCTAGAGAAGCTTCATGGCTTTGCAATAAAGACGGGGGAAAAACACACCCATGCTGAGCAGGTGGCACATTGATGCCTGATTGAAAGGCCAAACCCTCCTTTTTTCTCCCAAGGAAGATCGTTAAAATATTCATCTGGAGTTGAAAGATGTATTCATTTTGTTTATTGAAACAATAGCATCCGATTTTCTGCTCTTGAAAATTTATAGAGGTGATGTAGAAGCAACAGTTACATTCCCATAGGCAGTTTTTTGCCCTTTCAAACACCAAACATGCTTTAACATACCTCATGTTTGTATGTAATGGCACCTAACTGAATTTTCTGTTGAGTCCATGGGCTGAACTCTGCTACTCTAGAAAAACAGGGCCAGTTCTCAAGATAAGAAACCACACAATGCACATGCTCTGGTACCTAGGCGCTAAGCCACCAAGCACTACCAAAACACAAATCAATACATAATAATCATAATATAATCCTAGGGAAATCTCCTATTAATTTCTGTTTATCCCATTAAATTAACTATTAATTAAGTGGATAAGGCTTCATAGGACACATATGGTTTAACCATGTTTCATGACACCAAAATGAGTCGATGAGTTTTTCAGACCTTCACCACAGACCTTAAGAGAAGACATCCCAAGCTCGAAGTCCAAACAGAAGATCCAGGAAAGAAAGAACCTGAAACATTTTGATTTATGTTTTGATTATTGTTTGAGATTCCCAAGCTTCCTGACATTGCAAAAGAAATTCATGTTTTCATAGAACAAAAAGCATCCATGCACAGCTTTCCATAGCGTCTGGCAGACTGATGGGTAACACACACATTTACATTTCATGGGAGTTGAAAGCACATTCATCTAAGTCATTTCTGTTATATTCTCTGACAGCTTTTGAAAATTGCCAGGCTAGGTTTTTGCGTTTGATCTTTCGACATTATTGGAGGTTGTATAAACAGGAAGCAATGAATAGTTTCAGCATCAATTAAGATAATTCTAAACAAACACAATGTCACGGCGCTGTCAGTTCCCTGTGGTGGGCATGTTCATGGACATGTGTTAAGACCACAGTGCAAATCCCCTTCCAGTGGAAATGGCAGTCCTGGTGTTCCTCCACTCAGCTGCAACTCTGGCTGTACTAGTAACCCAAATACATCCATAACATGGACTTAAATAATACATAATATGGTCCTTGTGGATTAATAGTTGTTACGTTATCTGGGATGATGGGAAGAGGGGTTTAGCCACATGGACGGTGTGCCATTTGCCCTTAGGGCCAGAGAGCAAGTCTTGACCTGCTTTATTTAACAGTAGCCTACGGCTCTTCTTCTGCTACCAATCACCACAGGACACACCATGTAAAGCAAATGGGCAGAAGCCAAGTGACACTGAGCTTCAGGAGTTCTTTGACCCTTCTTGGGTTTATCAGTGTGTATTAAATAATGAACAGGAAAAGGAAATCAGGTTGTGATGGAAATTAGTGCTCTTTAGGCTGATGACGTAAAGGGCCGGATTTATTAAGAGCTGCATTTTTAAACTCCCTCGAAGCAGAAAGTTGCATAGGCACTCTGGTGATTGATCTCCCAAATAAAAATGGATAAATTACCTAGAAAAAGACCAGAGGAGGCAGCCTCCATTACATTTCTGTGCAGGGGCTGCAAACACTTCTCTAATCATTAATTCCTTTCATTGTTTCAGACCAAAAATACGTTCCATATTTCAACTCTGAAGCTGGTGGGAAGTTTCCCGCTGCATTCAATGAGCTTTTGATTAGACTATTCTTTTAGCTGTTCAGGTCCTGTACATTTACTATGACTGCAAGTATGTAACATTGGCTTCTCGACATTTCTCTGGAGGAGAAACTTTCCTTTCCTGGCATTAATTCTGAACGTCAGACTGAAGGCTCCATATGCCCTCCCCCACTATGGCTTTACAAATTGGTTGAACATGATTATATCAATAATTTCCATAGCATAGCTCTCAACAGCGTTCTGCAGGGAGACTTCATAAATGATCGCCTTCCAAGAAAACCAAGAGGTCTTCCAGTCTAAATAGATGACTGGAAGAGAGCTCCACTAATGCTACGTGGGTGCTTCCCGACAGGATTTGGGTGGACAGGAAGAGACAGAGTGCATTTTCTCCTAGCTGTAAATCCTGTGCAGACAGGATTCTTCTTTCGTACCTCTTGCAATGGGCAGGCTGAAAAGACACAAAGGACTCTCTTGTGAGCAAGAGAGTGCAGAGGTGCTCAGATCATCCACGTTTGCACTCACACCTCCTCTGTGATTAGGGGCAGTTCACCAAGGGAGTACATATCTCTTCGTACACAGTGTTGTATACAGTAAGGCCCAGAAGATGAATAATGCCATTTCATGCCATGCTTTTCTCCAGTGAGGCAATGGTGATACTTCAGCCTCATCTCAGAATGTAAACTCAAAAGCTGGGAGTTTTTTTGTAAGCAGTTTCTATTGTCTATTTTCCCCTTCTCTCAAACTGCTGAGCCACAAGTGTAGAACATGCTGCGCAACCAGGTCGCAGTGAAAGAGAGCGTGAAAACATTGTCCGGAAGGAAATATTTGATTTTCATTTCCTTAGTAAAAATAACTTTATAGCTATAGATTACTGGTATTTAATTTAATTATAAAAAATGATGCAACATGTAATCTGTGTAAATGTCTGCATGGCGTATTACCCAAGAGACACGCAAAAGGTAATGCCTACACTTGGAGACAACCAGAAGCCTTCTAAACCTGGTTATCGGAGCATTGGGCCCTACTTAATGCACTCCACCTTTCAGGAGAATAAACTAGCTCAGGTTCAGCACTCAGATAATTGTGCGTATCCAGCTTCTGGTTGCTCTGCTCAGAGCACAGGCAAAACAAGTCTGCCTTTGCCCACAGTCTGCCAGCATGCCTGCCCACAGCACTGCCTTGTGTTGAGTATAGCAAATGCTGGGACTACAGTAAGGGATATTCTTCGTTACGAGGGATAGGCAAGAGACTGTTTCATAGTCTATATGCAAGTAATGTCTAGTAATGACACATCCATCAGGGGAAAAAAAAAAAAAAAAAGAGGAAAAACTCCTTTTGGTTTTCTTTTTATGTTGTTCCTTGCACTATAAAGCATGTCACTAATTGAAAACAGAAATTTTAAAAAGTGATGAAATTTCTAATGTCTTGAACCTAGTTTAAGACTTCTCATATGAGTGTGTGTTTGCACTCATGAGCACCTTTCTGAGTAACTGTTTAGCAGGTTGTAGAATACAGATATTTTGGGAGTTAATTTGGCAAGTAGAAACTGTGCGCTAAGTGTCCCAAAGGATAAAGAGGGAATAGAAATTTAACAGTCTATTGCAGCCTCGTATATTCCTTCCAAAAGGAATGTGCATCATTCTGAAAGGGTTTGTATGCATCTATGGTCAAATCTGATCTTGTTGCAACTAGAAACGCATGTAGATTTCAGAGCTCATCTGTTCAGTCCAATTTCCCATCCGTAATTCTTTCTTAAGGGTTTTATGATAATTTAATAGTAAAAGTCTATATTACAGAACTTTAAATGTGCTCCAGTATAAACACAGCTTTCATTCAAATTTAATGCTTCTGTTTATTTTTTTGGCTGCTTGAAAACAGCATCAAAATATAGAACTGTTAGAAACTGGAGATGAGGTAAAAAGGTTCTGCTATGAATGACCTAGATATAAAATGATAGACTAACTAGTCCAGCCTGGGACGAGAGAGGTCTCTTCCCTTTAAAGCACTGGGCTAAATACCAGGCAATCTGTGTTTGTTTTTCCTGGCTCCCTGTGAAAACTTTAGCAGGAGCCACTTGAGCCTAGAACTTACCAACACAAACATCCTTGCATGCATACTTAGATGATTACTATCTTTGACTTCAATAGATGATCATGGGAATTAACCGTTTGCTGGATCAGCACCTTCACTACTATGGTTTACGTCCTCTCATGGTTCACTAACACTGTAGAAACACAGACTCCAGACATCTAAGGTGCCATAGTCCCCTATAAATCCAAAACAAAAATGCGTTCTCTGTCCCAAAGACATTACAGTCTATTCTTAAATTGCTGATATGCCATTTTCTGCCATTTAAATTAGCATGAAAAATTTTCCTAACTTTTCTCCCTGATTATATGGTATCTATATTTTGTTCTGTGTGAGGAAGAGAAACCCACACTGTTTACATTGTGCAGCTTCTTCATGAACACATGATCTTGGCTTTTGTAGGCAGTATCACAGCAGTTCCCAAGGGAATGTTTATATACATAACAGTATTTATCTATAATCCCCACAGCAATTTTTATCACATCAATGCTGAGCATTTCCATAGGATCTCTAGTATAACATGATATATATCATTACATAAAGAAGACGTTTTCTTCTTTAGATTAAATGAAACAGCATTTTTGCATTCAGAACTATGTAATCTTGTTACAATGAGAAGAGATATATGCATCAAAATCCCATTAGTGTGACTGAGAGGGACACAAATAAATGCTCATGTATCAATCATTACTATAATTGTTATTATTATTCAGGCTGATTTATGGAGGGCTATTGCTTTTGTGTAGGATCTTAATAATCAATCAGGTGTGCCAGACAAATAAGAGGACTTGATGAGTTTAGAGGATAGTGGACAAATTCTCCTACCACGGACATGAAAAGATATGGTACAAGGATGTATTTGCAGAAGTGGTTCGAACGGTATTTTAAACATGGACCAAATTCTACAGTGTCTGTTTATTATTTATAATGATCTTAACACTGCCAGCCCCACACAGAGATCTGGGTTCCCAGAGACAGTGTAAAAGCACTTAGCAATAGGCAGTTGAAACACTAAAAGTTTCAACAGAAATATACAGATCACAACAAAAAAACATTATTTATCGCTTTTAGCAGATAGGGAACAACTCTGGGTCACACAGGGTTTCTAAGGTAAGGCTAGTAATTTAGCCCACTTCAGTCATTACCTCAACTACTTCTCAATCAGGTAAAATTCTGATTTCTGGAAAAAGGAGATTAGCAGGGTTTGGCCCAGTACACTAAAATGTGCTAAAGACAGAATGATGACAAATCAAAAATCAGACAGGATTTTCAGAGATGAGGATATGTGCCTATGAAGAACAGAAGTGAATGCATGGTGCTTTCTGTAATTACCAGTGTCATTGCAATTATTGCAACAAACTTGACACAAAATAGAGTTGTGTGAGCATGCAAGATACAGAAAACTCTGCTATGATGTATGACCAGGAAAAATAGATTAAATAGCATCCAGTCCCAATCCTGGTATTGATTTTCTAGTAGTTCCATTAACATGATACTTCACATAAACACTCTATCATTCTGAACATTTTGGGAGTGTAAATAATTACACCGCTGTAATCCTAGTTGACAAATCTCACATCTCTCATATATGGCCATGAGTCAGTACGTATCAATCAAAGCTGATGTGTATTTTGACATGGGAGGCTCTTAGACATAGCACATCTTCCTTGTGTTTACCACCACCACATTCTGAAACATGATAATAGCCATTTGAATCAATCCTGAGGTGCAGGCGTGGGGCATGAATCATAGCATTCCTTCGTGCTGCCACACAGCTTCTGAAATACATCAACACTCCATGTCTGAACATGGGCAGAGTTGTTTTGAAGAAGGAAATAATAGATAGCCTTGTTCTATCACGGGTGTAAAACAACTTGTAAATTTTTTTACGCTCTAGCTTTCTTTCAGCTCGTGGCACAGTAAAATTGATACAATCTGCATTTGAGAGTTATAAAGCCCTGGAGAATATGAGCATGTAGAGGAAAAGGAAAGCCAAAGCTCAGGACAAGGAATCGGGAAAATTATGATCTCTTCTCAACTCTACCAGTGACTTCATGTCTGACTGCAGAGAAAGCTTGGTCTGATAAAAAGGGAACTGAAGGTGTCTGCTTCACCTATATGTCAGATATTTTCACATGAAGACTACGAACCCAGCACCACTGAATGCAGTTGGTAGCCTGAAAATCTATAGGAAGGTCTTTTTTGTCTAGTAAATAGGTCCCGAGTAATCTGTACAAAAAATGTCCTTCCACAACAGTAAAATTCTTTGCTTTAAACCAATTAAATTACATGGGATTGTTCCAAGTGGGATACCCTCTGGAGTCTATAAAATCTTCCAGATATGCAGTGATAAATAAAAGATAGATAAACTCACAGGAAATATTTGAATTAATAAGGACCAAAAACAATGGAGACAAAGGCCTGGATTTGGAGGCAGACTCACAACCTGCCAAGAGCTAAGGCATCACGCCCAGTAGCTAGGACTGTCCCATAAGAGGTTGCCCAGAGAAGCTGTGGATGCCCCATCCCTGGAAGTGTTCAAGGCCAGGCTGAATGAGGCTTTGAGCAACCTGGTCTAGTGGGAGGTGTCCCTGCCCATGGCAGGGTGGGAACAAGATGATCTTTAAGGTCCCTTCCAACCCAAACCATTCTGTGATTCTATGGTAACATAAAGGAGGTACAGTTTTAACCATTCCTAGTCAGCAATCCTTTTGGGTCAAATGACAGAGTTTTGACAGATGACAGAAGCTGCTTTACAAATTTTACACATTTATTGAGATTACTTTTTCACCATTTTAGCAATTGAATCTGCTCAGCTTTATGTAAAATACATGAGTCTTTCTCTTCCAAAACTGAATGAAAAATGTCCATTTATCCTGGTGATTAGGACATGGGTAGGAAACTTCAGATTAATCAAACTGAGCACTGAGGATTTAAAACTGAGCCTACATCTCAGACAGACAGCCCTACAACTGGGTACTGGAATATGGCATGGGCCACAATTCCAGCTCCACTTAGCAAATTAATGAGCTTGGGATAAAATGCAGGGGAAATCAGGGATCAGGACTCAGGGCTTCTTCACCAATGGGTTCCCCTTCTGTAGCCTCATCCTTTTTTTGCAGAGCTCTAACAGGAGAGGTACAGAATGGCCCTATTCCAGTACTCCCCTGGCAAGTCGATAAAACCAATTTGAACCCTGGCAAGGTGATCACACTCATGCCATCTGCCACAACGTGGGTGGATTTCCCACAAGGGAAAAAGGACAGAAGACAACAGCATCCCTTCCTCTCCATCCCACTGTGTTTCTCAGCAAAGGGGCACACAGCTGCCGGGCTTCATGCTGTGGCTGCAGGTGGGTGATGGCTGTTGTTGGAACCCCCAATGGGCTCCTCACCTCCAGGGACTGGGAGGGAGTCTGAGTTTCACTCTGCACATCTCTGAATTGGCAGCTGAGTGCAGGAAGAAACCAGGCACTTAGCTGTTCAGCCCATGATGCTGCAAGTGAACTTAGGTTTCAGCAGCTTGGGAATTAAGAGAAAAAAATGGAAGAGCTGATTGGTTTTAGGTGTTTCAGAGGTTAGCTTATACTGGAGAGGAAGCTGCCAGAATTGTTCTCCTGGATTTAAACATTTAATCCTGCAATGTGAATCTCAGTCTGTGTCCTCCTTTTTTTTTTTTTTCTATTTTAAGTATAGAAACTCACAAAATTACTAGATACAAGTAAAGTAACGCTACATTAGATCTTTATTTTTATTTGTCAGGAAATCTTTACCTGAAATACAGTTGAATCCACTTAAATCAATACATGTTAAGGGAATACACCTATTAAAAGACAAGAGGTAAATTACAAGTATAACTCAACTTTATAAAAGGAATAAAATCACTAGAAGAATTTTAGTTTAAGTCAATAATCAAGATGATGATTATAGTCATATCAAACTCTTCTAAGCTAATAATTCTTAATGGGAAAAAAAAAGAAGTTAAAATATACTTTATGTGAACAAAGGTTAAGCACTCAGCCAATTTTAAATGTGTTCTTGATGGCTGGAAATCAATGTATACCTTCAGGCAGATATTGTGTACAAACATACATAAAAGCAATGACTAACACAATATTATAACTTGAAAGTGCCCAGTAGGTGTGTCTTATCTACAATGTTATCCTACTGCAAAATCACAGGCACAATTTGTTGACTAGGCATTGACTGTTGAGCAGCAGAATTGCTCAACAGAGAGGTGTGAAACAGGGTTCAAACCCTGAAGGCTTTGAACAAAAAAATTACCACTAAAATCGGCGTGAAAAGATACTGGGGGGGTGGGGTGGTTCTCCATGTTTCCAACCTCTGCGTACACACGTATAAAAACTGGATCTACTCCCCTGGCTCCAAATAGCACTTGGCTCAATGATGTTTTTCCTTCCCTGCTTTCAAAGCTTGTTATAATATTACTCTCCTTTTCAGCTGTACACACAGTCAGCTTCCTGAGTGGGAAAAGCTCTGAAGGACAACAAAAGTAAATTTTCTCTTAGGAACTATTCAAGACAGGACAACTGGATAGACACCAAGAGATCACAGGGTTTTTCTGCTTCTCGGATGAAGTCTGGACCTTCAGTTCTCTCTGACATGAATGAGAGCTTAGAAGAGTTGTCCGATGTTACTCCAACTATATAGTCCCAATGAGAACCATCACAGAGAGGTAGAAAATCAGACATTTTCTTCTTTTCTCTCCCACTACTTACTATTCCTGCAGTGAATGGAAATGAAAATTTCCCTCCTTGTCTTCAGAGTGATGAAAAACTACCTGGTTTAGTTGGTACAGTCCCCTTTATTAAGAACTGATGCTGCAGGAGTCTACAGGTGGCTAGTGGACCTGCCAAGGTGAAGTAGGTTGTACTGGTGGGACAAATGGTTTCAGAACTGGGGTGGGGCAGTGGTAGGGAAGAAACTAATAAGAGGTCTGATACTATGAAGAAATTACTGTTTGACTTAAAAAGTAGGACTTTTGTGGGAAAGTTGAGAGCAGTTGTGTTGTTTCTGAAGTGGAGGAAATGCTAGTGGCACTTTAACAGCTCTCTCACTTGACTAACTCATGAGCATGGGTCATTTCTTACATCAGTGAATAGATCGTGCTCTAAAGCTTATGGTGCCTCTGGGAAAAGAATTATCACAGGAACTCCTGCTACTACTCCTGAGGCCACGTCTATCAGGTTTTTGAAATGGTGATGGCCATTTCATACAGAAAATGGATGTAAGTGTTACTCTTATTGTCTTTATGTCCTTTAAAAACATTCTTCACAAATCACTCAAAAAAATTAATCACAAAAAAAAATCCCAAAATGCCACTTTTGCTTTGATTTTCTACCACTAAATCCAATTTTATAAGCAACAAGATGTTATTCAATTAAATACTTAGGCAATCAAATACATCAAGTTCTTCATTAGTAGCACTGAGAGCAATTATATCAGTTTAATTCATATCTGCAGTTGCTTGTATGTGCTTTGATAAATGTGCAATGAACACATCCTATAAGGCTATTGCTGAAGTAGTTAAGTGAGTTAAGAAGCTCCAACCACTGGAAAAAAATCACAGTAGTGAAATGTACCTATCACTAAACTATATAAAGAACCCTGCATAACAGTAGAAAGATAGGAAGTAAAGAAGTAAATACCTATTATACTAGCACGTGCCATTCAGGTAGGTCTATGAGATATGGAAAGTGGCCAAGACATTGTGATTGACACCAATTCTCCTACTAAGACAGAGACGGACAAAAATTCATCTCTCAAAGAGTGATGCCTTGTGTGGCATTTAATGGGATAAGCTAGCAACATCATCTGACAAACTCACCAGGTGCCAGATTCAGGACTGGTGTGAAAGTAGAGAAAATTACATTCCCTTCTTCTGACCTGAACCTTTGTATCAACACTCAATCTCCCGCAGGCATGCTAACACCTACTCCATCAATGCGCAAGGGAGCCTAAATGAATGCAATTTAAATATCAAGGCGTCAAAAAAGGGTGTAGGCAGAAGCAGGCTGGAAACGTCTCAGTCATCTGTGGTCTCGTGGATTATCTGCTATCTTCTCAAGATAAAAGTTCTATTTTGCACTTCCTTGTACAGTGATAGAGTAGGGGTGAAGGATTTTTAAGAGTTAGAGCATTAGGAAGTCAGATAAGTACATCAAACTTACACATACCTCCGTTCATTTGCTGGAAGAGGATCTAACTTTCCACTCTCAGCACCGAGAACTCGGAAAGCAAACAGCTGACTTGGCACAGGGGACAGCAGAGGCATTTTGATTTGTTTATAAAAGCTGTCAAGCACCACCCACACTCTGTCCTCGAGTGACCCAGTTATATTCTACTGCATGAAGATCACAGAATCACAAAATCACAGAATTACAGGGGTTGGAAGGGACCTCTGGAGATCATCTAGTCCAACCTCCTGCCAGAGCAGGGTCACCTACAGCAGGTTACACAGGAACGCGTCCAGGCGGGTTTTGAATATCTCCAGAGAAGGAGGCTCCACCACCTCTCTGGGCAGCCTGTTCCAGTGCTCTGCCACCCTCAGGGTAAAGAAGTTCCTCTTCGTGCCTAGGTGGAACTTCCTATGCTCAAGTTTGTGCCTGTTACCTCTTGTCCTGAAGATGAAGCATTGAGATGCCTACCAGCACACAGTGTACAAAATAGTTTTTATGCTCTAGCGGGGTAGATGAGCAACCAGCACAGAATAACAATAATAAACACACTACCCATAAGAATACTCTTGAAGTTCTTTTCTTCTGAACAGGGTTAAGCTTTGTTTAAGGCTTAATATTCTATAATATTCTATAATAATATTCTGTTATATTCTATAATAATAAGGCTTAAATATTCTATAATATTTGCACAATGGGTTTGGGGCTTCAGGTTTTTTGATTCTTTTTTAAGGCTTATTCTGGCTAAGATGCAAAGCAGAAGAGCCAAAAACTATACAACACACAAATATAAAAGGGTAAAAATGACTAAATATAGAACAGAACATGAAATAGGCAGATGGGCTGTTCTTTAGGCATTTCTGGCAATGGTGGGAAATGGAAATGCCAGCAGGTTTTTGTGACAGTGGGCTTTGGCTAGCTCCATCCCAGATGGGCAGTCTCAAACAGTTCAGATCAACAGGGACAGAATGGACCATGCACTGCACTACAACTCAGGAAACAAGGGTTTCCCTCTTAGCTGGGACGCAGACTTACCTTGTGACTTTGAACTGGACGCTTTCAGGCAGGACTTTTCCCACTTCGCTGCAGGCATTTTAAAAAGTCATTGTCTTTTTTGAGGCATTTAAAAGCTCATTGTCTAGTCAAAGTTAAGTATAGTGACTTATTTTGTAATCAGATGAGAGAACTAAATACCCTCTGGTCCTCCCTACACAGGATACGTGTGTAAGATAGGTGGGGTCCACTGGCTGCTGTCCTACCACTTTCCAGTGATTATAGTTCCTAAATAACTTAAGTTTAGTCAGATAAATCTCATTTTCTAATGTTCCCTTTCTTTCCAACTTTCTTCTGCCTTCAGACAGTAATTGTTTATGCCAAAGATGCTCTCGCTCACTCAATGTATTTCCAGCATAACCTCACACAAGGCTGTGTGCCTATTGGAATGTAAATATTTAAAACATCAGATCTATTTTATTGTTTCTACAAAATGTCATGGAAATTTTAATTCTTCTTCTGTTTTCCCATCTCTGGTTTGTACTTTTTTTCCTCATTCTTCCCTGAAAACAACATGTTACTTTGTCTGACTGTAAGCAATACAAGAGTTAAATGAGGCTCCTGAGAACCAAAAGATATATGGTGGAAAGCAAAAAAAAACATGCAAGAGCTGGAAACGGCGTTCAGGCCTGTTTGACAATTGTTTCCATTCTACAGTCACAACAGAGGCAAGGTGAGAACAGGTGATAACAGAGTTAAAAGAGCTGCCTGAAACAGCGAACAAGGAAAAACATATGTAGGCATCAAATTCCATGTAAGAAAAGCCTATTGCATTTGTTGGCCAAAAGTCAAATGGGAACATTTTGTTGGAACTTGCCAAAATGCTGAGCAAATGCTGCACCAGAAAAGTAAACAGTTTACACAGCACTGGCAGCCCAGAACTGAAGGAAAGGAGCTTAGTAAGTACGGAGTAAAGCAGGTCACAGAGCAGTGATTAATGGGTGCAAGAATTTCAAATACAATCATACACCTGCACAACATGGCCTGAAAAGATGGATTGCCAATGGCCTGTGAGAAATTAGAGCAGGGGTAAATATGTTTCAATGTGACACATTCATTCCAATAGTGGAGAAAGTGATTTCTGAATTTCACCTATTGCAGGGGGGAGGGGGGGAGTGGGCTGTTCTTTAGCAGAAAAATGAGCTATCAGCAATTTAATAACACTCTTATTTGTCCCTGTGATACCGGCATGGGTCTTACTTCTATTGTCTTCCAATGGTACCTTCCTTCCGACTCCCTAGTTTGTCTGTGAATGATGAAAAATCCCTAACTTAAAATCTTTAGTAACAAGAATTTAATAAAAAGAATGGGTGAAGCTTAAGTTGCACATGGAGGAGTGATGGACTTTTCTTCTGGTTAGGCTGAAAAATTCATTTTTAAAGCTACTAGTGGCATAGGTTGCATATAGCCCTATGAATAGCTTTGCCCCTATTCAAATTCTAAGGCGACTTAGGGTAATAAGCCTTAGTGTTAATTAGAACTCTACAGTGATAGACATGACATTTCATATGGGTTTGTTACCAAATTTAACAGCTTATTCCATGACTAATGGCATTAGTGAAGAGATTTTAAATAGCAACTCCACATGCTGGTCTTGTTTCTCCAAGAGAACTAAGAGAATTAGAAATAGTCCACAAAGTTTTGGGAGAATGCGGTATTACCTTTATTTAATTGGTCATATAGAAGGACTCGGTCTATGCCCTTGGACAGCAGTACACCCCATGTTCATCCCATTCAAAGGCAATTGGACTAAAGACACAGTGCATCAAATCTGACTCCTGGTATCAAGTAATGGATTCAGAATCTGAGCCTTTTTTTTTGTCTAAAGAAAAACCTCTCAATCATTTTAGCTGTAGCCATTATACTCACAAAGAAAATTAATGAAGGTGTAATTGAAAAAATGCTGCCTGCCAAAATCAGGAGGCATCTAAAATTATACTCCTGGGAGGTGCGAACATCTGCTTTTGATTCTGCAACCGTTGATCTTGTGAGCAACAATAATAATAAAGCACTTTGTGTTTCTATGTGTGTGCACATAGAAGGCAAAGGGATGGTAAAGTCTGAAATCTCTTATCACTAAAGAAGGCCCTTGCCTGTCTGCAGACAGAGTAAAATGGGAAAAAATTCTCAGCAATTAAGGGAAGAGGACGAGTCCCACTTACACATAAAGGAAAGTAGAGTGCACAAGAAATGCTTGGGCTTGAGCAAGAAGGAACGAGCTGTGGATTTGCCTGGAGCCCCGGATTGCCTTAATGTTGTTCTGTGCAACTATATTTGAAGGATTTAGGTGATTTGTAAGCCTCTATGAGCTCCCTCCATGCACCTAGATGTCTCCTTCGATGAAAACACAGAAAAATCCCAGGAGATATTTTTTTCTCATTTGGAAATCTCATACAGATTCTCTCAAAGCTGAGAAAGCTGGTGAGTGTATGGACCACGGTTTCCCAACAAGACCACCACTGTGTAATACAACCAGTGAGAACAGACGGTAGTAGCTTTCCCTGTTCCTCTACAAGCCAGCAGGAAGTGTATATAAGCCCACTTCTTTGTCCAAGCGCCATTGTAGGCAGGACCATGCTGGTGCTTTCTTGGCTGCTGCTTCACCTTGTCACATACCTGCTTGTGACAGCTTTGGAAGCTCCTGATCTTCTTCTGTCTCTAGTCAGGAGTAGCTTGATTCATGTTAGTGACAACATCACCTATGTTGTAAGAAGCGACCACTTCGCAGCTTTCATTTCACACTAGGGATCCAGAACTGCTCCAGTGAGATCTCTGAAGTTTGTAGCCACAAAAGGCCAAAGGATTTTGGATGCTCTGTGTTTAGGGAGAATAGCTGCGGCATACAAGAAGACTAAGGGGAACAGAGAAATGGAGTTGAAGAAGCTCAACAGCTTGGAAAAATTAATTTCCCTACATATTTAAATGGTTAAATACGGGCATCCAAGCCTGAAAATTTTGCTCTGTGTAAGTAGGAGAATTTAATGTTCCATTTTGCTGTTTGTGCAGACAGACTGAGTCACATGCAATACTTGCTAGGGGGGTTGTTTGCCTTTTTTTTTTTTTTTTTCCTCTTTTTTTAACAATCCATTTTACAGGGCTATTTCAGGAGATGCCTGTGAGCACACCAGAGAGGTGCTATATCAAAACAAAGTACACCTGATTAATTATCTAACAAGGGAGATGTTTGCACAGCCAGTACCATTCATTTTTCATGTGACAATGCAGGCTTTAAGTATTAACAACCACCAATCCAACACTGCCAGAAGGATGCAGTTGCCCTCCACACGATCTTTTCTTTCTGTCTCATATCCATGTCAGTGTGCTGTCAGAGATGTCCCAAGTTCCACCCCTAATCTTTCCTTTGTACCTGTCCCAGTGACTTGTGAGCCATTTCAAATAGGGATATGGATTTTATCAGTGGCATTAATTTGTGGTTCAAGAAGATTTGGTAGAAGCATTTAAAAATGTTTCTAAATTGTTACATTAGGGAACAAATTCCCTTTTCTCTCATGTTCATCAGATTCATTCCCCACTAATGAATACAGAGAAGAATGAATCTCCAAAGAATTTAGATTTGAGTTTTAAAGGAGGTTTAACGTTTGGATTTGGCTATAACTTCAATTTCCTTTCATGAATATTTTATTTAAATCCTGTATTAATCACAGAGTCACAAAGATAGCCTGCCTCCTGCTTCTGCTTGCTCTCATTGTCTGTCACAGAAGCACTTTCTCTCAACCTTAAATATCTCTAATTAAAAATTTCCCTGAAGCCAACTGATACCTGTGTGATTAATGGGCTGGCTAATAAATAAAATGCACCGTGCTCCTTTAAGATCATTGTACCATAAAAGCACAGAAAGGGTACCAGTGGCCTCATCATTTTGAAAGATGTTTATTAAAGCAACAATGCAGAGGTCCTAAGGGTCCTGAAGTGCTGCACATCATTAATAACCAGATAAACCATCCAGAGAAACCTGCTTCAGACATGTTCGTTATTCGAAGAAAGGAAGCTATGCAAACAGGGGGGAAAATCCAAGAGAGTGAAGAGAAGTACAGGGACTGTTTCTCCAATGGATAAACATTCATCTCCTCCTTGGTGTAAGTAAGCGTGAACAGTGAAGGACTGGATGGTGCTGGGACAAAGCCTTTCACTCCTAGATTTCAGGTTGAACTGCAAGCCAGGTTACTGAGCACAGTTCCCATCTGATGGCTCTTGTTTGGGTGCTGGGTTAAGCAGTCTCGGGAGAGGTTTGAGAGAGCCTGAGGCTCATATCCAAAACTAGGGCACCTTCTGTAGACCAGGGCATGAGGACTCAATTACAGCCTCATCTGTGCTTGGGGAAAATCTCTTTCGGTGAAAGGAGCTCAGACCAGGTAACTGCACTGATGTCAGCTTAGTCCGGCAGTCGAGGTGATGCACAGATGTTTCCCTGCACAGAGGTAGTATCTGCCTTATGGTAATAAATACTGCAGCACTGACGGCTCATCTTGGGTTAGTCCATAATATGGCACTAAGATCTACCCTGGAGCAGATCACAGAGAGGAGATGTAACCCTTAGCAATCCCTCCACCCCTCTGCGATGTGACAAGCCTGGTGTAATGTAACTCTCAGGCATGCTGACCCAACCACCTTGCAAGGCAGGCAGAGGTGGCAGAACCAGGCTCATGTCTCCTGTCTAGACCTTTTAATGCATTTCAGGAAAGAGAGAAGCAGCTCTGTGAAGCCAGATGAAAACACACACTTGCGCTCTGAAAGTACAGCTTGATGCTGAAATGAAGTTTGGTATAGCTGACTCATGCTACACTAGTAAAAGGTTGACAGTTTGTAAGAAAAAATGGGCATCAACCCTTGCATCTCACCACCTCCAAGACAAGCAGGCCTTGTTTCTATCACACTCAAGCGTATCATCCCTGTGCAATCTGATACGAATCTGCTTCCATAACCCAGATGCTTAGTATTATGAACCCAATGCTGAAATGATATTTATTTATGCATACTTTGCCTTTCCTGTCCCCCATTTGTGTCACTGTGAGCACTGGTTAATAAGTAGGTTCCTCATTCCTTGTTTAGCCCAGGCCTCTCACAAGAGTTGCTTAACCCACTAATATAGACCATGAAAACACACCTGTGTTACAGATCCATAGGAAAACCACCAAAATCCTCTACTGCTTTCTTTTTCACCAAGGCTATATTCATCGCCCAGGCTATATTCAGCTTCTTCTCTGCACCCATGGTTAGGCAGTGAGCTGGATGGGGAACGGTCTCAGTCTTACACAGTGCTCTGTGGTCTGGCACTGATTAGTCAACAAAAAGAAAGGAATCTGGAGCTGACTCCACTCTTTATCCCACTGCTATGGTATCAACTGAGCACAACAACAGCCAGTCGAGTAGCTTATTGAAAAAATTCAGCATCCCAGAACCCAAACCCACAAAAGTAGTTTCTATCACCATTGCCATTTTTGACAAGAAAACCCTTGGGGACAGCTGTAATTAATAGACAATCGCCATCAGTAGCTCTTGTAGTAGCCTGCAGCAAGAGGTCAGGTAGTATCGTTGGTCATTCCTGTTTTGCTCTTGCCATCAAAGTGAAAGTCACTTCCTTCAAAAGAGCAAAATGAGGGTCAGCAATCCATAGACACACATTCAGATGATGTGCCAGCTTACTATCAGCACCAAAACCAGACATTGTCGCTGCCGTGTCCATGAAATGGACTCCATGACCACTCTTCACCTGAATACAATTCATTCTCTTATCCCTGGCTTCCTCTGCCCTCCTGAAGCATTTTTCTTTTCAAAACTTGCTAAGTCTCTTAGTGAGGTCGAAGTGAGTGGCCAAATTCATCCATAGCTGCTTAAAACAGAATGCACAGTGGGCCAGATTAAGTCGTATTCAACAAACAAAATTAACCTTAATCTAGATTCAGCCCTACTTACCCTAGGCTTGGGATATCTCTCTCAAGGTCCCTACTGTGTAAACATCTACATCTGAGGCAGCTGTCTCCATGTCTGTTGTAGCCAATGGAGACCTAATCGACGGAGCCAGTGGTATTCAGGAGAAACACCTCACACTGAACGGAAACATCCACTTTTGGCTAAAATTAATGCAGTATTACACTAGCTGACTCTGACTCTACTCTGGCTACAAAAGGAGATTGAGGTGAGATGCTTAGTTTTAGATGCCTTTATTCTCAAAACACATATTCACTTAGATGAATCCCACCCCAGAGTATCCATTAATTTACTTAGCTGTTCCACTGAAATGACTAGCAATAATCAGTCAAGCCCATAGCGCATAGATCACTGAGTTATTTTAAATCTAGCATGTTTACTCCATCCAAAGCTGATCAAAACTGTAATAAAAATAACTCCCACCTGTTTGCACTTGCGTGGGAGGCCTCCAGTGGCATATAAACTGCATGCATTTTTACTGACCTCATCTTGGTTACATCATCAAGACTTCCAGTGTCAGCCACATTTCACCAGCCTGACACACATAATTGCATGAGACGCATCTGTAAATACAAGTCATTTACACTGCATAAACATATGCTTCAGCTGAAGCCCATTTGGTATTCATATAGCAGATTTATGTCGTCTCGGTGGTTCGTGAGGAGCTAATAAAATAATGATATAATATACCTGCAGTGTTGGGACGGCTGTAGTTACATGAGGCAGAGGTTTTCCTCGGCCCCTCAGAGTGGTTAAGGTGATGTCAGCTTCGAAAGAGGGAAAAGGGGGAATATTATGTGTATGTGGCTATCACTAGAACCTGTGACACCTGTGGAGCATTTGGAGTTGTCAGTGGTGAAAGCATGTTAAACATGGTGAAGTAAAAAAGCAGTAAGAGACCCACCAAGTTTCCAGAGATAATCTCAACAAGTCATAGGACATTTGAAGCTCTTTTGTTCATGGAGAATTCATTAGCTCTGCTTTCCAGGAAATACCTTTTTTTTTTAACTCTACCTGATGTGGAAAACTGTTCCTATGACACTAGACTGCCATTCCAACCAACAGCTGAGAGGTGACTCCATATTGCAGCTTTTTATTCAAATTCAATCCTCAATCTCAAATTATTCATCATTAAGAAGAGGAGGATTGGGTGTGGTATTTCATTTCACATTCAGCTCAGAAGACGATTACACATTAGTCCGTGAAACAGAGAGAAAAAATGTGTCTTATAACATCAGCTAAGACCAAAAAAATCAATAACCAGCTGCACTAATACTAAGAATGCCAAGTCAGTAGAGGGGACTTGGTCAAAGTTGTGAAAGGAGTCATAGGAAGCTCGAAATTTCCCTTCACATTTTTTTCATTGCAAGGGTAGAAAATGATCTGGAACAGTGACAGAGCACATTTCAGAAATGCTTTAAACCATGCTCACAAAAAAAGTTCGCTACATTTCCACTTGTTTCCACCTGCATGCTCTCTAGCAACATAAACTAGCCAGCTATCGAAGAGGGCTGCATAAAAAAAAGAATATAGTGGTCAAGGTAAAATCGTGTAGCTTAGATGATTCTGTCCTTTTACTGATGTAATTTAAGTTGCTTATTTTAACTGCAAAGTATTAGGGGACTTATAACTTACATGTTCTAAGAATATTTAAAAACATAAAAAAATAAATTCAGGCAACAACTTCAAGGACCAGGTTGTACATAAATAATGACCGTAATGTGGCATTACTTCAATTTTGAGCTCCACCTTTGCCAAAAAAAAATTAGTTCCAGGACAACCGAAATACTGCAGAAAATCACGTCAAATTTTGACATATAGTTTTCAGAAGAGGAAAAAAAAATTAATATAAATAAACTTCATGATACTTGAAAACAATATTTGTTTCTAAGTTTTTTAATGTCATAAGTGATAATATACATTTTTAATAAGCCAAAACCTAAAGAAATCCATTTGGATTTTTAAAATCCATTTGGGATTTGTTTAGGAGTTACCTATGCAGACAATGTTGATGTTGTTTTGTTTTCCAAATCAGAAGGTAGCCAGAGCTCAGAACCTGGAAATCATCTCAGAGATATCTCTGCTGTTTCTCATCCCAGTTCCCAACACTAGAATATCAGAAGCTGTTCCATTTCACAGCATGTAATGGGATACACTTTCATTTTAGGAGCTGTGCAAGACAGCAGCCAGTACCTCGCTGGTGTTAAACTTTCAAAATCATTTAAAAGGTGAAAATCATCAGTCATCACTGATACATCTATACAATAAAGGAAGCCTCAGCGCTGGATGGTTTCAGAATGGATGTGATTTAGCCCATCCAGATGATAGAATAAGAAAAGGTGTATGACAAGAGTAAAACTTACATGTTTAAGATTTATTCTGAGAATCATTGTTGCCAAATCACACTCTTTATGTTGCTGCTCCATAACTTATAGAAATGAGGGGGGAGAAAACACATTCTTGATAGCACAAGCTGTCAAGAGAAGTGATCATTTCATTTTCTGACACACAATGGCTGCACAAAATACCTCAGATTGTATTTAATGAATGAATGACATCATAAACTTGAATCAGACACCGCCAGGAGTGCAGCAGTGGTTTTCCTGTGATCCCTCAGTAGCAGTTGCTAAATAGAAAACATTTGTATTGGAGTCACATTGTGTTCTGTGTAATACTCAAGACATCTTCTGGAGAAAGGCAGTGAAAAGCTACTCATACACGTCGTGTCTGGCTCGCCATTCCACAAAGTATTTTAGCTCTAATCCACAGAATAATGTTCCTGCAGTTTCTGAAATAGAAATCTCCTAATCCTGGCATCTGAGACAATACTGCATTCAGATGATAAAAGTCTGGGTTCGTTTTCATTTTTCTCTATTTACAAGTGTCAATTCCTTTGTGCATTTCTCAAGAGGTTGTTTGTAGAGCACGGTAGGAATTAGTTTTCCTCTCCTGCAGAAATGTTAGTGATTTCAATTCCTTCTCTTTATTTCTCTCCATATTTTTACTGTAGATGAACTGAAGACCTTTTAAGAGTACTATACAAAAATCCAGAGGAACCAGCCTCGGACAATACTATGAGCAGAAACAAGAATTTTAACACCATTTTTGCTCCTTACAAAACACTTCTGGATGAGTTTTGTTCGATCTTCTCTGTTGAAGGTATAAGAATTCATTCAATTAATAATTGTAATAATACAATTGCAATAATTAAGTCAGTTTTCTGACTTTGCATTGACTCATTCCCTTTCTCTCATGGATCAGCGGAGGTGGGATACTCCAGCACAGGGATGTTAACAAACAGTTGGCATAGAGAGAAAAGGAAATTACATGTTTCAGTAGTGAATTGTCTCTGTAATCCAGGGGCTCCGCTACAACCATCAATAAGGAAAACCCAGGTTCAAATTCTCAATCTAATATATTGTTTCTTTACACAAAGGGGAACAATTGTAAGTGGAAAGGCAGAAAGACTCAATTCAGAGTAGCTATGATTTGAAATCTCAGTCCCAATCACCTACACCCCTCCTGAGTTAATGATTTTTCTGGGGATGATCACCCTTCAACCTGTACCTCACACTTGTCTTCCTTTAGCTTCTGAAATATTATCCTGAACCAGAGACACTTCCTCTGATAAACTTTTTTTTTTTCTTCTAAATGTTTACCCTAATAAATGAATATTAAGAACTTGACATTTCCCAGTGGAAACCTAATTTGTCGGGTAATTTTCAGCAAACTCTAGTTAGCTGCAAATGTGTCGCACCTAGCTGGATTTAGCAGCTGCCATTCACGATACAGTGCCAACAGCACTCACTCAAACAAGTAGATGAGTACAGGACTGCAGGTCCGACTCTGACCATTTTCTGTTGCCAACAACATATGCTCACTTTCTCACTGCACCGGTACTCAGACATGGTACGTATTGCAAGAGTTAACTACTAACCACTCCTGCTAGTTTTTATCATAGAATCATAGAACCATAGGGTTGGAAGGGACCTCTGGAGATCATCTAGTCCAACCCCCCTGCCACAGCAGGGTCACCTACAGCAGGTTACACAGGAACGCGACGAGGCGGGTTTTGAATGTCTCCAGAGTTGGAGACTCCACCACCTCTCTGGGCAGCCTGTTCCAGTGCTCTGCCACCCTCAGGGTAAAGAAGCTCCTCCTCGTGTCTAGGTGGAACTTCCTATGCTCAAGTTTGTGCCCATTACCTCTTGTCCTGTCCC
This sequence comes from Alca torda, assembly GCA_008658365.1. Classification (NCBI taxonomy): domain Eukaryota; kingdom Metazoa; phylum Chordata; class Aves; order Charadriiformes; family Alcidae; genus Alca; species Alca torda. The sequence goes on along the minus strand of CM018077.1, from coordinate 153,962,484 downwards.
CGGGCCCCACTGAAAAGAGCCTGGCCCCATCCTCCTGACACCCACCCTTTAAGTATTTATAAGTGTTGATAAGATCCCCCCTCAGTCATCTTTTTTCCAGACTGAAAAGACCCAGATCTCTCAGCCTTTCTTCATAAGAGAGATGTTCCAGTCCCCTAGTCATCTTTGTAGCCCTTTGCTGTCACCTCTCCAGCAGTTCCCTGTCCCTCTTGAATCGGGGAGCCCAGAACTGGACACAGTACTCCAGGTGCGGCCTCACCAAGGCAGAGTAGTATATCCATGTGCAATTGTGTATATTTTAGCATATATAGCGAGGCACGAAGAGCCTCGAACAGGAAGACTTCAAAAGAACAAGCTTGCAGATAATTCCTATTCTCTGCTCTCAAACAACGCTTAGATGAATGTAGAGTGAATGACCAAGTGACCTACATTTATTGCTCTTTCCAGTTGGAGTTAACTAAAGGGTTGCAATCAGGTATCCATATTTGGAAATTCTTTACATTCCTGTAGGCAGCGTTGGCTCCTCCCTGAACAGCAGAGAGAATATGATGCTGTGTCTGGTCTCTGGAGTATGCGTAGGCTTCACATGGTCCCCTGAATATCCACGCTGAGGTGCTGGCTGGACTGTACCACAGCTGCTTTCGGACCTGAAAATCCACATTTCATCACATGGTATCTAGAGCACAAATTTAGGGGAAATCCACACATACGTTGCTGTGCATTTGGGTCTTGTTCTAATTTGACATTAGGCCCCACTATATATAAAATATTAAAATATTACTATTTCTTCTGTCCCTGCCAGTACTTATATTAGTATTTGGATGTATTTGCCCATACAACTGCCTGTGCTCTTCAACCTGTTTAACAGCAGCCAATTAGGAAGCTGACAACATAGAGAAGCTGAGATATTACAGCAGAGTGGCAGAGCAGGGAGCTATCGGTGCTATCTGTCCAAGATAGACACCTGGTACTGTGGGAAGGGAAAGGTACTTCTGGCCCCTAGGGAAGCCTGGACTACAGGGCAGACAAGCAAGGGTGTCTTTAGAGAAATCAGCTAATACTGGAATACTCTTGCATTGTGCTGCATTTTGTAGGGGAAAAAAAAAAAAAAAAAAGAAAATGAAAATGAAAATTTTTCTTCCCCAGAAGGGTTTATAATCTACAGAGACAAACAGATGTTATCCCAGTTTATGGATGGTAAAACTTGAGTCATAATTACCATGAAATGACTTAATTCACTATCTTTAGCAAAGGAAGAAGGGAAAACAGAAAAGTAAAAGCAATGTATTTCAAGAGGGCAGACTTCAATAAACACTGTAAATTGGTGGGTGAGATCTCCTCGGAAACAAGTTGAAGTGACAAAGGAGTCCAGAAGAGTTGGCAATTCTTTAAAGAAATGACAGTGAGGGTACAATCAGAAGCCATGCCAACATGAAGGAAGGATAGGAAGTGTAATCAGAAAACAATTTGGCTAAACCATGAGCTCTTCAATGACCTGGAGCTAAATAAAATGTACAGGAAGTGAAAACTACATTGAAATACTAAAGACAAGTACGAATGAATAGCATAAATATGTGGGGAAAAATTCAGAAAGGCGAAGGTACAAAAAGAGAGGAAATTAGCAAAGGAAGCAACAAGCTTTCTGTAAGCACATTTGCAGCAAAAAGAACTCCAAGGAAAAACAGTGGTTCACTGCTAAACGGAGAGAACAAGTTCCTGCCAGATGAGTCCCAGAAAAGTGAAATGTTTAGTGCCTTTTCTATTTCAGCCTTCACTGGAAAAGTCAGCTATGACTAGATGGTTGATACAACCCAGGGGCAATAGCTCAGGGTACAACAAGGGAAGATCAGATTTGAGAATACTTAGATAAGGTAGATGTTTCCCATTCACTGGGGCATTAGGACATTTATCCCAAGCTACTTAAAGAACAGGCAGAAACAATCTCACAGGCATTAGTAAATCTCTTAGAGAACTCATGCAAGATGAGTAGGGTCAGAAGACTGAAGAAGAGCCAGCAGACCACCCACCTATACGAAAGAGTAATGAAGGAGCCAGGGAATTAGCAGTCTGACAGCCTAACTTGACTCCTGGAAAAATACTGGAACAGATAATTTAACTACTTGTAAGCACCTAGACGGTAACAAAGAGAGGAGTAGCAGCCAACATGGATTTGTCAAGAACAAATCATGTCAAACCAATCTAATTCCACTCCACAACAGGGTAACAAGCCTTGTGGGTACAGGAGGAAAAGAAAATGTCATACATCTTGACTTTAGTGAGGCTTTTGACACCATCTCACGTAATATTCTCATAAGTAAGCTAAGAAGGCATGGTCAAAATTAAACTGCAGAAATAAGAACAAGTGGAAAATATTCACATAGGTGAGAATAACAATTTGTTCAAATACAGGACAAAGAACTGCTGGAGAGACAAAGAAAGCAATTTGGGAATTATTGTGAATCACAAACTGATCATGAGTCAACAATGTTACGCTGCTGTTAAAAAAAAAAAAACAGATATGACATTGGTGTGTACAAACAAAAATGTCTCCTGTAAGACATGTGAAACATCCCTCCTGCTCTGCTCAGCCCTGCGGTACTGTGCCCAGCTTCAGGAAGGACAGACTTGCAGCAAGAAAGCGATGTAGAGAAAAGGAGGAAAGAACTGGGATTGTCTTGGGCTAGAGGAAGTCTGAGAGGAGACCTGAAAACAATCCTGAAGTACTTGAGAGACAAAAGGAATAAGCTCTTCTTGCATGCTGAGGCTAGGATAAAATATATGGATTTTAATTTTAGCAAGAAATCCAACATTAGAAAATTAATTTGACAAACATCTGTCAGAAGTAGTTTAGTTAGAGGTGATCCTAACGCCAAATAGATAGGTAGTCTAAAAGATTCCAAAATGTTCCTTTTATCTGTCTTTTCTTTCCATGGCATACTGTGGGGTGTCAGGGACACAGGTCATGGATGATTAACCAAAGTTCACATGGGGCATCTAAAACCAAGCAGAAAATTGAAGCCTGACCTGAACACCAGTTCAAGTGTTTTTTCCTCAGTGTATCTTCCCTCTCGCTTCCCTCTCTCTCAATAAATAGATTACACATTTAGAGTCTTTCTGCAACAAAGGACACATTAAAACTTTTTAATATAGTAAAGGAAATAGCAGTCAGGTTGATTTTTTTCATTTCTATTTTTGCTGTCTCTGTTATCACAACACAAGTGAAAAGGAGGTGATGCCAAAGCAGAGATTTCTGGTGGAAAATCCATTACAAATATACAAATACACAATAAGACTTCTGCATAATTGGATACCGGTTGACTGAAGGTCAGCAACAAAAAGTCTTTTGACACAGGCCCGGAAAAATCTCAGCTCCCTCATGTAGCATGTGTCAGTACAGAACAGAGAAATGACACATCCAGTTTATTATGCCACATTTACAATTTAGGATGGATTATTAGCAACAATATTTCTTTTATAGAAATAGCAGATGCCATCTTTTTTATTAGAAATGCTGTGAATAGTAATTAATAACCTCCTTTGCTATGTTAATAATACATTCCTACCCAGTAAATATTGGCTAAATAATTAAGTGAAGGATTTTTTTTTCTTTCCAATCCCCCCATGCAATTTGCTTAATTTGATAGATTTTAATTGGGAAAGTGAAGACTTGGTTAATATTTAAAAAACAAACAGTTAATCATGTTCTTTTGCACTGCCTATGTGTATCAGCTCCATCAAACGCAGCAAGCTGCTCTAGAGGGATGGTCAAACTAGAATTGAGGCACCAAAGATACCAAACGGTATCTTTGAAAAACGGACTTTTAAAGAACATGTAAGTGCTTTCCTCTTTCTGAAATGAATTAGGGTCTAAAATGCTCTCAGATCCCAACCCATCCCTTGCACATATTTTTGGCACGTATATTCTCTGGAAGTTGTGGGAGTTGAACATGTCACTGTTTAGATGCCTTTGACAGTTCCACTCTGAATTTAAATAACTTGGTAAAGCTCTCCTGTTTTAATAACTGCTGATTATGCCCGAAGTGGATAAAGGTAATCAGGCACAGAATGCCATACATACACCTCATATTTCCGTTTACAGGTTTCCTGAATGCTTTAGTACTCTCCTATACTTTTAATCTAAAGTAGTTCAGTTTTAATCTGAAATTGTAGTTATCAGTAGCACCCATAAATCATTTTCTACAAACAGTGGTGGCAGGGAAAGGTGTTTTCAGTCCTCTGCAGGTCTGTCAAAATGTTTGTAGAAGTAATTCACACTTGCAGTAACTGAATCTGTGAAAGTTTTGCAACTCATTTCAAATAAAATCTCTGTAAGTGAAAGGCTAACTCCTGTGCTCATTTTTTTTCTCGTGCAGGGTGATTACAGGCAGTAGGTTTGTTTTATGTAAGAGACAATAAAACTAGACCTAGTTAGTTATTATGAACTCAGTAGGTTTTAACCATTATCTGAGATTTGAACACTTCATTCCTGTTAAAGGTAAGAGAAACTGGATGTTTAAAAGCCCTTGACGGCTTTGAAATTTTGAGCCAGCTCGTCTGAATTCTGCTGAGGGACTGACTCTGTATATATTCACGCAAATCCTATTAAAGTCAGTGGAAGTTGCAAGCATGTCTCTGGGGCAGAGTGGGACCCCCCGCTATCTAGTCAGTGCAAATTAACAGCTGGGAGTGGAAGGAATGTAAAAAAGCAAAATCTCTTCACAGGGCCACATTGATATGCAAGGGATTTGCCTGTCAGGGAGAGATGTGTGATATGAAGTGAATGTTTATTGCACACTGCAGGGAGCTTCCAATAGTAGCCAAAAGGAGATATCAATAGTAGATCTGGATCGGAAGCCGACTAAAAGCCAAGGCAGAGTGAAAGGCCTTTTGATACAGAATGCCTTTGTGATGCTACTTATTCCTCATTGGAGAAAAAAAAAAAAAAAAGTCAGCATTTACAAATTGAGGAAGAGGAAATTGGGAATCCTGACATTTTACCAGCACTTGTAACTTGACTATTTTGCTATATTTTGAAGTGTGCTTATCTATAGCCCTGGGTTGATGCACAAAACTCAGTAAATTCCTGCCATGTTCCCCCAGGAACTCAGGGAGGGAGGGGAAAAATTTCAGCAGAAGTGATGTGAACTTTAGTCTGATAAGGCGAGTAAACTGTCATGGTACCTCACCACATACAAGCTTGGCTGGTACAAAAGACACTCGCTGTCCTTACCTCCCCTTACTGGAAGACTTATATCCTTTTGCTCACTTGACCCCTGGAAGAAAATATTAAGGACTTTTAATCTGCGTTGTGTTTGGGTTGGCCTACGAGAAGGACATCATTTGCTCTTCCAACAAGGACTAGAGACAACTAACCCATCGCTGATTTCTTCCATCTTCTGCTGAGTCCTGTTCATGCTTGGGGCACAAAGGCAAAGGTTGCTGCTGCTTGCTGCTGCCAATGGTATGGAACCCCCCACCCTTCAGGGGCACCAAGCCAAGGGTGCCAGGTCCTTGCTCAGGGATAAAGAAGACACCAAGTACCTGTTACTTAAGGATTAGTTTCTCTGCCACAGTTTCTTCAGAAGAAGCAACCAAAGAGATGACCAACACTGCACCAGTTGCTTAGGCTAAAATCACCTATAGCACTTGGAATTCAAATGCTTTGATTAGTTAAGTTAGTTACATATGTTGATAAGTTACATATGTTACTTTGCAAATCATAACTGCAATACTAATACAAATGACAATTTGCACGATCCCCTGCAGATGAAGAGTTGCTTTCCAAAAGAAATTTGCAAATTACTTTTTCTAATGGACGCATCAGAGAATTTTGCACTCTATTAATGGACCATTTGTGAACAGAAAATGAGGAGCTTCATCAAATAAATCATTCATTTTGAGTTATGTGCCATGGTCTCACTAGAAGTAGTTCTAAATTCACAAGCAACATCCACACACATCCCAGTACATTTAGCAGGTTGGCCCAAAAAAGATAGCAGAAATCAAAGCCAGCACAAAAAGTGCAACACAACTGGGAGCATGCAAACTTTCACATACAGACAGAGGTGGTGGACACAGAAGCTGAGGACTTCTGTACAGTTAGGCCATAGGACAAGACTGACTGTCAAACCCACGGAGAACCTGCTGTCCTGCAGGACCTCAAGCTTCGACTGACGAGTGGGAGCGGCTTCACACTATTTGGCTGCTGAGGTGACACAGCCAGCTGTCCTTACTATCCAGACAGCTGGGACATCGCAAACCGCTCATCAATCAACGTCTCAACCGCCACAGTTTGTAACATAGCATTTTGGAGCGAGGCTTCACACTTTGCCTCAAGACCCTCAGTATGAGATGCAGCAGATCAGCCAGAGGGAGACGGTGCTGCTGAGAGCTGTGGCCATTCACGAATCACAGTGCTCTGTTGCAGAAAAACTTCAGTGGATGTGGATGCCTTAGAGTGAGGTGTGCATCATCCCATATACCACATGGTATCAACTGAACGCATAGCTTGATTACACATCAGTTAGAAAACTCACAAGGTCATTAGAACATGACTGCAAAGCAGTACAAACGTGAATGCATGGACAGGTACAAAGTGTTGCGTGGCTGCAACCCAGAATCACACAAACTTTGCTGCTGTCAGTGCAAACACTCCTACATTTGAGGATCTCACTAGGATTAGAACATACCTATGCCTACTTTTGCTTCCCCCCCCCTCTGAAGCACAGTCATGGGTCCCTTTGAAAACAGGGGCAAATACATTCTGTAAATATCAGCAAACTGCTATGCTAGTGCATAGGATATTTTAAATCCTGAAATATTGCCCGTGCCTGTATCCGATGGTTAAAGATGGGAGTTAGAAGTGCTGCTATAAATATTTGAAAATAATAGAGCAGGAAGAAAAAGCCAATCCAGATGATAAGGAATGCACATGGACTACCACCTCACCGCTTTGAAATGATGTTAGATTTCTTATATACACCAACCCAGTTTGACTGCTGCTCATATACATGTGTACTCTACTTCTCCTAGACTGGATCCACATGGAGTCTGTTTGGATGTCTCTGGGTAGAGGTGCTCAGCAGTCACACCAGTCCCCCAAACTAGCTTTGCTGAGCCCCAGCTGGCCAAATGCATGAAAGATGTGTGTAGACAGAACTCTGGGTCTATCCTCCAACATATTTGTTGAGGGTGCCTTGTGCCTTCCAGCCCTGTAGCCCCTTAAGTCCTTCTGAGTCCTGCTGGCTAAAGTCCACCTCTTCAAGTGTAATTATTTATGAGTGCTAATGGGAATTAAAGGAGATAGCTACCTGAATGCCACTAAGGATGAGGACATACAGGCTGTAGTCTGCTGTCTGGAAAGGAAACACAAAGGATTTGTCTCATCTTAATGCTCTTTCTCTTCTTTCAGATTGAAAATTCAGATTTTTCCATCAAATGCTAGAGCAGGGATTATACCAGTATGTATTACCAACTCAGATTTAATCCTAATTATTTCTTTCCCATTGAACATCTGCATTTGGGCTTCCTTCCTCCAGTCGTGCTGGCTCACGTGTTTGCACAGTCTGCCTCAGTTTAGGTTTGTGTTTGCAACGGCGGGGAGGGGTGGTAGAAACCTTTGGCATCAGCAGGACATTTCTCCCCTGATCTCAGTAGCAGCTCTGACTTGGAAAGCAGAACCCGTCAGCCAGACGGCGCTGGCCCCCGGCACCAGGTCTCTTTTCTGCCTTCCTCCGGCACTGAGTTCAAAAACTCAGCGAGAAATTGCAGCTATGTCCCTCAAGCCCTGTGACTCGGCACCGGCACATCAGCCTTCCATGTGAGGAAACGTGGGTAAAAAATATATTCCAAGAGGCTTCTGCCTAATGCTGGAAAGCATTGATGCACTCTGGCTCCAGGGAAGAGGTAAAAAGTTGATTGCTGCCCACTCAATAACCATTTCCTTCTAGGTGATCGATGGAGCGCCATCAAGGACCAGTCTGGTGACAGGCACCCGTTAGCTATCGGAGGCGGAGGACGAGAACAGCTCCATGATAGATGCCCGTGGAGAGGGAAGCAGTAAAGAGCATGGCAGCAGTAAAAGGAGTGAAATAGGCTTCCTGCTGAATGGAGAAGCAGGCAGTAGGATAAACGAAGGGACATTGATTGAATAGGAACATTTCTTTAAACTCAGAGCCCCGACTGCAGCACACTCATCGCGCCATGTAAAGTTTCTTCCAGTGCATGCCTGGTGACATCTTGACACACTGATTTTAGTAGTGCTCACTCTGTAATCCCCAGGGGAAGATATCTGAGCTCTGAAAAGTGCTTTTGAGTCATACCTTCCAACTAAACCCATTTTCCAGTTCCCTCCCTGCCAAGGTCACCGAGTTTCTGATCTCACAAGCAAAAGCTTTACAGGAAAGGTGAGCGGAAAGACGAATGAAGGCTTGTGCTGCTCCTTTGGGGTACCGGCTGGTACAGCTCAGCCAGTGCAGTTTGCAGGCAGCGTTAGCTGACATTATGCTAAACCTCTCACACGTGGGCAGAGCGAGAGGATGGGAGGGAGAGACAGTCTGCCCCAGCCTTGCTTTTGCACAGATCTTGCACAATCTTCGCACAGGGCTGTAAGCTAAAACCAAGTTGTTTTTATATCTATGAGAGAGGCTGGGGCAGCCCTGATGGGATGCAGTAATTGGCGGCAGGGGAAGGGGCTGTGGATGAGATGTGTCCCCATGCTGTCCACCTCTGGCTGCTGCCTGGGCTTGGGGGGGCAGTGGGGAAACCTCACCTCTTGCTGCCTCCCCTCCCATCACTGCAGGATTAGGAGATGAGAGCTCCCAAATCAAAAATACTTGGGTGTGAAAAAGAAGGTCTTTCTTTGCCCCACTTCAGCTAAGCTGTTGTGTTATAGCAGCTCTTTAAATATCCTCCCCAGCCCAGTCCGTGAGATGCTGTTACACAAACCTACGTGTTCTCAAACACATGGGCTCTACCTCCACGTCTCTCATGCTGGTACTGCTTTACTGTCTGAGCCAGCCTGGCTGCAGGAACAGTGCTCACGCCCACGTACTTTCATCCATATGGGCACAGGGCGACTGAAGAAGTTAATAAGCTTCAAAGCATGCAACACGATAAGCAGAAGTTCACATCAGGACAAGGAGAGAACAGTGGGGCCTTGCAACGGACAAATAAATGACCTTTGAGTCCTGTGTTCCCTGGGCATTCATGCACAGACCAGACTCTTTTACCAACATCTCAGTGCAGGCACATCCCACTGGAAGAGGAGTCAGTGTGGTGCTGCCATCATCACCACCAACCAACTTCCAGCTCCTCCCCAGGGCAGTGGACGCTATTTTATGGCTCGTCTCTTTTTACGTTACCCCCTCCACAAAGTGTGAACAGCTGTGGTTTGGGATTGGGTGCACACCACAGCACGATCTCAGGAAGGGGAGTCTTATGACTGAGCCTGAACAGGGGCCCTTGGAAACACCAGGGCAGTGGATTGCTTTCTACACATATTTCATCAAGCCCTCAGACAGCAGAAACAACCAGGGAAGATGAAACCACCTCAATTTCAGTTGAGGACCGTATCACAAGGAGCCATATGGAATAAGGAGGGCTTCCACTCCAGGATCCTGCAGAAAACATCAGAAATGATCATGAAACAGCTGAATAAAATAAACAATCCTTCCATTTGTAAAAGTTTGGAAAAATTACATTAAACCATGAAAAAAACAGAATAAAATATAGCCACTGGTTCAGTACCATCACACACCTATCTAGAGGTATCATGAAGGTACAGACTAATGTACCTGTAAAACACAAAATCTATGTCTTATTGGATTCATAATTTCAATTTTTCACAAGAACTGCTTGAATATTTTTATACATCTGTTAAACTGCTTTGGGAGTAACATGAGGCTACATTATATTTAATAATATAAGGAAAACTTTGAAGCTTCGTCTTCCAGATTTTTACTGAAGGAAGTATTAGTCATTAAACCTAGGCATTTTTTTCCTTTTCCAGATTAGTGACTAAAATAATTCCCATTTCAACCAATCCAAAAGGAAAAAACCCCTCCGAAAAAAAATACTTTGTATTAATCAGAAAAACTTTATTTAAACTGAAATATTTTTGGCATTATCTTCCCCCTTTCAGAGTTCTTCTCAAGGGTATTTTCTAGACTGAAAGGCCACATTCAACTGAAAAGTCAAAATGTTTGCAAGAGATAATTACTAAAAAGAAATGTTGCAGTATTTAAAGGAAAATCTTTTTTGTTTTTTTCTCAATTAAATTACTCCATAAGTTTGATTCAAGTTGTTAAACAATTCTATTCTGACCATTTTTTTAGCAGATCTTCTGTTTCCAAAAAAGAAAATTACCCATTGCTCAGTTTTGATATTCATCGAATGGCTATCTCCTATAACTGGAAAACTTAGCAGAATACGGGTGTAAAAGAATGGGCCCAAACACAGCATACTAAATAACTGGAGGTTTTGTCTAACTCTGCAGTGATTCAGAGTGTTTTCAAAAGGGATTTCTGAGCACCAGTTTACAACAACTACCTCCACTGCCTCTGCAGAATCCTTTCAGTGAAGAATATACATTAAAATGCATTTTAATTATATATACTTTTATATTTGCAGATGCATTTGTAAATGAGCTTTTGAATAATTGCTTTATTTCCTTTAAAATTTATGTGAAAGAAAAGTATATTTCAATAACCAATGTAATATATACTCCACCAGGTGTGTATATATATCTAAACCATGCACTTTGTGGGTCATGGTGAATGTTTTACTGCCTGTCTTCAATGTACCAAAACTACTGCAAGGAGATAGCTTTGAAGATTATTTTTTTTTTATTGATATCCTTGGAAAATTCAGAAAATGCTGAGATATGAAGGGTGCAGCAGAGAATTTCATTATAACTGCATAGCTTTTTTTTGGGGGGGGTGCTAAATAAAAGGCTTTCTTCAAAAGGTCGCAACATGTTGTACTGCTTAGCTGAATTGAGAGCATATTTTCCTGTCCTTCAAACATCGTCAGCCAGACATGGGAGCAGAGGACTCCAAAGGACATACTGGTTCAGCAAGGCGATTAGGGACCGGTGGGTTGTAACAGGTGTACAACCAGCAGCCTGGTCATGGGTGTCCTGAGCCAGCCAGGACACGGCAGACCAAGACAGCAAGTTAAAGAGCCCAATGACTGTCTTGTTCACTGTCAAATAGAGGTAGCCGAGGCAAGGAGAAAGAGGGGGGGTTGGGGGGAAGCGATAAAATAAATAAAAATGTTAAAAACTTTTATTTCTAAAGTTACTATGGGTTCTTCTTTCAGCATAAAATCCATGAAAATTCCAGGAAAAAGGCTATCCCAAAACCATGGCAGCTCTGCTGTCATCCCTCCTCCTTCCCCAGCCATCTAACAGCAATGTAAGGACAGACTCCCTAGGACACAAGAAAAAATAAATTTCTCCGGGGTAACCTCAAGCCCAGGGGCCAGATCATTAATTCGTATAAATTGCTATATCGACTTCACTGGAGCCTGAGTGATTTATTTCAGGGTCCAGCTCTTCACTGGAGAGACCACAGCAACAGGGCGCAATGTATGCACCCACCATCCCGCCTGCCCTCCGTCAAGTCACAAAAGCCCCATAAAAGCTGGGTTTTGCAAACGCCACCACCCTGGGCCAGTCACGGGCAGGAGATAAGGCACTCCTTTCCCCCAGGGTCATGGCTTTCAAGATCCTGCCTCTCACTTCCAAAAAGTCATAAAATGAAAACATTCACTTAAATAATCCCAGGCCCTGTCTGGGGAGGAAGCGGCAGAGCCCTCTTGGTGGGGCTGCCTGCCTCTGGGATGCATCCACCCCTGAAATTAGTTCTTGGAAATGGCACGGGCATCTTAACGATCTGTGTTTAAAGGAGCTTGTCAGATGAGGGCAATGGTAACACATTGTACCCAACCCTGTGAAAACTCACGGAGTGCGATTCTGGTCATGCCTTTTCAAGAAAGCTGAATTCAGAGGGAAATAGGAGCAGAGGAAGGCTGCTGAACCGACCAGGGACATGGAAAGCCCGTTTTGTGAGAGGAACCGAGATGCACGAGTTTTGTTTAGCTTCAGAGGACAAAGGCTAACACAGAATATGGTTGCTGTATCTAAATATCCCACACTGATAAATGCCATGGAAGAACTATTTAAGCTACAGAATGATTGTTGGCTCAACAGCCGGAGCAAGCTGCCTGTGAAGACACTTAATGGAGAATGAGGATTTTCTAGCCGTCAGAGGAAGAAGGTTTTTAAAACATAAGAAAAGCTGTGAGATTTTACCATGAAATCCAGACAAGTCAGTGATGGAAATTCATGATAAGCAGAGGGACTTGACTCAGCAAACCTTCCCATCCCTTCCACCCTTACATCATATAAAAGCCAGTGGGAATTTTGTCGTGGATTTAATTTGGCTTACTCTGAAACATTAACCCTACTAGCACATGCATGTGGCCTAATCAGTTTTGGGTCTTCAAATGACTCACCACAGTTTTTCAGACCAGATACAGACTTTAAACTAACTGAATGCGCAAACTGTATCTCAGCAGCAGGACTCCAGACCCACGTGCGCAGATCTCAGTGCATAGAATAAACTGCAGCCACCACAGATACAGTTTATTAATCAATTATCTTTGTTTATTGGAGACCAGGATCCTCCTGCATCTGCTAAACCCAATGACATGCAATGACAATTATGTAAACTTTCATGGAACTCCAGAAAAGCTATCAGCAGTTTCCTGGCTGTAATTTCTGATCTGATCTAATCTGACATATGGTGATTTTTTGAGTCATTTCATCGTGTAGAGAGCTAAGTAAACCCTTCTCCAAACAGCCATAAAAAATGGCCCTGCAGTTTTTGCTACTTTTGGAAATCCAGAAGCAGGTTGCTGCAAACAGTCAAGCGTGAACAAAGGAAGGATTAGATCTTACAGCAGATCTTGACCTTGGGTGCATCAAACCTTTTTAAAACAAAAATGTTTTCAGATAAACAACCTATTTTTATAAAAGGAGCCAGCCTTCTGCAAAAGAGCATGACTTTTCATCAGAAAGTGCAAAATCTAATAGACAAAAAGTTTTTATCCTAACATAGTATTTTTGTCAACAGGACACTTGCTAAAAAAGTTCAGGTTTTAGACATTGAAAATGAATATTTTTATAAGGGCAGCTGATTTTTCAATTAAAAATGACACTAGTGACCCTTCTGCAAATGATGGAAATTTATTCCACAAGTAAATTTCATCCACACATTTGATCCTTTGAGAACTGATTGATCCTGTAAATCAATTATTTATATATCTAAAGAACCAAAACTTCAAACTTCAGAATAAGATTGCCTATCCAGGCCTGTCTCTTAAATAACTGGGAAACATAAACCAATAAAAATCCTGTCTCAGAACATCAGTTTTACAGCTGATACCTACAGAGGAAAACAGAGATTAGCCTAAAAAATTTGTATTAGTTTATGCTGAACTGCATAACTTCCTTACTAGTTTAGTGGAAAGAAAATGTTTGTAGAAACTTGTAGTACACAAAAATGGTGTCTCACAACCATGCAGCAGCTCCTAGACAGAACGGAATTCATCCCACTTCACCTCCATCAGAATCTTAATAGTAAGAACTCTGCATGTAAATGAGGTTCCTTGTTTCCACAGAGGCAATCTTGCTTAAATTTGCTGTAATTGACTTACAAGCCAGTGACCCCACTTAGAGGTATAGGGGAAGGTGCTGGGGATGTGAAGGAATTTGGTCCCACCAGCAGCTGCAGCTACAGCCTGTGCCCTATAGCAGTTGTCATCTGGGGAAAAAGGAGATGAAATAAAAGGACCTAACCAAAGAGCTGAAGAAAGTGGACACTGGTGCGAAGCTGATTTTGTGCCTGCAGCCAAAGCAGAAACAGAGAACACCAAATGTCAGAAGGAATTTTATCCTCCAAAGCTTTCCAGCCCCATTTTGCACAACAAAGAGATCTGGCTCGTTCAGATAAGGGGTGGATGAACATCCCAAGTTTCTGTTGCTTATTTATCTGAGCCACTCCACCCTTCACTAAACATCTCCATTCCTAGAATGATGCAAGTCCCTTGATTAAAACAAGGAGGGACATTACCGGAATACCTCAGTCCCACTGTGTTCTTCCTGTCCCACTCCAGAGAGCCATCAGAAAACCTGATTTCTCTCCTCCTAAGTCAGCAAAACTCCCACCAGCCTCAGTGGCACCCGTACTAGGCCTGGGTAAATTTTTTTTATTCATACACAGGTTGTCTTTTCCAGTCATTCTCTAAAAAGGGAGGATATTCCCACACACACCTTTCTTAAATAAAGTTTTTCTTTGTCTTTGTTTGTACAGCAATGCAAACACCTTGCACGGAAAAGTTCTTTTATTCCAGCTGCCGGAACGACAGCTGCTCACAATAATTGAGAAGACTGTATATCAATAGATCCCTGTGAAGAAGAGAAAGGACAACCTTGTCATGGCATAGACCTTCCTTTCCCTTTGAAACCTTTCATGTTTCAGTCAGGTCTCCACCTGTATGTTCAACCTTTTTTTGATATGCTGACTTAGGAGACCCGGCTTGATCAAAGAGCAAATCCCTGTACAGCAAATGTGAGTCTGTAAAGGGTAAGCTCTCTTTTCTTAGCTATCTATTGGAAGTGCTCCCTAGGCTTTCTTTGATGATCCACATATGGAAAACCTTTCCTGCTCACCAGCATTGCAGACACCTCCTGAAAAACAATCCTGACTTATTGAAATGTCACTTATCCATCATAGAGATGGAGCTGCTTTCAGGAGAGCTGAGCTGCAAATGGCTTGCTCAAATCTCAGTACATTAAAATTGCTGTTCTGTACCTGGCTAAAAATACAGAGCAGGCACAAGTTCAAATACACATCCAAATGTGGTTATTTCTTCAAAATTATTATCCTTAGGTGAAAAACTCTTCTCAGGTTTACCCCATCATCTGTTACCCTCGGGTTGGTGGACCACCACTGGCTCGTCTTCTCTCATCTGACATCTGCCTCTTGCCAGGTCCCACCAACATTGTTAAAAATCTCTCTTTTACATTCATGTGTAAGTGAATTAATTTCTTCCTATATTTTCACATCTTTGGATGCTTCACCTTAATGTATCCTCCTTTTAGTGTCTATTTCCATCTCTTTCATTTGGCTGTTAGACTTTAACCTATTTAGCTTGAATAATCAGTCTGATTTACTCCATATGTAAATCAGTCTGTTGTATTATTTGTTTGAAGAAATTTTATCTATGGTTAGTGTGCAAGATGCTACACATTATTAAGTTTCATCCTATGGCATCATCACAGTTAAAATCATCACTGTCTCCCTCATAATTCAGATTCATCTTCTAATGACCTAAAAATTAACAAGGTAGATATGGATCATTAGAAATGTGTATTCATCTTTACCAAAACCAAATTGCACAGCTGCAGTAGTGCACATCATTTTATGCGTTGTGGTAGAAAATGACATAACTCCAGGAATTTCAGATTTTAACCAGCATTTTTCTAAGACTGATAATTACCACAATGCGCAACCTACAGAATTCCCCTAGAAATTGTCTGCAGATAATCTGCCACTGTAGATCCCTGCGCAACCTTAAGACCTGACCTGAATACGGTTCCCTGTTTTCTCTACACTCGCATACGAAAACCTGGCTTTTCAGCAGTCTGCAGCTAATCAATTAATAGGTCACTCATAGACTGTGTAGTCAAATATTAACAAGAGAAGAGAGCAACTGACCTCCTCCCGTCACTGCAAAAGCTTTGCAGTGGTGAATTCAGCGGGTGAAAAAATATTAACTGACTCTGCTGTGATCTCCATGAGTGAACATCCCACTCAAAGAGTAAAACTTCGCTTGCCCTCTGGAATATCGCGGCACCAATCTGTCACATATTAGGGATTTCCCATTCATGTTGCTAACGTACCTCAGACTCAAACAAATACCAGTAATTAACAGGCTCGTTGAGGAAAGAGAAATGACTTACTTAGGGATTGTCTATATATGGAATTATTTATATGCCAGTGAGGACATCCTTTTCTTGAATGTACGCTCACCCTAAGCTTGCCTGCTTATTACTTTGTACAGAGAGGCAGGACAGTGAATCTAGTGTGTACACGTGACCCTTTGTCTCAGAGGATGGACTTTGTGAAGAGTTGCTCAGGTTTTATTCCCTTAAGCCAGCAGATAGATTGTTTTGAGCTCCAACCTTGTCAGTTTTCAGGAAGCTAAACTGCTCTGAATCTGGACCTTGCCCAGAAAAAAAAAAAAAAAAAATTAGAAGCTGTAGGTCATGGTTTGTGCTGCAAAACTGTTGCCAATGATTTCGTGGCAGATAGTCACACATCTGAGTCAGATCTAAACAAATGTGGCTAGATCGTGTCAGAAGGGTACAGAGCCACCAGAAGCGCTGTCTTTTAGATTAATCATAAAAGCAAAGTTCAATCCTTGCCTTTGCAGGTACATTAAAGCTAGTCCCTCTGTGTGCTCTTTGTGGGCTACTGACTCCGATGCCCTTCATAAATCTCAGCCTAGTGAAAGATGCTGAATTCCCCAGTAGACATTGGCAGGATAAAGGTATTTTTTTGTTTCCTAAGAACCTGCAGTCAAGCTGTTCTCTGCTTTTTGTGGCTCTTGTCCTCAGTAAAGAAAGAGACATTTGGGGTTTTTTTACAAAGTAAAATTTCTCCTGAAAAATTTCTGGGGTTTGTCATCTCTCTTTGTCATTTCTTTCTTGTGGAAAAACTTAACGTACCGCTGGCTGGAAAAAAAAAATTACAACTTTCTTGCTCATGAAAGCTCTGTATGTAAAAGCCCATGAATAATTTTAACAAAAAAAAAGTACCTTCCAAAGCTCTCACCAGAAAAAAAAATAAAATAAAAAAAATTCAACAAGTTGTGTCTGTGAAGGCACTTACTGCTCTTACACAAAGGCCACCTCTCACCTCACAGACCTGCCTCAACCAGTCCGAATTTCTCCCTCAGCTCACTATTTCCATTGCAACTGCAGCTCTGGAAGGTCAGACCTGCTGTTTCAAATCCTTCTGAGCTGATATAGATACCTTTTTATGCTGATACAGATTCCTTTTTTATGCTGATAAAGGCAAGAATGGCTTCAAAATGCCCTTCAGATCTTGCTGACCCTCCTGCAGTCCTCTTGTTCTCTGTGGAACTATTTCTTTTTGTGGAAGTGGTGGGAATCCGGGGGGGCAAAAAAAGGTAGAAAGCATACTGCAATACTGCTGGGCAAGAATGGGGTGTCTGCACTTCTTCTGGGGGCTACAGCATCCTTACAACCAGATTTATGAACACTGAGAGGATGGTTTTGCTCAGTCATTTTTGCAAAGAGGGTTAATAAATCTGTGTCCACAACATCATACCTCCTCAGAGAACCCAAACCCAGTGATCTTCCCAAAGCCAGGAGAGCCATCCAGAGCCATGTACAAAGTCAGGCCTGTAATTATGGCTGTGAGAGACAGACCACGTAATGAATGATCGAAATGAGTCAGAAGGGGGGAAGGACACAGTAACACCCTCTCAGCTCAGCATGATGTGGCCATCAATGGGCAAGAGCAAAGATGGCAAACCAAGCAGTGGTTTCTAGGGCTCTCTTCTCTTTTCCCCAACTCCATGGTATCAATGGGAAGGAAAATGGGATGCAAGGGCCAGAAGGGAATTTGAAACAGCTTCTTCTGACTGCATTTTTAACCCTGTCTAGGAGAGCATGATTGCAGAGGAAAAAGGGCCATCAGCCTGTGTAACCTCCCTGATGACTGCGGAAGGTGGCAGGAAGGAACAAGACTTGGTAATTACTAATTTCTTCACAGAGGCAAGGATGGCAGAGTGCAGCTCAGGTAACAATGGTAGAAGTTACTTTAAGAAACCTTTGGGAAGTCAAGATGCCAGATCCCAAACTAGGAAGTAAACAGGAATGTTAGGACAAAGACAAGAAGCTGTGATTTAGTAGATGGTAGGGAAAGAGACCCCAGGCTTTTCTGTGGAGACATGCCTGTGGAGATGACCTCCAGCCATCCTGAATGGTGATAAACCACATGCAGTAGTGACCTCTGCATTTCATTAATGACTGAGCAGAGTTTACAAAAGATGCTTTACTTGGGTCCTCAGGACAGGTCTATGGTGGAAATGAAAAACTAGTTGTTATTTTACACTAATCAACTGGGTGGCAGCTGGCCTTTGGGTAAACAATGAAAACCTCTCTCTCAGTAGCGAAAAATTCACTTTCTTAAAGTGGCTATCCAGCTGTAAAACGGCAAGGTTGAGAAAAAAAAAAGACAAAAGAAAAAGAATCCTTTCAGGATTATTCACGTTTTTAAATTACACCTTTCTTATTCCCATAATGCCAGTCCAACAATTGTCCAACTCTCCTCTTTGTAAATTAAACCCCATGAAAAAAAACGCTTTTCCCTTTTCATCATAAAAATGTAGGTACGTGAAAGTACTGACCCTATGAATCAGGGGTCAATTATTATTTCTAAATGTGTGCTTACAGACAGGCAAGTAGACGCTGGATAGACCCCAAAAGGCTGTGGACTGTGTTCTGGCTGCCTATTACAGTCATTAAGTAGGTGATTCATTGCCTAGTATTTAGGGCTGTCAGACTGTGCCTTTCTATGCAATAAAGAGGGAGAAGGAGTTGCAACATCAAAGTCAGGCACTCGCAGTCGTCCATTTGCCTAACAGTTTGACTTATGTCTTTTTATTGTGCATAGATCAGGGTCTACGATGGTGTACTCTGATCGCCTAACAAACACCAGCACCATTCTAGGTACCCACGTTCATACCAGGGGCCCTGCTCAGTAAAAAAACCAGCCCTATCTAAGCTGGCACATGAACAAAGCACAGAAGGTCACTGCAAACAATATATGAAGGAAGGCTGGCAATGTTTTAGGGAAGAAAGGCAAAGAAACCACATTTGATGCTGCATTCGCCTGCTGTGACTTAGGTTTCATGGAACGGGCAGTGGGATGTAAGCCCACAGCAATGCATGGCACTCCCCACTCCCCCAGCATCTCTACAGGCTGATCTCAAGGTGCTTTAATGAAGTGAGCAAATACTATTGATCCCCATTTTCCCAAGGAAATAGAAACGTCGCAACTTCACCTGGTTGCACAATGAGAGTCAAACCCAAATAGTTGCTCCCCGGAGTCCCACTGGGACGCGTGGAGGAAGAGCTGTAAACTGGCGTGCCACCAACCTCCAAAGCAGCATTGGAAGCCAGGACTGCACTGCTAATCCCGTGCTTAATCCACCCCAGTGCAGTACAGTAGCAGGCAATTAGCATGTCTTTGTTGCGTGAACTCTCCTGCAATGTATGCAGGGCTGTCAAAACCACAGGTCTGCTGTGATCCTCTCGGTTCAGAGGAGGCATTAACCCTGGAACGGAGGGAGCGGGCAGAGGTGTTTTGGCAAAGTTGCTCTTCCCTCAAGAATTGGAGTAGCATTGCTTCCTGAACAAGCCCAGACCTGTTTGCTCGCTTAATTGTACAGCTACAGGTTCATTTCCAGCTCTCGGTCTTGTCACCAGGCTGTGTAAGACCTGCCAGGCTTCACACGTCAGGCATGAGACCTACACGCTTGACTCCTGTCTCCATCCCTGGTACGTTAGACAGTGACAGAGCAATGCCGCAGGTGACACCAGCAGAGAGTGAACCACTGCGGTGCAAAAAAGCTGCCATGCATCACTGAAGACGTCAGTGGCACAGCTGGGCCACCGGGCAAATAGTGGCAACATACTGCATGTCTCGGGATCATTCCTGCGCGCTTGATTTGCGTTTCCTATTGCTAAGAACCAGACCCGGCCATGCACTAACAGCAGAGAGGGGTGGTGGCTATCAGGAGGAGTTACAGAAGGCAGGGTTGGGCAGAGGGGACAAGCGGACCCCCGTGGGTTGGCTCATCCTCGTGCAGTCATAGGACACCTCCCTGCACACAGCCACTCCTGACAGTGTGAACGGAAAAGCTCCATACCATCTCTGGGCGACTCTTTGAGCAGCTACCTGTGAAGCCTTTTAAAAGGACCAGTGGCTTCCAAATGAGCTGGTCAGCTTAATACACCCTGAAATATTCACATATCTGAACACCCCGTTCAGCTGGGTAGCTAGTCTGTGACTTGCTTCTGAGGACAATATTCAGGAAATGTTGTTGCAATAGTAATGTATTTATTCCTATTTGCTGATTTGGCAATTTCAAGCCTCACCTGTTTTAATTTGCTCATTCCTCTTGCAAAAACATACACACACTCACGTAATTCATCGTGCTCACGTAACTCTGTGTTCTGCTGCTGTGTTTATTTGAGATTCACACATGCACACACACTTGAGAGGGAAATAAAAATAACTCTGGCTGAGAAGCTTTATCTTGCCGATCTGTTCCTCAAATGGGTCCATTTGACTTGGAAAGGAAGAGGATAATTTGATTCCTAACAGAAAATATCCTCCTTTGATCAGATGTTTCTGCAGAGTTATCCAATTCCCCTAGATCTTTTCTGTGTGATGTTTGCCTTTTGTTTTCCTTCATCCCTGTCTCATTTTACAGTAACACATTTGAGATAACCCATCCTTCTCCCAGGGAAACGTCATATCTAGTCCGTTCGCAGCCAGGCATAACTGTAGAATTCACAGCACTGCCTTCTGTACCAGCCTGCATCTTTAGATGATAAAACACTATCTGGCTGGTCTCGCATTTAAGCCAGCAGATGCTTGTATGACTACATTTCAAAGGACCCCAATCAATCCATATCCTTCATTGTCCTACTCTCGCAAAAACCTAGACAGAGAAGCCTGAGGCTTTGTAGTTTTTGAAGTGCTCTAATCTGGACAGATCTTACCATTGCTGTCATAATTGATTAAGCTGTTGCCAGCATCCCCTGCATCTCCTGAGAGCTGTCATGGTTCACATTCATCAGGGCGTGCTCCAAAGTTCACACACTTCCACAAGGCACAGCTCAGCGAGAGTCGGGCGTCATTAGAATAATAATACTTTGCACTTGCATCTCACCTTTCATCGCAGGCTCCCAAGGCACTTTGCAAACGCTCAGGCTCCATTTCTGCTACTCATCATCACACTGTTATACTGCACGGCAATCCCCGCTCCTCCCAAAAATGTTCCACGGAGGTATTTGCAGAGCGAGATACACCAAGCACAAGTAATCGCTTATCAAAAAAGCGTCACGATACTTTTTAGAGATAAGCGTTATTCCTGTTTTACAAATGGAAAAAACTTAATGTCTGTGTTTTTGCACTGGTCTGGTAAAGGTGGCTGAAAGCTGCCCCTGAGACCAGACGTGCCTGTCTCCCACACTGGGTGTCTGCAAGCATTGCCTCGGGCAGGATCAAAGTAATCCCATGCAGGGTTTTGTGAGCCCAAAATACAGACTTTGTCATACAGGCTGTTTGCAGACAGAGCGTGAAGGAGCTGTGAAGGTGGGAGGTGGATGCATTGGGGAGCATACTGCATTTACAGGTGATTCGGAGCATCTTCTTTCCGTCCTCCATGTGATTTACCAAAGAGGATGCAGATGACTCAGCGTGAGAGCTAACACAGAGCACAGCGTTCCTAAATTCCTGCTCAATGTCTAGTCACATCAGCTTTTCACCTTTCGCTAGACCATAGATTCATTAGCTATTTATTTATTGGGTGCAAAAATGTTCCTATGTAATGTATTTTTAGAAATAGAAAATAAAATTTGAATTTTCCATGATCCAAACAAATAGCGGTTTACTCATCCACCCTGTGTGAGCAGACACAGGTGCAGTGGATACACATTTTTATGGATGTATTTAATGCACGTGCAAAGCCAGGAGAGAACAAATCAGGCACATGTTGATCTAGGTGCTCCTTCTGTAGGAAGGAAGGCTTGCTGTGTGCATGTGTCAGGTAATTTTAAAATTGAGTGTTTTCTTCGAAGTGAAGTGTGTATAGAAGGGGATATCCCCCTCCATAAAAAAATGGGGGGTGGGGGGGTGGCGGGCT
This sequence comes from Alca torda, assembly GCA_008658365.1. Classification (NCBI taxonomy): domain Eukaryota; kingdom Metazoa; phylum Chordata; class Aves; order Charadriiformes; family Alcidae; genus Alca; species Alca torda. The sequence goes on along the minus strand of CM018077.1, from coordinate 153,940,452 downwards.
CTCGTCTATTCAGGCTGGAGGTCTGTGAGCAAGTGGCCAAGTAAGAACAAGGGAAGAGGCAACAGATGGAGAAAAGGAGGCAGGAACAAGCCCCAGTTCAGCCGAGGGACTGGGTGTCCTTACTGGCTGCACAAAAACACAAAGAGAAGATTCATCCCAGGTCAACATTGAGCAGAGTCCTGTCTCTGGAGACTGAGAAGTTGCAATTTGCCTTATCTCTACTCATTTCTCGGATGCTTCTTAAGATGATGACTTTGCACCTCTGCTTATCTCCTCTCTCCTTTTCTTCTGTCCAGACTTAAACAGGGAGAAGACAGCAGGTTACTAAAATAAAATTAAATAGCTCTCTAAAGAAAGGGCAAACTGACTTGGAAAACCAGGAGCCATTTCTACTCCTACCAGCTGGAGTTTCTCCCACTTCTACAGCCATTAAAGTTATGAAATGTTTGGATGTTTTACTAATTCCATTAAGAACCAGAAAGGCTGTTCCCACCATGACCAGAAAATGAAACAGCAGCAATCACACGGGAAAATGCTCAGCCTTCCAGACTCAGCAGTTTTATTAGTGCAAATACCCTCCAGATAGACAGCCACACGTTTGCCTGCTCCCTTACACTGAACCCTAACTCAGCCTGCAGAGGCTAACCTGCTCTTTCTAACCTTCTTCTCCAACTCATTTCCCCAGCGAGAAGGAAAGGCCCACCGATGAGGACTCTCACTTAGGATTCAGACACGTATTTCTTTTTTTCTCTCTTTTGTATACTGCCTGAGCGACTTTGGGCAAGTTTTTAATTGTGCCTGTGTCCCAGTTCCCCAGCTGTGAGATGGCAACAATAACACTTCCATGCAGCAAAATGGTATTAAGAAGGTTAATTTTGAGGCACCTGGTATATGATGCTAATAAAAGTCGTGGAACCACCATCTCTCCGCATTCCCAGGCTCCATCTCTAACCTGGGTCTAGTTCTTCCCTAGGACTTCTCTAGCAGGACCAAATGCTAATGTGATAAGCATGGGGCTTTTTTTGTGGTGTTGTCTATACTATTTCCTTGATCACGCAGCTCCTGGAGTCGTGATTCTGGATAATCTCGCTCTTCATTAAATTAAAGCCTAACTTTCATAGTCGGGAGATTGCAGGATAAGGGGTGGCAGAGGAATGAAATGAAAGCCTGAAAGCATGAATGTAAAGGGGAAGCAACTGGAACAGCCCAACATTAGCTCTTTTAAAACATCAAGATTTCTAAACTGATAGAGGTTTTATTAAGGATGAAAAAAATGATTTGTAAGTGCAGAGCTGACAGTACTGAGTTTCGTTCTTCCTGTTTTTTCCCCTTCAGGTGCTGTTGCAGTACAGATCAGATCAGCACAATTCACTCCAATTCACCAGCACAGGCACCCAAATTACAACCCCAGCACCGCCTGCGTCTCTGAGAAAGTGAGACAGGGCTCAGAGCTGAGTTCTGAAGCCAGCTCACACACTATGGCAATCATCTTGTTCGTTAGCTAGCAATGTGACGAGGGTATTAGCATTTAGCAAAGGTATAAAAAGCTGTGGTCCCTGCCTCGAGGAGCTTACAACATTGCAGTACAGACAGAGGGACTGGAACAGGAAGCCACATAAAAAGAAAAAGAATTAAGCAGACATGTTGGTTATGTATTCCTGCAACCACATCAAGCCTGGTCACAAGGAGGGAACTATTGTGTCCTTGAGTGCAATCCCCACTCATGAATCCAGGCCCCGGCAGTCACGCGCGGACCGGCACGGCTTCCCAGCACCCTTTCCCAGGGCCAGCCCACCCTCCTGCACCGGGCTGCGTGGCAGGGCACGGAGAGGCATGCATAAGTTAGCTGTAAGCCACACACGTAATTAAATTACTTGGCTGGTTCAGCTAGTGAAAGCAGGCACGAGCTACACACAATCTGCTAACATTTTCAAACCCTGTCATTAAAAATTCCTCCCTCCAGCCTGTGCCAAACGGAGTCAGTAAAGTCTGCGGGTCCCAGGGCCCTGGTGCTCCCATCACAAGATGCCTTCTTCCTACGGCAGCCGTATTCCTGGCACAGCTGCACAGACCCCACTCCATCCCAGACCCCCAGTACCCCAGAAGTGCCAAGACCCTCCTCCTAACTCTTCTGCCCCAGGGCTGGGGTGAATTGTGTGTGGTCTCAGCCCAAAAGGAGGGACAGCTGTGTCTGGCCTGGGTCTCATCAGAGAGGGGCTGCCTGTTCTTCCTAGGAAGCTGGAAAATTCCCAGGCAACCACACAAAGGAAAGAAAATCTTCTCAAGAGCCGAGAAAGAGAGTCAGACACACAGGACCGTGGAGGGACTTGCTCAAGGTCACGCTGGAAGTCACTGCTGGAGCTGGACGGAGACATGAGGAGCCCCAGTCCCTTGGCTGTACTGTGCTCTCTTCCCTTAAACCATCTCAGAACAAGGAAAATTAGGATAAGAAAAGTATCAGACTAAGGAAATTGTCTCCAATGTTAGGGATGCCAGCACCTCCAGATGATGGTGGTGGTAACAAGAACCTGTTCCTAAAGCTGTACAGAAAGTGATTCGTCCTTGACTGCTCTGTGGAGCTTAACTATAACTAAGATTACTCCAGCTCCTTTGGGTACCCCAAGTCCAAAATAACAAATTTCACGGTATAAGCCACATTGTGGAGGCACAAGGGACAATATAACCTGATCCTATTTAGCAGAAGCTGTCAGTATTTCTCAGATATTTAGCATTAGTCTGCAGAAACCCATCAGGCTGCCGCGCGGAGCACTGCACATCTTGCTCTCCCTCTTTATAGTTTATTGCTGTCTTAAAGAGAAAAAGTAAATGGGCCAGATCTGCAGCTGACGTAAATCAGCATCTCCCTCCCGAAGTCAATGAAGCTACACCAGCGGGCACTAGCTAAAGATCTGGCCCAGTGAGTTTAGTGCCATGAGGTTATGAATCACTGTTATTATGTGGCGCTGCATGTAATTGCCTGATCCCTTTTCCCCATCTCCCCAAGGGGTCCGGAGCAGCCCTCCTCGTAATGCTGCCAGCAGCAGGGGAAGATGAGAGTGTAATGTTCAATTATCTTTTGCATGTTTTTCCAATAGTAAATCACAGCAGGGGATGCGACCCCCTGCTAATTGGAAGTCATGTCCTGTGGGGTTCTCTTCTTCCCTTTTACTCCGATGTATATATTTGTGTTAAATACTGATAAATGGCGCAAATGTGGAGGGGTGGTAGATCCTGTGCGGTTACGGCTCCAATGAAGATTTCTCTCACAGGCCGGTTTTTCTCTAGTTTCAAAAATGTTCAGTCAGCCAGCCTGTTTATGCAAGGTTTTAGCACGAGAAGCTAAAGGTGATGGAGATTCCTCAGCCAAACCTGACTTAAATCAACTGAGCTGTTCCTGTGTTATAGGAGGATAATGTTTATTTCACTACCATCTACCACAAGGCCTGAAATCCCTCCATGACTGCTTTGTGTTTCAGAAAGGGCAAAACCTAGAGATGGTAATGCAGTAGACAGGAAGCATTTCTGTGTAGCTCATCAGCAAGCCAGTTTAGGTTTTCAAAGGGATTTAATCCGGGTGAAATTCAACCCCGTGGTCAATGAAGCACTTACATTCCTCCCAAAGCTCAGCAATAAGGTGTAGGCACCGAGGGGTGAGATTGCCAGGCAGAGATTTCCCGGGGCTGGGGTGGGGGGCGGGGGGAGATTTGCAGGCTGTGACACCCAGGCTTGACAGCCCACGTCCCTCTTCGGACCTGGTTTGGACCAGGGTCACCAGACCTTCTGGTGGTGTGTACCATCCCAATGTGGAGCTGCTGCTTCAGGCACTGCGCAGCGACACCACTCCTCTCCCCGTGCTCCCTTCACCCTGTAGGTCTGTGTCTCAGCCTTGTAAGCCCACGGGACACAAGTACCTGGTCAACTTGTTCTGCATAACGTCCCCAGCAATGGGGCGGTTGCTCTGGAAAGAGCACTGGACCATAACCAAGCATGACCTCCCAGCAACATTATCACCAACCTCTTCCTCCACCCAGTGCCAACATATCAAATACTCTCTCATCCCATAAACCAACCCAGCCCTGTCTCACGCATGGAAGGATGATACTTGAGAAGCCTGTTACATCACGATGCTGTGAGACACAATTACACACCTTTGAAACGTACCCAGCACCTATTGCATCATGAGAGATGTACCAAGAATATGATTAGAGAAGGATAAAAGGTGTTTCTTTAATAACACATTAGCCAACGTGTTTAATGAATGTATTTTAAATGCCAACTGCAGACAGAACAAGGTGTATTTCGACACGCATTAGCTGATCAAGGGAAACCTCAGGAGGAAGTCTAAAGGGAACAAATGAACTTGGCAAACTGGAGAATCCAGCCCATAGAGAATTTAAGGGGAATTAAGGCCCTAATTCAGCAAGGTATTTAAAGACAGATTTTTAAAGGTACTCAGTGAGTTAAACATTTAAATACCTTTAAAAATCTCATTCACCAACACGTAATGATCTCTAAGTCGGTGTTCAGATCCATCCCTGTTCATTTCAGCAAAGTAAGCAGTACTAAAATGCTCTGCTGAATCAGGACCTAAATCAAATTTAACAGGCTAATCCAGAAATTATCTAAATCCTATACAAGCTATGTAAAGGAAGATTCCTCCTCCCATTTTCAGGTTCTGGAACCCTCTTATAAAGTCACTTTTCAATATTTTATTAAATTCTGTGTGTTAGTTACCAAAAAAAAAATAAAATCCATAACTAAGTAATCATTTTGTGTCAAATTCTGTCAGACCTTCTGAGAAGAGCAGAGGTTTGAATTTCAAATAACGGAATCGATAACCAACCACTGTACAATAATTTGGAGATTTGCAACACAGAAGTACCCAAGCGACACATAAAAATGATGTTTTATAAACAACTCTTCTCCCATTTTATGTCTGATTAGGAATACGAGTCACAGTTGTCTCCAAACACTAGCCCAGCAGGAATCTCAGAGGAGGTGGAAGCAAGAGGAAGCTCAGATACCATGGGGATGGGCACTGTGTAAGAGCACAAATCAAATCTAGTAAGTCCTATCCTCAATGAGTGAAAGTGGCAGAGAATTAGGGCAAGTCAGAGGTTTAAGCATCTGTCTCAACTGGATGGGCAGAGTGAAGAAGACCCTGTGCTGGGATTCCCCTACTCCAACTGCTGCTCATAAAAAAAGTTTGCAAACACACTTTAAGAGCGAGCAAGAGGGACTGATAAGGGGAAGAAGAGATCCTTGACACTCTTTAGTTCTTTCACCCCTGCAGTGAAAGCAAAAGTGATCTTGGCCAGAACTTGAGAGTGTGAGAAGATCAGATACTGGTGATACTACTTTAAAAGTGTCTCCAGAAGTGGCTGACACCACACGCTGCAGTGAAAACCAGATAAGCATCAAGCAGTCGACAAAGCTTCAAATGTAAGAGCTTGAATGTGCTTCTTTTCACCCCAAGGAGTCTCTGCCCACATCTCCAGAGTGTGAAGTGCCCTGGCGGCTGGTTGTGCTGCACAAGCACCATGTCTTTGCCTGGTCCTGGATCCACTCTCGGGAGAAAGCATTCCCGTGTAGGCGGCTGCTGTGGCAAGAAGATGTGATGGCATCCCATCCCCTGTCACCTCGCTAGCTTCAGGGAGCAGCAAGCTCCACCGCTGCCCTGCTTCCCCTCCTTGCAGCCCCCACCATGTCACGGGCAAGTGTTACCCTCAAAGTTGAGGTTTTTTTTCAAATTGGGCAATACGGGAAACGTTTTGATCTGTACTGCAAAAAAAAACCACTTGCCAAAGCAAAGGCCCCTCATGCTTGTCAATAGCCCCAAAGGTGCTACTCTCAGTGTGCACAAGTGTAAGAAATCGGACTGCCCGTGGCTTTTACTCACATTACTATGATGGGGAATGTCTTGGGGGTGGGGGGGTGGGGGTTGGTGAAAATAGTACTGCTTTCAAAAAAGCATTTAAAACTACATTTGTATTTCCTAGGGCAAATTATTCTTTGGGACCAACCTGGGCTACACAGATCGTCAAGTACAGCTATTTGATTACATGTGTGAAAACATCACGTTCCTCAACAGAATTGTGCCGCTAAAACTAACGTGCACTGCTGTGAATTGCTCTGACAAAACCCACTCGTCAGCTAGCAGAAGGGTTGGTGCTGTGATTCTGCTGCTGCTGGTTTCACAGTGAAGGAGAGCGGCTGATATTGGGGGTATAACCCGTATCACATAACATTTTAGGCTGAGGTGGGATCCTTGGCTCACTAAACAGCTGCAACACCATGAGATACAGTTGAAATGTCATCGCTTTTACACAAAATGTTCCTGGCCAGCAGCTCTGCTGGCAGAGTGCTTTGTGTGCTCATATACGCTGCCTAATTCCCTTCAGGAAAAATCACCCGCAGTGGGCTGGAGTGTGGAGCAGGGTCAATTGGACATGGGATGCTCTGCTGCAGAATCAGTAACCTCCTGATGGTCAGGGCAACCTCTTCAGCCCACACAACTGCACCTGGAAGAAGGCAATTACTTACAACTTCTTTGAGAACGTAACTCGGAGCAGGAAAACTTCACTTTTGCTGCCTAGCCTTTCTCACCACCCAAGCGAAATCAGGCAGGCAACAGCTGAGTTTTTCATCATGTTTCTCATCGTATTCCCAGCCACCAGGACAAAGGTCTGGGTTGTGTTTGTGGCCTCATTCTGTATTCATATGGGGAGTTCTATGGATATAAATATACAAGCATAATTTTACTGTGCAGGCAGTGAAGCGTGAGGTTTGTGCCCACACTATTTGCCCCTCTGAACAGATTTCTTGTGGCCTAACTCCACTGTCCTGCACAGTGGCAAGAAACCCAAGGTAGCCAAGGCTGCCAGTCACCTCCTTGCCCTCTCCATACATGCTGTGTGCAGCGTGATGTGGACTGTCTACAGATAGTCCTTCTTCATCTGGATCTGACTCTGCTGACTGCAGGTGACCATCCATCAGCTCCTCTGCTGCAGCAGAACGTGTTGGTTCTCCCTCCTCCAGTTCAGGACGATAAGCAGGTCTGTTTCACACTTGGATTGTTTTAAGTAACCTGGCACAAACTAGACCCCTCTACCAGCTGTCCTCGTTGAAGGCTGTCTTTGGCAGAGGGTTAATGACAAACAGGCAAAGGACATTCATGAGTTACACCAGATATTTGCAGACAGCAATTGTGAACTGAATGCTGGAAGGATGCTGTCAGTTCACCTCTGTGCTTAGCAACAGCATGGAAACTTGGTGGGAACTCGTTAAAGCAGTAGCTTGCCCTTGTCTTCACTTCAGTGATCAGCACCAGAGGTGTCCCCCCTCAAGGAATGCCCACTGGGACCCTTTCCAAATGAGTATGAGTAAAATAGCAGTAAAAGTAGAAATGTTTGGAGCTTAGACGGTCAGAGTCCAGTGGTACAGTTACCGTAGGCTAAGACCTAATCCAAAACTGGGGAAATCTCACCATTTAGGGGAAACAATTACAATGTTCCATTTCAGAAGAAAAGTAGAAACCTAAAAAATTTCCTTGGGCCACAGAAATGGGGAAAAAAAATGAGGAAACACTGAAATAAGCAAATGTTTGAATATTCTCCACTATCAACAGTGGCTTCTAGTCTCCTTCACTTTCCAAGTTGGAGAACAGCTGCTGACTTTTGAGCCTGGAATTGAAGCCTGGAAGTGTCAGTGGCCCGGCATAACCTGAGATGATAGTCAGATTTTCCAAACTCCCAAGAGCATAGTTGTGGGATGAACAGTGGCTCCACAACCAGCTCCATTTCACCACGTCTGCGGTGGTGTGGTGTCAAAGACTCTATAAGATCTAGAAACCATATCCTTTTGGACTGTCTGCATGAGATATGTGCTTTAGGATTGTGTTTTCTGGAAGCCTGTGCTCCCTGCTATCATTCAGCAAGTGGAGAAGAGGCTATGCAGGTTTTCCCAGAAGGCTTCCTTAGTCAGAGCCTCTAAAGTGAATATCTAATTGCAGCAGACCATTTTTCCTGTGTTTCTTCCTGAGGAGCCTCGGAAGACCTGGAGAAAACAGAGAGTCCCACATTTTAAGCTTCTACACACTTGATGAGTCCAAAGGAAAACTCAAGTGCCAGGTCAAACCCTGCGTCCATTATTGACTTTCTCTGTGGCCTTGGGCAGATAATATCACTGCCTTGCCTAAGTTTCTGAAAAACATGAGGACGTCCGAGTTACCATTTTTAAAGAACTTGGGTGACATAAAGTACCCCGTAAATAGTTATTCCCACGAGTTAAGCTTTGCAGTGCTGGGCTTATAGGTAATTAATCGTTGACAATTTTATTTTTTCACTGGGTTTCATGTGCATATTTTCCTACAGAAACGTTTAATTTGGTACGTAACTTAAAACTGTCAGGTTTGATTTCATGTGTTGTGCAGAAAGTAGGAGAAGGTTGTACGTGTCCTACAAATCTTACAAGAAATCTTTACAACTGCCACTGACCCAGTGTATGAAATTGCATACACCAGAGTGGACATTTTTGCTGGTTTTCTATTGAGAAAGTGGGAAGAAAATACCTTCTCTTCTCTGTCAAGGGTTTAATTTATGTTCAAATGTTCTTTGGGTTTCCTGTGAATGGGAAACCAAACATGGTGAGGGGTAAAAAGAAAAAAAAAAAAAAAAAAAAAAAGAAGAAACACAACCCAACCTCCCCTCTCAGCACATAAAAGAAACGTGAACTTTGATTTTTATCAAAGTATCTCACATTTCTGGTGCTTCTCAGCAGCACATATTTGATGAAATAATTGAGCAAATGGGAATGAAGAGGCAAATTAAATAAAGCAAGCAGTTCACAAAAATGTATTGCAACTGGAACAGGCCTGCAGGAACGATTAAGAAACAGAGTCACTAGTAAGGGCCTAAAGGTTTGTAAGTAACTACTAATTTCAGTTCATTGAGAGGAGATGCCAGAAAAGACTTTCACTTCCAGAAAGTAGTAACCTGTCAGGGATTTCTGGAAGATGAGCCACTTTCAAAGGTAGACATGCAGGAGAGCAAAAGGTAAATTAAAGCCCATTAGAATTAGTTATGTAAATAATTTCGAGGACCTAAGTCTTATTTGCTCTAGGTCTCCGTGTCCCTATACCTAGACCTGCTTCCCATGGAAAAAGCTTCTGGAAGTACAGTGGGGGTCTCTGAATACATCACGACACTCCTACCACAGGAGCAGATACCCAGGAGTAAACAGATGTCCTTTTCAATACTGAGACCATTTGAAAAACAATCCAAGTGGTGCAGCAGTGATTAAAAGTTCCTATTTAATGCATCTCAGCAGATATTTTCTATATTTTCAGACTCTTGGGTTAATGATTTCTTTGACAGATGACGGCTTTAACAGCCATGAAATGCATTTTTTTTCTGTAAAGTTCTCATGCAGTCTGAGTATGCATTGCACTTGCTTTCAAAATGAATTAAAAAAAAATTGGAAATAAGTCTTTTCAAACCTTATATGCTTAAAATCCTTAGCAACTCTAGGACACTTGTTTCTTAGCAATCCTCATCTTGGTTAAAGGCCGCCTGATAGTTATATATTTGTATGCATCAGAGCTGCACGTGTTAAGTCCACATTTACTACACTAACATCAACTAACAGTAGTGGAAAGGCTGGTCATGGCCCCATATTGGGTCTTCCTCTCTGTGAGCAACAGCCTTGGAGAAAAAGGAGTAATTTGTGTGTAGGTTTCAAGATTCTAGATCTAATTTCTTCCTCTGGCGTCCCCTCCTGTGGTTGCAAAGCGGGCAGGCTTTCTTGTAGCTTCTACCACAGATGTGTATGAGAAACAGAGCATGTTTGGTTCCCCTAATTTAGTATTTCAGCACCATTTCTAGGATTTTGATCCTTTCTGGCATCCTGTGTCTCTTATATCCTGTGACAGGTACAATGAAGCTGCAAATTTGGGAGAAACAGACGATAAAAAGGTTAAATACACAGAGATGTAACATCACTTTAAACTGTCACAGCAGCCAGCCACCAAAGGAAGATGCCTGGGTCTAACGCGTTCCCACCCCCAGCCACCCCTCACATCACATCTAACAATCACCTTGAAGAATCAGGTCTGTTTGCTAAACGAACAGAAAACAAATCTTTTTTTTTTTTTTTTTTTCTTGTGTGTGGTTAGTTTCCACGTCAACTCGCCGCACATTCGCATGATATGCAGACTCTATGTGAGGGAGGGACAGGAATATGTGAGTGGGGGCAGAGAGGGGAAAGTAGGTTACATCAGATTAAACTGAACACACAACTGCACCCCAAATCCCCAGGGGCACGTTTAAATCTACCAACGCAGCCACCAGAAGTCTGAATGGGATGCTGAATTGCGTGAGAATCCATGAAAGCTTTTTGTCATATAAAGAGAAACTTGAAGGTTTGAGTTTTAGCTAAAAGTTTCAGCCTCTATATCAGATACCAGAGAATTAAAGCCGTAAGCACGACACTGAAATTAATGTCTCATGGTTCATTTTAATATAACAAAGATCATTTAATTCCAAGAATAACAGTAATCAACCTACAGTATATTAATATTTAAAGACTGAAATGGTGCAAAAATAGAGAGTAAGGATGTTTTATCATCAATAGTCCTTGTAAGCTATCCCTATCATTAGGATTTGTTTACTATTAAACTTGTAAAGTTAATGTTTGACAACTCTATGATACTGTAATAAAGTACTATTTTTACCACTACAGGAAGTTCACCGAATGTTACATAGGGTGCCTAGCCTATAGGCGTAGTTTGTGTAGCACATATAATTTGGATGATTTAGGGATTTAAAAGAAAATTAATATTTGTGTTTCTGTTAGAAGAAAAGGTTAAAAAAAAATCTCTAAAAGCTGTTATTAGACATCTTGCTTTTCATTGTGTGATAACAAACTGTTAAAATCTTCATGTATGAAGGCTGCAATGAAGAGTAATGAAGGGTGTTTATCTTGTAACTTGTCTTTTGTGCTAAATAAGCAAACAATACCCCTACAATCACCTGAGGACCTCTCATACAATTACAGAAAGCTGAATCCTATTAAAGAAAGTGCATTTAAGTGCACGATTTGTCTCCATCTTTATTAACAATACACAATATAAAGTAGAACTTGGAAAGTATTTTAGTAATATATACAGCATTACTGATAACTTTGCTGGAATATAAGGTCCAGTCATCGCATGCATTTTCAAAAAGGATTTTGATATATGCCAGTTCAGAAAACAGCTAAGAGGATAATTTACTTTATCAGCTAGATCTGTCAGAAACATTGTTGCAGCACAGTTTGAACTAATTTTAGCAATTAGTTCAGGTATGGATGTTGAAGCTTAAGCTGAAACACGCTAACTCCTGCCTGTGCCTATGCTAGTCCTATTAAAGACAGCTTGAGTCTCTCCGCAGATACCCACAGCTGCACTCTAGACTGAGCCAGAATGACGTTCTCAGCTAAGGTCAGGAAGAGATCCAGGAACATGACCTCAGCCCGACAGCAAACTCTGCAAACCTTGAATTCAATGGCGTGGGAGCAAAAGTTTAAAATGAAAGATGTGCTTTGCAGAATCAGGGCCCATAAGATGAACTAGCGCAATCAAATGCTCCACAGACAACCAGAAATCCGTCGGTATTTCGGGAACTGACCCCTCGAGGATCTGCCTGCATTCAGAGCTCCATGGCCAAGGATCATCCGGTCATGTGATGAATTTTTGAGTTTTGTATCTGCCAGAAGGGAATCATATTGCCCCAAATGTTCATGCTGCAAAACTACTTACCCTTTCCCAGACACTCACACTGATGTGAGACATAAGCTCACCAAGTTTACACCATTAATCAGATGGGACCTTCATGTCTGAACCAAGTGTTCCCTTACTGAAAACTGGGCTGCTTTTGCTGAATCTCGTAGATAAAATATTTATGAAAGGTGTGAGGAGCTCATTTGTTAAGATATGACTGGTGTTATCTGAGTGTCTCTGACTGACATGAGTAATTAATTAAAAACACACTGAACTGCCTCACACAGACAGAATACAGATTTGAGGGGAGAAGTCCAGGCTAAACCCATGTTTCTCCTACCAGCAGATGGTACTGGAATTCTGTTGCTGGAGGACCACATTCCCTCCCCACTAATTCTCACCTTTGCAGCTCCGCTCTGAAAAACACAGAATTGCCATGGTATGAAAAAGAAAGAAGCATTTGTCCTTTGGCAATAGACTCATTACAAAGCGCTGGCAGAGCAGGAGAAGAAATAGAGGACCTGACTACTGCTACACAGTACTCCCTCCTGGTTTTCCAGTAAAAGTTTGACATTAGAAACCAGTTCCTACATATAGTAGTTGTTTCATTTGGCAGAATTATGCATGTGCAAATGATAAAACACTTATTGAAGCTTCTAAAAGTTAAGCAATTCCAGCGATGATGAAAAGCTGCCTATAAGCAGTGTATTTGCTGGAAAAAAAGTCTGTTGTGTTTAGAACAAGGATGAGATCCATGGCTATACTTTCGTGTCACAGTTGCACCTGCAGACCTCAAGAGTGTTATATGTTTATTCAATAAATCTACCAAAGGAATGGAGAGGTGAAGAGGTTTGGCTGGGCCAAATGAGAATTTGGCAGCGGTGCTGACATGAAGGTGAAGCCGACACGAGGCCTGTGCTGCTCCGTGCTGACTAGCAGCTCAATTCTCTGTCACCAGCCCCATCTTCTACATCAGCATGAGCACCCTTCCCCCGCCCCAGCCTTCCCTCTCGACAAAACTTACATCTTCTGGGCGAGCAAAAGCACACTCTGAAACCTGCCAACCGCACCTCCAGTGAGAGAAGCTGCTACTGCATCCAGTGTTCTAGGGATTTTTTGGTGTGAATCTCAAAAAGTATTTATAACCTTTACTGCTTACAGGCATAAGTCCCACTGAGTTCTGAGAATTTGGTCCTATGGGTTTTAGCTTATTGACGTGTAAAGCAGAAATTATCATCTTCTTCCTCATTATGATTTGTTGCTTAGTGTGGTAATGTTAATTATGTAACACCAGGAACTCACTGGAAACTTTCAGGCAACATCTATACCAATAAATTAAATAATGACAAGCTCACTCCCAAGCAAGTGAGTGATCGTCACTGTTGGTGGTCCCTGGCACAGTTTGGATCTGTGCCAAGTAGCATTCTCAGAAAAAAAAATCCCCAGGTACAATTTAGAAGCCAGCGTGGACCAAAGACCGCTCCCAACAGGTGGTGTGGATGCAGCCAACCCGTCTGCTATGATAAAACAGATTAGTGGTAAGAGATGGGGCACCTGGGCCCAGTGCCAGACAATGGCCCTGAGTGTGATTACTTGACTGGACACATATTCAAGCCATGAGTGAGGGAAGAACAAGGCAATTTGTTAGTGTTTATAAAACCGTAGTCATCGTTGTCATAGTCAGACACATAAATAAATGCACAGGATGTTGCTAACATTAAGTATCCCAGTGCCAAGTCTCTGTGGCTATGTCTGTAATAAGTAAAAAAAGGCCAGAGCCTGTCCCTGGGTGGGACGGCTGATGCCCAGACAACTAGACTGCCCCTCCGCTCCTTGGTCAGGCTGCCAGCTGCTGAGTTCAGGCTGCCCCCAAACCACACAGACTTCCAGTACCTGAAGGGAGCCTACAGAAAAGATGGGGAGGGACTCTGCATCAGGGAGTGTAATGATAGGATGAGGGGTAACAGTTTTAAACTGAAAGAGGGGAGATTTAGATTACCTATCAGGAAGAAATTCTTTACTGTGAGGGTGGTGAGACACTGGCACAGGTTGCCCAGAGAAGCTGTGGATGTCCCATCCCTGGGAGTGTTCAAGGCCAGGCTGGATGGGGCTTTGAGCAGCCTGGTCTAGTGGGAGGTGTCCCTGCCCATGGCAGGGGGGTTGGAACTAGATGATCTTTAAGGTCCCTTCCAACTCTAACCAATTCTATGCCAGAAAACTGTCCAGGAGAGCTATCCATGGACGGTGGTGTGACTGAGCTTTACCCCATGCCCTGACCCTTCATGTTGGCAGCTCAGTACTCTGGAGCCCTCTGCAAATATAGATAGTACAGCAGGGTGAACACTTTTACTGAATACCTGTAGCATAGTATACGTTCTTCCCTATTTTCTTTACCCTCAAGCCATGGCATCAGTTCAGCAATGAGATCCTTGTATCTCCACCTCAAGATGAAACTCCTCAGCCAGTGAATGATGCAGGTGGAAACAGCCCAGGGCTCCAAAAGGAAAATCCCTTTTGTGGGAAACAGGAGGCAGAGGTCCCCAGCCACAGACCAATTTTGTGTTGATTCAGCACTACGAAAACTATTTCTGTCCTCGTTCAAGAGATGCAGAAATTTTTTTAACATCCTTAGGTGCGGAGCTTGGAAAGTAGGTCAGGCAGAATAAGTGTGACAAGACAGGCCACTCATGGGAAGGTGGCAAGTTCAGCTATTATAAGTACAGTTGTGACAAGTTTAGATTTGGCATTCACTGATCAGGATCTCTCAAACATCTAATAACTTCAACCTTCTCCCGAAAGGACAGTGTACCTGCGTTTGTCCTTAAAACCTTGTGGGAAGTTAATGGTAGAAAGGAAAGGATTTATTTTAGGGGGTGAATATTCCATTAAATAAGCAATCCCAAGGTACTTAGCACAGCATAATACAGTAGTTTCAGAAATTACACTTAACATTACACAGTCAGTTTTAGGGCGCTTCATTTTTAACTACAGTGTGTTAATGAGAACGATCTGATTAACAATAAAGCTAACAACTGTGTGTGACATGATCCATGCCTATTACGACATATTAATGTAATGTAATGAAACATTTTGAAATCATAACATTATTTATTATGTACGAACTACCTAAATTTAATTTTGTACAGAAATGAGCAGTACTGGTGTTATTTGTTATTATATTTATAAAATAGCCCCCAGCTTTCAGAGAGATCTCAATAAAAAATAATTGTAATAAAACCATAACTTTAAAAGTGGTTCTTTAATATTCATACCAGTAAAGCTGGAAATCTTGTATAATCTATAATACAAGAATATCTACAAAAGCCAATTACAACTTCAAATTCCAACCAAAGCAGTTACAAGCCTGACCACTTACAAACTAACGGATGTTAATGCAGAGTTTATTTATTTCTGCAGTCTTCGTGCCAGACCCTGTCACACGTGCACAGAACCACACGCACCCAGCTCATCTATTGCTCATCTCACTGATCAACTCCAACAAAGCAGACGCAGTCTGATGTTCCCATCGCATTAGAGAAGTTTGTAACACCATTGTCATCAAGACTGACAATAGGAGGGCGGTTGATTCAGCAGGACACTAACACGGGATTTTGCAGATGTCAGTTCTAGCCCCTCCCAAGTCACAGGCTCTGCGTCATGGAGTGCCTGTATTTAAAGACCCCAGAAAGATTACTGTTCCCCTTCCCACTGGGGTGCGCGAGGAGGAGCACGTGAGGCTCCAGGGTGCTCAGGTGCACCGGTGATGAGGGTCACGCAAGCACTCTCAGTGATTCAGAACTTTCTGTTGTCACCACCACAAGTCCCCGTTCAACGTTCACGCACTTAAGATTTACTCCAATGCTAACTAGGGTCTTCATCTACAAGCTTTGGGTGACCCAAACCACGATGCAAAGTAACCTGAGAATTCATTTGAAATACATCGATTTGCATACATTTTGTACTAAAAGTCTACCAAATCCTGGCAATATTTTTTTTTTCGCTTTCCCAGAAATGCCAAAAGCCTGGTGTGTTTAAAGAAGATCCACGCTGCATGCTCCGAGATTTTCTTTCTAAACACATGGAACATTCCCTGCTAGTGCCCATATACCACAGAAAACCCTTCGACATCCTACCACCAGCCCCAGCTTACACACCACCACTTGCTTCCCTGAAGCACAAAGGCGTCATAGGACCGACGACACTCCGGTTTGGTCGTGCACAAGCCAGGTGAAGCTTCAGAGATCAAAACAAACTTTCAATCTCACTTACACATCTACAGGCAACTTGCCGTGATGCTCAGAGCCATGAGACTCTCTTGGGAATAGACTTCCGGTACAGGTTTCCCCACATGTGTGCTGCTTGCACAGGAAACATAATGTTATGATAAATTGTGCAGTTAATGAAATTACCAAGGGTTTTTAGAATTATTGGGGCATTGTTTTGCAGGGTTTTGGACCTAGGGAAGTCATTGATAGCTGGGTAAAGTGGGTATAAAATACTTTTCAAATTAGAAAGGCTACATTTTACACTTTGCAATCACTCTGCTGCGCTTCATATTTTATAGTGTACATTAATAATAATAATAATAATCCGATATTCTGAGTTACCTTTCACAAGGAAAATATGACACATCTCTCCGACAGCCATGAAAACTTTTGTGAGATACTGTAACTTTTGGAGTTTCCTATCTTTTCAATGCTTCATCTCACATGCATCAGACTGTGCAAATGCCGGGGGATTTTGAGGGTGACAGGAGGTGAGGGGGTTCTGGTTTTGTTTTGGCCTCTTCTTTTGAGGTGGGGATTTGTTAATTCTTGTTTTGCATATGATTTCATAAGTATTTTTAAGCACAAAATAAGGAAACAAGAAAATCTGGTGCAGTGTCTGAATTCTACCTATTCTCAGAGTTTTCAAAAATCTTTATCCTGTACTAACTCTGCATGTAAGTTTCTCTCTGTGAGGCTCTTCAGCCTGGCATCGCTCGTACCTTAAGAGTTTTACCTTTCTTTAAAACTGTTTGTATCTCACAGCCTATAATCTTACTGGCTTTCCCAGCGGCTTGGTCCCTCTTTGAGATGATCAACGTACACATAAGCCACACACACAAGTCACTGCGCACACAATACGGGTTCAGTGGGGCTCTCCTATGACATAGTGGTAAAGCTCACATGATATAAATGTGCACCGTGCACTAATTCAGTGGGGCATCACATGCACAGGCCCATATTAATCCATCTAAACGTGTGTTTAAGCACCGTGTAATATCTGGTCCTTTCCCAGCAAAATGGAAACGCTTACTCTTTCTGTGCACTGCCACGTAACTGCTCTTTGCTCACCCATCATTTCTTCAGGAGGTAGCCTTCAAATGGGCCACACTTGTACAAAAGCAAAACCAAAGCTAAGTCAGGCCAAAGCAAAGGTCCATAAAGAGACCTCAGAGATGTCAAGGCTCTTCAGGGCTAGTTCCTGGCTCACACGATTTAGTATCTAATGGTCAGGGTGATTTTGAAAAGAGACCGCCCTTCTTCTCCATGTCCACAGCATGAGATGAAGAACAGTACAGACACCTGAGCCAGCACAGACATCACGCAGTGTTTACCTATCTGTAGATAAAATTAGTTCCCAAGACATATTAAGCTTGATACAGAAGGCATTTGCAACCAGATACAGAGGCATTAAAGCATTTACATTTAATCCATTCTTGCGCTGCTGAGGCCACCACAGAGTTGTACCACACCAAGTGGATACACTGGCTTGATCTTTACACGTTCCCATCTCAGCCCGAGGGCAAACACATCCAGAGGCATATGAACATGGCTTACCAAAATAAGTTTACTACTGGTGGGATGTGAGCTATTTTGATGTGCGCTGCAGCCTGGCCCAGGACTAGGAGACGCCACAGACAATATCACCCACGCTTGGCAGCAGAAGTTTGGAAACCTCTGGCTTACAGATACTGGCATTAAGCTCATCTTCTGGTCAAGATCATTTCCCATCCCAGGAAACCTGATTCCCAGAGAGGGATGTCCTAGATAGCTGCGTGCTCACAAACAGAAGAGAGCCTTTCTGAAGGATCTCTCAATAGGGTCTTCTCTTGGGCAGCTGCTTGCATCTCTTCTTTTAAGCAAGGGTGTGGGTTGTTGGTTTTGTTGGTTTTGTTTGTTGTTTTTTTTGTTTGGGCCACTGACAGCATGTGATTTCATTAGACATGTGAGTAAAATTGTGAGCTTTGTGTCTTCCTCCTGTGAACTCCCCTCCCACTTACCCCATTGCTTCCGAGAAAGAGAAGCTGAAAATGGCTGCTCGAGATTTTCCTTTCTGTCGAACTGAAAATGAGAGAAAAGCTGAGACTTTCTGAGCGCAGCTGTACTTTCCCAATCAATAAAAGATGATCGAGAGCCCAAAATGCTCTGCACACAGCTACAGCCTTGCATTTCCCGTCACTGCCTGAGGTGAAACCTTCCACTGCCTCCTGCGATGATTCATTTCCAAAACTTCAGTTAAGTTATCACAACGGCAGGTGACCTCTGATTTTCACCCATGTCTTTTCCCCACCCTTGCTTTCTTTTATTCTTTTTCAATTAAAATATGACTCACTGTGATGGAATTTTGTCAGAGTCCATCAACCCCGAGTCTCTTCCTCCCCAAACCCTGCTCCTAATACATCTGTCACAAATAGATATTTTAAGCCTTGGTATTTGGTGCTGCCATTTCATTGGATATGCCTGCAGCTTCCAGAAACTGAATTCAGAAGGGTTCTCTTGTGCCAGGTGCTGTATAAACATAATGACACCTTCCCCCAGGAGCTACATTTTAGAAAGGTATTTCAGTCCTTTAATGATACTCTCTCTCTCTCTCTTTTTTCTTCTTTATCTCTTGCTGGTGTTCTCATGAAAGCAGTAGCCTGGCTGCAAACTTGCCTTTTGCTACCGTCACAGCAAACTGGAGACGGCAGAACTACTCTGGATTTATACTTTGGGTAACCAACAGTAGGGCGTCCTCCCCACTTTCACTCATTAAAAATTAGTCATGATGAAATGCTGTGATAGGTGCGATAGAAAAATCTTTAGAGGGTAGAGATCCAATAAACCTTCCTCCTTTTTTTGATTCTGTGTGATACTACCAGCTTTAAGAGACTTTAATTACTAATTAGCTATGCTGTGCATTTGCTTTGTTATATTCATTCCTGCTTTCTACTGGGGTTTCAGCATCTGGTGGGGAGGAAACCTTGGAAAAAAGCCAAAAAACTGTAGTAAGAGGTGTCAGCGATGCCCTTTTCAAGTCAGAACTGGACCACTGACACCATTTGATGGTAGTTACCCCACTGTGATACTGCCTTGGGCCGCATCCTGGAAATGTGACACCGCATGTGCTCATCAAAGCTCAGAAGTCCTAACAGCGACCTGCAGCACATTAAGCACAATTCAACAGGCTAACTGAAAAGGGTTTTTTTTTAAAAAAAAACCACTTTCTTACAAATCGCCCTATAAGATTAAGACACTACCGAGGAACCCTTAACTTGAGCACCCTTGGGTGAACTCATTCTTATAAGCAAAAGCCTCCCACTTTCCCTATCAGAAATGATCTTCACTTCAAGAGATAATAGGCAACAGCCTGGCCTACAGGCAGCCACATCCTGGTGGTGGAGTTAATTGATGCAAATGGCTCCAGGGTGTTTTGCAGAGGATCTCCCCGGGATCTTCACTGTCCTCATCATCCACATTTCAACACAGCTTTGTTAAAGACATAGGTTACCTTCACAAGACTTTCCATAAGAAGGAGAGTCTAAACAAGGATGAGAAGTCAGCAACAAACTCTGTTACTCAATATTTGAAAGCTGAAGGTAGGTGGCATTTTATGTTTAAGTCTTTAAACATTTCCGTCAAGCTCTAATAATAGGTTTTCCCACATAAAAGGGCAAATGATCCTGTGTGTCAGAGGTTATGTCTTCACTTCAGAATTAACTCAGTTGAAGCTGTTGTCTCTTCCTCCTTCTCGTTCATAGAGAAAACACGCATTAATCATAGAACCGCCTAGGTTAGAAGAGACCTTTCAGATCATCTAGTTCAACCATCAACCTAACTCTGACAAAAACTGTCACTAAACCATATCACTAATCAATATGGGGGGAGGTTTTCCATTCAGAGTGGGATTACCAATTGAAGCTCAGGTTCTGTTTGCACAAGGGCTGGCACCCTCGGTGCTGAAGATGCATTTGCAGCATTTGAACTCTGAGTTCCCCAGTGTTTTCCCACACCTCCCTGTGCCCAGAAAATCACTCCAGTTTGCATACACTTACATGGGTGAGTGTATGTCTACACCATCATCTCACTCCCCATCTCACCCCTGGTCTTGATTCACTGATCCCCTGTATGGCATAAAGATTAATTAACTCCATGCTATTTTTGTAAAGTACTAGGTAGGTCCTTTGACAGAAAAATCAGAGTGTTTTTTCTTCAATATTCTACTCTGGGAATATCTCCCAGCAGGCAGTATGGACAAGAATGTATCAGATTTGTTTTCTTCGGGTCTGCGGTGTCCTCCAGCATCTTCCCGGCAGGCTTTGCAAACTTAAGCACTCCAGTCTTGTCGTATCATACGTACAACACCAAAATGTAGAATCTCAGCGTCCTTCCATGAAAACACCAAGCAGCAGGACTGCAACACAGCTCACACTTCGAACTGAAAATAATGGACCCAAAATGACAGCTATGTCTTAGGGGAAGAAGGACCTGCAGGAGACAGAGGGCCAAGTGTGGTAAGGAGAAGACAGAGCTACCCTACTGTGAAGGAGGCCAACCTGCCTAGCGTGGATGCATTCATCAGGGCAGACGCAGCCAGAGAAACACCATTTAATGCAGTAAAAAGAATGATGGGATATTACTTTGACGGGTTCCCTTTGTGGAAATAATGAGTGTGGAATATGGCCACAGCTTGCTAACTTGAGTTTAGACCCACGTGGAATTCAACCACATTTTTGCGACAAAGATCTCCCTGTATGATTTCTAGTGTGCCTTTTAAAGGATTCAGTGGCCCCCAGACTGGAATTTTGTCATGACAGCTTCCTTAGATAATGATTTTGCTGAGGGAAAAGGCCATTGGTACCCCCTCATGAATCAGAGGTTTTGTGACACTGTTTTTCATCTGTGAAATTTCTTTCTAGTGTGTTATACAGACTGTCAACTTTGCAGCCAGCAGCAGCCAGGGAGGCCTATTACATGGATAACCGAGCCTTGTTTTGAATGTGGATTTCCTTCCATGATGCTCTTATACTCAAGAAGGAGTATATGCATTGTGGCTCAATTAACGTTGCAAGATTAACCTTAATTGGAGACCTCCTACCTGCAGTGAAAACACAAACAGTAACAGTTGTCAATCTACCATTTGAAAAATTATCCACCTGCTAGCCTGTGTCAGGCAGCATTGCCACAACTGGGTCCCACACCCAGGAGCTGGTGCTGAGAACCTGATTCAAGAAGGTTCAATGAGATCCAAGTCTGGCAAAAATACGATTAGTTGGCGGTGAGTCATGACAGAGGGCAAACGCTCTGCTGTAAGCTCAAATGAAGAGATTGCAGTCATTGTCGTAGCTTAAGAGTGTAGAGTAATATTGTGTATGCCTACAGAGGTGGGGAGGAGTGGAAGATCCTCTCTATGTTCACCTCAGCTGAGCATTATGTAGGCAAAAGGTTTGCACCTTCAATGCAAGACAATTACAGTGCCTGAACCTTTTCTGAGGACTTTCTACACTCAGAATTTTATCTGTGGACATGCTAGAGGGGTAAGATTGGAAAGTTTCTCAAGATTAGAGAACAAGAACTCACTGTGCTTATATCTACTTTATCTAAAACCCTTAGATCCGCATAATTGGCTTGGATATCTCAGAAGGACAAACATTTGTGTGAGACTTCTTCTGATTTTTACTTCCAGAAAAGGCAGAAATAGTATAAAAATATCAAGAATTACCTCTTTACTTCTGCTTTGGGTTCCCTGTAGAAGGAGGAAGTACAGATCTATCAATATGCTCAGTTCAACATCAGTTTTTCTGGGTCTTTTTTGTCAAAACAGTTTCTCCAGCTTTAGCTGTGGAGAAGCTTCAGACCCTGGAATGGAACAGCAAAGACAGGCAGAAATGTTGGGTGAAAGAGGAATAATTCAACTATTCTACCATCATGCAGAGGGAGCGTGATACTGATGGAAGACTCAAGACTTTCTTGTTGTATTCAGCGAGTCCCTACATCGCACTACAGCACAGACCTCTTTGCCGCACGGTGTGTGTTTCTGCAGACAGAAGAGAGAGATGAAAAAACTCTCCCTGAGCCTGCCCAGAGCCTTGTTTCAAGACCAAAATGTTGACAGCTTTTAGGTCTATGCCATCATCTTCTTTAAATGAAAGTTCTCCCAGACCACTTCAAGCGATTTGGAACAAAATATGGCTGTAATTGGCAGCTCTGTACCTCCGCTGTGCCTGACCCACCAGCGTGGTCCCTGACCGAGCGCACACACAAGAGGCTCCAGGCAGCTTCATTTAGGACAAAGGAACATTTACAGCTGCTTTCCTCAGTAGTGTGGCTCTGCTCTCTGATATCCGTGGCAGTTTTTTTTTTTTTCCCTTCTTTCTTTTCACCAGAAAAGCAGTGAAATCTACATTGGGAAAAGCATTACGGGAATGTGAATTTCAGTGGCAGAGGTATGGCAAGACGGGTAGCTGGAAGTCTGTGCTGCAAATAGGACGGAGATAAGGAACTTATTCACATCTGGAGTGGCCTGCATGTCTCCTTCTCACTGGCAAAGTAAGCAAACGGCTTTGCTAAATGGCAGCTGTTGGATTCAGCGAACCGCCGGCTCCATCCCTTTTCACATGCTCTAAATATCCATATCAGAAAGCCCACAGCTAACCCATATTGAAACCCTGGCAGATAAAAATCAAAGGAGAGCTACTGAAGTCTGTCACCTTCATCCAAAAACTGACTGAATTCAATCTCCTGAATGATTTGGCCTTTATAGCTACCCCTAAATTACCCTTTCATTCTTGGGGAAGATAGCATGGGCAGAAATATCTCTAAAGCAGGTTTGAGAAGCATTAATATGACGATATTCGAAGTCGGTGTTGCCTTTCTCAGACTACGCCCATAGAATCCATAAGACAAGCTGGAATCCACGCACCTATTGTCAGCCCTAAAAATCCAGCCTTGTTGTAAAATAAATAAATAAAAATAAAATCCTCCCTAGTTAATCTGCCCCTTTCAAATTCACACTGGTGACAGAAACCTTATTACCAATCACGCACCAAGTGTGCTGATGTGAGCACCGCAGATCGTTTCTAACATGAGTTACTGCCCATTTTCAATGGCTTGTGCAATCAGTGGGTTTTCTAATTGCTTTGGGGATTAATAACACAATAGGAGGCCATTCCACATTGGTTGACAATTATTTTATCCAACTGTATAAAGAACAGGTGATAAATTAATAAATTATAATCAGTCAGTTATTAAAGCTTAATGGCAGATGGCTGTAACAAGAATAAAGAGAGCCTGAGCCTCACAAAATGGTATTTTGATAGTATTTTTCAATGCATTTTTAATGAGAGGCATATAAAATGCATAAAACTTATAAATCATTTACAGAAGAACAAACTACAGAGTTGAATGGTCCAGTTATAATGCTATCATTATATTATTAATATCACAAGATTACACAGCAGCCTGCAAATCTGACTGGCAGGTTATTGTGTTAGGCGCTGTACAAACAGAGAGCGCTGCCCTGGCGCCGAGGAGCTGCACGGCTGTGGCTGGGGGGGGCTGCGCGCTGGGAAGATGACCTGGGAAGATCATGGGAAGATCCCAGGGCTGAAGGTTGCTCATCAGCACCAAGTTCTGCACTGAAGTCCTTGGTGACTGTTGATCCCAGTCTAGGACTCCAGGATTTTAACCCCGACGTGTACATATTTCTCATGCGTTTTGGTGTGCAAAGCGTGCTGTGCTGTGAGATCAGAGAACATGCAGGTGCGGGAATGGATGTGCAACACCTTCATATTTGTTTGGGTTTTTTGGAGGTGTACGGTTTTTCACAGCACAAATGCACGTACATGCATGTATTTCCTGGACGGCTTTTTTTGGTATAATAATCTGAAAACATTGTCAACCAAATAAATCCAGGAAACCTATTGTTTTCCTGCCTCTTTTTTGTTCCTTCTGAGGCACTGAATAACCTATGTATGCATTTGATCGTTTCTGTATATTTCAATGAAATTCTGGCCCTTTTCAAGTCACCAGTAAAACTCTTTTAGACTAGTTGAGCCGCAATTTCAAAGTTTGTCTTTATTTTCCAGGTTATAGGCCTACAGAGTACTATTTCTTCCCTTGCATTCATACAGCACCCAGCCAAATAACACCTTGGAGTCCTAGTCCAATGCTAAGAACAGATAATAGTCTCTGAAGCTTTTTGCTGGTTAGTGACTGGCTCAGATTGACCTTGGTCAATTATAAGTTAGGGTTTTCCCCATGGGCAATTTGGTGCTAGAAGGACACTGCTTAGGGGACATTGATACACATCTGTCAGTGCACACAAAAATTCAAGCACTTCCACCTCAAAACTCGCCTCACACAAAATTTGCCCTAATTCCTCCCTGCTGAAGGTTAGCCAGTGATTTAGGCAAAATGAATTTAGTATTTCGGTTCCCCAAAGCCAGATGCATTCCTCACAAAACAGTCATTGCGGGTAATATCCTCACTGGCTGTGTTAAGCCAGAGATCAAGAACTGAATAACCTCTGGAAACTAAAATATGCTTCTTATCCTGGAGGTAAATGCTTTGGCACTGCAAAACTTTAAAAATGTTGTTGACAGCCGAGTAGTCATCCCTGAATGTGGTCTGTCACGGTGACCGGCGCTGTCTCTTGGCTTCCCCCTGCTTCTCTCCCTCCCCACTCTCGCAGACATCCCTGGCTGCTAGCTCCTATCTTCATCCCACATCAGAGGCTCAGTAGGAAGCGGCTCTCTTTGTTTTCAGCACTCGTACAGCCCTTAGAGTCATGGGGAGAGGCTGGTCCTTGAAAAAAGAGCCCTTCCCATAGCACAAATCAGAAAGCAAGGACAAATACCCAGGAAATAGCTTGGAAGCATCTCCCTTACACTGCGTTTGCTGTAACCAGCCTGCAGCTGAACACGGGAACACCAGTCTGGCACCTTTTGCAAAGCAATGACACTCATGCTGTTTTTTCCTCAAGCAAGGGAAAAAAGGAGTGGCTCTTCTACACCCATCATGGAAGGTGGTTTTGGGGAGAAGCAGAGCAGAGATAGACTCTGGTTGGGCCTTGAGGGGCAGGGGCAACCCCCAGAGATGTCCTGGACCCTGACTTGGAGAGGACCCTGTGGGGCTGAGGAGAAGGGGTGATGATCAAGGTGCATTTGACCCTGCCCTTGTTCGTGAGTGACCTCCCTCCATCAGGGCTATGCTCCTACTTGTGTCTGCTGTCTGCTGCTTCACAGGCAGGTTTTCACTGCAGTCCCCTCTCTCTGCTCCTCCACCTCTAATTGTCCATCCTCTTTCATCTAAATGAAGAGTGACGTGTGCCCAGTTTCATGCCAAATTGCAAAAGGGCATAGTTAACAGAGACTTAATAGGTGAGATTCTTTCAAAGCTCTTAGGATTTCAGAGATATTAAAAGAAACACAAGGATTTCCCCATTTCCTTCCCATCTAACACCTGCTTTCCTTCTTCTAATAAAGGTCCCTTTGCTCAGCAGGGAACAAAACCTCCCCTGAGTCACAGGACTGTTTCTCAACCCCCACATCTGAGCTCTCAGGGTCCAGTTGTCTCTTGCAACCACAAGAAATACCTTGCTTTTCCAAGCAATCAACATGGAAGGACTGGTTATGTAGAAAAGCAAGGGGAAGGATCTTTTGCAAGCTCTGAAGAGCACACTTGGGTCAAAAACATGCACCCTAGCTCTGAAGGAATCTCACCCTTCCTCCAAGCAGATGGGCTTTCAACAGGGTTCCCAGAGATTGCAAGTGGACAACACCGCACTCAGCCAGTCCTGCAGCCCTTGGGATGGCCAGGCAGCCAGGTGAGCTGCCAAACCGGCCCCATGCCATTCCCAGGTGAGAGGAACTTGAATGACTTCTTTGCCTCCACATCCCCACCAACGCTAATTCCACACCCCAACCTGACTCTCCCTCCACCATGAGCTCTTGCTCTCCCTCGGCTGCAAGCCCCACTCCTGCTGCATCGAGCAGTTTCATTTGAAACTCTACTCTTCCCCCGTCAAAATGTGCATGATTTTCCTTTTTGAGACATTTTATATCCCAAAGATAACTCAAAGCATTTTAGACTCTGTTTCTGCGCAGGTCTGGGGAAACTGCATCTCCCACAATTCCCACATTAAAGCTGTCAATATACACAGAAATACTCCATTCGCACCACCTCTTTCTTGATTCTGTGATCTTTGGCTTATTATCATGATGCTTATTATCTGACCTTTATTGGGTATGCCATCTGCCAGGCTAGAAACTTTAAAAAGCATTTAACTGTCTGTATCTAATTGCAATTTTCCTCATTGCCCTCCAAATTTAGCACAACATCATCTGGAAATGCTGCAGTTTTTGATTCAGCTGAATCACAAAAGCCAATTATATCAATAATAATAATTTAAATTTTTTTTTGAAAAAAAGAAAAGATTAAAGGCAAGAAGGCACCCAGGATTTCAAGAACTAAGAAATGGTTCCACTCCCTGCAGGTTTAAATACCAGTTAATTTCATATTATATTTTTACCCACTCTGAAATGCAGGTATCAACCCCAGACTTCCCTAACTGTGTTTTATTCTCCTCCAGCCCAGCGAGGTACATAATGCTCACAGTGAGCTGCCTTTTTTTGGTCTCCCTCAGAGGCAATATCCTCAAAGAATTCCAGCCAGTTAATGAGGCATGCCCTTCCCTTCCTGAAACCATATTAGATATCCTTAATTAGGCCATGCTTTTCTAACTGTTCCTCCTTTAGTATCTCAAAAGAGGAGCTGAAGACTTTCAACTGCACAGCTCTGCAGCTTCCCGGTGCATCCCCAGGCCCTTTATAAAAATAGAAAAAGAGATCACATTACCTCCCCCTCAACCCTAAGATATCTCTCCCCTGAAGGAAGCAAACTTGTAAAAATAGCAACTACGGCTTCTCCAGTTTCCCAACCAGAGCAATAGCAGCCTAAATAGATGTGTATTTTTCTTTCCTCAGCAAGGATGAGCCTCAGAAAGGTTGAAAACGTGTTTCAGATGAGCATGTGAAAGCAAGGGAGCGCATTCCCCTGCTCATCCTGAGCTCCTGTTTCAATTGTTTATTCTGTTCACCTGAAACTTTACAAGATAATTTTATGGTTTTCTAAGATAGACGGTTCTTCTGTTTTTCTTGGTTAGTGTTCTCAGTGCTAACCAGAACCGAAACGTACCTCTTCAGATCATGCAAAACTTTGGTCTTGTATTGGAAATACCAGAAGCTTCTGGAATTTCTCCAACACAGACACTTGAAATCCTCTTGATGAGAAGAAGCTGAGTTTAGAACTGAGGTTTGCAAACCATAACATAAAACTGACATATTCTACCAAAACAAAATAATCCCAGTTTACTCTCCTGGTCCTGTCCTAGAATAAGCCCAAAACTGACCCTTGTCTACCTGCAGTTACAGTACTGTCCAATCCTTCCCCATAACTTTTGAAAAAATCTGATTTTCATATTTAACAAACAGGCAAAACAATTTCTTATAAAGGTTGCTTTCTTGGCTTGCCTCATCACTACACATTTTAGTGATGAGCATGCATCTTTTTCAACAAGCACTGTTATATCCTCTTATTTTCTTGATATAGTTATATATTTTTCTTGGTAGGTGGGACTAAAGATGAACGTAACATTAATTCCATACAGGCCAATGCAAAAAGGAGAAAAGACTGAAGTCTGACATCAGGCAACCATGGTAGATGTGTGTGGGACCTAAACGGAGTCCAGGTCTTTCACCGTTGTCAGACATGGACTGAGCTCAACCTCCCCTAAGGGCTGGGTGTTGTTTTATCTGACTGCAAAACATTACAGGCTCCAGAGCAGTTGCAGAATTGAACATCTGGTGCCCAGAGAAGGCCACATGGATCTGTGGGACTGGGGATTAGGAGGTGTGAAAGTCAGTGCTAGCAGCTCGAACAAGATGCTGCAGATGGGGAAAGCGGAGTTCGACACTGAGGGTGCGGTACTCCGAGGAGAAGTGGAAGCAGGACAGCTGCTTCAGGGGTAGGGCAGGGTTTCTGCCAAAATTAGTTTCCTGTTTACTGATGACAAGAATTGCTGTATGCAAATTACACCAACAAGACTGAAAGAGTAATGTCTGTGACCAATATCTGTACCGTAAAAATTATTGCCCCAAAGGGCTCCAGATTTTGCTGTCGCTCAGTAGACGGGTGACATTAGCGACCTGGGGAATGTCTTGGATCTGTCTTAGCTCAGGAACTGTTTGATCTCAGGGACAGAAGCTACTTCCAGTACTCTGAAAAATTTAAGAATGTATTTATTCTTTAAAAAGACCTTGCAAATACCCTTGATCTCATTTAGCACTAGTGATTGTCCTGTTTCAAGTAGGAGGTGAGATGGGAAATATCCAGATGTTGCAGCCTTTCAGCATTTTTATGGACCTCTGAAGTACAGGTAGATATCTCAAATCCCACAGAATAACTGCGTAATATAAATATATATATATATATAGAAATCAGTTAGTAATTGATTGCATAATGATGGTCTACTGAAAACTCAGTATTTGTGAACTTTGAGAAATAACCAATGCATCTGAACCCACTAAATATATATAGCAATTAAAAGCATGCATGACTATTTCTATGTGGGAGACATTCACATTTACCCCTATTTCTTACAAGTACTGCCATCAAAAATATCTTTCAATGGTATTTGCACACCAAGAATAATGCTTTTCCCCGCCCTCCTTGTGATTTCTTCAGATCAGCGTGAGAGAAATTTAAAAACTTTCTGTAAACAAAATGAATCTCTTATTTCCAACATGCTCGCTTCTTCGCTTCTTTTGTTGAGGACAACGTTTGGCTTATCTTCCTGTCTCTGTGGCTAATAACAATTTGTGCTTTGCTTTAGGGAAACACAGACAAGGCATCGTGATGTAAAAACGTGTCACAGTCAAAGCAATTCAGTTTTACCTCGAGGTAAATTCATAAAGGTCAACGTCAGATGCGGGTATGAACCTGACCTTGGGTAAGCCGATCTCGTATTTAAGGTGAAGTGTCTTTTATGCGCATACGTGCTGCGTGCCTGAGCGGTGCAGCGTACCCACCCCTGCAGGACTGCTGCTTTCCAGCTCGCTATTCAACCCAGCGAAAGGCAGCCCTTTCCAGAGGAATTTCCCCGGGTTTGCAAGCAGAGAAAGCCCCCCTGCCAACATCTGAAGGTTTCCAGTAGGTGCGCAGAGCTGAGGCCGATACCTGGCCCCCGCAGCTGTACCCCCACATCCCTTGCTAGGGTTTCACCGCCGCATCTGGATGGACGGGGGTGCGCAGATAGCCTTCCCTTCGCTGCTTGGGTTTAGCTGCGGTTTTATGGGGGGAGCTTTTTCACTCACATTTCCCACGTTACGCTTTAACTCCTGTCATTGTTCATTCTCCTTTCATTGCCGTGGAAGGACGTTTCTTTCACTTCAGCATTTGGTCACATCAGAAGCAGATAACGCAGTGGGAGGTGGCGGGAGGCGTGACTCATCCTCAGAGGTCACCCCTCTTTGCAGAGAGGGGACACTATTGTCTCACCTTCCTCCTTGAATTCAGCATCCCCACTGAGATGAGTAGTGCTGCCTGTCAGTCCCGCCTGCCCTCCCTCTCGCCTCTCTGCCACCACTGCTTCTGCTCCTTGCTTTCCTCCTCCTGAGGAGAACATCAGATGTCAAAGGGACCTTCAAGACCAAAGTCAAAGCAGGGCTCAGTTTGGTGCACTGCCGGTGGGCTAGCTGGCCACCCAGTGCTTGCTACAGGCATGAAGCCTGATGGCCCTGTCCATTCACACGCAAAGTCTAAGTATCTGGAGCTCCCTCATCATCTCAGGACCTGTGGATTTACCATCACCAGACTTCACAACATTAAGTAAAGATTATCCTGCCTTTTTCACAGATGAAAACTAAGAGTCCTGGTTCGAACACCTTAAAATTGATGGGTCCACCGTATCCTACTGACTATTTCTGTACCTCTGTTGAATGAGAAACCTCCAAAGACGCATACTGAATCAACACTGTGTGAACACAGCCCTGGTCCACTTTGCCAAATTATAAATTAATTCACAGACGAGCACAAGTAAGAGTCAAGCCTCCACACCACTTCCTTCCCATCCCATTCTTCCTCTTCACCTCAACTGTTAAAAATGTTGCAATAGCAGAAGTAGTGGAAATTAACTGATTTAGAGGAGTCACTGAGGCATGTAACAGGCACTCTGTCCTGGAGCCCTCAGGAGCCCGTAAGTCGTTCATTAAGTGGGAGTAAAGCTATTCCAGTGATAAGCATTTATGAAAATCCCACCCTCAGAATCAAGCTGGAAAAAGCATTATGCTTCCTCCCTTCCTGCTGTGCTCTGGAAATACAAACATCTCCTTTGATATGTCACAGGCATTTCCTTGGAAAAATGTATGTGGGAGTGAGGAATTCCCAGGAATATTTCACTTCAGACCAAACGTACAGGAGTAAATAGTCTTCTAAAGGCAATTTACACCATGAAACACACTTGACTTTCTAGAGCACAGAGCTGGCTGAATATTGGATCAAATCCGGCTCTGTTCCCTGAGTATGCTGGTGGTTCAGAAACTCAAACAGGTACCCTTAAAAAGTGTTTTTTTATAAAAAAAAGATAAATTCTTTACCTGCAATGTTATTAATATTATAATTAAAAGCTGATGCAGAATATTAAAAGCAAGATTCATCCTTCTAAGAAATTACCCAACACAAGGGATTCCATGGGAATTCAAATACTGAGTGTTGGAATTGAGGCTGGGGGTGAAGTGAAGGTTTCTCTTTCCTCTTTCTCATTGTTGTCAAGCCTTTTATGTTGTGAAGACATCAGTTTGAGATGTCTAATCATGTAAAGACATCACGAGAGTTTAGACTGTCATATCCAGCCACGGTATAGAACCTAAGGATGCAGGATGCTTGTGCAACAGGCTGCAGAGACAAGTCTATAGAATTTAAGTCATGCCAGAGTTTACTGTGTCACTGCTGCTGCCCAGTTGGCCTTTATACCTGTAGAGGATAGCCTTCTAGGGGAGCAGCCACACAAAATAAAATGGAAACCACACCAAAGCAGACAGCCTGCCCCCCAAAAAGCAACGCTTCTGCCTGCGAAGGCAGTGGCTGAAGCTTGAAGCGTGGCTGAGGATTGCTCTGTCTCGCAGCAGAGCCCTTTTGCTCCTGCTGGGGCTCGGCTCCGGCTGGGGTCACATCTACTTTTGCAGCCTGAGCCTCACTTTTCTCAGACTGTGATTGTCGAGAGACAGAAAACAACAAGAGCCACTGAAACAAATGGCAACTGCCTCCTTTGGGAATTTGCAGCATCTTGCTTTATACAGATTTCCTAGCTTCATAGCCCCTGTAAAGTAATTTCTTCAATAGATGGAATCACAAAGGTGTAAAATCAGACTAACAGATAATAAAAACAGACCATGTAGCTTTACGTTTTCTTACAAAATTATTTGGCTAACATAGGAAACTGGCCAAATTTCCCTTTTTGTGGAGAAGGTTGAAACTCCTTCAAAATCACTAGGAATCCACATGCAGAAATAACACAGAAGATAATTCTGTAAATTAATTAAAAATAAACCTTCTGAAACCTTCCTGTTTTCTTTTTAACTGTAGAATTCTCCATACAGATCCTATCCAATCACAGTATAGCTAATCCTATGATGTTATTTTAATTATAAAAACAAAACATCAACAGTTACCCTTTGTCTCCCTTGGTATGAAATCCGAAGAGCAAAAGAAACAAGCCGGTGAAGTAACCCATTTTCCTGTTTTGTGTTTGAAATGTCCTCCAGTTACACACAGGATGGCCAAAGGAATTGCTTCTCATTTACACTTTTGCTCTTTGCAAACCATAAACTGCCCTTTAATTGATTCAAAGGGCGGTTGGGGATTAGCAGAATCAAAGTCAGATAGGAGGGGGAGATTTTTTTTTAAGACTTCCAGTGGCAAATACAGACAAGGGGGTAATGCAAACACAATTAAACTCTTTTGATGCAAAGGAAGCAAATGCTCATATTGTGACTTGCAACAGAATGAGTCAAGAAATTAAGACAATCAAGCTATGTCATGTTTTAGCCCACAGTCACTGTAAAGGCTGGGGTTATAAACTCTTTCCTTTCAGACAGGCAAACAGTGAGAGCTCTGTTCTGTTTTCAAGGGATGGATGCTATCTCTTAGACAAGATCCTAACTCCCAGTGGGTGATAAAAGCTTATCACCCCCGTGAACAACACAGCCCAGTAACTGGTGGGTGCCTCTATCTCACAGCTCCAGCTGCTGGCTTCCTCTGCCTTGAAGTAAGGGAAACATAAATAAAACAATCACCATATGGATATTGCATTATGTAAATGGCAGTGGTTGTAAGAAATGCAGTTTCATACAGTATTGGCAAAGGACTGAATTCATCACCAGCATTTCGGGACTGGTTGAGCCGAGACAAACGTTTCTCAGGCATGTTCCTCCAGCAGCAAGGGACAGCTGAGCATTATCTTCAGGACACAGTCTTCCTGGCGAGCTGACACAGGGAGAGGGGTGGAAATTAATAGTTGAGGCTGAGGTGGCTGAGGACAGACGAGTGAAACAAACTGCCTGAAATGAGCAAGACTTGGTACCAGTGGAAGAACGTGCTAAATCTTGCTTCTAGCTGCACTTCCATGTAGCATCAGCCTCCAGCATGGTCATGCAGCAAAGGGTGCTTTGGGACAAAAAGCTTCAGGAAAGATCATCCTGGGCCTGATTCTCTCTCCCAGTTAAAATCAGCAATAACACCAAATGATGAAAGACAATGATGCACTGTGACTGCCGGACTGCATGCAGCAGGAGGGAATTTCATATTGTGCTTTAGGGTGAGAAAAGGCCTTCCTAAGCCTTCCTCCATCTCAGCCTGTGCTGCGCCGGGGCAGATTTGCTGCTCATGTCCATTTCCAGCTGAAGTCTGTTATTCAGTTAAACCAATGCAAATCAGGAGCAGCCCCAGATGAAGCTAAAGAGGTTTCTCTGGACTTGTAGGGGTGTACAAGCCAGCAGATCTCTGTCCTCTGTGGTCAGTGTTTATTACTGACAGCAGGGAGTTGCTCAGCTCTGGACCGAGAGCCAGGACCAGGCTGATTTATGAGTTAGTCACCAAAGTACGCCATGAGCAGCGCCCCTGAAAGACAGCCAAGGACAGAAGTTGAGACCTCGTGCAATTTTTAATGGTTTCAGAGCCGGCCTTGAATCATTGCTGGCTGCCTAGAAGCGGTTCAGGATTTAGGAATCTAACATGGGGCTGAAGCTGAACTTTGGTGCCAAAATCCCAAACCGCCAGCAGCAGCCCTGCGCCCTCCTTTCTTCAAGTTTCTTCGAAAGGTCTGTGGGCACACATGTGTTTGCTTTTGTGCACAAACCCAGCCCTCTCCCAGTCTCGACTCGTGCCCTGCAGGGTCAGGGCTGTCCCCAGCCTGGGGCTCTGGTCCACCAAACATGTTCGAAGGGTGCCCAACACGTCCTGAGAGGTAAATGGCTGAGCAATTTTAAATTCTATTCAAGAACTTAAAACCAGGGAATTGCGGAGCCCTACGTCCGTTATCGGACCCAGCCCTTCATCTCTGTGCCCAGCTCTCGGCACAGGTGTGATTTTCAGCCTTAAACAACTTGAGAGACTTCA
The DNA here is from genome assembly GCA_008658365.1 of Alca torda. NCBI lineage: Eukaryota > Metazoa > Chordata > Aves > Charadriiformes > Alcidae > Alca > Alca torda. The sequence goes on along the minus strand of CM018077.1, from coordinate 153,906,780 downwards.
TTTAAATAAGCCGCCACTCTGAGTTCCCTTTAATCTCTGAGATAGGGGATTTTTTTGCTTGTATGTTCTGTGGTTGTAAGAATGAAAAATGAGTGGTCAGACCGGTAGTTTGCAGTTATATTGGCTGTTTCCTTTTCCAAAGATAATTTTTTTTTTTACTCAATGAGTTGGTTTTCTTAATGACTTGCAGTAAGGTGGGTTTTTTTCGTTGGGCTTTTTTTTTAAACTTTCATTGTTAATAATAACTCTGAAGTAGTGTTAAAGCAGCGTACGCACAGCTTTACAGAAATGTGACTGCTCTGCTGTGAACCCCATGCAAACGGATCACAGCCCCTAGGAGAGACACGCAAGTCTTAAAACTGACAGAGCAGAATGAGTAAATCCGCTTAGACAAACCACCACATAGTCTAAGAGACAACGATTACTCAGTATCCTTTTATTATACTTAAGCAGAAGAACCTCCTACAAAGCAATAGACTGATAAAAGCTCCTACCAGCCAGGAGTCTCTGAGCAAGCCATCCCCATCATTCAGTGCAGGACGTTAATTCCACAGCCAAGGGAAATTATCTTCTGATAAAGTTAGGAAGTACACAGCAATAGCGGCAACCATTCAGGGTTTTTAGAAGCGAATAAATTACCTTCCCATCTGTAACAAGCCAAGGCTACTGAAAATAGTCATTTTGCCCATTATGAGAGATTTATGAATGTTTGCTTTCCTTTCTTCCTCTGTAAAGTCAGATGCTAACAAACTTGAGATGAGAGGCAGCAGCAGGGCCTCAGCTGTGAATGGGAGTCTAATGCCCATTGTTCTTTGCAGCGGATATGTTGTCCTGAAGACTGGGGATAGGAGGAAAAAAAATTCTGTGATCCTCAAGTTACTCCTAGGACCAGTAAAACAATGACTCCTTTAATAATTCTATAGAAGACGTGGGACTTCATCTATCCAGGTCCTTATAGAGTGACATCTGAGATCAGTTTATTGAACTGTGCCTGTCCAAGGATGTTCAGGATGCGTCTTCCATAAATGAAAAGAGGAACACAGATAAATGTTTCACACACTAAAGTATTTTTTGATTGTCAGGATTGCCAGGACGTTCCAGCATTCACTGTTTGTATTTTCAACATCCCCTTTTTTGTGAATAGAAGACAGAAACAATTTTTGGAGAGGAGATCGAATCTTTCTGGTCAACAAAGTCTGACTGGGTCTGCAAGGCTGCAGCTGACTAGAGATATGGGGTCATAGAATCATAGAATCATAGAACCATAGGGTTGGAAGGGACCTCTGGAGATCATCTAGTCCAACCCCCCTGCCACAGCAGGGTCACCTACAGCAGGTTACACAGGAACACATCCAGGCGGGTTTTGAATGTCTCCAGAGTTGGAGACTCCACCACCTCTCTGGGCAGCCTGTGCCAGTGCTCTGCCACCCTCAGGGTAAAGAAGTTCCTCCTCATGTTTAAGTGGAACTTCTTATGCTCAAGTTTGTGCCCATTGCCTCTTGTCCTGTCCCCGGGCCCCACTGAAAAGAGCCTGGCCCCATCCTCCTGACACCCACCCTTTAAGTATTTATAAGCGTTGATAAGGTCACCCCTCACACGTCTTTTTTCCAGACTGAAGAGACCCAAATCCCTCAGCCTTTCCTCATAAGAGAGGTGTTCCAGTCCCCTAATCATCTTTGTAGCCCTCTGCTGCACCCTTTCCAGCAGTTCCCTGTCCCTCTTGAACCTGGGAGCCCAGAACTGGACACAGTACTCCAGGTGCGGCCTCACCAAGGCAGAGTAGAGGGGGAGGATGACCCCCCTTGACCTGCTGGCCACACTCTTCTTGATGCACCCCAGGCTGCCATTGGCCTTCTTGGCCACAAGGGCACATTGCTGACTCATGCTCATCCTGTTGTCCACCAGGACTCCCAGGTCTCTTTCCCCAGAGCTGCTCTCCAGCAGGTCAGCACCCAACCTGTACGGGTGCATGGGGTTGTTCCTCCCCAGGTGCAGCACCCTGCACTTGCCCTTGTTGAATTTCATAAGGTTTCTCTCTGCCCAGATCTCCAACCTGTCCAGGTCTCTCTGCATGGCGGCACGATCCGGTGGGTCACCTGATTATGCAAACAGACCACTTTTCTCAGTGTTATAACATCCTCCTCTGTCCCACAGACTACACAGTCACAGAATCACAGAATGGTAGGGGTTGGAAGGGACCTCTGGAGTCCAACCCCCCTGCCAGAGCAGGGTCACCCAGAGCAGGTTGCACAGGAACGAGTCCAGGCGGGTTTTGAATGTCTCCAGAGATGGAGACTCCACCACCTCTCTGGGCAGCCTGTTCCAGTGCTCTGCCACCCTCAAACTAAAGAAGTTCCTCCTCATGTTTAGATGGAACTTCCTATGCTCAAGTTTGTGCCCGTTACCCCTTGTCCTGTCACTGGGCATTACTCAATCAGACTGTTTTCAGCTCAATCAGACCAATATTTGCTTTGTCTCCAGTCCTTACACAGGTCGTTACCTTGGAACATCACCCTGTCATTTAGATTAAAAGTTGCAAGATCTGTACAGCTTGCATTATATTCTGCAGGACGCATAGGCCCTTTGAGGTGATGCCTATCCAGGGACTTAACAATTTAACTTTTGTCAGACACACCCATGAGAAGAACCAGCTTCTTCCTCCACAGGCCTTATTTCTCTTGCCAGCACTTGCACTTTCTCTTCCATAAGTAAAAACATGGTTCCTAGATTACTCACAAGATATGTGTAAGCTGCAGTCACTACTCGTCACACAGATACAGAGCATGGAATTGATTTCAGGGTTCAGAGTGGCCTGAGCAGGGGAAATGCCCATGCAATGAGTCTGCACAAAGATCCTTGTTGCAATACCTACCTCACTTAGAGTGTGTGAACTAGCTTTGCCCAAGCTAACTCAGAGATGCCAACGGGGTAGAGCAGAGAAACATGGAGTTTCCTGCAGCACACATACTAAATTCTGTCTTACCAAAGAGATCCATGGGGTCTGGGTGCGCTTGAGTCAGACACAACAAGCCCAGCAGATTTTTAGTCCTGATCTTTGCAGCAGATGGAAGAGCACCGTGGCCACACAAAGTGTGGAGTTCACCACCATGCCTGCTGGAAGGACCCATGATTCCCTCCCTTGATATTTGCATTATTTCAAGTTTTGAAGCCTTCAGCAGTTGCAGTATTTCTGCGTGCATTTCGCCAGCAAGGCGGATTTCCAGAAAACTTCATAAGCTGTCTGTCTTCATTATTGCCACAAGCTGCTGAGCATACGAAACCCTGTATTTACTGTTTCAGAGTCTGATAAAGGATGTCTTACTTTCATCCATGGGCAAAAGGATGAATTAAAACAACCAGTGAATTTCTTCCCATATATAGGTCTCAAGGCTGACTGAATATTTTTAGTTCTCTATATGATTAGGCCAGTGGATGAAACCTTGAGTGGCAAACAGCAGACGATTAGTGAATGATTATTCATTCTTTCCCCTAAAACCAGAACTAAAAGGCAAGCAATGAACTATCAGGTAGAGGATTTAAACCAAAAGGAAGAACCTTTTCACGCGATGCATGCCTAAACAAATGGAACCTATTGCTAGAGGATGTTGTAGGTGCCAGCATCTTAGATGAATTAAAAAAGCAATTAGACAAATGTATTGAATGAAAATCCATTAGTGACTATGAAAAATAAATATACCACTCCTTTACCAGAAGTTGCTGGAAAAAGATGGTGAGGAAAGTGAACCTGGAGGCTCGACTGTTTTTTATATCTCATCTTTAAACATCCGCAGCAAATTAATGTCAGAGACAGAAACTCTGGGATAGCTGGACCTTAACTTTAGAGCTGCTCTTACATTTCTGTGTTTAAAAGGCATTACCTTTCCTCAACCGCTGTCAATACTCATTTCTTCTTGAGGTAATTCTGTTAGCACCTGTCTTTAAAACAAGGAAGTTCCCTATGACGTATTTACCACGTAATGGTTTCTATTTGTTTCTTACGTGCTGTAACCTCCGTTGCTAGCAACATCCTCTTTGCCAGAAGTGGTTGCCATTTTCATTTAGATATTAATAGACCTTTTATAGAGCTGTTGGACACACTTGTCCTCTACCATTTCTCATTTTTATATTTTCACCTAACATAAATTGAAAGTTTGAATGAAAATGTATGGTCATGCCTTGTGTGTTATGCTAATATAGCTAATTATACACAGTATTTCTGAAGTCATGGGGTTTCATACTTCCATTGACATGACAAGATAGTTTCAGGGAAATTCAAACGGCCAGCTTCGTCAAACCTCCAAGGGACAGAGAGAGTTTGGGTCTCATTTTTGATGTAGCACACCTTAAAAAAGGATTTCTGAAAGGCATTCCCTGCAACACATCTCTGCCTGTGTCCTTCTGCTGTTGAAATGCTTTTTTCCACTACTTGAATAATGCCAGGGTATCCATCCTTGCTGTTTCTCTTAATTGGTCTCGTGCGAACATTTCATGATATCACTTTGAGTACAAGTCTGACAGGCAATTCTTTCCAGGCAGCCTTATGTGTTTTAGCATTTCTTGTTGCTTTGGACCATCGCCCAAGGAGTAAAAGCTGCCCATGACATGAAGCCTCTACACTTGAAATCCCTCCTCAAAGCAGATTGTCTTTTCCCTTTATTTTCCAAATCTGTTTCAGCAGCACCTGGGAGGGATGGGAAGATGCACCGGCAGAGAGAAAAATGTGATAATTGTGGCCACAAACTCCCACCTCCCAGCCCCTGGTAAATATAAAGTTGCACGTTCCTTTTGGTATGTCCCCAGAAACACTGCTAATAATTTAGGGAGCCCTCCTGGAAAAATCTCCTTCTGAGCTTGTCTTTTGTGCAAAAAAGCAGCAACAATTTGAGAGTAAGCATCAAATTCATAACTCTACCTGATAAAAGCACATACACTTGAAGATTAGCTCAAGAGAGGGGATTAACTGCATAGATATAGAACACAGCTGCTAATTGGCTGTCAGTAAAGGTAAATTTTGTCTTAAAAGGGAAAACATTAAGGACAAAAGATCCACACTGAGGGTTTAAAGCCGCAGCTACATCCCTTTTCCAGGCAGTGTAATCTTCCTGTGGGATATTCTCTGGAGAGCTGGGTAGAAGTCAGCGATGTCCAAAGTCGCGGGGAGTGGCCCAGAAATGCTGATTTCACTCTGGAGCTGGCTGTTCTGCACAGGTGCAAATTTTGCCCTTGGCAAATAGAAGTGACACAGAAGCAATGACTTCCCCGACCTCCCTCAGATGATTTGCATCTGAAAAGAGACGTTTTTGGAAATAGAACTGTTTTGTCTCAATGTCTCCAAAATAAAACGATTTGACTCTTTGATTCAAATTGACTTTTAATTCTGAAACTTCCTTCAATGCTCAGCTATTAAAGTTCTGGGCTTTTTTAAAGGTTAGACTCCAGAAGGATTTTTTTTCTTTTGATTTTGACCCAACTCTGACTTAAGAGCAAATTGCCAGAAGGGAATCAATCAAACTGAGTTATTAACAGTTGTGCCAAAGTGAAACAAGGGTGAGCTTATCACAGAAGGTGTTGCCCACAAAATTTCCAGAGCTTTGCTCAAAACACAGGCTCATTTTTCCCCTTTTTGGAGTTTTTCTTTAAATGTGTGGACAGCAATACTGACATATAAAGAATTAGCAGCAGAGCCTACAAAGAGAGCTGTGTGCCTGCAGAATTCTGTCCCAGGGACCTCACTGTAGTACTGGGCCTTTGATACCCATGGAAATGCGGATTCCCAGGAATTGCAAGTAACCCTGTGGGCAAATTTATCTTATAGCACTTGGGAAAAATAAAAGGCGTCCAGCGTGAGGTCATCAGTTCCTACTGGGGGAACAATTGACAAGATGTGGTTTAAAGAGGCAGAATTCACTAGAAATCCCACTACATCTGGAGCTTACTTCTCATGTTACCGGAGTCCCAAATGTTCAAAACAGTGAACCATTAGTGACTGTAGAAGCAGCAAAACATCTGTATAATGCATGAAATGTCTGGATGTGTCTGACTCTCTGGGAATCAGCTGAAGCTTTCAATTGATGCTTTAATGGTGGTAATTGAAGTTTGCAGCCCTGGCACATCCTAGCTCAGTAATTAGATGGATTACAATCTTTCTTGTTTGGCAGCATTCTTTAAACAAGCTTCAGCTTTTCATATAGTCAACACTCTAGCAGAGATAAATGTCACATCAGTTCAGAGTGAAAAGTAATTTAAGGAAAGACTCAAATTTATCTTCACTGAGTACCAAACAGGAGATATTTCAAAGACAGGACAATGGCCCTTTCTATCTTAAAAGAATGGCCCATTTCTCACATATAAAGGCTAGCTTGTGAGGGGGGATCTACGGGTGTGCCTACCCTGAAATCACTGAAGCTAAACCTGCTTATAATATTTCAGGATCCAGTCTATGTATTAATGAACGGATGAAATTCTGGTGAACAGAAGTGTGTAGGGAAAGGAGAAAAGGGAGAATTCCAAGGGAGAAAAATATATTGCCTATCACTTAGCAAGATAGGATTTGTCACTGTGATTGGTAACTGTATGGCCAGTGGAAAAAAAAAAAAAAAAAAAAACCAATAAAAAAAATGAAGCCATGAAAAATAGCTCTATGCTGGGATTATTTTAGTGAAATTAAATAAAGGTAGTAGAGATCAGGAACCAGCCTCCATCCATAGGGGAATGGGAGACACGCTCTTCAATTGCTTACATCCAAACCTTGCTTCTGTAAATCATTTTCACTCAGCCTTAAAATGGCAGCATCTAGTTTGTGCTGACAAATCTGCTGCGTTTACCTATCTTATTGGTGCTCTTTACAATTTCAGAAGCAATGTTTTGAAACCAGCTCTGTTTCCTAGTGCTCATGTCTAGATTTTCTCCTACCTGGATGTTTTAGTTGTGATATGAAAACTTCTAAACGTCAGTAAATTGGTTTATCTAAAGAACTGAGCAGCCTGAGGATTTCACTGAACAAACCCTCGTCCCTGTGCCCTGGATCACATGGTTGTGTCACCACTATGGCACAAGCAGACCTCCAAAGCAGATCAGGTAGGTACAGTTGATCTTCTTGTGGTCACACTGTTGCCTCAGTTTCCTCTACAGTATTTCGCATCTCTTCACCTTCTCCCTCCCTCATTCAGCAGAGGGACGATGTTGGTGCTCTTGCTATCTCACCAGAGCCAAAGTATTTCATGTCTGGGGCAAATCAGGCTGGCATAATCCCAATGGCCAAAGAGAGGACTGAAAAAAGGATCTCTGCATTCTCTCCCAGTTTTTGTCTATGGCTTTCCAATCACGTGCACTTCATCTGGAGGAAATTTAGTAGCCACCACCATCATTATCCCCTTACTACAGATTTTGCATCGTCCTTGGTTCCCCCACGACTGAACAGAGTTTTGCAGTGCAGCATCCCCCCACACTTTTGCCTTAGTGCCTTGAAACAAGAAGAGCCTGTGACCTCCCTGTGTGAGCTGGTGGGTCCCATTTCTGTGAAATTTATGAAGTTCATAGATATTGAAATCTGAATCACTGAAGCCTTGAACTAGTATCCATTGCCATCAGCGAAGGACCCCACTGACAGTAACAACCAGGATCTCACTCAGCGTTCAGCAAAGGTTCCCAAGAAAAAAACATCCCACAGGACATGCTTCATTTCCTCTATAATTTGCAAGGTGCTCAGGTACTTAAGCGATTGGAAGAAATAAACAGAAAAAGAATGAAAAAGCCAGAGACATAGATGAGAGATAGAGACTCTTTCTCACTCAGCAAATCACTCAGAAAGTGTGGGTTATATTTCCAACTTTGCCACAAGCTGCTGCCTGATCTGGGGAAAGTCCCTTGAAGGCCATTTCCATTCTGAAAACCATCTACCTGAAAATGACAACAGCTTATGCGGCAGACCTACTTTCTTGAGTAGTCATAATGCCTTCATTACATGACAGAAATCATAATAATTTTTTAAAGGGCTGCTGTTTTTTCTTTTCAAAGAGCTGAGCTCAGCTGTAGGCCGCCTTCTGCTTGCTCAACAGAAAAAAAATAGTTGTATCTCTCCAACCTCAACATCACAGACTGTTCAAGCAAGGTCCCTGTGGACTTTTTGGTTGCACAATGTCCAGTGCAAAATATGCTTGTATTTCCAAGAACGAATGAGTGTAAATCCATTTTGATGAAAGACTGCAGCACCTCTAAACATCAGGGCAGTGGTTTACCAGAAAAAAACTTCCAGTAAGAACATTTGGGCATAAAATATATTAACTACGTTTAAGATTGAGCGTAATCAGTTCATAGAAGGGATTACACAATGTGATTGCCTGCACACAGGAGATGCCTTTCAGGCCTGTACTCCTTAACTGCAGAATATATCTTAAGGCTAAGAGATCAATCGATGGTAAGGACCCTTCCGAGATTTGACTGTGTATGGGAGGTATGGTTTAAACAAAAGTGCTTTAGCTGTATATCCCTTCCTGTCCTACAACACATTCAGTAATGTAGCATTTAGGAGAATTATGATAAAGTGGGAGCGTAATGATAGGACAGGGATATCCTGGGTGAAAGAAAAGCCTGGATAATGCTGCTGGCAGGACTGGTTTGAGTGCCACAATCCTTACGCATTTTGGAGGTCTCCAATGCAATATGGTGCAAAAGAACACCTTCAAGTGGAGGTACAACATGAAGCACTGAACCAAAACAAGTGGCTCTCTGGGAAGCAAACACTGGGGATGATGGCCAAAGCCACCCACAATGGCCTTGCAGGATCACCCTCACCTTCAGCAAAGGGTGCATAAAGACTCTCACTGGGGCACGGTGTTTTCCACACAACTCCAGCACTTATGAACCAGTGCTGAAGAGGGACCTCAAGAGCAAATTTAAAGCAATGGGGCTTATCAACTTGTACTCAGTGCCACGTAAGTCATAAGCATAGCTACACTATTTTGATGACCAGCACTGGTCTGAGAGCAGCATAGACACATACATTTGGCACTCTGCCTGCACTAATAAATGGTGACTTGGGTGGTTCAGGTCCAGATCTCTCATCGCCTACTGCATGATTTAAGGGTAAAATCCACCCATTGACAATGGTGAATTGTCTGTACTCCTAAATATCTTCCGGTCCCACACATACTGTATCGAACCAATGGCCACACATACATAAAGAAAGTGAAATCTCCACGTGGATGTGAGATAGAATTGCAGTGGCTGCAGAAATCACCACTGCCAGATGCAGAAGAATTGCCAGCAGCTGCCCATCACCCATCCATAGTCATCTCTTGCTAAGTTTTACAAAGAGGATCTCGATGTCCTCATCAACAGCTGGGCTGTACAGTTCACAAGCATACTTCCCCCCTTCTCCAGGCTGGACTTTTGAGCAACATAATTTGTGAAAGATCATTTCAAAGTTCCTTCTCAAAACACAGGATCTCATCATCCAGGAACATGGTTGAGGATTGTTCATGGTGACAGTGAATACCCTGTAGGTTACACCAGGTACAAGGTGTAAAGAGTTGTAACAACTCCTGCATCAGGTGTGGAGCATAGACTGGATGCTGAATGGTTACCATTGCCTCTTGATTCAGGGGATTTGGCATACGTGAGACATCAGGCTGATCATCTTGCTTTCCTGAAGCTTTCTGTGGAAGAATATTATAAATCATATTCTCCAAAGCACTCAGCTTCCTATGCCTCCCTTAGGTGGCATAAAAGCTGTACGGACTGGGCATACCCTGGGGGTCAGATCTGCAGCCTCTGTAGAATTGCAAATGGCATGGAATTGATGTGGCAGGATTGCACCAAGAATAGATGATGCTCCCTGTGGAACCATTGCCAATTGGCTCTTCCTGTCTGTTGAATGGGTGGCTGGAGGTCAGACTGCTGGAACCCCAGTACAGCATTATGTGTTCCTTATATTAAACAGAAATGTGCTGCAGCAGTTTCTTTCTTCTCTTGACCCTGTCTCACGTAAATAACAGGTTTTCTACTTGCATATACATGCATATCCTTTATATATATAATTTTGAATGGGGCTCTGGCATTTCTTTGTGAACAAACTAATATCCATGGAACTCATTCATGCACAGGTATGAGCCTGATCAAGGTAGGACAGGAAACATAGAATGGTAATTTTAGCTTTAGCTCAAAGAAGTACAGGAACAGAAAAAAAAAATATTTGTGGAGTATTTTCAACCTGATGCAATTTTATTCATTGCTGTCTGTGGAATTCAAGTGGAGAAGGTCACTCACACAGCAGAGAAAGAAATCACTATGGACGGAATTAATTTTATCTGAGATTAGCTGTTTAAGAGGCAAACATCTAATCTAAGGCAGTTTTCTAGGCTCTGTACTCAATGGAGATAGAAGGCAACACCCAGCATGGGCAGGATCGGTGACCCTCTGAAGACAACTCTTTCTGATGACTACAGAGGGAGTTCAAATTGCTAGTTTACTTTAAATGTTTAGCTTTTATGCAGTTGAGGTTATAAACTGCAAAACTTACTCCAAATATTTAGCACCTGCAATATTCAGGGGTTACGTGTAGCATGCCATTTTGCTTGGGTTCCCCTCCCATTTCAGATAACCTTTTCTGCCAAGGTTAGAATATACCAGATCATAAAGGAATAGAGAGAACATCACCTTTGTGGTTCTCTGAATAACACATATAGGTTGGGTGCCTTTTCCTTTCATCTCTAAGAAAATTATGGGTCATTAATGCATTCAAGAGGGGGAACCAGTCCTGAATTTCAACAGGACATTCATCAATACCTGGCACTGCAATGGCTGAGAAATGTCTATTGTTCAGTATAAGCCCTGCTTAACAGACTAGGGATAAGAGCCATGAAGCAAGCAGACACTCTTGGATTCTTGTATCCTCAGAAGTGTGATTGAAAAGCAGTGACTGGTTCACTGCACTGTTGTTCAAAGATTAAGGCAAATAGAATAAAGAAGCGGCAAGGTCATCCAGTCCATCAGAGAAGAAACACTTTCCACAGTGTGTTTCTGAGTGTTTTGTCCAATCTCATTTTAAAAGTCTCATGCTGTGGGGGCTATACCAGCTCTTTTGGGATTTTGTACTAGTCTAATAATAGATCTTCCTCTCAGGAAAAGTTCCTTGGTATTTGCCCAGTTATTCTTTGCATGGTATTATTACATTGCTACATTCACTTCTTAGATAATTCTAATAATCTTTCCTTAAAATTTGGGCTTTTCATATACTTATACACAAGCTTCACTTCATAATGTTATGGATAATATTTCAAACCTTTGCTGCTTAGAATGCTGCAAAGGCAATGAAGTTTTGATGCAAAGCTCAAGATGTGAATTCAAGCTCACCTGAATATGATGGATACATGGATTTCTGAAGGCTTCTTCCCATCCACAAATCTATACAGAAACATTAGCTGGAGGAGTAAAAGGCAGTTCCTTAGGTGCCTCCAGCTACAGAATCTTCATGTGATTTATCCGACCTTGATGGGTCTCTGCATTCAGGATGTTTATTTCTTAACTTGACCTCACACTTTCTTGAAGTCCTTTCTGTTTGCCAGTACTGTTCTGACACAACAAGTGCCCAGCACTGAGTATTTTGTCATAGATACAGTTATGGAAAACAGAAGTCTCCGTTCACATGAGCATCACTAATGTTTCTGTAACACCTAGAGCTCTGATGCCATCGTACAATGCATTGTAAATGAAAAACATGGTCCCTGTCTCATAATTAAATGATTCATTTGTACAAGGGAGCCTAAGACAGCGTACCATGCTCATTTTCATTAACCCATTGATGACTCCCTCAATCTGGATGTATTTTCTTATCAGGCATCAACTATCTCAATATTTTCAGTTGAAAAACACAAAAGATTTGATTCATTTTTTAATACTAACTTAAAGGAAATAGGGAGTCATAACACATGCTAGCTCAAAACAAACAAAATATTCCATGGGTGGTGAAAGTTTTTGTTAAAACTACACCTACAGGTAAAATCAGAGGTAATATTTCAGGTGGGGGAAAAAAGCTGTTTTTCATAAATATAATCAAATTAAGTGGAAACAAGGGAAAGCAAGCCTGAGGAAGGCAGAATGAGAGGACTTCTAAGTATCAAAACACAATTAAAAAGAAATAGAAATGTAAGTGGAGAAATCAAAACATAACATTTTTAATTTGAGGCTTGTGCTGGTGTGAATGTACTTAATACAATTCTTACCACCATAAAAGTTCTAACTTACAAAAAAGTTGCCACCGTTAGGGAAAATAATCATAGGAGGAAGTATATGGTAGGGTTAGAAATTCACACACCCACATGTTCTTCCTCTGTCCCTCCACCCCAATTGTGTCTGTCATTTTTCTCATAGAACTTAATTTATTTTGCTTTCTTGATCTGTATCTGGTCATGATCTTGGCTGGGGTAAATTTCATGTTTTGGCTTCATGCCCCCTATGTTGAGAGCGGATGTGTCCCACTCAGAAGCTCATTAGGATGAGGTTGATTAGTGTTTAACTCATCTTAATTTCATTGACTCTTATGATGTGTAGAATTTTTTATCCCACAAACCACCATATCTTGCTTTCCATTTCTACCACAGGACCTTTTTCTGTTCTTCCTTATTCTCATATGTCTGAACAGGCTTTCATGCAATCAAAGCGCCTACATCTTCCTTGTATACTGCTTTTACTGACAATTGAGCCTGGTGCCACTCTTCCTGTGATATGGGGGGAGATAAGGCTCTTGATGCCAATCAGTTAAGTCTACATAGGAGATACAACATTCCTCTGACAAATATTTGACTAACCTTTCTCCCAGCCCAATATATCCCAGTGAACAACTATAAAATCCTGTGGCCTACAAGATCCATGTGACATTTCAGGGAGAGGACTTAGCAGAAATTTTAAGGTCAGGGCGGGGGGAGAAAGAAAAGAAAACCAAATTACGAGCTAAAAATTTCAGCTGGTATGAATTAACAAAGCTTCACTGAAATCAAGAGTTATATCATTTTACTTTGGTTAAGAATTAGGTCACAGAAGTTTATATTCCCAGAGCCTCTCCTGGTATAAATTTTAGTATTAAGAATTGTTTCAATCAGGCAATGATTTGGCATCACGTTCAGCGACTTAATAGGTTCAGTATAGAAAAAGTTATATGTAAAAAGCCAGATGAAGTCAATGCACACCGATGTTTCGAGTGTATTTAGTGCAACTCTTTCATCTTTGGGGAAGACCTGAGTTTTAAACAGACCAGCTCTTTACTGACTTCATATGAATATCTTAATCTCAGCTTGATTGGCAATCTTTTGTAAAGGGATCACGGTAAAAGCAAAGGAAAAATTTCTTCAGAAACCAAAAAAGGTGGGCAGGAAGCCAGCTGGTGGGAAAGTCCGAAAAGATAAATTAAATGTTGTTGCTTCAATGGCGACCACCGAGCAGCCCATAGTGACCAGTGTCAAGAGTGATGTACCAATTGGGGATAGTGCTACTCAGTATAAACCCAATTAAAACTCTGACTGCGATGAAGATCTTTGGCATTTGCCCAGACTTTTAATGTTGAGATAGGAAGCAAGACTTGAGATTTAGGCAACTAAATACCGAGGTCTGCAACATGTGTGCAGAGGTTGGTACCAGGGACTGGCCAGAAAGTCTCAAACACGTATGGGTGTGCTTCAGAAACCAGCTGCCCTCACCGAACCGTGGCTGTGACATGTGATGATGTCTGGGATGCAGTGACAATGCAGATCCAAAGTTGCAGAGAAGGAACTGACTAATGGGGAGATGAGAACGGCCTGTGCCCAAAGGGGAACTCTTGGGCTGTTGAGAGTATTTCTGGAGTTCCTCAAGGATTGGTCTCAGGACTGATGTGACAATAATTTCATTAATAGCATTACCACAAAAAAAAGCCTGCTGTAAATGGAATTTGCTGATGAGAAGTTTAAAATATCCGGCATTATCAGTGCAGAGAAGGATGAGGAAATCATACAGAAAGCACCAGATAATGTCAGCGATGAGAGTAAGAGTGACTTTCAACAGGGAGAACAAGTTTGGCAGGCTCTGAGCAACCTGATCTAGTTAGAGATGTCCCTGCTCAATTCAGTGGAGGCTGGACTAGATGACCTTTACAGGTCCCTTCCAACCCAAAGTATTCTATGATTCTATGAATCCCTTACAAGTCAATGAGAAAAGGATATGTGGATCGATGGTGTGAGTATATTAATGCAAATCTGCAATAATACGGATCCTGCTAAGTTTCTTGCTTGCCAGTCTGAAGGAATAGATGATCTGATCAGATAAGCTGGCCTCAGCTCCAGCACCTTAGCTAAGAGCTGACCTGACTTGCAAAGTTACCACTATGAAAAAGAATCAGGGATAACCTGAAAGGTCCCTTCCAATTCTGTGGTCCCAAGGCAATTCTGTGATTCTATGATAATGGTTCCCTATGTGTACCTGAACATTTCTGAACCAGCTTTCTCCATTTTATGTGGAAAAGCGCTCTCAGTGACATAAAGCACAAATCATTACCGTATAGAGACTGCAAAGCAACTAAACAAGGAGCGGGGCTCATCCCTCTTGCGCTGATGACTTTTTGGCCTTAATCGCTTTGTGTAATATTTCTTTCCCTTTTCAGTATCGCCTCAGTGAAAAGCAGGCAATAGGCACAGGGCAGGGTCTGGCTGCTGGGCACTTAGGAGAGACTCAGGGGACGCTGCAGACGGCGGCCTCCACCCCTCAGACAGTCTGGGGCAGGCTGGTGGGTACAGGAGAAGGAACAAGTCACCTGGGACAGACAGACGAGTCTCCCTGACCTACACAGTCTGATGGCCCCAGCAAGGTAATACAGCACTGCTGGTGAGTCAGAAAGGAGAAAACGATGCTCCGGAGGTAGGGATGCAAATCAGACTTTCTGCCTCTGAGAGTGGCTCCAAAAGCCATTGCTAGGGCTGCCAAGATGCTGAATCCCAGAAACACCACCCAGGTGTCCATTGCTAATCCCCAGTGCTGAGCTGTCATATCCATTTGCAGTCACACAGGGGTCAAAAATAAAAATTTGGCCAAGAAGTCGGCAAATCCTAGGGCACCCACTTGACCGACTTATCCTGTGAGCTGGACACACACATGCTGCAGGGATGGGCATCTTGGAGATGCTTGCTGATACCACCCAACACGTTCATTTGGGGTGCAAGAGACACACACTGGGACGAATGCACTATCTGGGAGAAACGCGGCTCTGCCAGGTGTACAGGAGCCTCCATCCTGGGACAGAGACACAAAGCCACACCTGCAGTCTCCCATCGGGCAGAATATATTGTAGTTTTGGATCACAGCCCTTGGCCATTAGTACAAGCTCGCAGATCCAACCCTGGAGTGTTTTCCCCTGAGGTTATAAAACACAGACGGTTTATTTTTTATTCTGCAGGCTGTTTTCTTGGCACCAGCATTGGTGCTTTTATTAAGCAAATAATTTAAAATGTGATTTTTTGGGGTGATTCACACCAGGCTTTTCAGAGACTTTGTGCCAATACCTCTTAAATAAGAAAGTGTAGGCATCAAGATCTACAGGCTGAATTTTGCAGAAGCAAAAGAGAAAAAAAAAAAAAAAACCAGCAAGACTATCATTTAAACTCCAGGGAAATTAATCCAAGGTCCATAGATTTCTCACTCTCCACAGTTTTGTGCGAACAAGACAAATACGCCTGAGCAGTTAAGCATCTCACTACTTGAATGAGTGAAATTGCCCCTCATGAGCCTAAAGCTTCTACTAAGACAGAGCAAAAGTGAAAAAAAAGAAAATTTAAAAATACTGCTGGACACAAATGCTAAGACTTATTTGGCTCAGGGTTTTCAGACAATCCATTAAAACAACAGAGACACACTTCCAAGTTCCTATTTAGCCATACACCCCCAAGCTTAAGATATTAAAACATAAAAGTTTGGTTCAGGCCATTCCCATTAAAGATGTTATCAAAACTAAAAATGTCTTACACTGCTGGTAAATTTATTACTCAGAGAGTCTACTTGTCTGGTTTCTTGTCAGCCTACAGAGGTTTTTTGTTGTTTTTTTTTTTTTTTGACAGCATAGTAACATTTTCTTTCTTCAGTGCTTCATTAGCTCATCTTACTCATGTAATTTTCCCCATTTTATTTCATGTAAATCAAATTACTCATCAAGTCTGTAATGCCATCAGTGTACAAAGAGCCTTCTATAAAAAAAAAAGATCACATAGTAAAAACCTCAAACCTGATACTTATTCAGGTAGTATAGGTTTTTTGAGGACTATTCATAAGAGGTATATAAAATTAAATGCTCTTATGAGGATAGAAGGACATGGGAGGAATTTTAACTGGATTACGTTCTCTAGTGTGTGGCTGAGGTAAGGTGGTCAGGAAATATTTTCCAAACCAGGGGATTTTTGCCTTACTGTATCTTTTTTTGTTTCTCTTTCTGCCTTTCTTTTGGCAAGTGTGGCTAATCGTACTCACGCTTCAGTGCCTCAGTTCATCTGCTAAGTATTCCCCTCTTGAAAGGATGTGCCATAAGCAGAAGATTCTGTTTATTCACCGGAATAGGCAGGTGAACTGTGAGCAGTTTACAACTTTGCATGCGAGTGTTTTCTCATTCCCTGCAAGATGAAAAGTGACAGCAGAGGCAAGCAGCAGGGTGGCCGGTGCAGGCATGAATTTGCCTGTGCGAGAGAGGTTTCGGTGAGAGGTTTGCACTCACTCACAGCCATGGACAACGAAGGTGCAGAGATCAGGTGAAAAGGGGGGTGAAAGCCCAGGAGCAGGCTGCTAGGAGAGGATTTGGGGTCACCAAGCTGAAGCTCGTGCCCTGTCGGAGACATTTACCTCCTGGGCTGGGTACCTCTCCCCTTCTCCTTGCTGAGGACAAGCTTCTCCTTGCAGGGCAGAGAGGTGGAAAGCAGAGGCAGGGGGTTGTGAGGATCAGTGCATTAAGCACCCCTGTAAATCACAGTTACAGGGTCTTAAAAAAAGCAGCTCAGCTGTAAAAAACACTTCTTCATTATGAATCCTGCTATACCTCAGATGACTGATATTCAGATGCATAGATATATGTGCATATGCACACAATTCATTACATTTGAACGTCTCGTTTTACCACTGCTTTTTATCCTAACATTAAGGTACAGTCAAATACTAAACACAGGCCACTGCAATAGACAACATTAAAGCAGCGAGAAAGCAAATGGCTGATTGCTGAGTGAGCAGACGGGAGAAAACTGTAAATCATACCTAGCAAACCCTCGGGGGTCTTTCCCCAGCATGATCAATAACAGATTAGTCTTCTGAGCAGAAGGAATTTCTTCCAGGACAGACAGGCAGCATCAGCTAAGATTTGTCTCTCGTAGACAGAGTATGTAAGAAAAGGTTTCCAAATGTTACTACCTAATCAGCAAAACTGGTGACTTGTAAGATTGTCTCATATATACTGGAAGTGATGAGAGAGGGGTTTTACAATGTGCAGACTAACCCAGGGAGCAAGCGTTGAAGCAATACCAGTATGATGAGACATGAGAAAGAACATCTGTGAGAAATTTAAAAAAAAAAAAAAAACCAAAAAAGATAAAAAAAAACAGCTGATCAAAATCTTGGGGAGAAACTTGGTCCCAATTTCATTAAAAAGAAGCTTTCACCTGCAATTAATGCCCTTGCTTGCAAAAGCCTTTTGGTTTTAACAGAGAAAGCAAGCTGGACTTTGCAAAGATCACTGCTCACGGCAGGGAGAGCACTAATTAGCCAGCAGGGACCCTGGGGAGTAGGTCTGTGTATAGTTGGGAAGCTCAGTGTTTCTTGCTAAATTTTCTGTCAGTCTGAAGTGCGGTAGGATGCGTAGCCAGGAGCAGTCTTTTCTCACAGTATCACTGCTTGAGGCCCTGTCTGAAGCTGGGAAGGACCGCAGTTTGTGAGAGTTAAAAAATTATTTTCCAGTTTTTGACCACAGTGTTCAGTTTCCCCTCTCATCCTGGATTGCATTTCCAACAATTTAGACGGTAATGAAACCAGCTGTGGATAGCATACTAGCTGGGGCTAGTGAGCCTTCTGCACGGATCATCCTCCAGCCTCCACTCCCAAGGACTTCACTGAGCCAATTCAAGGAAAAATAAAATAAGATAGGGAGATTTCAACATCTTCTACCCTGGTTCTTGCATGTCCTTGAAATGCACGCACTAGCATAACAGTAATCCAGAGCCAAGCACCTGACACATCTCTAATTAGCATCGTTCTTGCAGTTTTACTGTGGATTTTTCCCCTGTGAAATCATTCTTTTTGAGTCAGAACACTCGTTGCATCTTAAAGCTGTTCCTGCTGCATTTGTTCAAGTTTATTTGTTTCTACCTGATCACATCTAAACACCCTTGTAACGGATGGTAGTAGCTGTTCTTTCAGTCCAGAGCAAATCTTCAGATAATCGGGAATTTACTGCAAAATGCTGCCCTTCATTCCTCTTACTCATTCTCTTACATGACTGCAGCTGACTGGGGTGGAAATTTGCAGAAGGTAAATGCTGAGCAAAGCTGTCTCCTTGCACTCACCTCATTTTCATGAGAGAAATCTTTCTGAACTTTCAGTGGACCTACTTTGTGATTTGATGTTGTCCTTTCAGCTCTTCTTACCCAAACAGGTCAAAACCCCCTCTGCAAGAACCTGATCCTGCATTGATATTGGCACCTGGGAATCGTAGCCTCCCCAGAAGCCCCATTTTTAGTGGGAATGGGATATAACAAGTACCCTACAAGCAGGAGGCGTGGATTACCACCATGAACCTGGGAATCGTAGCCACCCCAGAAGCCCCATTTTTAGTGGGAATGGGATATAACAGAGCTGTTCTTTCCAATAGCTTGGTGAAATACAAGTACCCTACAAGCAGGAGGCGTGGATTACCACCATGAACAAGGTTTTTTGGAGCTCTGGCTCCAAAGTGCTACAGGACAGATAGGTTCAGGCAGTCTTGCTAGCTCGGTCTCAGCATCACCACGAGGCTGGGAATAAAGTGGGGACACAGGAAGGGATGAAGGCATGGCCAATTTGGTCAAGAGGCTTGGCTGTAAAAATGTCAGGAGCTGCCCATTCTGATACACTGCTGGAGGCCCTGCTCCACTGCTGGCGCAGAGGAAAGAAGTCCATTTATATCTATCCACCCCCAATTAAAGAAGGTTTGTTTTTTTTCCGGGCAACGTGTATCTGTCCACAAGTAGGGGGGATGGAGACCATGAGAGCTCTCGTTGAGTGAAGAATTTGTATTAGGGTTGAGAGAGCCTCATTTGGGCCCTGCTGGTGAGTGATGCTCAAAATCTGTTTTAGAGGTGGGACAGCGGGAACTTGCAGAGCAGGCTGCACCACATGCATTGGTGGTTGGTCTGTAATCCTGGGAACGTTGGGAACCTATAAGGACTGCAGGTTTTTATGGAGTCAATAAAAGAAACCAAAGGAAAACAAGCCCATTTCCTCTAGGATTTAACTTCCTACGTGGAGATCCTCACCTCTTGGCGAAATGAGAGGAATCATCCTGTGGAAACGGACTGAAACCTGCAGAGACACACCATAGCACGAGAAGTAGGGCAGGGAATTTTTTGCGCTTTTCTGTGCATGCTCCACTGAGGGGACACGGTATTTTCACAGTATCTCGCAGAGTCTCAATTAGAGTTTCACTGTTGTCTTCCACTTGTGATGTCTTTCCCACCCCGCCTCGACATCACCTCCAGCTGTGTCTGCTGCACTTCCCTTGCCACGGTGCTCTGCACCGGTTGCACAGATAACAGCCAGAAAAAGGCAGCCAGAGGGCCAAAGGCAGCATCTCTTTCTGAATACAGATTACACGGTTGAAGTCACAGGGTGAAGTTTACACAGGCAACCCTCCTGCGTCAGGAGAAAGCAGGCACTTGCACTCGCCTCAGGACACTCGGGAGGCTGTATGAGGGCTCTGACGCTTGTCCTAATATCTTTTCTATCATGTGAATTTGGCTTCGTGCAAGAGTGGCTAATGAAGCTCTTGGAAAATAGGTAGTGCAGGGTTATTGCGCAAGGACCCACAGTCCCTTCTTGTCAGAGGAGAGCTGTCTGCTTCCTTCTGCCTCTCCGTATTCTTCTGGGTTGCACAGGTATGAACAGGGATAAGACACGAGAACATCGTAGGCCAAACTCTCGGCTGTGCTTTTGCAACTGCTGTGCGGTAACCTTGGTTGAGATTTCCCAGTGGCAGGAGGACACCTAGTATTGCATCATCCCAAATAATTCCTAGCTCCAGGAAAGCGCTGGGAATGTGCCCTGAACAAGCCCATACCCTGCTGCTGCAACATGTCCATGAGGGTCACTGTACTGAGGTTGCTCTGATTTGTTGCAGTGAGTCAAATTATACATCTGGTGCGGGGATCTGGAAAACACAGGCATGTGAGCTTCACTAAACTATTTTTTCTTCACAAATATTGGCCAAAGTGAGGTATCTGAATCCTGAAGTCCTACAGGTGATATAAAGAATATTTCAAGCTCCCTTCGAACTCACTATAGGAGTAAGTACTACAGGAAGTTGCTGAGATTTGCTCCCCCCTGTGTAGGAGTGACCATGGAGGACAGGAAAGCTCCCATGTCCCTCAAAGAGCTGGGAAAGCAGAGGTGTTCTGCCTCCCAACCTCTCTTACCTCCCTGCCCTGTCATCAAATTTCTCAGAGATATGCCCTCAGGTTTGCCCTCACTAGCAACCGCTTCATACTCACCTTCCCAAGAGGATTTCCCCAGAAAGGGCCAGGGTCCCTGTAATAACTCAATGAGATGTATTAGTGAGGTTCAGGAGAGAGGACACACTCCTTTCTCTGCTCAGCTCCGGTGGCCTCTAGAGCAGCCTAGGCAGAAACTGCTCCCTCAAGGCAAAGGAGGCACAACTCCCCCAGGCCACAGAAAGGAAAACTATTGGATTCCCTTCATACCATAAATATATGTCAGATACAAGCTATTTTATGCCTCCTACATTGTCTTATATAAAGTCTGAGGTAATAACAGAACAGTAATTTCATTATTCCATAAGATCGTGTAGCCTCCAAAGCACTAGCAAGAAGTATAACCATTTGTCCAAGTCCAGTGCATCTGTAAATAAAATTAAATGTACCTGGAACTGGAAAAATCACAGGCAGCTACAGGACTATGTCCCTGGCTGTTTGCTTCAGCAAGGCGGTACAGTCAGAAAGGCTGTAACGCGTGATTCAGATGCTCTGTAATATAGGCACCAAAGGAGAGCTTTGACACCGGAGTTACAGGTCATTTTCCCCTAACAGTCTCCTGTGCCCATGGTGTGAATCTACAGCCACTCTAAAACCGGTGATCTTCGGGCTTCATGAAGACATGATGATTATATTGTCCTCTGTGACACAGAAATCAAAAATAGATAAGAAGTATTAGATCAGCCTGTACACTCCCTTTCTACAGCAGGGGCCTCCCCTACCATGCATCGTACAGTGGTCTTCTCAGCTGATTTTTAAAGGACAAATAAAACATGGATCTATCAATCTGTAGGTGGCTCTGGCATTTTCACTGCATTTGTCACCTCTGTGCCACATCCAATCCTCCCTTCACTTACCCCTGCTTAATATATGGGTAAGATACCCACATTTAATACCTTCACCTTTAGCATGGGCCCCTCTGGTTGATAACTTAAAAGTGATGATGAAGTGGTTGTGGACAGAAATAACGTCAGCATCCACATAGGCCACAACACTCCACTCTGATATGAATTTTAATTATTTACATAATTCAATTTCCTTGACTCAGAGAACACATTTTTTGGCATCACGAGCGTCAGAACAGCATGATGCTCGCTAGGTTAAGGCTCACCTTTGCCAGGCAGAGATGGTCTGTCAAGTCTATAACCTCTGCCGAAGTGGTCGCCGAGTCACAAGGTCATTAGTAAGAGTTTGCCAGCACGCCACGCAGTGAGTCATATTTAATAGCCCATCTGCTGTCACACTTCATAAAATATTTTCCTATTATTTCTCCTTCCTGTTCTATTCCTAAGGAGCAAAGCAATCCTCAGCAGATCTGTAACTGCCAGAACCCATTTTTGCAAATAAAAGAGCAGAACCATAGTTGTTGTCTTGCCCACTACCCCCGAAAGTCTCATACTTCTTATCATTCTTGCTGACATTTTAACAATGCTGGCTGCTGTTAGGGATCAGCATTAGGATTCCTGGTCTCAAACCAGGGCCTGATTTTACTAGGCACTGTAAAGGCACAGCACAAAAGCTGCACCCCAAATGGCTGCAGAATAAACACATTCACAGGGCAATTCCCTTCTCACTCGGCACAGATTCCCCTTTGGGACCAGCCTCCCAGTTCTTGCTGCTGACTTTAACTAGCTTTTATGGGGCCCTGCTCTTTCTGAATACTTGATTCCTTATTCTTTTCCTTTATTTGCATGCTCAGAACTAAGTTAAAGTCTTTTATGGCTCTCTGTATCTCTCCCTTCCTTTTTTTTTTTTTTTTTTTAATGAAATAAACTGTTCTGCGTTTCTAAAGCTATCTAAGCAGCAACATCCTTTACAGAAATTCTGTCTTCGTCCTGCCATTTTATGCTAAGTCCCATTAGTCATCTTGAAATTTTGTAGCTCCATTGTGTTGTCTGTTGGGGGGGCAGGCAGGAGAGGTTATTAGGAATGAACTGATCATTTTCGGAACTCATTAAATATGCCAGCAATTATTAATAATTAATGGCAACAGGGGTACATTCCCCTCCTCCCCAAGAAGCCAAGAATGCTCTTTAATAGCTGTACAGCAACCCTTTGAAAACAGACAATGAATCTGCTCCTTGGGGGTACCAGTAAATGATCTGGATTGATGCTTTCCATTCCTCTTCCATTGCAGTTTCCATTTAACAAGAACTTTAAAGAGAAAGGATTTGCTTTCTAGTCAGTTAATATTATGCTTACTTCATCTCTGCAAATGCCTCGAAGTCTCAAGCGGCAGATGTCACACAGAACATCCTCTCTGGAAACCTTTTTTGCTCACTTCAGCTCGGTGATGAAGCTGCATCGCAAATACCAACAGCTTTACACCGAAGAGGTCTTCAGAGACATCAGCTCCCAAAACCTCGCAGCATCTCCTCGCACTGAACAAGACACCTTTCCCTGCCGCGGAGGAGAAAGGTGAAGAAGAAAGAGTGACTTGCAGGAGACTTCAGGACCCTCAAAGTCAGAGGATGAGAAGGAAAAATGAGGGCAACCAGATTCCTGATGCTGGCAGCTTGGATATCTTCCTGATGGTTGGGCAACACGAATCCTGGTGGCACTGGTCACCTACTCCACACCTTCTCCTTCCACTCTGGACCAAACCAGTCTCTCGTGGCATGCTGCTGGGAGAAGCGCATTCAATTTTTATTCACCAGCGGGTGATACAGCCACAGCAAAGGAAGAAGCTGAAGTGCAGGATGAAGCAATCTCATTTTGAACGCATGAGACCCAGAAGGTCTGCTTATACTCACATTGCAATGAATATTGCTTGTTTCGATCTTATACG
The DNA here is from genome assembly GCA_008658365.1 of Alca torda. NCBI lineage: Eukaryota > Metazoa > Chordata > Aves > Charadriiformes > Alcidae > Alca > Alca torda. The sequence continues at coordinate 153,883,260 of CM018077.1, read as the reverse complement.
ACTGAGCTGTCTACCCACAGGCAAAGGGCTGAATTTTTCTGGTTACGAAATTAAAAGTAAAGCAACTGAGAGAAGAAAACAAAAGGAAAAATTAGCTAACGATCAGTGTTTTTTAACAGGAAGTCGGAGTTTTGTGTGAGGATTGATTTGTCTTTATGTCGGATGGAGAAATTAGGTTGCAGGTTAATAACACTAGTGAAATTTAACAGATTTTTAATTTAAATCAGACAGAGGCTGTTCATCCTTCCAGTTCCAGTAACAGAGGATCTACTTGTGCAAAAATTTAAGGATATGGACCAGAACTCAGTAGCCTATGACTGGAGCCATCAGGTCTTGCACGTATCAGCCAGTTCTACTGTCCTTTGCATCTTATTCTGCATTTTACAATTTTCAAAAAGTAACACGTAAATTAGGGTTGTCTTTCCTTATTCCTGTCCAAAACAAATACAAAACTGGGACATTACAGCCATACAGAGGAGGGGAAAAAAGGGCGAAGAAGAACCCAAACCAAAAAACTTATGAAAGACAAAGTAGCATTTGGTGGACTTGTTTGGCAGGAAAAGTTATGGTTTCACCTGTACATAAAGAGGAAGAACAAGCTGATTTGCTTTAACTGAAAATAAGAAGACTTGAACTTTCAGTGTTTCCAACTAAAATACAGATTAATTTCCGGTGACTGATGAAAAATGGGGTTGGGTTTTTTTCCTATTTATTTTATTTTTAGGAGATAGGCTAGTGCAATTGCCTGTATGTGTCCACCAAAAGACGCATTGCCAATCTTAACAGCAATTTTACCATATTGCATAAACTGGCAAAGAGGAAGGAAATGTTCATCTAGAGAAGTAACAGCAATAAAAGATGGAGATGTTTACAACATGGAGAAATAAATACAGCTTGTTCTAAAAAGATGGGGTGAAGGCAGTTGTGATCCTCCATACTGAAGCAAATTACTCCTGGAAGTTGGGCAGATGCTCAGTTTTGCAGGAGCAGAAGAGACTCATGTTTTTCCAAAGAATGAACACGAGGGAGGAGCACTCAGCAATGTTTGGTGAGTGCTCAGGACTGAGGGGAGCAGATTAAGGAAAAGCCTCAGGTTACTACTTTGTCAGTGGTCCTGAAGTCCAGGAGAAGGTTGAAATTAGCAGCAAACCCTCCCAATCCCTGCAATGTGACAATTCATACAAAGCAGAGGATATGAGGCCTGTGGCAGTTCTGTGGGAAATCGTTTTCCCAAACCACTTCCACTTTTGAGGTTGCTCCTGTTTCACACCAGGAGAAATCTGTGACCTCTAGAAGATTTTCTCAGACCTCTGAGAGCCACCCATCTCAGAAGGGTCAATACTCTGGTGGGCAGAGCCTCCATGCTGGACAAAGATGACCAAAGTTCAAGTCCCTCATTGATCCCGATCAGGGACTGGATCTCAGGTTTTCCATGTGCCAAGCAAGTCCCATAAATACCAATCAGTTGTCTGTCCTGGGCACAGCAAGGTAAGTTAGCTAACAGAATACAACCTCAAATCTTGACTTTCTGTGAAATGCACAGAAGATTGAAACCTTGGGGAACTAGTAGGGAAATTAGTGCAGCTAGAAGAGATTTTAGTCTGGGGAAACTTTCTTTTATAGACTGGTGAAACAAATTGCGTTTGTACAGCCCACATGAGCTTCAGGGGGAAGAAACAGTTATGTGTGAACAAAAAAAGCATGGGAGAAAAGAAAGACAACCACTTCTGTAGTAGGCAGCCCCAGGAGAATGGAAAGAAAGGAAAAGAATATGAGCTATACACTGCAAAACTCCAGAGAGTAAAGGGAAAATAGCATGAAAAGAAACCAAAAAGGAAAAGAATATGAAGCTTTAAATTTAATGGAAAAAGTAAAATTATGAAAGAGGTCTCCACATGAAAATGGGCAGAGGTGGTGACTTAGGGGAAGTTCAGAAGGTTTCATCTGTAAACAAATGTAAGAGATTTCAGAAAGCAGATAAGGAACTAATAGTAGCAGCAGGAGATACACAGAGAGGAGTGTTTCAACATCACAAGCATAACCAAATCAGAGCGAGGAAGTGAAAGTCCGAGAGGATGGGTGATCAGGGAGGGGAGCCGTGTAGCAGCTAATGACACACAAGCGTTCTGAGTTTAGACTGACAAAATTGAGATATCAGGTCTTGCAGACTTTTGAGTTTATCTGCATGTCAGACCTGCACCGCAGTAAGCATCACCTTCACTGTCACTAAAAATCTGTACCCAAGCTGCCAGGGATTGTGTCCACATGCCCCGTCTGGGAAAATCACTATCAACTTACAGGATCAAGTTTCCACCGAAAACAGAGTTGGAAAGAGTCTTAGGAGGTCTCCTAGTTCATTGTCCTGCTCAAAACAAAGTTATCCGTGCCTTGTTCATTCCTGACAGATGTTTGTCTGGTCCGTATGCTTCCTTACATATTTTCATCCAAATTAAGTCATTGCTGTAGTGACACTGCATCAATTTTTAATAAATAAATCTGTTCAAAACCTACCTCTAGCTCTGCCCAGAAAGTTGTCATCTCTGCAGGCTGAGTGAGGAGCCAAGTCCCCCGCCGGGCTGCGGGAGGCCGACCCTATTTCTCTGTGGATGGGAATGAATCTGTGAAGTGAATAGTGAACAGTCTTGTGTTAAGTACAGTTTTGTTCCTTACAGCATGCATTTAATTCACTCTCACACACACTCAGCATACAAAGAACAATCTGAAGGTCTCTGTGCTGTAAAAAAAGGGTTGTTGGTTTGGTTTATTTTTAAAAAAATAGTAAATATTGGCTTTAAAGTGCTCCAATTTAATCTGAACGTGAGCGTGGATGGTGTCACATTGCTCAGGGCTGGAGAACAAGCAGCAGCTACACACCGCAGCCTTGGGCACAGGGAATGGCCATGACATTGTGCAGCTCCTCCTCCAGCCTCCACCAGCTGCATTGTTCACACCTCACCTGCTTTGTTCCACTGGCATTTTTAAGCCTCTCCACATCCTCTGCTACCCACTTGCGGGGACTGCAGGACAGATTTCCACAGGATGCCACAGCTGAAAAGGGTCCGGACAGCATCATTATGGAGTCAAGCAAGGCTCCGCGGCTTGAGTCAGCCTGGCCGGTGCGGCTACCCCAACTCACCACACTTTCACCAACACTGTCCCACAGCAGCAGCTACTCAACTGACCCAGCGCTAGGTCTTGTGTAACCAGCCACAGAACAAAAAGTTCACGCTGAGCAACACCACGCTGCCAGTTGCCAAATGTTTACTGTACAAGCCTGGGCTAACCATAACAGGAACCTGGCTTGGCCAAAGACAAATGAAAAAGATGCTTAGCTTGGAATGGAAGCCAAGTCAATTATTTTGTAAACAAGCTTGGTGCTCTTCCTAAAAATGGAGGTCAGATCCTCATTTGGTGTAAATGGCTATGGCTTAAACTGATCTCAAAGAGCAGGTCAGGAGAAGCGGCCAAGCACTGAAAGTCACTTTCTAATTGCTGTCCCCGCTGTTTAGTCCTGTTGAGAAGGCCAAGCACAACCTCCCCAGACCCTTCACCTCTACTGACTGCAGGACAGTCCAGTACCAGGACACCTGCAATTCTATTCCTGACGTTGACTATAACAATAAGCTATCGATGGCAGTATATTAGCAGCTGAATAGCAAAATGCCTTAAAAAGGCTCAAGAGCTCTGCCACTGAAGGAATACCCCAAAAGATGATCAGCACCTCTCTGTGTAGTTTGTTGCTCTGTCCACAGTGGTAGAAAATCAGTGTAGGAAGGTCATCTACAAGAGATGAGCTGACCCTCCTCAAGCTGCTCCTGAAGGCCAACAGGGAGGTGGCAGAAGCTGGAAACAACCTCGGATGCCTGGTGGGGTGACAGGCAGTGGAAGAAGAGCCAAGCTGTTCTTCTGATGTGACTCATTCATTTTCCACTTGAGTTTGTGACTGTTCTTACAGAAAACAAAAAAAAAAAAAAAAAGAAAGAAAAAAAAGAGCAAGACTGCTTTGGGGCCTTATTTTAAATTTTTCTGACACAAACAGGGCTTTTCTTCTTTTCTGTTTCTTCACCTGGCATTTCACGTCTTAGTAGGTGAGAGCTGATATTTCTCTTCTGGTTTTACACCATCTGATAGCTACTGATGATGTGGTAACATTTGTTCACATTTATGTAAGACATAATGACCAAAAACACAATGATTTTTACTCCTATTATGCCACAAATCTGGAATTTGGGCTAAACCACACTCTGGATGGAAGACATTATCTCAAAGACTTGCCTTTCTAACTCTCATTTAGAGAATTTGAGTACACTTACCTGCATTCAACCAGCTTGTTTTAAACCCTCTGTTTGTTTTGGGGTTTTTTTGCTTTAATAATATCAATGTGATAAGAAGTTATGCATTGTGTTAAAAAAAATAAACAAACACTCTAGTAATCTTTAACTGTGGTCTTTTACATCTCTTTAGACTTTTATTTAGTTATCAGGAGAAATGTTATACTGGAACCCTTTTTTCACTTTCTCTGTACAATCCAATATTTTATATACCTTTATTGCATCCATTCATCTTCATCTGCTTTTTAAGCCAAGCAATACTGCTCTGCTGATTCTCCCCTCTCCTACAGGTCTTGCCTGACTTTCAGACTTTCCCATTTCCCTTTATAGAGCTGTTCTGTTCCTGCAATACTTGAGATAGTCCCTGGCAAATGCCTGTTACTTTTATTAAACTCTCACCCCTTCCTGACTAAAGATTTATATGGCTTTTTACCCCATCCGTACGGCACAGCCCTTTATACGTGTTTTTCTCAGACACATGGAGAAAGCCTGTGTTTATTTCTGTAAATGGGGATCTGAACCTCTTTCAAAAAGAAAAACAGCAAAGAATCACCCCCCTCTACACCCCCCCCCCTCCCTCCCAATGGATTCATTTCAGCAAGAGCAGAGGGAAAACCCGGCAGATGGAGTTTTCCTCCCTCTGAGGCATTTTGGCTAATTTACATCCTCATTTCAGAGCTAAAGGCTCCCACTGAAAGGCATCCATGTGTTCCTTTTAAACAGGTACATTTGATTAAAGGCTGGACTTCTGGGGCATGATCCTGCCGCTTCTGTACAATCAGCCTTACCAAGGATAATGAGATTACTCACAGGAGTAAAGCACCACGGAACTGAACCCTGGAGTCTCACCAATTAATGGGAAAATTTTCTCCTCGTTTCCCCTCCGCCCCTTTCTTTATTGCTCTTAAAATGCCAGGGGAGCTTCAGAGTTATAGCAATTATTGTTATGGAGAACAGGGCATAAAATGAACTGTTATTGCCTTTAAAAGAGCTGGAATCTCTTTACCTTTCAAGAGTAGGGCATAAAAATCTGTATGCAAATGAATAAATATAAATGCAAATATAATCTACACCAGGAAAAGCTGTTTTTCCCTGAGCTAAGGAAGCATAACGATAACCAGGCTCCCAACAGTAAGCGGTGCTCAGTGTTTAATAAGCGTTGTGGAAAAATGAGGTGAGGGTTTAATCCACCTTCTCCTCTGGTTGGAGGAAACAGGTGTGGCTCCATTTGTAGGTAGCTTGTTATTTCTCATGAATATATTACTGGCACTCTTTGCATATTTCAAGTGGCAGCAAATTTTGCTGTTCCTGCTCAGGAATACTTGCTGGCTACCAAACAACATGAACTAAAAGGTTTAACTGTGCTCAACTTTGATGGTTTATGTGGATTTGAAGAGACAGTAAAACATCCTTTGACAAACAAAGGCTTCCAAGTGGATGGAAGACAAGTGCATCCTTTGTTTGCCAATGGACAAACAAGAGGGGAATTAAAAGGCAGAGTCTCTTGTCAAAGGCCCCACCTTGCAACAGATATCCCATGTGAGAAGCTTCCAGGAGACACCTATCCCCGGCCCACGTGGGGCAACTGGGATTCATACTGGGATTCATGATTCTATGATTCTATACATCTGAGACCACCTTAGCAGTGGAACTCCCTGAAGAAACACCTACATCAATTCACAATTCATCACTAAGATAAACAGCAAATGGACAATGAAAGCATCAAGTACGTAGCGGGGCTGAGGCACAGAGGCAAAATCGCAGGCACTTGAGTGAGTCCTGGACCAACGAGAACCATGTTAGTCCAGCACAACTGGAGAAAAAGTGTTGATGTAAGCACTATATTTTTGCATGCTCTTGGTTCCCGTGGCCCAGAGTAACTGTGCTGAAACAAAACCACTGATCACTGTGACTTCAACACTGGCAGAAAAAGAAATGCGGTACAGTGTGCTCTGGTCTGGGTAGAAGGGGAGTACATGGAGCAGTTTGGGGGAAACTTGATTATCCCAAGGAAAAAAGGGAGAAAGGGGAGGGAAGCATTAAGTGACCCCCAAGTGTGTGTTGTGTTCCAAAGTTCAGCTTAATACTTGTGGCGAGTTGGAGGGAGTGAAGTCAACTTAATGAACAAGAAAGTGAAGAAAGCAAGAGATGTGAAAAATACAGACAGTAGGTCATGGGGAAGGAAAGGAACCAAAATGACTCAGAGGACACCAAGCTTCTTAAAATGCTAAATGAAAAGACCAGTGAAATACAGTTGCAGACAACAGTCTTGGAGAAACTAAGAGTTCAGCAAAGGAGACAGGTTTAAATCCTCCCAGGATGTGACACAATTTATTGGCAGAACGGAGAAGACATTAAAAAGTCCCTGGTGAAACTAAAATTAAAGGGGATTATTTTGCTGCAACATTCACAAAAGGACAACAGGGAAACAAACATACATTTCCCACGAGGTGCAAATGTCAGAAAAGAGGCATGAACAGATGAACAAGAAATCGAAACTGCTAGCGATTTGATTGTAGCGATGGGATTGTTGCCAGCATTGAGAAGAATGGCAAACTTCTAAGGAAAATTTGGCAATTAACTAATGAGTCAGGGGAGAGCAATGAAAGTAGGTCACAGTGATGACCTTGAATTCACTATTAGGGGGGAAGAAATGCAAGGTGCAAGGTATTTTAATCTGGCACAGAATAATGTGCCATCAGGATGATACTTAATACGGAAAGAAAAGAAAACATTAAACAAAACTAAGAGTCAGGAAGAAAACACAGAAAGTTTCTTCAAATTTAATGGAAACTTTAGCAGAGCTTTATTATCACAGAATCACAGCATGGTTTGGGTTGGAAAGGACCTTTAAAGATCACCTAGTCCAACCCCCCCCTGCCACAGACAGCATTATCTTTCACTAGATCAGGTTGCTCAAAGACCCATCCAACCTGACCTTGAACACTTCCAGGGGCATCCACAGCTTGTCTGGGCAACCTGTTTCAGTGTCTCACTGACCTCATAGTAAAAAATTTCAGTCTAAATTCCAGTCTACATCTACCCTCTTTCAGTTTAAAATGGTTGTTCCTTGTCCTGTCGCTATAGGCCCTGGTAAAAAGTCTTTCTCCATCTTTCTTATAAGAAAGATGGAGAGGTAAGATGGGTGTTGAATGAAGGTAAATGCTCCTGATGACAACTGGCTCTGCCGCATCCCAGCTGGAAGGGTGGCACTGAACCAGCAGGGTTACAGCCAGGAAAAAACATGTTATGAGGAAGAAGGGTGCCCAGGAGAACCATGGGTGGATGGGAAGGATACCAGTGGCCTGAAAAGAGCATCTGTAAAGAAAGCTCGGAGAGAACATATAAGGGAAAAATGTCCTGGGAACTGAAATATCTCAGTATGGCTCTCTGCATGCATGGGTAATGCTCTTGTGTCCGAAGCAGGCGGAGAACAATACATGTCCACAGCAAGGAAACCAGGTGTGACACAACAGGCAGGGTGCATTGGCACCGGGAACCATTTCAGGGCACGCAGGAAACCCTTACAAAGACAGCAGGCAAACAGCTCTCGTATGAAATTAGACATAATCAGCCTGGAAGAAACAATAGATAAACTGGGGCAAGCAAGATCAGGAAGATCACTGTCGAGAGCAACATACAAAAACAGGCCCTAATGTTGTGAGCCGTTCTGCCTGGGCAGGCCCCTAAACTCACTCAAAATGTTACTGATTTTAGTGGTGCTCCATATCTCTGCTGGCGTCAGTCTGAAATAAGCAGGACGAGCTGGAAGGACTGTGCTTACACAGTTCAGTACTACGTTTTTCCCTGCAGCAGACCAAGATCCAAAACAAGAAGAGCAACTTCTCCATGGGCCCTCATTTGATAGCCTTGCCAGGGTAGAGATGAATGGTTGGGGATAGGGGAAATCATAGTGAAAGCCCCAGAATGATCAGCAGAGTTTTCAACAGTAGTTGGAGAAATTACTCACTGGTGATTCACAAATTCTATGGTCAGAAGGGGCCGGTGATCATCCCCTCTGACTTCCTGCAAAACAGGCAACTAAAGCCTCGCTTTACATCAGGCTCTTCATCGTAGGCTGGTCTGGAGCATGTAGTTTAGGCTGAATTCAAAGCCCCCGGAGACAGAAATAATCCACCTGCATGTAGGTGTCTGTAATGTTGCCTGGTGGTCCTACGGTCTGTGGGGATATGGTCAATACAGCCAATGGAGCTTTGGAGCTTCATTCACCTCATCCTAAATTAGGTGACTGCCTTTGATTGGGTGAACCACACCCTAAACTTCATTAATTCTCCTGACTGGATCCTCATCAAAAGGAAACAGGACACAGAGTTCTGAGAAGTAGATATGGATGCATTGTAGGCACCCAAAGCTGGGTGAGATAAGTCCCAGCCCGAGGATCCGCGGGTCTAAAACACCCTTAAATTAGTTACGATTCCTGATCTCATTTATTCTGAGGATGTAGATAAATCACACTAGAAATGAGATATAATTTTTCTGTCTTCAGCCTCCAGTAACCGACTTTGTAATGTCATTGCCTACTTAACTGAAGAGCTGTTCACAATGAAATTACTCAGCTGATATGCTCTCCTTTCCTCTGGATCAACAGAGCTCAGTATGGACTAGATCTGTTATGACTGAAGACCAGATGATGATGCTGGATCAGATCAAATAGTTCCGTTAACCAGGAAAGAAGGTTCTAAAAGAATCCGTGAGTGAAACGCTCTATAGAAGGGGTTGTGTCTGCCACTTCTCTATCTTTTTATCCCTCTCAGAAGAAAATAAAAATAAAAATGAACAAAACCACCCCTCCAAACCTCCCCAAAATTATTCTACTTCCAAAGCAATTATAAAAATAGATAAATGTGGGTATTGATAGATAAAGCAGTAGATCCTGTCACTGGGAAGAAATGTGTAAAGAGCGAAGAACATGGTAAAGGAATTTCCCCTGCTTCTTTACCCTGGTGGGCTTTCTCTTGGATAGCACAACGAGTGTCACGCTCATAGTGCGGTGGAGGCACCTACCTGTAAAAGCTGACATTCCGTTATCACGCAAACCTACTGCACGTTCGAGAAGAAAACTGCCACTCTGAATGTCGTATTCATGCATAACTTATGTGGAAAGGTGCAGCTTTCTTTTTCATTCATGCGTAACCTTCCTTTTTCACTAAAACTATTTTTATTCCAAAAGCATTCTTTTTTTTTCTTTTTTTTTTTTTTGTTGCACAAGAAGAAACCCAAGCCAGGGGCGGAGGGGGGGGGGCGCGGGGAGAGAGCAGAAAAAACATGTGCTGCCAGAAAACTGATACATCATGTTTCACACTGGTGAAGGATAAAGTGAGCAGCTCAGAAAATGCAAGGTTAGCCTTGGTGCATCTGCCCAGTTTGCTTAATAAAAACTGATGGCTGCTTTGCAGTTTCTCTTCCCCCATTCCAGCTAGCTGGAGCACAGACCAGCATGTCTCGGAGCAGGATCCTGTTCTTAAGATAACCACTGAAATGAGGCTCTGGCAAAGACTTAAGGGGGCCGTCCGGCTCCGTCTCCGGGAGGATCAGGAATACCTAAACCGTCTCTGACAAATTCTGATAGCAGATGCCTCGAAGGTGCTTTGATGCTGTCCTGAAGGCTGTGGTCGAGCTGTGCTGTGACAGCCCTACTGAGACAGCAGGAGACTGGGTCGCACACACACGTTTGGAAGATGCACTTCACACCAGCACCGAGGACTCCAGGAAATTCATATTATCCTTCACAGCCTAAGGGTTTCCCTTACCTCCACCAGCTGACCCACTCTGGGAGCTCAAAGGCAAAGGGAAGCCACATCTCCCCAGGCTGGCTTCCCAGCATGTATAAAGCCTTCCATGGGGAGAGAGGAAACCCAAGTAGCTCCACTGACCCTTGCAGCCCCGGAGCTGGGGAAGAGTTAGGATGGAGGGAAGGGTATATACCTGAGGGACCACTGGCTGATAGATATTTTTCTTGAGTTCTTTTGAGCTGTTTCCACAGCATTTCCTGCAGCTCCATTAATGCTTCAAACCTGGGGGGGGAAACTTGGTCATTATAAAATCAAAGCAAGAATCCAGCACCTTCAAAACTGTGCCCCAGAGGCCTGAAATGTCCCTGATGCCTTCTTTCCCTTCTCCCTCTCAAATTCCTTCTACATAAAACACCTATTTTCAGGCATGCCCTGGATGTCCATGTGACACTCCCGGTCAGGAGCAGGTTAACACTGTCCCCATCTCCTTATCTCTGTGATCTGTACCAATGGGATGTTGGGTGCTTAATGCATTAAAAAATCCTTTCAAATCCAAGTTACATTGGTAGTCATCCTGGGCTTTAATACTTCATTGCAGGCAAACTTCTGATGTACTATGGAAAAGAACGAATGGACAGAAAACATTAACACAGAGGTAAAGACTGGAAATCAACAGTCTTCAGGGAAAAAAAAATCCCACAAAAAATGAGAAACAAAATCCTTCAGTTAATAATAATATTCTAGGATGGTTTCATTCCATGACATTTTCATAAAAAATGCTCCCATAAGAAAAAAAAAAAAAAGAAAAACAAACACAAATATGTTGATGCTTTTGCACTTCAGGTCTGAATTCTACCAGCCACATTTAAAAAAACCAAACTAAACACACCCAATCTCCCCTCCAAAAACACCCCCAAGCCCTGACATAAACAAATTCAAGGGCTGAAATCAGGGCAAAAGTATTTTTGTCATTAATGACTATTGACAATTTGGATGGATTTATATGTAAGACCACAACGAGCTGTCTTCCAGTCTTTTTTTTTTTTTGTCTTTTTTTTTCTGAATTAATCATCAGCGCAGAGATGAGCTCTCTGCTTCTTTGCGCATGTCACTTCTGTGTTCCCTTCTCTTGGAAGAGCAATCTATTTGACTTCCTCCGAAAGCTGCTCTCCCCCACTCTTCTTCCCAGTTCTTCCTCAGAACCAAACTGGTTTCTTGAACAGCAAGATTAAGACAGCATTTCTGCGGCACGCTTCCACTAAAATATCTTTTAGATACCATCTGTACGTAATTCTTGCCCTACTTTCATTTTAACAATTTGAGCACCTCTACTCAAACTCAGACATTCTGCGAGTTATTCTTCTGCCTCTGAAAAATGCTCTTGCCCACTTACAGTTCCTCCTTGTCCCAATGTACTACTTTAATGGTTGCCGTCATCTCCCTTTAGTCCGCTATAAAGCGGACCAGGAGAAGTGATGTTGCAGATACGCGAGGATGGAGGCTGGTTTGGAAAGCAGACAAGCATCCCATTTGCATGTGAGCAGGTAGAATTACCTTTCTGCTTAGTGATATCCCAAACTTCTTAAGCAACACAGGGCCTTCCTCCGATTATAAGCCAACGTTATTTTAATTCAGTTATTGGTATTCAGCGATAGCCTTTGTTCTGGGAACACAGCCAGCTGAAGTACTGAATACTTAGTGAGTATAATTAGAGAGGTAAGCAGCTCCAAAAGGAAAGAAATCAACACACACACACACACACACACACAGAGTCATTATACAGAATGCATGAGGAGAAAGTTGAGGAGTAGAGGGCAAAGACTTGGACACACACAATAAAACCCCCACACCCTAAGCCATCCGTCTCTACAAAACTGACATCTCTGTCAAATGAACTCCGTTCCCCTGATAATTTGGAGAAATGTTTGTTTGTGGAGCGGGTGGGTTGGACTCATGACCTGTTTGCTGAGGCAACAAAAGCTCTTGAAAAAGAGCCTTCCTAAGATCTGACAGGCTTTGGCCTTCAGCAAACAACATGTTCAAAATAAGCAAATAATGAGCAACCTTCATCGATGAACTGCCAGCACAGAATGCCTTCAGATCTCGCGGAGCAGCTCTTGCTTGGCTGTCCTTCAGGCCTTTTCTCATGGCCCCAAATAATCACGTGGCTTTTTTGCTCTCCAGCTTTCCTTTCAGCATTTGAGTCATTGCTATGTTTAACATTCAGTACGGTTCCATAAAGAAACCAGCTTATCTCTGGCTGGATTTTTCCAGGTATTTACATGCTACCTGGATCATGAGAAAATCAACAGGAATCAAGTACCTAAATATCTTTGAGGATACAGGCCACTGTTCTTACTGAAATGCCCATACATCTCCTGTCCCTCCAGTAGAGTAAAAACACTACTTTTCTACTAGTACTATGACACAGCCTTCCTGCTCACCCACAAAGATCTCCTCTGAGGAGCAGAGGTTTTTGCACTTAACTGGAACAGGCTGCAGTGACTAAAACTGGGAAAACATGGTCAAAGTTACAAGTGGCTGCAACCACCCAATTGCTCCTGGGTGGTTTACATAAATGGTTTTATTCAGGTTGGCTTTTTGGAGCAGCTGTTGGACTCTGCCTGAACACATCGGTCCTGTCTCTAAAACATGGGACTGTCATCCACAGAGCTATCTATCAATTAACAGGAAGAGATCCAGTTAAAGTCTGATGCAGAAGCCATCGGAGGCTCTGCAAAGATTTCCACTAACTTAAAATACTCATTAGCTCCTACCTAATCTATTTGATGCCCATTTTAGTGGTAAACCAAGCAGGATGCATAAAAAAAACCCACCTCTCCCTCCAAAAGTCAGGGTTGAAACCTGCTGGGTAAGGATTACAATGGGAAGGTATTCGCATTACCGTTTTCTACCTTTTAGCACGAAAGTGACACAAGAGTGTAGTGTCCAGGCCTTATCAGTGCAAGACAAATACCCATGAACTTCTGCAAACTGCTGGAGTCCGTCCTTGTTTCCAGAGCTGGGAGAAGACATTTCACGGTGCGTGCAGTAAACCCTCCTCTCGCAGCAGTGAAACGTGTACTTTTCTGGAGAGGAAATTCTGGAACCAGCCCTTGTCCCCATTCAAAATCTCATATCTGACTTTACAACCAGGAGGCTTCATCATCCTAGAAAGTAAAGAGGATGAGGGGGTGTAATCTGAGGACAGGCTAAAGCCACTAATTTTTGCTGGACCAACTGTGATGGATTTGGACGGACACGGCTGTGCTAACTCCAGCGGAATGAAAGATGCTCCATTAAAACAGAGGACAAAATGGAGAGGGCTAAATCACCAGTCAAAGCAGAGCTTCACCAGGATAAACCGCATTCTCAGTAGGAGAGCTCTGTGACAAATACTCTACCTGGCATTACCTTCCAGCACAGACCTGGTCTGAATGTTTCAGAGGAATCCAGGTGTTGGCTTTACCTGAGCTGAGGGTTTGGTTTCCCTGCGTTAGACCTCGCTCCTTAGAATTATCTCTGCTCTTAAACTACTGTGTATGTCATGGAATCAGAGTTGCTTTTCTCATTTCATTCCATTTCCTTTTCTTGCTTTCACTTTTCAAAGAAAAAGAGAGGAAAAAAATCGCGACACTACTCACTGTACTTTTGTCACACTGTGGCATCCCCTCTGTTCGTTGCCATTCTGTGTGATTCATCATGTCTTCCTGGTTAATTGCAGTTTTCCATAGTATTTTTCTACTTATGAAGATGTTTTTTCTTGAGGTAAGATCAGGTTATCATCTCTTCCAGTAAGTCAGTTCTGACCAAAGAGCACAGTTTGTGTCGGCCTCCTTATGCGGACGATATCTCCCTAACGTAAAGCAAGTCACGAAGCTGCAGCTCCCAATAACTTGCTTGCCGTTTTGGCCTTGTCTGTGTTGCCTACAAAGTATGTTTTTCACACAGGGATTAATTAAGGCACATTAGTCATCTCCTGAAAGCTAACAACAGGGCAATACAGTGCTAACACAATAGGTCTTCTCAACTCCATGGCAGAGCTGTACTTAGAACTGTGACTGGCCTGAACCTTGCTTCCTGTGGGACCTAATGACTTCTCGCTGCACATTTCACTTCTGTTTCAGAAAAACTCATTTTCTGAGCCATGAAGATACAGCCTTAACTTCTAAATTTTTTTCCAGTAAGTGGGTGTGAAGGTGGTGAAACATGAGTGTACAGTGCAGGCACTGTAGTATTCTACAGTGTTAGTTTTATATGTGATATGGGATGATGCTAAGGTGCTAATCCAACCACAGATGATGCAGCAGCAGCCCCGCTGGTGGGCAGATGGATCTGAATCACTGCAGTTGCTTTGTCTCAAACCTGGCCTAGTTTTGCCCCTTGTTAACAACTGAAAGTGAAAATCTGTAAAGCTGGAGCATAATAGTTTCTACCACACTCCTGGAGACACAGCCTTAATAGATAAAAAGTTCATCAACATTTCTTTCTCCTTGCTGGGAGGTATGACCAGAGGGAAACAACTAGCTGCTGGCTACCACTGAAATCTTCTAGATTTCATCGGGATTTAGGTCGCTGGTGTTTAATTTGACACTGGGCACTCCATACTCTTGTATGTATATGCGTGTAAGTAGATGCATACGAAACAGCTTCATAAGACAGCTTGGGACATATGACTCTGCTGGTTCGTTAAATGACACTAAAATTTTCTGAGATGCTCAGTGTAGAATAAACCCACTGGTTGCCAAGTCCTTCAGCACGTGTTGTCTCCTGTCCAGAAGAAGTTGCACAAAAGAAAGGAGGAGCCATTTCTTTATGACAGGGCTCTTCCTGAATGGTAGGCAAGAAAAGCAAGTCCTTGAATAGGAAAAGACACTCTCTACAGACAGCCCAAAAGAAGGAAGGGCTGAAAAGTGGAAAAGTCCCCAAGCAGAAAAACACAGACTTGAACTTAGGAAGGAAGAGTACTCAGCGCCAAAGGAAGTTTGGGAGGTAGAGAGGAACCAGATGACTCAGTTGCTTAACAGAAGACAATCTGTGAGACCAAGAAGCAAAGCAAAACGTCTGCTTGGTAAAGAGAGAGGCTTTGTGATTTGGATCAGACTCCATATGTAGGAAAAGCGAATATTTGCCTTAGAGGGCTCTACCTCCTAAACTTCAAGGAAAAAATGGAAATAAATATGTACAGAGCATTGGAAAATGGGAAGAGTTCATACTAATTTCTGCATGCTCTGTGGAAAATAAAACCCACAGCCTGATGTAAAACCATTGTATTATCTGAAGACCGTTTAAAGGGTCAGCTTCACTATCTGTTGCCATCTCAGGGTGCTCCTTCAGATGCTGACTGTTGGATGAGGACTGAAGGACAGAATAACAGAGGTTTGCATGTAGAAAAGATATAAAATGGCACGGGAAAGAGACAAGCCCAAAAACAAATAAACTCAAACCCAGTAATTTAAAGGAGAAAAAGTCCTGGCTTTAGTTCCTTGAAATATGTATTTCCAATTTCAATCTCCAGCTTCCTCTAAGCAGGGTATTCTGTGCATTTTCTGAAAGTGCCTGTTTGTCTTAGAAAGAGCCCTTGGAACCTGAGCAACGACTTGCCATGTCAAATGTGTAACACTCACTAGCTTATAAATATGCAAAACTAATATAACACAGGCATGGTGCTGTGTTGCTGTCTGAAAACTTATCCGTACTCAAGGGTGATTCAATCTGCATTCATTGCTTCTGCAGGAACAATCCATTTGTCGGGTGTTTTCCACGTTCACGATAACCTCTAAGAAACTGAAAATGAGTTGCCACCGAATGGAGATGACTTCTCAGGAAGGTTAGCCAGTTTAGCTGTAATCATACAAGCAAAGCAGAATCATCGACCCTCCAAGAATCAATACAGCTACACTAGTGCAAAATTATTTATAATAGTTCTGTTTAGGCCATATCTACAATGCAGACTTTGGAAAGCATCAGTCATGGGTGTGCTGGGCTGCAGCGTGTAACAGACATAGCCAAGCTGGCAGGAGTATCAAGCCAAACTGATTTCCAAATAGCTGTGCTTTAACCCCTGTGGAACACTCCACTGAGCTACACAGGCGAAAAAGGAGGTTTGCACATATAACCTGCACCTCTTTTTCTATGCCGGAAATACGATCCTTGGAAAGAGCCCATCTTATTCTGGTGTAAAACACTTTTTCATACATCTCATTTGTGCTGACATAAAAAGCCTTATCATACAAGATTGTAGAGGCGTACCCTTTGCGATTCCCCATGTCCAGGGCAGCGACTTGTGTCTTCAGCTGCCTCCCTCCACCCTCTCAGGTCAGTTGGAGATGAGATTATCAGGCAGGTCTTCAGGCTCAGTACCTTCAAACAGAGGTGAGTGCCAAGCAGGGCATCCCCCAAAACATCTGCTGATATTCTACTGGGACTTCTGCATTTGCATAAAGTAGGGTCCACCAGGATAGATGAAACAGCCTCAGCTCTGTGTCTAGATTGACCCAGCTGATTTTAGAAGAAATAATTTTGTCTGAGAGATCAGTGAATGCCAGCAGGAAACGGTAACAAATTCCTCAGAAAAGTAACCTCTTCTAGAGGGACAAACTGATCTGGAAGGATATCTGGCCAGTCCTCACTGGGTTTTCCTCTGTCTTTCCATGTCAGATCAGTACGTTATCATTGCTGGGGTTTTCTTTTAGCCTTCTTTCCCAAGAATATGAGGCCTTTGGAGTCACACTGTGTAAGACTGGGGGCACCTATATGCTGGCCTTTCCTTGCCAGCAATAACTTTAAAACCTATTATCCGTTTAAAAATGAATAAATACATTAATAGGGAGGTGGAAGACTCAAAGACACAAAAGTTGTGCAAACTGGAGGATGAGGAAGGAGAACGAAAATCACATAAATAAAAAAATGTATATTGTGTCTTGTTTTGGGACCACAATCCCATTATAAGAGGCAGATAAACTGGAAGGCGTCTGGGAAAGAGCACTAAGATTGTGAGGGCACTGAAGCTCACAGTACAAGGAGAGGCTGGGACAGATGCCTTTGTTCAACCTGGAGAGGAGAAAGTTAAGGGCAAGGGGATTAAGTTGCTGTTTTCTACTGCTTGATGGAAGGAAAAGAGGGAAAATGGACCCACCCTCTTCTGAGAGATGCACAGTGAAAGGACACGATGAAAAAATTGCAGCTCACAAGGGGGACTATTCCAGCTGGATAAAAGAAAATAGTTTCAGCTTCAGAGGGGTTCAATGCTGGGACAAGACCCCTGAGACGGTGGGCATTGTCCAACCTTGGAGATTTCCAAACTTGGCTGAACAAGATGCCAAGGAACCTGACCTAACTCCAGACTTAGCCCTGCTCTGACAACGATGCTGGATTAGACACCTTAGGGGGACCCTTGCCGCCTAAATCATCCTGTGATTCAGCTGTCATTAGACACCAGAGACATCACACAAAAATTCAACCTCAAGATACAAATCTATAGGAAATGAAACTTCCTTGGCTTTGCTACTCATGGAACCGTCTGAGCTTTTCCATAGTGGTTTTCTCTTGCTTTGCCTTTATTAAGAGGAAGTTGTATTAAAGCAGTAGTGTGGAAAATAAAGAATGGAAATATGTGCTCAGCTTTCCCTTCAATAGGCAGAAAAAGAAAATGCATCTTTTATCATAGTGAAAATCTGCTGCTTAAAAGACGAAAGGAATTTTGCTGTACAGCTTTGAATCCTGAAGACAATAGGTAAACCTATGGAAAAATAGGTGTGTGCCTTCATTTTCAGTGCAGGAAAGGAAACACCATAACATCAAGATACCAGATATTGCTAGTGATCTGCGCCCAAAATGGTTTTTCTCTTTCTGTCTCATCAGATGTGCCCATTGCCTCAGTTTCCCCTCTGAAATCACTGCCCTCAGCTTTGGGTGATCTGAAATGCGATGCCATACCTGGCTCTAGACAAACTGTATGATATTGCTTTTGTGCCAGGAAAACCAGTTGTTGAACAGAAACACTAAACAAAACCCTTTTTACTTTTCCCCAGACAGACAGACCTTTACATACAGTAGGATGTCTGACCCCGACCCATGTGGGCAGAGAATAGAAGTGGGGCAACTATACAGCCCTCTCTTGGTGCTTCCAGATGAAAACAATTGCACTCATCACCTCATGAGCTTTCATGGAGTAGCCAAAACCTCATCAACCTAGAAAGAACAGGGTCTCCACTCTAGAAGGCTTTCAAAAGCTAACCAAATAAAGCCCCGAGCAGCCCGATCTGACCTCAGAGCTCCCGCTGCTTTGAGCAAGGTTCTGGACTAGAGATCTCCTGAGGTCCCCTCCAACTTGATTAATCTTGTGATCATGCAAATACTCAAGAGCTTTAACATTCAACTGACGCCAATGTAGTTGTCTTACCCATCTCCATTCCCCTGCATTCACCAGCCTCAGAAGGAAAGATAAATAAAAAATTCAGCCAAATGTGTATTTTTGCGGGTTTGTTGGGTTTTTTTAACCAAAAAAACCCATAAATTGGGGTTAGCAACTCCTTTCTTACTTACTCCTTTCAGTGCCTAACCCACTGAACTGCTTTAGCGTAAATAACAACCCCCCACTCTGGAACCATTTAATTTAGGGGTTTTTATTCAGAAAACACATCATCTTTTGACAGGATTTTTAACAGCCTTTAATTATTTTTAATTGAGAATGATGCAAAATTGCTTTGTTTCATTTGTTTGGACGTAATAAGATGGTTTTAGCCCTCTCCCAAATTTTGTTTATATTGAGATGAAGACTGCAGTCTTGACTTTTAAGGTGGGTGTTGGGACCTCATCAAAAGTATAGATTAACATAATTTTTGTCAGTTTGAACCAAATGTTGGTCACAGACTTTGAAAGAGCAGTCAAACCAAGAAGTGGTTCCTCGTGTGCCCTGATCAGATAGTGCTTTTCCTATGCATTTTCCCCCTGTGATTTTCTGCTGACCATCTCCAGCTTGTCATGGGTCCTTCTCTCCACCTTGGCCATTTCACCAGACCAAGGTTCCTAGGGCTGTACGTCTTCTCAGCTTTCTGACAAAGCTCCCCTAGGTAATTTATTTGGAGCAACCAAACAGTGTGCCTGCTATGGCTCCAGATTTGCTCTCCCAGAAAGTCTCCTCATCAGCCTTTTTTTGGGGAAAAGGAGGCTGCAGCCATTGCACATCATATGCCAGCTTCCACACAGAGCTAATGGCAGGACCAGATCATGTTGGGCCTATTATTCCTCTGGAAGGGAACAAACCCTGAAATCCTGACATAATCCCAAGGGGATGGATAGTTAAGTAGAGATGGTTACGCAACACACTGCAAAAAAGCCAGCAGATCTCTAGGACACTGTCTGTGCTAACAGCATTCCATTACCTGCCCGGAGATAGTAGCATTCACGAGTCTGGAAGAGGGAGAAGCCAAGTGTCCCTGAGACAAGAAGACCAAAGAAAGTCTGTGCTGTTAGCTAAGACTGGAACTTGCTCAAAGAAAGTCCCTTGTGTCAATTTTCATGCACTGAGTGAGGTGTTTGCATTAAGTGAGAGACTGACCATAGCTATGCAGCTTGCAAGGAACAACAACTCCTAGGCAAGACATTTGACTCCTTAAAATTTTGCTGAAAAAGCCACACGTTGAAACCCAGTCAGCTGGTGTGCCTTCCCACCCAGAAAATAAACGTGAGCAATCTTTTATAATTATAATAATTAGCATTTGTACTATGATGATGCTTTGATGCAACCTATTTTATGTGGCTTTTTATCATTGTTCTTTAATTAAAAAGATCTCCAGCTATTAAGATCAGCACAAGTGTGTCACACCCGAATGAGTGAGAAAGCAACTTTACCCCAGATCCTAAAAATAAGTGTTATTCAGAATTTGGATACCCCTGAAGCTGGCAGTGCTTGTAGCTGGGGTTTTAGTTCGCACTCGTGGCTCTAGGTACTAGCCTATGCTTGGCAGATAAGGAAAAGGAGCGGTGCCAGTAACTTTCCTAAAGCCACAGCTGGGGCTGGGATCTGCTGTGCTGGATCTCGCTGCTCTGCCAGATCCAACAGACTCTGCACCTTTCCTACCGTAAAAGTTGCAGATGTGAAAAACAGGCTATGAAACGAGCCAGATTTTTTTTTTTTTTTCTTAACCTGTTTAAAAAGGAGAATCCATTAAAGGAATCGCTATGCGGTGTATTCCGGAATGTATAGATGTTACATTATTTCACATAACTTGTGAAGTACAGTCATGGGACTGAAGCATGCAACAAGTGTTTGAAGGTGCTTAACGTTCATTCCATCTTTGTTCTGATTTAATTAGTAAACAGCTTCAAAGGGAACTAGCTGACTGTTCAGGCAAAGGGCACAAGCAGTCCGGCACCGCAACAAGCAAATAAATGTTTAAAGGAAGATATTTGGAACATACAAGAGCCTGGGGTTTGTCCATCCAGAAATGAGAACCAAAACCTTTCTGTGACTCACAACCCTTAGTTAAAGGCAAGGCAAATCTCTGCCTTATTCTGAAAGAAACCTGCTATGGAAATAGGTCATACATTTACTAAAAACCGTGTCTATATGCACATTTGCACTGAAATGCACTCGGGCTTTGCAACTGCATTAGCTACATCAATACTGTTTTCCATGTAAACAGGTTTTTTGTCACTGGTTATCGTAACAATCTAAGAAATATTGACCTATTGGAAAACGGTGCCACCAGGCTTGTGGTAAGCAATGAGCAGTTTCCAGGCTTCTGCAGAATATTTCTGTGCACGTCTCGGCATTAGGCTGGCTGCAGGAAGGGCTGGAGAAAGCCATGATTCTGTAAACCAGAGACTTCTTGAAGTTGAGAAGTTTCTAAATGGACAGAGATAACTGCTTACAGGAGGACAGTGTCAGGCTTTGATCTTTAAAGTTAAATAGCAGTCTGCTCTCCTTCTCAGTGCCTAAACGTCCGGAGAAGTCTGGTTTGCAGGCTTGGTGACAAGGTCCCAGATGCTTGTGGAGATCGGTGGAAGTCAGGAACGTTAGCATCCCTGCGGATCCCATCAGTAGCCTTTCCTGGCAGAACCGCATGGTACATCTGCTCCGAGCTGGTACAGGGCACTGGTGAAGAAGCTGCTGTGGATCTGGGATGGAGAAGGGAATCTGGGCTGTGAAATGGCGGGGCGGAAAGGCAGGCATCTACTGTCCTGCGCTGCTCTGCCAGGGCCGGGGAGGGACCGCGTGAGTGTTTCTTAAACCATCCCAGAAACCTTCAGCGGAGGCCTTTTCACCACCGCATCAAAAGAGATCAAAGGGCACTGCCCAAAGAATCATTGCCAAAATGAGGCAAAATCCTTTCCCCCAAATGCTATAGATCTACAAAACATATGAAGACAAAATACCGTAGAGGAAAGAAAAAGGAGGGCTGTTATTATGTCGTCTGACTGTCATGGTATATTCAGTTCTAGACGACCACAAACTTTCCCTGAGCTTTAAAAACCTTTCAGTGCAATCTGGATTCACTCTGCAATTCATATTCTATAATCCTTCCTCTTTGCCACCTGTCAATCACCTCTGGTTTGAATGCAAGTTCTTTTTGGCAAAGACATTTTTACGACATAGAAAAGTGCAGACCTGCCACAACAGAGTTATTGCCCCAGCTGGAACGCCTAGATACCCTTGAAATGCAGTTTTAAAAATCAATGGGTTTGTAAATCCTGTAAAAAGAACATTTAAGCAACCAAAAGACGTTTTAGGACTCTTACGTACTGATGACTCATTCATTAATCATCGCTGATGAAGAGCATTTTACAAGAAAAAATAATGGAGTAATAAAAATCCAAAGATTCTTTACTTTAAAATTATTATCGTGTAGCCTTATTTTATAATCATATTAACATAGAGCACATAACCTGTATGGAACTTGAGAGCAGGGCTTATGTCTGTAACTAAACAACAAGAGCGAAAAAGGAATTTTTGTGTCTTAAAATGAAAAGGCATAAATAGTTATAGGGGATTTTTCTATACCTTCTTCCCTGAGACAGACCCATAGCAAAATAAAAATTTTCAATTATTAAAAATGTGAAAAAATGTGGGGATTTTTCTTTTTTTGTAGACTTTGCTCTTTTAATGGAACTTTCCCATGATTAAAGGAAAAACAGAACTGTTGCAAATGTTTCCATAGGAAGTACTTATCATTTCCCAAACAGCTCTCATCTTCTTTCCTCTTCATACTTTAGATTGAAGCCGACTAAACTCTGAGTCCTAAAATGGTACTTAAGCACCGTGAAAAAAAGGGAATAATAAAATAGTGCTTGGTGGACTATACGTAACACTGTGTGACTTACCAGCTAATACCTGTCCTGTTATTCTTTCTCTGCTGTGGTTAAGCAGATGACCTCAGGACAGCAAGGAGTTCACTAAAATAATCCTTTCCTCTCCAAGAGTTAAAAACCCACTTCTTGAACATACGAACCAGAAATGAATTCAACCTTTGCAGCCTTCTCTTTGCCATAGAAGGACTCCTCTCTTGGCAGCCACCAGAGTCCATTAGCTGGGAAAGCAGGCAGGTGTAAAAGAAGTTCATGTTTAACCTCACCGGGTTTGAAAGCCAGCACTGAAGTTTATCAGCTCACAAGCCCGTGAAGGGAGGAGGAAAGGCAGAGAATGGGATTTAGTCAAAGACTTACTCAGAGTTAACACAGGCCACTGGCGCTAATAAACAAACATTGCCAGACATCAAAAGGAAGTAAGTAAATCTGGGAAGGTTTAGTCCAAACAATGGAAGGGCAAGCTAAGCCTGTTGCAGGGTGGGCAGTGGGGCGAGTGACTTTGAGATGTTAACCCTTGCCTGGGCCACAGCAGCATCATAAAGGGAGGGCTGGACCCCAAATTTGTTCTAGGGAAGCAAGAAATGGTTCCCCCCAATATGGGAAAAAACCCTACAGTCTGAACCTCAATTTTTTTTGGTTCTCCATCTTAAATTAATCACCTCATTTAAGCACAGGAGTCAGCCCGGTGCAGCCAAGAAGTTACTCAGCCAGTGATTTGCCAAAAGATTTAAAAAGATTGATGAACCAAACTTGATTTCCAGCGTTGAAACCCGCCAAGTTTCACACAGCTCCTAGACAAGCGGTGGGTGACGGCCTTAAAGCAGAAGCAGTGGCTCTGCGGCACATCAGAGCGTGGACGTTTTCTGTATTTGGGAGACAAATTCCACTGCCACCAGGCAGGGTGATGGCAGCACATGGAGGTTCAGGATGGAGAAGCCATGAAGATGTAGCAGCACTGCCTTTTGGAAGCATGTCCCTGAGGTCTGCAACAGCTTTTTGAGGAGCACACAGACTAGCGCGGGTTCCAAGTCTTCCTCGTTTCAAGGACATCTCTTTCCCCTAGGTGGTAGCCTCTCTGCCCTAGGTGGGGCTGATTCAGCACAACCAAATAGCGCACCTACACACACAATTCAGCGGAGGGGAAAAAGTGTCATTCGATCAACTAAGGCTTCCTGATCTGCGTAACTCCCTTCGTCTTTTTTTCTTCTTTCAGTTTCTGTTCGAATATCAGTTTTGCTCTGCCCATTGCATAGCGCCTTGTGAACACAGCTCCGACGGCGATTCCATGGAGGATATATGTACACCCACCCTCAGAAAAAGACTCCTCCTGAAAGGAAAGGCTTTGGGGAAGCAGCCAGGAGCTGGAAGAAAGAAAATCTTTTCTTTTCAGGTGACAGCGCTCAAAGAGTTGGGAGTCTCAGAACTATGGGTGGTCTCTGACCCATCTGTGCCAAGCAGGGTCTTCTGAACCAGCAGACTTCAAGACGGGCTCCACCAGGCTTGGACAAGGATCCCCTTCCAGGCCTGAGGAGCAGGAGCTGCTGCCTTGCACAGGATGCCCTGAGACTGCCCATCTTTCTGCAGAGCCAAATCTCCTCCTGAGCACTTGGCAAAGCTGGGAGATGCTGCCTTTCACCGAGGCACAAACTCACCTTTTTTGGAGGCATCGTCTCCTGCTGAGGGGAAACAGGAGGCACTGGGGTGAGTATAGCATTGCTGGCGGGGGTCAGAGCCCACCTCCCTGCACATTGGGTGCAGGAGCCTCATCAGAGGCAGATCTCTCATGGGCTCCTGCGGTGCATCTCTCCAAAGGCTTTTTGCATCACCTTTTCCTGAAAGAAAGAGCTACGTGGTGACAACTCCACTGTAAGAAATGGAGACTCGCCCCTCAGCTCTGTACTTCAGGTGAGCAGATCAAGAGCTGAAACAGAAGCATTACATGGCTTGTGTTCCTTTGCCCAGGAAGAATAAAGGAAAGGGAAACTCAGAGCTCCTTTCTAGCGGCTGGATGCCTTTGATGCACACTCTTCCTCCTGAAGGATGTTCCTTTGTCCAGAAGCACAGGCACTGCTTCCCGCAGGCTGCCTGCAACGTATCTGTCAGGAAAGGGCAAGTGTGCGAAAGGGAGGACAGAGGAGAGAGACTGAAGGATCCAGAGAGCACAAACAGAGGCCCCCAAGCAGGACAAACAGCCAGATGTAACCAGGTAGGTCTCGTTGATCACCATGGCATTGTATCTGCAGGGCTTAGGGCTCCTCTCCTGGAGACCCCTCTGTCCTTTCGCCTGAGTAGTGAGGACAGCCCAGCCAGCAGTGTCTTGCTCCCAAAGGCAGGTGATACATTAAAAAAACTAACAAAAAAAAAAAAAAAAGCCCCATAGAAACCATGGTCAACATAGAGGTTTAAATAACATCATGCATAATGCATTGCAAACTCCCACCTCCGAGCAAGGGAGAGGTGGCTGAAAAGGACTGTAAACTGAGCCAAAAACAAAGCGAGGCTTTTTCCAAAAGGCAAGGGCTGGCAAATCTGTAAGACCCTGCAATCTGCTGTAGTGCAGGTTGCTTGAAGGCCGGGATGAAGAATAAGAAGCCAGAAAAGGCCTCAGTGCCTGAGGATTATTAACCTTTTTTTCTTTTTTTTTTTTTTTTCTGTTATTCCTGCTTAGTCAAGGCTCAGTTTGGCACCTCACAAACTCCCATCTGCCGCCAGGAGTGCGGACATGGAGACCACCCAGCACAAAGCAACCAGCGAGCGCTGAGCCACAGCTCCAGGTGGTTCCAGCCCTGCTCCCTTCCCGCCCTCCCCACCTCCTGAATCCCTTTCCATCAACCAGGATGCCTTGTTGGGCACCGTGTCACCTCAGATCTCTTCAGATCACAGCGTGTCACCTTCCTTTGTCAGGCAAGGTAACGCGATGACAGGATGATGTGCAACGTCTCCATGTTTCTTTTATTAGGATCGTGTACCTGCTGTCACTTCAGATAAGGACTATCTATTTCAAGTGGTTTCCTGGTAAGTCAACGGAACTGAGTTTCTCTGAGAGGTCATGAGAATTATCTGGAACCTCCAAGTGTGTCTATTCAGACCTGTATCCTCTATCATAGCACGGCCAGCTTCATTATTTCAAGATCATGTCAGGTACATAAGCATCTAAAGCAGCCACAAGAAGCCCAAAGAACATAAGCACATATTTAACTTTGAGCAAAAGAATTCCTGTAGACTTCAGTTTTATTACCCCTGTGCTTAAAGCTAGGCATATGTCTTTTGTGGATCCTAACAGCATCAATAATTTAAGTTGTGGAAGCAGCTAGAGGCCCCGTTTAAGTTGAGATTGTTGTACAAACAAAATAATTGACAGTCCCTGCCCTAAAAATCTTTCAGACTGGAAAGCGAATCTGCAATTCCCTTTGTAGCTTGCTCTTCCCTGATTTATTTTTCCCTCGTATTTAATCCAACTGAAACGCTTCCGTGCAGCAACATTAGCATGTTATTTTTAAATTGAGCTCTTATTGACTAATGAGAAGAATTGACCCTCGTCTTTATTGTTAGAAAAGGGCAGAGGCAGCTGGGCTCAAATGCTGAAAGATTTACTGTAGAGCAACCGGTTCTGCTGAGGCACTCACTGAGATATGAGCCATGAATTAAGATGCTTCTGAAATACTTTTGTGAGCTTTCAGCAGTAGCACAGGCTTCTTGTCAGATCAGCTCTTTGCCAGTAAAGACAATAAAAAGGCACCCTACGGATTAACTCTTCCCCAAGGAGTCTGGGCTTAAACCACCCAGGATGCTTCTCTGACTGTATTTGGCTATGTAGGAATTGGTACCAGTCCCCTTGCAATTTGGATCAGATGCAAAAGCAAAATAACGAACAGAACCAAACAGCTGGGATTCCGCTTTCTGATTGATACGGTCTCACGTATTCGATGTATTTTTGCAGTTCTCGTCCCACACAGAGCAGGGTTCTGGAGACAGAGCACCTCTGACCATCAAGTGCCTCGCTGCAGAGCCTGAGTATTTCTGTGTGTAATTGTCATGAGCTGTCCTTGCTCACTTCTCTTCCCGTCAGGCCAGCGTCCCTCCTCTGCAAAAACACTGATTCTCATTTTCCACAACTGCTGTGCTCTCCTCTCCCGACTGCCACTTGACCTCTTTTCTATAACATGAACCTAGTGGTCCAGACACTGCTGAGGAAAGCAGAAAATGGAGTGTCTAGGTACTTTTTATTTGGTTTTTGAAATACACCCCACACTGCCTGCAGCCCAACAGAGCAGCTTTCTTTAGCACCATGTTGCCCCACTGACTCATAGTCAATTTGTCATCCTCTAAAATCCCCCAATCCTATTCCATGATAGGAAAATGCTCGTTATCAAACAGCAGGTTTCCTCTTTTTTAGGAGACTGACAGAACTATTTAAAGGTTTTTAAAGTAGCCGTTGTTTTTGTAACGTCCTTAGTGTGTACAAAGTTGACCACATCCAATATTCTTCTTACTTAATACTTCTGTAGCTGCAATAAAATAAGAGCCAAGAGAGTGAGTCAAGGTAAAACAATAAATAAACAAACATTTTTATTAGCTTTTAGGTTTTCTGAGGAGAAGGACAGAAGCATCCACAGCTTTATTGCAGATTCCCCATCACCCCCCTGCGTTAGATCCAGTGCTCTCCAGGCAGACATAGATGGCATCTTCGAATGCTAACATCCCACTCAGCACAAGGAGATGAAAAGAAGTCCTTGTTCTAATTATGTGTAAACATTTCAGTAGCATCTGGAGGCTCTAGTCAGGGCCTTCAAGAGCTAGACACAGCTCACATGTAACCCCTCTGCCAAGCCTTGAAAAGGTCAGGTTTAGACTCCAAAGGCAGTTGCCCTTATTGACATTTTTTTGAGCTCAAGCAGAAGCTGAATTTGCAGCTTTTCCTCTTCCAGCAGAGGTTCCTGCATGCCCAGGACTCCCCAGAAGCCCAAGCTGATCCTCAAATCAGAACCACCCTTCGTGCATGACCCATCTGGCACCAAGAGGTATAGCTCAGATGGAGAACAGCTGAAGTTTTAGCTATCCCTCTTTTCAGCTCGGGTGCTCCTTCAGCAGCTGAACCCATCCACCTGGAATGAGTAGTGGTAGCTGTCAGTTCTTCCAGCCACCTTTGGCCAGGAGCTCTCACTAACTGTCCTCTTTGGCAGTTGCCCAGTGATGCTTTTCTCCAAAGTCAGGGTACAATGGCACATGGGATCCATACATAAACCCTGACACAGAGGAGGCACCATGGAGCTTGCTCCTTGGTGCCCCCAGGCTTCCCCTATGCTGCCCTGCTCCCCCATGAAGCCAACAAGGACCTTCTGCCCCTCTTGCTCTTCCATCCCTTTGGGACTTCTCAGGAGTAACTGCTCTTTTAATTTAGACCTCTGGCAAGTAGGCCAAAAATAAAGAAAATTTCTATTTCCATATGAGACACCTCTTCAGTGATAAGGGCATTAAAAAATAAATAAAAAAATAATTTCCTTAGTTCCCACAGATATCTGCCAGTACTGATTCAGAGTTGTGGCCCATTTGGCCATGTTGGCATATATTAAATGGGGAGAGATGACTAGTTTCATAGGTCTTTTATTACAGCAAGGATGGTGAAAATTGGACGGTAAGAAGTTGGTCAACTGTCATTCTTGAATTTGCTCAGGGGGCAGAGGAAGCAAACTGCATAAAAAACGTTGCTCTGTCTTCTATGTTTTTCTATAGAATTGTATTTAATAGAAAATACTAGAAATCATACTATCTTCTGGAGAAAATCCTTCCTTTGTTATCTCTTTGTTCTGGGATGAGCAACCCTCTGACAGATCTGTTTCAAGCAGAGCATCCAGTTGCTACGCTGAAGTTATTTGATTTCTGCCTTCCTGAGATCAGCTTTCTAAGAATAAGCTAAACGTGTGCCTTCTCATTTCCAAAAGGAGTGCAAGGGAGGGAGACGATCTGAAGCCAGCTGACAGCATTAGAAAGACTTCCCTCAGAATTGCATAGACCCAAAGCCACTTGGTCTGAAGAAAAAGAAGAGGAGCAGAATTTGAGTATTCCCCAAGTGTCAGGAGACATAAGCAAGGCTGCATGTAATGGAAATAAGGAAAGGCTGGCTGATAAAGATAGGGCAGCAGTTTCCTTACAAGCTTTTCTTTGTTCCTATGATTTAGGATAAACCAGTTTCTGACAGATTAGTCAAGTATCCATTTTCCTTCCAGGAGGATCTGTGGTGAGCATCAGTAAAGGCTGAATACACCACACTGCAGAACAGCTATGCTGTTTGAGGTAACAGCCTTCAGCAAGGAGACCAGCCAGCTGGTCTGAAGAAGAGGTAGGCACACAGGCAGCGCACTGCCAGACACGCAGCTTTATTTGCAGTACGCAGTTACCTGCAGTACCAAACAAGAGGTACAATGAAATTCCTCTCACCCAAATACTGATCAAAGGGCACTCAGATATTCCAGGCCAAGGTAACGATAATCCAGCAATATATTCCCGCTGTTGGTACAGAAGAAACAACCCCATCACAATCCAAAGATGACATTACTGCTGATGCTCTACAGCCCAACCTGGAGAGACCCTTAAAAAATCCCATAGCTCTTTTACAAGAGTGAACACAAACTTCTAATAAAATTCTATTTTTTTTATAATTATGTGCTGCCTACTTACATCTTCCCCATTGCTATTCCCTGCAAAAAATAAGTCAGACCTCATCCTTGGTGGTTGCATTTGTGTGGAAGGAAAGCATGAATCAATTACTGTTTATAAAATGCTTTCGACTCCTAAAAGACTGTAAGTCCCTCTATAAGCATACCACACTACCATAAGCTTTCTGCTGGGCTCCAATGATTGATGAACTTTCAGTCCAGAAATGCCATTTGATCAACTAAGTCAACTCTAAGCACAAGAGAGGCCAGAGAATTTTGTGCAGCAGGCCTCATAATCAGATTAAAACACGTGGTTATAGCTTAGAATCACAGAATTATAGAATCATTTAGGTTGGAAAAGAACTTTAAGATCATCAAGTCCAACCATTAACCTAACACTGTAAACCATGTCCCTCAGCACCACATCTACATGTCTTTTAAATACCTCCTGGGATGGTGACTCCACCACTTCCCTGGGCACCCTGTTCCAATGCTTGACAACCCTTTCAGTGAAGAAATATTTCCTAATTTCCAATCTAAACCTCCCTTGTCACAACTTGAGGCTGTTTCCTCTTGTCCTATCTCTTGTTACTTGGGAGAAGAGACCAATCGCCATCTCGCTACACCCTCCTTTCAGGCAGTTGTAGTGAGTGATAAGGTCTCCCCTCAGCCTCCTTTTCTCCAGGCTAAACAACCCCAGCTCCCTCAGCCACTCCTCATAAGACTTGTGCTCCAGACCCCTTACAAGCTTTGTTGCCCTTCTCTGGACCCGCTCCAGGACCTCAATGTCTTTCTTGTAGTGAGGGGTCCAAAACTGAACACAGTATTCAAGGTGTGCCCTCACCAGTGCTAACTACAGGCCCTAGTCCTGCTGGCCACACTGTTTCTGATATAGGCCAGGATGCTGTTGGCCTTCTTGGCCACCTGGGCACACTGCTGGCTCATAATCAGCTGGCTGTCCACCAACACCCCCAGGTCCTTTTCTGCCAGGCAGGTCTCCAGCCACTTTTCCTCAAGTCTGTAGCGCTGGGGCTGTTGTGACCCAAGTGCCTGGCACTTGGCCTTGTTGAACCTCATACCATTGGCCTCAGCCCATCAATCCAGCCTGTCCAGATCCCCCTGTGGAGCCACTCTACCCTCAAGCAGATCAACACTCCCACCCAACTTGGTGTCATGTGCAAATTTACTGAGGGTGCACTTGATCCCCTCATCCAGGTTGTTGATAAAGATATTAAATAAAACTGGCCCAAATACTGAACCCTGGGGAATACTAATTGTGACAGGCTGCCAACTGGATTTAACTTAACTTGCTTGTGGCAGCAGAGGTACCAAACAAACAGGAGTGTTTCTTTTTTCCCCAGAGAAAGAATAGGTGATACCTGAAAGAGTTTTAGCATCAATCTCCCAGTGATTTTAATCCTGAAAAACATTTCAAGAGGTTTATGCTAAGTTTTCATTTAGGGAACATAGGTCTGCACTGCATGTTGTAACTGTTTCTGTTTAGAGCAAAGATTTTTATTTTTCTTCTTCTTCCCTGGCCCTAGAACCACAAAATGTCTTTTCCTGGAACGGCTCAATTGCATGTAACTATAAATTAAAGATGAGCTATCCCTATATCCCTATACTGCGGCCCTGTTCAAGTCCCACATCAAAATATGTCTGTGTCCCACATTTACAAAATGCATATTTGCTTCATGCTAAGAAAAACTGACATTTGCGAGCAGCTGTGTGCTTTGCGTTTCACTGAAAAAAACAAGTTTTAGCTGTGGTTTGCGAAAGGTAGACTTTCCTCACCAGAGGCGCATACTTTCCCAGGAAAGGGAGAACTAGTCTCATTAAGGCCCAGTTGAGAATGAATTGCCCTGATAAGAGGAATGTTTTGCAAGTTCAGTCTCTAAATAACGAAGAAAAACACAGAACACTCAAAATAATAAGACCTGTCATTCATGCACAAGTTTAACCTAGAAAGCTGAAGCAAGGCAGGTAGGAAAAAATGAAAAGCATTTCGAAGTGCCAGGCAAAACTCTAAATGTGTCTTCCCATAGTGGCATCTGCCCACCCCTTGCCTCCCCCATGCCTACATACCAAAATAACAGGAAAAAATAATGCAAATAAATGTACTGGGGATAACATTCAGATCTCTTAAAATCGAGGACAGTTTTGCTGCTGCTTTCAGCAGAGACAGATTTCACTTAACAGCTAACAAAGCAGGCCACTGATGTCCCTGTCAGACCACTTCCAGATTCCATATGTGGAAGCTCATCTTGACAAAGGGAGCTTTCACCTACCTTTCTAAAGTCCTAATTCAACCTAGTACTTAAAGCTCTTGAGAGAGAGAGATTATTCACAGCTTTACACTAAGTAAAAGCTTATCTTATCCAACTGTGGCCTAAGATTATATCTTCAAGGAAAATACACAAGTGAAAAGGAAGGGACATGTCCTCATTAGGAGTATGACAAGTCTGAGTTCTCCCTAATCCTTGCTCTCAAATGTATCTTTCTTTCTGGTATTTGAGTCACTGAAGAAAACATTTTTCATTCTTCTCCAGTTTGGGGAAAAATGGCATTCCTGGATCCTAGATAACGGGGGACTCAAGGAGGAAATGTCTCCAGGCTCTCTGCCGAGTGTCACATTTGTATTAGTCATGGCACCCTCAAAGCTTGGCAGCAGTCCTCCTGCTTTGGGAGTCCCAAAGACCTGGAAAATCCTCTGAAGCCAGAGGTTAGCTATGTATGACCAGAGACCATGGTGAGGTTCAGAGCGGCCTCTTCCAGTCTTGCCAGCTCTTCCCACTCTGAAGCAGCCATCACCTACTCAGTTTCTGAGGACACCTGACCTCACTCTCCATGGTAGCCTTGAAACCTGTCTGCTCCATTATTTCCTTCCTCCAGAAAGGAAAAAAAAGTCCATAAAAACACTCTTTTGGTTGAAAACACCTCGCTGCA
This sequence comes from Alca torda, assembly GCA_008658365.1. Taxonomy (NCBI): domain Eukaryota; kingdom Metazoa; phylum Chordata; class Aves; order Charadriiformes; family Alcidae; genus Alca; species Alca torda. The sequence goes on along the minus strand of CM018077.1, from coordinate 153,851,262 downwards.
TAGGACAGCCCATATTCCACCTTTTGAGCTGAGGTGGTGTAGAAAAGGTCAACCAACACCCAACAAAAGAGCAAGCTGTTCTTTTTCAGTGTTTCCAGTTTTAGAAAGTCCCAGTCAGTTCACTGGATAGAGCACATTTTTAAAGAAAATGGGCCAGAAAGTCCTCTACAGATGAGTCACACTGACTGAATATCAGAGCGGAACAACGGAGCTGTTGTCATATCAGGGCTGAGCCAAAAATAGTTGTTTTCATAAGCCTTTTACCTGATTCTCATTCTCATCTGCACTGAAGTCCAGTGGGGATGGGAGAACCACTTTTACTTCAGCTCTAAACTCTTTCAAGATGCGTAGCAGAAGTGTACTACTGAAAAGGATGTAGCAAAAAGGATTGTTGGCAAATGACTACAATGTTGGCAGAAGAGGTGCCCTTAGAAGGTGGTAAGCAGGACATGGCATCATTCTGGGTTTCTACCTACATAATAAAACTTTTCGATGTACATCGTAAGTATTCATCTTTCCACGTAAATACCCCAACACTTGTTTATTAGCATATATGAAAAGCAGGCCCACTCTGGGTATTATTACTGACCCGAGCAGTCATGTTGCTCCTGACATAAAAATCCATAATGACTGCAAAATTGTCCTCAGCTGTCCTTTTGTTTCCAGTCGTTCATGCTCACACAGGCCCTTCATACAGAGCAAAACCCACTGCCTTGGAGGAACACATGAGCGTGCTACAACTAACGTACACAGGACAAAACTTTGTTATATCCTTGCAGCCAAGATATGTAACATCCCATCTTTTTATCACTCTCACCTCCATACTCATCTGTGCCGAGTTAGGTTGTGCGCTCAACCAAGAGAAAACTGTGTCATGCCGTGGCAGGGGTGTTTGGCCTAAATTCAAAATGGGCCATGGTTTTAGACGCCTGAATTAAGACATGATAAAAGGAGTGAATTTTCAGAAGTATTAAATGTCTGTCCATAAAGAGACAAAGAAGAAAAAAAAAGAAGATACTCTTTCTCAGTTTGAACACCAAATAAAAAATCACTAAAGCCTACATTAAGTCTCCAACTTGAAAAGCCCTTCAATAAGCCACACAACAGTAAAAGATGCCAGATAAAGAGTACAGTATTACAGATCAACTGGCTGGCACAGGGATATCAAACAATTTGTTCAAAATTGCTGTGGAGATGAGGGCAGAGCCCAGAAGTTAGATATTTCAAGTGGTTACCATATATCCCTTCCCTGGAAGCTGGCAGCTAATCCCGTATGCATTTTTTAAAAACCATTATGGAAGTTGTCACGTTCTGTGACACATAGATCAAGGTTCCCCATCAAGCAAGGGGCTTTACTTAACCTCAGACCTGCTTTTGAGTTGTGCACACATCCAAACACAAACATACAAGCACAAGTCAACAGACTCGCAGTGTCTGGAGCCAAACGATATTCTTTCAAAGCATCAGGCTGGGAGAGGGGGCCAGAAGCCTTTGGCAACGCTCGGACCTCCCAGCCTGAGAAGAGAGGCTCTCAGGTTGCTCTGTGGCTGCACGCATTTTGTCAACTGATTTCAGAGCTTGGGAACATGACAAGAGCTTTATAATCTCCTCCATCTATCAATCCCCTTCACCCGCCTTGGTGAGCATAGTCAAAGGATGGGATGTGAGAGGATGCAGGGTAAGGAGAAGGGACAATCTATTCCCCGTGCCCTCAGTTCATCCCAAAGTGTTTCTTTTCAGCACTTTAGTGCTACTAATTTATTCATATGGTTCTTCACTTTAGCATAAACATGTTGTAAAGCCTTGTGCAGCTCCACTAGCTAGAGCAGTGCAGCTATAGCGAGAGGCCTGAGTCAAGTCTCATGTCCCTTCCTTCAGGGCTTGCTTTGTTAAAAAGAAGAAGATCCAAAAGCCTGGATGTATGATCCAAAAGCCATGTACGAAGAACATTCGGGACTGAGAAAGGACCATCCTACACCCCTAAGCCCTCTGAGATGCCAGACAAATCCCTGCTGCCTTTAGATCTTGTCACGTGCTTGCTCTTGACCATGCAGCCCATGCTCAGGGGACTCCATTTTAACAGGTCATGCAGATTCACCAACATATACAAACAGAACTCAGGCCCATTTTCTAATTTTCAAGTCAGACAGATTTCTAGCCTTAGTGCCTTGGCCAAAGACATGCAAACTCCTCTGAAGGTAGCCTATTATGGGTCAGTGTAGATAAGCAGAGTGCTGTTGACCTCTTGGCTGACAAACCAGGCTACTTCCTATGAGGAGACAACTGTGTAAGGTGAAAGAAGTCATAACTCCTATACATATGACACCTGTAAGATTGCATCTGGAGCATTGTGTACAGTTTTGGGTTCCCCAGGACAAGCAACGCTTTGACGTAATGGACCAAAATAGATTTCATCTATAAATCAGCTGTGCTGGATTCCAGGACTAATGGTTTATACAGGGTAAGCTTTGCAGCATTGTTTCAGATCACAGTATAGGTTTTTTCCCCAGGAACATCATTCCTTAGAGGTAAGACTACTTACTTATTTGTATTAATTTCAGCTGGGAATTTAAGGGCAGAAAAATATTATTTTCTTTTAACAGGAACTACAAGTATGATCAGTTTGACTACAGTGGATGGCTTTTACTATGAGTTCATGCCTAAAAAACGTGAGGAGTGAGACCCTGTACATCAGATTGCCACCCAAACCAGAAAGTTTGGTATTTCCATGTTTTTGAGCAGTATTTCCTTTTGTTTTTCCTTCCTCTTCTCCCAAATAGAGAGATACAGCATGCTTTTTAATTGTATCAGCAGCAATTGATGAATCTCCTATGGTTTCTCTGCAGACCAGAACAAAATGCCTCCCCAGTCATTTCACATTTATTTCACATTATTTTACATCTGCTATCTGAAGACGAAGGGTTTCTTCCCTTCCTTGCCATATAGGAGCAATAATAGATATTCAGCGAAGGCAGGGTTTTCAAGAGAGTCAGTATCCGCAAGCAGTACCTGAAAGTTCAACAGAAATATGTATTTCCAAATCGCATCCAGGATTGCAAAATTCACATGTGTTATACCTCACCACTGAGGCTCCTGTATCCCAAAGCCTTCATCTTGTCCATACATGTAAATAAGACAAGCCAGGGACTGTTCCTTGGCACTGGAGCCAACTGCCCAGCAGCTCGTATCCAGACAGCTAAGCCCTTTCACCTCCCCAGAACAAGGTGCCTGCAGCCAAATTACTACTGGGGATGGCCCATGGCCAGTCCGAGTCCCCAGACGGTGCCCAGGCGTTGTCTGGAGAAGCGGTAGCCAGAAGTGTGGGCTGGATCTGTGCTAACAGCTTACAGTAAGGACAGGTATACACCAGTGCTCAGGGCTATGCCTTGTCCCTGTTTAACCTGTTGGGATAAACCTGGCCACGACCTCCTACGGCTCTTGTATTTGCAGGCTTTTCCTCTCTTGGTCATCACAGAAGAATGGCTTCTGTTAAGCCCAAGCTCAGCTACAGTTCAAGACTCATGTCAGCAAGGGCTAGAAAATAGCAGGACAGTGCACAAATTCTTAGAGTTTAATGTTAATTTTTATCAAAACTGACTGCTTAAGGTGTCTTTTGAAGGCTAAGATGACTGTTGTTTCTCAGGAAGCAGACTGGTACCCACACAGGGAGGAACTGGGGATAAACCCCGAACTATCTGTCAAGTTCTAGAGATACAACATTAGACAAGAGGTGACAGATCAAATACTGCATGTCTGCCACTTACAGCCTGGTCTCTAAAAGACACGGCTCTTATTTTAAGGTCATGTTTCCACACCCTATCTTTTGCACAACTTGATGGAGACACATCCCTGAGGGGCCACCTTGTACGCACTGGACCTGCCTGCCATTTATCATCGCGCTGGAAGTGCTCATGAATTACTCTCCACATATACTGGTTTATTTAGAGATAACTCGAGTTGCCGCATGTGTGAACAGGGCCTTTCATTGAAAACCTGTAAGCAGCCAGACGGAGGGAGGGCTCGTGGGGAGCCGTGATAAAGCGTTTCAAGTAAACGACACCCCAAACAGTTCCACCTCTGCAAACGCCAGCAGGCAGCCCGCAGCACGAGGGGAACACCAGTGCAAACAGCTGTCGCTTTTTGCTAGGCCAAAACCAGGAGTTCTGCATATTTATTTAAACTCAGCTGACTGTTAAAGTATACACATGTAATACTGACCATGGGGGCAGCAATGACATGTTTCAGTGGTATCTTGTTTTCTATTGACACTTTCCAGCCAGACCAGAAATGGATGGGTAATTCTAGTGGAGAAAAAAAAAAAAAAAAAAAAAAAAAAAAGAAAATAAAAGAAAAAAGAAAATTAAAAAAAAAGACCAGGAAAAGGGAGTAAAAAAGCACTCTTTCCTTCTCACTATCTTCAAATAACTTGGGATTTGTATTAACAGAGCCTGGGTGGATGCCAGGTTTCCACGCTCCTAGAGGGAGGGCTTGAGGATATGCTTCATTAATAAAGATAGAAGAAGCCTAACACAGCACATAGCTACCTGTTCTGTGAATATTAATAACAGTGTTAAGCAATGTCATGTCAATCACCTTACAATTACAATTGTAATTACGATTACACCTTAAAATTTGAATCCATAGGTGTGGAAAAAGGGACACCCATTAGCAAATCACTGCCTAGAGGGTAGTACCGTTCAGAGGCCTCATGTGAACCTCCCCGGTCTTTCTATAATTTCCCATTCAGCCTTTGCTATTCTGCTCTTGCTCTTCTCAGAAGTCAGACTGTGAGCCACCAACAGCGATGCATGAAGGACGTGGTCACTTGTTGAGCTGGAGCAGAAAGCCCATCCTTTGGCAGTGGAGAGCACTTATTTCCTAGTCTTTGTCAATGTGGTGGTTATTAAAATGTAAGAACAGCAGGTTCCAATACAGCTACTATGGTATCATTGGATAATTCCTGGTATTTTAAAGCTGGAAAGTCTGGACTAAAGATGTGTAGCTTGCTTTGCAACATGAAAGAGACATACGGGTCTGTGAGTGCATGTTGCTGTACAGCTGGTGTAATCATGACGACTAATTGTATTGACTAAATACATGTTAATATCTATAATTATTTATATCAACATCAGACCAAAACTAGGCCACTTACTTACTACACTGGTCTGTGCAAACTTTACACAGACCTTTCAGCTAATAATTGACCTCTAAAAGAACTCTAGCCACCTCTCAGGAGGTGACAGCTCCACATAATGACTCCCATCATGGTACCAGACACCAGCATTCAACATCAGAATAGTCCGGTGAAAGCAAGCTTACTCCTTCTTGGAGACCTGGCTTCCAGGTGCTGGCAGAAAGACCAAAATCTTGACTGCTGAATGCATGCTGGACCAAAGACTGGTCCCTCCTAAATAAAACTTGCAATAATAATATCAGTGAGAGCCCATGCTACACAGAACTGCACTTTACCTCACCTATATCTTCAGATAGGATTTTTCCACCATCAACAAGAGCATTTCTAGAATTTAGGCAATGATGTTGCCATGATCCATTGTCATTTCCAGCCCAGAATTTGTCCTGTTTAACTAATTTGGACTGGTATCAATACACACATGGACCTTCTGGTTTTTGCATGTTGTCATCCACAGTGCTTTAAGCAATTTGTCTGGTCTCAACCACATTATTCCCCCACGTAGGGGAAGTGAAAACCAAAGAGTAAACAGCTTTGTATGGAGACAGGCCTTCCAGTCTGAAGACTGCTGAAGAATCAAATACTATGTTCACCAATAAAAAGGGCAAAATAGGAAGATCCAGGAAACTGCAGAGCAGTCAGCCTTGTTTCAGTCCCTGAGAAGACTACAGAACAGGTTCTTACAAAAGCTGTTTCCAGCAACAAATGACAAGAAGCTAACTTTGAAAAGTCAACAGACTGAAAGGTCAATCATACTTGGCCAAAAAACTTGCTCAGTGGATGAGGGGAAAGTTGTGGATATCATCTACCTTGATTTTAGCAAGGTGTTTGACACAATGTCCCTCAAAATCCTTTTTGACAAGCCATTAAGATATGGATTGGACAGACGCAACACAAAATGGTTGAGAAACTGACTAAATTGTTGAGCTCAGAGGGTGGTGGTTAAAGGCTCAAAGTCATGCTTGCAGCTGGGCACAAATTATTTTCTTCTGCAGTCAGTGCAATTCAGCTTTATCTGTAAGGTAGGATTGAATGCACTGTCACCAAATTTGAGGATGAGCCACCATACAGAGACATCTCAACAGCCTGTTGAGATTTGGCCAACAAGAATGAGGTTTAACATGAGGTTCAGCAGAGATAAACGTCAAGTCTTGAACCTGGGATGGAACAATCCCAAACAGTAGCACCAGCTGGGCGCTGGCTGGTTGGACAGTTGCTCTGCTGAAAAGGCACAGGGTGTCTTGGCAGACAGCAAACTGACCGTGAGCCAGCCATGTTTCCTGGCAGTAATGAAGGCCAGCAGCATCCTGGGCTGAATTAGTAAGGCTACTGCCGGTAGACGAAGGGATGTGATTTTCCTGCTCTGCTCAGCACCTGTTAGGCCACACTTGGAACACACTGTCCAGTTTTTCTCTCCCCAGTTCAAGAGAGATGTCGAAAGCCTGGACATGGTCCAGAGGGGACCAGCAGGATTAAGGGGTTGGAGAACTTCACAACTGAATGAATTGTGCTTGCTCAGTCTTGAGAAGGGAAAGCTTAGGGTGAGGAAATCAGATCACTGCTTTCCAATATCTAAAAGGTGGTTGTGGAGAAGATGTACCGCTTCACGTGGATGCACTATGACAGGAGAAACAGCAGTGGGCACAAGTGACTTCAAGGGAAGTTCCACTTGAATATTAAAAAGTTCTTTGCTGTGAGAGCAACTAAAGAGTAAGGTCGGTTGCCTGAAGGGAGTAGAATCTTCCTCATTAGAAATATTAAAGACTTGGCTTGACTGCACCTTGAATAACCTAATCTAAGGCCCTGCTTTCAACTGAAAGTTGGACCAGATGGTCTCAGGAGGTCTGTTCCAACCTAGACTTCTCTGTGTTTCTGTGATTCCTTTCCATTTCTTCTTAATATATACTTTGCTACGTATTTATGTCAGGGGGAAAATTGTCCTGAGCTTTTCAATTTGGAGCAGAAAGCAGTAAGGATGTAACAGTATTTGTTTTCCATGAATGTCCAAGATACAAAGAGTTAAACATCTCCCACAAGCTTAGACAGCAGCTCCAGTTCCCACATACCCAGACTTTTAATGGCCTGGATTGCACCCTAACCTGGACACCTGGGAGACATCCTGCCTGCCAGGTTTCTGCCCAGTCAAACCCTGCCCAGAGGGGCAGAGAGTCTCCTGCTTCTCGCTGGCCATGTTTCCCTTGATTACGGACTTGTTTCATGCTCCACATGGTGTGCCAACCCAAAGCACAAGCCCTGCCCTTCTGCCTCCTGGACATGAGCTGGCATGCACAGTCTGGCCTCCGAGTGGGTGCAGCAACCTCCCATGAGAGTGAGGAAAAAAAAGGTGACTGTTACCAGTAAAGGCCAAACTGGCTGCGGCCAAAGGCCTCAGCATACCAGAAGGCCCTGTCATGGCTTGAGCTATAAGCCCAACAGATGAACAGATAACCTGTTCTGGGGCCAGCAACCGAAGGGTTAACCATGGTAGCAATGACAAGGCAAATGATTGAGCTGTGCAATTTTTGGCTGGACACCTTTACACTCACCATCCCACCCACCGTTTACCTGCTAGGGTCCATACCAAGATGGACACAACAGGGTGGGTTTATCACTTGTGCCATCACTTTCCTGTCCCGCACGCGGGGGCAGGAGGAAAGGAGAGCTGGCTTTCGCAGGAGGCAGCTGGCAAGCGAGGCAGTGAGCAGGATGGCAACAAGCTGGAGCAACACCAACAGTCTGCTCCTGGGGAGGTGCTGGAGCCACTAAGAGCCGTGGCAGACCTTTGGGGTGGCTTCCACCAGCGTGAAATCGTCTCCATCGCGGAAGCCACACCTGAAATACCTCTCCAAAATTGCTTCAGATAAGCAGTGATTCCTACCCTGAGGAGCTGGAGACATGTCTAATCCCAAACTCCTCCCTTTCCTGGCCCCAGCTCCTAGTTTGCCGTAAGTAAGAGTGATGCAGACACCTCCGTCGTTATTAAGCACAATGAGATGTCTGAGACAATGGGAACCCGCTCAGTGCAGCAATCCTTGAGGTACTTGGGGTGATGCCCAATTGTGTTTTGCTTGGCCCCATCCACAGGCTTCCAGGAGACCCTACGTCACTGCTCCCTGTCCCAGGAACACGCCAGGGCAGCTGGGGAGGAAAGCGGGAGCATTAGTAGTGGGGCAGGCGGCAGCCAAGCAGCCACCATGGAGCCACTTGGAAATTGGAAAATAGACAGAGTAGGCAGCTATTTTTCTGAAAATGATCTGCAATTAAATTGGTATGAACTGTTTCAGGCCATCCACAGGAAGACAACGTAGGCTAGAAAACAGCACGAAGCACAACTTCATAAAGGCAGGAAACTGATGTATGCCCATATTTATACCGGTTTCCCAAATAAGACGGTCCAAGACATCAGTGTCTGTCCATCCTCCCTCTGTTGAATACACTGGCAACCAAACATGTCAGAGAACTGAAGGATGATGAGATTTCAACCCATCGTGTGAAAACAGCTGAGCAGTGGAGAGAAACCCTAAAGCTGCCAGCCCAGCTTGGGGATGAGTTCACGCACTTTCAGAGATCAGTGGCTTTGGATGGAGACCAGCTGTGGTCCAGGGGCTGCGAGTGCAGGGAAGGCACAGACCCTGTCTGGAGATATGAAATGGTGGCGGGCAGGTGTCCAGGCAGGTGACCGACTCGAGTGGGAGATGGGCCAGGGACCTCCCATGTTAAAGAGGAACTGCTCAGTCTTGGTCTCTGCTTGATAAAACATGGGAAAAGCAGGCACACACAAAGAAACAGCAAAGTTTGGTAAAAATATGATTGCAATTTCCACCTTACAGTGACCTACACTGCCCGTGGGAATCATTCACTGGTTTCTCAGCTCTTGAGACCTCCGATATTTCAAAAGTTCTCCCCTGTTTCATAAAATTGGGAGTCTTCAGTACAAACACACGCAAAGAGAAATGTGGGATGGCCGGGATGCCCAGTGCCCACCCAGCGCTCACCCCGTGCTCTGCTCATCTCCGTGCAAGCACAGAGGTGGCCATGAGCAGTAGGGAAGACCTTGGGCTGCCCCTTCTCTTCCCTAAACAAAAGCAGCTGTAACTGCTGAACCAGCTGGGTCTGCAGCAAAAGCATTTTGAGATAAATTGCTATGGATCTGGGGGTTCTCCTGAAACAGTGAGCAGATAGTGGTTTGGGAATGGCTTAATGCTCTTGAGTGTGGGCATCTGCAATTGAGCTCCTTGGTACACCCAGGAATTTTAGGGTCTTCACCTTAAATTTTCCAAAGTTCTTTTGAGTGCCCGTTCACCACCTGCTAACTGGTTACTCTGGGGCCAGGGCACTTTGATTTTTTATTAGAAATCCCATCCTGACATACACAACTTTGCACAAAAGAGGATATCACCCGAGAAGGACCAAGTGTGGATGACAGGTGTGATGGAGAGGATGACAAACACAGCAGTCCTGGTTCTAAAGAAAATGTAGCGGGCAATGCAGTCGTGTTTGTGGCCTCCTGGCTGGTTCAAGGTTCAACCATAACACCCAATGTATGACAGAGACACAAAATAATGAAGACAAACAGTGTGCCGATGTGGGAATGATAAGAAGTGGTGGGGATTCTTCCTCTTATCCAAGCAAATCTTCCTGTGTCTTGTCTTGGAAAACTATGTCAAACATCTCACCTATGATAAAAGGGGGATATCCTAATTGAGGGTTAAAAATGGGAAATCCTACGGCCGAAAGAAAGAACATCCATCACAAGGAGGTATGCAGGAGATGGCACCGCCACACCGAGAGAAACATCAACAGTTCCACAAGAGCCGCAGACTCCTCAGGAAGTGCTACGTTTTAAAGCTTTTCTTGAACCTGGGATGCTTTCTTCTTAACTTAGTGGATCCTGAGGTCCTTATCAGTACTGGATGTTTAGATGACTTGGCAATCTTCCTGAACATTTTCTTTAGAATGAATAAACCTGACACGCACAATGCGAGTTACAAACTGCCTTGACTTCCAGGAATAAGGGGATGGTTCAAAGAATGCAACCCTGGAGTCCTCCATGGAAAAAGAATGTATCTTACGGCACATCCTTCCCATCCCCACCCGCATTTTTTCATTCAATTCTCTACCCCCTGCACTTTCGCTACAAGGCAGTCGGGATGTCTCTGTGCAGCAAGATTCATTCCAACTGGCAGCTCTGGATCAAAGAGCACTGGAAACATTAATCAGCACGCCTAATCATTGCCAATCGCAAGAAACTTTTCTCTGTGACCTGGCATATAAACACCAAGTCATTTCATTCACTGGTTGACGGACCAGAAACCAAACAATCCTTATCGTACCTAATTCATCTTGCTCCTCCGGGTTACAGATGGATCAGCCTGCCGTCCTGCAGCAGCAGTGGCAAACTTTAGGCGCTTTCCGTAATCAAACTGATTAGCAACCTGTCTGTAGCGCCTTTTATCTGCTGGTGCCAAAGTAGTTTACAAGCATTAAGTGCACCTAATTTTGTGATAGCAAAGCAAGATGTGGATACCATTTTCAAAAGCACCTCCAGTAACGAGGGAGAGCTCTTGTTTTAAGGGGGTGGGGAGGTTCAAGGCAGCAAGTTTTGCTGATGCACGAAAACCGCTTTGAAAATTGAACGAGCAAACGGCGAAGTCAGGGAGGGAGCCCAGGAATTTTGATTGCCAGCTATCTGTGCTGCCCGTACTGCCATATGGTTTGTAGCAAAAAGGAAAAGAATAATCAAACCAGACATCTGTGCCCAGAGCCTTATCTATTTGGGCACCGTCCTCCGGACAGCCGCGCTCTGAGCACAAACAAAGGGTGATGAGATCCGCTCTCCCCTCGGTGGGTCTGCGGGGGGACGGGGTGCCTCCTGCTCTGGTTCAGGTTAATACGTGTGCGATCACCACCTGTTTGGGAGTTTGCTCCCACGGTAGCATTGATTTCTTGCTTAATGCCAAGAGCAGAACAACAGCCCTGTCACTGTGGCAAGGAAAGCTGACAAAAAGTAAAGGTTGCTCTAGCTTTCCTCGGTTTTCGCTAAAGTGCCCCTGACTTGGGGGAGGGGGGGGGGGGGTTGGCTGGAAGAATTATGCCAAAGGTCACGCCGCTCCAGGGCTGCTTGTTCCCTCTTTGAAGGAGAGAGAAGCGAGCGGTGGCACAGAAACCTGCTGCTACACCTGACGGGCTCTCACTGGCGACAGAGCCCCGCGGGAGCCGTTTGCAAACTTGCCCGACCTGCCTTGAGCCTTGCCCAAAACTGTCCCGTTCTTTTCTCTGGTGCATGGTGCCAGAGGTAATCCAGCTCCCTTTCTGCTCTCTCCTGGACACCAAGTAATACTTCTTTTCCTTGAGAGTAGGTGCCTTTGGGGAGAAGTGCGGGGAGATGAAGAAGGGCTGGAATTGATGCACGAGCGCACCGAGACTTCCCTCCTCCATCGAGGCAACCCCATCTGCTGCGGTGGAAAGTTAAACGAAGGATTTCCTGGTGGAAAGGCTGCCAACCTGAAGCTTGGGAGAGCTGGATTTCAACACCTGTTCAGCTCCAGGCTTGCTGCCTGGCCTTGCACAAGTCACTCAAAAGCCACATGTATAATGGTACTGACATATCTGGCTCCTGGAAGGAAGTCCACGACACCAAGCTGGTTGGCTTGCAGAGGATTAGGCATCTATGAATAGGTTTGGCACGAGGCAACGCATCCAACGATGGCTGACAACCAGGGCAAGAGGAGGTGCCAGAAGACAGGAGCAAATCTCCCCCAGGTCCCCACCGTTTGGATCACACGGCTCCACGGGAGCCTGCTGGTGGTGTGGGCAGCAAGGGGCTGGGTCACCCTCCGCTGATCCAGCACCTGCAGTGGCTTAGCACATTATCACTCCTTCCTCCCATCTCCCTGCCCCAGGTTTCCGCAACCGTTCGCAGACCCCAAACAGCGCTTTATCCCTTTGATTCCCAGTCCCAATCTGCTGCAGAGGCTAATAAACCTGCCCGGACAGGCAGGGGACAGGCAGGGGGACAGGCAGGGCAGCTGGAAGCAGTAATACTTTCACCAGCTTCAGGGAGCGATGCCAGGGCTGGTCCCTGGGTACCTCTTCTTCTCTCTCTGCAGATGGCCGGGGACAGGGATTTTGTACCTCTGCTTGTCACCTGGTGGTCAGGCACAGGGAGGAAGAGAGATGAGGCTTTGGATATGGTGCACAAACTCGAGGCAGCTTTAAAAAAACAAAGCCGAACAGTATCTCCCTCCACTTACAAGCAGAAAGTGCCATTTTCTTTGCTGACCTGGCTGAGACAGCATTACGTTTTGGTAGCATCTCCGTACCCAAGAGCTACAGGGTCCCAAGCAGGCAGGAGAGAGCCAGTCCCACAGTGTCACTGCCATGCTCGCCCCAGGCTGGGCACTCCCAGCATCACTCCAGGCACCAGGGCAACGGTACCAGCATCCTACGTACCTCTTGGGTTTGCTGCCCAAGATCTTTTCTGTAGCTGCTCGGCTGGCCTGTTTCCCACCACCAAAATGGGAATAAGGACAGACGACTACAAAGTGTCTCAGTCTCACAGTGAGGAAAGCAGAGACAGGCAGATGCTGGAATATTCCCACTTATCAACCATTCTTAAAACCTCTACTTTTTCATAGACAACAAGCCCGTGTTGCAGCTTTCCTAGGCAGTGGCTGAGGATGCCTGTGAGGAAGGTCTCAGGAGCTGGAACACCAAGTTCACCCTCCCCTGAACCTGACAAGCACCAAAAAAATCGAGGACTTGTGGAAGAGAAAGCGCTCATGCTTCTGCTGCAACACCAAAACTGGGAATGCCAAAAGTCATCAGAAATTAACTGTTTTGAGAATGATGAAGAAAGGCCCCTAAGCCCACCTGAACCAAATACAAACCAAACATGAACCATGCAGCCTGTGTGCACTGTGAACACGCTTCGACAGAAAGAAAGGTCAGCTTCTTGGCTAGCACAAATCAACCCAAATCCATCAAGGTCAATAGAGAAGAAGTGATTTCCTTAGGTAAATAAAATGTGGTTCTCCTGCTGCTTCTTCAGGCTGACTTTCCCAAACCCAGCTGAAGCTGCTGGCGTGCCGTCCCTGCAAGCAGAAAGGCAGAGCTGCTGTGGAGAAGAACAGCTTAGCAAAATCTTGGATGAATCCCACCCAAAGGTCCATCTTTCCACAGGCCAAGCGAGCTGTTGGTGAGCTCTCTCGGCCCTGGGAGTATTGAAATCACGCTCCTATCTGCTAACTGGAGTTGATATACCCTTCCTCTGGGCAAGGCTTTGGAGTTCAGCCTTGGCACTAATGGCAGGCTCCAGAGCTCAGGGACCAGAGCAAGCACCCATCTGCCCATCTGCACTTATCTGCTTTGATGGGTCCTACATAAAAACAAAGTCCCTGATGCGACCGTGGTGACTGTGAGAGGCACGCTGCTGTCATCTGAAAGGGAGACAAGGAAAATGGGGAGAGGAGAGCTGGTGGCTCCTTCTTCCTCATCCCCTTCCACTCGCTGGGAATTTGCTACTGGTAGGACAAAAAAAAATTGTAAGACACACTAATCCACCCAAATCCGGGCATATCACCAGAGCAGGACTGCTGCTTGTCTCTCCTGTCCTCATCTGCTGCATTTCTGAAGTTTACATGATCACACCTCCCAGTGTCTCTTCATTCGCTAATGAGATTGGAAAGTGGGTCAAAACAAAATGCTTGTCACTTTGCTGAAAATTAAATAAAACTGAAAAAAATCAGAGATAACCAAAACTTAAAGCTTGTCTTCTCACCCTCACTTTCCTTTTGCCATCAACTTGTTTATCAGAAACATTTACTGATATGGAAATCTTCTTATGAGAGTAAACATTTTGATTAAAAAACAGAACAAAACGAAAACCCAACACAGCAGCAAGAAAAGGAGGAAAATCCCAGCTTTTTCAGTCCCATTAGATAATTTGATTCATTTAAAACTGAGAACTAAATTCAGGGATTAAAAAGATTTATCCCACAAACCCTGCCATTCGCACGTTTTCCGTAATGGCTCGCACTTCTCAGTCGGCTCAAAAATATGCCAGGATTGTTAGGTTTATAATCACATCGTCACCCATCAGTTAAAAATCAAACACAAAATCTTCTGCCACCCACCAGCGAATGAACGGCGAGAGGGGAAAGAGGTTCGTACTTCAGTTACTCATTCTGCCAAAAGAAAAAAAGAAAAAGAGGAAAAAAAAGAAAAAAAGAAAAAAAAAGAAAAAAGAAAACAAGAAAGAGAAAAAAAATCAGAAAATCAAGGTGTGCTGTGCCCAGGGAGGAGCAGTTTTGCTGGAACATTGTCTCAAGGCCCTGGAGCATCGCTCCACCGGCGGACTCTGGCCAGGCCTTGGTACACCGGCAAGTGCCAGTACCTCGCATCCTCCCAGGGTCCAGCAAGGGCTAACAGCATCCCAGTGCCAGCTCGCGGGATGGGTACACACGGGAGGGTGAAAGATTTCTGCTTGTTTGGCAGTTCAGCAGCCCTTCCGAGGACCATGTGGGAATCATCATAGAATGGTTTGCGTTGGAAGGGACCTTAAAGATCATCTACTTCCGTAAAGATCACCTAGTTCCAACCCCCCTGCCATGGGCAGGGACACCTCCCACTAGACCAGGTTGCTCAAAGCCTCATCCAGCCTGACCTCAAACACCTCCAGGGATGGGGCATCCACAGCTTCCCTGGGCAACCTGTTCCAGTGTCTCACCACCCTCACAGTAAAGAATTTCTTCCTAATATCCAGTCTAAATCTACCCTCTTTCTGTTTGAAACCGCTACCCCGTGTCCTATCATTATACTCCCTGATAAAGAGTCCCTCCCCGTCCTTCCTGTAGCCCCCTTTAGGTACTGGTAGGCCACTATAATGTCTCCCCGGAGCCTTCCCTTCTCCAGGCTGAACAACCCCAACTCTCTCAGCCTGTCCTCACAGCAGAGGTGCTCCAGCCCTCTGATCATCTTCGTGGGTTGGCTGCAAATAGTCCTCTGCTATAATTTTCTCAGAGACTTTGGATTTTATTTTTACCCACTGTTGCTTTGTCCACATAGATGCCCCAGTCTGAAGCTGTTGTAAAGTAAGCACATGCCCTTTAGGGTGCTTAGGGATGGGAGCCTGGGTTCATCACGAGCCTCTGCTGCAGGCAGTCAGGGGACATTTGGCAAAACAGTTGTCATGCTGCTACTCGCTGGTGGCACGAGCCCTCCCTCCGCCACGGCAAAGCAGGCTCCAGACCAGGATGGGAGCAGCACCTCGACACCCGGCCAGTTGCGGTGCCGGAACTCAGCCCCGAGGACACACGCTCACAGCAGCTTCCCCAGCACGGCAGGGCTGGAGAGACCGAGATGTGGCAGGGCAGGGGTGAGAACTGGGAAATGCATTTGATCAGGTTGAAAACGCATCTCTCCAAACACACCTTTCCTTTCTGAGCAGCTCAAAAACCCAGAAATGCTGAAGAAGGCGGGTTTGCATTGTATAATGACGAAAATACCCCAACTCGTTCTAATGAAGGCTTATCACTCATGGCCTTCCCCTGTGCCCCCTTGTCTCTTTTTAGATGTCTGTCCTTTCATTCCTCCATGGCAGGCGAGTGCCCGGTTCTGCACTGCTGGGGCCCAGCAAGTGGGTCAGGCTCGGTATGGGACCTCCAGGGACCGCTCAGCTTGCGACAGCTGATTAAAGTTTCTATATTATTTTCATCTTGCATGGCATCAGATGGTTCTTTATCAGGCAGCAAGAGGGGGGTTCATCTCATGCAGCTTCAGACATCCAAAGCACAGGAGTCCACGTCTCCACCAGCTCTCTGGCCTTCCTCCATAGTCGCTGGAGGACAACAGCCATTACTGGAGGGAAACACACCTATCCTAGATGCCTGCCTCAAGATGAGATGGCTCCAAAGCATTTTGACCTGATTGATAGTTTAAACTATGCCAAGTGTTGTGGGAGAACTGCCCTACCCCTGGGATCAAGGGAGGAAGGTGCTGCGGAGTATCAGAGCTCTGAGCATAAAGGCAGAAAGACCCAAATGATCCATCAGTCCCTTTCACCCAAGACCTCCACATAATAAGCCCAGTATTTCAGACTAAAGCTGCAACCTTAGAGACACCATGATTTCCTCTAAAAACTGGAAAAAGGCATAAAACTTGCAAGGGTTCCTTCTGCACCCCAAACCTGCTGATGGGAGCTTTCTTCCACTAGATGTGGCGATCATGTCACCCCATGTCAGCCTTCATCCCAACTAGCCCCATAAACTCAGCGCCCTAACATTACATCAGAGAGTTCTGGCTTGGCAATCATTTGTGGCTCTCCTTTGAATTCTTCCTGGCATTTCCCCATCCTTCTTCAAGTGCAGACACCAGCCAGTGTGTAAACTTTGTCCCAGTAAAGGGACAAAGTCACCTCTCTTGCTCTCCAGAGTTGCAGAGATCCTTTCTGTCCCACTGCTCCATGGAGATCTTTCTTCCACCCGATTACAAGATCCCTTGAACTCTCTCCCTGGATAATCTCACTCAGGCTCTAGACAGACCTGAATCCTTTGTTCCCAACTACACTGCGATACATTTAACTGCCATAAATGAGGAGGCTTTTTGCATTGGTGCTTTTTAGTGAGATACTACCCTACGAGGGCCAATTATGTCTTTACTATTAAATAGCGCAAGGGAATATTCCCAGACTCTGGTACTCAAATCACCTCTGCTGCTGCACTCCTCCTTCATGTGCCCTCGGCTCATGACAACAAGCACCTTCCTGAACGAAGACTAGAATCCACCACAGACCATTCCCAATAACCAGCTGGTTGCAGTCCCCTGACATGGAAAGCTGGAGAGTTTATGCTTGACAGATACAGGTTGTCTGGAGGAGCTTGGCAAAGTGACAGAAAGCAGCCTTGGGTGCACCGAAGTGGCTCATCACGCATCCGAGGGCCTCACTACAAAGCAGACGTGAGCCCATCACTCCATCGTTAGTCTCACTGTAGGACAGGAAGGGTGTTAGAGCTCTTTCTTACAAAGGAAAGTGGGTCCCAGCTGCCACCAGACAGGCCAAACCTGGGGCATACACCCAGGGATGGACACTGAACTGCTGAAATCCCCTCATGCCGGGTCGCACCACGTCACAAGTCACATTTGGCAGGGAAGAAAAGGCTGCAGATAGCAAGTGGTCTGCTCGTGCCCACATTTTCATCCCAGTTGCATACTGGGAAAGAAAATGACATTATTTCACATTATTTTTATTTTCATTATGTTTCTGCCACATGACTTGCCTTCTCTTTTCTCCAATTATTGCATTGCTTGGGGCTTTCCCAAATTCCCCTGTGGCCACAGGGCGCTCTGCAGGACTGCAGCTGAGGGACTCTTACACAGCCAGGCCACTGAAGTGTCTGCTGGCTCCAGTGGCCCCAGGTTTGGTGGCTTACAGATGGGACTATCTGGCCACTAACAAGAGTATGCGTGCTGCCTGACGAGCTTTCCTCCCATCTCTGCCTCATTGCAGCATCCCACGGTGCACAATTCCCATGGGGAAGAGAGAAGAGACAGCGGCTGGCTATGCTGTGGTGATGAGCTGGTCCTCAGATGTTTGTTAAATCAGGGCTGGCATTCGACACCAACCATTCCTGTGGTCATGGGAGGCCCATAATAATCAAGGTAGAGCTGCTTTTGCCACCCCTACTGAAATTTAAATAACAAGCCCAATTTCATCCTCCTTCTAGGACAATTCAAAAGCAAGACAGTGTGATGAAAGGATGAGAGAACAGATGGGGTTTGCCTGAATGCTACCAAGGCAAACTCTTCATGGAAACTCAAGAAAAATCCCTGACCGTGTGATTCATAAATTCTAAAAGACAAGAGAAACCAGCTAAATGATTTTGTCTGACCTTCTGCCTAATAAAGACCACAGAATTTCATCCAGTGATTTCTGCCCGAAGCCCAGTAATTTGTGGTTCAAACAGAGCATCTTGACCAGCCTACTGTCCGGCTTTGATGTGAGGACGTTGAATGAGGTGCTAACCACTTCCCATGCTGTCAAAAACTGGCTCTTCTACAGGTTGCGTCAGCATCTCTTCACCACTGCATAACTCGCCATAGCCTTCCCAAGGACACAAAAATTTGTATGTGGTTTTGCCCTCTCTATCAAAACTCTCAAACCATCAAAAAGAGGGAAAACGGAGATTTTGAAGCACAAAACATCAAGCAAGGACACGCCAAGAAAAGGGTAACAGCATCTCAAAGTAACCTTCTGCTGTGGTCAAACAGATGAAATCTACATTAAAATGCAACTCAAGGTCCACTTGTTTTCCCATTCCAGATGACACAGTGCAAAAGTTATTTTCAATTAAAAAAAAAAAAAAATTCCAAACATACACCTATCTGTGTGACTGGTAAGGAAAACACGTTTATTTGGTTATAAAAGTAGTTTTTTCTGCTAGAGTTTCACAGTGATAAGTATTTCCACAACAGAGACCTTGAGTGGCCAGAGCAAAATCCACTTCAAAGCCTTCCCCTGCGAGACAGGCCCAGTACAAACACAGCTTGCTGCAGACTACACCTTCTGACTTTTTGTTTCCAAATTTTTGTGGCTGGAAGCACAGATGGGGTAAAGACAACTTTTTTCTTTTTTTTTTTTTTTTAAAATTTTTTTTTATTTTTAAGGAAACAAACCCAAAATGGCAAGCAGCCCAGGCGGCTACAAGACCAGACTCCTCTCAGGTGAAAAATATTTATGTTGAGCTCAGGATTATCACAAGCTCTTCCTTCCTTGTGTCTTGCAAGTGCAGCGTTTGATGACCACCCCAGTGATTCAAGTTCCTCCACCCACAGACCTACAACAGCCCAGGCGATAGCCTTGAGATTCTTCTGTAACATCAGCCTGTGCTGGGGGGTGGGATGGGGCTTCAGGCACCACGTCCTAAATCCGCTCCCGTTCCTGTTCATCACTAAATAACCGTATTCACGTTTAATAAAACTAAGGCAGAAGGTTCATTCCAACAGTGTCTCTTCTATTGCCATTTTCAAAGAGATGCTTTCTCGCCCTCTGCATCTCACCCTCTGCCTGCGCTCATTCCATGGCCAAACCCAGGCTGAAAAGCAAATTCTCAGGGCCATTATCTATGGCCCCATGGCTCAGCCGCTGCTGGGACAAGCCTGGCTCAGTGTTCTGCTCCCCTGTGGAGGCATTAGTCTCATCTGCAGAGCAGGTAAAGGTGCTGCTCCAGCTTGCAGAAGCGCTGAGCTGGCTGCGGTCAGCGCGGTGACAAAGGTGCTGAGTTTTGTGCAGGGTGTCTCAGGGGGGTTTGAGCTCCACACTTAATTACACACTCTTCTAGCCATATTCCCTGTGGGACTTAAGCTGGCGAGGTAATGGCTGTAACACCTCTGGCCACGGCTTTCTCGGCCATCTGTGAGCTACCTACACGGCACACAGGACTACAGCAACAGGAGCAGCACAAGTGGAAGAACAGGACATGTAGGTTATGAATGAAACACCCACCCAAAAGGCCGGGTCTACACAAACCACCTAGAGCTTTACCACATGTGAAACTCCAGACTGTTTTAAGGCAGAGTTAAGGAGCTCTTTAAGGTTGAAGGCACGATCATTTTACGCGCGGAAGCTCTTACATCAATTAAAATCCTGTTTGTGTCGAAGTGTACAGGTGCAGACCAACCTGGTGCAGCCTGCTTGAAACCAAAGTAAGTGCCCCTGAAGCTGAAGCCCCTGAAGGAGTAGCTGTAGCCCATTTCTGTAGCCACAGATCTGCAGAAATTAATCTGCTGGCACAACGTAAAGATGCTCTAAGTCCATAGAAGTGCATTGACACCGACACTGACAGATTCATGCCTAACAGTGGTTCAGCTGAAAAGGTACAGCTTCTGAAAAAAAGCCTAAAGCACCGCCTTTTGAGGTTCTGGGTAACCAAGAGTTAAAGCTCTGCTTTTAAACCATCCATCCTGAAGCAGTCATAGGGGGCAAAAGTGGTGATCCCAACAGCGCAGCAGTGCAGACGATGGCGTGAAACCCCATATCCAGTTTAAATTTAAGCACCTCACAGTTTCCATTACTGCTACTGTAATGATTTTGCAACTCTCACTTATTTTTCACCGTTTCAGCTGCTAGTTTGTGGCAAATATTTTGAAAAAAAAAAAAAAAAAAAAAAGAACCTAAAACCCCAGAGACTGCCCATCCTTGACAGGACCAGTTCTGGCATGCCTGGAATGTGTAAAACCACAAAAGAGCCATTTCTGTTCGTATTACTCCTTATGAAATCCCCTTTTAAAGAAGACTCAGCATTGGAGGCTTCAGCCACTCGACAGAGCCCCTTGAGGATTGCCTTTTGCTTGGAATGTGACTTATCAGTGGAAGCCCAGGCGGGTTCGTGTATCTGACTGTTGTGTCCTTTGCTTTGAACTCCGGGACCGTTACGCGAACGGCCGCCAAACTGGTCAAGCCATTTTCCTCTCCTCCTTCGTCCCCAGGTTCGGGGTAGATAAAAGCCGCACCAGGCTCGCTGCCCTACCGACGCCAATTTGACTGTTAATTTTACATTTAAGAAAAACCAAATAACAAAACCCAACGATTATCACCGTTCCCCACACAAAGGCGAGAGCAACCACAGTGTGATTCACCAAGACCCGGGCTGCAGCGGGTATCTCCGGACACAGACGGGAATATTCTCTGCAGTTTCGCAGCTCTTTCTTGCCTCTGATATGTCTTTTTCTTGCATTGCAGCTACAAGTCCTTTTTTCACCCCCACAACCTGTAGCCTCCATGAGCTGCTGCTGCCGGCAACAGGGTGGGAGCCGGGCTCTGGTCAGCCCCTTGCACTTATAGGGATAGCTATAGGGCACAGGCTGGGCAGATGGGAGGTTGCTTCGCTGGAGCGAGGAGGTGACCAACTCATGTCGCTGCATTAGTTGCAGAGTTGAGCATGACATCTCTTGAGGTGACATCTCTGAGGGTCAAATCCTGCTCCTGTTTAAGATTTAGATTGGACATTAGGAAGAAATTCTTTACTGTGAGGGTGGTGAGACACTGGAACAGGCTGCCCAGAGAAGTTGTGGATGCCCCATCGATGAGTGTTTGAGGTCAGGCTGGATGGGGCTTTGAGCAGCCTGGCCTAGTGGGAGATGTCCCTGCCCATGGCAGGGGGGTTGGAACTAGATGATCTTTAAGGTCCCTTCCAACCTGAACCACTCTATGATTCTAAGTTACTAGGTAAACTTTTGCTGAATTCTCTTTGTTTTCCCCCTCTCCTCTTTCCTCTCCTGAGCTTCCTGAAGGTTTCTGGGCTGACCTTCCCAGGTATACCATCACTACAGGCACACGGCAATACCTGCAGTGTGAGGTTCATGTCTAGCTTGAACACCACAAAGCACCAGAGCAGCACAGGGCAGAGCTGAAACATGGGGACTGTTAACCCCAGTTCCCAGCACTTACTGCCTTCTATTCGTGCAGGCTGACACGGAGCCCTGCAAAATGCAAGGAGCACTGCTGTTCATAAGCAGGAGGTCCAGCAGGACAAGCATTAAAGACTGTACGAAAGAGCAGGCAAAGAAGTATCTTGTAGACAGCTGAAAAAAGAAAAGATAAAAACTGATAAGCAGGAATTCCCCGGTGGTCTGAGTTTATCAGTGTGATTGCTTTCAGGACCTTTTTTTTTTTTTTTTTTTTTTTGTTGTACCACCTTGATTTGCATACAAAGCATCTCTAACAGGAAATATCAGCTGTCCTGGAAAAAAACGCAAGAGGGATAAGGATTTTTGCTGTCAAGGGTAGAATGGCTTTCGGCACCGTATGACATGCCAGAAAGCCTTTCTCCTTGCTAACACAACGCGCAGCAGCTCATTGCAGTTCCTCCTCACTCCCAGCTCTGCGTCCCATCCCGGTGGCAGCAGCGCGTGGCGCAGCTCCTCAGGAGAGCTTCCATAGTTAGAAAACCTGAAAACGAAAGAAAAACAAGCAGGTGAGTTGATTTGCATTCCAGATTCACAATTAACACAGCACCAAATTAGCTCGTAGGAAGTGGAAGAGTCAAAAGGAAAACCGCCAACTTGAAAATGCAAATCTTCACCTTACTACAATTGCAAGCCACAGCCAGGATTCCTACTGGCTGGGAAGGCGCTAGTAAGAACACATTTTTCACTACTTTTTCAATGTGGTCACTTCATGAACTCGACAGTGGCTTGTGATATGTGGTTTCATTCCTATCCCATATATAGTCAGTCTCATTTCCTGAAAAGAACATGAACGGAAAAGCAGAAAACCTTTAAAATGATTGTATGGGCCCTACTGTCTTTTCTTTCTCCTTTTTGTCTTTTATTTCTACCACGCTCCACCAAAAACCCCAGTATTTTTTAAATTAGTACAGGATAAAAAAAATGGATCTTTTCCCAAGGCTCGTGGATCTTAAAGAATATAGGTTGCTGGTTTGAAATTCACACACTAACTGTTGGCAGCAGAGAATGAAACCGTAGCATTCTGTTTCAACATACGATATACATCCATATATACATACAATTCCTCTATACGTGGCTACCGGGAGCCATGCTTCGTCTCCAGCAGCAAGCGCGGTGAGCGCAGTTTGTTCAACAACCCTTTGCACTGGTATCGCAGGACCTCAGCTCTCTGTGGCCATCAACAGTCGCAGCCCTACAGGAAGCACAGCGGCAAGTAAAACCTTGCTTTACAGATGAGTAAGTGAGACGGTGGTAATTATAACACTACACCTCTTCGCGTTTTTCTGCAGAACTCGGTTCATTGCCTTATCTGTCCAGGCTCGGTTCCTCTCCCTGTGGGAGCCCACATCATTAGCAGTGAGAAGAGGTGTTTGTCACCCCAGGGCTCCTCCATGCTCGTCTTCCCTCCTGGTGGCTAAGAAACACTCAGGGCAACGAGTGTTTCTCACAATTTCCAAGGACAATGACGGGTCCTATTTAAGAGATGATCTAGGCACAGCCCAGCGTCCCAGCTGAGCAGCTCTGCCACCGCTCAGTCGTTGGGACCGCAGGCCAACTGGGACTTTAGGAAAGAAACTGCAGGAAAGACCACCAGCATCCTGGGGTGCAGGAGCAGAAGCACAAGCAAGACGTCTCAGCACTCATTAAACCACATCTAGATTCTGCATCTAGTTTTGGGTGCCCCTGTACGAGAAACACATTGACAAACCGCGTTGAGCAGGGCAGTGGAGGAGCACCAAGATGGCCAGGGAATGAAGGACTTGCCTGGAGAGAAGAGGCTGAGGGAGCTGGGCTTGTTCAGCCAGGAGAAGAGATGGTTTTGAAGGATCCGGCAGCAGCCCCCAGCACCCGTGGGGGGGTTACTGAGAATACAGAGCCAGGTTCTCCATAGTGGTGTCTGGCAGAAGAATGAGAGACAACACGTATTCTTTGAAACAACAGTGGTTCAGACTGGATGTTAGGAAAAACTTTTTCCATGTGATGACAGTCAAGCCATGGAGCTGGCTGTGCACTCTCATCCTCAGAAGTCTTCAAGGCTTGACTGAATTAAGTCATGAGCAACCTGCTCTGATCTCACTGCTGATCCACCTGAGGCACCTTGCAGCCTGAATTATTCTACAGTCCTACAAACCACCTTATAACTGCCACCACTGCAGAGGCTTTGGAGGAGAGGGTGGGAATTGCTCAGTGCTTGGGTACTGTGATATCACCCAAGAGAAAGAGTTGAGAGAAAGAACAACAACCCATGACCGTGAAGGTCCAGAAGGCCACCCCTAAGCACTGTAACATGTCCTGCTTGGGACATGACAAACCCCACTTCTGCATCCAGTCCCACAACGACCCAGATACAGTCCATCTCAGTTCGGGCACCAGTGGCTGAGAAGCCCCTGTCCATGTCCCATCCCCAGCACACACAAGAGCAGTGTTGGAGGGCAGTCACACCTCCCCCCCCACCATACACACACATATATTTACAGAACAAGCAGGATTTCCTAAGCCCAGTGAATAGCACCGACTATAAAAGGGCTCTCTGTAGTGCCCAAGGCTGCAGTCTCTCTGCCACAGGATGGAGATGCCTCAGGTAGCCTTCCCTCTGCCCCACAAGCTGCAATGCTCTGGTGCGGGATAAGCAAGCTACACCGCCAGCATGGCCTTCCCCTTTCTCCATCCCTTGTGTCGTAAGGGGTGTTGGAGCAATGTCTTGCTGCCAGTCAAAATAACTTATGTGGCTAAGAGACAGGAAATGTCACAACCGAGAAGATGAAAAGGGACCTCACGGACAGAGCTGCTGGGCTCTGGCTTCTGAGAAGAATCCATACAAACCATGATGCAACTGTTACATGCGCTGGGTGGGCAGGAGCGGAGAAGGTGGAAGAGGAGAGGTTCATCTCCTCACCCCAGGTCACCCAGGAGGTCAGTGGCAGAGCCATAAACCAACTATCCCAAACTATCCCCACTATCCCAAAGTCGTGATGCTCCCTGCCCTCTTCACGCCCCTGCTTGACAGCCAAGCCATGCTAAGGGGTAAAGCTGCCCTCCTGAGACTGCACATAACCACATTTCTTTTTGGAGACCAAAGCCTAAGGGATGCCAGCTCCGCACCAGAAGTCTGTCCCGACCAAATAACATCTTTTAAAAATGCAAACCTGCATTTGCATTAGGAAACTGGTCCAGCTTTGAAGATACACTCACCAACATGTTACACTCACCGACATTTTTTGAGATGTGGTCTGTTCTCACAGGGCCTGAGAGGGCTCTAAGGGTTTATCCACATGTGGGTTTTTTTGTACTTGGAAGTGAGACCAGTAAGCATTTTTACACCTACCTATTCATAGGTTTTTATTTTCAGTACAGAAGAAGGTATCAGATCACTGAGTTTCAACTTCTGCTGAAACTCCTGTGTGACCCGGGATGGCTAATTTCAAGCAGTTTCTGAGCCCTCGTAGTGACTTGGGCCGGCCCCTTACTGAGGTCTGCACAAATCAGCATGACAAACCACAGCTTCAGTCAAAATTAGTACCTTGGTACAGAAATAAAGATTAAAAACCCCACCGCCTCCTCCTCATTGATAAGTGAGGTCTTGAGGCCAGATATGTCTTCAGAAACAGCCTTCCCCTCCTCTTTTCACCCTCCCATTCCTCCATGCTTTGAGCAAGGTCTCAGGCAATACTTTGCAGCCTTGTTTGCCAGAGGAGAAGGATGCTTTCTGTCTGGGAAGCCGGGAAGACTCTGTCGGAGCAGAGCAGACCCCGGGCATGCAATTACCTAGGCAGCAGCAACAGTATGTTAATTCACTGGATCCCTCTGAAACGAAGCACAGTGCAAGTCCCTGGAAAAAGTGAAAAGGAGCCTGTTAAGGAAACTGTGTGAAGGCCTTGTGCGTAGCAGCCCCTTGGAGTCCAGACAAGGACGGACTTTGCACAGCCATCGTTTTTAGAGCCGAACTGGCAGCCAGCACACCTCCTCTTCCCGCCACGGTGCATCCAACAGGAGCGAGGGGAACCGCCCTCAATGCCGACAGGTCGCTCCTTATTCTATTAAATCCTTATTCTATTAAAGAGCTGCAGACACATGGAATAGCCTCTGCAAGGGATGCCTCATCTGTGGCGAGTTCAGCTTGGGCAGATCATGGTCAGAAGGACATGATGCCACATACCCTATCTCAGAGTCCAGAGCTTTCTCATACTCTCAGGAGTGCACTCTCCTCCTTGGTGTCCTCAGATGCCAAGTTCACATCCCGAGCTCTGTCCCTCTGTTCAGGTGCCCAGAGCCCCTTAGGTAATTCCCGTCCTCCAAAACCAAACAACAAAGCCAATGTAGCAAGGAGAGAAAAAAACGGAAATAATCCTTTGGTGAGTTTACCATGAGAACTCAGTGCCCTCAGAAGGTCCACACTGACCGACCACCTCCTGGTGCATCACCCTTCTGACTACTACTGACTAATTCCTCTAACACCCTACTAGAAAGTACAGCCCTGTGCCGGCATCATGATGGAAGTAGTCTTCAGCTCCTAAACCTGCTACAGGCAGGAAACCTGCCTTCCCTCCCTGCGGAAAAGCAGTAGAAGAAGGGCCAAGAAGACCCCTGCTACCTCGGTATGTTGGACAGGCTGCCCATTCGTATGCCTTTAGTGCCGCTTTCAGACAACTACAAATCTTCTTGAGGAGCAATCAATGATTTCCATCAAAGGCAAGCACAGCTTTAAACCTGCGTAGCCTTTTGTTGAGAGCTTTCTGTTGTAACCCACATAAAGATTAAACTCAGATTAAACTCCGCCAAGGGGAAGAGTTGCACACCGAAGCCCTTTCTGCACAAGGCTGTTGACCACTGAGCTGATATATTGAGGTCAGAGGCTCATCTGTGCCAACACACTTCTTCAGGGACGTAAGCATGGCTTTCATGTGTAAATGCAACTATTACTCTGAGGACCATGGGGCAACCACTACAAGAAATTTAAATTCAGCCCTTAGGTTGCACCAAAAGCCCTGGGTTCCTGCAGATTCCACAGCAGCAAACATCTAGAGAAAGTGTTTACCAGCTTCTGCCATGCGCTGGCTTTTTTGGAGAGATTGGTTTTTTGAGTGCAAGACTAAGAGAAATCACACTGTTGGCTCTTGTTTAAAAATGCGTCTATTTCGCATGGGCCGACTTTTGCTCTCCAAGGAGAAGGCGGGGAAAGCAAAGCCCAACACTGAACTGCAAAGGCACCGGTGCCTAGCCGCAAGCTCTGGCCTTCGCAGAGCTCCTGGTGGCTGTCCCTAAATCGGAGCACTTCATCACCAGATGACATGTCTCAGACGCGATGACTTTCCTGAAAAGCACTGACGGCATATGGCTAAAAGCTCGGTTCAGACAAGCGGCGAAACAAGTCCGCTTCTTGGTTTTGAGCTGAATGTTCAACGCTTTCCATGTTTGCTCACTCACAGGTTATCTGGGCTGCACAGTCAGCAAAACTCCCACAAAAACACTCGCCGGGGCTCAGCTACCAGGCGGTCTGTAATGGAGCTGTTCTAGAGAAAAACAGAAGAGTTATCGAGCACGCGGCTGTCCCAACACAATTAGTCATACCTGATGGAGAGATACGCATCCTCGCAGGGCTCTTACCACCTTGTCAACAGATGAAGTCAAAACGAAAACATCCTAACTATCAACAACCAACTTGAAAGCTGAATCATGAATTCTGAAAGCAGCCTCAATGCTATGAAGAGATGTCTTCTCCACAGAAGCAGACAGCTAGCTGGGTTCCTTCCGTCTGTCCTCTGTTTCTTCCCATACAATTTCCTGACGTTGCTCAGTGAAATAACATTTCTTCTTTCATCTCCTCACTCAAGTGACCCTTCTCTGCTCTGGTTGAGGGATGCTGTGGGGTCAGGAGAAGAAACCGCACTCAAGCAGAAGAGGAAAAGGCCAGAGCTTTGGTGGTGGGAAACAATGTCCTGGTCGTCTCCTCTGCATGACCTCAGACAATTTCCCCAACGCAGCTTTGCTTCATTTCCCCAGTGAAATAGCAAGTTCCTCACCACGCTGGGTGACTACCACTAGGATCTGTGCGGTAGGCCTGGTGTTACCAACCTGGGGTTAACATTGATAATAATAAGAAGAGACTGCTGGTGTGTCAAAGCTTCCCTCCCATGTCACCATCTCGTTCAGCCACATGGAGATCTTCAACACAACCTACACTATGGTTTCACACAGCACTTCTACACTTGAGTATTTTGCAGAAGTCTGTTGGTCTCTTCTAGCTTTGAAGGTCTTGGCAAACATTCCCTACCACAAGAGCACCACTGCCAGGTCGGTGGCTCAGGAGATCAAGCTTCTCTCTTCACCACTTGATAGACGCTTCCAATTCCATAGGACAGTTTTTGCATTGACACTAATGAGCGATGGAGAGGACTGCCAAATAAACAGAAGTTCAGCTCGTGGCTGGTACCAGAGGAAGAACATCAGGATGCAACTCAGTTGCTGAACTTCTCCAGCTAGGAGGTTACCTGGACATGAGGCACCACACTGACCTCACAGGGACCCTGTGGTCGCTGCGTGCGAGCAGGACGCTGGCGCTCAGCAGGATCTGTGCACACGCGTGCACGATGGTGGGTCTGGGAGCAGACACCCAGCGGTTCCTCCTGATAACCGTTATGAAATTCACTTGGAAACAAATTTATTTTTCAGAAGCCCCATCCCTGGTGCTGACAACTCTTTTGAGATGCAACCTGTACTGCCAGAGCTCTCAGAAAGGTGCAAAGGGAAGCATGCCCTGCTTCGACAGGTGGCCAGCAAGGCCAGGAGCTGCCCAGTGGCTCCACATCCATGGCTTAGAGCTCGTAAACAAAGCCAAATCGTCCAGATTTGTCTAATTCCCAGGCAAGTCTCAGCCAAAACAGCACATCTGTGCTCACGCCAAAGAGCAGAGACACAGCGAGAGCGAAGAGCAATTGCTGTAGGTTGCCATGGTAGTGTGCACGGGTGATTTTATCACCCTTATCAGCTGCAACAGCATTTAGGCCCATTACCAGAGAATACCGGAGTATTTTTTTAAGGGATGCAATAGGTGGGAGAAGCAGAAAATCTGTGTCAGTCAGAAGGCAGCAGTCAGCACACAAAGCAAGAGCCCTTGCTCTGAGCAAGCTGCCTCCCACGGGCACGCAGACATTTACCCAGCCCTGGGCTTGTGCTGGAGTCCACAGGTGATGGAGGGCTTCCCGGCAGCTCCCCAGCCCAGGAGGAGACCTGTCCCCTGCACGGAGGGAGGCGCAGCCCTCCGGGGAGCGCGACAGCAGCGAGCGGAGGGTGTTCGCCCACACTCCCCGCAGTGCCGATGGAAGTAGGTCAATCCTTCTGCTTTGCTGAACCTTTTGGCAGGTTGGTGGAGCGCTGCCGTCGCCGCTCACAGCCCGTCATTTGTGCCGTGCGGCAGCCACGTCATTCAGAAGTTAACAAATTCAATACATCTAATTAAATCAACCTTGGCATCTGTTCAAAACCCATCTCGCCGCCTTTTTTTTTTTTTTTTTTCTTTTCCCTTTTTATTCCCTGCTGTTGGTGGTGAAGAGGCACACGAGAGACGCAAGAGAGGGTTGCTAAGGGGTGAGCCGGTTTCCATCTCTCGGCTATTTCCCTGCTGCTCTCCCATCGTCGCAGAGATGCTTTACTTTCCTCAAGGGAATGTGACAAACCCATGCGGCATCACTCTTTTTGCCCCTTTCCTCCTCCCACCCCTAAACAAAATGACCTTTTTTGTCTTCTTGCAGGCTTTGCAAACAAAGTCCAACACATGCCGCTGATCCTTCGGCTCTGCTGCTGACACTCACTGCACTTGGCAAGCAATCCAAGCTGGTACGGCTGGCAAAGGGAAGGCACATCAAAGCATGGCCTGCAGCAGCTGGACTGCGCTGGACAAGCTGCAAGGTGTGACCACTTTCTTCCACCATCAGGGTGAGCAAAGCCAGAAAGCAGTGGGGAGGCCACTGGAGATGGCTCACCCCAGCCAGTGTCTCCTCCGGCCGCTCTCCTGTGCAGTTTTTGAACTCCTCTGTACACCAGTGCTGCTTGGTGGACGTGGCCATGAACATGGGCTGATGCTGGAGAAGCCATCCAAGACGTGCTAGCGGATGTCCATGGTGCTCTTGCTGCAAAGCACCACAGGATGGGGAGCCGCCGTTTGATGGCCATCCTCGGTGCCATGGGGCTGTAGCCAATGAGCTGCATACCCCTGCTCTCTTCTGCAGCTGGATGTGGACACCAGGACCTCCCTGTCCAACCTCTCCTGCCTCTTCCACCAGCTCTTTAACTTCTGTGACGTCCTCCCCACCCTAAGACCACTGCCTGGAAGGCAGGAAGGTGGCACAGCCTGCTGCCTTTCTGTGCTGTGACTCACAGATGCCAGCAAAATTGCCATTCCTGGCTGTGGAGTTTAGTTAAAGGCACTTGGATCATCTCAGAAGAACACAGCTCTCATCCTTGGACCAAACACTGTCTTTTCCATATCCTTCAGGTCTTCTATAGCCTTGCTGGTCTGGGGAACAAGACTGGGGAATATGCCAGATGCCACCAGACCAAGGCTGTGTTGTTCCCTCCAACCAAGTGTTGTTTCCTACTTAGCTTGACATGGAAGACCTCTCTGGCAAAGAGAGAAGAGTGTTCTATCTGCATGGCGGCACTTTGCACAGCAAATTCATCTGCAATCTGTTCCCTGCTATCACCTCAAGGCCTCCCTGCTCAAAAATAAGTTGTTTACCTTCCCATATCTGCGCTATTTCCTCTCCTTTAACTCACCCTCCCTCAAAATAATTCCTAAAATACTCAAAACAATCCTGGGCAGCTCTTTCTCCAGACCCCTGAAATGACGCCGTGCTGTGGTGTTGCTCTGCTCCCCGGCAGAAGTGGGGGAGCGTTTGAAGAGCTGGGGGTCCCGGCGCCGCAGCTGCAGCGGTGAGGTGCTGCTCTCCTGGCAGCGAAGGGCATTCCGTGCAAAACCTCCCACTCATCCCTTTCTCAGCACTCGGAAAGTAGTCTAAAAAGCACTTTGAACTCCTCTGGGATGAAAGGCGCTAGGAGAGTGTGAAATATGCCTCTCCCCTATGGCGATAGATGTTACAGAAGTCTCTTCTTGAGCACAAAGGTACTTCTCTGTCAGCAAGCGCCCCTTCCTCACACAGTAGTGATGATGTGCGATGCTCTGCCAGGCTTTGGGCCACCTCTCCCCTCTGTCCCCTTCCTTCCCTTTCGCACATGGCCATGCACGCCCCAGGCTGCACAACAGTAGAGAAATACTCCTGGATCAGAGGAAAGAAACGGGAGCAGGGGATATCATTTCAGTGCAACTACCTCAGCTGCGGAGAATCAGCACACCTTCCCCGACACCGCCACTGACCTGCTCTGTGAAAAATGCATTTACAGAATCACAGAACGGTTCGGGTTGGAAGGGACCTTAAAGATCATCTAGTTCCAACCCCCCTGCCATGGGCAGGGACACCTCCCACTAGACCAGGCTGCTCAAAGCCCCATCCAGCCTGGCCTTGAACACCTCCAGGGATGGGGCAACCACAGCTTCCCTGGGCAACCTGTTCCAGTGCCTCACCACCCTCACAGTAAAGAATTTCTTCCTAATATCTAATCTAAATCTCCCCTCTTTCAGTCTGAGGCTGTTACCCCATGTCCTATCATTACACTCCCTGATAAAGAGTCCCTCCCCATCCTTTCTGTAGGCCTCCTTCAGGTACTGGAAGGCCGCTATAAGGTCTCCTCAGAGCCTTCTCTTCTCCAGGCTGAACAACCCCAACTCTCTCAGCCTGTCCTCATAGCAGAGGTGCTCCAGCCCTCTGATCATCTTTGTGGCCCTCCGCTGGACCCGTTCCAACAGGTCCATGTCCTTCTTGTGGTGAGGACTCCAGAGCTGGACGTAGTACTGCAGGTGGGGTCTCACCAGAGCAGAGTAGAGGGGCAGAATCACCTCCCTCGACCTGCTGGCCACGCTTCTTTTGATGCAGCCCAGGATACGGCTGGCTTTCTGGGCTGCAAGTGCACATTGCCTGCTCACGTTGAGCTTCTCGTCCACCAGCACCCCCAAGTCCTTCTCCTCAGGGCTGCTCTCAAGCCATTCTTACATTACATTACATTTTTATTTACATTTCCTTAATACTGATCAGATATGAACAGGGCATTTACGTGCCCTCTGTACTACAAAAGCCTGACCCAGCCGTGACGGTGGCGCTGGGTGCTGCATCAACGCAGAGGAAGAGGCAGCTTAGGAGGAGATGCTGGTGATGCCAGGAGCTGAGAGAGGCCAAGAAGACCAAATGCCACATGGCACTGAGTTTCAAGCAGTGGTCCCTCATGCTGGCAAATTAAACGACAACTGTTCTTTGCACAGCAAAGGGTAGTGAGAGAATCTGCTGGGTTTAGCACCAGGGTTGATGGAGCTGCTGTGACTTTCAAACTCAAAAAGAAATAGGAGGTGGTTTGTTGAGGGGTACAAAAGTTCACACAAGTGTTGTCGCAAAAGATGGACGTCCTTCCTGCACCCACTGAAGCAGTCCAAATCTGTGGAGAGACTGCAATTATGGACGTGGGCTTGCAGATTTTGCCTTGCCTGCTTCTCCTTACCCTGCCAAAGGGCTGCAGTAACCATCTTCTGGTGCTTGTGGCAGCTGCTTGTGAGATGACCCAGCAGGGGACATGTCCAGGGTCCTCCTTGCTGGGCCACGTGCCTGTGGTGGGGCCACGTGCCTGTGGTGGGACCACAGCAGAGACACCAGTTTCCTACTACAGGCCCCTGGCACACCGGGTCAAGTGCTGCCTCCGTCAAGCCACACAGCTACAACCATGATGAGCCACAGGGAGGGGAAGGAGCTATGGCTCCTATTCCAAGAATGGAGAATGAGCTGATTCCAGGTGCTCTGCACCCAGACAACAACCTTCTCTCCACTCTCCTCCTTCCCTCTACTTGCCACCACCTCTGGCAGCAAGGGGCTTGGCTTGTTCGGCTGCTCTTCTGCCAAGACATCAGATGGTTCACCACTAAGCACAGAACAAATGCCATGGCTGATGGGGTTCTGGTCTCTTTGCAGTGGGTTTTGCAATTGGCTTTTTCCAAAGGATGAGGTAGTGTAGGGAAGTCCCATCTCTGCATTGCACATCATTGCTTCATTAGCTATCAGAAAGGATACAGTTTACAATGATGTGATCTGGACTGCTGAAACACATCAGGGTCAAACCTCTACAGCACGGACCTAGGAGCTTTTGGAGCACACACAGGAGAGCATCAATTTGCACTTCCAGGGTGAGAAAGAAACCAGAAGCTGCCTCTGGCACTAACAAACACGCACTGCATGTTAGTGAGTGCATGTGAAATAGTGTCCTCAGAGGAAGAGCCATCAGCTCAGCATCTCCTTTGCACTCAGCTGTTTTCTCCTTGCATGAACCTCTGGTGCAAGCAAGCCAAAAAGAATAAACCAATTCTCATGCATTTGCTCTTTTATGACATCTAGGTACATGAGGGGTCAAACAGCGGAATGGGTGAACATCCTGCATGCCCTCGGAGCAAACGGCACCAGCTAGGGAGCTTCACAGTCCCTTCAGCAACAATTTCTCTCCCTTGCGTTTTCCTCTTGCCCAGTCCTAGGTGGTGGGTCTAAAGCGATTTATTGGCAGAGATGGGAGGAAAATCCAGAGGACCAACGTCCCTAGTGTTCCTAAATCCTGTGCACTCTTTCAGCTCTTCTAGATAGCACAGGGCTGGCCTGGGTCTCACCACGGCTGCTTCCAAACCCAACTCAGCCAAGACCACCCCACATGGGCTCCCTACTCTTCCCACCTTCCTAAAATGGGATCCTCATTGTCTCCCCGAGCCCGGTCCAGCACATCTTCAAAGTACTCAGATAACTAAGCAGCACAGAGCAGCCTGCGAGTGATTCAGCCAGCCCGAGGCCCGTGGCTGGGGTGTTTCACACCGCTGCTGTCGATGCCACCAACGTCTCCATCGCCGGTGGGAGCCCTGCGGGGCTGCCACAGGAAATCGGGTCTTAATCACCGTCTCACTTTTCATTCCCCACTTCAGTTCTGCTATTTTAGCAGCTGCTGCGAGCTGGCTCCACACTTTCAGATGAGCAACCGTTAGGGCAGAGGGTTTAGCTCGGCTGTTTTCAGGCTGCATCTCCAAATGCAAAGTAAAAGGTGAAGCTGGGGGAACCTGGGGGGCAGCAAAAATCAGGCAGCGATCAAGGCTTTAAGACACAACCATGCAAGGACCAGCCTCCTGCCCAGGTGGACATCGCCTGCAGCGCCTGGGACAGGCAGCCAGGCTGGTGACTCCATACAGGCAGGACTCTGGCACTGTGTGGACCTGCTGGCTGGGGCTGCTGCCCACTTGGGACAGTGGTGCGACACGGTCCGATGCAGATGTGTCTCCAGGTGCTTCCCCTTCTCCTTGTTCATGATACATCTATAGATCTGTTGTGATACCAGGGCTGGGCTTTATCAGCTAACTGCTCAGCCTATGCCGCAGCCAGGGAAAATTCCCCTTGCAGGGAGGAAGTCTGCTGCCACCGTAACCCATGCAGATGGCAGAGCCAGCCCCAGTACACCTGCACCAGAGATCATCTAAAAGGGAGAGAGGGTGCTGGAATCCGGAAAGGGACGTGGCCAGAGCTCACTGGCACAACCATCCCCATGCACCGGGCACAAGACTACTCACCAAGAGCCCATCAGCCCAAGTTTCTCGTGCTCACATGGCCCGTGGACCTCCAGAGGCAGCAGCCAAGCCAGGAAAACAAGAGGTTAGATTCTGAGCCCAGCTTTAGTTTCCTTCTCCTTTTGCAGCCCCTCAACCTAGGTATGATGGGCCAGGTTGAACAACTCCATCTCTCTCAGCCTTTCTTCATAGGATCGCAGCCCAGAAGGACCTAGAAACCTTTACAAACCACCAGGCAAACAAAGCCACCAAACATCCCTCTCCAACACAGTGCCCACCATCCTAGAAGCTGAACTTTTCCCTGTTCATTGTCACTACCAAGACAGAGGCACTGCAGAGATTGATGCTTCCCTCCCATTCACATGTGGTTGTTTCCATCAGAGCCTGATGCCACAATGTCTCATTTGGCAAACTCAGCTCCTCCAGGAGAAAATGGGAAACTGAGAGCAGAGGGTCTGGTCACCTTGCCCTTGGTGAAAAAACACTGGATCAATCATGAAACCTCACAACACCCTCTCAATGCGTTCATTCATTGCAATGACTATCCTGAAGTTCACAAGGCCTCTTCCACGGTGACTCATGGTAGGTAACAAGCATTTCCACGCCACGTTGTTAGCAGCACAGCAACACCCTGGAGAGACTGTAAGGAGAGGGAGCAGAAGTGACAACGTGGTTCTCGTGACTGGCCCAATGCCTAGAGGATGACACATGCCGGGGTGAGATGTCAGGGCAGACTTTGAGCCTGTCACTTTCCTTTGATTCAAGTGTCAAATATTCCTCTGTTGGCTTCCCATCAGTTGCAAGGTCTTCCCCTAAAGCCATCACACAAAGCTGATGCTGTTTAAAGTACACTTCAGGTGTACTGAGGTCTGCTTCTTAGATGGCCACTGGTTAGCCTGTTCGAAACAGACCACTATGGTTTCATCAAAGCACCTTGTGACGCTTGCCCAGCACGATTTGCCCAGACATGGTGAAATACCTGGGGATCTTTTCTGTGTAACTTAGGTACCAGCATCAAAATGGCAAGTCTTAAAATTATGGAACCCTTGAGCCATGACCCAAAGCAACCTTTGCCACAAAACTAATTAAAACTTTGGGAAAGGGTATAATATTTGCCTCCTGCCTTCCCCATGCTGCCTCAAGCAATATTATTCCTGAAAATCTCCCACATGATGCTTGTGCCATGACCTGAAGTCCTACCCTTGCCTTGCCATCACCTCCACATATCACAGGTGCAGTGGGTGCGGAGCCTGCGGGTGTCACAGCCACTGCTAAATTGCTGATGACCTATAGGAGTTTCCCCTTCTCCAAGCTGCCCTTGATCTGACCACCTTCTTCGTTAGAAATGGACGGAAGTCTTGCTGCAAGAGGGGCTCACAAAACTTTCTTTAAAAATCCCCCCCCAAACAGCTCATCATAGCCTAGGGCATGAGCACTGCTATAGCAGGTGTAGGATTCATCTCACAGACCTTATACCCACCTAAAGTGTATGTATGTAGTCCAAGCCGGCTGGCTAGGGGCATGTGATATCTCATCAACGAAAGGTATTTGCAGCGTTGGCGTTTGCATCTGAACAGTCAGTAGAGTAGCTTTTGCAGTTGGAGAGGAGTCTGCCACACAGCCAGGGAAGCTGAAGGTGCAATTCATCTCATTCATCACATCCATTGCACCTTAAACCCCATGGCCAACGTTGACTAGGTCTCCACCGACTACGGCAGAAACCGAACGCTGCACTGCTGACCTACACGGGGGATGCCACGCGATGACTTTCGCCTCTCCGACTAGTCAAATGGAAAGAAGTAGAGACTTCCAGAGGGCAAAATTGCTCTCAAAGCCTAACTTCAACACCTGAGATGTCGCTGCCCCCACCCGAGTGTGCTTCCAGCAGTTAATCCTCCATCCCTCTAGCAAGGGGAGGTAGAACAGATACGCCACTTTTTGGCTTTCCCACCTTGTGCTCTGGCTCTCCCAGTAAGTGAAGATGGTTTTGTGCTCATACGAAATGATGGACAAGGTGCAAATGCACACGTATTCCACCCCATAGCCCTGCCTCCGCAGGTAGCAGCTTTTGGCAACAGGGCAGGTGGGAACTGGGAGCGGGAGCATCTTGAACGGCTCCATTGGGATTCATTTCACCTGAGGATGGTTATCAGAGCATGCAGATGTGAGTGGTACATTCAGCATAGCTGTATTAACACATCTCAGTAAAACACCCTGAGACTCCAAGACAGAAAATGCTGCATGGGCAGCTAATTTGCTCCTAATAGCGCATTTACCTCTGGCAGAAGTTAGACTGTGAGTGCTTCATGAGCCATTCACAGGAACATTTGTAGGCATTACTGAGTAACTCAGGAACTTAATTATCTCTTTTAAAATGACCTGTGCGATTTAAAAACCTATTCGGGTTTTGGGTGCCCTGGGATCTGTAATCCCCAATCTAGTTGCACAGCTGGCACAATCTCAAAGTTACCATGCAGGCCACTCACGTTGCTCTAAATTGTTCTACCTACCCACTAAACCCACAAGCATGTCCCAAAATCCACCTTCTCAAACAGACAGAGAGAAGCAAAACCCCAGCAACCACCCCCTTACCCTTATCCGCTACCTGCTCGAGCTTCCCAGATGACAGCAAGAGTACACATCCCCTACTGGGCTCAGCAAACTTTCAGCACAAATGCATGCCTGAGCATCTTTAGGCGTAAAATACATGTATTTAGGGAAGTCATTACGCTTCTCGGAAACTTTTTGCAATATTAATTACAAGGCTCAGCAGCAGTTTTGAGAGTCCACTGGCAGTTCACAGCTTGAACCAAAGGACACACCACGCGTGAAGCCTCTTACTAATAATGGCCCGCAGGGCTGGAAAGCCCCCGTGCATCTCTCAGTCCCGCGCCTCAGCGAGGTGTCACGCCTGGTTGCTTGATTTGAATACGTATGGCTGAGGTCACCCAGTGGGAAGCACCAGATCCTGCCTCTGAGCTGCAATCCTGACCCCGGGGACGCAAGGTAAGCAGGGCAGGGGCTGGCACTTTCATTTCTCTACCCTAAAGTATTTCCTCTGAGCGATGGTTAAGAGCATTCATCGGGGTTGGGTTTTCCTCATTGTGAGAGGACATGCCCAAAGTGGAAAAATGTGCCGGTAAAATTCCTGATGCCTCTACCCTCGCATTCACTGGCTGATGCTACACCATCCCCAAGAGCCAAATACCCACCCCTTGCCCAAAGAGCAATGCCAGCTTATCACTTAGAACAAGTCAGCCCTGAGCTCAGTTCATGGCACGCGAATATCTGATCCCGAATCTAAAGGGAGAAGGTCTTAAAGGCGTTTTCTACTTTACTGGGCAGGGACCTAATTAAGCCTACGTTATAAGCTGTCACACAGGGGTTTGTGCTACAAGAGTTGTTCCCGGAGCCAGCTGCAATGTACTTTATTTTTATAGCACAAGCAGGACACAGCTCTTTTACTTTGGAGTGGCACAACAGCCTGAAGAACATACGCACAGCACAAAACACCTTGCAAACTAGATCCCACATCAGTTCTTGCAATAAGTGTAGTCAAGCACCAAAATCATAGAACCACAGAAAGGTTTGGGTTGGAAGGGACCTTTAAAGATCATCTAGTCCAACCTCATTGCCATGGGCAGGGACATCTTTCACTAGATGAGGATGCTCAGAGCCCCATCCAACCTGACTATGAACACTTCCAGGGATGGGGTATCCACAGCTTGTCTGGGCAACCTGTTCCAGCATCTCACCACCCTCAGAATAAATGCAGAGACCCAGATCATGCCATCAGCACACAAGCACAGATCTTCAAGCCAAGATTTCTCTTCTGTATTAATGCACTAGGGCTCTGGTTCATGTTCACTGACAAAACAAGTGCAGGACCTAACGTACCTCCACTGCCCTGCTGGAAGCTCCTGGCCCAGGCTGGCGCTGGCAAAAGGGACGTGCTGCTCATGCTGCAGCTATTCAATGTCACGGTCCAGCACCTTAGTGGAAACTAAATGCCTTCAGCAGTTTGAGCCATGGTGTGAACCGCAGGAAGGGATGCCCAAGTGCACGGTCCAGGTGGGGTACCAGCCATCCCTGGTGACACCGCATACAGCAGCATCGGGCAGAGCAACGCCACGCCATCACTGGCAACGTCCCTCGCTGCAGTGCTCCCCACCAAAATGCCTCCTTTTGACTCCGACTTTCCCTCATTCCTGCATGGCCCTTTGAACCCCTCCAAGCTGTCTACCCACCTTCAGCTAAAGCCACCTCAGCCCCCTGCCAACCCACTCGGGTCAACACCTCCCCAGCAGCTCCTGCTGTCCCTTAAGTACCTCCACCTTCACGGCTCAGCTCGTTCTGCATCTCCCTCAAGGACAGGTTTCTCCCCCTTAAATCTCATCACCTATTGCTCGCAGAGCCTTAACGTCAGTGTTTTTGGAAGCAGAGGTAGGTCTGGATGCATGCTCCCAGGTAGCCTGCAAATTTGTCGACAAACACAGCTATTCCAGATGGTTTCATGGAGCTGAGCATGTTGGGTACAACTCTCACTGGTTTTCTTTTACTTTACTGCACCCAGTATTTCGCCTTTAATGACTC
Source organism: Alca torda (assembly GCA_008658365.1). Classification (NCBI taxonomy): domain Eukaryota; kingdom Metazoa; phylum Chordata; class Aves; order Charadriiformes; family Alcidae; genus Alca; species Alca torda. The sequence goes on along the minus strand of CM018077.1, from coordinate 153,812,326 downwards.
AACATTAACGTGCTGCAACAGCAGTTGTCTTACCTGTTCCTGCAGCTTCTGGGTTGTCCTGCTGGAGAAGGGGCATAATGGCTCTGGAAAGAAAACAAAAACAAAAACCACAAAGAATCGAGGAAAGCCACTAACGGCATCTGTTAAAAAGACAAAACCTGCATCTTGTCCTGGAGGACAGCTACAAAGCTGCAGCCTTTCAACGCTAGCTTTCATTTTAAGGTGACATCTTGAAGCGTGGCTTGAAATGACATGAGCTGCCCCATACCCTGTACCCCCATCGAGGGAAGCAAACACTCTTCTGTCAACCCTTTAGATGGACAAACTAAGGGAAAAAAGGTGCCAGAGACCCAAAGCATGTTTGTGGAAAAGCATGGCTGGTGGAATTAAGGTTCCTGGCTCTTGGCATCGTGCTACAGCTGTTATAAAACAACATACTCATCTCAGCCACACAGCTATTGATGCTCTAGCATGAGTCATCCGTAATACTTATCTAATGGTGAGTAAGCTGCTCCTGCTGGTCACACTTTCCAGATCAATCTGTAAAGAAAACAAGAGGGGAAAAAAACCTATCAGAACATGTTATCAAAGAAGTGAAAGGAAGGGGACGGCACCTGGGCAGCAAGACAGCACCCAAAGTGGCAGGGGGAAAGTTGGCTTGGGGTCATCGGATGAAATACGCACACCAGAAGGAGCAAGACAATTATAAGGGTCCATACGAGGTGTGAGTGATGTAGCATTAAACCAAGCCTAATGTGACCCTTCCCACTGGTGGACACTGCAGCAAACACCTAAGGCAGTGGTGGACATGACACAGCTTTTGGGATTGGGACTCAAATTTACAGAAGATACGGCAGATGGGCGATCTGTGCTCATCACTTCCTTGCCACAAGCAGTGCTTGGCAGAGAGCACGGGTCCATCTAAGGACCTAGTGTCTGGGGAAGAGCTGCTTGGGGCCAATGTGCATAAATCCCGAACAGCAGGGAAACCCCAGCCCACCCAGGTGGAGGGTGCGAAGCGATCCTGAACTCGGGGGATGCTGACTCACCTAACCCTGTTTTCACTAAAGCTCAGCAACTAAATTGCAAATAATTTAATGGTGCAATACGTGAAAGAAAAAAGACAAAACTACCTTGTTTCAAATCTGTTTGATGAAAGCAACCCTGAACGACAGCGCTTGCTCTTTCGCACCCAGCCGTACGTGACCTTTGTGTTCGCCGCCTGCCTGCGCCTCGGCGAGCTCTGGTGAGCCGCAAGAGCAGAGGCCAAGCCGTAAGAGGACTTTCTCACCTGAGAAATCGCTGCTGAGGAGGTGGGGAAAATACCCCAAGGGTCTCCCAAGGGGGCTGAGTCATCGCAAGGGTGTCGTACAGAGATTTCGAAGGGGTAGCTGGGGAGCGGGGGCGGAGAGGGGAGAAAACTCCCAACACGTCCCCAACTTCACACGGCAGAAAGGAAGAGAAAACCCCAGGTATGAATCACCCTGCCCCAATATCTCGGAGCCACCAAAGCGTTTCACACGGGCTGCTGCGAAGGCTCCTGCCAGCAGAGAGGAGCCCATCTGGTGTCCTAGCAGCCGGCTGCGAGGCTTTGTGGGGCAAGGAGCTTCAAGGGTGGGCACAAGGCTTCTGTAGGCTTGCCTGCAAGCAGGCAGCAGACATGAGAACACGGCCATGGGGACCACTCCAGCCCTTAATGCTAAACCTTGAGACTCCATACCCAAGTCTGAAGTCCAAGATGGCCACCTCCATTTCATCCTACCTACTGGGACTGTAAAACAAAAGCTCCGTCATGGCTAGGACAGCATTTCATACAAACAGAATGGTCTGGGTTGCAAGAGACCTTCAAAGATCGTCTAGTCGAACCCACCTGCTGTAGACAGGGATATCTTGCACTAGATCCGGCCCTGTCCAGCCTGTCCTTGAACACTTCCAGGGATGGGGCATCCACAACTCCTCTGGGCAACCCGCGCCAGAGTTTCACCACCCTCATCATCATAGAAAGTTTCTTCCTCATGCTGAACCTAAAACTATCCTCTTTCAGTTTAAACGATTACCCTTTGTCCTGTCACTACAGGCCTTGGTAAAATGTCTCTCTCCATCTTTCTTATAATCTCCCTTTATATATTGAGAGGCTGCTAGAAGGTCTCCCCAGAGCCTTCCCTTCTCCAGGCTGAACCACCCCAAATCTCTCAGCCTGTCCTCAGAGGAGAGGTGCTCCAGCCCTCTCATCGTTTTCATGGCCCTCCTCTGGACCCGCTCCAACAGGTCCATGTCTTTCTTGTACTGCAGACCCCGCTGCTGGAGCAGTTTCACACCGGAGCACTCCCCAGCACCACTCAGGGCCACCTCCATCTTCCCTACCTGCCCCAGGGACGTGGGCTCTTGTAAGGTAAGTGCAAGAACAAGCTTGACTGTGGGCTTTTTTTTCTGGGTTAAATTTTGTTCAAGTCAGTGTTTTGACCCAGGTCACTGCACGGTCATGTGAAACCTAGCACCAACACTGGGGACGGGCTGGAAACCCATTTGGGAGAGGAAAGTCTGTGGAACCAGCCCCTTTGGCATTGGCACACTCATGTTTGATGAAAAGAGCCACGTAACCACGGCCTCGGACAGTTGCTCTCAGCACTTAACCATCAACCTCAGAATAAAACTGATTCCTTAATTTGAGGACAGGCTCTGTATGGGGACAGCCGTTTAGAAATAAAATCAGGCCAACTTATTCTCTCCTGAATCCTCACACTCATTTTCATTACGTACATTTCCTTCTCTCTCTTTTTTTTTTTTTACATGGTATTCAGGAGGGCCTCCCTGGAGCACGAACTCCATCTGCATCTACCTCAGGCAAGCGCAAAATCCTGCCCAGAAACAAACCAAACACCTCGCTCCCACTACTCTTATTAAAAAGCTTCTTCAAAACTTGTCTTCCGACATGATTAGAAACTTTCTTCTCATTTCCAGCCATCTCATGCCAGGTGAGATCCGTTTCCTCCTGAACCAACAGCATCCTTCTGCTTCAACAGGTCATCACCTCCTTGGTACACCTGGACTGAGCTGAGCAAGCTGTGCTCTCCCCTCCCAGCCCTTCTCGTCCTCTTCTTCCCATTCGAATTTATCTGGGGGACACAAGAACTGGACCCAGTCAACAGCCTGTCTCAGGAGGGTGACCTGTCCTCTAGGAAAACCCCCTGCTTTTCTAGGTGCACATCCGCTTCTCTGAGACGCTCCTAGTAGAGTCTTTGACTCCGGGTTTTGGGCTTGGTATTATTTTTTTTCCCTTTTTTTTGAGCTGTGCGGTCAAAATTGAATACGCCTTTTAAATGTCTAAACATACGTTTCATAGGAAACCAGTATACAGGGGAAAAGGGGGAAAATCTGCCACTGTCTTACATCTGACTGTCAAGATGCAAATAAAAGCGCTGGGCAGGAATTGAACTGGCCACAGCTGTAATCGAGCCTTAGCAGTGCTTTCACAGCACGTGTGGTATAAAATTAGACACAGATCAGGAGATTCCTGCAAAAAGAAAAGACCGGTTTTGCCATCTATAAATATTTTTTGGTGAAAAAAAAGACGAGAGGTCTTCAGACCCAAATCAGTTGAAAACTTGGTCTTACACAGCATTTAGCCTAGCCAGTTATGCGGGGGGGGGGGGGGGGGGGGGGGGGCAAAAAATAAAAATCAATAATTACCTATGTAGCAACCTATCGCAGCTCTACACATTTCTATCAGTAAATAAACGTAGTCGTATTACAAGGATTGCTCATCTGTATTACGATACGAAGGCAAATATATGCGCACCGCCAGCTTCGGACCGAGGCTCTGGAATTTACAGAAGCAAGGAAAAATCAACAGAGGCTTTGCCTCTTTGCCTGACTAAAGACCGCTGGTTTAAGCATACACGGCTTGCGCCGATGTTCAGTGAACCAGCCTGGCTTGCATGAGTGTGTGCACAGTCAAAGATAACTATCTCGATATATTTATATCAAAGAGGGAGAGAAAAAAAAACCCAAAAAAAGATCTTGCATGCAAAACGTGGTGACGTTCGCACAGATCTTGCAGATCTGGAGGCAACCGAGTGGTGCTCTCGGAAGAGGTCACGGCTCTGGAGCCGATAACCCCTCTGACGTGGACATCTTCTCAAAGGTCAGCTCATTTGGCTGCCCCTACAACTTCTGCTCTACACACCGTCGGTGCAAAAGTCATATACCGAGCACGCAACGAGGTGACACAGCACTGCAGTCATCCAGCTCCTCATTTTCTACAACCTGGAGAACGTTTTTGGGTCCCTTATTTTAGGCTTGGAAGTTTGGAGACTGGATTCTCGCAAAAAAACATGTGAAAATAGCCCCTTCCTCTTAACCACTAACGCTTAGACAGCACCTTCACCCTGGAATTGGTGAAGCATTTGTGTTTTTCATGGAGGAAAATCACAGCCACCGGTGGCACGTAAGAGAACTGCAGCTCAGTGTCACTTCCTCTGCAGTCAACCTACTTCTGGATTTGCATCTGCTTTGGTCACCCAGCTTCATCCAGCTGCTCCAAGCGCACTTCCCAGTCTCCACAGTAGCTACTTATTCTCGTCGTACACTGGGGTGTAAATACAGCCGTCACCTAAGATGTCTGCAGCCATTAATTAAATTTCCGGCTCTAGGTAACGAGAGATGCTATCTCTCTTCGAAAGCAGCAGCCTTGACTCAGCATACGCTGGAGAGACCGTGCTGCTTCACTTTCTTCAAAGGTCAGCAAGGTAACGCCCCGGAAACCCCGAGTAGTAACACCTCATCCTTAACCAAGGTACGGGAGCTGTATTTAGGCAGCTGCCTGATCACAAGAGCAACAAGGCCACGTGTCCGCTCAACAACAGCCAACTCGGCACACGGATGCCTTTTATTAGCCGCCCTTTTATTTAGCTTTGCTAGGAAGAGCGTGCCGCTCCGCTGGTGGGACCTGCAGCCTATGGAAGAGCGGTTATTAGTGAAGCTAATTACAAACAACGCGGCTACTTAAGAGGGCTAAAAATAGTGTCAGTGTATTAATAGAGGGAGCACAAAACTGGGACACGGAAGATGAAGATTCTCAACTCGAGCCCAGCAACACCCTACACAATCTCGGGTAAATCTCTTCATCTGCATGTTTCGTTTTCATGGTTTACAAAGCAGGCACAAAAATCACTTGTCAGAAAGGCTGCGAGGCTGGATTCCTCAACGTCCGAGGGCACCGGGAGGTCCTCTCCTGTATCTCCACGCAAGTGTAAAACATTCCCCTGTCAGCTGGACTGGCTCCCTGACACTAATTTCATGCCATTTATGTGGCAACTCAGGTGACAGTTCCCAGAAAACTGTAACATTTGCCTTAAATAGCTGAGTTCACTAATCAGTGATCAAAGGAATGCAGACTTTGGAGCCAGTTTCCAGCTGACCCGGAGCTGCTGGAGCAGAGCAGCAAGCGAAGCCCTTGGCACACCGGCTCTGCCCAGCACCCATCTGCAGGCAGGAAGACCACGGGGAAGGGGGAAATGTCTGACTCATTTACTGCATGCAAACTTTAGCCAATTTAAAAATCTTGTGATTTGCATCTAGCTAATGACCAGAGGCAGAAAGACTTGTAAAGACATTATAAAACCCTCTGCCTCCCCACCAGACGAGCCCGGTCTCAGCCCAGCACCTGAGAGGAGACATGAGAAATCAAGCCTTTCCTTCCCCCAGTCTGCAGCCTCTCAGTCAAACTACTTACAAAAGCAAACAAGCCCCTGACTCCCCTTCCAGGCTGGACAAATGCGACCGCCATGCTGGAGGACATCTGAACGCTGGCCTGGCAGCAGGAGACCACATCAGCCACCAGAAGAAGGAAAGGACATGAAGCCCCACAAGCTCCTCTCCCAAATCCCTGCTGTCCCAAGAGAAGCTCCAGTGCCCAAAACCTGACCAGCATTGCAGGGGTACCAAGGCATCCTTGCACCGCTCGGGCTGCCATCTCCCCAGCTTCCAGCCTAGTTTTGAAACTTCACAGCACTGACGGCTACGTGCAGGGTAGCCAGATGCGCACAACCTGTGGTCCACCCACTCAAGCTGCAGCTGCGTGGATGCAAACCTGGCATTGCCCCAGGATGCCGAATAACCCTTCTACATCCACCCCTCTGATGCAGCTGGTTGTACAGAAGAATTTAAAAAATTGTCTTTAATGACGATGCAACTGTTGTGCTATAGGGGACCTGCCTCCTAATAACTGTAATGCAACATTCCTTAACGAGGAAGAAAAGGGAGTGGAAAATTAATGTGCTCCAGCATTTGCAGAGGGCTTCGCCTATTGATTTACAAAAGAGAGAGCCTGAGTCTGAAAATGAGACGATGCAATCCCACGGTAAATGACAGTAGTTTTCCTACCTTTGTATTGATGCAGAAGAGATAAGACTCTGCCCTTGAGTGTTTTGTTACCTTCTGCTCAAGAGTTCAAGATGATTTAAAAACAAAACAAAAAAAAAAAAAAAAGGAAAAAAAACATAAAAGCCACAAACCATACCAGTTTCAATACAAACAAACAGGGATGTTTTCTTTAGCCATTTGTACTGCGGCAGGAGTGAGATAAGCGGACCTTTCATATGAGTGTTGTGAAAATAGCTGCAGGAAGATAACAAAAATTGAAATATATGTTAGATATAACTGTCAGCTACCGTCATCTCAGGCTGGAACTGTTCCCACGCTTAATCTCTAAGACGAGCAAACAAAAACACCTAGCAGGGCTTCAGAAAGTCAGCATCCATCAGCTGTACAACTGGCTTCCTAACCAGGAGCGGTGGCGGGACCCCCGGAAGCAGGGGCTGAGTCCTGGCGACAGAGCACTGAGCGGGAAGAGGAAGGATGAAGGGATGGAGGGGGGAAGGAAGAGACATGGGAAAGAGGAGCAGTCTCCTCCCTCCTCCACGCTTCCCTTCCTACCTGCCCAAATTACTGAAGGCTTCTGCCGCCCACCATGCTTTCTAGTGGACATAAAGTCCTTTACCACCCTCAGGAGCAGGCGCTCAGAGAAAGCCAAAATTGCTTCGAGAGCCAAGAGTGGCCCAAGGCTGCCCAAGCTCCTCACTGAGCTCCAGCAGTCCCAGGAGAAGACCCAGCTCACGGCTGAGGTGCTGGGACATACTCGGTTGGCAGTGCTTCAAGCCCCAGCTTTACCCTGCAGCAATCCTCCTTGAGTTTGGGTGAGATGTTTGATCTCCCGTAGGACTCTGCAGCGGAAAGGGGGATGACCCCTCTCTTCTGTACTTTGCTCATCACAGTAATCCAGCTGTAGGATCGCTGCAGCCCAGGACCTCGGCAGGTGCCTGGGGACTGCGCGGCACAGCAGGTCTTTGCTGTTGGTGGGGACTCAGGGGTGGTACTCTGCAAACCAACGGGAATGTGAAAAGAAAGTGGCACCAAGTTACGACCCTGGGAAGAAAGAAGGGACACGCCTGGTGCATGCTTTTTTCTTCTTTTTCAAGCAGATGAAACATTTTCAAACCTATGACCTATTTTCTTCTAAAATATCCCTTTATGTTGGGATAAAGCAATTCATTGAGATGGAGGTGCTCTCCAAAGCTGATATCCATAGCCCCGAAGGGGCAAAGGAATTTTATCTACTTAAAGGCAGAACAAGGCACTTCAAAGTAAAAAAAAATACATAAGCTGTCAGAAAAAGTGATTTTTTTTTTCCTTTTTTTAAATAATCACCTAATTCATCAGCAAAGTGAAACTACATTAAGAAAAGGGAAACTTTAGCGAGGCGTTGGGAAGTATCTAACAACTTCATGCATCTTCCTGTTGGGAAAAGCTTCCCATGGGAAGGTCAGCGGCAGCGGAGCGCAGTCACCACCGGCTTCCCTAATCCGGCGCTGGCAGCATCGGGAGTGGCGGATGCGGCGGGTCCTTCCCGGCTGGCCCACTGCAGGATGGAGTTGGGCTGACTTCATCGGAAGCGGATCCCGCCTCCCCCCCCCGCTTTCCCTCCTCCCCCTCCGGCCCCCCATTCATGTTGGGAAGGAGCTTGGCAAACCCTGGGGAGATTACAAGGCAGGGGAAGCAGGAGGTTAAAACACTCTGAGGCCCCTTTCAGTCCAAAAGACAAAATAATCGTGAAGCTAAAACAGATGCTTTGCTGAAAATAAAGAGTGGTTTACACGAGTCTCAAAGAGAAGCCAAAAAACGAAAATATCGTGGAGTCCCAGGAAACTGAGCATCCTGCTCTTATAAATAACTATAATACTTGAGGCTACAATAATATTATTGCAATATTTTGAAATAGTGCTGGAAAATCATACATGTTGTTTGAAGGATAAATTTGAGATGGCTCAAAAAGGAGACCATGCCGCTGCATCTGATGTAATGAAAGCCCTGAGTTTAAAAATATATATATTTACCATTTATTTCCATGAGTGACACCAGGGAGACTGACAAGGCCAGCCACCCAGGCAGAGGGACGACCAATCGCCCATTTAAATGAGCTCTCAGCCACCAGAGTGAGAGATGCCAAGCGAAAGCGCATGAAGAGATAAGTCAGGAAATGCCAGTTTTAAACGTAATTATGCTCAACTCCCATCCTATTTGGTGGGCCAACCCGTCGCCCTGGAGAGGAGCAATATTCCGAGAGAATATCTCTGTAGGTTCACGGACATTTGTCCATGGTCTTTTATGGTGCTTTGACCCAGCTCACCTGTGCAGGTGATGGGATGCTCAGGCTCTGGGCTCACCCACTCCTCCACCTTTCTGCTGAACCTGCCACCTCCAAGTCTCAGGAGGTGCCGGCGGTTTCTTGGCGTGAGCACAACTCTGCTGCTGAATGGACTGAAGCTGCCACGTTTCTTCCCTCTCAGTGCAAATGGATCAACTGCAATCAGGGATCACAACTTGCAGGATTTGGAGAATCATAGAGTCACAGAATGGTTTGGGTCAGAACAGATCTTCAGAGATCATCTAGTCCAACCCTCCTGTCACGGGCAGGGACGTTTTCCACTAAATCAGGTTGCTCTGAGGCCTGTCCAACCTGGCCTTGAACACTTCCATGATCGGGCATCCAAAACTCCTCTGGGCAACCTGTCCCAGAGTTTCACCACCCTCATCGTAAAAAGCTTCTTCCTCTTGTCCAACCTGAACCTACCCTCTTTCAGTTTAAACAGCTACCTGTCATTACAGGCCTTGGTAAAGAGCCTCTCTCCGTCATTCCTATATATTGAAAGGCCGCAATAAGGTTTCCCCAGAGCCTTGTCTCCTCTAGGCTGAACAACCCCCAACTCTCTCAGCCTGTCCTCGTAGGAGAGGTGCTCCACTGGGACACGGGGGTAGATAAAGGCAGCTCTCCTGGAGGTGAGCCCACCCTTGGAGTTTGGACTCTTGTTTATTTTATGTATCTGATGAACTCCTCCGGCTGCTGCACCTGCTAACCCAACCCTTCTGAATGGCAAAAGGACTCTGAATCGTCTTCCCCGAGTCTCTGGACCTCCTGGTGAGGAGCAACTCACCAAGGGAGGGAACAGCACAACCAGCAAGATTTGGCCCTACCTCGTGCCGCTTTCCAGAAAGCTTGAAGCACTCATGCAACTGTCCTGGGACCGGGCAGCTGAATTCTGCTGCAGCTGCACCCGCAGCTATTCGCTGAGACCATGCCTCAGGGGTTTTACATTTGCTGGCTACTTATACATGCTGAATTCAAAGATGGAGAACAATCTTCCTCCCTACTGTCACCTCAAGCCATCTCTCACCTCGCTGCCAGCGCGGTTGTCCGCAGACCTCCCTTCTGCATCGACAGGTGATTTTTTCATCCCCAACTTCAAGCCAGACCCGTACAGAAGTGACAGCCCCTTCGTTTAGTTCTTACACGGCCAAAATACCCACAACTCAATTACAGCCGAAAAATTCCTCCTGCCCGGCAAAAAGAGCTGCCAATTTTTCACTTGCAGAACCCAGTGGCAAACAGCGGAGAAAACGGAAAAGCAGAAGGGAAAAAAATAGGGCGGAGGGATGAAAAAAAAGGAGGAGAAAAAGGAAAATAAAGGCGGGGGGCGGTAGCGGGGAAGGAGACATGGAGAAAAGGATGGAAAGAACAAAACGACCGAGTGAGGTGACTTCAGTCAGGCTCAGGCACCAATCCAGCGCTTGTTCCCCTGGCATACTGCCCGTGAAGAACAGGCACCGCATTAGGTACCAGGTCCCCTGCACACTGCCTGGCCCCGGGCTTCAGCCTTCCTCCTGCACAGACGGCCCCATGATCATGTTTCGATCCTTATAAATTATTGACATCAGATATAAGGAAGCGGAGACATTAGAGACGGAAAAGATGCACCAGCCCATCCCCTGAGGAAGAGAGCTGCACCCTGTGTCCCGCGAGTGAAGCAGCGATGCTCTTGTCTCTCCTTGGGAAGGTGTTTTGCTGCTCAATGCTCTCACCAGGCCAAATTTCTGCATGATAACTTTGCATAAATTGCATTTCTTTTGAGTTCTAATCCCTTCCTCCTGGCATCAACACCTGCCTGCATCCCATGCAGTCCTCTGGAGTCGTGCAGCGTTGCTGGGACGCTTCCCTTTTTAAAACTTTCATAAGAAATTAATCATTCTGCAAAGCCCAGTGAAATACACCTTGAAGAATAATCCAAGGATCAAGTATTTAAAAAAAAAAAAACAAAACCAGACTAATTTTGAAAACTGAGGACCTTCAGCTAGAACTTCACTCTTCCTGCCTTCGCCTCCCAGAGGGGGAGGGCCATCGCTAGCGAGGGATGCGGTCAGGAGAAAAACATTTCCTGAGCTACGGACCAACTGCTTTGTAAAGTTACTCCTGCAGCACCAAAGGAAACGAGGGACTCCAGCGCAGCTTCATCCTGCATCCCGCGACGCTCAGCCAGCTGGAGTTCGTGGGATGTACCCCCCCTCCCGAATGCTTGGCAAAATTTAGAAAGCACAAAACAACCCCGACCCCCTCCCTAAGCATCGCATTTTAAGAGCTAACTCCCTCCTGACAACTGAGATAGAGCACACAAAGGAACCTGTCATGCTTTGAACTCCACGGTAATTCACCTCCTTGCCAGGATTTACACATTCTTTCTGTTGGCTCCAAGAGTTGTCAATGCTTCCTTCACTTACCCAGAGCTTCGCGCAGATGAAAGACTCCCGCTGCGAGTCGTCAGGATTTACTGTAATTTTGGTTCAGATCAGGAAAGCACTTAGGCGTGCGCTTAAATCACTGCCGAAGTCAAGGGCACCCGGTTGCACGCTCCCATACTCCAAAGCAATCAAGATGAAAACCCTTTTTTTTTTTTTTTCTTTGGGATAAAAAGGCACGGAGAATCTTAATTAAAGCTAGATGGCAATTATCTAAATGAGCTGTTTGTTACCGTAACAAATCAGGCGAGAAGATGATCACGCACAGTTTGGACGGGAGGACAGAAACTGGATGGGGAAAAGGCATCACTGAGAAGTTGCTCGAGCAAACACAGGGTGCAGGACACAGTGTTCATCCACGGCGCCTTTGAAAACGGGCTCCGCGTTTTCAAGACACCAAAGCTCCAGAGGAGAGGTTCCCAGGTAGTTTTTACTGAAGATTCCCCTTTTGAGCAGATGTTTTCTGATCTGCTCAAAATGGAAGGGACTGAAATCATCCATTTCTTCCCCGCGGTGTAAAGCATTTCTGTCGGCTTGTCCTGCTTCACATGCTCGAGCTTATGCTGCTACTGGGAAGCCCTGAGCGTGGAGCAGGTGTTTTGGAGGCTCTTCTAGACTCAATGATTGCTACCTGGCTGGCAGCAGCCGTGCTAAACAGATTTGGGGATTCAAGTATTTGGGAATATTTTGGTAGTTCAGCCCTTCCAGTCCCCATTCCTGCATTCCCTTGCTCCACAGGTCTCTGCTGCAACATCACCCGAGGCTGCACCAAAGCAGGACCCAAACTGGGCACCAAAAACTTCCCGGCCACGCGCTGGAATCGCTTCAGCCTTCCCCCTGTGAGCGTAAGCCTAATCCAGAAAATAGTTTCTAGCAAGAGCACTGCGGGTTCCAGGTTGACTGTGCCCTGGTGGCTTCTAGAGAAAAATTACCTCAAAATGACCTCAGCCGAGAAATAATATGACAGGTTTGATTTGGGTTTTTTTTCCAACTGCAAACTCAGTCTGGGAACTGAAGCAAAGACGTGAACTCTCCTCGTCACCTCAAGCACCGCTACCTGTCACGCAGTCTTGAGATGCGTGTGCTACGGGTGCAGCGGGTGCGGGCCATGGGCATGTGGGAAGCACGCCATGGGAACGCGGGATGCTTGCTATGGGTATGTAGGGTGCACACGGCGGGTATGTGGGGTGCACATGGTGGGAACACTGCCTGAGTCCAACTCAGCCAAGGTTACCTGCAACAATTCAGAAGCCACAGCGAGACTCGATGCCTGAGTTGACGGACAGACGGAGCACACGGTGGGCAGTCAGAGGGAAACCCCTTTCCTCTTAACAAATCCAACATGATCCTGCAATAGGATGAAGAGCAGGTGCCCAGCAGAACAAGCCAGGCTGACTCGGCTGGCAGTGACCTGGCTATGCCGCCTGGTTGCCCAGCTAGCCACCAGCCTTGAGCATGGCGCTTCCCTCCAACCACCTGCAATCCCTTCCATGAGGCAACCACCCATTTCCAGAGGACAGGACAGCACTCCACCCAAAGGCAAACCAGCAATAAACAGGCACCTCAGCAGGAGCCAGGTAACAGGGAAAAACCTGACCATGGCACGATGTGTGTGGTGCGGACCCGGCTGGGGAGTGAAGCCCAAGGGCTGGCTGGTCATCCATCGCCCGGGAGACCTCCATCCCAGTGTGACCTCCGGGCACCGGCGTTGGGCCAGTGGTTGCCCAACCACTGGCACAGGGCCAGGGGTTGACGGGCCGGCCCGAGGTTGCGGCGGCAAGGCTGAGGTGACTCAGTGCGATCCAGGGAGGAAAATGGTGAAGTGAGAAAGTCTGAAGGAAAGGGGACCCAGCCCACATGTGATGGCACCCAGAGGTGCCTGGGACCCCCATACTGCGAGCTGTGATAAGTGCCAGGCTGCCCAACAGAAAGCAGGAGGCAGAACATGGAAAAACTTCAAAATCGGCCTGTGGATGTTGTTTCAGGAGAAGGAGGAAGGCTGCATGTCCCCAGGGACGGTGCCACCCATGAGGGGGGTGGCACTGGCACTGTCCCGCTCTCTGACCCTGGGACGGGGCTCCCTGGGGATGCTGCACCCATCAGCCCCAGCACTCCTTGCAGGCTGACAAAGAGGACAGCTGCTGCAAATGGCAGAAGAGCCTCTCCGAGGAGTCACTCACGGTGCAGTCTTGGCCCACCGCCACACCACAGAGGGACGTTATCTCTAGGCATCTCACAGGGAGCCGCAGAAGGCGGTGCCAGTGGTTTGGCTCTTCAAAATGAAGCGGTCCTCCCCGGGCAGCATCGCTCCAAGACCCATCCCACGCTCCTGAGAGCACACCAGGGCTGAGCCAGCAAGGGTGCTCATGGGGGGACCTTCAGCCACAATATCCTCACCATACCCGTCACGGTTGTCGACCTTAAACCGACCTAAAGAATGTCTTTTGCTGGACATCTGAGACTTGACCTCCTGATGTATATTACGTGGCTGCCACAGGCCACCATGAAGATACTTGTAATTAAAGGGTGGGTGGAGTGACTTGCCATGGTCACAGAGAAACTGAAAAACTCACGTGAGACCATTTATCAGAAGAAACCCACAGTGCGCATTCAGACAGTCTCTCTCCGTGGAAGAGGGTATTTTGCCAGATTTATTCTGAGCCAAGAAGACGACCCTGTCCTGTCCTTTGTACAATACTGTATGAGAGTATTGACCTGGCGAAGACACCCTCCTGCGAGGAGAAAACAGAGATGCTAATTCACAGCTGCCTTTTCCAGGAACCTCTTATGGAGAGTTTGACCATGCTTGGGTGGCTGGGTGGGTGGCTGGTCCTGCTTTGTGCCCAGGAGGGCTCCTAGGGACAAACCTGCCTTCGTGGACGGAGCCCACCTAGAGGAAAGGACAATCCACCAACAGGTCCCTCCACTTTCCATCAAGAGCTTTACCTGGATGCATAGCAGAAGCCAAACACCCTGTGTAGCTGCTTCTCCACCACAAATAGGCAAAGAGAAGACAAAAGGAAGATGCTGGACAGGAAGAAGCTATAAAGAAGAGCAGTGGTTTCTCCCTGGCTCTCCTACCTGCTAAACACCCAGAGAACACCTTGAATCATTGGCAACTACCAGATAAGCTCCCAAAGCACTCAGGAGAGAAAGAGAAAGAGAGGAAGGAAAATAATCCATCCATTCAAGAAGCGGGAGGATGGAGAGATGAAGCTTTAGGCAAGCTGTGAGTAAGTCTGGAGAAAAGCTATTTTCTAGTAGGATGGTTACCACCTAATTTGCAGCAAAGTCTTCGCGTGCAGTGGGAGAAGAGGGTCCCTGGTTCCGACTGTCTGCGAAGCTTGAAGTTATCAGCCATGCATACAAGGACCTTCCAAGTGAAGATGTGTTTGCACAGCTGTAGGCCCCTCAGTTTTAGTTCAACGAACAGCCTCGCCTTCCCTCCTCAATCCCACCTCCTCCCAGGCACACAGACAATCCTCCGATCCGCAACAAAACCCTGACGCAAGCGCCTCTGACCTACAGACACAAATCCATTTATCGGCGGGCTGGGAGGCTGGACAAAGAGGAGCGGTGTCTAAGAGCTGGGTGCCAGGGCCACTCTCTGATTCAGCAAAGCCCCTGATAAGAAATGTCATCCTCCATTGAGTAATTTTAGCCCGCGAGATAAGAATCTCTATCAGGCTCAAACATATGGCTGGCTGCAGAGCACGCAGCAAAATGAGACGGGTAATTTATTTGCTTGTGCTAAGAGCACTCCCAGACTCAGAAAAGCTGATGCAATGAAATAATAAGTGCCAAATTACACTCCATTCTTCTTTGGAGACCTGGAAGAGGCTCCTGTGAGATACGAGGGGTTGTATCTCTCTCTTCCGAGCATCAAGCCACCGAGGAGACAACAGTACTACATGACTAATGAAGACGGGGCTGCATGGGATTTTCTAAGGTCTGTTCCTCTCATTAAAACTACTTGTTACACAGGAACTTACACCCACGGATACCACCAGTGCTCTGCATGAAGTGCCAGTAGATGCTATCCAGGGGAGGAAGCGGAGGGGTTAAGTGACAGAATTACACAGGACCAGGCGCTGAACTCCAGTCTCCTGAGATAAGCCCTAATGTTAGAGCACAGTTTAAAATTAATGGCCTGCAGCACCATTGCTGCACTTGGTGCTGCAACACTCTCCTGCCAAGCCCAACTTAGCACCTCTGATTTACGTGACCTGAACTAATCCCTATAAACATGACATTGGGCCAGACGTTGCATGGCTTGGGCTGCTCAGAGAGTAATGAGCTACGGCAGGAGCATCTGATCCATGGGGACAACTCAAGGACACTCCCAAGAAGCACTTAACATGTTTAACCACTAGTTGCTGGGAGGATCTGCTGGGGAAGGCTCGCTCCTAGAGAGCTTGCTTTCTTGTTCTCTTCCCTTCTTTGGTTATCATCAAGGGAGATACCAAACTAGATGGTCTCACGCTGTACAGCCACTTCTGCTCCCTCTCATCTTCATCAGCACAGCTGCTGTTCCACACGTATCATATACGTCCCCACCATCACCTTTAAACAGGGGAATTTCACTCTCAGACTGAAGATTAATATCCCAACGTCCACTCTGAAACAGAAACTCATGCTTAACCTGCAAATATTTCAATTTGGTGCTTCCAAGGAACTGGGTGAGACTCAGACTTTGAAAGTGTCCTTCCTCTCTCCGATTCAAAACGGCTGTAGAAATGTAGTAGCTACACACTTGGTCATAGATAGTCTCTTCAATGATGTGAAATCAATGTTGCTTCCTGGCCAGCAGTATCTTCCCATCACCAGATCTACCCGTGTCCTTGGCATTCTCACCGGAAATATCGGCAGTTAAACCAATGACTGAATGAGTCAGGGAGATTAAAAACTTCTCACTAATGATAGAATCACAGAATCATAGAATGGTTAGTGTTGGAAGGGACCATAAAGATCATCTCGTTCCAACCCCCCTGGGCAGGGACACCTCCGCTAGACCAGGCTGCTCAAAGCCCCATCCAGCCTGGCCTTGAACACTTCCAGGGATGGGGCATCCACAACTTCTCCGGGCAAGCTATTCGATACTAATACTAAGAGATGGTCCTTCCAGCTCAGTGCTGAGACATGGGTGTGAAGGAAAGTAGGGAAACCTCTAATCTGAAAAAAATGAGGGGAATTTCATCTCAAGGGAGTTCAATCCAGCATCTTTCTTCATTGCCAAATTTATTATGGAATGTTAACATGATGATACAGGTCTACATGCACACGCTGGCATGGCCTTCTTGGCAACATCCCACACAGTAACCTCAGAGGAAGAGCTGGATGAACCCTCTCCCCCCTTACTACCACACAGCCTTCGCATGAACCGGCTGGACCACACAAAGTGCAGCAGAGGAAAGCCACGCGTCCCTCACGCCTGTTGAGTTGTATCTCTACAACAGACCAAGCCCAAGACACCCTCTGCCGTCCCGGCTAGCCTTCCCCTCCAAGGAATGCTTCCAGCACTCCTGAGCCCAGGGCACGATAAGTGAGGAGACACACACGCTTATGAGGAAAAATATTTGCAGCAGGAGGGAAGCTAAAAAATAAATCAAGCTTCAACTTTCTTTTCTGCAACCAACATTTTTCAGCTCTCCAAAGGTGGTAAATTGAAACCAGGTAATTTTGCTCTATTTTTTCCAGCTCCTGCTTTTCTCCTCTTATGGCTTTGGATGAGGCAATGTGATAAGCCCATTTATTTCAGCTTGCTTTGTATCTCATCAGTTTGGAAAATATAGCACTGCCGTGCTCTGGAGCTGGAGCCTCAAACAGTGCAAATGAGTGTGAGGGACTTGTCATCCTCACTTCCAAAAGTAAAGCAGCAAGTTCCTCTGGCATAAAGCAAAGGCACGAAGCTTCCTCCAGAAGCGATATATTTAATGTGCGTGTGTAAACAGAGATGCTTGAAAAATTAATTCTTAGATATGTGGACAAGTAAGACTGTAGAGATTTGCTGATCATTTTTACATGAAGCCTGCTCAAGCGTCTGCTGGCCTCTGCGATGGGCTCTGCAGAGGCAGGCAGGGGTGACACAGGACACGGGAAGTGGGCAAGGGAACAGGAGAGAGGATGGGGCAGCAGGAGAAACTACTCAATCAAAAATCAATGCCTGGACTCATACCACTTCTTGTCTGATGGATATTGGACTGAGGGGGGAAGAAGGGAAAATGTTTGGCTGGTTTAGGGTATTTTTTTACCTTGTTGTGAAGCTTCAGTTCCACTCTAGAGGTCAAGAAGTTGGCTTGTAGCATCACCTCTCCCCCTTCCTCCTGTATCTTCCCTTGTGCATCCTCCTCCTGGGCAAAATCCATCTCTCTAAAATGAGAGCTACACTCCAGGCTTTTCTCCTTTTGAGCGCTCCCAACAGCAACACAGCATTGATTTTAGTTACTTGTGCAAAGCAGCCAACTCTGTCCTTTCTCCTTGTGTGATATTGGAGAAATAAACTGAAACCTCCCTGTCCCCAAAGCTGAGGGGCGGCTGCCTGGAGAGTTCAGCGAGTCTTTTGATATATTGTAATCCAAGCCAAATCGCAGCTCGTCCAGTTTCATCATCCAAACAGTGGATGCACCTATAAAGAAAACACAACTTTAACATCTGGATCGGGACAGATTGACAAACTTTTAGGTTGTAGACATGATTCCTGTTAGTATTAAAAGAGCTGAAATGTTTACCCCCATGGGAGAGTGGTATCTGGTTCACCCTTCAAGGGAACACCTTGACCTTGCAGTACTGATAGAAGAACACCTCGGTCTTGCCCACAGATTCAGCCAACAGAAGGTACTACTCAAGCAGATGAACAAAGGATGTCAAAGAAAGCTGAAAAAGCACCAATTCTATCATCCTTGGAGGGTTTCGAGATCTTGATTTTTTTTCCCCATTCTAAATGAGTGGGGAAAAAAAAAGATAAAAACCTTGAAATTTGGAAGGTTGTTAAATTCAAACTCATTTTCATTTGAAGCACTTTGTTTCAACACTTGGAAATTTTGCCTTAGGTGTCATAAACTTTTACACTTTTCATTATATCTTGCATTAGAAACAGAGAGTCATTTCAAATACAAATCAAAACACAAACATAGTTGGAAAATTTAGATGTACAGTCACTAGCCAACCCTCTCAAAAATGTTATTATACTTTTCCCAAAAAGGGGTATTTATTGAAGTCGACTCTCCCAAGGGTGCACTCAACTTCAACATAGTGGCACATTAGCGAAAAAATCCCAGGCAGCTCAAATGCCGACAAAGGAAACATCAAGCTACTCGAATCAAATGAAATGGATTTTAATATGCAATGCAATAAAGTTAGTTTTACATGTAAATTCTATCCTAAAAGAATTTCTGTGCTCAGCTAGAGATTCGTACAGAGTAGCTAAACGATTACATTGTGTGTTGATAAATATTAATGCAGACAGTGCTCCACTGGGTATAAAATACTGGTCCAACAAGGAGGCGACAAAAGCTCCAAAAATCAAATCTAGATTAAGTTCTAAGCTTTGCCAAAAATAGGAATTGTTTGTGTACAGACAGAAACAGAAATACACTATATCTAGGTACTTTATGTGGAACTGAAGATTTTCAGAATCTCCAGGAGCTCCTTCCATGGACACTGGCCAGATGTGAACACTCCAGCGTAATGATCCTGAGAAAGAAACTACAAGCCCTTATCTGCTTCCAGGGAACATTTGAAAGAGATGGAGAATCAAGGCAACGGAGAGGTCTACAAGATGTCCTTGGATGGCAAGAGCCACAGAAGGAGGAACTGGCAGCCCCATCTCACTAGGAACAGACCACAAATAAACTCCAACCACCAACCAAGGAGGACCGCCAGGGCAGGAGACACAGAAATCAGGTCTAGGAGGTAGCTGGGAATAACTCGTAATTTAGCCTCATAAAAGAACAGATCTCTTTCATTAGTGTGAGAGGGTGAAGAGGGTAAAGAGCAGCACCACATAGTTGAGTTCTTCATGTAGGAGACCATGGCGGGGGGATGGACATGACTTGAAACAATTACCCTGCCACAATGGCATGGCAGAGCTGGTACTCCCTCAGCAGAAATCAAACCAAGCAGGAAAGCCCCAGTTCATCACCATCTCTTCTGGTGCCCCTAGTCACGACTGGGAGCTCCTGAGAAGAGACAGGTAACAAACACGCTGCCAGCAACTCTCTCCCTCCACTTGCACAGTGATATAGGCACATGCTCACCAAGTGCCTTCAAGAAGCAACTGAAGGAAAGACCTTGCAACAAAAGTGCCAAAAGCAAGGTGAGGGAAGAGTATTTCTCTAGCTGTAATTCTGATTTCTGCTTACAGGGCTCTTCAACGTGGCAGAGAGATGACTTAAGGGAGGTAGAGGTATGACGCGTCTACGTACTCAGAAATAAAAGGGTGAGCAACTCTTCCTTCTACTATGAGAACAAGGATGCATCAAACAAAGCAAGAGGCAGGCTTGAAAGAAGCAAAAGGAGGTGCTGCCTTGTGCAATGAGTAGCAGATCTGTGGGACTCCGTTCCCAAGGATATTGTGGTACTCAACTTTGTATAGATTTTAAAGGAAACTAGACAAATACCTGACATGGAAACACACAGTGGATTGCTGAGTACACCAAAAGTTCCTGAGCTGAAAGCAGTAGAGTGCTGGCAGAAGGATGTACCACATACGCTTGTTCTGCCTTTACTTTTCCCTAAGCATCTGCTTATGACCACTTTGGAGACCAGATTTTGGGACATTTTGTCTTACCCAGATTTAATGTTCTTAGTTACGGAGACCCTGAATGAAATGACAGGCTGGCAGGAGAAGGAGGAGGACTGGTCTATACTGCTGAAGAAACGTTTCCCTTGGGCACAGAATATGGCACAGGAGCTACAAAGCCACCAAGGCGCAAACATTTTTGCTGCGGAAGCTGGGAGGGTGGGTCAGGGAAGCACTGCCAAAGGAAACCAGGTCTTAAATGGTGTGGTGGAAACAAATGGCTATGGCACTCCCTGGGAGGATGGGAAGGACAGCTAGGAAAACAGGGATTGGAAATAGGGCCTAACCCACAAGGGTGGCAATACCATCCACAACTCCAGAGCAATGGGCCTCTCTGACCATCTCTTGCTGCTTTCTGTATTTACGCCTCAAGCATTTACATGCCGCACTGTTTCTCATTCTCCAAGACCTGCTATGCTGCTCTGGGGGCCTGGCTCTCTAAAGGCCCCCCCACATACACATACCAAGCCGCTGGAGGGTCCTCTTGGGCTATACCATGCTATTCATTGCATCCATCTCCATCCCGTGAATCACTGGGCCAGGCCTGCTCCCTGCCATGTAACCAAACACACCTGACGGCCCATCCTTGGCCAAGTCATGATGCTGTGTCACGCATTAGAGAGGAAGAAACACAAATAGGATGAGATCTACGCCTTTGGGCCATCCATCTCACAGGCACCTACCACATCAACGTCTCCTCCCCACTGAAGTGCTTTGCCACACCCCAACCACACGCTTCCACTTTCTTCCCCCATTTTAATCTGGACAACCTCCAATGTCAGCTCACTGCCCCTGGAAGGAGGTGACGCACTAGCCCTAATTTTGGGTAATGAGACATTCTTTCTTTATTCAAAGAACTTCTGGCTGTTGAGCACCTTTCAAGACCAGGTGTCCACATTGGTGCTTTCCAATGAGCGCCACAAACTGGTCTGCTCTGAAGACGTGCTCTCCATGATATTGAAAATTAGCCTTCAGTAGAAGTTATTGAGGAAGACAGAGAAAGAGCAGTGTGTTGTGAGGAGCTCCAGCGCACACTAAGGCCGGGTACATACCCGAAGAGCTGTGACCGTAAATTGAGGGTTTGCAATGTGCAGCCTAGAAAGAGACCGCATGGCTCAGGGCATCTGGAATTACGGAGCGTTATCCTCACGCTGCCAGCAATATTCCCCTGGGCAGGGCACGACACTGACACAGTGACATTAAAAGCACAGCTTCCAGTAGCATCCTGGCTGCCTGAAGCCCTGGCACGAGCCAGCCGAGCTGTCCCGAAGCCGACCCTTCCCAGGAGGAACACCACATGCTGACAACCCTGGCACGGGGATTAGCAAGGCAGTGTTGAAGCGCTAAACACGGATACAACCGGGGAGCAAAAGAGCTTCCCGCAAATAAGGGGACAGGCAGGAATATATTTTCACACATCGGCTGCTGCACAAGCAGAGATTGCCCTGTTCTTGGCCAAAGTCAATGTTCAGATGGACAAATGTCTCGCCCACACGGCTGAGCTGCAACAGCACAGGTACACAGTGACCTGTAACCAAGCAAACCTGGGGCACAGTACTTACAACAGGGGACAATCACATGCTAGACTACCTCCAAACACCCCACCCAAATGGTAAAAGCAAGAGTAATCTGGGATACAATCTGGATTGCCTTCCTCTCCCACGCTTCCTCGGCAGCTGGTTGTCCCTGCTTCTGCTGCTGTCTGAATTTCCCCCTCCTCCATTCCTGCATTACCAATAAATGAGCATCACACACAGCAGCAGGGAGTAAAATGCACGAGCAGGGCTGCTGAAGGCACCGGCTTCAACAGTGGCTTAAGCAGATGTGCTAAGGAAACATCTGGATGTTATTACCAGAAGGCTTTCTAGGTTCCCCATCAGATCAACACCTCTGTTTCCTCTGAGTCATTATACTTCAGAAACAACATAAAACTGGTAATAAAAGCACCCCAAATTGGAAATACAGTCAGCCCTCTGTGTCTAACGTCTAGAAATAGGCCAGCACTGACCCAGACTCTCAATGGGGGCAGCCAACCCATGACTCCCAAGCAAGGAGTTTGGAGCTACACTCCATAGCCAGCAACAACAGGTTTGGCTGGCACTGGGCTTGCAGGTTAACCATCTCCACAGTTAATCTCCGTGGCAGAAAGCAATCCATCAAGAGCTGAAGAGGTCAAAAAAAAATAATTGCAGAACTCTGGACCCCAGTGGCACGCAGTCTGTCTCGTCCCACCATGCACTGGAGACACATCTCAGTGTTATTTCCCTCTTGTGAACCACTTTCCCTCCCACAGCTCTGTAAAATACATTCCTAGCAGCTCTCAGCTATATAAAGATTTTTGACATGCGGCTGGTACAGTGAGAAAGGCTGGACTAAAACTCCTTTCAGAATACAAACTAAGGAAAAAAAAATATTACATCAAAAAGACTAATGAGACACTTGGCGTATTAAAGAAATGGCTACATGGAAACTTTTCAAACATACAAGACCTACAGGACTGGCTGAGGTAAGAGACATAATTAGCCCAACGTGAGCGTGCAAGGCAGGTCCACAACGCTTGGATGCGCAAATGAGGGATGTCACGTACCAGCAGAGAGGCCCTGTTATCTTTGAGCCTTGGGTTGGCACAGCCGATGGGAGTGCGAGGTTTAATACCTGTACCCACACTTCAAGAATTATGCCGGAAAAACTGGAGAGAGTTCAGAGGACAGCCGCAAGAACAAAACCAGGCTTGCAGCAAGGAGCTCAAGGAAGTCAATCAAAGAGAAAGTTAAAAGGTTCCTCGCAGCCTGTAAGTACCTGTCAGGAAGAGTGCTCTTCAGTCTACCAGACAAAGGCATAACAAGACCAAAGGTTGGAAGTTGAAACTCGACAGAGAACAAACCAGAAACAAAGATACCGTTTTTCAACACTGCAGGTAATTAACAGCGGGAAAAGTCCTCCAACTGGCATGGCCAAGGGTCCAGTACTGGCAATTTTTAAACTAAGATGGGATTCCACCTTGCCTCTCTTGCTCCCCCAAAAAAGCGCGTCTGGGTACATCCACAACTGCTGAACCCAGAGTGGAAACTAATTCAAAGAATCTCTGTTATACAGCAGGTCAGACTAAGCAAGCAACCATGAACTTAAAACCTTGAAATCAATGAGGTACAAAGAACAAGAGGCCTAATCATCGGTGGTTGGGCCCCTCCAGCCCCAGAGATTCCTGCCCCATCTGCAGGTCCTCTGCACCCCATTGCAGCCAAGACGTGGATTTTGCTGAAGAACAGCAGAAGCGCCAGATCTCCATCACGAGCAGCAAAGCCAGATGCTGTTAAACGAAGAAACCCACACCGATTCTTTTTTTGCAGCTGAGGAACTGGAAAAAAATCACAACCAGACAAAAGCAAGTAAAAAAATTACACCGATGGGGCAGAATCAATGCACGATGTGAGAAATAAGTTTTTTTACAGTGAGAACAATCATTCACTGGAACAACCTCCCCAGGGACACGGTGGAGTTCCCATCCCTGGAGGTTTTCAAGATGCAACTGGACAAGGTGCTAAATAATCACATTTAGGCTCCTTTTCCCACAAAAGGTTGGACCAGATGATCTTTCAAAGTCCCTTCCAAGCTGGGCTGGTCTGTGACTCTATGAAAGCACACAAAACTTCCCTGTTTTTTCTTAAACTCCGAGAGAAGGGGATTTAGATTCTCTTTCACAGTCGGAGAGATTTCTTCTCAAGTGGTTTCCCAGAACACCTAGTCCCTTCCCCTCCAGGGTAGCTGAGGAGATGGGACAATCATGGCTCTGCAGCGCTAGCCATCGTTTGGAGGGATGTCCCTTCAATTAACTTTCTGGCAGAGCTGGCTACAGACATTTGGTGTCCAGATTTACCCGAGGATGCAGAAATGGGAATAAAATTGAGAAAGGAATCACTTTCCCCATATGCTTACACCATAAATCCCCGTCATGGAGCACGGTCCTCCCATCTCAAGCGGCCGGAACAAGCCAGAAATGCCTCTGCAGGTGTCACGCCGCAGCGGGCAAGAGGACGGTCATTTATCGGAGCAGGGTGAGCTTCTGAGCTTGTTAAAACAGCAGTTAATGCCAGTGGAGACCAGCTGTGTTTTGACGCTGTTCCTTAATTCCTGCTTTTCAGATTTCACTGGTTATTGGTAGTTTTTCTGGACAAGTCATCCGAGGGCTGCTGGGCTTCTCCGCTTTGGATGCAGCTGCTGTGTTTTCCCAGACACGGCTGTGATTTAGCCTGGAGCTGCGACGCCTGCAGACTGTCCCTGCAACCTAATGGAGAACACGCTGGACCGGGAGCTGCCTTCTCTCCTTCCCTGTGGTCCGACTTACGGCAGTAGCAATTCAATTAGCCTGTGCCTCAGTGTCCCATCTGCTAATGGTTTGCTCTCTCAGGCAGCGGCCATGAGGATAAATATCAAATCATGCCTCCAGGCTAGAGACGATGATCAGGAGGATCATACAGAAGAGCACAGGCAATAAGGGAGACTGCCCCATCGCTCAAAAACTGGTTACCAGAACCACATCTTCTCAGCAAATCTGTGGCTCCCGCAAACTCAGAGAAGGCAAGGGGATAGTTTGGGAATCCCAAATTGCCATCTCTGATGCCACTAAATCAGGGGTCAGCAGAGCAAGTCGGAGGAGCAGTACCAGCGATGACTGAGGTATGAATCAGAGCTGGGTGCGTTTGTAAAAGCAGCTGTTAAGAAAAACCCATTAATTTCTGCTGATCCATGCTCCTCCAAGCTAGTTTTACATGGCGTGAATACAGGTGTTTTGAAGTCACTGAGCTCAAATGCTGTGAAGCCCACAGGATTACAGAACTGTTTCCTCAGCATCAGCATTAGAAAGGCTCTAAATATTTTAATAAGGTGATTTACTTCTGACCACGCTTGGTCTTAATGGCTTAGGAAGAGGGTGGGGAAGAAAGGGTGGAAGTGGGAGAGCTCATTAACCTATACCAGGAATGAAGGCCTGCCAAAACTGTCTCCAGCAGCAGCAATAATGACACATCATCATCATCAAAAGGCACACCACCACAATCCCCGTCAATGTGATGATAAGGCTGGCAGGAGGCCAGTTTGGGATCTGAACAATACATCACCCCCCACGACTGTTTTGGAGGAGGAAAAGAGCCTCTCCGATGAGAGGACACGGCTCTACTTAAAAAGTTGTTAGCGTGAGGCATAGCGCACACAGCTTCACCAGCTCTGCTGGTGGAGAGGGCTGCGTTGTCTTGGGTTTCTTTCTTTCTTTCTTTGAAAGAACATGAACCTCACCAAACAGCACTGTGCAACTCCACCCAGACCCACACTGTCTCTCAAGATTTGGTGCGCTTCTCAAAAGCTGTAGCTTCTGGAGTCATGTGAAAAGCTAAACATCAAAATGTTGCCTTTCTTTCTAAACAGGGGAGAGACTGTCTAAATTTTACAGATTGGGAAGTGTTTATACATCACAAAAGAATATTTAAAAGTCACAGATATGTAAAAGTCGCCTTAAATATCTAGCTTTGCGTACACATGCATATTATTCACACACGCACTTTTTAAATCTGTTGTCTTTTTATACCTTGCTGATGATTTTGCTTTGCTTCCATTATTGTCGCACTATTAATTTCTCTGTTCACATGGTCTGAATGACCATAAGGATGCCCATGGACTAAAGGCATTTGAGCTAAAGGAATGAAGGTCCCAAATCTGATGCTCCAAAATGCCCATTGACGCTAATTGTATTTAAGCTTCCAGGTTCCCTTCGTGCTTCTTCACTCCAGGATTTTCACATCTGCCAGGCACCTCTAAGTCTCAAAAGCATGCCCCAGGACCTGGTCCCTCACTGCATCTTCTCTTAGAGAGCTGAAAAGCCCTAAGGATGTAAATGCTTTGGTCCAGCCCTTCCTGCGAACAGAAATCAAATCCCAGCTCCTGGCTGGTTTGTATGAAGTTTTCATCATAATGATGTTGGTTCATGGTTGTGCATTTGCAATACCTTCCCTCACCCCTGTCTCTTCTTCCTTCAGAGCTTAAAACGGGCGGCCCCACTGTGACAGCGATAGGATTAAGAGAGTGAACTAACCTGTGGCACAAAAATCAAGGAGCTGCTATCACTCCCTAAGAAACCTGGAGGCTGCAGTCAAAATCCAGCCTCCTCCAGCCCCGGACCTGCACGTGGCGGCTGGAAAATCTGTGGGAAGCTAGGGATGGGGATGAAATTTGGGGCTGCAAAGCACAGGAATCACTTCCTAAGACTTTAAAGGACCATTCGGTCACCCAGGCTGAATCTTGCATAAGGGAGGTCCCAAGTTTCACTCATTGCCTTTGATTTGAGCTGTATTGCCAGTGTTTGCCTAAGCCACGCCTTCCAGGGAGGCATGCAGGCTCCATGCAAAGATCTCAAGATATGGAAATGGTAACTCACCTTTCTGATGGCTGGTTCAAATACTTAAAAGCCTTTGGTATTTAAAAAAGGCACTTTAACTCCGATTTATCAGCATTGCATTTGCGGCTAGGAGTGCCTGTGATATAGCTGCTGGCTGTGGGAGGTGCTTTGCCTGGTGATTTCCTCAGCCGTTCACAAAATCCATCTCCAGGAGAAACCCTGGGGCCCCTCAGCTCTCTTCCCCTGCAGACAGCCTGTCTTCTGCCCCCACCCTTTTTATTTGTTTCTAATCGCCAAAGGAGGAGAGGAGCTTTCAAAGGATTTAGCACAAGTGCCTGGCAGGGAATCGCTGCTGCGGGTGGCTGGGGGTGACACCGCTGTAAGGAGAGGGGAGGAATGGAATGGAAAGGAAGGGCAGAGCAAACGCTTTCATCCCCATTGTTTCCATTCCAAGGTGAATCCACGGGTTTCTCCCCACCCACTTTTCTCTCCCAGTTTCCAAACGCCTCCTGCTCTCTACCAGCTCTTCCATGTACTCACCCATATAAGGATGCCCTTCCCCAAACATCCTCCTCGCATGCCTCACGACCACAAACTCCTGTGACCCCATGCTGTTCTCCCACAGCCTCTCATTAATAATAATTATTACTAGTATTATAACTAGTACTAGTTTGGGTTACTAAACCTTCTCCTCAGTGCTCACATCTCGAAGGGCAATTCTAACCTGGCTGGCTACGCAGCGCTCGCCACCGAGCAGGGAAACCTGGGCTGAAGGAGATGCTCGTGTTCACACCAAATACTTCCGACAGAAACAGGGATCTCACTCCAGTATCCCGAGCTGCATCCACGTCGCAAGCTCCTCCTGGCGAGCCCAGCTGCCGTCGGCAGCATCTTCATCCCACTTGCAAGGGCACAAGTTTCGAGAGCCTTCTACTGATGCTTCAGCACTTCCACAGAAAACACTCTTTGGTATTCAAAAGGTTTATTTTAAAAATGTGTTTGTTTATCTCTAAGCACAGATTCATTTCCAGTTTATGTCAGCAAAATAAAAAAACAAAACACAAAACAAACAAAGACAAAAGAGCCCGCCTGACTTGGAAGCCTAAAAATAGACCTGCGTATCGCAAATAGCGAACTGTCAGGTAAAGGCTGCGGAGTGAAGGTTCGGATGAATAATGTGTTTGTTTTTCCTGCTTCAATACTTTCCTGCTGTTATAACTGTACAAATAAGTCAGAGCACACTAATTACTCTGATAGCAATTTCCTGGGAGCTGATACTTAAGTATCAGGCAAAGTTTATTCCCGAGCATCATGGATTAGTCCTCCCCTTGCACTCCCAAACGAACAGCCCAGCTGCCAAATCGCCCCATCCTTTCCTTCCTTGCTGCAGACCCAGTGTGGTCCCACTCCTGACCCCGACACTGTCTCCAAGTGACACATCATTCCTG
This sequence comes from Alca torda, assembly GCA_008658365.1. Taxonomy (NCBI): domain Eukaryota; kingdom Metazoa; phylum Chordata; class Aves; order Charadriiformes; family Alcidae; genus Alca; species Alca torda. The sequence goes on along the minus strand of CM018077.1, from coordinate 153,784,563 downwards.
ACCATCCCGGCGAAAGCCAAGATGCTAACGTAGAAGATGGGACCACCAGTGCCTGAACCTGGACTTATCTCCTTGGAGGTGTTCAATGCATGTACAGATCGTGGATCCCAACCCGTGCAGTAAAAGGGGCTTAATCTTGAGAGCTGAGAGTACAAGCGCCCTTTCTGCAGGGCGCACACATTAAGAAAGAAAGGATGGGAAGGGAAACGTCTGTGAAGTGTTTTTGTAAGGCACCCAACAAACCATTCTCAAGCCCCTTTTAGCCCAGAACCATCCCCAAGGCTCAGAGAGTTTACATTCACGGGTGAGCTACATCAAAGAACCGCCTAAACAATGCCTGTGGTTTCTGCTGGTTTTTTTTTCCCCCTGCTTGGTATTTATACAGCCACGGATTTGCACTGTAATTCGGTCAAACGCATTAGAGCAGAGATAGAGGAGAGAGGAGAGGAAAAATGCACTGTTACCTGCGTTACAACCCACATGGCATTGAATTTCCGTATAAACCTTCGGTGCCACCCCAACCCAGATGCAGGCTGTTTGCTGAACAGGTGATACAAACCCAGCATCCTCCTTTGTGGGGTTTTCTCTGCCTTCCAGGGTCTTTTCTGGGGGATGGTTGGCTTCCTCTGGATTGACTGTATTGTCTTTCCCTTCTGCTTTCACTGCGCGCCAAAGGGTTAAGCAACCTTTCAGATCCTCCCTGGATGCAACTCCATGCGTAACAAGAAAGTTTCCAGCCCAGTGAAAACAACTTGAAAGAAGGGCAGTGACCCAGCCACAGGCTTAAGTTTCAGGTCACAACACCCCTGCTCAAAACCATCCGTCCTCCTCCGGCCACTAGTTTGCAGCGAGTCACCTCCCATTAAAGAGATTCGTCTCCAGGATTTACAGGAAAACACCTTTTTGAGTCCTAGCTGTCGTTAGCATCCCCCCTTGCACCTGGGATGAGAGCTGTGAGCTAGCAAGGGACACAGCAGGTACACACTGATGCAGCATCCCCCTGCCTCCAGTAAAAAGTGCTAAAACCACATAGGCATTAGAAAGAAAAAGAATTAAAAACCCCAAACTGCAATAGCGAGCTTTGGTTTCATTTGCTCTCAACTTCTGCAATGGCAACTTTGCAAGGAAATGGGTGTTTTTAACCCCTGTCAACCTGGACACATGCACACCACATTGCAGGGCAGAATCAAAGCCATTTGGCCGGCGCGGGAGCATCACACTGCTCCGTTAAAAGCCCTGGATCAAAGAAAAGAGAAGGTTTGGGGTTACTGCACAGTGCGCCGGGGGAAATGGTACATCTCAGAAATGCCATGTGGTGGAAGAAGGCTGCGGAGGGGAAGGATGTGCCCCCTCCCTCCTTTTCCAAAAGGGGCTCCCTTGGGCAGGTCAGAAATAATCACCTGCTGGACCACAGCATCGGGGATCAGTGGCTCCGTCTCTGCGCTGCAGCGAGGATGCTGGCAAGCAACCCACTGCTGAGAAAACAGCCAGCTAAAGGTTCACTACCCAGCTCCACGTGAGCCGTACAGAAATATGGCTGCTGGGAGGGGGATCTTACCTAATCTGGGGCAAGAAGGACAAAAAAGGCCAGTGGGGGCATCCAGCCCCAAGCCTGGCACTGGGACCAGCTGCTCCTGACCTCACACATACCAGGGGTGGTCCTGCTCTGGAGTGATGCTGATAGAGGGTATCAGGATGGGATGCAAATAAGGAAAAAGATGAGGATGTGAAAAAAAATATTGAAGACTCTCCCAACTTCCACCACTTTGTGCTAGCTACTCCAGAACCAAGAGTGCAAAGGAACAAACTGTGTGTGCAGGTACCTGGATGCGGCGTCTTTACCATATATCATCGTCAACCAGACCGCCCCGGGGAGCGGGGCAGAGCAGAGAAACAGAAAGCCCAGGGTGGTTCCCGGTTCAGCTGCAGCTCCCAAGGTTTTGATGCCATTACACCTGTGACTCTCCCCGACAAGCTTTTTGGCACTGGGACCAACCCATGATATTGCTTCCATTCGTTCCTCCCTCTCAGGTGTGCCAGCACATGCCGGTTTGCCATGCAAGACTGCGAACTGGACCAGGGAACCCAATCTTACAGAATAACAACCCGAGGGAGAGAGAAAATATGGTGTCACATTACCTGGATGGGTTCCCCATCACGAGCGGGGTCAGTGACATCCTTCGCTGCCGGCAGCAGCAGTGCAGAAGGATGCCCGGATTTCATGGGAACGCTGTTCGGCTGCCGAAGGGATGAGCCACCAAACATGGACATGGGCCTTTATTTTCAGTGACTAGCCATTTTTATGTGTGCTAGCCAAAAACTGGGACTGAACTCGGTTAAGTGACGCCATTTTTCAGCTGACTGGCCTATGGTACAATCCCACAGCACCGCATGAACCCGCTAGGACTATCGGCTGCAAACCCAAGGCAAGCTATTTCTGATGAGGTGCTAAAGAGTAAAACCCACAGCTCAAGCTCGGTATATACCGGGGACAACACAGGCACGAGCTGAAACACCCTCAGAGGACACAAAGACTTCACCAGTTTCCCTGGGCAACAAGCAGTGCAGGAGTAACAAGATGCTGATCCCTTCAAGGGCAGTTATCTCGTACAGCCTTGTATATATTCCCGTGGGACATATATGCGTATTTATTTTATTATTTGCTGAAAGTATTCATGCTATGTCCCAAAAAAAATGCAAAGTTATCCTTCGGTGCCCAGAAAGGCACATCCTGTAGGAAGATGCAAAAGAAACCCTGTGCTTTGCCTCCGCAGCCGGCTTTGAGAGCGATGCATCCCGCTACCGAAGAGCAGGCACAGGCAGGGTCTGCATTAATTAGCGACGGCCTTTAAAATGGCCCCGAGCCACCCATTTTGAGAACAATCTGTTTGTAATTGAGCGACATGAGTGATCAGACCTCCCGTCCACCCACACAACCATCCCTTGGCTGCCCAAGCCACCGCACGCTGGGTCAGCCTCTGTCCTCCACCGCCACAGCTCCTGTCACCCTGCATCCCACTCGCCCCGCTGGGCTAACCGGGCTGGGGGTGGCCCTCACAGAATCATAGAATGGTTTGATCTGGAGGGAACCTTTAAAGGTCACCTAGTCCAACCCCCCTGCAATAAGCAGGGACATCTTCAATGAGATCAGGTTGCTCAGAGCCCCATCCAACCTGACCTTGAATGTTTCCAGGGATGGGGCATCTACCACCTCTCTGGGCAAACTGTTATTGTTCCTCCTCCTCCTCGAAGGAGACGAGTGAGCAACATACACACCCTACCTCCTGAAACCACCCGAGCTGCTCCAGTTGCTGCACTCTGATGGACCTAAAGCATGAGCGATGACAACGCAGGTCAGTGGGAAGATGTGGGGACAGGACGGCAGTGTCACCCTCAGTAACCCCCATAATGCTGGGTGCTGCCAAGGTGGGAACCATCTCCTGGGAGCTTCTGAAGCCTGGGTCTCTCCACTTGGTTTAGGGAGGGCAGGACACCTCCCTCCTTAGCTCTGGAACTCATTGTTGCCGCACTTTTTCTAGCAAAGTACCCCAGTCTGGGGTTTTGAGGTATGCAAGGCCACCAGCTCTGGGAGGACCCTGGAGAAGAGCAGCACCAGCACTGGGGGCCGTGACTTCTGTCCTGACAAGGTCTTTCACGACCACAGAATCATAGAATCATAGAACGGTTTGGGTTGGAAGGGACCTTAAAGATCTCTAGTTCCAACCCCCCTGCCATGGGCAGGGACACCTCCCACTAGACCACATTGCTCAAAGCCCCATCCAGCCTGGCCTTGAATGTTTCCAGGGATGGGGCACCCACAGCTTCTCTGGGCAACCTGTTCCAGTGTCTCACCACCCTCACAGTAAAGAATTTCTTCCTAACATCTAATCTGAAGTTCCCCTCTTTCAGTTTAAAACCGTTACACCTTGGTAACAGAGTGCATGGGGAAACTTGGAGAAAGGGGTGAGGCCCCCCACCCCGAACCACAGAGCATCTCTGATGGGGCACCCACCCAGGGGTCCAGCAGAACAGCAGGAAGAGCTTGGCCATCCAGGGCACGGCTGCCGTGCCGGCGTTAATCACCGCTCCGCGCCACCCAGGGCTGCCAGCCAGGGCGAGCACCGGTGAGAACAAGCCCCGGGGAAGAAACCCAGCTCTGCGTCCTGGCTTTGCCGCCCAGCTGCTACGCGGCCAAACAAAACGAGAGGCGCAGCTCAGCCTCCCTGAAGCATACGCCCTTCCTAATGAGAGTCGACCCAGCAGCTATGCGGGAGTCGCGCCCATTCCCAGGCAGGCTTCAATGCCACCGAGAGCCAACACCGGAGCCAGGCAGCCTCCGAGAAAAGAGACGCGAGCTGGAAATTTTGCTTTGATGCCGGCTCACCATCCAGCCCCGGCACCGGGGAGGAGGAGGAGGAAGGACTGCCGGCGCTTGCCCTGCTCCCCGGCGTGTGCGTACACGCGGGGCTGCACGCGGCGGATCTCAGCCGGAGATCCTGGGAGAAGGATGCAATGACTGCTGAGCAAGTCCAGAGTCATCTGCTGTGTCCTGCCTGACGGGGCAACGGCCAGCTGGCACGGTCTGAGCCCCGAAACGGCAGCTGACCACCCACCGCCAGACAAGAAAGCCCATGGAGGAGGGCTGGCATGGCAAGGATGCTATGAAAGGACCGTGCCATACAACCATGCATCGCCCTAAGATGTCAGCAGGAAAAGCTCCATTATCTGCAGCTAAATCTGGGCAGCGCGCAGTGCCAGGACCTCTTCTCGTCCCGAAGAGGTTACGTTCCAGGAGACACAAGTATTTTTTACCAGCCTTGCCGCTGCTCTTAGCACAGTAATGATGTCGAGCATCACCCAGCAAGCAACAGCAATGTTCAAGGCCTTGCATTAACGGCAGTCTTGATCTAGCTCTAGAAAGCCAACGGTAGCAATGGGATCGGGATAAAGACAAAGGTAATACGATGAAAAAGATTTCCCAATTAAATTCCTGACACTTGCATCCCTTCCCCCACCCCATCTCGTATCTCTTTTAATTCACCTCCATAGATCCCAAAGCACTTAAAAGACTACTTAAGTGCTGTTAGCATCGTCAACCCGATGGAGAAACTGCAATTCCGAAAGGTTGAGCAACCCATCCAACGTTGCCCAACACCCCGCTGGGAGAGGAGAAGGCAGGACTGGTTTAGCACAAGTCTATCCATCCCACCACGCTGCCTTGCTGCAGGGGACGAGTTACCGGCAGGCGAGCCGGGGCGGTGACGCGGCACTGCCATATTTCCCAGGGTGGGTCGTGCTCCACCGTCACACAGGGTGGAAAGCGGTGGCCACTGTCCTTGCTAAGAGGATAGTCCGAAATACATGACTTGTTCCTTTTCTTCCCCCCCCCGCTCCCCCCCCACCCCATCAGAAATGAGCTGTTTTTAAAGCTTAGGAATGCTGACTTTCTAGAGAGAGGTGGCAGGCGTGCCCTCAGTTTCCCCATCCATGAAATAAGATCGATGCCTGCAGGTGTTTACAAGCAAAAACCACCAAAAAAGTCCTGAGGATTTCTGTTCTGTTACCACTGCCCAGTCCCAAACCCTCTGTGTCCAAGGTCTGGGCTAAACAACCATGCGTCAGGGTGACTGGGAGAGGGCATTTCAGAGAAACAGGAGATACGTGATGCAGCGTGGACCTCACAGTACAGAGTCCCTGTCAAAGCAAACAGGACACTAGAGTTGCCCGGAGGCTGCAAAGTTGGATCCTTCCAGAAGCAGCAGGCACAAAGCCAGGGGCTACAGCTGTGATGGTGCTCGACTGCTTGAGCTACTGTGAGAACACCCCACCGTCAGCAGGTCCACCCTGACTGGAGGACCACCAAGATGTAAGATGAAGTCAAGTATTTCTATTTGCCATATGTATTCTCCAGAGTGCCGTGAAGCAAACACTTCTTCTCAGTCCAGGGCAGTGAATATTCCAGGTGGAGAGAAAAGCCAGAAAAGTCTCTCACCTTACCATAAACTTATTTGCTCTTCTGTAATTCCTCCACTTGCTCTAGTGACCCTATCTTGTCCATCCCATTCCCTCACCTTCCTCATATTAACTCATTTGGCCTTCTCGTAACCTCCTAAATTACCATACAAATGAACAATGAAAGGATTATCATCATAGCAACTCAGGATGATATGTCTGAAGGTCACACCTCCAAGAGAAGTCCACCAACTTGACCAAGAGGAAACTTGACAGGAGTCCAGTACCAGTGATACCGATGACCAAAAATGAGCCTGACAGAGAGCATGGAGGACCATCCAGCTCTCACTGTACAGCTATGGACCATGGGCGCGAAGCAGCTTAGTGGCTTGACCTAAAATCCAGAGGTTGGGTACCGAAGCACTGCACCTGAGCATCCCAAACATGGGGCTGCTACACAAACCTCTTCGCTGCTCAACTCTCCATCACCAGGTCCCGCCGGAAAAGAGGGTTTAAGTACAATTTCACAGTACAACTACAATTGATAGGCTCTGTCCAAATGCATCCCAGCTGCTGAAGCATGACTAATTTTATCTCATCTTTTAGGCACCGGCTGTCTCCTCCTCGGCGCTGTGCAGCATGAGAAACCTCAGGGTCCCCAGCTAATTGCTGGTCCCCAGCTAACTGACTGAATTAGGCTGCTTCCATTCTCGTTACGGACCCTTCAGGACAGTGTCCTTTAAGCACAGACCTCAACGCTACCTTCCATAAAACCTTCTACGTGTCTCTTGTCGCTCAAATTCAGCTGTACCAGCTGCTTCTATTAGGTCGACAGTGCTATCGTGCCCGCACCGTTCACTTCTGCCGGTAAACTCCCCAGCCGCCCAGCCCATGCATCCGCAGCTAATACATAACATTCGCCTTCACGTTACAGATCCAGCTTTACCGGTTTTCCCAGCTTCCCAGGCCCTTTATGTGAAACTCCAGCAGCGGAGCCAAGCGCGGCGATGGCAGCAGCTGCCGCAAGCAGCCGGGCCATGCACAGCACCGCATTCCTCCCCTGGGAACGGGCAGCGCGAATAAACCTAAAATCCGATTTCGTTGCATCTTTCGAATTCTTAACAAGCCAACAAAAATTACTGCTGGCTTGCTTTATTTATTTATTTATTTATTTCCCATGTTTAAAGTGATAAGGATTTTAAAATCAACAGTTAATTTTTACATGCCAGTATATTGTCAGATGCATCTGGGGATGGTTAATCAGAGGCATTAAAGAAATAAAAATAATAATAGTAACAACAACAACAACAACAATGGCAAAATAAATTCCTCAGCAGGATACACGAGAGTCAGGGAGTGACTGTCATCCTCCTCCCTGCCCGGACTCAAGAGCAGAAGAGCATCCACGAGTCTCGCTGCCCGTGCCGGCAGTGGGGCAGCGCTGTACGGGAGGGGTGGCCCAGGGCTTGCAGGACAGGCTCTTTGGGAAGGAGGCAGGAGCCGTTCAGACCTCAGTGGAGGCCCTTTGCAGGGTCAAGGGCTGGCTGGGAGGTTTTCCCTCCCTGGCAGAGCTAATATCAGGAGCACCAAAGCCTTTTTGGAAGCAGGCAGCTGCCCACAGCGGAGGAGCCTGGGAAGGGGAGGGATGCCGGGTGGGATGCGGGGCGGGATGCGGGGTACATCCCACAGGGAAGGACAGCCTTGCTCCCAAGCATCAACCTAAGCTCCTTCCCGGCTCCAGCCCTCCTTCCCAGCGCTGTGCCACACACATCTGCGCGGGGAGGGCCGGCAGCGTGGCCGAGAGCCAACTCAACAACTCAAGAGGTGCAATTATCATTAAAGCCAAGCAGGCCGGAGCAGGGGAGAGGAGATGCCTCCCCGCCAAATGAATAGGTTTAACGCTGCCCGAATTCCTGCATTCCTCTGCCACTGTGTAGTGAATAAACCCTCACAAACTGCTAAAAAGGAGGTGGTTTTGGTTAAGCCCTGCGAGCCGAGCGTGCGGGTGTGTGTTTTGTAACCTTACACCTTTGCAGACAGAGCCCTGCTATGTTTGTAATCTAGGAGCTGAGGTTTTCCAGAGCCGGCTTGTGTAACCAGGAGGAGACGTCAGCACATGCCTGTTTTATGGGAATAGCATCCCCACCACGAGTGTGTGGAGATGGGATGGAGCCAGGCAGACACCTCGCCGGGCAGGGGTGCAGCACGGGTCCCTCACCAGAGCACACACCCAACGTCACTTCTGGTGGTGTTTACATCCAAAGCTTCTCACTATCTGCACCAGTTTATCTGCAGAGGATCCTGTCTGGGTCTGGAACCAACAACATTATTTATTCATGATTTTACTGAAAAATTTAGTGGCTCCTTAGCCAAAGGTCAGAATCCACAGGTCTCTCTGCTTGGCCTTGGCTCCTCAAACCTGCCTCTGACAGCACCATCTCTCATCTCTCCCTTCCTACCTCTTCATCCTCCAGGTCAGCTTCAGGCTTCCCTCCCCATGGGCCCTGAGGCCATGATTCCATCCTTCTCAACCTCCCCTTCATCTCCACCAGAATCACACATAGAGCACTCCTCTGCACAGACTCTCCTCTCTACTCCACACTGGTGTCCTTATGTTCAAAATTAAGTCTCAGGACATCTTTGGGATGCTCTTTTGTCCAGCATCCAAATCTGATGTTGTCATCAAAGCTTATTTTTCCTCCTCACAGCCAACACAACTACACTTCCCTGAGAAACCTAACGTCTGCTGACCAAAGGGTATGCTTTCACACAGGTCATGTTTTCTATCACACTTCACCTTCTAAGGCTCCCTCCTTTCCCTAACTCATCACACAAGAGCTCCCTAGCTTTCAAGGCATAACCCATGCCCTACAGTACCCACTATCTGCTGTTGACTCTTACAATGTTGACTGAAGCTGGTCTCCTGGGCCAGTCAATGGAAAACATCTTTGATACTGAATGATATTTTCTCTCTTCCTGCCCCTTTCTTGCCTGCTAGGAATTCCCCTCTAATGTCTGCCAAAGCACCTCATCGACTTCATCAAAACTCTCCTTTGCTTTGACATTTACAAGAAAACTCAATAACTATGAGGCTCCTGGTGTCCTGAGACACGTCTGTCAAGATGATCAATAGTGCCCTACAATTTTCATTTTACTTCCTCATCTGCATGTATCCAACCATAACCTTCCATCATTGATCCAGACCATAAGCTCCTTGGGGGATGGACAGACTTTGATTCAACATTTGTACGAAGAGTGATAAGCTCTGGGGGCACAGTTAGTGCTCCTAGTGTCACAGTGGTGTAAATAACACGTTTAAACACCTATCAAGCTTGATATCTCTTTGTACTAGGTATGAACCTCAGACTTAAAGCACAGAACATGGCCAAGAAGTCTCCTTGCATAATGTTGCCATGGAGCTACCCGAGGGCATTTCAACACCAAGATTCAGGTGCCCTGTCGTTGCATCTGGTTACAACATCCTATTTGTTCCCAAAAAAATCACAGCACAAAGCGTTCTCACTGGTTACTACTGACCTCTCTTGACACACCACTCTTGGTAGCATGGAATGCATCCCATGATGTTTTTATGTACGTATGGAAGAACACAGCATTACTCTTGCTTGCAAGCACAAGCTCCATGCTGACTACTCAACCATGACTGCTCAAACATGGCTGCACTTCAGTGACATTCTCTTTACTAGACTGAAAATCACTGAATCATCGATTCACAGAACAGTTTGGGTTGGAAGTGACCTTGAAAGGTCACCTAACCCAACCCCCCTGCTACGAGCAGGGACATCTACAACTAGATCAGGTTGCTTAGAGCCCCATCCAACCTGACCTGGAATTCTTCCAGGGATGAGGCACCTACCACCTCTCTTGGCAACTTGTTCTAGTGTTTCACCACTCACATTGTAAATTTTAATTTCCTTATATCTAGTCTAAATCTACCCTCTTTTTATTTAAAACCATTACCTCTTGTCCTTTCAACAGGCCCTATTAAAAAGTCTCCCCAACCTTCCTGTAGGCCCCCTGAAAGGCCGCAATAAGGTCTCCCACGAGCCTTCTCCAGATTGAAAAACCCCAACTCTCTCAGCCCTTCCTCATCAGTGTCACTGTGCTTCCAGGGACCAGATGAGCTGGTCCGGCTCTCTGAATCTTAGCCATCCCTCCACTTCCGGCAGCCAAAGGCAACCACCACCAAGCAGCCCCTGCTGTTGTTCAGCCCCACGCATGGGGACAGCCTTGAGCAAGAGCCTCACAGCAAGACCTCTGGTCCAAACTCTGCCCATAGCTCTGGACCCCACATGTGCACTGGCATCTCTGCTATCAAATCAAGGAGAAACCCAGCTGGCCAGGAACACAACCCGTGAGTATCACAATTCAGATCCTGGCCAGCTCTGACACAGAATCTACATCCTGGAGGACTTGATCGTGGACCCCAAGAACCGAACCATGACCACATTCACCTGGAACATCAACCACGTGTGTCTCATGGTGGTGGAGGAGCACTGCATGTACTAGGTGAACCCAGAGAACAGCAACTGGAGCGATGTCAAGTGGGAAGCCTGGGTCTCTTCCAGCCTGTTTGGCATCTCCTGGCCTGTCCAGGAGTTTGGTCTGGCCAGGTTCAAAAGCAACGTGACCAAGAGCACTAAGGGATTTGAATACGTGCTAGCTTTGCACGGCTCTGTGGATGCTACCAGCAGATTGAAAGACATTGAAGAAAAAAAAAAAAGCAAGCCCATGCAGAGGTGACTTTCCATCTGCTGCCCAGAGGAAGCTTTCAAGGCAAGTTCTTCCACCAGGCTCCAGGGCTGTCGGTGCCGTGGGTAGGGCTGAGCCTGCCTTGCTCCAGCATCGGTGCCACCAGCTTGCTGACTGATGAAAATCCAATAGCCACATGAGACCTGTGCACTGCAGCACAAAAAGGAGATGCACACACAGCAGGCAGCAGGGTTGGGGTTTTTTCCCCCCTTTTCTCACTCATCCTTTATTTGAACTTGGCCTGAACTGACGCTGTAATGGGAGAAGCCAGGCATAAACCACAGGCCTTACAGACCTCAGACATAACGTGAGAGCTTTCCTATCTCTTTCAGTGCTTCTCGCTGGGGCTGAGCCACATCTCTGCAGATTCGGGATCAATTTGTCTCATGTCGAGGGACCCCATGGCATCTGCACTGCAGGAGGCACGTTCTCTCTTCCCTGGCAGGAGACATTTCCTATGGGTCACACCAGAGATTTGGCAAACATGCACATGGAAATGTTTCTTGGGCAAGAGCTTGTGCCCATCACGTTGCAATCACCTCTCCTGTAGGTCAGCTACCAGCAGTTTTGATCGGGGTTTCTCCAAGGAGTGCAAGGCTAAAAACACTGTTCTTTGAGAAACTGCAAGATTCTGCTTGGTTGAACACAAACGACTCCCTTTGTTTTTATTAACGTAACAATTTCACATTACAGGCATTTTCAGGCTCACTTTGATTATTTTGGGCATCCAGTAGCTACACAGCTCACAGGTGCAGCCAAAGGTGAGAAAGTCCCTCTAAGGCCCCCATGAGCAGAGATTTCACATGATCCAAGTGGGATGTGTCTACCTAGACATGTGCAGGCAGACCTGGGCTTGCTCCGCTTGTACCCAAGCTGACTGGGACTCAATCCAGCTAAAGACAAAAGCCACAGAGCCACATTAGTACAGCACTCTGCCCAAGCTCATGTGCCCAAAGTGGGTACCCTGGGCAAACACCAACCAGACCTTTGATTTTGGCCTCCACAACAAGTTACTTGAGAATGGAAGGGTTATAAATGATCAACGATCCAGAAAATTCCTACAAACCGGAATGAGTAACTATTAGAAAGAACATTTAAATGAACAAGTGTACTACTCCGCCCTGTTCGAATGGTGGCTTTCAAGGCATTTGGTCCTTGGGGAACCATGTATCATATTGTATGGGTCTGTGGAAAATAATACAAGAAATGCAACTCTATTGTCAGAAGACTTAAATTTCCTTGAAAGGATTCTACATCTCCATAAAAAAAAAAAACAAAACATTTAGGAACCCACAAGGTGAGAAAGGTTTGGAAAAGCAGTTAGAAGGTGCATAATGAAGGAAAATCCACCCTTGGCTGCTAAAAACCTAACCCAACCAAACAAACCTCCCACAACAGCAGTGACCTCCTTGCTACCGTTTGTGAGGAACAGTTTATTCAGCAAAAAGGAAAGTGTTCACAGGGAAGAAAGAGAATTGAAATTTAGCCAATACAAAGACAAATGTGAATGTACAAAGAAAGACTTTAAGATCCTGAGTGATCATCAAAAGGCACCTCCAATAACATGTGTCCGTTAAAGGTGGGAAAATAGCTGTCTGCTGCATTGCCAACGTCCTTGTGTACAGATGGCACCTGGAAGTGCCCGAGGAACCATCCAAGCAGCCACCAGGCTCAATCACGTTTAGCTTGAACGCCTCAGTAAACACATGAGACAAAAGCGTATTTCTAGACGTACGTGGGCGACCAGACAACCATATACTGAAATAAAAGGAGCTGATGGTGTACTACACCTTTCCCTACTGCTGAAATAAAATTATACCCTATGCTGTGTTTATCTATGGAGGGCTTGGATTAGTTTCAAGATAGTTTAGAGGGGGAAAAAATCAATGGCCTTCTATACCTCAGTGCTTTCAGGTCTCTTGAAGCAGTTGACCTTTTTGGAGATTAAAACAAAAACCAAAAAAACACAAAACTTTTTTGTCTTATAAATCATGTGGATGCAACCTGGAAGGGTGAGGTGGACTGGGCTGAAACTCACCCTCCAGCTCCGTGATGTGGCACGAGTCTACCACCTCATCACTGCCAAAAACCAGGTACCCTTTCCCCACTTCCCCAGAGCCATGGCTGGCCCTGGTGCTCGCCAAACCTCTCCAGAAGCTGATGAAGCTCACCAATCAGCAGAAAGCTCGCCCAGCATGGACACAACCTCACTTCCTAACAGCAGAGCGAGCTCTGGATGGATCAGTGCCAGCACAAGGGCTGAGGAGGGCTGGAGAAGTCAGCGGTATCATCTCCTTTGGAGGCAGGAATGGTGACAGCCCAGCATCTCCCAGAACAGCCCACCACATGGCGAATGAGCAGCAGAAGGGAGAAGTGGATGACGATATACCAAAGGCTCATTTTGTTTTCAGGGAACTGCCTATAATTAAAACCCCAAATCAGAGGCAAATTTGGCAGCTGAAGAGAACGGTGCTGGGTTCTGCTTTGGTTTTGCTTGAGGTTTCTCAGCCTGGTTGGCAGGACACTTGCAAGTTTCTCATCCTTAGTGAAATACCTCTGATTTTCCTTAAGAAGTCCAAGCTGCTTCAAACAAACAGCAAAAACTATTCTCAGGTATCACCCATCCCCAGATTCCCTGACCAGACAAACACATTTATTATCTCTGAAAAAAATATTTTGCCGCTCCCTGACTCTGCGTGAAGAAACCAGCTGAGAAAAAAGAGAAGACGACTGCTCAGTCCAGGAGAAGAGAAACAGAAAATGCACACAAAGCTTTGAAAAGTGCACAAAACACGCAAGTGGGAAAGAAAAGCACGTGAGCAGCCAGGAAAGTTGCTCTCACCCCTGGCGCCCATCACAACCCAGCGAAGTACAGGAGTGCGAAGCCTCCAGCAGGTAACTCCTGCCTTGCAACCTGTGCGTGCCCCACGCTGGGCTTTCTCTTCTGTTCATTAAACCACACCGAAACGCCCTTTTTGAAGTGGTTTGCCAGAAAGGGCTCTGACAGAACTGAGGTGTGGCTCTGCCGCTGCCGATCCGTCGATCCGAATTAGGGATGCTGCCCTCTGGGCCATGCTTTGCCTCCTGTGAGCAGCGCGGCCACGACCCAGCTCCGCGAGCCAACAGATGGTCTTATTTTTTTATAACATATATATGATTTCATTAAGGTCACTTTTAGTCCTGGTTTCAGCTGGGACAGAGTTAATTTTCATTCTAGTAGCTGCTGTGTTTTGGATTTAGTATGAGAAGAATGCTGATAACACATATTGTTTTAGTTGTTGCTAAGTGATGCTTATATTAGTCAAGGACTCTTTTAGCCTACCACAGAAGCTGACAGCGACCACAGACAGGACAAGCTGGCCAAAGGAATATTCCATACCACAGATGTCATGTTCAGTTTATAAATGGGGGTTGGCTGGGGGGCAGGATTCTGCGATCAGTGCTCAAAACAGGCCGGGCAACTAACTGATCATCGAGTGGTAAGAGCAACTTGTGTTGGATCACTTTATTTATTATATTCTATTATTATCATCATCATCATCCTCCTCTTCCTCATTTTCCGTCCCACGAGGTTTCCTTCCTTTCTCCTCCTTTTCTCCCTCTTCTCCCTACCCTTCTGGCGGGGTGGTGAGGGTGAGCGAGGGAAGGGATGAGTTTGGTGGAGAAGACTTCACCAGCCACCAGAAATGGCCCTGAAGGAGCACCCAGAAATTGGCAGCCCAGGGCGAGGGAGTAGGGATGTTTGAGCAGGGCTGAGTCAGGGCAGGGGCTGGCACACAGCTCTGTGCTGTGGCCGCGCAGGCAAGGAGCCAGAATTAAGGGGAAGGACAGAGGGGCTGGAGGCAAACAGCAAGCCCACGGGACGCCGGTGGCCCTGTGTGGCAGAAGGAGGACGAGTCACCAGTGGGAGAGCACCAGCACTGCCTGGGAAGCAAAGCTGGAGGCACCAACCTGCAGCACACAGGACCTCGTGGCCCAGCATGTCCCCACCGTGTCCCACATGCAGCTCCTGTTCCCTGAAGATTTTTGTTCCATGGACCACGCGAATTCAGACACTGCAGACTCTGGAAGATTTCTGGGGGAAAAGATCACCAGATCTCTCATTCTATTAGGCAAGTTCTGGTGGTCCTCTATATTTTGGCTTCACTCCAAGATATTATGGGTATGCAGAGGGTGCTTCAAACACAGAAGGAAGCATTGCAGAACAAGAGACTTGCAGAAAACCAAACAGTAAAATAAAAAGCAATTAAGTTTCCAAACCATCAGAAAATAGAGTGAGGATGGCAGAATCCTACAAAAGGTGTAAGAGCGGCAAGAACCCCCTGGCCACTGGTGCTGATCCCCCCCAACAGGCAGCGATGCCACAGGCTCGTGTGCATGCCCAAAAGTGCCCGCAACCATCACCAACCAGTCTGCTGGACATCCAGCTGCAAAAGCAGGGTGCATACAGTCACACGTGTGCGATAAAAACAGCTGATATCAGGATTCCTGCTCCTTTAATCAGCTCTTAACCGCTAAGGTAAAAGAGGATAGAGGCTCAACAGGAGTCGCGCTTCAAAGCGTCAGAGGTGCAATGGGCATTTTTGTGGAAATCTTCTTTTTTCTTCAACAAATATATCTTTGGAGTCAAAGGCAGCCTGCGGGAAGACACGGGGAAACCTGAGATAACAGCAAGGATGGAACCGCCACGCGCCACTCAACACAGCAAAGGCAAAAGCATTTAAACTCAATAAAGTTAACAGCATGCCTTGGAAGTTTTTAAGTGAACAAGAAGTTAAAGAAAGATGAAGCAGAAAGACTTGAAATTATCAACAGAGACAGAAAGGCAACAGAAAGAGAAATGGAGAGAGGGGAGAGTAAACCTTCACCGATCGCACCAGCTGTTTGCAAGGGGCTACGGGGAATACTTCAGCACCTTTCTTCAAATAATGACACTATTTATTTTATCAACATGACCAACCAAACTGGCACAGCCCTGCCATCGCTAAACCTTTTTACAACCCCCTGTTTTACCATACTAAATCCCAGCAGTTTATGGGCAAACTGCCCAGCAGGCTCCTGCCCCGGCAGCAGCAGGCTCGGCGCTTCGTCTGGGGAGCTCCGAGGGATGCTCCGGCCGTAGGTCTCTATCCCGACTCCAGGCTCCTGGAAAGACATTGACCCGTATAAGTGGAGTGTTGTAAAAAAAATTGAGCTCATCTGGGGAAGGTGAAGCCCATTTCTGTCTGGAAAGGTTCCTACCACATTTTTTTAAATCACTGCCATGCTCGGGGAGGCACCGGGCACAGGGCTGGAGCATCAGCTCCTGCCTGTATCCTCCTGGGATGAGCATCCTGGGATGAGCAACAGCCCCGGCAGCTTGTTACACACCACCAGGATGTTTATGTTTTTTTAACTAAAATGCTGAAAACAGAGGCGGGGGGGGGAAATTCACTGGAAGTTAGCATATAAAGCAGCCAGAGGGGATGCCTATGGTGGCTGCCCCCTCCACACCATACAGTACCCCAATATCCTGCCAAACGCACATGGTTTGGATTAGCCATGCATCCTCCGGAGAAGCAGCCCCAGTTGGGATGCAGGATGGACACGGTGCTCCCCTTGAGCACGGTAGAGAAGGGGACGCGCATCCCAGCTCCCAGCCCTTGCCTGTCATCGGATGGTCATGGATTTGGGGAAAGCACTGTCCATCTCCCAGATAATGGATAATGCAGGTTTGATGGGATATGCTGGGAAGCCCTCCCTTGGGGCACCCGAGCATCTCTGCGTCAGCCGAGTCGCTTTGTCCACCCTCTGTGCAGCGCTGGCCATGTGTGTCTGAGCTGCAACCCTGCGGCATCCAAGCTGGGACGGATGAGCCCTCTCTAGGCTCTACCACGCTCACAGAACAGCTCTGCTCTGGCAAAACTCATCAGCCAGAAAATTGGTCCAGGACTCTACTTTTTGCCCACAGGCTTTTCCCCTCCTCTCTCAGACTGAAGCAAAAAGACATGGCATTAAGTGCAGCCCGGGATGTTCAGCAGCCCAGCCCTTGGAGATGGGCACAGCTAGAGATGAGGAGGACGAGCATTTCTACGGTTCACCTGAACCCAGGCAGCATCTCCTGCACTGCTGCACTCTCCCTAGTCCTCTCAACAACTTTATTCACCAACTCCAAGTAAAGCTCCAGAGCGATTTTCAGCACAGATTCAGAGGCCTGTGAGATATTTCCACATAATTATTCTTTTTTCTTTTTTTTTTTTTTTTTTTTTTTTTTAATAGCTGCGTATTTCTGGCTAAGTCAACAGATCCAGTCATTGCTGTTACACATTGTCCTCGGTCTGAGAGCTATTTTTGCTCATGGTAAAAGAAACTGCAGTTCTTTCTGATTAACTCCACAGAAATGTCCATTGCTCACACAGGAGTCTGTAAAGCTGGCTTGAACTAATCATCAAATTAGTTTAAAACAATTAGGTCTTGAGGACGAGCATCCTCTGGCATCCAAAATATCATTCTGAGGTTTTTATTCACTTTTAATGTTATTTTTTGTTTTACTGTCGCCATCAGGTTCATCACAGACAGAATAGAAACATCATCAAAACCAGCCAGCCCTTTGTGGTATAACCCAAAATAACACAATTAGTTTCTGTAACCGGCTTCTCTGCAGAAGCAACGTATCCTATTCCAGTCTTGGCTTTCTATGTGCCTCCTGAGGGGAAGAAGTCCACAAAGAAGCTGCATGGGTTAGTGCAAACCCCACAACTGCATCATGTAAAAGGCAGTGAAGAGCTGATCCCACAGGAGATTTGGCAAGCATGGTGCTTTGGCTTGCAGCAAGCTCGCCCAGCTGGCCGGGCACAGCCACTCACTGGTGGTCCAGTACAGAATAACTCATCCTTACGACAGGAGGAATGGGGTTCAGCAAGTAAGCACACACTGCTTGACAGACGGACACAAAAAGACCTGAAGCAGGACTTAACAGCATAAAGAAAAAAACCCAGGCTGTCAAGCCAAAGAGTTGCACAGTTCCCCTTTTGCTCCGTTCCCTCAAATTTGGCAACGTAAGGTGTTTCCACCATCAGCTGGGCTTTCACAGGAGCACGGTGCCTGTGCCGAGGGTTTCAAGCTGACCCAGGGTCAGTGCAGCTCCCCAGTGGGGACACCCCGGCGGGACCCCACACGCAGCACGGTGACTCTCTGCTCTTCTCCCTTCCCTTTTGTTGAAGCATCACTTGAAGCAAAAGCCTGAAAATTCATTAACCAGGGAAGAAAAGCAACCACATTACGAAGCGAGCACACAAAGCACACCGTGACATTTACAAGTGAGGTTGGTCCTACTCGTTTGTGTTTCAAAGGCCAGGTTGACACAAGACATTTTTCTTGTTCTAGCTTCGTCTGTGAAGGGAGTAATACATATTTTTGAGTGTCGTTGCCACAGTGTCAGCCAGAGCCTTCCTGCAGAGGCAGCTACAATGACAATCAACCTGCCTCGCTTAGAGGACCTAAGGTCCAACTTGGGAGAACCCCCCTTTGGCTGATATGACCCACACCGATTTTGGGAGACTTGCTCATGCCAATCCACTCACTGACCCATCCTGAACTCCCTATGGCTTGAGCGAATGTTAAGCTCATCGTGTTGAGTGTTTTCTTTCCTTCAGTAATTTCACACTGCCGAAACCTTTCCATCTTCAGAGCTCTCGTCAATTGAGGATGACATTTAGTGACAAAACTCAGGCTCAACGTTTTAACACCTTTGTGGCCTTTTTCCTCCATGACTCAACCTATGGTTAACTCCAGCTCCTCTTCTGCCCCAAAACCACACTGGCACTGTCAGACTCCTTCTACCTGGTTATTAGGTTCATGCACATGACCCTAGCAGGCAAACTAGGAAAGCAAAGTAGCAAAGTAAGGTGTGTAATAAACACCAGGGGAAACAGCTTGCCCCTATTAATGATCTCTGTATCAAAATCAAGATTTTCTTTTTGAGTTTCCCACCCAGTGCAGAGTATCCTCCCCGTGATCTTCTCCTCTGCCCACCACCACCCAACTCCACCTCTGCCCCAGCTCCTCCCTCTGGCTTTCATCCACACCGGTGGGGCTGCAGGCACTCCGCTCACAGTCCAGCCTGCATCCCCTCCTCTTTCAGGGCTGTTTTATCCCCATTTTTAAAGCCATTTTCCCCACATATCCTTTGACCACATTTGTGGCCCCACACCTGTTTGCACACACGTGGCCAGAGAGCATCTGTAACTTGGAGATTTTGGGGCTTCCACCTGGCAGCTACAAAGCCCACGTGCCCCTCGCCCACAGACAACTGGAACGGTGGGTGCTGGATGTCTTCTCTTGCCCTGGAGGAGCAGTGGTCTTATTTGGGGATGAAGAGAAGCAAACTAGGAGAGGTCACGGAGAGGTCTGGCAACGACTGGTTGGACCTGACACATCCGACCCGAAATGCCACCGCAAAAGTGAGAATGATTTCCCCGTGACAGCAAGACAGGCTGTACATAAATCACATACAGTAGTAACACGTACATGCACAGAGCTATATATAAGATCTATATAAAGTACACATCAAAATAACACCAAGGACTATGGATGCCAAAACCAGGGATAAAATTAACTTATTAAAGAAGTGGCAAAATCTTATAAGATCATGGAAAAAAAAGCCTATTTTGAACAGTAATGATCCCACTTCAAAAATAGTGCACATTCTTGGCTTGGAGCACCACATGCCACAACAGAAGACAATCAAGTTGGATCTCACGAGAGAAAAATCAGCCAGAAGGTCCATGGGAGATATCCCAGGAAAAACAGGGATTGCATGGCTGCTGCAGCAAATGATTTCCTTGGCATCACGGAGTGCATCAGCGTGCTGTCTAAGCCAGCCTGCTGCTGAAATGCGATTTTCTTAAAATCATGCAGCCCTGACGCAGCAAATATCGGCAGAACCTCAGAAATAACTTTTAAAACTCCATTCCTTGAAAGCCAGTCCTACATGAACTCGACAAACAGTAATGCCGGTAGTGAATGCCAGGATGCCATCCGTAAGACTTAACCCAGATAAGGCAAAAATGTCAATGATGTCAAATGCATATAAATTACACTAGCTTAGTCCTGTAGTTACCTCAATGACTTCCTAAAAATCAATTTGCAGTGCAAAATGAGGCTGAAAATGAATGAAAATGGGTTGCAGTTTTTTTAATCACAATTGGATAATGTGCCCAAGGGCATCGAAGGGGGCACACGAGCATCCCAGGGCTGGGAAGCATTTAACAACTCCCCTAGAGAGGTAAGACTAATAAATACAAGGTAGTACTAATCCGTAATAAAGCGTACTATAATATTAAACAGTACTCAATCAAATTCAAATAAAGATAATACTTATATTGAGCAATCAGAAGTGCAAAACATAACCAGAGTCACTGCCAAGGCAGGGGCAAGCATGGCACATCTGAAGAGGCACGCTCCGCTCCACACTTTATGGACATCAGGATTTTTATTGCAAAACCTGAGGTAAAATCCCTCCCCAGCGTTTTCCGAAGAGAAACCTGCACACAAGACACCAACGTGGCTTCGAGCATCGTCTGCCCAGCTCAGCTTACAGCAAAAAGTTTTCCTAACTTTCCCATCCTTTTTTCGCCGCCTTTTTGCTGGAATATTTGGTCGTGGGCACGTGGGATGAATTACAGGCGTGGGGTAACTCAATCCCTCTCTCCCCCGGAGGAGCTCTACTGGCAGCTTGAGGTGAGGTGCTGACCTTGGTTATCTTACCCTCCTTTCCTTCTCCTGCAAGCGACCACAACAGAAACCTCAAGCAAAATTGTCCTAATCTCTCCTGGAGATTTCGATTTCAGTCCGATGTGGGTGCTATTTGAAGCTTCATGAAAGGAACATCCTAAGTAAAAAGGTTTGTGGTGGCGTGTGGCAGTAAAATTGCTTTCGAAGCCTTAATGCATCAGTTCATCAGGAGAAACCCAAGCTTGTTCATTAACCCCTGGCATACTGGCAATTACAAAAATGCTGCCCATGGCCAAGATCAGCCTGTTACCCCAAACCCAGTCACCCATCTGCTGCTGTAGCCAGGCGGCAGCTCCAAACTTTATATTTATCCATTGTTTCAGGGAAACAAGGACTTAACGTTAAACTCATTTTAAAAACAAGCAACAGAGACATCAAGAAATTAGAAGGTAGGACTGTTCTTTCCCTAACCTCAGCTGTCCAGAAGTTGGGCATCTGATGTAAGCCAACTGTCTGGAAACTTTCCATGGTTCATGGGGATCAGGCTGCTCCAAAGCACCATTTGTTCACTCTCTTTCCCCGGAATATAAGTGGAGCTTACATTGGAAAACAGGTCTTTTTAGACTTCTCACCTAACCTCACCTGACTGCCACCCACAGCCATTCAGGAGCAGTGAAGTCCACCAAATACCAGCTCCGACTGGCACAAGTCATGCTGGTACAACATCTCCAAGCAGGCCAACATTTCGGCTACCAAGTCACACTTTTGGTCCATCTGTGGGACCTGTCCGAGGTCACACGGGAAGTATGTGGCAACACCAGGACTGGGGTGCTACACGTTCAAGCTTGGGCTCTTCCTCCTTTTGGAAAATGCAACTGCTTTAAAAGCCTTCCTTTGTGCTCTCAGAAAACACACCAAAATGAATCCCAAGAAGCATCAAGATCTTTATTTTTTTTTTTTAGCACAACTGTTAGAGAAATACAAAAATTGAATTCAGCAAGACAATGCATTTGCCCCCACGCTAAGACATCCATTCCCACAAAACCTGTGTGGTACGCGACTTCCCAGCGATCGGACGTGAGGAATGCCCAATTCTGCCCCGTTCCCACCTGGTTCTGCTCAATTCTCCAGCAGCCCTGTCCATTCCAGCAGCATCCCCACGGGCATGAGCACAGGGAAAGGGCTGCAGCTTCTTCTGTTTATCCAAAATATCAACGCATTTGGGAGTAACGTAAAATAGCCAGAACCATCCGCTTTATCCTCTTTGGGACTATGCCCGGAGAGGAAATCTTCCCAGGAAAGAATCATTTATAAAGCATTATCTGTATGGTAAGGCCTAATGAGTTAATCCCCATCACAATGTATATCCGATGCCTTCCCACGGAAGGATGCTGCCCAGTAAGGAGGTGTTCCTGGCATGTCACTCTGCACGGCCAATCTGCAGGAACACCAGCTCTCCCTGTCATGACCACAAGGAACGACAAGATGGAAAACCATCACCCATCTCGTTCCAAGTCAGCGGTTCCCAGCATGCCTGCTTGGAGCTTCCCCTCTCACAAGGGCAACCCTTTCTTCCACAGCTGACCATCTACTGCTGTTAAAGAACCTCTCAGGTCCTCTTGTTTTGCGAATCCAGTTGACAAATTCAGGCAAACACTTGAACAAAAGAAAAAAAAAAATCCATGCTTAACACATGCAGCCATTTGGCACTTTAGTTCATGTGTTTCACCATCCGGTTTTTAATCCCCCCTTCCATGAAGGTGCACTGGCACCATGCACCCACCAGCCCCGTCAACATCGACCCCTCAAGCCCCTTGGCTCCAGCCAGCGTGCCACCTTCTCCAACCCAAGTGATCTGGTTGCAGGTTGCCAATAGAGTGGGCAGTTATGGCTTACGGTTATAGTTAAGAAACATTAACCCCAGAGCACTCAGAGGTTAGCAGAATATGCCCTGGGTTTAATAATTAATCCTTCTTGGCCCCCTTTACTCCATATTGGTTTTCAATACGCAGCTTCATAATTCAGAAAATGAACACAGTTTTTTGCAAAGGGGTCAAATTTATTGAAGAAAAACCTCCGCAGAAGGACAACATCTCCCGAAGGAGACATCTCTGCAGGGCATGCTGCAGATGCATTTGCTGCCCATCTGTGCCACCACTTGCTGCCCCAAAGTGCCCCAGAGAGGACGTCTCCCTGCCTCCTCCCAAACCCTTCAACACCCACCCCATCACAGCCAAGACAGCAGACTATGTAATGAAGGGCAACATCCACAAGTTGTGGCCTGTGAGGATCATGTAAGACACTGGGGAAAGTTTTCCTACAAGCAAGGGGGTACAATGTTGAAAGGGGTCACCTAGAGAGGTGGGGACATCTCCATTCCTAGAGGTGCTGGCTGCCCTCCTCCAGTGCTGGTGGCACTAGAGACCTCCCGCGGTCCCTCCTGACCAGCGTTTTGAGGGCTCTCCCTTGGGTCCTGCTGTGTTGTAGGAGACACCGATGGCCCAACTGCTCCCCAAGGACTTCACTGCCTTCCTCCCAGCTTTGATCTTCCCAGGTCCCCACCATGGACCAAGCCTGGATGATCTCCCTCAACTCCTCTTGTTATGTTCCCAAGCTTCCCAGGAAGCGCAGCGCACACCCTGACCAGCACACACCAAGATCAGGGAAGCTCTGTGCATGGTGAGGAAGGCAAAGGCATGGGGGGGTTGAGAAGACATTCAAAAACATACAGATGATACAAACCACCTCTGAGAGCAGCTTTTTATATGATTTAACCATCCATAGACACCATTAACTTTAATAGGAAGCAACAGAACTGAACAACTCATTGATGCAAAACCTAAAAACGAAAGACCAGAAAACACCTGGTTCAACTAAATATACGCAGTTTGCTACTGGACACCCTCCATGAACACATGAGGCCCACACAGCCATACACACCATGCGATTTGCAAAGAAGATTGTACAAATCTGTCCCGACACCGTGCTCTCTCCAGGCACAGACACGTCACCACCAAATGAAGCAAAAATGCCTGAAATAGGAGCCTATTTTACCATCTAATCCTGCATTATCGAGTGAAATCAGAAAAGGGGGAGGAGCAGCCCCCAAAATAAATAAGTATTTAACCCTCACGGTGAAAGAGTCATCATCGTGGCGTTGGGGGGTGCTGAGGAAGTGCTCATTAACACTGGAAAAATTAGTGAAAGTCTCAACGAACCGAAGGCGAGCATGTCATGTCACAGGAGAGCACAGGTGAGAGATGGGGGGACCAGTCATCTGTGACCACGGCTGAGCCGACGGTGCCTGACGGGACACGTGTGCAGGTCCAAATCACAGCAGAAAAAAAAAGAACTTCATTAAAAGTCCCAGTTGGACGTAAGCCTGGGTTGGGTGTAAAACTTGGCAACAACAGACGAGCGACAGCTCAGCGCCCTCCCCACCGCACCCTGCATCACCACACTGGCCGAGAAGGGTCCTAAATCCACAAGGGTTTTGAGCTAAGGGATGTCACCGCTTAACTAGTTACCCCTTGAGCAACTGGTTGGATTCGTGTAATGCTACTTCATCAACCATGACGCAAAGCCCAGCCTAAAAGCCCTTCTGGGTAGATTTAAACAGGTCTCATGTCGTACGGGCAGCAGCCCACCAAGCTCTGCTCACCCAACGCTCCTCAGGTTGCATTCATCAAAGGTTTTAAGCTGCTACGCACACTCATGACTGGGGATCAGCATTGATTTAGCTGAATTACTGCGAAACCCGGAGGAAGCTTCGTTGCAGGGACCTCACAAGTGCCAACTAGTTGCTGTTAGTAATTAATTGCTGATGAAAATGCTGCCTGTGCCTGAGCACCCCGCTTGCCCCAAGACCCAGCTCCCCACCGGGGCAGCATCACTACAGTCCACTCCTTTCCTATTTTCCATCTCCCGGCCTGGCCTCTGGACTTTGTCCTGTTCTTTGCCTCTTTGCAAGATCCTTAGGCTTGACAGAGTCATCTTGTCATGTTGGACCCAACTGCCTTTTCTCAGGGCTGATCAACTTGCGTCATGCAAATTACCCAGGGTGGAGGTAAACTTCGCTAGTGGCAGAAAGGGGCATTCAGATGGTTCCTTTTATGTTTCACAAGTCATTTGCATCCTTATTCTCTGCCTTTAGGGCAACTCCCGGTTGACTGAACACCTGCTTTTAGCTGCCGGGGAAGCAGATAAAAAACCTCCTTCTCCACCCACCCCCCAATTCACACCCCTTCCCACTATTTAACCAGTGTCACTGAGACTTGTAAAACCCTCCCTACTTCAGGCAGGCTGCTCATTTTTTCTTGGTCCTGCTTACTGTGACCCAGAATCCCAAAGCATCCCAGCAAACCAAACCCAAGGAAAGCAGGGAGCCTCACAGCAGCTCACAGGCTTGGTAGCTCCACATTTCTAAGCCACAAATGCTCTCGCTGATGTCTGAAGCGTCAGCCCATCACAAAGATGCTTCCAAAAAAGGAGGGATGGAGAAAGGAAGCCAGCTGGAGTGAACTTTATCGTGGAAAAGCCAGCCAGACAGCCAGCAGCCAAGTAAAATGAGGCTCTTTGCTGGGAACCACTGATACTGCAGAAAGCATCCCCCCTGCTCAGACACGGCACTAGGATCTGCTATTACATTGCTCGTCCTTAATGTAATTCTCACCGCAACTCCAGAAACTCAGTTTATCCCTGTTCTCTGGAGGGAGAATCAAGGCACAACCCGAGAGCAAAGAGACCAGTGGCAGAAGCAAGCAGCCAACCCAAGGGTACCATGAGTAGTCCCTGCAACTTCTTCTGGTCCCCAAGGTTGACAGATGGGAGGCAGAAGATGTACATGTCCCCCACTTGTACGTGTGTTTGGCTCAGGCAAAGGGCAGTGACCACACAATTTCACTGTGACAGTGTTTTCCTCACTATAAAAGGGAGTGTTTCCTCTCTCCAGGGCTGCAGCGAAAATACTCCAATGACTCCAATGACACAGAAAAGCTAGCAGTAGAAGAAACTCTCTATGTAAGAAAAACACAAACACACATTCTCTTTGCCCACTTAAAACTAAACAAGAGTGATGTACTACAGCAAATTATATTTGTTCCTTGATTTAAGGTGACAATCTTGACGATGGACCATCAACATCAATCCCTCTTTCTCAACTGTCTGCGCTTCTGGGAACATATTGAGTGGATCAGCAGAAGCAAAAGCATACCAAAAACCTTCCAGAGTTGCGTCTGCTTAGGTACAACAGCTTGCACATCTAAATTTTAACCTTTTCTACTCAATATTTATCCATGCTGCAATACGAACTAGCCAGAGCAGGCTACACACGCAGAAAATAACGTTCCTGTCCCTGAAAAAAAAAGCTTATGGTGAGGAGATGCAGTGGAGGAGGTGGCCCAGCGAAGGCAGGTGGGTATCTGGAGGGGAATTCCCCCTGCACGGGAGATGCAGCCAAGTGCACAAAAGCTCTCGAGGGAGATGCTGATCAACAGGTCTCGGCTCTTCACGTTACCCACTCCTGCAGGCCGCCGCACCGTCGCCGAGTTACGGGGATGCGGATGCTCCCGCTACAGGTGTCAGGCTCCCACAGGGACCGGGTAAGCATCGCTCCAAACTTTCCCGTGGCCAAAAAGCCACAAGCCGCTTTACTTGTAAAACCAGAGGCCAGAGTGGCTCCGGGGCTGGCTCCCAGGAGGTTCATGGGCAGCCCCAGCAGCCGCCCCTGGGTCTCCATGCAGTGGCTCCTGGGGCTGGAGGCATCTCCTGGGGCTGGGGTCGTCTTGCAGGTCCCCACTGGGACTGCTACAGCCAGTGTGAGATGACCCAGTTGGACTGAAACCACCTCAGCGATCATACCCTATCCTTCAGGAACATCCTTACGCTACCAGTCAGGGTGTAGAAAAGCCGAGAGCAGGCTCAGACAAGTCGCTCACAGGTTTAGGCTGCGTCCAAACCTTGAAGAAAATTTAAGGGCAGCTTAGGAGCGGCCCAAGCTTTCATCCAGTGGTTTCTGGACATCCCAAGCCACCAGTAAGCACCCTGAACTCCAGTCCTCCTACGCAAGGTGCAGACATCACACAGGCGTTGTAGACCCTACATCCAAACAAGCCATCCCGGCTGCGCTGACAGTGCGGAGAAGCAGGTATTGTAGGGAATGATTCATCCCACGCAGATGCCTACAGCTGTTCAGGGTCAGGCACTTCCTAAAAATATCCACTTCACTCCAGCGACTCTAAAAGGAGGCTGGGGACTGGCTCAGTTGCAGGTAATTGCAGCAAAGGTCTCTAAATCTAGAGGAGCGAAGTCCCCTCCTGTGAACCCCAAATACAGCCAGAAACAGACCTCAGCACACTCGAGATAGTCTCCAGCCCTTCTGAGACCCCCAAGCACATCAGCAGTCTAAAATCATCCCATCATCCCTAAAAAGGCAAAATACACGGAAACCCCTAACAAAGTCTGGAGGTTCAGCAGAAGAGGTCTCACCCAAGGGGTGCAGAGAGGCCCAGGAGGGCTTGTCTCTCTGGGCTCTGAAACCCATCACCACTCACCTCATTTCCCAGGAAACCCTGGCAGGATCTGACCTCCCTTCCACACGCTCCTCCTCTCTCCTTTTCACAGTCAACCGAGACCTATACAACAAAAGAAACGTCAGCAAGCCCAACCTTGTGCCCTCCCGCCAACCGAAAAGCTTCATTTCCTCTGTTCTTCAAAGTAAGGCTACACTGGAAAGCAATAAATTGCAGCTTAAATATCTATTTAAATATTTTATATATATTTATTTAATATATATATTATCTATTTAAAGAGAAATATAGACTGGGAAAGGGACAGGAGATCCCTGCCAGTGGCTGAGGCAGCAGCACATTCTCCTGCAGCAGCGAAAGGACTGGCAACAGGGATGAAGCCCTACAGCCTGTCCCATGAGGAACACCCAGCAACAGGGCACGAAAGCGAGCATCATGAGGTCCTACTGAGATGTTCGCTGTCAACTCTAAAGCAATTCCTTTAAACACTCCTAAAGAGTAATGAGAGGAAACACAGCCAGGAGCTCGGGATGGTAAAGAGATGCCCTTCTCGTAGTGCTCGCCCAGGACTGGCCAAGAGCTGTGAGGAAAAGTGGAAGGAAGCAGTGGACCCCTGCTCCATGACGCAGAGCATCCCAGCAGCAACACCAAGAAGACATGGTCTTTTCCTCATGGTGACCTCCGGGCCTTGCCGACACCCCACGTCACAGCCTGAGGGCTGCACGGGACAGTCAGAGGGACCTCAGGCTCTTGCTCTGGTCCCCAGTGCCGTGCTGGGTGGTGGTCCCAGCAGTGTGATTTCTCCCACCATCTACATCCCTATCCTCTCTTTTCTCTCAGGCCATGGGACCCCTTGTCAGGGCAGTCATATATCACACAGCCACTCTGGCAGCCTGAGCTTGAGGCCGGGCAAGGCAAGGGGACCTTTATTACCATCAGAATAGCTTCATCACTCAGCCTACTTAACCCAGCCACATTTGCACTGCTAAATTTGGGAGAGTATGAGAAGCATTCCCGCAGAACGGGAGGTGGGGGAGGGACACAAAGGCTTTTGGCCTCCTTTAACTCCCTGCCAAGTGCTCTGTAATTCAAAGTCCATGTGTCAGGGATGCCACCCCAAGCTCCACAGCAATGGCCCAGACCCAGCAAACCTGGAGATCCAGTGCCTTAACCCCTTCCAAGTCAGCTTCTGAGCCTGGCTGTTTTAAGAAAAAAATCGAGTTGGGCTTTCTGAAACAGCTCCCAGTGAAATACCAGGTTTCCAGGAGGTATGTGGGGGGAATTCGGGACACTTCCATGCAGAAAAGGAGGCACTCAACTTCAGATAGTCAAGGTTGAAGACCCTGCCCTAAAGGGATGCAGTGCTCAGCCTGGTAACAGCCAGCAGCAACCCATGCATTTAAACTGATTTAAACTGAGAAGCTGTGAATGACTGTTTTCGGGTGCAAAATACATGAACTACTCCGGAAAGACAGAATCAATACCAGCAGCGAGGGGAGGCCACCAGCCCTGGCAGCTCTTAGAAACACTGCCCTGACCTGCAGCACAGGACCCTAAAAACAACTGATCACCAAGCTTTGCTTTTGAGATCGTAGAAGCAAATTAAACCTCTATTTCACTCTTGCTGCTGGCAGGTACAGGAAGGACACACAGGTTACGGTAACCTTTCTGGGCCTGTACTCCCTAAACACCATCAGCACCTGCACCCTCCTGCGGATGCCCAGAGAAATCTGCCCTTGGACGCCCAACCCACGAAACGTCTTGGGGGATTTTCTGCTGCCCACATCCAACAAACAAACACATTAATTAATCCCAGAGGGTGCCAAGTCCGATGGCATAAAAGGTGAGCCAGAAATCTTCCCCGGCGCCCACACCGAGACATTCGAGGGAGCTTTTGAGGAATCCAGGCGTGAGTCCGGGCAACCGGCCATGGAGCTACGGCTGCTCTCCAGGGACCTTTCCCAAGCAATTTGCACGCACACCAGAAAAAAAAACAACTGGGCTTGTTTGCCGTAAAAGTGGGCATCAAACACTCTGACATCAAGAAGGATGATTAAAGACAGTTGAGTTAGGAGGAAAGATTAAAAGAACTAAATATGCCCAACTTGGCTAAGCAATGAGTAAGAGGAGACGTGATAAAAGACTCCAGGCATCTGAATGAAGGGAGTGGCATCGCATTAAAGGACTGAATAAAATATCTTTCTGAGAAATGGATCCATCAACGATCTCCCAAGAGATAAGGTACAAGCCTCATTTTTTAGGCATTTATAAAACCAGTCACTAGAACTGAGGTTTTTGAGGAGAAATCCACATTGCCCCGAAGGGAGCACAAACCAAAGCTTTTCATCTCCAGCACGGGATGCTGCGAACAAAGTGCGCGATCCCACAAGGCAGCACAGGAAACTTGGGAAGCGGCAAGTATTTCACTCTGCGTCATCCAAAAAAACACTTTTCCACTGTAAAATTAAAAAAAAAAAAAAAAGTCATTTTCACCCCTTCTTTTTAATTCAGCAGCCCTAATCCATAATGCTGAGTTTAAAAAAAAAAGGAAAATAACTACCAACCCATCCAAAATGATCAGGTCTGGGGGCGGGTCTTAGAAGTATTTGACTTTTTCCCCCAGTCATCTAATATATGTGGGGTACCACGGGGGCAAGAAGAGCCTGGCTTGAGCTGGGCTGTGGGGCTCCTGGGGACCGCGATCCAGCTAGACCCAGCCCACACACAGGCAAGGTGACAAAATCCTGGAAGGCATTTCAATACCTGGCTCCACTGAGACTGTACCCCTCGGAGAAAGTACCCTCTGAAAACCCAGGGACCCGATAGACTTTACAGAAATTAGAAGTAAGCCCTAAGCCCTGAGAAAACCGCCCAAGAGGAGAGCTAAACCTGTTACGCTGGCTTTACCCCAAAAAACCATGTATAATGCATGTAACGTACATACCTACCTAAATACTGAAACTGCGAAGCCGAAGCAGTGGATTTTGTGTAATTTCACATGATCTCCAGCTACACGAGGGTCTCCTGAACAACTTCCCCCTGCAGGGACAGAGGGGTGTACTCAGGGGAAGGAGCTTGACCTGACCGACCAGCATTTACTGAATACAGACATGTAACATTTCCAACAAAACCAACTTATCAGTTCATTTGATGTGCCTGGGGGTTGCAATTAACCCCCAAATGTTCTTTCAGGTGCTTCTGCCACGATATTCTCGATGCAACTGGGCCACTGGGTACGACTTACAAAGCCCGGCGGCATCCCAGATCTGGGTACCTGAGAGACTCCTTCATCCTCAACAGGGAAAAGCCAAAAGGCATTTGCTGATGGTGCGATTTTAAATCACAGCTAAATTCACACAATGGCCGTAAGTCATCAAGAAGGTGGTCCTGTCCCACCTCCCCCAGCTCCCCTGACCTGGTGAGTGAATGCAGGGCAATCAGGTGTAAGGAAAAACTAGCTGGGGGGGGGGGGGGGGGGGGGGGGGGGGGGCGAAGTGAATAATTTTCTTCTCATTAATTCCCTAAACCAGTTCAGTGGGGTTCAGGCAAGTACTAGAAATCTTTCCCCTTTTGGCATGAGCGAGATCAGCTTAACTGCAACATGTGACCGCAATCCAAGGCAACCTTTGTTTGCAAGACCAAGAGTGGATCTTTTTGATTTATTTTTTTTCCCCCCTTTCCCACAGCAAGCTCTTAAGTCTGCTACTGCTTTTCTCCATGGGAACAGGAGATCCACCGTTTACTGACCAGTGAGTTTTACGGCAAAGTTGAAACAGGATGTTCACAGAGGATTTTATTGTGGTGGTGTTTTGGGTTTTTTTTAGTAAGTGGAGCATTATAGAATGCAGTGAATCTTCTTGCTTTATGCTTGCTTGTCTCTTTGGGAGGCTGAAGTACAAAACCAGGCTGCCAGATTAATTTTATATATTGAAGAAACACGTTTCTACCCAATCTGAAAGGCAGGCCAATATAAAAAGACCCATTCAAAGTGGAGGAAACTCCGTGCTTACAGTTTGGGATGAAAAGGGGAAAATTTAAACATCTAAGAGAGATTATTATACCTTCTATCAAACCTTCCCCTTCCCATACAGAACCAGTTGCTTCCATCACTGCAGCAACACTGATGCTGGAGAGAACCAGGCTCAGGGTATCACTGTCCCAAAGAATTAAGGGCTTGCAGGTTGCACTGAGACAACTTCTTCCCTTTTGAAGTTAATTTTGGGAATCCCTGCTCAAGCCACGATTTCAGTGCCCTCATCACGCATTCAGACAGACAGACAGACAGCTCTTGCAGCCAGCGTGGCAGGAGGGCAAAGCCCCTCTCTAGCCCACAACTCATCCTTACACAAATGGCTTTTGGGGAGCTGAAGAAGGAAATGTAGAATTTTGCCTTGTGCGATTCCCACTACAGGCAGTAAGGCTTATGTTTTCCTCATTCAGCTCGTTAATAAGAAACAAATGTTTCCCAAAACACAGACAAGTTTCTACTATTCAGAACAGTGGGTGGGGATAATCCATGTTGAACAAAAAAAAAAATAAATTGGAGAGAAGCCTGAAGGAGCAGCAGGTCCCGGCGTAGCGGTGCATCTCCTGCACCACTCGCCCGAACGCGCAGAGCTCAGCGAGGAGCGATGGAGAAAGGTGGGCCCCGGTGTGGTCCACCTGGGAGTGGACAGGTGAGGGAGGGAAGGGGGGGAAGGCATAACCCAGAAAACCCAAAAAGCTGGCTCCCTGCAGCTCTGCACTGACAGTGCAGATACCCTGGTACCCGGCGGGACCGCAGCTTGCTCCTGCACTACGGAGCCCTGGCACCTCCGCAGAGCCGGCATGGAAACCACTCCTCATCTTCGTCCTCGTAAAGCCAGGGGAGTGCTGACTGTAGAATTAACGACCTAGAAAGAAACCCTCTTGCTGTTACTCTTTTTTTCATGTGCAAAGAGCAGCAGAACCCGATCGATCCAGGGGGTGCGGATGCCCTGCCGCTCACACGCTCTGCCCAGCCTTGCCCGGCGAGAGCCCTGCTGCCCCAGCCCAGCCGCGACAGCCATTTCTGTATTCCCCACCTTGCTAAAATAATAGAGCGGGGCGCCTTTCGGTGCCTAAAAGGGGTGATTGCCACCACAATCTCGTAAAGCACGTTGCTTTCCAACGGACCAATCCTCAGGACACCTTCGGACCTGCCTGGGAAGGACAGGTAAGCCTGGGAAGGACATATATTCATTAATGACCTGGATGAGGGGACAGAGTGTATCCTCAGCAAGTTCACTGATGATACCAAACTGGGAGGGGTGGCTGACACTCCAGAGGGCCGCGCTGCCATCCAGCGTGATCTGGACAGGCTGGAGAGCTGGGCAGAGAAGAACCTAATGAGGTTCAACAAAAGCAAGTGCAAGGTCCTGCACCTGGGGAGGAAGAATGCTAAGCACCAGTATAGGTTAGGGGTGGACCTGCTGGGAAGTAGTTCTGAGGAGAAGGATCTGGGGATCTTGGTAGACAGTAAATTATCCATGAGCCAGCAATGTGCCCTTGTCGCCAAAAAGGCCAATGGAATCCTGGGCTGCATAGGAAAGAGTGCGGCCAGTAGGTCGAGGGAGGTCATTCTCCCCCTCTACTCGGCGCTGGTGAGGCCACATCTGGAATACTGTGTCCAGTTCTGGGCTCCCCAGTTCAAGAGGGACAGGGAACTGCTGGAGCGAGTCCAGCGAAGGGCAACTAAGATGGCTGAGGGATTGGAGCATCTCTCTTATGAGGAAAGGCTGAGAGAGCTGGGACTCTTTAGCCTGGAGAAGAGAAGGCTGAGGGGAGACCTTATTATGGCATATAAGTACCTAAAGGGTGGGTTGAAGGAGGATGGAGCCAGACTCTTTTCAACGGTTCCCAATGACAGGACGAGGGGCAATGGGCACAAGTTGGAAAATAGGAAGTTCCGTTCAAATACACGGAAAAACTTCTGTTAGGGTGACAGAGCACTGGAACAGGCTGCCCAGGGAGGTTGTGGAGTCTCCTTCTCTGGAGACTTTCAAGACCCGCCTGGATGCAGTCCTGAGTCATGTGCTCTAGGCAATCCTGCTTTAGCAGGAGAGTTGGACTAGATGATCTCTAGAGGTCCCTTCCAACTCTGAAGATTCTGTGATTCTGTAACACACGAATGTATTCTGCATGTGGGCAGTGGGGTGACACGCACCAAATGCAGCTGGATAGGCAGGCAGGCGGACAGGGAAGCATCTTCTGAGAGATGACAGAAAGAATAAAAGGCAGGAACTGGCAAGGACAGCCCATTCGGGCACAGAAGATAATCAGCCCCAGCGCCACCTCCCCGGGCTCCCGTGGGATGAGCCCCAGGAGGGAGGCGTGTCCGGGGAAGCGGACGGCTCCCCGTGTCCTTCCCAAGAAGTGCGTTTCTCACCCCGACACACACATTTTGGTACCCAAGTCAATCCCTGCTCCCACTCAGCAGAGCCTTTGCCAGCAGCCTTTTTCCCTGGGTATTTTCCAGACATTTATCCAGAGCTTCCCATCTCTACCCCTCTACTCCGCTCTGGTGAGACCACACCTGCAGTACTGCATGCAGCTCTGGAGTCCTCAGCACAAGAAGGACATGGACCTGTTGGAGAGGGCCCAGAGGAGGGCCACAAAGATGATCAGAGGGCTGGAGCACCTCTCCCACAAAGACAGGCTGAGAGAGTTGGGGTTGTTCAGCCTGGAGAAGAGAAGGCTCTGGGGTGACCTTATACCTGCCTTCCAGTACCTAAAGGGGGCTACAGGAAGGACGGGGAGGGACTATTTATGAGGGAGTATAGGGACAGGATGAGGTGTAATGGTTTTAAACAGAAAGAGGGGAGATTTAGATTAGATATTAGGAAGAAATTCTTTACTGTGAGGGTGGTGAGACACTGGAACAGGTTGCCCAGAGAAGTTGTGGATGTCCCATCCCTGGAAGTGTTCAAGGCCAGGCTGGATGGGGCTTTGAGCAGCCTGGCCCAGTGGGAGGTGTCCCTGCCCAGGGCAGGGGGTTGGAACTAGATGATCTTTAGAGTCCCTTCCAACCCGAACCATTCTATGATTCTATGATCCCCACTCTCTTCTACAAAAATAGCTGCTATTCTATTTCTGCTCGAGATCTGAAAAGGCACAAGAGAGAAATGGGTGTTTTTCAGTTTTCGAGAGGATGGGCACCTCTGCCCATGTAGGCAGTCCCTCCTTTGCTGGGGGAGAGGGGATGCACTTGCCCTGTGCTGCACAAAGCTCTTGGGAGAGGGAACGGAGGCTGGACCGCAGGGCTGGCAACCTGGAAAGCGTTACCACTGGGCACGGAGGATTTCTGCCTTCCCAACAAGGCGGCCGGGGTGAAGAATGCAAGTGATGCAGCAGCAGCATCCTGCCGGGAGAGGGGAAAAAAGTAAAAAAAAAAAAAAAAAATTAAAAAAACTAAAGCTCTTTGGATGAGGTTCAGGATGACTACACTTTTACTGTAAGTGTTGAGTAACTCGGAGTCACATAACCCTTCTCTGCCCACTTGAGGCCACGACATGCAGATTACAAACTACAAGAAACGCTTTGCACACACACGCCCGGACGAAACCCCCGGCTGAGGGAGGACAAAAAAACCTTTAACAAATTAAGCTGTGTTTCCCATTTAAGCAGAGCCCGCTCGTTATTTATTTAACAATTTTGAAGTGTTATTTTAGCCTTCCTGGTCTGTGTGTGTTGAGAGGCTGTTCCTGGGACAGGAGCCAAAGTCTATTAGAGCAAGCTGGCAGCCGGAGAGGGAGGGACAAGCAGGGTGGAAGAGCGGAGGAAGGTGCCGGGGCAAGGCTTCACTGTGGGGACGGTCACCAGCAGCCTCCAGACACAGAGCTGGAGGGAGGCGAGAGGAAAATTGGGGACAGCAATGGGGAGAGAGAGCTGGGGTGGAGCGCACTGGCTGGTCCATCACCGTTCAGTGGTTGCCAGCAGAGGCCTCCCGCTTTTGACACACTGATGCCTTGACCCCAGCAAGAGTGCCGGGAGATAAGCAGGTGAAAGCAAAGCCACGGCAGCCCTGCACACACAAGCATCCATCCAAGGAGATGCCCCACACAGATGCCAAACCCCCCCCCCCCAGAGATGCTTTCACAGGAGAAATGACCAGAGGATGGATGATCCACTCGGGCACAAATGGTGTTTGGTACCCACCTGCTCAGCACGCCCTGCAGCACCAACAGCCCTGGGACAAACGCATCGAGGGAAGAACAATGACATTAAACATCTCCCGGTGGGTACCAGATGATTCCCACCCTGGGGTCCTGCATCCTACTCCTCCTGCCATCGCTATGCCTCCAGGGCGGCCTCTGGGAACAATTTTTGGAGCAGGCAGGCAGAGGCGGGATGGATGACGGCCAAGCAGGATGGATGCTGCCCTTAGATGAGCAGCTTTCCTGCCTGGATCAGGGGAAAGCTACCTGGTACCTGCTGATGGGGGCTGTGTGGCACGCAGCTTGGACCACTGCCAGCCTCCACGCTCCCAAAGTGAACCCTTTATCAATTAACACGACACCCCTTTTTCACTTCTATCAAAGCTTTACCCACCAAGTTTCCCCCGAAGAGCCCGAGGGCTCCTCAGCCGTGGTGGCTCCAAGCACTGGCGCGTCCTCAGGCTCACGTGGCCCACCACCACCACTGCCATCGTCCCAGTGCCCCACCACCACCACTGCCATCGTCCCAGGGCTGTCCGGCAGCAAAACCATAATGGCTCTTCTCCACCCGCAGCGCAGGTGGAAGGCAATGTGAGAGGAAAACACAGGGACCCGCTCCCACCCAGCTCCTCTCCTCTGACATAGCCCTCTGCCCATTAGATGTGGGTGGGTGGAAGGACAGATGCCGACGCAGGGTCTCCCCTGGACCAAGCATGAGCAGACTCTTCCATGTGGCTTTTCAAGCCCAAGCAGACAGAGGAAGAATGCACATGCCAGCGGAAGCCCTGCTAAAACATGCTGATAGTAATGATTTCGGGGTGCAAGTCTACAGGAGGAGGGAGTCAAAACACACCGACAGGTGAGAGGAGCCAGCGACAGCCCCGACACTTGCAAGAGCTGCGCAAGGGGGTTGTGCGTAGCCAGCGATTTCAGTAGACACAGCCACCAGGACTGCCCCCATGGACTCATTAACACAAGCACGGCGGTGTGCCCAACCCTGTCCTCCAGAGACACCCCCAGGCATGTCCCCAAGTGAGCACCGGGAGGACTGGCAGTGGCACCGGGGCATAAGGTTGGGTGCAGAGCCGGAGCCGGTGCTGCCCCGTGGGGCCCTGGCCGGCTGCACACAGACAGCGATGGGTGACACAGGGCTCAGTCGCTGCAGCTCTGCAGGAGGAGCTTCTCCTTTCTATGTTGTAGTTGGAAGGGACCTTAAAGATCATCTAGTTCCAACCCCCTGCCCTAGGCAGGGACACCTCCCACTAGACCAGGCTGCTAACAAAGCCCCATCCAGCCTGGCCTTGAACACTTCCAGGGATGGGACATCCACAATTTCCCTGGGCAACCTGTTCCAGTGTCTCACTACCCTCAGGGCGAAAAATTTCTTCCTGATATCTAATCTAAATCTACCCTCTTCCAGTTTGAAGCCATTACCCCTCGTCCTATCACTACATGCCCTTGCAAACAGCCCCTCCCCAGCTTTCTTGTAGGCACCCTTTAAGTACTGGAAGGCTGCTGTAAGGTCTCCCCGGAGCCTTCTCTTCTCCAGGCTGAACAACCCCAACTCTCTCAGTCTGTCTTCATAGCAGAGGTGCTCCAGCCCTCTGATCATATTTGTGGCCCTCCGCTGGACCCGTTCCAACAGGTCCATGTCCTTCTTGTGCTGAGGACTCCAAAGCTGGATGCAGTACTGCAGGTGGCGTCTCACCAGAGTAGAGGGGCAGAATCACCTCCCTCAACCTGCTGGCCATGCATGCGCTACTGCACAGAGAGACACCTGGAAAATGCAGGGCAAGGCTGATGCTAGCAAAGAGCATGTCTGCGCACGGAAAGAGTGACCAGGGGATACAGGCTCACCACATTAGCACCGCAAGGATGTCTCAAGGCCACTACGGTCCCTTCCAGCCACCCATCACTGCCTCGGAGCCAGGCTTGGCGTCGTCCGGGGAGGGAAGTAAGGCCTTCGCACCTCCACTTATTCTCCTTCACTCTCATTTTTGGGAAGGTACCAGCTGGGAAAAGGAGCAGAAGGCAATCCTAGTCCAACAGCTATCAGGTGGCTGGGGAAGCAAGCAGCCAAAGGAAAGTGAGCGGAAGCAAACCAAGGAAGAGACACAGCAAGCCCAGAGATACTACTCTGCATGCTCCAGAAGTGCAAATTTGGAAGCAGCCACAGAAAATAAAAGCTCCCCGCCAGCACTCCAGGCTCTCCCTGCCCCTCCCAAACATTTGAGAAAATAAAGACTTCAGCATTGCCCAAACCACCCACTGCATTTTGCAGAAGACGAGTTTTACACGTGCCTAGAGACACATCCCCGAAATGCCACCACAACTTGAGTGACCGTACCCGAAGCTCTGCTACCAGCAGTCCTGCCCGCACCAGCCCCACCACAAGCTCGGCTGTCATATAAAAGCCTTCAAACCCAGCAAACTTCATTTAGTGGTCACTTCATTTCATATTACCCGGTGCCTAGGAACTGCCTGGGGATTTGACTTCTTCCCAGGATAAGCCCCAGCCTGTTAGCCTTGAAGAAGCAATGAACAGCAAAGTGCTTGTTTCCTTCTTCACTTTCTCTGTACCCTTTTTAAGACAAATTACCATGCTGCTTTTATTTTTTAAGCAGCCCAGACCAACACAAGTCAGATGGAGTGCCAGCATGTCACACATGTCACAATAGCAAGCATAGCAAGCACTTGTCCTTTTTTAGGTGAATTTTAGCACCAACATAGCTAGAACTGAAGCCTACATCTTCCTAGCAAGGCTCACATCTACATCCTCTAAGACAGCAGGCACAGAGGCACGGAACCCTGCAAACCACAGGGGAAAGCTCTGCAGCCTACAACAAAACCCCAGGCGTTTCCAGCAGGCCTGCCTATCTACGATCTTCCTCTTCAAGGCACTTTTATATCCTCCTGCGATTTGAAAACCCAGCACACACTATTTCAGCTTTGATGCTCTGCGTTCTTATTATCAACGAACCGATACCAGAATATCCTTTCTTCTTGCGGTAAAATCTCTTTTTTTCCCTAGGGGGTACAGCTGGTAGGGCAGAACAGACCAGGCATTTAGAATTTAATCATAAAGCATCAGCTTGAATCATCTGGGCTTGCATGGCTCCAGAGCATTCCCACCGGCTGCAAACACCATCCGAGGAACATCACCGTCAGGCGGCAGTGGCAGGGGGATTGGGTTTAAGCATCCCGCAGGGGAGGAAACCATCAGCTTGCATCACAGCACAGAGTGACCAATTTGTGGTCAACCAAATTGCTCCCAAGAGCCGAAAAACCAAGTGCAATGCAGTGATGTCGGAAATTTGCATTCAGAACATCAGGAGGCGTTGGGACACACGGCCTCAGGAGGACCGGCGGGGGCACTAGCCACGCCAAAAACTGCATGCCAGGACTGCAGAAGCGCTGGCCCATAAGGCACTGCAGACAGCCACCCAGCCCCAAACACTCTCTTGGCTTGTTTGTCTTCATGCCACTCTCCAAGGCAACCCTGGGGCAGCTCTGCCAAGAAGGAAGCAGGACTCGGCCGCAGTTCCCAGCGACGAGCACCGCTCGCCCTACCATCCGGGAAGGGCTGCTGTGCCGCTAACAAAGCGGTTTCTAACGCTTTTTGGGCCAGCTCCAGCATCACTCATTCTCCTGCACCACCACCAACCAGGAGCTGGAACCTACGCTCTGAGAAATGCCAGCCTACCCCGCTGCTACCAGGCACGATGGAGATGGGGCACTGCAAGACAGTGGCCAGAGCAGCACTTCCCTGTACGCAACTTTCTTCTAGTCCTGTCCTCAGACATGGAGAGACATCGTCGGGTGCTGCACTCCTCACCCTGCCTTCCTGGATGTCTCAGCTGCTACGTCCCCTTTGAGTCTCAACTTGACCAGGTGCTCAACCACCTCTCCTCTCCCTGCCCTCCTTCCTTCCTCCCCTGTGCCGTCTGTTCTCTGGGCAAAACTGCGTAGCCACACTTTGTCATAATTTTGGGGACACTTTTCAGCTTTTCCTGCACTAATAAAAGTTCCTTGTCCCAGCCCACAGCGTGGACGTACAGGTTGTGGCTACATAACTGACCACATGATGAGCCGCAGTACAGCCAACACCAGGAGAGCAGAGATACCTGGCTCCAAAATTACTGCTGAAGACAGAATCCCATCAAACCATGGCCTGACATCTAGGGTTTCGTTGTTTTGTTTTGTTTTTGTTTTGTTTTTTTTTTTTCCTAGGTTTAACATATGCAAATCTTCCTCATAAGCAAAGTTTCCCAAACAGAAGCTTCATCTTCCCGAGCCACCTGCTTTCATATTAAAAATAGAGGGGCTGAGGCTGGATGCTGTATTTCAAGCAAGGTTTTATATGACAACCGAGACTGAATTATTACCTTTGCCATTTTTTCTGTGGACTATTCAAGATCTGCCTTTCTTGTCACAGCATCCCACTGTTGATGCACAATCAGCTTGCGATTCACTGCAGCTCCCGATGCCTTTCTGCAGTTAACCTCTTACTGCTCAGTTTGGGTGTGTGCATCCGATTTCCAAGAGCACTTTTTTGCACTTGTCTTTATTGAATTCATTTCCCTTGTCTTCAAACCACCCCTACAGCTCATTAAAACCACTGTGAGAGACAATGCTACCACCTAAAGTACCCGCAATGTTTCTGGTTCCATTTCATCTTCTGTATCCTCTGCAGTCTACCATCCGATCTGCTACTGACCCTCAAAATGCCTTCCTGATCCAACAGCAATCCATTTATTTTAGCTTCTTAAGTACCCACTTACCATGATTTCATCTTCAGCACATTTCCCGAGTTTGTTTACCGAGCTGTCGGGATTGCCCCCAGAACTACTCAACAGCTTTCAGCACTTTTTTTGGTAAATACCAGCCTTGGTGTGAGTTTGCCTAGTAGTTCTGGAAGCCCTCCATCCTTCAGGAGAAGTTGCTACACCAGGACGTATCGCAGCTAAGAGCTGGCAACTCAGACGATACAAGTTCTGCAGCTATTTGAAATGTTCTTTCAAGTCAGATCAAGCAGATCATCCATTCCATGTTCAGGATCAGCATCACGGTTTTTCTTCAAGTCTCACCTACCCAGCTGTCTCTCCGGTGCTATTTCCCTTGGCTGAGCAAGGACTTCAGGGCTGCAGCAGCTTACAAAGAAAAGCTCACGCCCAAAGGGTTAAGACTTGTTTTTTCATGATCTT
The DNA here is from genome assembly GCA_008658365.1 of Alca torda. Taxonomy (NCBI): domain Eukaryota; kingdom Metazoa; phylum Chordata; class Aves; order Charadriiformes; family Alcidae; genus Alca; species Alca torda. The sequence continues at coordinate 153,744,222 of CM018077.1, read as the reverse complement.
TAAGTCATAAATATGATTTCCACTTGAAAAGGGAACACTTCATTTAACAGACGTGGTGGCTCTGAAGGGTAATGCAGGGCTTTGAAGGAAATTTAAAAAAAAGGAAGCAAGGGGAGAAAGCAAAATAACACTTCCAGAAAGTTTTCCGAAGGAAATGAGTAACCACTTGTTATTAAATGATAAATCACAGTCCTCGGGAAGTGGCATTGTCTGTGGTCTATTTTTAATGAGAAAACACCCCTGTCATTGGCACGAGGGCTGAACATGCTGATGGGACGCGTCTGTGGACAGCAGGAGCATTCACCAGGAGCCATCATCTCATTCCTGCCATTCCCATCACTTATCGGCAACCCAAACGGCACAAAAAGAAAGTGGTTTGGAGGAAAAAAAAAACGCACCCAGGACTGAAAACAAGGGCTGCTGTTTTCCATGGATGGAGGGCAGGAGGAAACACCAGAGACCAAACAGAGGAACCAGATCCCAAGCATAGTCTTAGGCTTTGCTTTTGATTTTCACGTGTGAGGGATGCACACGAAGCCACCAGAAAGCAAATTTGTGCTGACCCCAATGTCCTCTTAGGGGTTGAGGTGGCTTCCCACGAGCACTAGCATCCTCTGTGTCCCCCAGATTGGGCCACACTGGCCAGGCAGGCAGCCACAGTAAACCCCTCGGCCTCTTTCCCCTGGGGTCTGCCACCGAGACGGGGATTTCTGGGAAAGCACCTGGTGCTGCAGCTCCGCTGATGCTGAGCCCTTCAAAGGTGTAATTAGCCTCATTTTGTGCTGATAAGAGTCGCAGATTCCTGTGGCAAACTGACTCTCTGACTAGGAACAGGCCGACGGTTTCGAGGGAAGGGAAGCAGAAGTCAGCAGAGCCCACTGGAGGCTCAGCTCTCAAACCAGAGGGACCACAAGCTCTCGAACACCCCACCATCATGGAGCAAGACTCCTTACACACCGGCAAGGGGACTATTTTAGGCATCTCGTGCCAAGCCCAACCGGCTCCCAAGCCCCAGCCAAGCATTGCCAAGCCCAGGCCACGGGGTTCAGCTGCAGACCCACGTCCCTCGCACGCTCAAGCCAACTCTGACCCAAAACCACCACCCCTCACCCCAAACTTTCCAAGCTGCACCAGGAATAAGCAGGAACCTACGACTGTCTCTCTGAAATACAATACACTATGCCTAATTTTACAGTGAGGGTGACCGAGCACTGGCAGAGCTTGCTCAGGGAGGTTGTGGAGTCTCCGTCCCTGGAGGCATTCCAAAGCTACTCGACATGGTCCTGGGCAACTAGCTGTAGGTAGCCCTGCTTGGGCTGGGAGGTTGGACCAGATGACCTCCAGAGGTCCCTTCCAGCTTCAACCATTCCGTGATTCAGTAATTGCAAAGACTTACTGCATTGCAATCCTACACATTAACTCAGCTTTCACTGACCCGGTGCAAAAAGACTGTAATTATTCAACTTCTCAACTATTTCTGACATTCTTTCCATAGATGAGGTTTAAGCATTTTTTTTCCCCTTCCTTTTAATAGGAAGGCAACCCCACAGTTTGTAGACTATAAAACACACACACACACACATCACTCTTCCAAAAAAGCCTCTGAAAGCGTTTGTTTGATGATTTTTT